>JASDDO010000029.1:25946207-28346207 GCA_030015575.1 Agapanthus africanus | reverse complement strand
CGGGGGCTGGGCTAGCGCGGGTGTAAAACATAAGTGACGTCTAATAGCTATTTATATATAGATATTGTACATTCATCAGACGCAATAATAAGCATTCTAGATCACAGATAAACTTTATTGGATATGCAAGTAATCCGCGTTTCTTTTGAGCCTGCAAGGAAAGACGGATTACACAATTGTGATGAATAGCCATTACCCCACCCCAGACCCCTACGGGTACGGCAAACTACCTGCCAAATACCAGAAGTGAAGCGGTCTGCCTCGACACTTCAAAATACCCGGTAGTTTGTGCACCCCACCTTGGGTCTATCCTAGGAGCAAAAAACAGTAAAAAAAAATAATAATACAACGGTGGCTACAACCGCAACCTGGATGTGCCCCGCAAAATAATATTACATCAAATTACATTTACATTGAATGAATATTAAATACATCTCAAACCCCCGGCTAATCATCACAACAGTCCAATACAGTTCATATACACAAACAGATAAAATCCATTACAGAAATGTGCAACCCCCTGCCAACCGACATACTAGCAGTTAGGGGAGGTTTACGAACACATTAAACATTACAGATAAAGATCCAATAAGCAAATTGATTAGAACATCGATCGATTACTTATATCCGTGTCTACTCCCAAAAGCAAATCATCACAGAGGCAACCTGGGCAGAAACAGTATATACAGGAAAACAAAAAACCCAAAATTATGAATTACTGTGAAACTCCGAGTCAACTCGGCGTTGACTCGGCGGCGGATCCGCGGCATAAGCTCTCTATTGCCGCGGATCCGCGGCCGTTTTGTCGAGTTGCCTCCTCGAATTTTCGCAGATTTCTTATAATTCCCTGCTGTGAATTTTAAGGTATGTCAAAAAAATTTTGCGACACTTTTAAAATTAACAGAAACTGTCAAGGATTAGGGTTTTGTTTTTCGTGTTTTTCCGTCGATCGAACTTCTAATCAGTTGCTAACAAGCTAGTAATGGTTTAGTTGGCTCTGATACCACTGTAAGTCCATGTCACGCACCCCACTAACATGCGGGGAGGCGGAATATATGAAAAACGATTATCAAAGCTTCGTAACACGGACTTGAGCGCATGAATCATAATCTAAACCATTGCTAACGATATACTAGTGGTTTAACTACTCGGTACCGGAGTTATACCTCACGGTACATGTCCTTCGGGTCTTCATCGCTGTCCTCCACTCCTCGTAGGCTTCTTGGAACATCGGCAACTTCACGGCCTCCTCGAATCAAAGACGATCCACCCGAAAGCTTCTACGCCAAGCTTAATCTCAAACTTGAGATAACTAGCTTGCTTAAAGTGCTAATCTAAGCTACCTAGAGGATATAGAGTGAGGTTATGAATGTTTTAGTCTATCTAACCCTTGATCTCAACACATGAGAGGTTAGGGTTAGGGTTTCAAGAGAGAGTGAGCTTGAGGAGAGAGAAGGAGAAGATGAGAATGAGAACAAAAATCCTTCTCACTTGAATATATGATACATAATGAATTATCAAATAATATCAATTAATTGATTATTCACCATGTTTCATTTAATCAAGGAGAGTGATTTATCATGTGAGTCATTAGATCATTAATGAAGCATTAATGATATGATGAATCATATAAATGAGTCACACAAAGTAATCATGAAAAAGCCACCTCAACCCCTCATGTCACCACTCTTCTAGAACCTTCTCGACAAATTACGAGAACGCCCCTCCAATCCGTGAAAACACGGAAATACTTTAGACTGTATAAATCCAATAACCTTATACTAGAATCTGGCTTAAACCAAAGCCGGCTAGTATAAACTGTCCGAAAAGTCGTACGTGCGAAAACACACGTATACATCCGAACGCTCGTCGTAAAACCATACGACCTCTATATCGTTTCTCCTGGAGCAGGGAAACTCTCTGTGTGGGACTCTAAAGACTCGACACTACGCTGGCAGTGGGTTTAACCACAGACCGCAAGCGGCACTAGCAGTACGTAACGGTCCCCAGGTAGATGTCGATAAGAAGGCCGATGAGGTAAATCATCCGAACTCCCACTGAGCCTGATGTGACAATCTTCGTACAGTCCGGTCTGTTCGTCTAAGACTATCGCATATCAAGCCTAGGGGGCGGCAAGCGTCAGTCCCTAAATAGCTGTATAAGTCGTGTTGGAGCGAAGCCCATTACACCCTGAGAAGCTACTGGAACCTACCAGTATATCTCGTTTGCCCTGGCCAGGGACTTTGTGTAATGGCTCTCTGACACATCGCGATATCATCTCCCAATACCAGGAGAGACGAATCCTATCTAACCGCCACTGCCTCCAAGTGCTCGGGACTGCACCCAACTGCTACCTGTTTGCACGACTCCTTTGAGCCGTGGTAGGGTAGCAATCTAAGAACAGTGGGACACACTCGAGGCGAAGCAGCAGTGTCAAGTCTGCGGACTATGCTGTACTCATGTCACCTGGGAACTGACAACTGACGATGGGTATAATACCAACCAATCAGTTCCTCGGCGAGTCCTGTCCGGTGTACCCGTAACCTAACGAGCACCTGTATACTATCTCCAGTACGGCGTACTGATGGCTGTGGGATAGACCATTTCCCCAACTGGTATGAGAAGCGTATACACTTAGTCTACTCCGGAATATCGATGCCCTATCTCGACAATCCAACGACCAGGGACCTGTATAGGATGTTGCTTACAGACTACCCAGCCCCCACTAGTATGACTGCCATCACGACGCTGGTAATCAAGCAAAGATCCTATGGGCTCTACTAATATGTATAAGTGATACGTTACAAGAGACATATGCACATATTAAAGTAGACACAAACCAAGCAGCATACTACCATTTTTAGCAAGACTGTATATATAACTGTGAATATCCCAAGCTTCCATTAAGTAATATACAATCCAGTATGATACAATAATGGCCTCTAGGGCATATACACTAACAATACATATAACTAACAATCTCCCACTTGCACTAGGGTCATCTGATAACAGTAGTTGAAGTATCTCATACTCAACCATCCCATAATAGTCTCTCTCTGGGAAAAGGCCTTTGTGAGTGGATCCGCCGTGTTGTCCTCTGAGTTTGCTCTCCTAACCTGGATCCCCTGGAGATCAACCATCTCCACGATCAGGTGACACTGCCTTAGAATATGTCTGGATCACTGATGGGACGGGCGTTCATTGGCATAAGCCACAACTCCATTGTCACACAATGGGAGGAACGAAGTTCATCTCATGAACTAATATACACCCAGACAGCTTCTTTGGTAGCATCTTAAGTAGCGATGTATCCAGCCTTTATCATCTAGTATGCCACGGTATCTAGCTTGGAACTCTTCCAACAGACCATCCCTTTACTGAGGGTAAAGACAATGCCTATGACTGACTTTCAGTCGTCCTTATCATCCTGGAACCTTTCCAGTGATTCTCCCCAGGATCAATTGATACCATCTCACTACAACTAGTGAGTATCCTAACATCCAATTAGATCTATCTCATAGATCCAAAACCCAGGATTTAGTAGGTATCACTTTGATCCTATATGGAGAATCATTGTGATAAGCGGAGATTGACCGAGCGTAGCATAGGAAACTCCTTCCCCATCAAGAGTATGTCATCCATGTACTCTACGAGGATCACCACCATACTCCCTACTACCTTTTTGTATATACAAGGTTCATCTACCATTTTGATGATGTCAAACTTTTTGACTTACTCATCAAAACAGATGTTCCATCTCCGCGATGCCTGCTTTATCACATAAAATATCTTACACACGTTTCCGCTGCTCCCACTGTCTACGAAGCCCTCTGACTGTGTACTTATAGACTCTCTCTTCTAAAATATCATTTAGAAAAGCAGTCATGACACCCAACCGCTAGATATCGTAGTCATGGTATGTAGCCATGGCAAGTTGGATCTGGATGGACTTAAGCATAGGCCCCAGAAAAGGTTTCATCATTAGCCACAACTGGTCTATGATGCAGACCTTTAAGAGGTCTAGCTTTGAAAGTCTCAACTTTTCCATGTACACCAAGTAATCTTCTCAAGATATACTCGCTCCTGATGGGGATTTAACCCTTCAGATAAAACAACCAAAGTCCATACTTTGTTGGTGTGTAAGGATTCCATCTCAGATCGCTAAGCATCCAGCCATTCTTACAGAGTCCCACTCCTGATGGCCAGTTCGAAACTAGTTGGGTCATCATCTCATGATGCAATCTTCGCTCCCACTGTCATAGAGAAACCAAAGTATCTCTCAGGTGGGTGAGAAACCCTACTAGATTGGCGGAGAGGCTGAGGTTCGTTGGTTGCTATTGAATCTTTTGGTTCTACCAAATCATCAGCTGCAGTTTGTATAGCTGGAACTGCTTCCAGTTCTACCTCATGCCCACTAATTTCTTCACAAGAAATTCCCTTTCACAAAGGTGGCATGTTGAGAAACAAAACATTTTTGTTCCTCGGTTAGGTAGAAGATATTCCCTTGCGAATGCTTAGGATATCCAACAAACTTCTACAGAACTGACTTTGCCTCGAGCTTGTCCGGATTTTGCTTTTTAGACAAAGGCCGGACATCCCCAAATCTTAACAAACTTAAGATATGGGCTTTTCCCAATCTATATCACATATGAAGTGGTAGGCAACTGATTTGATCGGAACCCTATTCAATAGGTATGCAACTTCATAAGTGCATAACTCCCTATAAGGAAATAGGAAACTCAGTAGTACTCATCATAGAGCGCACCATATCAAATAGGGTGTGGTTGCTCCGCCCCGATACACTGACGTGCTGTGGTGTATACGGAGGAGTAATGCTGAGAAAGAATCTTATTCTCCTTTAGAATAATCCAGGAATTCCGTGCTCAAGTATTCTCCTCCTTGATCAAATCAAAGAACATAATACTTATACCTATTTTTGGTTCTCTACTTCTAGCTTATATTCTGTGAATATCTCAAAAGCTTCGGACTTGTGTTTCAACAGGAACATATGTCTGAATCTTGAGAGATCATCAGAGAATGTAATGAAGTACAAAGAACCGGTCTTGGCAAGCAAAGACAGGGGACCTTCATACATCAACATGTATTATCCCAAGAGTTCACTAACACTTTCCCTGTTTCCAATAAACAGAGCTATGGTCATCTTATCTTTGTGACATGACTGACAAGTTTCACAAGATGTAAATTCAAACTAATTTAAATATGCATCTATATGTAACTTCAGCAAGTCGGGTCACATTGATATGACCTAGTCTATATATACTTCAAGAAGGATCCGTTCATTTCTGAACTATTCCTCTTGTGTGTGTTCTGTATACTAAGAACTGTAGTTTGATTTAGAACATCAATGCTTTTAGATAACGTGCCTGAACCGATCAACTTTTGATATAGGAAATGTTCAAAACATAATCCAACAATACAAAATTATATCCTTTCTTTATTAATAAAGAGAATGATATGATGTTGTATACCAGGTTCGGTATCTAACGACATTTGTTCAGAATCAATGTATTCTGGTAATACAGGGTGACAGTGACCAACAGACTTAGCTGCAACAATTGCACTGTTTTCTGTCTCATGAAACTTATCACCCGTTCTCAGTTCTCTACCTTTCTGTAGCCCATGTAGTATATTACATATGTGGGATCCTGATCCGGTATCAAATACCTAGGACGTAAAGGACATTGAGAAACAGTTCTCTGTAATGAACATACCCGAAGAAGATGCATCATCATGCACTTTCTTTGTTTGGGCGGCACGGGAATTCTGGTAATCCCCTATTTCCTGCTCTGTCTTATAACAATTATAAGTTGGAGCGGGACCAACGTTCCCCAGCTCAGTATAACAAGCGGGTTCGATCAATATATCCATTTTATTATCTTGATTAAGGCGTGATATGGTCACTACCTGGAGAGAGAGAGAAGAAAACACTCTGCGTGCGCTCTTGCAAGATCAGATTGGTTATTTTTTTTATCTAATCAGGATAGCTCCCACTGTTTTTTATCAAATCTTCCTTCAAGCTCTAAAAGGAAAGACTAGCCGGGATTAATTACACGCTACAAGTTCGCCAATATTTCAGCCAGGCCAGTGTCGGTACTTTGAGGGAGGTGCCCCGTGCTTTCGCACGGACCAAATTAAAGTAAACCTCGTTTTCCCAGAGGCGTAACCTCGTTGACACCTTTCTAGACACCTACTTGATCGGCTAATTGTAATGTGTAAAACTCTCCCAGGAGTAACAATTACTCGCAGCGGGTATCGGGATCCAACTATCTCATAGAAGGTATGCAATCTCATTGCAAATTTCAACACTTGAAATTCCCGATAATATTTTGCCCCAAATGATATATGACCTTGACAAGGTCAACAAACCATAGACCGTAAGTCAAGTTCAACCCGTCATTTCTTGATTGAATTAAACCCACCCGCACGACCCTTGATAAGGTCAACAAGGCCGTACGACTACCCTAATCCAATCTGCATCATATGCATAAGCAGATAAATACTGGTCAGCTACCGCACACTGCGCCATGACAAGGCCAACAAACGAAGCACGAATACTAAGCAGGACTTATCTGAAATGACGGAGGGCTACGACAGGTTTTTCTGAAAACCTATTGCGTAATGAACTTGATATCGTTGTAGAATCAAATGATTTTAAAATGGAGTGTTTTTTAGGCTTTTCTAGTTTTGCTAAAGGGGTCACTCCCGGTGAAGGGATCGTCGGCCCTTTCCTCGTCGAATGAGGTGCAGGATATATCATATATATCACTATGCAAAGCAAGAATTATAGAAGCAATCAAAAGGCAAACCGAGGGTTGTAGCATCTTCCTGTTATTGCTAAAGGGGTCACTCCCGGTGAAGGGATCTCGGCCCTTTCCTCATCGAATAAAGTGCAGGATGTTCTACAAGGAACACCGCGATGCAAAGCAAGAACTGTAGCTTCCTGTTTTTGAAAATTCGATTCCACAACATCATTTAGGTTTCTTCTCTTTCATTAATCATATTAATGAAGTCCTATCATTTAAGTCACCTAAACATCACAGATAAATACGTCGTACACTTATGCCATCCGCATTCGCCTCGATGTCCCCTTGTGCACCGTTAGGTTAGGTAACTAACGGCAGAGCAGGGCAGGGCTAGCGCGGGTGTAAAACATAAGTAACGTCTATATAATATATCATATATACTATATACAGTATTTATCACAGAACATCAAATGATCACATCACAGATATCGCAGCAGAAGAAACATATGAAACATTGGATATACTAGGACGTCCGTGTTTTATTTTGAGCCTCTATAAAATACGGATTCCACGGTCGCGATGAATAGCCAAACCCACACCCCTAGACCCCTACGAAAGCGGCAAGCAACCCTACCAATTCTAGAGTTAGGAGACCCGGACTCGACTCTTCGAGTTGGTCTCCCATTGGACTCTAGAACCCGGTTACTTGTGTTCTCCTCCTTGGGTCTATCCTAGTGCGGAAAAGTAAATAATATACAAATGGTGACAACAACCTCAACCCGGAAGTGCCCCAATAAAAGAATATTACATACAAATAATTTACATGAATGAAAATAAAAACTCTCATTTCACATAAAACCCCCGGCTATTCAAAATGCGACGATCCAATATAACATATCCAGCAACACATAACATCACATGTCATCAACGTAAGTAAATATGCGCATCCCAATTGTCGTTGACATATAGCAACGAAACCGGCGATATCACATATTACACTTACGGTCGCAGAAAAGAAAGTGTAAAACTACAACAGTTGGAATCCGCAACCTCCTTAGACATCGCATGCCTAACAATTATAAACCCTGCATTTTAGTCTCCATATCGAAAACTCTTTTCAATATCAAGTCAGGCAATTCAACAAGATTCCCGACATCCTGATCGAATGCTCGTCGTAAACTTTAGTAGACGGCCGCACCCCCGGACGCCGTCGACGAAGTGCACTGAGGCGGAACACCGCTGCCGCGAGCACCCGAACGGATACTTTCGGCGACGGGGTTCTCCTACAGTCACTTGGTCGGGGCTATGGGGCATGGCTGTCTATTAAGTTTATCCGGTGAGTATCCGCGTACGCTACGTGATTGCGACGGACTTTTGATCGCATCAAAATTCTGTGGCAACCGATCAATCGAGACTAAACTGCTATGTTTATAACATCCAAATTAGTTATCTCATAACTACTTGTGGATTCCAAATATTGTATCACATTCGAGATAAATAGATAATGTTAAACTTTCCGATCGAATAAACAAACACCCAAGTTTTCCCAAAAAGTTCTCAACACTTGAGGGGAGTTTAAAAACATCCATCACATGCCACAGTACCAATGGTCCAGCCGTAGAAGGGTCAAGCCAACACCTCACATGTAGCACGCCGTACTGCCCCAAACCCTAAGGTTCAAAGGGCAGTTCAAGACGGTCACATAATTGAGTTAAGGTTTGTTGTCTTCTAGAGGGTCCATTGTGTAACTTGCATGATCTAGACGTTCTTAAACAAACGGAAAAATCCAACACTTGGAAATTTTCCGAGTCGGGAAAAATTTAGTTATTGATATCCGTTCGAACATTTTAATACTTTCTAAATATCCGGAAAACATTACGAAATTAAATATTCCGATCGTATCAACGAATACAAAATAAGCCCCAAAAATACTCAACACTTGAGTCGGATAAAAATACCCATAAAAATCAGGAAATTAAATAGTAACATTACTGTGCAAAAGGACAACGGTGACGTTACCTTATGGCCGCGGAACCGCCGCACGAGCCATGCTCGTGCCGCGGTTCCGCGGTGCTTTGGGCGCCAAACGTATTCGTTTTGCACAGGTGTCCTTATAATTGCCTGCTGATTTTTTAAAGGATTTTTAATTCGGAAAAATC
The DNA here is from genome assembly GCA_030015575.1 of Agapanthus africanus. Lineage (NCBI taxonomy): Eukaryota > Viridiplantae > Streptophyta > Magnoliopsida > Asparagales > Amaryllidaceae > Agapanthus > Agapanthus africanus. The sequence goes on along the minus strand of JASDDO010000029.1, from coordinate 28,337,284 downwards.
CCAGATTTCAAAAAATGTACAGAGAGAGGTTTAAAGTGTAGTTTCCGGGTTCGATCGGGGTTTTAACTTCGTAAACACATCGCCTAATGCTCTAGCTAGGCTCTGATACCACTGTAGGGTTACTAGGCACACTAACAAGGCTCTACAAGGCATCAACCATGCCGGATTAAAAAATTTAGGTGCCGAACAACCCTAAGCAAGATCGTAAACTAGAGATTAGGCGAAAAAGAGAGCAAGTAAACAACTTTACTCTAAAGGGATACAAAATACAACCTTTGTAGATCGGTCCTTCACATCTTAAGCTCCGTGATGTAGTCCCTTCGCTGCGATCAATCAACTCCCGGACTCTCGGACGGCTCCATAAGGAAATTGCAACGGTATTGCTTGAAGTCTTCGAGGCCGAAGATGATCTACGTCGAGGGAATACGAACTCAAACTTCTTCTTCACTAACCATAAAATTAGAGAAGCAAACACCCTAAACTAAAGTGCTAGTCTAGTAGAGGATGGTGAGATAGGAAATGGGTACTCATTAGAATTTCTTTTCTCACTTTGGTTCTCTCTCTTTTTCAAACCCTAGAATGAAAGTGAAGGAGGAAGAAGATGAGCTCAAAATGAGAATAAGAAATCATCAAGAGAGAGAATCATCTAACCATGGTGAGTAAGTATCATGTACTAACTCATGTAGAGACTTTACCATTGTTAATTATAGTGGTTAGGTTAGTTAATATATTAAGTAAAACAAAACAAGTGGAATAAGTCAAAGCATCCATAAGCTTCATGAAGCTTCATGTATGTGAGCTCATTATCCATTTGTTTTAGAATTACTTAAATATAAAAACCTAACCATTATAATTATAATGGTGTATGTCTCATACAACCATGTAGTGTGTATCAACAACCATCATACCAAAAAGTGAACACAAATAAATATATATCACATATATATATTAAGTTGTGTACAAGTGAGAAAAATAAATGCTTTAGTGAACCAATGTTAGTTAATGTAAATTAGTATATCACATATACAATTATACACTAAATTATTAAATCAATACTTGACTTAACAATCCGGTTATATCACATATAACCGACTAACATGCAATGTATCGACTTATCGAATCAACCCTTGATTCGATAACTTGGTTATATCGCATATAACCGATCGACACAAACATCGCGAAAATACAATACGGTATCACATACACGCATTATTCTCGGTCCCGCACATATCACATATGCGCTCCTATCTCGTTTCGCCTGAGCCAGTACAACCTCTATGTAGGACTCTAAAGACTCGTCAATACGCCGGCAGTAGGTGATGATCATATCAAGCACCCCCAAGCCGTCAGCGGTACTAGCTGGACGTAACGGCTACCCGGGTATTGAGCGATGAGAAGATCAGCAAGCAAGCCCGCTCCAACTCCTGTAAAAGTCTGACAGTGACACTACCGTAAAGTCCGGTCTCCTCGTCTGATATGTCGCATATCAAGTCTGGGGGTGGTAAACGTCAGACCCCAATAACCGATAAGTCATGCCGATATGAGGCTCATAACGGGTCGAGAAACTACTGGTAACACTTACCAGTATATCTCTAAACCAGCCCTGGCCAGGGACTTCCCTGTTATGGCCAATCGAGCATAGCGCAACATCAACCCCCAATATTGGGAGAGACGAAACCCCTCCTATCGCTCATTGCCTCCATGTGACTCGGGACTGTACCCAAAAACCACCGTTTTGCATGCCCTCTTAGACGTGGTAAGGTGGAAATCAAAGCACAGTGGGAATCACACAAGACTCTATGACGATCTCGGGTCTACAGACTAACCTGTACCAGTGTCACGAGAGAACTGCCATCTGACGTAAGGTATAATACCATCTGGGAGTTCTCGGCGAGTCCGTCCAGTGTACCCAGTCTCCACTGAGCACCCGTATATCATCTCTGATGTCAAACACCAATGGATATGGGATCATCCATCGCCCATCTGTATGGGTCGAGAAGGCATACGCTAGTCTACTCTGGTATATCGATGCCCCGTCTCGATACACCCACGACTAGGGACCTTGAAGGATGTACTTATGGACTACCATGTCCCCACTAGTATGATCCGCATCATAGTCCAGGTAGTCAAGTACTCATCCTAAGGGCTTTACCAACATGTGAAAGAGAGACAATCAGTATACACGTTAAGGTAAAGGGTAACCAGATAGCATACTATCATGTCGAGCAAGAAAGTCCTTCCTATATATGTCCAAGCATCCACTACAATATACATCACATGTATAGTAATGGCCTCTAGGGCATACATATTACTAACACAGACTTGGTTCTTCAGTCCTTTTCTTCCACCTACGCCCAGTTTATCTTGAATTTCAACATTCAAGGAAAAGAAGTTGAACTTCTAGAACTCCTTAACATGTTGAGGAGTGCAGAGGGCACCTTGCAGAAAGCAAGGGATACACCCACTATATTTGTTCGCGGTGCTTCCTCTTCCAGGTCCAAGGCAAGGGCCAAAGGAAGGAAGATGAAGGCCGCTACCAATCCAAGAGGTGGTGTTGGTAAGGTGGGAGTTAAGGGAAAAGAAAAGTTGCGGTGCCAGTAGTGGTAAAGGACGAGTGCTTCCACTGTCGTAAGAAAGGCCATTGGAAGAAAGATTGTAAAGCTTGGATTGCCAAGAACCAGGACCCGAAGCAAGCTGTGGCTTCGATTTCAGGTGTGTTTGTAATTGAAAATTGTCTGTCAATCAACTTTACTTCCTGGGTATTGGATATCGGATCAGGATCTCCTATATGCAATTCATTACAGGCACTGAGAGACCGTAGAGTGCTGAAGGTTGGTGATATGACCCTCCAGGTTGCTAACGGAGCTAGCATGGGTGCTGTGTCCGAAGTGGATTATCACCTAGGATTGACGAGTTGACGTATTTTGGTTTTGCGCAACTGTTTTTGTGTACCTAGTTTAATGTGTAATATCATATCAGTATCATTGTTATCGAAAGAAGGTTATGATTTCACGTTTGTAAGCGATGTTGTTAACATCCACCTTAATCATGGTTTGATTGGGTCCAGCATACTAGATAACGGTATATACGTATTAAACCAATTACAGATTTTCAATGTCCAGAACACACTAAAGAGAAAGTCTCCAGATATAAATCAGGCTTTCTTATGGTATTGTAGACTGGGTCACATCAATGAGACAAGGTTAACTAAGTTACATAGAGAAGGATATTTGGATCCTTTCGAATATCAATCTTATGCAACTTGTCAATCATGTCTCAAAGGAAAGATGACAAAGACTCCATTCACTGGACACGGAGTAAGAGCGAGCGAGCTCTTAGGACTCATACACAGCGATGTATGTGATCCAATGTCTACACATGCAAGAGGTGGTTTTTCATATTTCATTAATTTTACGGACGATTACTCTAGGCATGGATTCATTTTCTTAATGAAACATAAATCCGAGGCCTTTGAGAAATTCCAAGAATATAAGAATGATGTAGAAAAACAAACCGGCAAAAGTATCAAGACACTGAGATCTGATCGAGATGGTGAATACTTAAGTGCCGAGTTCCTAGGTTACCTAAAAGAGAAAGGAATTCTCTCTCAGCTTACTCCTCCATACACTCAACAGCATAATGGTGTATCGGAGAGACGAAACCGAACCCTATTAGATATGGTACATTCCATGATGAGTAATTCTGAGTTACCGCGATCTTTCTGGGGTTTTGCACTAGAATCAGCAGCATATCTTTTGAACATGGCTCCTACCAAGACTGTGACTACCACCCCATATCATATGTGGAGTGGGAAGAAACCCTATCTTCAGTATCTGAAGATATGGGAATGTCCAGCTTTTATAAAACAGCAGCATGCGGACAAACTCGAGGCACGATCAGTACAGTGTAAGTTTGTGGGATATCCAAAGAACTCCAAGGGGTATTTCTTCTATTACGTAGAGGAACAAAAGGTTTTTGTTTCTCGTAATGCCCTTTTTCTAGAACATCAGTTTTTAGAAAAGGAAACAAGTGGGAGCGCAATAGAACTGGAAGAAATTCCAGAAGCACAAACTACTACTGAAAATTTAGTAGAACCAGTAGTTCAAGAAAAACAGGACATTCCCACACCCCTCCGCAGGAGTAGTAGGCCGTCTCATCCGCCTGAGAGATACTACGGTTTTCTCATAGATGGAGATAGAGAAGATTGCGTCATTGATAATGATGAACCTACTAGCTTACAGCAAGCCATCCAGAGCGGTGACTTGGTAAGATGGCCGGATGCAATGCGGACCGAAATGGAGTCCATGTACACCAACAAAGTATGGACTTTGCTCCAGATAGGGTAAAACCCATAGGATGCAAATGGATCTTTAAGAAAAAGATTGGTGTAGATGGACAGGTGGAAACCTATAAGGCTAAACTTGTTGCAAAGGGTTTTCGTCAAAGACCTGGTTTGGACTATGACGAAACTTTTTCTTGAGTTGCTATGCTCAAATCCATTCGGATCCTTCTTGCCATTGCCGCCTTCCATAATTATGAGATCTGGCAGATGGACGTAAAGACGGCTTTTCTAAATGGTAGTTTAGAAGAGTGCGTCTTTATGGATCAGCCAAAAGGCTTCAATCAGAGTGGGAGCAGCGGAAAAGTGTGCAAGTTGCTTAAGTCCATTTATGGACTAAAGCAGGCATCGTGGAGTTGGAACATCTGTTTTGATGAAACGGTCAAAGAATATGACTTTATCAAAAATCCAGATGAACCATGTATATATAGTAAAATTGTAGCACGAACTATCGTATTCCTCGTCTTGTACATGGATGACATTCTATTGATAGGAAATGACATTCCTATGCTACAATCTGTCAAAGGATTCTTATCACACAGATTCTCCATGAAAGACCTGGGTGATGCCTCTTACATTCTGGGGATCTAGATCTATCGTGATAGATCTAAGAGGATGTTGGGACTTTCGCAGTCCAGGTATATCAACTCTATACTGAAAAGATTCATTATGGAAGATTCTAAGCGCGGTAATTTACCGGCTTGTCACAGAATCACCCTATCCAAAGAGATGTCTCCCAAGACTGATTTGGAAAGGGATCGCATGTCAGTTATACCCTACGCTTCTGCGGTGGGCTCTATAATGTATGCGATGTTGTGCACTAGACCAGATGTAGCTTACGCACTGAGCGTGGTAAGAAGGTATCAGTCAGACCCAGGGGAGAAGCACTGGATTGCAGTAAAGAACATTCTCAACTACCTGAGAAGGACTAAGGATATGTTGTTGGTTTACGGCAGAAAAGACCTCCAGATCGAGGCTTTTTCCGACTCTAGCTTCAAAAGTGACAAGGATGACTCCAAGTCCATGTCAGGTTATGTCTTTACCCTCAATGGAGGGGCGGTGTGCTGGAAGAGTTCCAAGCAGGACACCGTTGATGACTCGACGATGGAAGCGGAGTATATCACTGCTTGCGATGCCGCAAAAGAAGCAGTCTGGATAAAGAAGTTCCTAACAGAACTTCAGGTGGTTCCTACCATTACTGATCCAATACCGCTGTATTGTGACAACAACGAAGCTATAGCTTTAGCGAAGGAACCCAGGTCCCATCAGAATTCCAGACACTTCTTAAGGCGGTATCACCTGATCAGGGAGATTATAGATCGATAGGAGATTGAGGTCCCGAGAGTTCCTACAGAGGAGAACAGTGCAGATCCATTCACTAAGGCCTTACCTTAGATTCAGTTCGAGAGGCTACTCGAGATGATAGGTCTTCGATACGCAAGTACATGGCCCTAGTGCAAGTGGGAGATTGTTAGTGTATATGCCCTAGGGGCCATTATTGTATCATACTGGCTTGTATATTACTTAATGGAAGCATGGGATATTCACAGTTATATTAACAGTCTTGCTAAACATGGTAGTATGCTACTTGGTTTATTTTTATCTTAATATGTGTATATGTTAGCATATCGAGAAAACATATTGATAGAGCCCTTAGGATCTTGCTTGACTACCAGCGTTGTGATGGCAGTCACACTAGTGGGGGTTAGGTAGTCTACAAGCACATCCTTTTTCAGGTCCCTAGTCGTAGGATTATCGAGACAGGGCATCGATACTCCGGAGTAGACTAGTGTGTATGCTTCTTATCCCAGTTGGGGAGATGGTCTATCCCACAGCCATCAGTACGTTGTACTGGAGATAGTATACAGGTGCTCGTTGGGTTACGGGTACAACAGACAGGACTCGCAGGGAACTGTTGGTTGGTATTATACCCGTCGTCAGTTAACAGTTCCCAGGTGACATGAGTACAGCATAGTCCGCAGACTTGGCACTGCTGCTTCGCCTCGAGTGTGTTCCCACTGTTCTTAGATTGCTACCCTACCATGGCTCAAAGGAGTCGTGCAAACAGGTAGCAGTTGGGTGCAGTCCCGAAGCACTTGGAGGCAGTGACGGTTAGATAGGATTCGTCTCTCCCGGTATTAGGAGTTGATATCGCGCTATGTTTGGAGAGCCATTACGCAAAGTCCCTGGTCAGGGCAAGCGAAATTTACTGGTAGGATTTCCAGTAGCTTCTCAAGGTGTAATGGGCTTCACTCTGACACGACTTATACCGCTTATAGAGGACTAACGCTTGCCTCCCCCCTAGGCCCGATATGCGATAGTCTTAGACGAACAGACCGGACTGTATGGAGATTGTCACATCAGGCTCAGTAGGAGTTCGGATGGGTTTCCTCATCGTCCGTATCGACATCTACCTGGGGACTGTTACGTACAGCTAGTGCCGCTTGCGTTCTGTGGTTAAACCTACTGCCAGCGTAGTGTCGAGTCTTTAGAGTCCCACATAGAGAGTTTCCCTGCTTCGGGCGAAACAATATAGAGGTCGTATGGTTTTACGACAGGGTTCGGACACATACGTGTTTTTACGCACGTACGATGTTCGGACAGTTTATACTAGCAGGCTTTGGTTTAAGCCAGATTCTAGTATTCGATTATTGGATTTATACAGTCTCAGTTTTTTCGTGTTTTCACGGATAGGAGGGGCGTTCTCATAATTACTCGAGAAGCTTCTAGAAGTATGATGAGGTGGAGAGCTTAGGTGTTATATGCATTAAATGGTTTTGTGACTCTTGGAGATGATTCATCAAGTGAGTTAATTAAGCATTAATGGTTTTAATGACTCACTAGATGATTCATTTGTATTAGATGAAGCATGAAGATATTTGTGCAAAGATATTTTATGCAAGATATTTTATGCTTCATAATATATATACACAAATGAGTTAATTTCCATATGATAATTATTCTCACCTTTTCTCTCCTCAAGCTCTCTCTCTTCAACCCTAAGCCTAACCTCTCATGTGTTGAGATCCACGGGTTAGTAAGACTAATAGATCCCTAATCCTCTTCTATATCCTCTAGGTTGCTTTGATTAGCACTCATAGCCACTTAGTTACCTCAAGTGTGAGGTTAAAGCTTGGAGAAGTAGCCCTCGGGTGGATCTTCTAGCACAACAAGGAGGCCGACGAGGAGGTGGTCCATGAGAACGAGAAGGACTTGATTCATTAGGTATAATCATCTTTCATAGTAGCTAATCACTTCTATATTGTTGTTAGTTTGGGTTTAGCAAAGATCCGTAAAGTTAGTCGATGTTAGTTTAGAAAAAATGATTGTTTTACCTATTCCGCCTCCCAGCATCATGTGGGGTTTCTAACGTCGACTTACATGATATCTAGGGTGACCGTATCTGCATATGTGCCAACACATAAAAAATGCCTATCAGCAAGTGAATATCATCCAACCATATAATCAATGCATGTATGCAGTGGATCTCGTCCAACAATATAATCGGTGCATGTATGCAGGTGGATCTCGTCTAACAATATAATCAATGCATGTATGCAGGTGGATCTCATCCACGTGTTAACCATTGACACAACAACTCCTGCATGTAAAAATTATAAAAGCGTATGGAGGTAAAAATGAGGATATAAATCAACGCGTGTCCCTCGCGCCACAACAAAATCATGGAACCGGAGTGTCCAAATCGACACTCGAAACATCATGAAACCCGTGTCTAGCATCGACACGTAAATCCTCATCTGTCAGGCGCCATCACCATGACCGGCCCTGATGTCAGTATATCTTTTGGAACGCAATTGTCCACATCGACACCCGCAATCCACGTAGCATGTCTGAACATGACTTCGGTCGGTATCCTCCAGATATCTGCAGAGTCCAAATAATATCACCGGTAGGTAGTGGTCCCTCTGCCAGGCTCATCGTCTACACCACGAAATCACCTCTCCCCCCGGGATACCATACCGGGCCCACCATGTACCCACAGACAGTGCATCCCACTCCTCGAATCGGGTATTACATACCAATCTCAGAACCGAGAAATCACATGGTGGACGCACTGAAATATCATACCAAGAGAAACCGGGTTTTCAAACAATACATAAATTTCTCGAAACATCCCACGTTTCTCAAATCCATAAATCACATGAAAACCATATCTCAATGCGTAAATCCATGTAAATATGATATATGCAACATAAAACAACAATATGAGCATATTAAGGGAAAACCGCTCTTTTAAATGAATCCAGCTTTAAAATATATCATGCGGTTCCCAAATCCTCCGAAATCAAGTGCAGCATCATATGAGGTGTACATGTAATTGTAGCAAGGTATAAGTATCTACATGTAAGCAAATATGTATGATGCATTTCATAAGCTCAATAGCACAATAATCAACGTCTCAAAATCACATGTCAATACAATACCATATAGGGGGTATATGCAGCTATAGCAAGATATGTGGGTGTACATGTCAGTATGTATGCATGAAGTACATGTAGCTGTAACCAAGTATGTGGGTGTACATGTCAGTATGTATGCAACATTTAACAGGATGCAAGCATGTCCGTATATCTCATGCAACGTGGAACAGTGATATGAACATAGTAAATATATCATGGCATGATGTAGCAATTCTATTGTGTAGTGACAATGCAATTGTCGATGATGAAGGTGTGTGAACCGGCAAATCTGTGTAAGTGTAACATACGCATCATCAATAATGGTGAAGGTGTGCTAGCACAGGTATATTTAATGCAATGAGAATAACATGATCGTAGCATAAAGTACATCATCAGCTAAAAGCTATAAGGTATACGTGTGTACAATATATCCGAGTCGGTGAATCCATCAATCGGCATCCAGCCTCACAACATCACGTACGGTACAATCCATCATACGACCTTCTCTAAAAAAGGGTATAGATAAAACTCATCGCGTACGGTAAATCCATCATATGGCGGCATTAAAATAAATCTAGGGATTCTATCAACCCATACAATATCGAGGTACGGATCTAAGTCTCGTACGGCATATCACTCAATATGCAAAACATTAACCATATATATATACTTATCTCTTAGGTCGCATCCATGTCAAACTCGTATTAGGGGACCGACAAAAGTATCAACAATCTCATATCGACTCAAATCCATATTACGACATATAACACTAAGTCATCATGTCACATCGTATACTCGTTCATCACAATAATATCTTGCATCACATTATATAAACGTCACACTTGTTCTCTTCCAATTCGTACCTATCATGATTCACTTATCCTTTCATATTCTCATATGTCAATATGTCCATTAGTATCAACTTCTATCATATTATCGTTTGTAAATCCTACAATCATGTCCGTCGCATATCATTTATCAGGATATAATAATCAAATGATCTTCCATATCAAAGTTTGCGGGGGTGCTATACGCCATCCACTCGACATCCCCCGTAGATATAAATCTACTCACCTGATAAACTCCTCGCTTAGCCCCAGTCGATGCACTTCGTCCTCTCAGAATCAACGCGAATGTACCTATAATCAATATGAATTCGCAATGCTATTAATATCAAATTCCGAAATCCAAATACGGCACGCGGTGCGCTCATAGGTTAGAACCTATAGCATACGCATGCAAAACTACCAAACAACCCTCGTCGTTGACGTACAAACGTCCGACGACCAAATACAATATCCAGTCGCAAAACTAAGAAATCCCAATACCAGAAAACATAGCCAATACCCTAACTAGGGTCCCTTTTTATGAAAACCGCCACGCCAAAAACCCAATCGTACCAATACTCATTCACAACATATATAATTATCGTAGATAATAATATATACGTCATCTCCATGACAATTAAAACCCACGTTTTATTTTAGCGAAAAGCTAGTAAGCAACTTTATCGAAAATTAGCTCAAGTCTAGAAATTTAACAATTCTAGCGATTTCCAGCAACACAAAGTAGCTTAACTTAGTTATCCAAACCATTACCACAATTTTAATCTCAGCCAAATAGGATTTAGAAAAACTTAGTTTGCTAATAAACTCAATTAGACAAATTAGAAATTTAACAAATATCATTCTCACAATTTGATTAAGCTTTCCAAGTTTCCACTTTATGATTAACCATTTTAACACATCAAAACCCTAACTTGATTTTCATAACTTTTTCAAGAAAATTCTAACCATGCAATTAAAGCTATATTAAACACCTAATAAGCAAGCTTTAAGGATTTAAACAACAAATTAAAGATTAGGGTTAGAGTTTATACCTCACAAACTAGATCACAAGTAGCAACTAAACTCAAACTTTTAGCCTCCAAAATGATGTCTTTAGTGAAGATCCAAGCTTGTTTAGGCTTAAGGAATAATCGGTATGAATTTAATTTGGAGTTTGTGGGATTAATTCTTGATTTTTGATGATTTTTGTGAAGCTTTTGGAGTGAAAATGGAGTGGGGAAAAATGGGGCAGCCAAGGGCTAGGGTTCGGCCAAAGCAAAGGATGAGGGGGTTTTGTGAAGTGTGTAGAAATATCTAGTGTAAAACAATGATAAAATCTCATTAATGCTACAATTATACAAAGCCACCTCATTTCTTTTCTTTTAAAACTTTTCTTTTAATCACAAATATCTAGATATTTTTCTATGGATGGATTAAGCTTAATTTAGTGATTAGATTAGCATAGATTCACATTAGAAGTAATTAACCCGAACCAAAATTGTAATTACCACTAATTAAGTGTATAATTATCAACTTAAAATAATAATATAATTAAGGAAAAAATCAAAGTGAACCAAAACTTCCAAATGACCACTAAAACCAGCAAACTAGCACTATTCTAGTTAAACAAGGTGTAGTCAAGTCTATACTGAAATTTGATCACATTCCGGGTTTTATGGAAAACACCGACTATTTTACACTAAATACGGAAAATTCGCATAACGATTTCCAAAACGTTACAACTAACATGTGGATTTTAGGGATATGTATGTACAGGACAATTTTGCTCAGTTATATTGTATATTATTTGAGTTGTCTTTATCAGGATATGTGTATTTCTTTATTATGATGCTTTATATTGCTTGCACATATTGATAAAGACTCGATACAGTAGTATACTATTATAGTTCGACTTTATCTTAACTTGTGCATATGTTATATATGTCGACCACATGTTGATAAAGCCCGTAGTATCTTGCTTGACTACCAGCATTATGACTTGTGGGAGCTGGGCAGTCTATAAGCACTTCCTTAAATGTCCCAAGTTGCAAAAGTATCGAGTCGGGCATCGATACTCCAGAGTAGACTTGCGCGTACATTTCTAGACCCCGACAAGGGGCGGTGGTTGGTCCCACAACCTTTGGTGTAATCACCTAAGATTGTATACGGGTGCTCGCTAGGGGTGAGTACACTGGACGGACTCGCCGAGAACCTCTAGATGGTATTATACATACCGTCAGATAGAGGTTCTCTTGTGACATGTGTACATGTTAGTCTTTGGACCTGAGATCATCATTTGTCTCATATAGGTTCCTACTATGCTTTGATCACTACCCTACCACGGCTCTACTAAGTCGTGAAAACAGGTTTTGGTTCGGTACAGTCCCGAGCCACATGGAGGCAGTGAGTGATTGTCAGGGATTCATCTCTCCAGGTATTGGGAGTTGATATAGCACTGTGTTCGATTGGCCAGGACCATAAAACCTTAGACAATGCAGTTGGGATTTACTGATAGGTTGATCAGTACTTTTCCGGATTGGTCCTGAGCCGCATCAGTATGAATTATCGGGTTATTAGGTTCTAACGTTTACCACCCCCTAGACTCGGTATGCAATACTGTTAAACAAAGAAACCAGACTGTACGGAGATTGTCACGGATAGGCTCAGTAGGTGTTAGGACGAGTTTGCTCGTCGGCCTTCCTATTCAACAGGTACCTGGATAGCCGTTTTGTACAGCTAGTACCGCTGACGTGCTTGTAGTTAATCCTACTGCCAGAGTACTATCGAGTCTTTAGAGTCCCACATAGAAGGTTTTTCTACTTCGGGCGAAACGATGTAGAGGCCATATGGTTTTACGGCAGGGGTTCGATCACATACGTGTACTTGTGCACATGTGATGTTCGGGCGGATAATACTAGTGGGTTTTGGTTTAAGCTGGATCCTAGTATTATATTCTTGGATTATTTTGTCTCTTTGTATTCGTATTTTGTGGAATACGGATACGGGTATGTATATACGGTGAGGGGCATTCTTGTAATTATGCAAGATGCTTCTAGAAGAAGACGCATCATTATTTGTTTAAACCATTTTTGATATTGGTTAATGGGGTGGAGAAATGAAGTGTTCATTTGGTTTAAATGTAGCATGGCTACTTGGTGACTCATGGAATAACTCATTGTTTACTATTGGAGCATGCTTGATATTTTCATGTGTTGTGAATTATTGATGTAAGGTTGCATATTAGATATTTCTGTAGCTTCAAGATATTTTGGCTTTGCATTATTAGTTCACAACACATAGCCATTTCTTCATTCTATGCTCACACTACACTCTCATCTTCTCCTTGCTCTCTTCTTCTAGCTCAAACCCTAGTCTCATATGTTGAGAAACCTAGAGTTAGTGAGACAAAGCAATCTATCATCACTTTCTACTTCATCTTGGCTATTTAGATTAGCATTCTAAGTACCATAGTTACCTCAATTAGGAGGTAGGAGCTCAAAGCATCACTCTTGGGTAGATCATCTTTGTCACGAGGAGGCCGTCAATCAAGCGCGATCCGTACATCCTTCGAGGAGCTAGAGGAGAGGATTGAAGACCCGAAGGACTTGGTTCTTTAGGTATAATCTTTAATCATAGTAGATAGCTTCTTTAGCATGCTAGATAGGTTATATGGTAGATCCGGTATAGGGTTATTCTAACGCCATTTTAACTCGTTGTAAAATTTTGTTCAGCAAACGGCCACGGTTGATGGCCAGGGGGTTAGTGTAACCTAACAATAATATGGTAACTGAGCAGGACTGGTCTGAGGATAGTACCTGAATGTTTTCTCATGCATCAATATTTACCAAGAGGTTTTCAAAAAAAAAGGAGTTATAGTCTCACTATTTCCTACGTGCCCATGAGTGACACGAACTTTTACAAGGAAAGCCTTTTGGGATATTTCAAAAAAGCGGGACGTATATCTTGAGCAAAACATATATAAACATATATCTATTTCTTTACAAAACGAGCGTTCGCCACTTGTACCGTGAGTTACACATCGCACGGCGATTTGAAAATAATTTTGTATTCGTTTTATTCAGATTTTAGATAGTTTTACAAGGATGTGAACTATATACGTCTTATAATCTTGATTATAGTATATTTGATTCTAGTAGTGGATTTTGAGGCTGGCATTTTCTTCATAACTCCTATGATTGCATGATGCTTGATGGAGTTTCGATTTTTGAGTGTTGCACTCATTTTCATGCGCACACAATGCGCTGTGTTATTTCTGTGTATTCCATGATTTCGGAGCCCCGTTGTTTTAACCGATTTACTGAAATGTTTTAATATTGGGGGTTTAAATTTAAATTCGGGGACCGAATTTATTTAAGGGGGGAAGATTGTAGCATTTCATAAATATAGAATATTATTTTTGGAATTTAAATAATAAAATAATAAATTTCGCGAAAACTAAACGAGTGTGAATTTGGGATTTCGTAAAATGGTATAATTATATACCAATATTTTGGAAAATATTTGGATATTAATATGAATTATTAATTATAAAAGCATTTATTGGATTTGAACATTTCATAAATAATTATGCAATTAATTATATGCAAGTTTATGTTAAACTTGATTAGTGCACTACTAATCATGCATTAAGCCAAATCCATCTTTTTAATAACCATAGTTAGTGCACCATGACACATTTCATTTTTCATGCATTGTTCCATTTGTATTTGTGGACTTTTGGTTTTTAAATATGAGAGGAAAAGAAAAAGAAAAGAGGAGACAAGGGAGGACAAGAGAGCATGGGCAAGAGAGAGAGTGAGAATGAGAAAGAGAGAGAGGGGGGGTTATCCTTAACCATGGCTCCCATCCATTCCTTCTTCATTTCATTTCTTCTCTTCACCTCATCCTTCATCTTCACCTTCCTCCTCCACCTCACTTCCACCGCCACAAACACCACTCAAACCATCTCAAAAGCTCACCCCACCTTCATAAAAAATCTGCACAACCTCATCCTAAACCCCATGGTGAGCTCAAGTTTGGATTTTGAGCACATCGAACCATCTTGGAATTTTCTTTAGTTGCTCCAAGAGGTAAAGACTTCACTTTCCTTCATTTTATCAAGTTTCTTTACCTCCTAGTTGTGTTTAGAGCTCGATTAAGCTAGATTAGTGATCTTGAAAATATCTAAAATGATTTTAATGGATGATTTAAGTTGTAAAGATATAATTGAGGTTTAGTTAGTGACCCCAAGCCATTAGTGATGATATTCTCAACAAACTTGAGACTAGAAAACCCAAAATACGAACTTAGATTTTTCCGACATCGGTTTTTGATAAATTGTGATGGTTATATGGAATTTGCTATGACCCGAGAGCTCTGTAAACTAAGTTGCTAACACAGAGAGCTGTCCAAGCTACTGGGAATTTACCCTTGAAACCCGAGCCCCTATCTTCATGTATTAGCCGCAGATTTAATCCCCGAGGCCACAAATTACGGCCTGGTCTTAGTGATTTGGTTTGGGTTTTGGACCATAGCTCTGTTACCTGATATCTAGACCTACCCTATATGCAAAATCTCCTAATTTTACCTGAGCTAGAATCTGGAAGTGTTTTTCCATATTGCTGATTTTGAGTTTATGATTTGTGAAAACTTGGTTTTGGAATTTGAGTTTGGACACGGTCTTTAGACGTTTGTATGCCAATGCTGATGGTTTTTTTGTTGTTATTGCATGCGTGGGCTATAGGTTCTAACCTATGAGCACTTCGAGTGCCGTATCGGTTTTCGGATTTAGTTTTGATCTCTATGATTTGTGTTGATGTGTAGGTACCCTTGCGTGGATTTCTGGGACGACGAAGGAAAACAAGAAGTTCATTGACTTCGGCTAGAGCATGGATAGCAGGTGAGTAGATCTATATCTACGGGGGAAGTCTGTTGGATGGCGTATAACATCCCCGCAACCATAGTAATGGGAGAACCGATATGTAGAACATATTTATTGTAACATTTTAAAAATAAATAAATAAATAAATAAAATCGTTTAAGTGAATTTTATAATTTTCGGTAATGTAAAACGTATTTTTCGTAAAACTAAACCGTAATTATTTTTCACTATAAATTTAAAAATACCTATTTTAATTATGTTATTATTAGTAAATGGTGTTTATTTAGTCACTTATAAATTTTTAGTTTAATTAAATATTTTTCCTAAATTAATTATTTTAAATATTAACATAAGCTTTATTTATAGACTAAATTAGTGTAATTACAAATTCGAATGGGTATAATTTGCAAAAATGAACCATTGCATATTAGAATCTAGTGTGTATCATGAAAAATTTATTTACAAATTTTTCCATGATTCTAGAATTTTCTTTAATTGTTTTAGTAAAGAAATGAAAGAAATTAAATAATGTTGTGAAAAGACATAAAAGAGGTAATTTTTGGGAGAACTTTCTACACCATTCTAAATTCTCTCATTCCTCACTTCTCTCCCTAGTGGCCGGCCTCAACCCCCCATGGCAGCCCCCTCATCTTCCAAATTTAAATTAACTCCAAAAATCATCAAAAATCATACAAAATTCCAAATAAAAATCCACAAATCCCTAATTTAATTCCTACCACCATTCTTTGCTCATCTTTACATGGATTTTGGAGATGGAAAGCATTCATTTTGGAGGATTATTTTCATGTTTGGATTTCATGTTGTGGAGTTATAAATCTTTTTCTTTTGATTTATTGTTATTAGATGTTTCATTTAAGCATAATTAGATTTAATAAATAATTTCTATCTACAAGTTTTAAATTTCAAGTTAGGGTTTATAAAATTAAGTTATGCTTTTTATTAATTAAGTAGGGTTATAATAACTAGTTTAACATTTTTAAAAGTGGAAAATCTTGCATGGTTGTTGAATTATAATTTGTTCATTCCAATTTGTTTAAATTAAGTATTTTTGCAAACTAGATTTCTATAAGTTGTATATATTGAGGAGATAAAATTCCAATTAATGTTTGTAACACTAGATTGTGGTTTTAAAGAGGATATTAACTTGTTAGTGGAATGAAAAACTAAAATTGGTTACTAGTTTCTATTGATAATTGAAAAATAGTAATAAAAATGCTATTTTTGCTAACTAGAATTTGGATATTCTTAAATAAATGAGGTTTAAAATCTAAATTTTGATTTTTTTATATTATTATCATCATGAATTGTAGTTTAATACATTAATTCATGCAAAATCAAGTTTAGTTGTGATATTGTGAAATTTTGCTTAAAAGTATCGAAATCGGGCAAGTCTGCAAACTAGAATTTTCCAATTAATACAATTGGGGCGTTAAAAATAAAGTAATGGTTTGTATAATCTAGTTACTATTCTATGAGTTTTATGACCATTAGTTTCAATTAAATGTCAAGTTTGAAGTAAAACGGTAAATTGGCGTTTTCGGGTTTTTCGAAATCGGACGATTTGATTGATTTTTAGGGTTTTGATGGATTAAATCATGTTTTATATTATAAGAACGAGTTTTTAAACTACAAGTTGTTTGTTGATGTTTATCTCGATCAATCGGCGTTTGTACGCCGAAATCGAGTGATATTTGGTTCTTTTGCATGAGCGGGACATAGGTTTTAACCTTTGCGCGTTTCGTGCGTCGTTTTGATTTTTGTCCGTGATTCAGTTTACGATATTATACATGTTTGCGTATAGGTATCCCTCGTGTGGGCTTCGGACGAGGAAGAAGAGGAAGGCGACATCGTCTTCGGCAGACATGGACCAGGTGAGTAGATGTATATCTACGGGGGGAAGTCGGGTGGATGGCATTTAGCAACCCACAAGCGTAGAATAGGAATAAGTACTTATTGTCATTAGGAAGCAAGACGTGACCTTAGAATTTCGGTGAGTAGGACCCTAGTTTGACCTTAGGTTGGACCGGATTGATTTAGAAAGACCTTACCCGAGGATAAATATCTTGGAGGAGATTCGTAGATTTCAGGTAGATACACACACACGCACACACTGAGACTCGACGGGGTGTATACGTGCATGTATATATATATATATATACAGGACTAGGTGTAGGTATATATATATATATACACAATACGTATATGTGATACAAGGATGTGATATGATACACGGGGATGAAACAATATAACTGGGCTGATGCCGTGATTCTTGGCTATACAGTCGTGTTATGATGTTAGCGGATCATTAGAAAATGAGATAATGGAATTGTATACATGAACAATAATAAAGAATGGTGATGATATTGAAGTATATGGGACTCTAAAATAGAACCCGGACCGTAACCTGTGCCTGAAATTCTAATATGATATATGTGTGACCTGATTACGACATCATATTGGTATGACTTGATTTCAATATCATATATGTGTGACTTGACTACGATATCATATAGGGGTGACATGATTACGATATGATTTAAGTGTGACTTAATCACAATATGATGCATATACATGATATTTATGAGGATAAATTAACGATGTATATTTATGCTGGCAATGTTATATGATTGATGTATGCGATTACAGTATAGCACCTTGATCTTGACATGAGTTGATGATGATATTATACGAATGATGAGACACGTAGGTGATACTTGACCCGTACCCCGATATTGGGATGCCGTACGATGGATTTTACCGTACGAGGCATAGATGTGATTATTGATCCGCACTCTTCTTTCGAGGAAGTCGTACTACGTGCGTGACGCTATTGAGGCTGGATCGCCGACTATTAGATATATGGACTCAGACTTTAGGTGTACTCCTATTTCTTATCGATTAGTTTCTTAGGTTTAGTTCCTTAGGAGGTTAGATGGACACTAGTTTAGGTTCGAGTCATATAGTGGTAGTTGTACTTGTATATCGCAGATGAGTGGTTATTACACATTCGTCTTTACATTCATACCGTAATCATAATTTTGCATGTTCATACATATGTTTCTTTAATCAGTATAAGACTCTACATGTTTGGACACCAGCACCATTACCGATGATGCGCATATTCCACGCATACTTATTTGCCGGCTCACACACATCATCATCGGTAATTGCTATTTCACGTACACTTTAGATCATATTATCTTTTATTGATTCAATCAGCTAACAGCTAGATCGATATAATATTGTAATTACTCTCTGGTATTAATATAGATATGGTATTTATTACTTAGACATTTCATGCATTCGCATTTTCATGTTATCATGCAGTATTATGGGGCATATGCCTACACTTATCATATACTTACTCATGATTTTGGGATTTTGGATTTCTATGAGATTTCTGGATTTTTGGGAAAACCGCAAGAATATATAAAAACTTCTCTCTCTTTCCTCCTCTCTTTTTAAAACATAAGATGCGGTTTTCTCGTGATGTATGTGTCGTCCACCATGAGATTTCATGTTTTCTGTTGGATTTCGAGACCCGATTCGACGAGTGGATGAACCGTCTCGGGTACATGGTGGGCCCGGTATGGTACCCCGGGGCAAGAAGATCGAGTTGTAGACGATGAGCCTGGCAGGGGAGGACTACCTACCGGTGATGTCTGGCGCGGTGGATATCCGGAGGATACCGACCGTTGTCGTGAGATTTGATGATATGGGACGATCCGGACTGACGGAGCCCGAGATATTGAGACTATGAGACATTGAGATTATGAGGTATTGAGACTTAAGATTTACATGTTTTGTGTCGACGTTTGACACGGATTTCCATGGATTCCATCGTTGATATTTCAGATTTCTATACACATTTACCATGATAGAAGCTAAAGATTTCTTATACAGATATATCTAGATTTCAGGATTGGTTATTTTACATTCATGGTGCATGCATACTCATTAACATGACATTGTACTATATGAGGCACTGACACGAGCACGGAGCTTTTGCACTTACACGTAGCTTATTATTCTGCCTTTACTTGATGACTAGTAGTATATTAGTATATTATTATGACCTAGGACAGCGTCGTGCATTCGATTTCTTTTCGCAGATATCTTCTACTCACGAGTTGGCAACTCACCCCCGTTGTGCCAAATTTTATTACAGGTTCGATGTACAGGTTTCCCTGGCAGCTTGCTGGCACATCTTTTCATTCAGGGTGATTTGCACGGTAGGTTGGTTCGCTTGTATCTGGACCGCTGTTGTACTTTTATTTCTTCATTTGTATCTAGTAAGCTCCATCAACCAAACTTGTATTACTTGATAGTTACTGGACCAGTTATTTATTTCGACCTTAGAGTCGCGCTTGTATTATTAAGTTATCTGGTGGATTTGTGTTCTTTTAAGTTTTGAGCCTCGTCCTTTGGCGTTGTATACTATTGTGCATTGGTGTGGTTGTTTCCGCCTTTTGGCGTTGAGCTAGCTCCCGTTTGGGGATGCTTTTTATTGTTTGTATGTATTATACTTATTTGTACCCGTTTGGGGCCAGTTTTTACAAAGGAGACTCTGCCGAAATTTTTGAGAAAATTGGATGATGCTTTTAAACTTGTTTTCTACATGTTTTCCTTCTTCTTCTTCTTTTATGGTTTAGATTTCTGGGCTTCGGCTTACTTAGGTTACGTTGCGCCTCTAGACGCTTCGTAATCTAAGTGCCGGTCACGTTTCGTACTTTCGGGTCGTGACATAGTTGGTATCAGAGCGCTAGGTTTAACCTTTGTATATGTCTAGGGTGACCCTTTGTTGATGGAGTAGGCGACTTAGGTAGAGTGACGTACCGTGGATATGATCCGCGGCATACTTACGATACGCTACTATTCTTAAGTAGCCTTAGGATGTACATTTGTTTGCACCACATTTCATTCGTTCCTTTGATCTATCTTCGTCGATATCTGAGGGTGGTTTCTGTTACCACGGGCGCACAGGAAGAGGGAGCTGCAGCTCGAATGCGATAATCATTTGGTTATTGGTTATTCTTGAGGAGTGAAGCATTGTTTAGTGTGCGGATGAAGGGTATTCACATGCCGTCCAGACGAAGTTAAAGGATTCGAACGATTGTCAGAAACCCATTTTCCCAAGTTTAACGTATTCGGAAGAACATGCAGGTATTTCTATGGACCCTCTAGAAGAATGAAACCCTAACTCGACATAATGACCACGAGAACGCCCTTGAACCTTAGGGTTTACGGCAGTTCCGCGGTGCTATTAGTGAGGCTTGGGTTTGCCCTTCTACGGCTAGACCATCGATGCTGGGGTATATACCGGATTTTTTTAAACTGTACTTGAGTGTTGAGCTCTCGGGGAATTATGGGATTTTGATGGATCGATCGAAATGTTTAATGTAGTCCGGATATCAGGTGAAGGGATCGACTACGTGGGAGACTCTAGATATGAGTATTGCCATTGGTAACGCAGTCAGCACACCTATGAAGAGACGAGTTAGAAGTAGTCGACACCAGAGGAAATGGGAAAAGAGTCGCACATTGACGATAGTGTTTACGATTGTGATTTGGTGATTTGAATTTCAAATTTTTGTTGATTGGATTTTGGTATTTTGAGGAGTTTGTTCTACGATTGGTATTTCTTATGTGTACCTTCATTACATTCTATTTGTGTTTCATATATCAGTGGTATTGATGTTGTTTAGTACGTACCCAGTGCACTTGATTCGGTTTTTATACATTTTGAGATTTTGATTTGATTTCGTGCATATGGTTACACATGATTTTGACAAATGCTTCGACCTAGTTTTCATGCATTTTCGTACTATGATTTCGATTTTGATATTCGGTGTATGTTTTCGTGCACCATGTGCACCTGATTGAGATTCTTGCGCACACTTGGCGCACTTGATGCGATTTTGTGCACACCAGATGCACTAAATCGGGGTTTTGTGCAGATTAGATGCACCTGATATTGAGTTGTGCACACCTGTTGCACTTGACAGTTGTTTTTGGTGCACACCTGTTGCACTTAGTTCATTTTTGTGTGTATTCGTGGTATCTGTATTTGGTTTCGATTTCAGTGCGCACCGGACGCACATGATATTTTTATGATGTGATTGGGATTGAATTCAGTTTAAGCAGTATGCTTTTATAATCATTACTATTGTTTTGATAACCAGGCGGGACGTGTATATTAAATAAAAGATATATATAGCTATTTTTTTAAAATAAACGTCCGCTACTTGTGCCGTGACACGTGCATCACACGGCGATTTTCAAAAAGGGGTTCTTGCATGCTTTTTTATCCAGATGTTTGGACGATTTTACTATAATGCGCACTATATATAAGTTGTAGTTTTGATGTATATTATGTTGGTTTTCGTATTGGGTTTTGGTATTTTATTTTCGCCATAACTCCGATAATTGTGTTATGCTTGACGGAGTTGATTTTAGTTATGTATTGATGATTTCGGAGCCCCGACGATTTGTGTGTTTTGGCTGAATGTTTTAGTAATTGGGGGAGTTTTAATTTAAATTCGGGGACCGAATTTCTTAAAGGGGGGAAGATTGTAACATTTGAAAAATAAATAAATAAATAAAATCGTTTATGTGAATTTTATAATTTTCGGTAAAGTAAAACGTATTTTTCGTAAAACTAAACCATAATTATTTTTCACTATAAATTTAAAAATACCTATTTTAATTCTGTTATTACTAGTAAATGGTGTTTATTTAGTCACTTATAAATTTTTAGTTTAATTAAATATTTTTCCTAAATTAATGATTTTAAATATTAACATAACCTTTATTTATACACTAAATTAGTGTAAATTACAAATTCGAATGGGTTTAATTTGCAAAAATGAACCATTGCATATTAGAATCTAGTGTGTATCATGCAAAATTTATTTACAAATTTTTCCATGATTCTAGAATTTTCTTTAGTTGTTTTAGTAAAGAAATGAAAGAAATTAAATAAAGTTGTGAAAAGACATAAAAGAGGTAATGTTTGGGAGAACTTTCTACACCATTCTAAATTCTCGCCTTCCTCTCTTTCTCTCCCTAGTGGCCAGCCTCAACCCCCCATGGCAGTCCCCTCATCTTCCAAATTTAAATTAACCCCAAAAATCATCAAAAATCCAACAAAAATCCAAATAAAAATCCACAAATCCCTAATTTAATTCCTACCACCATTCTTTGCTCATCTTTACATGGATTTTGGAGATGGAAAGCATTCATTTTGGAGGCTTATTTTCATGTTTGGATTTCATGTTGTGGAGGTATAAATCTTCTTCTTTTGATTTATTATTATTAGATGTTTCATTTAAGCATAATTAGATTTAATAAATAATTTCTATCTACAAGTTTTAAAATTCAAGTTAGGGTTTATAAAATTAAGTTATGATTTTTATTAATTAAGTAGAGTTATAATAACTAGTTTAACATTTTTAGAAGTGGAAAATCTTGCTTGGTTGTTGAATTATAATTTGTTCATTCCAATTTGTTTAAATTAAGTATTTTTGCAAACTATATTTCTATAAGTTGTATATATTGAGGAGATAAAATTCCAATTAATGTTTGTAACACTAGATTGTGGTTTTAAAGAGAATATTAACTTGTTAATGGAATGAAAAACTTAAATTGGTTACTAGTTTCTATTGATAATTGAAAAATAGTAATAAAAATGCTATTTTTGCTAACTAGAATTTGGAAATTCTTAAATAAATGAGGTTTAAAATCTAAATTATGATTTCATTATATTATTATCATCATGAATTGTAGTTTAATACATTAATTCATGCAAAATCATGTTTAGTTGTGATATTGTGAAATTTTGCTTAAAAGTATCGAAATCGGGCAAGTTTGCAAACTAGAATTTTTCAATTAATACAATTGGGGCGTTAAAAATATAGTAATGGGTTGTATAATCTAGTTCTGCTATTTAATGAGTTTTATGACCATTAGTTTTATTTAAATGTCATGTTTTGAAGTAAAACGGTAAATTGGCGTTTTCGGGTTTTTCGAAATCGGATGATTTGATTGATTTTTAGGGTTTTGATGGATTAAATCATATTTTATATTATAAGAACGAGTTTTTAAAGTACAAGTTGTTTGTTGATGTTTATCTCGATCAATCGGCGTTTGTACGCCGATATCGAGCGATATTTGGTTCTTTTGCATGAGCGGGACATAGGTTTTAACCTATGCGCGTTTCGTGCGTCGTTTTGTTTTTTGTCCGTGATTCAGTTTACGATATTATACATGTCTGCGTATAGGTACCCCTCGCGTAGACTTCGGAAGAGGAAGAAGAGGAAGGCGACATCGTCTTCGGCAGACAGGGACCAGGTGAGTAGATGTATATCTACGGGGGGAAGTCGGGTGGATAGCGTTTAGCACCCCGCAAGCGTAGAATAGGAATAAGTACTTATTGTCATTAGGAAGCCAGACGTTACCTTAGAATTTCGGTGAGTAGGACCCTAGTAGTGACCTTAGGTTCGACTGGATTGATTTAGAAAGACCTTACCCGAGAATGAATATCTTGGAGGAGATTCGTAGGTTTCAGGTAGATACACACACACGCACACACTGAGACTCGACGGGGTGTATACGTGTATGTATGTATATATATATATATAGGAATAGGTGTAGGTATATATATATATATATATATACACAATACGTATATGTGATACAATGATGTGATATGATACACAGGAATGAAACAATATAACTGGGCTGATGCCGTGATTCTTGGCTATACAGTCGTGTTATGATGTTAGCTGATCATTAGAAAATGAGATAATGGAATTGTATACATGAACAATAATAATGATTGGTGATGATATTGAAGTATATGGGACTCTAAAATAGAACCCGGACCGTAACCTGTGCCTGAAATTCTGATATGATATATGTGTGACCTGATTACGACATCATATAGGTGTGACTTGATTTCGATATCATATATGTGTGACTTGACTACGATATCATATAGGGGTGACATGATTACGATATGATTTAAGTGTGACTTAATCACAATATGATGCATATACATGATATTTATGAGGATAAATTGACGATGTATATTTATGCTGGCATTGATATATGATTGATGTATGCGATTACAGTATAGCACCTTGATCTTGACATGAGTTGATGATGATATTATACGAATGATGAGACACGTAGGTGATACTTGACCCGTACCCCGATATTGGGATGCCGTACGATGGATTTTACCGTACGAGGCATAGATGTGATGATTGATCCGCATTCTTGTTTCGAGGAAGTCGTACTACGTACGTGACGCTATTGAGGCTGGATCGCCGACTATTAGAGATATGGACTCAGACTTTAGGTGTACTCCTATTTCTTATCGACTAGTTTCTTAGGTTTAGTTCCTTAGGAGGTTAGATGGACACTAGTTTAGGTTCGAGTCATATAGTGGTAGTTGTACTTGTATATCGCAGATGAGTGGTTATTACACATCCGTCTTTACATTCATACCGTAATCATAATGTTGCATGTTCATACATATGTTTCTATAATCAGTATAAAACTCTACCTTTTAGGACACCAGCACCATCAACGATGATGCGCATATTCCACGCACACTTATTTACCGGCTCACACACATCATCATCGGTAATTGCTATTTCACGTACACTTTAGATCATATTATCTTTTATTGATTCAATCAGCTAACAGCTAGATCGATATAATATTGTAATTACTCTCTGGTGTTAATATAGACATGGTATTTATTACTTAGACATTTCATGTATTCGTATTTTCATGTTATCATGCAGTATTATGGGGCATATGCCGACACTTATCATATACTTACTCATGATTTTGGGATTTTGGATTTCTATGAGATTTCTGGATTTTTGGGAAAACCGCAAGAATATATAAAAACTTCTCTCTCTTTCCTCCTCTCTTTTTAAAACATAAGATGCGGTTTTCTCGTGATGTATGTGTCATCCACCATGAGATTTCATGTTTTCTGTTGGATTTCGAGACCCGATTCGAGGAGTGGATGAACCGTCTCGGGTACATGGTGGGCCCGGTATGGTACCCCGGGGCAAGAAGATCGAGTTGTAGACGATGAGCCTGGCAGGGGAGGACTACCTACCGGTGATGTCTGGCGCGGCGGATATCCGGAAGATACCAACCGTTGTCGTGAGATTTGATGATATGGGCCGATCCGGACTGACGGAGCCCGAGATATTGAGACTATGAGACATTGAGATTATGAGGTATTGAGACTTGAGATTTACATGTTTTGTGTCAATGTTTGACACGGATTTCCATGGATTCCATCGTTGATATTTCAGATTTCTATACACATTTTACCATGATAAAAGCTAAAGATTTCTTATACAGATATATCTAGATTTCAGGATTGGTTATTTTACATTCGTGGTGCATGCATACTCATTCACATGACATAGTACTATATGAGGCACTGACACGAGCACGGAGCTTTTGCACTTACACGTTGCTTATTATTCTGCCCTTACTTGATTACTAGTAGTATGTTAGTATATTATTATGACCTAGGACAGCGTCGTGCATTCGATTTCTTTTCGCAGATATCTTCTACTCACGAGTTGGCAACTCACCCCCGTTGTGCCAAATTTTATTACAGGTTCGATGTACAGGTTTCCCTGGCAGCTTGCTGGCACATCTTTTCATTCAGGGTGATTTGCACGGTAGGTTGGTTCGCTTGTATCTGGACCGCCGTTGTACTTTTATTACTTCATTTGTATCTAGTAAGCTCCATCAACCAAACTTGTATTACTTGATAGTTACTGGACCAGTTATTTATTTCGACCTTAGAGTCGCGCTTATATTATTATGTTATCTGGTGGATTTGTGTTCTTTTAAGTTTTGAGCCTCGTCCTTTGGCGTTGTATACTATTGTGCATTGGTGTGGTTGTTTCCGCCTTTTGGCGTTGAGCTCGCTCCCGTTTGGGGATGCTTTTTATTGTTTGTATGTATTATACTTATTTGTACCCGTTTGGGGCCAGTTTTTACAAAGGAGACCCTGCCGAAATTTTTGAGAAAATTGGATGATGCTTTTAAACATGTTTTCTACATGTTTTCCTTCTTCTTCTTCTTTTATGGTTTAGATTTCTGGGCTTCGGCTTACTTAGGTTACGTTGCGCCTCTAGACGCTTCGTAATCTAAGTGCCGGTCACGTTCCGTACTTTCGGGTCGTAACATTTATAAAAGCTTATGCTTATGAACTTACGAATATAATCACAAGATTAAGTACAAGAGGACATGAATTGATATATTAATATGTGGATGTGAGGCGATATATATAATGAAACAAGAGGACATGAGTTGATATGTTGATATGAGAATGTGAGGCGATATATATAATGAAACAAGAGGACATGAGTTGATATATTGATATAAGGATATGAGGCGATATATATATATATATATACACACATATACACATGCCAATATATGATATGAGATTGAGTTATATATATAAATGAGAGTAAGAGATGATAGAATGTACAAGACCGTAGATCCGTACCCTTATTTATGTATAGGACGATAGATCCTTAATCTGATTTGATGGCACCGTACGATGGATTACCGTACGCGATAAGATATACCGGATGACTGATCCGCACTCATGACTTGAGAATGATGTTCGATGATATTACCACATCTGATACTATGAGGCGGGATCGCCGACTTTTGGATTACCTTGATTCGGAGAATCATTGCTTTCTAAACACCTTTGTGGATAATGGTTTACATTTGAATAATCCAATTGTAGTTATGTACTTTATGTAAGCCGATGTCGCACAATTCGTGGGTTCACGGGGAGGCGGAATTTTCAAAAACGATTTTTAACAAACTACGCAACAACAGCTAAGTCCAGGATCTATACTAAAGACTTAACTAACTAAACTAACTAGGAGGTTTAGCTACTCGGTAAGAGTGTTATACCTCCGTGTACTAGTCCTTCGGGTCTTTTTTTCCTCCCTTCGTTGGCTTCTCAAAGTATGGATCGAGCTTGCGACGTCGGCCTCCCCGCGTCAAAGATGATCCACCCGAGAGTATGTGCTTTGAGCTCCAACCTCTAAACCGAGGTAACTAGGGTAAATAGTTTGCTAATCTAAGTAGCCTAGGTGATGTAGAGAAGCTATTAGATTGTTTTGTCTCACTAAACCCTATGGCACACAACACATGTGAAGGTTAGGGTTTAGCTTGAGGAAGAATGAGATGAAATGAAGAGAAAGAAGGAGATGAAGCAAATGAAATAATGTCGTGATGGCTAAGTGTGGAGAATGTCTAATATCATATGCCTCACTCATTGAACCATGGATTAAAAACCAATACAATATATCACCCATGCTTCAATAGTGAGTCAAGATGAATATAATAATCTAAGAGCCATTCCTCTCACCATGCCATGTATGTCTCCTCCATTGCCACCTCATTAATCCATTTACCAAAAATGGATAATACCAAATAATGAGGTGTCTCCTTCTAGAAGCATTCTTGAGAAAATTACAAAAATACCCCTCACCGTATATACATACTCGTATCCGTATTTCGAAAAATACGAATACACTGAGACGATAAAAATCCAATAATACAATAGTAGGATTCGGCTTAAACCAAAGACCACTAGTATTATGCGCCCGAACATCATCCGTGTACAAGTATACGTAAGTGATCGTAGCCCTGCCATAAAACCATACGGCATCTACATCTTTAGCGAAGCAGGGAAACCCTCTGTGTGGGACTCTAAAGACTCGATATTACGCTGGCAGTGGGTTTAACCACAAGCACGCCAGCGGTACTAGCTGCACGTAACGGCTACCCAGGTATCTGTTGATAAGATGGTCGATGAGCAAACTCATCCAAACTTCTACTGAGTCTGTCTGTGACAATTTTCGTACAGTCCGGTCTGTTCGTCTAAGATACTCGTATATCGGGCCTAGGGGGATGGTAAACGTCAGACCCCTAACAGCTCAATAAGTCATGCCAGAGCAGAGCCCAATACACCCTGAGAAACTACTGGAGTGCCTACCAGTATTTCTCGACTGCCCTGGCCAGGGACTTTGTGTAATGGCTTTCCGAACACTAAGCGATATCAACACCCAATACCGGCAGTGACGAATCCTATCTGACCGCTACTACCTCCAAGTGCTTCGGGACTACACATAACTACTACCTGTTTGCACGACTCCTTTGAGCTGTGGTAGGGTAGTAATCTAAGTGCAGTGGGAACACACTCGAGACGAAGTAGCGATGGCAAGTCAACGAACTAACATGTACTCATATCACCTGAGAACTGCTTCCTGACGATAGGTATAATACCAACCAGCAGTTCCCGACGAGTCCTGTCCGGTGAAACTCATAACCTAATGAGCACGTGCATACTATCTCCAGTACGTCGTACTAATGGCCGTGGGACACACCATATCCCCTGCTGGGATGAGAAGCGTATATACTACTCTACTCCAGTGTAACGATGCCCTATCTCGATAATCCTGCGACTAGGGACCTGTATAAGGATGTGCTTATAGACTACTCAGCCTCCACTAATGTGACTGCCATCACAACGCTGGTAGTCAAGAAAAAATCCTAAGGGCTCTACCAATATGTATAAGCGATATCCTAAAAGAAAGACATGCACATATTGAGGTAGAATCAAACTAGGTAGCATACTACCATTTTGAGCAAGACTGTTATTATAACTGAGAATATCCTAAGCTTCCAATATGTAATATACAATCCAATATGATACAATAATGGCCTCTAGGGCATATATCACTAACAATCTCCCATTTGCACTAAGGCCATGTATTGGCATATCGCAGACCTATCATCTCGATTAGCGGCTCAAACTGTGTCTTAGGGATGGCCTTTGTGAGTGGATCTGCAGTCTTGTTCTCTGTCTGTACTCTCCACACCTCGATCTCCCGGCGATCAATGATCTCCTTGATCAGGTGGAACCACCTCAAGATGTGTCTGGACTTCTGATGTGACCTTAGTTCCTTCGCTAAAGCTTGTTAGTGATATATGCCCTAGAGGACATTATTGTATCATACTGGTTTTATATTACATAATGGAAGCTTGGGATATTCACAGTTGTATTAACAGTCTTTCTTAAAATGGTAGTATGCTACTAGGTTTGTTTCTACCTCAATATGTGCATGTGTTTCTTTTAGCATATCACTTATACATATTGGTATAGCCCTTAGGATCTTTGCTTGATTACGAGCGTTGTGATAGCAGTCACACTAGTGGAGGCTGGGTAGTCTATAAGCACATCCTTATACAGGTCCCTAGTCATAGGATTATCGAGACGGGGCATCGATACTCCGGAGTAGACCAGTGTATACGCTTCTCATCCAGGCAGGGGAGATGGTCTGTCCCACAGCCATTAGTACGTCGTACTAGAGATAGTATGCAGGTGCTCATTAGGTTATGAGTATACTAGATAGGACTCATCGGGAACTGTTGGTGGGCATTATACCTCTCGTCGGGTAGCAGTTCCCAGGTGACATGAGTACAGCTTAGTCCGTCGACTTGACACTGCTACTTCGCCACATGTGTGTTCCCATTGTACTTTGATTACGAACCTACCACGGCTCAAAGGAGTTGTGCAAACAGGTAGTAGTTGGGTGTAGTCCTGAAGCACTTGGAGGCAGTGGCGGTTTGATAGGATTCATCTCTCCGGGTATTGGGGGTTGATATCGCGCTGTGTTTAGAAAGCCATTACACAATGTCCCTGGCCAAGGCAAGCGAGATTTACTGGTAGGTATTCCAGTAGTCTCTCAGGGTGTTTTGGGCTACATTCCGGCATGACTTATTGTGCTATTAAGGGTCTGACGATTACCGCCCCCTAGACCCGATATGCGATACTCTTAGACGAACAGGCTGGACTATACTGAGATTGTCACTTACAGGCTCAGTAAGAGTTTGGATGAGTTTGCTCATCGGCCTTCTTATCGACAGATACTTGGGTAGCCGTTATGTGCAGCTAGTACCGCTTGCGGCTTGTGGTTAAACCCACTGCCAGCATATTGTCGAGTCTTTAGAGTCCCACATAGAGGGTTTCCCTGCATTGGGCAAAAGATGTAGAGGCCGTATGGTTTTTACGGCACGGCTTCGATCACTTACGTGTACTTGTGCACGTATGATGATCGGGCGGATAATACTAGTGGGTTTTGGTTTAAGCCGAATCCTAGTATTATATTGATGGATTATTTTCGTCTCATTGTATTCGTATTCTTCGGGATACGAATGCAAGTTTGTACATACGGATGAGAGGGGCATTCTTGTAATTACTGAAGATTACTTTTAGAAGGAGACACCTCATTAGGGTTTTGATTATTTATTTGATTAAAACAATTATGAGGTGGAGGAAACAAATTGTTAATTTTATAAATGATAATTGAAGCATGGCTACTTAGTTTGACTATTGAGGCTTGGTTTGACTTAGATATTTTGTGTGAGATATTTTCTTGGCATGCTTATAGTCATATCAAAAGTCATTTCTATTATCATTATGAAAAACACTTTTTCTTTCCTCAAGCTCTCTCTTCTTCTTCCTCTCAACCCTTATTGTCTCATGTTTTGAGAAACCTAGGGTCCAAGAGACAAACTAACCCATCTTCTTTCTCTACATCACCTAGGCCATCTAGTTTAGAGAACTAGGTGCCCTAATTACCTCGGATTTGAGGTTGGAGCTCGGACTATAGACTCTCGGGTGCATCGTCTTTGACTCGAGGAAGCATCGATCCGTTACAATCCTCAGAGCTCAAGATGACGAGGATGACAGCAAAGAAGACCCGAAGGACTTGTATCGTGAGGTATAAACTTCTTTCTGAGTAGTTAAGCTCCTTACATGCTTAGCTAGTTAGGGTTTAGCAACGATCATGGAGTTCAAGTCGGTGTTGCAAGCTTTGAAAATCGTTTTTTAATATTCTTCCTCCCCGCGAACCCCCGGGGTGCATGACATCGACTTACAGTGGTATCAGAGACTACTAAATCTTTACTAGCTAGTTAGCAAAGTCTTTAGAAATTCGATCGCGGAAAAATCCTGAAAACATGACCAAAAACTCACGTTTCTGTCGATTTTCAAAACCGGCCAAAAAATTCTTTTCAGAGGCCTTAAAAATACGTGCAGGGTTTTGTTAGAACACTGATGAAATTTGGAATCTTAACTTGGTTATACCGTCGCGGAATCGCAGCAGAACAGAGCGTTCTACCGCCATTCCGCGGCCGAGTCGACGCCGAATCTGTCCAAATACGTTATGATGTTCTACTGTGTTGGGTTGTGTTATTTGGGATATTTTGTTTCTGCCCAAGATCTTTTGTGTACAGTGTTGTACTTAGGGTAGATAAATTTGGTTATCGATCGAAATTCTAAGTACTTTAGTTATTCGTATCTTCTGTGTTGTGATATATATGCTGAACGTCCGCTAATTGCTATACGTCGATTAGTGGGGGTTGCACATATCTGTTATCTGTGATGTTGGTTGGTGTATATGAACTTATTAGATCATCGTGAATGAATAGCCGGGGATATGAGATGAGTGTTTTATCTTTCATTCGATGTAATTTCTAAAGTGATGTAATATTATTTTGCGGGGCACATCTGGGTTGAGCTTGTAGCCACCGTTGTATTATTTCTTTTACTGTTTTCTGCTCCTAGGATAGACTCAAGGTGGGGTGCACAAACTACCGGATTCTTTGGAGTGCCGAGTGGCCTACTCACTTTAATGAGGGAGGTTGCTTCACTTCGGGAATTTGGCGGGTAGTTTACCGCACCCGTAGGGGTCTGGGGTGGGGTTTGGCTATTCATCACGACCGTGGAATCCGTCTTTCGTTACAGGCTTAAACAAAACCCGGAATTCCTAGTATATCTAATATGTTCATCTGTGATCTGGAATGCCTTTTATTGTGTTAGACGAATGGTTATTATTATATATATATTAAATAATAGACGTTGCTTATGTTTTGCATCAGCGCTAGTCCAGCCCCCAGCTCTAGCGTTAGTTAAGTAACCTAACGGTGTAAAACGGGGCCCAGTGGCGAATGCGGATGGCATAAGCGTACGTCATATTTTCGTTTCTTCCTGTGATGATAGGCGTAATTGATGGGACTGCATTACATTAATGCAAAGCAAATAAAATAAAGCTGAATCGTTGGAACAAATTTTAAAACCACTCGTTTTTTCCCCTTCAAAACAGCAAACTTTTAAAATGCAGAGCTTAAACCACTCCTTTTAAAAGCTATCAGGTTCCTTCGATTATATCAAGTTCATTACGTTCACGGTTTCGCCAAAACCATTTATAGCCCTCCGTCATTTCATATGAATATTCAGTAGTATTCAAGCTATGTTTGCTGACCTTCGCCAAGGCATAGTGATTTTATAGCTGCTGGATATTCATATGTAGCATAGATAGATGCGTTGGTTTGGGACAGTCGTACTACTTTGTTGGCGTTCGTCAAGGATATGTACGGGTGGGTTCAAATTAACCTGGACAATGATGGGTAGAACTTGATATGTGACTTATGATTTGTTGGCCTTCGTCAAGGTCATAAGAGCATGGGTAAGAAAATCCACATCGCGAGTTTCTAAGGAAATTGAAACTTGCTAGTGCTGCATACCATTTGGAGTGTGATAATGTTGATAGGATTCCTTCAAGATTATCATACAATGATATTTGGATTCCCATCCTACTATGAGTATATGCAACTCCTCGGGAGATTTTACACTTAACGATCAATGCTATAAACCAAGTAGGTGTCTAGAACAGTGTTAGCGGGGCTATGCCTCCAGGGAAAAGAGGTGATTTAATTAAAGAACTTCGCGAAAGCGTCGTAAAACCTCTCTCGAAGTACAGACACTAGCCTGGCTGAAAGGTTAATCAAGTATTGTACGGTGAGATTAATCCTGACTAATTCTTCTTTTATGGTTTGAGAAAGGATTCGAGAAACAGTAGGAGCCATCCTGTTTAGATAAACTAAAAACCAATCTAAACTTGCAAGAGCATCATGCTAAAGTATTTCTTCTCTTTCTCCTAATTGCAGCGACCAGGTAACCGTGACTAGGTTACAATTAGCTAATAAATTGACTGGGCCATACTATATTAACTGGCAAGGGTTTGTCCAGATGTCCATTTCCTGTGACAAGCTGGACCGCCTCATTACTACTCAATCCCCTGCCGTCCCTGGTCCATTTTTGACCGTCGCGGATATTGATATCCGTATGACAAGGGAAAAGGATAGTGTGAATGCCAAGTGCCTTGTGTTGGCCTCAGTAGATGGTGGAAACCAGAGGCAGCACGATAAGATAGACTTAGTTTTCATCTTTCTCCATAACAAAGATTTATATGGAGAGCAATCTCGTATTGCAAGATATGAGACCTCGAAGAAATTTCTTCAAGCGAGGCTGGCTATCGGATAATCTGTAGGGGACAACGTCTTACTATGACTAGCTATATAGATGAGCTCACGGACCTGGAGACCA
Source organism: Agapanthus africanus (assembly GCA_030015575.1). Lineage (NCBI taxonomy): Eukaryota > Viridiplantae > Streptophyta > Magnoliopsida > Asparagales > Amaryllidaceae > Agapanthus > Agapanthus africanus. The sequence continues at coordinate 28,303,269 of JASDDO010000029.1, read as the reverse complement.
CGTTGGAGAACCAATCATATGCTGATTGGATTCTGCAGTCCCTAACTTTTACTTACACTGTGAAGGAAACCAGGAAGACTCCCGCTCTGCTTATTGGGGAATCTTCCTCTCCTAAATCCAAGGCGAAAGCCAAGGGTGAGAAGAAAAAGACCTCCATAAAGTCGATAGGCGCTGTCAGTAAGGTAGAAGGAAAGGGCAGGGAAAAATTTTTGGGGTTAACAGTAGGGAAGGAGGGATGTTCCTATTGTTACCGGAAAGGGCATAGGCAGAAGGAATGCTGGTCTTGGAAAGCCAGAATCCAGGATCCGAAGCATGTTGTGGGTTCGGCTTCAGGTGTGTTTGTAATTGAAAACTGTTTGTCAATTAACTCTACTTCCTGAGTACTAGATATCAGATCAGGATCTCATATCTGTAATTCTTTACAGGCTTTGAGAAACCGTAGAGTTATCAGGGTAGGTGATATGACTCTCAGAGTTGCTAACGGAATGAGCTTGGACGCTGAATCCGTAGGGGAATATCACCTGGAATTGACAAGTGGGCAGATATTGATTCTACGTACCTGTTTGTATGTACCTAGTCTAGCTTGTAATATCATATCTGTATCTTTAGTTTCTAAGGAAGGATATGATTTTACATTTGTAAGCGATGTGGTCCAGATCCACCTAAATCAAGCTTTGATTGGGTCATGTACATTAGATATCGGAATACATGTATTAAATCAAGCTCAGGTTTTCAGTGTCCAGAACACAATTAAAAGAAAGTCTCCGGAATTAAATCAGGCTTTCTTATGGCATTGTAGACTGGGTAACATCAATGAAACACGGTTGACGAAGTTACATAGAGAGGGATATTTGGATCCGTTCGAATATCAGTCTTATGCAACTTGTTAGTCTTGTCTCATTGGAATGATGTCAAAGACTCCGTTCACTGGACACGGAGTAAGAGCGAGCGAGCACTTAGGACTCATACACAGCGATGTGTGTGGTCCAATGTCTACACATGCGCGAAGTGGTTATTCCTATATCATTACTTTTATGAAAGATTTCTCTAGGTATGGTCATGTCTTCTTGATGAAGCGTAAATCCGATGCCTTTAAGAAATTCCGGGAATATAAGAATGAAGTGGAAAAACAAACAGGCAAAAGTATCAAGACACTGAGATCTGATCGAGGTGGTGAATACTTAAGTGCCGAGTTCCTGGATTACCTAAAAGAGAATGGAATTCTCTCTCAGCATACTCCTCCATACACACCACAACACAACGGTGTATCGGAAAGGTGGAACAGAACTCTATTGGATATGGTTCGTTCCATGATGAGTAACGCTGAGTTGCCGCAATCCTTCTAGGGTTATGCACTAGAATTAGCTGCAAATCTTTTTAACAAGGTTCCTACCAAGACTGTGCCTACCACACCATATCAGATGTGGTGTGCGAAGAAACCCTATCTTAAGTATCTTAAGACATGGGGATGTCTAGCTTTTGTATAAAAGTAGCATGCGGAAAAACTCGAGACACGCACAGTACTATGTAAGTTTGTGCGATACCCAAAGAACTCCAGGGGGTATTTTTTCTATTACGTAGAAGAACAAAAGGTTTTTGTTTCTCGTCATGCCCACTTCTTGGAATCTGAATTTTTAGAAAATCAGAATAGAGGGAGCGCAATAGAACTAGAAGAAATTCAAGAACCACAAGCTATTACTGAAAGCAAGGTAGAACCAGAGGTTTCAGAAGAACCGGACATCCCCGCGCCACTTCGTAGAACTAGTAGGCTGTCTCATACGTCCGAGAGATACTACAGTTTTCTCATATACGGGGATAGAGAGAATTGCATCATTGATAATGATGAGCTTACTACCTTCCAGCAAGCCATTCAGAGCGGCGACTCGGTAAAATGGCTGGATGCAATATGGGCCGAGATGGATTCCATGTACACCAACGAAGTATGGACTTTGGATATTGCTCCAGAAGAGGTAAAACCCATAGGCTGCAAATGGATCTTCAGAAAGAAGATTGGTTTAGATGGACATGTTGAAACCTATAAGGCTAGACCTGTTGCAAAAGGTTTTTGTCAAAGACCTGGTTTGGACTATGATGAAACCTTTTCTCCAGTGGCTATGCTCAAATCCATTTGGATCCTTCTTTCCAAGATTATGAGATCTGGAAGATGGACGTAAAGATGGCTTTTCTAAATGGAAATTTTGAAGAGTGCGTCTATATGGATCAGTCAGAAGGTTTCATTCAGAGTGGGAGCAGCGGGAAAGTGTGCAAGTTGCTTAAGTCCATTTATGGACTAAAGCATGAATCGCGGAGTTGAAACATCTGTTTTGATGAGACGATCAAAGAATTCGACTTTATCAAAAATCTAGATGAACCATGCATATATAGTAAGATTGTAGGGATAACTGTGTTACTCCTCGTCTTGTACGTGGATGACATTCTTGCAGGGTTCCCTAGGTCGGCAACAAGGTTTCGGGAGGCATCGTCCATGCCGTTTTCAAATTTTTGCCGTTCTAAAGAACCCTAACCCTAGAACCATAACTAGAGATTTAGACGAACAAGCAATGCAAACAACTTTACATCAAAGTGAATGAGGAATACAAGCTTTGTAGACCGGTCCTTCACTTCTAAAGCTCCATGTAGTAGTCCCTTCGCTCCAAGTAGTGAACACCCGAACTTTAGTAAGGATTCACATGAAGAAATGAACAAGCTTGCTCGAAGTCTTCGAGGCCGAAGATGATCTACGTCGAGAAGACTCAAGCTCATTCTACCTCTTCCCTAATTGTAGATTAATGAAGCAAACACCCTAAACTAAATGGCTAATATAGTAGAGGATGATGAAGTAGGAAATGGTCTCACTTTAGATTTAATTTTCTCACTTAGAAAAAAGCTAGCAAGATTTTTCTCAATGAAGAAAAGGATGAAGATGAAAACTAATGAGGTGAGAATGCCAACCATAGGTGAGTTAGTGTCATACACTAACTCATGTAGAGACTTAACTATGGCTAGTATAATGGTTAGGTTATTAAATATCTTCAAGTTAAACAAAACTAGTGGACTTGGTCAATGGTTCCAAAAGCTTCTACAAGTATCAACCATGTGACTTATTCCATCTAATTTTGATTAACCTTAAATAAATAAAACCCTGCATTATATCAAGCATGGTGTGAGTCTCATACACCCATGTTGCATGTGGCATCAAACATGACACAAAATCATGTACATTAATATATATCACATATATACTTTATGCACACAAGTGAGAAAAAGAAATGTTTAGTGAGCAAATATTAGTTAATGTAAATTAATATATCACATATATAATTATACATCAAATTATTAAATCAACACTTGATTTAATAATCCGGCTATATCACATACAACCGGCTAATATCAAATGTAACAACTTTTCGAATCAACACTTGATCCGATAACCCGGCTATATCTCATATAACCTACCGATATCACATATCGCGAGAATAGAATGCGGTATCACATACGTGCATTAATCTCGGTCCCGCACATATCACATATGTGCTCCTACTTCGTTTCGCATGAACCAGGAAAGCTCTGTGTAGGACTCTAAAGACTCGTTGTAACATTTCAAAAAATATAAAATATTACTTTTGGAATTTAATATTAAAAATAATATATTTCACAAAAACTAAGCGATTTGCGAATTTGGGGTTTTCGTAAAATGGTATAAATATATACCAATAATTGGAGATTTAAAATAATTTATTCATTTAAATAGATATTTATCGGATGGGGCATTTTTATAATTTATTATATGCAGTTTGAATAAAAATTCATTAGTGCACTACTAATTGCGATTAAGCCAAATCCGTGTTTCTACATTTTTCCATGGTTAGTGCACCATGACATGTTGCATTTGGTTGCATGTTGTCTCATTGGTATTTATTGATATTTGGCTTTTAGAGAAAAGAGTAAAAGAGACAATTATTGGAGAGAGAGAGTGAGACATGAGTTTGAGAGGGTGAGAATAAGAAAGAGAGAGAGGGCAACCATCATTTCCCTCCCTATTATTTTCCTTCGTCTTCTTCCTCCTCATCTCCCTCCACCTCCACCTCCAAGAATCATCTCCATTTCTTCACCAAAGCCCTACACCCTCTTCATTAAAGTTGATCCCCACCACATCCTCAACACTTTGGACCAATCAAAATTAGTATTTTGAAGACTTTGAGCAACTCAAGAAAATTCTTGAGTTGCCACATGAGGTATTTACTACACTATTAGCTTAGTAATTTAGTTTCTTTAGCTTCTATTATAGTTTAGAATTGGTTATGTGAGGATTTGGTAGCTTTGAAAATTTCTAGAGGAGACTTAGGGGATTCTTGTGTTGTGATGGTGCAAGTGAGTGTAATTAGTGAGTACAAACCCCCTTAGTGATTGAAACCAGTGACTAAACCCAAGACTTGGACTTTAGATGTTCAATGTCGGTTTTGTGATCATCTTGTGCCTACAGGGAATCTGGAATGACCCGAGACCTTAACAAGAATAACTAGCAATCCCAGAGACCTAGATGGAGCACTAGGAGACCACCCTGAGAAGACAAAACCCCAACTCCTCCCTTTGGCCGAGCTGGCCGGATTTTGTGTGAATGTGGCCGGCCTCATTGTGGGCATTGGTATCTAGGTTTGGTCTGTAGCTCACATACCCCCTATACAACCTACCCCACTATACTGCTAATTTGGCCTGATTTTACCTGAACCAAAATCTGGGACCATTTTCTTTAGTTGCTGTTTTGAATTGTGGCTTTTGCATGACTTGAAACTTTGGATATTTCTTTTTGGCTCGGCCACTTGGCATTTGTACGTCGATATCGGTTGTGGTTTGGTTATTCTTGTATTGGTAGGCCATAGGTTCTAACCTATGTGCGATTCGTATGCCGTTTTGGTTTTTGTCCGCGATTCTGTTTACGATATTGTATGTTTATATATGTAGGCACCCTCACATGGACTTCGGATAACGAGGAGGAGCATGGCGACATTGACTTCGTCAAGCAAGGATGAAGGTGTGTAGATTTTTAATTACGGGGGAAGTCAGGTGGATGGCGTATAACACCCCCGCAAATTATGAATGGACACCGATATATAGAATACAGTTGGAGAAACCTATATTAGAAAACTATAGATATGGTTAAAAAGATAGTTAGAGATGATATGAATGATTGAATATATATATCGAGATATGAGATGAAAGCTATAGGGACATGACTCTTTGACATGATATGATAGAAATGATGTCTCGAATTGATATATAAGGATATGAAAAGTGAATGTGAATCACGATATATTGATATGTAGTTGCACGAGATTTAAGTATGACATGAGATTTATAAGATAGAATGTATATGTAAAATGACTTGATGTGAGATATAGATGTGATGAAAAGAGTATACGATGAGATATGATGACTTGGTTTGATATGTCCTTATACGGATGCGAGTCGATATGAGATAATTGATACCTTTTCCGGTCCCATGATACGAGATTGATACGGATGTGACCCGGGATATAAGTATATAGATATATATAATATTGTGAACCATGAGTGATATGTCATACGAGACGTTAGGTTCGTACCCTCATTGCCATATAGGTTGATAGGATCCCAAATGGTTTAATGCCGCCGTATCATGAATTACTATACGTGATTAGTTTTATCTGATGAATGATCCATACCCTTGACTAGAGGATGCCGCACGATGGTTTGTACCATACGTGATGTTGTGAGGCTGGATGCCGACTGATAGATTCACCGACTCGGTTATGTTATAGATACGTATACCTTTTAGCATTTCACTTACGATGTACCTTAGGCTACGTTCATGTCATTCTCATTGCATTACATATACCTGTGCTAGTACACCTACACCATTATCGATGATGCCTATGTTACAATTACACAGATTGGCCTGTTCACACACTTCATCATCGATAATTGTTATGTCACTTACACAGTAGAAAAAGAGCATCATGTTATTACTCTTGATTGTTCAGTATTGTCACATGACTCGTTACATGATATACCTGTTATGCTCACACCACTATACATGGTTGCAGGATATACTTGATATGCTCACATTTCGGTTATATGTTTGCATACATCATGCTTTATGATATTACGCTTTGAGATGCTGTTTTCATGAGATTCTGGATTTGAGAACCGTGGCTATATTTCAAAGGAAATAATGTATTGGTTCAAAAACCCGGTTTCTCTTGATGTGATATTTCGAGACGTCCACCATGTGTTTTCTCGGTTCTGAGATTGGCATGTGAAACCCAATTCGAGGAGTGGTAGGCAACGTCTGCGGGTACATGGTGGACCCGGTGAGGTACCCCGGGGCAAGAAGACTCGTATAGTTAGGGGGTAAGCCTGGCAGGGGAGCACTACCTACCGGTGATAGCATTTGGACCCGGCGGTTATCCGGAGGATATTGACCAGAGTCGTGAAATGGATATGAGGGCCGACAAGAGTAGGCGGCGCCTGAGGGCCGATCTAAGGATGCGGCGCCTGAGATATGAGAATTTACGTGTCGATACTAGACACGGGTTTCATGATGTTTCGAGTATTGATGCTGGACACTCAGATTCCATGATTTTGATGTGTCATTGATGGACACACGTTGGTTGATATCCTTATATTTACATGCATATGCTTTCATGATATTTACGTGCATGATGTTGTTGTGTCATTGATAGACACGTAGATGTTATCCACATGCATACATGCATTGATTTTATTGTTGGACGAGATCCACACGCATACAGGCATTGATTATATCGTTGGATGATATCCACATGCATACATGCATTGATTATATTGTTGGACGAGCTCCACATGCATACAGGCATTGATTATATTGTTGGATGATATCCACATGCATAGAGGCATCGATTATATTGTTGGCACATATGCAGATACGGTCACCCTAGATATCATAGTAGTATCTTTATGATATAGTTGACCTAGGAATCGTTGTTTTATTCGATTTTTACCTGATGATGTTTTCTACTCATGAGTTGGTAATTCACCCCCGTTGTGCCACAGTTCTTGTAGGTTGACCGCATGGATCAGTAGCGGCATCGCTGGCACACAGCTTGCATTCGGGTGATTTGCTTTGGTTGGTGGTACATGTTGGATCGTGCCCCTCTTGTATTATTATTCTTATTGTATCTAGTCAACTCCATCAATCAGAAACTAGTATTTGTATATGTAGTAAGATCAAGACAGACTTGTGGTTGCGAGACTTAGAGCGAGGTTTTATGTTCGCTACTTATGGTTTGATGTCTTGCTTTACATTTCTTTGTGTTGATCTTCGCCGTTGGGCGTCGTATACGTATATTCTGTCTTGTGTAGTTGTGATTCCGTCGATTGGCGAAGAGCTAGCTCCCGCTTGGGGATGCCTTTTATATTATCATATATATGTGGTTTTGGATCAAAATATACAAGGGAGGTGCTGCCCAAATATTTTTAAAAAAAAGATGAAACTTGTTTTCAAGTAGTACAACCCATTTTCATTTTTCATGTTCCATTATCTAAGCATTCAAGAAAACTTTTGATTTCATCATACCTTTATTTCAACACTTCACCTCTTTTATTTTATTTTAAAAAAATTTAAATATCTGGGCTTCGGCTTACTTAATTTACGTTGCGCCTTTAGACGTTGCATGATTTAAGTGCCGGTCACGAACTAAATTTCGGGTCGTGACAAAGTTGGTATCAGAGCGCTAGGTTTATTCTTGGTTCGTGTCTAGGTTTGACTTTGTGGAGTCTGGGGCATAATTTATTTCGGAACCTAGGCTTGACCTTACGGAACTTAGACTTGAACAGGGGGGTATTAGACCCGAACTTTCGTTACATAGGCTGACCCTGATTGATGGAGTAGGTAGCTTGAGTAGAGTGACATACCATACATATGTTCCGCAGCATATTAACGGTACGATACTCCACTTAAGAAACCTTAGCATGTACATATCTTGAGACTTGTGATTCTCTTCGTTCCCTTGATCATACAACCATTGAGATCCTTGATTCTATTCATTTCTATGATCATACTCTCATTGATTTCGTTCCTCCTTATGATCATGTATCCATTTTCGTATCTATTGATTCTTCTTCTTCCCTTTGATCTATTTTCGTCGATACTTGATTGAGGTTTCTGTCACCATGGTTTGAGCGCAGATTGAGCTACTACTAGTGATGCAGGCAGGGCGAGCTCGTCATGGACGAGGACTGACCATCGTGTTTTCTGGTGACATGGGAACGTATGGATTTAGTGTTTGTATTGTGACCTCTCGTTTGAGGCGAGTGTTCGGTTTTGCACCAGATGATCGGGCCATTGTTAGAGGCTGCCTGTTGTGAGAGGACTGTTGATGTACAACCTACCTCAGAGTTTGTGATATCATCTACCTTGCAGACAAACGACCCAGCTGTTGCTGAGATCGATGAGATGTCGCTTCCAGAGCTTACGAGCTGAGATCGCTGGAGCTTTCACGAAGAGATGCGACAGATGATAGCTTGTCTATCGTGAGTCGAGAGATGAGGTGATTCGTCAGATTTGGTGCGCCGACGCAGGCCCGGTTGAGTAGAAGATTTCTAGTGTGGAGAATCTTATACAGATCTAGAGTTTATCGATCTAGAGATGACGCTGTTAGTTGGATGCTCCGTTAGGAGATCAGTAAGATGACCAGTTTCGGATAGAGGACCTCATCCAGATGCGTTGTGAGTTGATCGAGAATGGACGAGTATTGAGTATTCCTCCGATGGTTGGGACGAGTTCCCGAGGACGTGTTCGGCTAGATATCTTCTATAGAGTGATGAAGATACCATGTTCGTAATTTCGATTCCGTGTGAGAGATTCCGGATTGACCGTAGCTGAGAACAATTGCAGTACGCAGATAGCAAGACGTGACGTCGAAGTGGACGATAATAAAGACGAGTTGAACAAGAGGTTCGTGCGAGATGTTAACGACCTGTTGTTACTCCACATTGAGATTAGAGATCTGATATGTATAAAGAGGCGTTGGGATACGACCTTTTCTCGAGGAAATGCTGTGCTTAGAATGCAGATGTCCAGAAAATGAGAAAATATTATGTAAGAGTACCAGCCTCCGTACAGTTCGGCGTAGGCGAGATCGGAAGAGACATTGAGCAAGCGCCTTCCAGGACACAGCTGCAATAAGATTTACACCAAGGATCAGCTGTGTCACGTGTATTCAGAGGGCCAGAGGCCGACGCCAGTGACGTGCTGCTTTACGAGTGGTCATACTAATTGGCCGAGAGATGACTAGAGGAGTGCCGGAGCGGAATCGTTTCCGTTAGCACACCTGACCAGGCCAACGAGCCGATGGATTGCGAGATTGGTAATCCACAGAGAAAATGAGGACCCAGAGACAGAAGGCACCAGGGCTGAGCAGGAGGAAAGTAGATGATCTTGCTCTGCAAGTTTTGGGCGCACCGGCAGTTTTCGACATTGTAGGAGGTGTACCTCAATGTCATTTGTTGCGATTCGCATTTGTGATCCGAGTATCATGCTTATATCGCTTGGATTGAGTTTTTATGATTGAGTTTCATGATATTGATTTCATGCACCATGGCTGCACCTACTGGGTATTTACACTTTATGCATAGTTATTGCACTTGAGATATGCTTTATGCACCGTTGTGTTGGTTTATGATTTGTGCATATCTATTGCACTTAATATTCATTTTGTGCCTTGGTAGCATGAGTTTATGATTTCGTGGATATCATACGGTTGATTTGATTTTATGCATGTGATACGCACTCGATTTGATTTATGTAGTCGGTATAGCTCACATGTGCTTGCAGTGCATTGTTATGGATTTTGTGCACGCAGTGCACACGTTTATGATTTTATACACCTTGGTACACTCGGTGTCTCTTTTATATGCGTTTGAGTTATTGATGAGTTTCCGTGGATTTGTTGCACTAAATTGTATTTCGTGCACTAGATGCACCGGACTTTTATTTCGTGCACTATATGCACTGGATTGGTATTTCGTGCACTGGATGCACCGGATTTGTATTCATGCATTTGTTGCACCAGATTGATATTTCGTGCATTGGTTGCACTAGATTTATACTCCGTACATTGGTTGCACCTGATTTATGTATTTGAGCAGTGTTCACCAGATTTATATTTTTGTGCGCGTTTGCACCTGATGTTCGTTTTCATGCATGCTACTGCACTAGATGCTTATTACGGACTTGACACGCTTGGGTTGGATTTTTGCGCATATTAGGTGCTTGGTATTGGATTTTGTGCGCATCGGATGCACTTGAGTTATATTTTATTCGTGCATGTCGGATGCACTTGACTGAGATTTTATTCGTGCATGTTGGATGCACTTGACTTGGATTTTATTCGTGCATGTCAGATGCACTTGATTTAGATTTCATTTATGCATGAAGGATGCACTTGATTTTGATTTTCGCGCATGTTGGGCGCATGATATGTGATGTGATTTTGTGCACACCGGATGCACTTGATTGGGATTTTCATTTGTGCATGATAGTTGCACTGGGTTGAGATTTTCATGCACTCTAGATGCACTAGATATTATTGTCGTGCACACCCGTTGCACTGGACAGATGCTTTCATGCACACCAGTTGCACTTAGTTTGGTTTTGTGCTCATTCGTAGCACTTGTATTTGGATTTGATTTTCGTGCGCACCAGACGCATGTGATTATTGGATACACCTTTCAGGGCCGACTTTGCTCTTGAGCACCTTATTTTCATGATGGGCACTATATTATGCAGTAGCCGAACAGGACTGGTCTGAGGACAGTACCTGAGTACTTTGCATGCATTAAAAGTTTAACAGGAGGTTTTCAAAAAAAGGGAGCTATAGTCTCGCTATTTCTTACGTTTCCGCGAACGACACGAACGTTTACTAAGGAAAACCTTTTGGGATATTTCGAAAAGGGCGGAACGTATATTTTAGCAAAACATATATGAATGTATATTTACTACTTTACAAATGAGCGTCCGTCACTTTTGCCGTGAGTTACACATCACACGGCGATTCAGAAAAGATTTTGCAAGTGTTTTATTCCGTTTTAATAGATTTTTCCAAGGATGCGTACTATATACGTATTATAGTATTTGACTAGTGTATATTGGATTTCGGTAATGGATTTCGAGATCTGTATCTCCATTGTAACTCCGATGATTTGCGTGCAAATTCGATAATTTGCGTGATGCTTGACGGAGTTCAATTTTGAGTTTCATACTCGTTTTCAGCCACACACGATGCGCTGTGGTATTTCTACATCTTCTGTGATTTCAGAGCCCCATGATTTGAGCTGATTATTGAAATGTTTTACTATTGGGGGGTCTAAATTTAAATTCGGGGACCGAATTTATTTAAGGGGGGAAGATTGTAACATTTCAGAAAATATAAAATATTATTTTGGAATTTATTATTAAAATAATATATTTCGCGAAAACTACCCGATTTGCGAATTTGGGGTTTTCGTAAAATGGTATAAATATATACCAATAATTGTGAAATAATTGGAGATTTAAAATGATTTATTCATTTAAATAGATATTTATCGGATGTGGCATTTTTATAATTTATTATATGCAGTTTGAATAAAAATTGATTAGTGCACTACTAATCGCGATTAAGCCAAATCCGTGTTTCTACATTTTTCCATGGTTAGTGCACCATGACATGTTGCATTTGGTTGCATATTGTCTCATTGGTATTTTTTGATATTTGGCTTTTAGAGAAAAGAAAAAGAGAAAAGGGTAAAAGAGACAATTATTGGAGAGAGAGAGAGTGTGAGACATGAGTTTGAGAGGGTGGGAATAAGAAAGAAAGAGAAAGAGGGCAGCCATCATTTCCGTCCACATTATTTTCCTTCATCTTCTTCCTCCTCGTCTCCCTCCACCTCCACCTCCACCTCCAAGAATCATCTCTATTTCTTCACCAAAACCCTACACCCTCTTCATTAAAGTTGATCCCCACCTCATCCTCAACACTTTGGACCAATCAAAGTTGGTATTTTGAAGACTTTGAGCAACTCAAGAAAATTCTTGAGTTGCCAAATTAGGTATTTCCTACACTATAAGCTTAGTAATTTAGTTTCTTTAGTTTCTATTTTAGTTTAGAATTGGTTATGTGAGGATTTGGGAGCTTTGAAAATTTCTAGAGGAGACTTAGGGGATTATTGAGTTGTGATGGTGCAAGTGAGTGTAATTAGCGACTACAAAACCCCCTTAGTGATTGAAACCAGTGAATAAACCCAAGACTTGGAATTTAGATGTTCAATGTCGTTTTTGTGATCATCTTGTGCCTACAGGGAATCTGGAATGAGACCTTAACAAGAAAAACCAGCAACCCTAGAGATCTAGATGGACTACTAGGAGACCACCCTGAGAAGACGAAACCCCAACTCCTCCCCATGGCCGAGCTGGCCGATTTTTGGTGAATGTGGCCAAACTCATTGTGGGCATTGGTGTCTAGGTTTGGTCTGTAGCTCACATACCCCCTATACAACCCCACTGTACTGCTAGTTTGGCCTGATTTTACCTGAACCAAAATCTGGGGACATTTTCTCTAGTTGCTATTTTGAATTGTGGCTTTTGCATGACTTGAAACTTTGGATATTTCATTTTGTCTTGGCTACTTGACATTTGTATGTCAATATCGGGTGTGGTTTGGTTATTTTTGCATGCGTAGGCCATAGGTTCTAACCTATGTGCGATTCGTGTGCCGTTTTGGTTTTCGTGCGCGATTCTGTTTACGATACTGTATGTTTATATATGGAGGCACCCTCACATGGACTTCGGATAATGAGGATGAGCATGGCAACATCGACTTCGGTAAGTAAGGATCAAGGTGAGTAGATTTATATCTACGGGGGAAGTCGGGTGGATGGCGTATAGCACCCCCAAAAATTATGAATGGAAACCGATATATAGAATACAGTCGGAGAAATCAATCTTAGAAAACTATAGATATGGTTAAAAAGATAGTTACAGATGATATGAATGATTGAATATATATATCGAGATATGAAATGAAAGTTATACGGACATGACTCTTTGACATGATATGATAGAAATGATGTCTCGAATTGATATATAAGGATATGAAAAGTGAATGTGAATCACGATATATAGATTTATGGTTGCACGAGATTTAAGTATGAGATTTAGAGTAGCATGACATGAGATTTATAAGATAGAATTTATATGTAAAATGACTTGATGTGAGATATAAATGTGATGAAAAGAGTATACATTGAGATATGATGACTTGGTTTGATATGTCGTTAAACGGATGCGAGTCAATATTAGATAATTGATACCTTTGCCGGTCCCATGATACGAGATTGATACGGATGTGACCTGGGATATAGGTATATAGATATAGATAATGTTGTGAACCACGAGTGATATGTCGTACGAGACGTTAGGTCCGTACCCTCATTATCATATAAGTGATAGGATCCCTAATGGTTTAATGCCGCCGTACGATGAATTACCGTAAGTGATTAGTTTTATCTGATGATTGGTCCATACCCTTGACTAGAGGATGCCGTAGGATGGTTTGTACCGTACGTGATGTTGTGAGGTTGGATGCCGACTGATAGATTCACCGACTCGGTTATGTTATAGATACGTATACTTTTATCATTTCGCTTACGATGTACCTTATGCTATGTTCATGTCATTCTCATTGCATTGCATATACCTGTGCTAGTACACCTACACCATTATCGATGATGCCTATGTTACACTTACACAGATTGGCCGGCTCATGCACTTCATCATCGATAATTGCTATGTCACTTACATAGTAGAAAAACAGCATCATGCTATTACTCTTGATTGTTCAGTATTTTCACATGACTCGTTGCATGATATACTTTCTATGCTCACATCATTATACTTGGTTGCATGATATACTTGATATGCTCACATTTCAGTTATATGTTTGCATACATCATGCTTTATGATATTACGCATTGAGATGCTGTTTTCATGAGATTCTGGATTTGAGAACCGTGGCTATATTTCAAAAGAAAATATGTATTGTTTTAAAAACCCGGTTTCTCTTGATATGATATTTCGAGACGTCCATCATGCGTTTTCTCGGTACTGAGATTGGCATGTGAAACCCGATTCGAGGACCTGTAGGACTACGGTAGCGCCCCGGCCGTCTATCCTCGGCCAAAATGTGAAAACGAAAATTTTTCTTGACTTTAAACCGGCACTACCGCATCCTAAAATCCGGATCGAACCATTAACCTAAACCTAGTTAACAAGAGAAAAGGTAGAGGGCTATACCGAGCGATCCGTGTCCTTCGGTCTTCGGCCTCCGTCCCGATCTCCTCGTGGAATCTCCGGTCTTCACCTCCTAGTCGGAAAGGGCACCACATCGCCGGGTTCTTTTACGAGCTCCCATCTCTGGACCGAGGCAACTCGAGCACGAAGTTGGCGAGTCGACGTGCCCAAGGGTGGTGTAGGCAAAGTGTAGAATAGTTTGTCTCTAGCGGGTGTGAAGTTGCCATGTGATGGAGGTGAAGAAAGAAATGAACTTTGAAATGGGACTCTCTTTAAAGCATGAATGAAAAATGAGATGCCAAATATTTCTCACACTAAAATGAATTCTCCTCACTCCCCCCTTTGAAGTGGCCGGCCCCTATCATAAGAATGAAGAGGAGAGAGCAAAAGCATTGAAGGGAGGTGAGTGTAGTAAAAACAAAAGGTGATCATAACAAATGTGATGATAATGAGGTTACAATGTCACTTCAATTTCTAATCCATTCTTTTCTCATAAATGCAAACCATGATGAACCAAAAAAAGCAAAGATGCTATTGTTATCATAATCCCTCATTTACAAGAAACCCCCTCCATATATCTAATTCGCACATTTGCAAATAACCCCTTCCATCGGAAAAATCCGGCCGTGAAGGAACAAAGGAAAACTGGCCGAAACGGAATGCAGACTGGCAACTTCAGAAAACTGATCCCGTAATAAATTACAGGAAAACCCCGCGACTGTATATACATACCCTCATCTGTATTCCGACCGAATACAAATGCAATGAGACAAAATCTACACTGTACAATACTAGGATCCGGCTTAAACCAAAGCCCGCAAATATTATCCGTCCAATCTTTATCCATGCAATACCGCACGTATAAGATCGAACCCTGCCATATCTCCATACGGCCTCTACAGCGTTTCGCCTGAAACTTAAGAAAATGGTCTGTGGGGGACTCTAAAGACTCGTCAATACTTTGGCTGTGGATTTAACCACCAGCACGTCAGAGGTATTAGCCATACGTAACGGGCTACCAGGTATTGACCAAAAGGGACGTCGATGAGCGAACTTATTCTGACACCCTACTGAGCCTGTCAGTGACAATATTCGTATAGTCCGGTCCGTTCGTCTATGAGTATCGCATGGCGGGCCTAGGGGGTTGGTAAAAGTCAGACCCCCAAAACGCGGTACAAGTCGTGTCGGAGTGTAGCCCAGAACACCCTGAGATACTACTGGAATACCTACCAATAAATCTCCTGCCTCGGCCGAGTGCTTTGTGTAATGGCTCTCCTAGTCACAGCGCGACCTCACCCCCAACACCGGGAGAGATGAACCCCTGTAGATCCGCTCACTGCCTCCATATGGTTCGGGACTGTACCCAACTAAAACCTGTTTGCACGACTCCTTTGAGCCGTGGTAGGGTAGTAATCAAAGTACAGTGGGAACTCACACGAGACAAATGACGATCTCAGGTCGATGAACTAACCTGTACACATGTCACCAGGGAACTGCTATCTGACGTCAGGTATAAGACCAACTAGCATGTTCCCGGCGAATCCTGTCCGGTGTACTCATAACCCAATGAGCACCTGTATACATCTTAGGTGAACCAACTGACACCAGTGGCTTGTGAGACCGGCCACCGCCCCTCATCGGGGTCTCGACTGTATACACTAGTCTACTCTGGAGTATCGATGCCCTGTCTCGAAAACTCCCACGACTAGGGACCTTTTAAGGATGTGCTTATAGACCCCAGCTCCCACGTATATGATCGCCATCATACTGCTGGCTGTCAAGCAAGACTCCTAAGGGCTCTATCAACATGCAATAGTGACCTGTAAGGTCACCTAAAACAGTACACGATGATAAAGATAAACCAGATAGCATACTATCATTTTGAGTAAGACTGTTCTAACGGTATAGGTCCTCTCTCAATCATTGCAATCACGTGCCTGTGATCCAATAATTGACTCTGAGGGCACTATCTCCAACAATCTCCCACTTGTACTCAAGGCTAATTATTGCGATGTCGCATACTCACAGCCCGTGTGATACCGAACACCCAACTCCTCTACTAATCAGTCTCACAAAACCCGCTTGCGAAACTAATGCGTTCGAGGAATAGCCTCAGTGAGTGGATCCGCTCTAATGTTTCTTTCTATGTCTCTTTTTATCTCATGTTCACGGAGAAAGCCATCTCCCGAAATGAGTGATCAGTCGAAAATATTGTAAATTTTAGCCGGCAATTTCCCCATCTTTTGCATACATTTACAAGTGTTCGGTATTCATATTTCACATATTAGAAAATCAATCGTAAAATACCAGATTGCATGTGTTAGACTTTTAAACCGACACTTTAAGGGAAATTAACCGCATTTCATGGCATCGCATCATTTCTGTATTTGCGCAACACTTGTCTTGAGTCTGTGCAGGAAATACGGAAGAAAAGCAAAAGAGCTGATCAAAAATACGCCAACTAAATCATTTCAGATCTGGTAGCAATTCAGAAGGAATTATACAATTATATATATCAAACCAAGGCCCATACAACAGCCCAAGCCTGTACCAGAAAGCCCAAGCTCCAACTCCCATAAGTAGCCGCGGATCCGCGGCAGGAGCTTGCTTGCGCCGCGGATCCGCGCCTTTTATGCCACGTCAGCCGTCCAAATTCAGGGCATTATTCTTATCTCAGGGCCTACATGCATTTCTGATACGTCAAATTCCATAATTCTCCAGAAGCTACTGCCAGATCAGCAAAGAAGATTAAGCAAAGCTAATTCTAATTAAGCTCCTAACTAATCCTCTTCTAGAAGCTCCCTCCTAACTAATTACATCTAGAAACTTCTCCCCTAACTAACTTTTGGAGGGAAATTTGAATTTCCTCAACAAACTTTTGGAGGGAAACTTAGAATTTGAAATCCTAGATCTAGGGTTTGGTTATCTATAAATAGGAACCTAGACCTAGGGTTAAAGGCTAATCAATCTTTAGGTAATCAATTTTAGTTAATCTTTCCCTCTTTCATCATCTTCTTCCTCAAGTCTAGTGACAAGGCTTGTGCGAAACCCTAACCCTAATTCCACTCTAAATCCAAGATCGATCTTGAGTACCAAATCAAGTGAGAAGCCTTCAACATTTTAGGAGCCGAGCCGATCTTCAATCGGGCAAGTGATCCAAGCCGATCCGCGATCCACGGAGATGAGCGAAGCCAAGTCGACGATCGAATTCTTCCTCTTGTAGTTCTTGAGCGAATGTAATGAAATTGTTGATATAAATAAAAGGTGAAATTCTTTAATCTTGCTTTCTTTTAATTCTTGCATCATGATTAGATCTCAATTTGTAATTGTTGTTCTTGTTGTGATGTTTGAGTAAAACTCCGCTCGTAAAGGAGTCGAGACGATTGTAGAATGATGATGTAACAAATCTTAATATGATTTTTAAGTCCTACGAGTTTTGTAAACCCTAGCAAGTTCAAGAATCGATGACCTAGTTTCGTAGCGATGCTTTCTTGATTGTGATCGCTCGAAATTAGGGATCTACGATTGTTTCTTGAATTTACTAGAGGCTAGAATATGAATGATATCGACGAAAGAACAAGAGATAAGATGAAACCCTAGTTTCACAAGAAGTCTCTAATTCTCATCGATCATCATCGATCTAGTATCAAATCATCGAAGGATAAGAATACGTCATCGTAAGATTACATCACATCTATAGATCCGATCGATTCCTACGAGCCTCATTTCAATTCTTGAGATTTGGTTTAGAAAAATCATCAAACGATCAATTCTTGATTCTATCTTTTAATGCTAGTATTTTCTAATTCTTGAACTTTAATTTCAAATCATGAATTGTTTTGCTTTCTTTTCATTAAAGTTTCAATTCATCTAATTCGAAAGACGAACGATTACACTTTCCCTGTGGACGATCCGCACTCACTTACAATCTACATCCGACACCGTAGTTGATTGCGGTCAAATAATTTTTGGTTGTGATTTCTTTATACAATTTTTCAAATACTACACAAATCAAGAATTCTTTTCAATCAAATGGCGCCGTTGCCGGGGACTATTTGATTCGATTTACACAACGAGAATTTATTACAATCAAATGGCACCGTTGCCGGGTATAGTGCGCTAATAGTTCGTATTTTGAAATTTGAGTTGAAAATTTTATTCCATCTAAATTTTGTAATCAAAATTCGTGCAAACACTAATACGTGTTTTGTGATTTGATTGCGAGGAAATCTGGGATCATTGGAGCTTGAGAAAAATTATTCTGAAAATTCCACAGAGCCTTTCAAGTGAACAGGAACCTACTGTGAAATTTTCGTGCAGAGATCACCTTGGACCGCGGCGGATCCGCGGTGTTAACCTTCATTTTGCGGCGGAAGCGCGGCTGTGATGACTGTTCACTACACCAGTTTTGCTCAGTAACTCTCTGTACTTTCTTATCTCTTACCTCATCTACTCCATTTAACACTTTGCTGCAGGTTTCTTTGCAAATAATCGCAGCGCGCAAAAGCAAAATAAAATTTGTGCGTGTTTTTGATTCTTGGTTGTTTGCATATTAATACGGAAAATTAAGGGGCACGACCAAATCCAAATTAGGTGGGGATTTCATTACCCTTCCTAGGCCCCGAAAATCGCAAAACTTGCATCCGCATTTACCCTCATTAATTAAAAGAAATCTAGAGATGACTCTAAGGACCGTCGCGCTCAATTAGGACAAGAGAAGGTCGTGGGTAATTCATTGCTTATCCGCGTTTTCTTGTGGTGCCTAAGGCGAGTGTGTCTAAGGCTAGTGGTTTTTAATTAGGCCCACTACTTACGTAGTGGAGTACCTTCCCACTTACCTGGCACTCATCCGGCCACAGGGGGACAAAGAGGCAGTGGAGGATTCTATCCCGCGACTTGTCTTTTGGCAGTTAGGAGCGGTCTAGAGCTTTGACCTAGGTGACCCCTAGATTCTAGGGTTTGTGTATTGCATTTGTTGTGTCGCATCAATTTTTTTAAAAATCCGTATCACTTTTCAAAACAAACACCGCATTCATCATTTCCTCTAATTATAAATTCACACTGCCACTTGTACTAACCCTTTTTAGTACAAGATAGGCTGGACACGGGTTTCTAGTGCTCGTTAAGTCCGCGTTTCCCTGATCGACCCAAAAGTCGGTATTTCTACATTTACCTTTTCTTTACCCACCACCACACCCACATCGATGGATCTACCTCCATCGAACTTCTTTTCCACTACTCTGCCGCCGTCCGTTGGTGCGCAGAATCCACCTCGCATCTCTCTCCAAGAGAGGTGCTATCCAACACGAGTTCCCCTTTCCACCTGTCTTTCCACTCCACCAGCCAACGGGGAAAATTTTCAGATTAAACCCCAATACATCAACCTTCTACCAAAATTTCACGGTCTCGCGTCTGAAGACGCATACGTGTTTATCACGAAATTTGAAAATGTATGCGCAATGATGGGTACCTCACAGTTGTCTGTGGATGCTTTGCGTCTTCGTCTTCTCCCATTCACCTTGTGCGATTTAGCCGAGAAGTGGCTATATAACACTACCGCACATTCCATTTCAAATTGGGACGAATTCGTCAAAGCATTCCTTAAGAAATTCTACCCACATCGAAAGACAGCTCGAGTCCGTAGCGAAATCTATCAATTCACCCAGCTTCCAAATGAAACATTTTCAAAATGTCTTGAACGTTTCAAGGATCTGTTAGTCCAATGTCCACATCACGGCATCCCGAGATGGGAATTGTGCCGAATCATTTATGAGGGCATTACTCCTTACACGAGACAGACCCTTGAATCCATGTGTCAAGGCAACTTTATGACTAAAGATGATGGGGAAGCCTGGGAATTCCTATAAAATTTCGCTGAAAAATCTTTACAGTGGGAGGGTGTGAGTCAATCGTTTAGGGAGGGCAATGATATTTCCATAGGAGTTAGAGCTGACATTTCAGCTATGCAAAAGAAACTCGAGACTATGGAAAAAAAATTTTTAGCCGCCCTAAGTCAAATGTCACTCTCCAAAACTGTATGTGGCTGCTGTTCTGATCCGTCTCACTTGACGGAAGAATGTCCGTTTCAAGGTCATGAGCATACCAATGCCGCATTTCAAAGACCTAGAAACTATCCATTTTCCTCCACATATGATCAGGGTTGGAGAAATCACCCTAACTTTGATTGGAACCAATCCCAATTTCAAAACACGGTTCCAAACACGAATCATTTCCAAAGGACTCCTCCACCACAACAGCAGCCACCACTTCAATTGAGTCAGCACCCCTTTCAATTACAAAACTTCCAAAATCCGGCCAACACTTTTGCACCGCATGAAAATTTTTTGCAATTGACCGGTACAGATAATACCTCTGCACTAGCACAAACCTTGGATACTTTCATGAAACAATCCATCCAAGGGACGGCAAGTTTGCAGTCTTCCATCGAGAATGTGTTGAAGATCATTGTCTCTCAAAATGATAATATCAAATTGATGGAAGTACAAATTGCACAACTAAAAGCCGAGATGAGTGCAAGGGAGAAAGGGAAACTTTCAGCTCAACCTTTACCCAATCCTAGCTATTCACATCATGTGGATGAGATCACGTTGAGATCTGGAAGAGTGCTTGACCATCACCTTGGGGAAGAGTTTGATGATACTGATAAATCAATCAATAACACCCCGGCTGAGACCTTTCCTTACACACACACTTCTGACCCCAGTTCTTTTACCCAACCACCTTCTTCCGAGCCTATTCTCCATTTCCCAAAAGGCTCGCCACTACAGCCCACCTCTTTTACCCTTCCACGGACGATCCCCACTTCTATTTTGGGATCGGTTCCACACACACTTCCTTCTCCTATGATGGACCCAGCGCTTATTGCTAAAGCACCTTATCCTAATCGGTTAAGGGCTAACACACCGAGTCCACATATGGAGAAGATTATGAACATTTTTAAGCAAGTAAACACCAACATCCCTCTCCTAGATGCCATCCAACAAGTTCCGTCCTATGCGAAAACTCTTAAGAACTTGTGCACTAGAAAGAGGAAGACTCAAGCGCCCAAAAAGATATTCATGGAAAAAACAATAGACACGGCTTTCCCCCAACAATTACCGAGGAAACGTAAGGATCCTGGATATCCTACTATTTCCGTTTCTATTGGGGAAAAACACATTAACCGTGCTCTACTAGACCTTGGCGCTAGTGTTAACTTGCTTCCATATTCTGTTTATGAGCAACTAGGTATTGGAGAGTTGAAGCCAACCAATTGCACTCTCCAGATGGCTGACCGATCAATCACCAAACCTAGGGGTGAACTGGAGGATGTGTTAATAAAAATCGGGGAATTTATATTCCCTGTGGACTTTATTGTAATTGATACACAGCCTGTAGCGAACCCACGGAATCAAATTCCGGTGATTTTAGGTCGCCCCTTTTTGGCCACTTCCAATGCTATTATCAACTGTCGTAACGGTTCTATGACCCTATCTTTAGGGAATAGGTCAATAGAGCTGAACATTTACAAGTTGGGAAGTGTACCCTCCGAACCTACTGCTCAGGTCTGTTCTGTCGACTTAATGGATGTCGACAGCAGCGAATTTGATGATCCTCTTTATACTGATCTTGACTCTTTTCATACGTTGTTGTTTGACCCAACTATGTATCATACACATACGGACTCTTCCACTGAGATGTTCGGGTCAACAATTAACACGGATTATGAACTGTTCTTAGAGTCTGAAGATCACCCCGCACTTTGTGATGACATTATTCATCGGGGCATTGATGGAGCTTTTGAGGAGATCTTCGCTGATGAACTCGCATTTTTAAATGACACGGGTGTTGAGATGAATCATCTCCGAATCGCTGAAATTGAACCTCCACCCCTTCTTTTGACTTGTAAAAAGAATGCGAGCAATCCATCACATTCACTGCATCGTCTCTCCAATATGAGACGCACACACATTCTATTCCACCACTTAACCTTTCCCCACGTCTTCTTCCACCAACCAGAGCACTGCATTGATAAAATTTTTGAATGGTTGGTGTTAACCTTCGGTCTTTGCAAAGCTTGGCATCGACCACTGATTTTTGACCCCCTCATATGATTTTGAAAGATTAACATTGCATAACTTAAGTTTGGGGGGTATATTTTCTGGCTCTTGAAAATAAAAGTTTTACAAAATTTTGAGCCAAAAATAAGTTTGGGGGAGGATCTTCACTTAAATATTTTGCCCCCACTAATAAATTTCTCCCAAGCTTACAGGTTTTTCAAGATTTAGCAGAAGGCAACAGTGAGGACACTGTTGAAAACAAGTTTGGGGGAGGTTTGTGCTTATTTTTGCATCATTTGCATATCACTTTGCATAAGCACAAAACATTTTTTTGAAAACCATAAAAATTTAAAAATTTTCAAAAAGATAAAAACATTTTTTGTACATAAATAAGATAATGAAAGTTTAGATAGTGAAAAATTACATCCATGAGATTAGAAAAATTTAAGAAAACTAAGAAAATTAGATGTTTTCTTATACGAACTAGTAATAAGTAGTTATGAGCCGTTGTCCCAAGGGTTAGTAAGATGAAGGAAGTCACTAATCTGAGGATAAAAATAAGTCTGAAAAATAGTTTCTATTCTGGAAGCCAAACATTTTGAACGTTGATACCCTGCTATTCGCACTTACACACGTCTTGAAGCCTGGGATAGTAGAGGATACCTTGAAATGCTCTTGTCTTAAAGCCAATGTATGAAGGAAATAAAAAGAAAAAAATGAAAAATATAAAGTGGTGAGAAAAATGAACACTGGTTTTGTTATCACCGAGGGCAATAAAAAAAATATATAGCGAGGGTGCCTCTTCACCTAGTGCCCTAAGGCCAACTGGTCTGGGAGTCACTGCTATGCCTGAGGTGGTGCAAGACGAGGAAAATACACCAAGTAAGAAAGCACAGGAGTAATCGGTCGGTTAGTACCTCAAGAAGTATTAACGGTCGCATGAAAGTGTGTGAGCAATCTCATCTAAATATTCATTAATTAAAAAGTACTGAGGCTGATGGGCAAGAGTATGATAGCTTGAATTGAATTCTCCGGGTGTAGGGATGTCTTTACACACACGCAGGGTGATATGATCGATGTTTTGGAAGAAAGATAGGAATGAAGAATAAGACGATGTTTTATTGAGGGAGGACGTGATTTCTGACATCTTTTCATGACCATTAAGATAGGGCTCATGACAACCGAAAAGCTAGCTTAGTTGGAAACCCTAATTTTCAAAGTCTTTCTTTCACAATTCTTTTCTTTAAATGTAATATTCATGATCTTCCTTTTATTATTGGATTTTGTGGGTGCAACCCGCTGAAAACCCTCAGGAGACAACACTCCTCCTACTAGGGACACCTAGAGGTTTAAAGGCTTGTTGCACGTGCTCAGTGCAATCGTGTTGCCTACGAAAGTGTGCTAGTTAGTTTTTCTCTTTCTTTATTTTCTCCTTCTCTTTTTAATAAAATATTCGCTCGAGACGATCGAAATTAAGTTTGGGGGTATTTGATCAGTAGAAAATATTGTAAATTTTAGCCGGCAATTTCCCCATCTTTTGCATACATTTAGAAGTGTTCGGTATTCATATTTCACATATTAGAAAATCAATCGTAAAATACCAGATTGCATGTATTAGACTTTTAAACCGACACTTTAAGGGAAATTAACCGCATTTCATGGCATCGCATCATTTCTGTATTTGTGCAACACTTGTCTTGAGTCTGTGCAGGAAATACGGAAGAAAAGCAAAAGAGCTGATCAAAAATACGCCAGCTAAATCATTTCAGATCTGGTAGCAATTCAGAAGGAATTATACAATTATATATATCAAACCAAGGCCCATACAACAGCCCAAGCCTGTACCAGAAAGCCCAAGCTCCAACTCCCACAAGTAGCCGCGGATCCGCGGCAGGAACTTGCTTGCGCCGCGGATCCGCGCCTTTTATGCCACGTCAGCCGTCCAAATTCAGGGCATTATTCTTATCTCAGGGCCTACATGCATTTCTGATACGTCAAATTCCATTATTCTCCAGAAGCTACTGCTAGATCAGCAAAGAAGATTAAGCAAAGCTAATCCTAATTAAGCTCCTAACTAATCCTCTTCTAGAAGTTCCCTCCTAACTAATTACATCTAGAAGCTTCTCCCCTAACTAACTTTTGGAGGGAAATTTGAATTTCCTCAACAAACTTTTGGAGGGAAACTTAGAATTTGAAATCCTAGATCTAGGGTTTGGTTATCTATAAATAGGAACCTAGACCTAGGGTTAAAGGCTAATCAATCTTTAGGTAATCAATTTTAGTTAATCTTTCCCTTTTCATCATCTTCTTCCACAAGTCTAGTGACAAGGCTTGTGCGAAACCCTAACCCTAGTTCCACTCCAAATCCAAGATCTTGAGTACCAAATCAAGTGAGAAGCCTTCAACCTTTTAGGAGCCGAGCCGATCTTCAATCGGGCAAGTGATCCAAGCCGATCCGCGATCCACGGAGACGAGCGAAGCCAAGTCGACGATCGAATTCTTCCTCTTGTAGTTCTTGAGCGAATGTAATGAAATTGTTGATATAAATAAAAGGTGAAATTCTTTAATCTTGCTTTCTTTTAATTCTTGCATCATGATTAGATCTCAATTTGTAATTGTTGTTCTTGTTGTGATGTTTGAGTAAAACTCCGCTCGTAAAGGAGTCGAGACGATTGTAGAATGATGATGTAACAAATCTTAATACGATTTTTAAGTCCTACGAGTTTTGTAAACCCTAGCAAGTTCA
This sequence comes from Agapanthus africanus, assembly GCA_030015575.1. NCBI lineage: Eukaryota > Viridiplantae > Streptophyta > Magnoliopsida > Asparagales > Amaryllidaceae > Agapanthus > Agapanthus africanus. The sequence goes on along the minus strand of JASDDO010000029.1, from coordinate 28,278,116 downwards.
AGAATCGATGACCTAGTTTCGTAGCGATGCTTTCTTGATTGTGATCGCTCGAAATTAGGGATCTACGATTGTTTCTTGAATTTACTAGAGGCTAGAATATGAATGATATCGACGAAAGAACAAGAGATAAGATGAAACCCTAGTTTCACAAGAAGTCTCTAATTCTCATCGATCATCATCGATCTAGTATCAAATCATCGAAGGATAAGAATACGTCATCGTAAGATTACATCACATCTATAGATCCGATCGATTCCTACGAGCCTCATTTCAATTCTTGAGATTTGGTTTGGAAAAATCATCAAACGATCAATTCTTGATTCTATCTTTTAATGCTAGTATTTTCTAATTCTTGAACTTTAATTTCAAATCATGAATTGTTTTGCTTTCTTTTCATTAAAGTTTCAATTCATCTAATTCGAAAGACGAACGATTACACTTTCCCTGTGGACGATCCGCACTCACTTACAATCTACATCCGACACCGTAGTTGATTGCGGTCAAATAATTTTTGGTTGTGATTTCTTTATACAATTTTTCAAATACTACACAAATCAAGAATTCTTTTCAATCAAATGGCGCCGTTGCCGGGGACTATTTGATTCGATTTACACAACGAGAATTTATTACAATCAATGAGCAATACCTGTCTTAGAGTATGTCTGAATATCTGATGGGACCTAGTTCATAAATGAACTCCAAATCCAAACTTCTCAAACTGTATCGTCAACTGAACTTCATCAGTATCCTACGCCATGCCTCCCTCAGTATCCGCCTGGACCACTTGTCCTGCCCCTCGTCAGAGGGAAACTATAACTCTGATAGTCACTCTGTCATCCGGGTCATCTTGGAAGCCTGGAATGATAACCGTCCCCGAAAAGAGGCTGTTGTTATCATATCCCTAGAACATCGACTTATGTTCTAAAACTGCTTCTGAACGTTTCCCCAGGATTGGATCAATATCACCTTATTGCATCTAGTGCAAAAAACAACATCTATATCCTATGTGGAGAAACCACTGTGTGACAACCAAAGTATAACCGACCGTTATATAGGAATTTCACTTCCTACTCTGTGTATGTTATCCAAATACCAGGACATCACACCCTACTACCTTCTTAACAGATCCATCCCTTATTCTGATGAAGTCAAACCTATGACGGTCACATGAGAAATAGGTGATCTATCTCTGCTATATCTGCTTTAGTCCATAAATAGACATATGCCACTTGTCCACTATGCTTCCGCTGCTCCCACTGAGTACGACAACCCTCTGGCAGAGTCATATAGATGTACACTTCTAAAACTAGTTTAGAATGACGCTATACTCATCCTCCTGCCGGGTCTCACAGTCTAGAACAACAGCAATGGCAAGTATGGGTAAACAAGAACCTCCCTGTCACCGTCCTTGAGGCTACCGGAGTACTTCTCGGGTGCCTGAGGTTATCCACCATATCTGCGGAGTGGCCAATGGAATATCAAACCAGATTGAATCTTTAGGTCCTTATCAAATTTTCAGTAATCGTTTGCGGTTCTGGAATCACTTCCAGTTCTACCAAACTCCGACTACTATTTTCTGAAAAAAAATATCCATTTTTATTAAAACTGTGGCGAGTTAAGAAGAATATCACTATTGATCTTCCAGATGGTAGAAAGTCAACCCCCGTCATAGCCTGGGTCAACCCACAAACAGCCATTATAGAAACGTGCCTTGAGTTGTCCAGAGTCTGGTTTTAAGCATAAGCTGGACAACTCCCCGTACCTTAACAACGTCAAGATACGAACTGTTCTATATCCAATATAGAAACAGAGGCACTGATTTAATTGGAACCAGATTCAAAACATGCAGCTGTCTCCAGTGCATGCCAACTAAATGGAGAGAGGCCGATCAGCATTACTCAACTTAGGAATACATCCAGATATGAGTAACCTGAAAGAGAAGCAAGTTCTCTTAATCATTACTATTAACTGAATACCATAAACAAGTATCTACATCTTCGATCACCTTGAAGAATCCTGATACTTGCAATACTTAGTTCTCTACTTTATTCATATACCTATAACTTCTCAAACTTGGACCTTGCATTTGTATGAAACACATGTCTAAGAACTAGAGAAGTCACAAGTAAACCGAATATAGTACGAGGACCAACCCCTCTGTCCTAATGGACACTGGACAATATACAATACTTTGTATAAGTCCCTTGAGTCTAATAACTCATTCCCTGTGTGTCGTAGGTTGAAAACTGTACTTATGGTTAAGAAGAATTACACCGCTGTTTAATGCTCCTTACCTAACCATTCACAGATATAGGTAAATGTCACCGACATAATTTCAAAAAGTTATATCTCACTTTATGAAAATAAACGTACAGATATATCAATTTGAAATTGGTGCATTACAACGGATATTCAAAACCAAATATTTGCCGTCCGGCAAACAACCCAGGCGATTTCCTCAAATATCACCAATTACAACGAATCCTGATATAATGAGGACAATCACCTAATTCCCAATAACTTACTCCCACTCATCATCTGTAAGATACAGATGTGAGAATCATATCTGGTAAATACATACCCTTGAGTAAGGACTAATTGGGAAATCAGTTTTCTTTTAATAGTATACAGTGAAACTGAAACCTTGAAATGTTTCGTAGGGGTATCCGGGTATTCCTTGTAATGCCTCTTCCATTATCAGATTCACAACTGTAACCGTATATTTCTTTGCCATCTCGAAATCCCTTTATATGTCTTTAGTCATTACCTTCTGTACACCCTCTTAGGCTAAATGGTTTTCTTCCTTCCCTACCTTTTGGCACCAGCCTATGGTTTGGAAGAAGACTATCCAATAAGCATAATGGGTGTACTGTCCTAATCCTAGGAGCACTCGCAATGCGAGAGAAGGTGAAGATAAAAGACAACCGAATAAACCTTATTCCTATTTCTCCTGAACCAGAATCCATCCCCGAACTGGAACAAGTTCCTTTCGAGTTCGTATATAACCATACGATGGAATATCCAATAAACAGTGGATCTTCGTAGTGATACGGAGTGTCCTGGAGAAATACAAAGGTGATTTAGGATTGGTGAAGAAATGCTTGATTTGGTCGTGAATAGCAGTCGCAGTTTACTTTGCGCTCTTACTAATCCCTTTATTTTTCTTTGCTTAATACCTTTTGCACACCATCGTTAGGCTAATTGGTTTTCTTCATTCCCCACCGTTCGGCACCAGCCTATGGTTTGGAAGAAGACTATCCAATAAGCGTAATAGGTGTGCTGTCCTAATCCAAGGAGCACTCGCAACCTGAGAGAAGGTAAAAGGAAAAGACAACTGAATAGTCCTATTCGTTTTCTCCAGAACCGGAAACCATCCTCGAATAAATTCCATCGAGTTCATATATAACCATACGATGGTTTTATCTAATGGAAGTGGACGTTCGTAGTAATACGGTGTGTTCTGGAGAAAAGGGTAAAAGTAGGAGTGGCAATGAGGTATGCAACTCTGACAATCCAAAAGCTAGTGTTATAAGAAGGTTCGGTCAACTTGGTCTCTGAGTCATAGTCAAGGGTCGGATCATGGTCGCTGCCAAAGACAGAAAGAAAAGAAACACTCAGCGTGCACTCTAACCTAGATCAGAATGGTTACCAATTTATCTAATCAGGAAACCTCCCACTGTAACATCAAATTCTCCTCCAAACCTGAAAGAAGAATTAGTCGGGATCACCCGAGGAGTAAACCAACTCATCAGTGGGAATCGGGATCCAACTATCATTGCATGATAACGTGACGGAATCCACTCACGTCACCACACTCCAGAAGGTATGTGCATGCCTGGCAAGTTTCAGTTTCTTTAGAAACTCCTGATGTGATTTTTACCCCTAGGACCCAAGTGACCTTGACTGAGCCAACATATCAAAGGGTCCTAGTCAAGTTCAACCCGTCATTATCTTGATTGCATTAGACCCACCCGCACGAGTCCTTGACTAAGCCAAAATGACCGCACGACTGTCCTAACCAATCTCATATCCATGCAACAGAAAAGCACTACATAGCTACCGAACACTACGTCTCGGCTAAGCACGATATACGCAGCACGAATACTAAGCAATACTAATCTGAAATGACGGAGGGTTAAGGCTGGTTTTTGGCGAAAAACCTTTAACGTAATGAACTAGATATCGTTGAAGGAACTGCATAGCTATTTATAAAAATATAGTGACAAAAACCTTTGCTAAAGAGGTCACTCCCGGTGAAGGGATCTCGGCTCTTTCCCCGTAGAATGAGGTGCAGGATATTGCAACTGAATACCACGATGCAAAGCAAAAGGCAATCTGCTATAGTGAAGTTATTACCCTGACACAAACTTCTGTCCAAGGGGTCACTCCCGGTGAAGTGATCTCGGCCTTTGCCTCGTCGACAGAGGTGTTGGATATTCATAACCGAATACCACTGTGCAACACAAAAGAGAATGTCCTTGCAATAACAGCTTTTTTGAAAAATTGTTCCAACAACATCAGAATAGGTTTGTTTAGCTTGCATTGACCCGAATCAACGCAGTCCCATCAATTGATCACAGCACAAAAGAACGAAAATAATGATGTACGTATATGCCATCCGCATTCGCCACTGGGTCCGTCATCACCCGTTAGGTTACTTAACTAACGACAGAGCGGGGACTGGACTAGCACGGATGCAAAACATATACAACATCTACTAGTATATATATCAATATATAAGATTCGCTCAAGGCGTGATAAAATGCAACATCACAGAAATGTAATAAGCATCACAGAACAATACAAATATCTGGGATCCCCGGGTTTCATAGAGCCACTACTGAAACCCGATGTTCCCCTGGTCGTGTGGATAGCATGTGCAATAAAATCCTAGACCCCTATGGGCGCGGCAAGTTACCCGCCAAAACTGAAGCGAGGCAACCCCCTTCAACAACGTGAATGGACCACCCAGCACTTCACGGAATCCGGTAACTTGGGCACCCCTCCTTGGGTCAACCTATACCCCCTACGAGTGCGGCAAATAGCCCGCCAATTCTAGAGTGAAGCCCCCTCCGTCTCAACGCCATGAGATGTGGGCCCGTTGCCCTCTAGAACCCGGCTATCCGTGCACCCCTCGGCGGGGCAATCCTAGTACAGAAAGTAAAATATACATACAATGGGTACATCGACCTCAGCCCGGTCGTGCCCCAAAAGAATAATATACAAACAGACAGTAACGGCAGTTCACATGTCGGGCGCTCGCCACGCAATATCAAATTTACAAAATAATACCAAAACTATACTACCATTGCATCCAGGCTATCCACCATGACAAAACCGCAACATCACAGCACAACACAGAACATCAACGTGAATGTCACGTTCGCAAATCCGTCTAAAAGAGCTATAGCAGTTAGACAGGATTTACCGATCAAGTGACATTCTCGGTCACAGATATAATGTAAATACTGTGAACTAACTTGTGTTAAATTTTCGATCGACTAAATTTCCCGAAGTGGGCCCCAAGCACAACTGTAGCACTCAAAGAAAATCTGGGCCCAAACAGTATATACCAAAAACCCTATTTCCAAGTCAGAAGCCCACTGTGAAAATTTGGTGCTGTGAAGTGTTAAAGTGGCGGTGGAACCGCGGCAAATGCGTGGGTTCAGCCGCGGTTCCGCGGTGGGAAAGTGACGTCACACGACCAAATTTTCACAGAATACTTAAAAAACCCTGCTCGTATTTTTACAATGTACCAAATAATTTTTAGAGCACTGGAAAAATTCGACAGAAACTGTTAAATGGAAACGCGGTTTTTGGAAAATCCGTTCGATCGAACTTGTAAACACGTTAGAGCAAGCTAGACTAGGTTAATGGCGTAGCTCTGATACCATGCAGGACTACGGTAGCGCCCCGGCCGTCTATTCTCGGCCAAAATGCGGAAACGAAAATTTTTCTTGACTTTAAACCGGCACTACCGCATCCTAAAACCCAGATCAAACCATTAACCTAAACCTAGCTAACAAGAGAAAAGGTAAAGGGCTATACCGAGCGATCCGTGTCCTTCGGTCTTCGGCCTCCGTCCTGATCTCCTCGCGGAATCTCCGGTCTTCACCTCCTCGTCGGAAAGAGCACCAAATCGCCGGGTTCTTTTACGGGCTCCCACCTCTGGACCGAGGCAACTCGAGCACGAAGTTGGCGAGTCGACGTGCCCAAGGGTGCTGTAGGAAAAGTGTAGAATAGTTTGTCTCTAGCGGGTGTGAAGTTGCCATGTGATGGAGGTGAAGAAAGAAATGAACTTTGAAATGGGACTCTTTTTGAAGCATGAATGAAAAATGAGATGCCAAATATTTCTCACACCAAATGAATTCTCCTCACTCCCCCCTTGTAACGTTTTAAAAATAATTAAATAAATAAAATCGTTTAAGTGAATTTTATAATTTCGGTAAAGTAAAACGCAGTTTTCATAAAACTAAACCGTAATTATTCTTCACTATAAATTTAAAAATACCTATTTTAATTATGTTATTATTAGTAAATGGTGTTCATTTAGCCGCTTAGAAATTTTAGTTTAATTAAATATTTTTCCTAAATTAATTATTTTAAATGTTAACATAAGCTTTATTTTTACACTAAATTAGTGTAAATTACAAATTTGAATGGGTTTAATTTGCAAAAATGAACCATTGCATCTTAGAATCAAGTGTGTTTTATGAAAAATTTATTTTCAAAATTTTACAATGGTTCTAGACCATTCTAGGTCAAATGGAGTGAAGAAAATAAAGAATTTTTAAATAAATTCATGAAAAGACTAAATTGTATGATATTTTAGTGAAACCTTCTACACTTCTCTTGACTTTTCTCACTCTCCTCTCTTTCTCTCCCTAGTGGCCGGCCTCACCCTCCCCATGGCAGCCCCTCATCTTCCAAATTTAAATTTCCACCAAAAATCATCAAAAATCCTAGAAAAATCCAAATAAAAATCCACAAAATCCTAATTAATTCCTACCCTCTATTCTTTGCTTATCTTTATGTGGATTTTGGAGATGGAAAGCATTCATTTTGGTGGCTTATTTTCATGTTTGGATTTCATGTTATGAAGGTATAAATCTTCTTCTTTTGATTTTTTGTTATTAAATGTTTCATTTAAGCATAATTAGATTTAATAAATAAATTCTATCTACAAGTTTTAAAATTCAAGCTAGGGTTTGTAAAATCAAGTTATGGTTTTTACTAATTAAGTGGGGTTATTATAACTAGTTTAACATTTTTAGAAATGGGAAAAATCATGCATGGTTGATATATTGTAATTTGTTCATTCAAATTGTTTAAATGAAGTAAATTTGCAAACTAGATTTATGTATATTATATTTTTTAGTGAGATAAAATTACAATTAATGTTTAAAACACTAGATTGTGGTTTTAAATAGGATATTAACTTGTTAGTGGAATGAAAAACTTAAATTGGTTACTAATTTCTATTGATAATTGAAAAATAGTAATAAAAATGCTATTTTTGCTAACTAGAATTTGGAAATTCTTAAATAAATGAGGTTTAAAATCTAAATTATGATTTCATTATATTATTATCATCATGAATTATAGTTTAATACATTAATTCATGCAAAATTAAGTTCAGTTGTGATATTGTGAAATTTTGCTTAAAAGTATCGAAATTGGGCAAGTTTGCAAACTAGAATTTTCAAACTAATAAAAATTAGGGTGTTAAAAATATGGTGATGGTTTCTATAATATAGTTAGGTTAATTAATGAGTATTATGACAATTAGTTTCATTTATACAGTAAGCTTTGAAGTAAAACGGTAAATTGGCGTTTTCGGGTTTTTCGAAATCGGACGATTTCATCGATTTTTAGGGTTTCGATGGATTAAATCATGTTTTGTATTATAAGTGATGAGTTTTAAAACTATGAGTTTTTTGTTGATGTTTATCTCGATCAATCAGCGTTTGTACGCCGATATCGAGCGATATTTGGTTCTTTTGCATGAGCGGGACATAGGTTTTAACCTATACGCGTTCCGTGCGTCGTTTTGACTTTTGTCTGTGATTCAGTTTACGATACTATATATGTTTGCATATAGATACCCCTAACGTGGTCTTCGGACGAGGAAGAAGAGGAAGGCGGCATCGTCTTCGGCAGATAAGGACCAGGTGAGTAGATGTATATCTACGGAGGAAGTCGGGTGGATGGCGTTTAGCACCCCCGCAAACGTAGAATAGTAGTAGTATTTATTGTCGTTAGGGAGCTAGACGTGACCTTAGATCCTTGGTGAGTAGGACCCTAGTAACGACCTTAGGTTAGACTACACTGATTTAGAAAGACCTTACAAGAGAATGAATATCTTGGAGAAGATTCGTAGGTTTTAGGTAGATATACACACACGCATACACACAGAAACTCGACGTGGAGTATACGTGTATGTATATATATATAGGACTAGGTGTAGGTATATATATATATACACCACACGTATATGTGATACAAGGATGTGATATGATACACGGGAAAGGAACAGTATAACTGGGCTTGATACCGTGATTCTTGGCTTTACAGTCGTGTTATGATGTTAGCGGATCATTAGAAAATGAGATAGTGGATTTGTATATATGAACAATACTAAAGGGTGGTGATGATATTGAAGTACATGGGACTCTAAAATAGAACCCGGTCTGCAACCTGTGCCTGAAATTCTGATATGATATATGTGTGACTTGATTACGACATCATATAGGTATACTTGATTTCGACATCATATAGGTGTAACTTGATTACGATATCATAAAGGTGTAACTTGATTTCGATATCTTATAGGTGTGACTTAATCACGACTTGACATATGTGACTTGATCAAGATATGATATATGTGACATGACATTTCTGAGAATAAATTAACGATGTATATTTATACTGGCAATGATATATGATTGATGTATGCGATTACAGTATAGCACCTTGATCATGACATGTGTTGATCATGGTATTATACGAATGATGAGACACGTAGGTGATACTTGACCCGTACCCCGATATTGGGATGCCGTACGTCGGATTTTACCGTACGAGACATAGATGTGATGATTGATCCGCACTCTTGATTCGAGAAAGCCGTACTACGTACGTGACGCTATTGAGTCTGGATCGCCGACTTTTAGAGATATGGATTCAGACTTTAGGTGTACTCCTATTTCTTACTAGTTTCTTAGGTTTAGTTCTTTAAGAGGTTAGATGGACACTAGTGTAAATTCGAGTCATATTGTTGTAGTTTTACTTGTATATCACAGATGAGTGGTTATTACACATCCGTCTTTACATTCATACCGTAATCATAATGTTGCATGTTCATATATATGTTTCTATAATCAGAATAACACCTTGCCTGTTAGGACACAAGCACCATTACCGATGATGCGCATATTCCACGCACACGTATTTGCCGGCTCACACACATCATCATCGGTAATTGCTATGTCACGTACACTTTAGATCACATTATCTTTTATTGATAGAATCAGCTAACAGCTAGATCGATATTACATCGTGATTACTCTCTGGTGTTAGTATAGACATGGCATTTATTACTTAGACATTTCATACATTCACATTTTCATGTTATCATACAGTATTATGGGCATATGCCGACACTTATCATATACTTATTCATGATTTTGAGATTTTGGATTTCTATGAGATTTCTGGATTTTTGGGGAAAACCGCAAGAACATATATAAAAACTTCTCTCTCTCTCTCCTCCTCTCTTTTTAAAATATAAGTTGCGGTTTTCTCGTGATGTATGTGTCGTCCACCATGAGATTTCATGTTTTCTATTGGATTTCGAGACCCGATTCGAGGAGTGGATGAACCGTCTCGGGTATATGGTGGGCCCGGTATGGTACCCCGGGGCAAGAAGATCGAGTTGTAGACGATGAGCCAGGCAGGGGAGGACTACCTACCGGTGATGTCTGGCGCGGCGGATATCCGGAGGATACCGACCGTTGTCGTGAGATTTGATGATATGGGCCGATCCGGACTGACGGAGCCCGAGATATTGAGACTATGAGATATTGAGATTATGAGGTATTAAGACTTGAGATTTACATGTTTTGTGTCGATGCTTGACACTGATTTCCATGGATTTCATCGTTGATATTTCAGATTTCTATACACATTTTACCATGATAAAAGCTAAAGATTTCTTATACAGATATATCCAGATTTCAGGATTGATTGTTTTTACATTCATGGTGCATGCGTACTCATTCACATGACATATTACTATTTGAGGCACTGACACGGGCACGGAGCTTTTGCACTACACGTAGTTTATTACCCTGCCATTACTAGATGATTAGTATTATATTAGTATATTATTATGACCTAGGATAGCGTCGTGCATTCGATTTCTTTTCGCAGATATCTTCTACTCACGAGTTGGCAACTCACCCCCGTTGTGCTATATTTTTTTACAGGTTCGATGTACAGGTTTTTCCTAGCAGCTTGCTGGCACATCTTTTCATTCAGGGTGATTTGCACGGTAGGTTGGTTCACTTGTATCTGGACCACCATTGTTCTTTTATTATTTCATTTGTATCTAGAAAGCTCTATCAACCAAACTTGTATTACTTGATAGTTTACTGGACCATTTATTTGTTTCGACCTTAGAGTCACGCTTGTATTATTATGATATCTGGTGGTTTTGTTTTCTTTTGAATTTTGAGCCTCGCCCTTTGGCGTTGTATACTATTGTGCATTGGTATGGTTGTTTCCGCCTTTTGGCGTAGAGCTAGCTCCCGTTTGGGGATGCTTTTTATTGTTTATATGTATTTATACTTGTTTGTACCCGTTTGGGGCCAGTTTTTTCAAAGGAGACTTTGCCGAAATTTTTGAGAAAATTTGATCTTGTTTTTAAACTTGTTTTCTACATGTTTTTCTTCTTCTTTTATGGTTTAGATTTCTGGGCTTCGGCTTACTTAGGTTACGTTGCGCCTCTAGATGCTTCGTAATCTAAGTGCCGGTCGCGTTCCGTACTTTCGGGTCGTGACAAAGTTGGTATCAGAGCGCTAGGTTTAACCTTGTATATGTCTAGGGTGACCCTTGGTTGATGGAGTAGGCGACTTAGGTAGAGTGACGTACCGTGGGTATGATCCGCGGCATACTTACGATACGCTACTCTTCTTAAGTAGCCTTAGGATGTACATTTCCTTGCACCGTATTTCATTCGTTCCTTTTACCTATCTTCGTCGATGTCGGAGGGTGGTTTTTGTTACCACGGTCGCACGGGCAGAGGGAGTTGCGGATCGTATGTGATAACCATTAGGGTGTTAGTTATTCTTGAGGATTGAAGTATTGTTTAGCGTGCAGACGAAGGGCATTCACATGCCGTCCAGAGGAAGTTAAAGGGTTCAAACGATTATCAGAAAACCCATTTTCCCAAGTTTAAGGTATTCGGAAGAACATGCAGGTATTTCGATGGACCCTCTAGAAGAATGAAACCCTAACTCGACATAATGACCACGAGAACGCCCTTGAACCTTAGGGTTTACGGCAGTTCCGCGGTGCCATTAGTGAGGCTTGGGTTTGCCCTTCTACGGCAGGACCATCGATGCTAGGGTAAGTACCGGATATTTTTAAACTGTACTTGAGTGTTGAGCTCTCGGGGAATTATGGGATTTTGATGGATCGATCGAAAAGTTTAATGTAGTCCGGATATCAGGTGAAGAGATCGACTACGTGGGAGACTCTAGATATGAGTATTGCCGTTGGTAGCGCAGTCAGCACACCTACAAAGAGACGAGTTTGAAGCAGTCGACACCAGAGGAAAGGGGGAAAGAGGCGCACATTGACGATAGTGTTTACGATTGTGATTTGGTGATTTGAATTTCATATTTTCGTTGATTGGATTTTGGTATTTTGAGGACTTTGTTCTACAATTCGTATTTCTTATGTGTACCTTCATTACATTCTATTTGTGTTTCATATATCAGTGGTATTGATGTTGTTTAGTACGTACCCAGCGCACTTGATTTGGTTTTAATACATTTTGAGATTTTGATTTGATTTCGTGCATATGGTTACACATGATTTTGACATATGCTTCGACCTAGTTTTCATGCATTTTCGTACTGTGATTTCGATTTTGATATTCGGTGTATGTTTTCGTGCACCATGTGCACCTGATTGAGATTCTTGCGCACACTTGGCGCACTTGATGCGATTTTGTGCACACCAGATGCACTAAATCGGGGTTTTGTGCAAATTAGATACACCTGATATTGGAGTCGTGCACTCCCGTTGCACTTGATAGATGTTTTTGGTGCACACCTGTTGCACTCAGTTTTGTTTTTGTGTGTATTCGTGGCATCTGTATTTGGTTTCGATTTCAGTGCGCACCGGACGCACATGATATTTTTATGATGTGATTGGGATTGATTTCAGTTTGAGCAGTATGCTTTTATAATCATTACTATTGATTTGATAATCAGGCGGGACGTGTATGTTAAATAAAAGATATATATAGCTATTTTAAAATAAACGTCCGCTACTTATGCCGTGACACGTGCATCACACGGCGATTTTCAAAACGGGTTCTTGCATGCTTCTTTATCCAGATGTTTGGACGATTTTACTGTGATGCGCACTACATATAAGTTGTAGTTTTGATGTATATTATGTTGGTTTTCGTATTGGGTTTTGGTATTTTATTTTCTCCATAACTCCGATGATTGTGTTATATTTGACGGAGTTGATTTTAGTTTTGTATTGATGATTTCGGAGCCCCGACGATTTGAGTGTTTTGGCTGAATGTTTTAGTAATTGGGGGGAGTTTTAATTTAAATTCGGGGACCGAATTTCTTAAAGGGGGGAAGATTGTAACGTTTTAAAAATAATTAAATAAATAATTAAATAAATAAAATCGTTTAAGTGAATTTTATAATTTCGGTAAAGTAAAAGGTAGTTTTCATAAAACTAAACCGTAATTATTCTTCACTATAAATTTAAAAATACCTATTTTAATTATGTTATTATTAGTAAATGGTGTTTATTTAGCCACTTATAAATTTTAGTTTAATTAAATATTTTTCCTAAATTAATTATTTTAAATGTTAACATAAGCTTTATTTTTACACTAAATTATTGTAAATTACAAATTTGAATGGGTTTAATTTGCAAAAATGAACCATTGCATCTTAAAATCAAGTGTGTTTCATGCAAAAAAAAATTTCAAAATTTTACGATGGTTCTAGACCATTCTAGGTCAAATGGAGTGAAGAAAATAAAGAATTTTTAAATAAATTCTTGAAAAGACTAAATTGTATGATATTTTAGTGAAACCTTCTACACTTCTCTTGACTTTTCTCACTCTCTTCTCTTTCTCTCCCTAGTGGCCGGCCTCACCCTCCCCATGGCAGCCCCTCATCTTCCAAATTTAAATTTCCTCCAAAAATCATCAAAAATCCTGCAAAAATCCAAACAAAAATCCACAAAATCCTAATTAATTCCTACCCTCTATTGTTTGCTCATCTTTATATGGATTTTGGAGATGGAAAGCATTCATTTTGGAGGCTTATTTTCATGTTTGGATTTCATGTTATGAAGGTATAAATCTTCTTCTTTTGATTTTTTTCTTATTAAATGTTTCATTTAAGCATAATTAGATTTAATAAATAAATTTTAACTACAAGTTTTAAAATTCAAGCTAGGGTTTGTAAAATCAAGTTATGGTTTTTACTAATTAAGTGGGGTTATTATAACTAGTTTAAAATTTTTAGAAATGGGAAAAATCATGCATGGTTAATATATTGTAATTTGTTCATTCAAATTGCTTAAATGAAGTAAATTTGCAAATTAAATTTATGTATATTATATTTATTGGTGAGATTAAATTCCAATTAATGTTTGAAACACTAGATTGTGGTTTTAAAGAGGATATTAACTTGTTACTGGAATGAAAAGCTTAAATTGGTTACTAGTTTCTATTGATAACTGAAAAATAGTAATAAAAATGCTATTTTTGCTAACTAGAATTTGGAAATTCTTAAATAAATGAGGTTTAAAATCTAAATTATGATTTCATTATATTATTATCATCATTAATTATAGTTTAATACATTAATTCATGCAAAATCAAGTTTAGTTGTGATATTGTGAAATTTTGCTTAAAAGTATCGAAATCGGGCAAGTTTGCAAACTAGAATTTTCAAACCAATATAAATTAGGGTGTTAAAAATATGGTAATGATTTCTATAATATAGTTAGGTTAATTAATGAGTATTATGACCATTAGTTTCATTTATACAGTAAGCTTTGAAGTAAAACGGTAAATTGGCGTTTTCGGGTTTTTCGAAATCGGACGATCTGATCGATTTTTAGGGTTTCGATGGATTAAATCATGTTTTGTATTATAAGTGATGAGTTTTAAAACTATTAGTTGTTTGTTGATATTTATCTCGATCAATCGGCGTTTGTACGCCGATATCGAGCGATATTTGGTTATTTTGCATGAGCGGGACATAGGTTTTAACCTATGCGCGTTCCGTGCGTCGTTTTGACTTTTGTCCGTGATTCAGTTTACGATACTACATATGTTTGCATATAGGTACCCCTCATGTGGACTTCGGACGAGGAAGAAGAGGAAGGCGACATCGTCTTCGGCAGACAAGGACCAGGTGAGTAGATGTATATCTATGGGGGAAGTCGGGTGGATGGCGTTTAGCATCCCCGCAAACGTAGAATAGTAGTAGTATTTATTGTCGTTAGGAAGCTAGACGTGACCTTAGATCCTTGGTGAGTAGGATCCTAGTAACGACCTTAGGTTGGACTAGACTGATTTAGAAAGACCTTACCAGAGGATGAATATCTTGGAGAAGATTCGTAGGTTTCAGGTAGATATACACACACGCACACACACAGAAACTCGACGTGGTGTATACGTATATGTGTATATATATATAGGACTAGGTGTATATATATATATATACATATATATATATATAGCACACGTATATGTGATACAAGGATGTGATATGATACACGAGAAAGGAACAGTATAACTGGGCTTGATGCCGTGATTCTTGGCTATACAGTCGTGTTATGATGTTAGCGGATCATTAGAAAATGAGATAGTGGATTTGTATACATGAACAATAATAAAGGGTGGTGATGATATTGAAGTACATGCGACTCTAAAATAGAACCCGGACTGTAACCTGTGCCTGAAATTCTGATATGATATATGTGTGACATGATTACGACATCATATAGGTGTACTTGATTTCGACATCATATAGGTGTAACTTGATTGCGATATCATAAAGGTGTAACTTGATTTCGATATCTTATAGGTGTGACTTAATCACGACTTTACATATGTGACTTGATCAAGATATGATATATGTGACATGACATTTCTGAGGATAAATTAACGATGTATATTTATGCTGGCAATGATATATGATTGATGTATGCGATTACAGTATAGCACCTTGATCATGACATGTGTTGATGATGGTATTATAAGAATGATGAGACACATAGGTGATACTTGACCCGTACCCCGATATTGGGATGCCGTACGACGGATTTTACCGTACGAGGCATAGATGTGATGATTGATCCGCACTCTTGATTCGAGGAAGCCGTACTACGTACGTGACGCTATTGAGGCTGGATCGCCTACT
Source organism: Agapanthus africanus (assembly GCA_030015575.1). Classification (NCBI taxonomy): domain Eukaryota; kingdom Viridiplantae; phylum Streptophyta; class Magnoliopsida; order Asparagales; family Amaryllidaceae; genus Agapanthus; species Agapanthus africanus. Next base: position 28,262,421 of record JASDDO010000029.1, on the reverse strand, counting down.
ATTAGAGATATGGATTCAGACTTTAGGTGTACTCCTATTTCTTACTAGTTTCTTAGGTTTAGTTCCTTAGGAGGTTAGATGGACACTAGTGTAAGTTCGAGTCATATAGTTGTAGTTTTACTTCTATATCACAGATGAGTGGTTATTACACATCCGTCTTTACATTCATACCGTAATCATAATGTTGCATGTTCATATATATGTTTCTATAATCAGAATAACACCTTGCCTGTTAGGACACCAGCACCATTACCGATGATGCGCATATTCCACGCACACATATTTGCCGGCTCACACACATCATCATCGGTAATTGCTATGTCACGTACACTTTAGATCACATTATCTTTTATTGATAGAATCATCTAACAGCTAGATCGATATTACATCGTGATTACTCTCTGGTGTTAGTATAGACATGGCATTTATTACTTAGACATTTCATGCATTCACATTTTCATGTTATCATGCAGTATTATGGGCATATGCCGACACTTATCATATACTTATTCATGATTTTGAGATTTTGGATTTCTATGAGATTTCTGGATTTTTGGGGAAAACCGCAAGAATATATATAAAAACTTCTCTTTCTCTCCTCCTCTCTTTTTAAAATATAAGTTGCGGTTTTCTCGTGATGTATGTGTCGTCCACCATGAGATTTCATGTTTTTTGTTGGATTTCGAGACCCGATTCGAGGAGTGGATGAACCGTCTCGGGTACATGGTGGGCCCGGTATGGTACCCCGGGGCAAGAAGAACTAGTTGTAGACGATGAGCCTGGCAGGGGAGGACTACCTACCGGTGATGTCTGGCGCGGCGGATATCCGGAGGATACCGACCGTTGTCGTGAGATTTGATGATATGGGCCGATCCGGACTGACGGAGCCCGAGATATTAAGACTATGAGACAATGAGATTTTGAGGTATTGAGACTTGAGATTTACATGTTTTGTGTCGATGCTTGACATGGATTTCCATGGATTTCATCGTTGATATTTCAGATTTCTATACACATTTTACCATGATAAAAGCTAAAGATTTCTTATACAGATATATCCAGATTTCAGGATTGATTGTTTTTACATTCATGGTGCATGCATACTCATTCACATGACATATTACTATTTGAGGCACTGACACGGGCACGGAGCTTTTGCACTACACGTAGTTTATTACCCTGCCATTACTAGATGATTAGTATTATATTAGTATATTATTATGACCTAGGATAGCGTCGTGCATTCGATTTCTTTTCGCAGATATCTTCAACTCACGAGTTGGCAACTCACCCCCGTTGTGCCAAATTTTTTTATAGGTTCGATGTACAGGTTTTTCCTGGCAGCTTGCTGGCACATCTTTTCATTCAAGGTGATTTGCACGGAAGGTTGGTTCACTTGTATCTGGACCGCCATTGTACTTTTATTATTTCATTTGTATCTAGAAAGCTCCAACAACCAAACTTGTATTACTTGATAGTTTGCTGGACTATTTATTCGTTTCGACCTTAGAGTCGTGCTTGTATTATTATGATATCTGGTGGTTTGTTTTCTTTTGAGTTTTGAGCTTCGCCCTTTCGCGTTGTATACTATTGTGCATTGGTATGGTTGTTTTCGCCTTTTGGCGTAGAGCCAGCTCCCGTTTGGGGATGCTTTTTATTGTTTATATGTATTTATACTTGTTTGTACCCGTTTGGGGCCAGTTTTTACAAAGGAGACTCTGCCGAAATTTTTGAGAAAATTTGATCTTGTTTTCTACATGTTATTCTTCTTCTTTTATGGTTTAGATTTCTGGGCTTCGGCCTACTTAGGTTACGTTGCGTCTCTAGACGCTTCGTAATCTAAGTGCCGGTCACGTTCCGTACTTTCGGGTCGTGACACCCCTTTGAAATGGCCGGCCCCTATCATAAGAATGAAGAGGAGAGAGCAAAAGCAATGAATGGAGGTGGGTGTAGTAAAAACAAAAGGTGATCATAACAAATGTGATGATAATGATGTTACAATGTCACTTCAATTTCTAATCCATTCTTTTCTCATAAATGCAAACCATGATGAGCCAAAAAAAGCAAAGATGCTATTGTTATCATAATCCCTCATTTACAAGAAACCCCATCCACATATCTAATTTGCACATTTGCAAATATCCCCCTCCATCGGAAAAATCCGGCCGTGAAGGAACAAAGGAAAACTGGCCGAAACGGAATGCAGACTGGCAACTTCAGAAAACTGATCCCGTAATAAATTACAGGAAAACCCCACGACTGTATATACATACCCGCATTTGTATTCCGACCGAATACAAATGCAAAGAGACAAAAACTACACTATCTAATACTAGGATCCGGCTTAAGCCAAAGCCCGCTAGTATTATGCGTCCGATCTTGATCCGTGCAATACCGCAAGTATCAGATCGAACCCTGCCATATCTCCATACGGCCTCTACAGCGTTTCGCACAAAACTTGAGAAAACGGTCTGTGGGGGACTCTAAAGACTCGTCAATACTTTGGATGTGGATTTAACCACTAGCACGTCAGAGGTATTAGCCATATGTAACAGGCTACCAGGTATTGACCAAAAGGGACGTCGATGAGCGAACTCATCCTGACACCCTATTGAGCCTGTCAGTGACAATATCCGTACAGTCCGGTCCGTTCGTCTATGAGCATCGCATGGCGGGCCTAGGGGGTTTGTAAAAGTCAGACCACCAAAAGCGGTACAAGTCGTGTCGGAGTGTAGCCCAGAACACCCTGAGATACTACTGGAATACCTACCAGTAAATCTCCTACCTCGGCCGAGGGCTTTGTGTAATGGCTCTCCTTGACACAGCGCGACCTCACCCCCAATACCGGGAGAGACGAACCCCTGCAGATCTGCTCACTGCCTCCATGTGGCTCGGGACTGTACCCAACTAAAACCTGTTTGCACGACTCCTTTGAGCCGTGGTAGGGTAGTAATCAAAGTACAGTGGGAACTCACACGAGACAAATGACGATCTCAGGTCGTTGAACTAACCTGTACACATGTCACCAGGGAACTGCTATCTGACGTCAGGTATAAGACCAACTAGAATGTTCCCGGCGAGTCCTGTCCTGTGTACTCATAACCCAATAAGCACCTGTATACATCTTAGGTGAACCAACTGACACCAGTGGCTTGTGAGACCGACCACCACCCCTCGTCGGGGTCTCGACTGTATACACTAGTCTACTCTGGAGTATCGATGCCCTGTCTCGAAAACTCCCATGACTAGGGACCTTTTAAGGATGTGCTTATAGACCACAGCTCCCATGTATATGATCGCCATCATACTGCTGGCTGTCAAGCAAGAATCCTAAGGTCTCTATCAACGTGCAATAGTGACCTGTAAGGTCACCTAAAACAGTACACGATGATAAAGATAAACCAGATAGCATACTATCATCTTGAGTGAGACTTTTCTAACGGTGTAGGTCCTCTCTCAATCATTGCAATCACGTGCCTGTGATCTAATAATTGACTCTGAGGGCACTATCTCCAACAGGAGCGGTAGGCACCGTCTGCGGGTACATGGTGGACCCGGTGAGGTACCCTGGGGCAAGAAGACTCGTATAGTTATGCGGTGAGCCTAGCAAGGGAGCACTACCTACCGGTGATAGTATTTGGACTCGGCGGTTATCTGGAGGATATCGACCGAAGTCGTGAGATGGATATTAGGGCCGACCAGAGTAGGCGGCGCCTGAGGGTCGATCTGAGGATGCGGCGCCTGAGATATGAGGATTTACGTGTCGATGCTGGAAACGGGTTTCATGATATTTCGAGTGTTGATGTTGGACACCCAGGTTCCATGATTTTAACGTGTCATTGATGGACACACATTGGTTGATATCCTCATATTTATATGCATATGCTTTCATGATATTTACATGGATGATGTTGTTGTGTCATTGATGGACATGTAGATGTTATCTACATGCATACATGCATTAATTTTCTTGTTGGACGAGATCCACATCCATACAGGCATTGATTATATTGTTGGATGATATCCACATGCATACAGGCATTGATTATATTGTTGGACGAGATCCACATGCATACAGGCATTGATTACATTGTTGGATGATATCCGCATGCATAAAGGCATCGATTATATTGTTGGCACATATGAAGATATGGTCACCCTAGATGTCATAGTATTACCTTTATAATATAGTTGACCTAAGAATCATTGTTTTATTAGATTTCTACCTGATGATGTTTTCTACTCACGAGTTGGCAACTCACCCCCGCTGTACCAAAGTTCTTGCAGGTTGACCGCATGGATCAGTAGCGGCATCGCTGGCACACAGTTTGCATTCGGGTGATTTGTTTTGGTAGGTGGTACATGTTGGATCGTGCCCCTCTTGTATTATTATTCTTATTGTATCTAGTCAACTCCATCAATCAGAAACTAGTATTTGTATATGTAGTAAGACCTAGACAGATTTGTTGTTGCGAGACATAGAGCGAGGGTTTATGTTCGCTATTTGTGGTTTGATTTCTTGCATTACATTTCTTTGTGTTGATCTTCTCCGTTGGGCATCGTATACATATATTCTGTCTTGTGTGGTTGTGATTCCGCCGATTGACGAAGAGCTAGCTCCCGCTTGGGGATGCCTTTTATATTATCATATATATGTGGTTTTGGATCAAAATATACTAGGGAGGTGCTGCCCAAATATTTTTAAAAAAAAGACGAAACATGTTTTCATCTAGTACAATTCACTTGCATTTTTCATATTCCATTATCTATGCATTTAAGAAAACTTTTGATTTCATCATACCTTTATTTCAAAACTTCATATCTTTTATTTTCTTTAAAAAGGTTTAGATTTCTGGGCTTCGGATTACTTAATTTACGATCCGCCTTTAAACGTTGCGTGATTTAAATGCCGGTCACGAACTAAATTTCGGGTCATGACACTCGTCAGTACGCCGGCAGTAGGTGATGATCATATCAAACACCTACAAGCCGCAAGCGGTCTGCTAAACGTAACGGCCACCCGGGTATTGAGCGATCAGAAGATCAACAAGCAAGCCTGCTCATACTCCTACGAATCCAATCAGTAACACTTCCGTACAGTCCGGTCTCTTCATCAGATATGTCGCATATCTTAGCCTGGGGGTGGTATAACATCAGACCCAAATAGCCTGATAAGTCATGCCGATGCAAGGTCCATAACGGTTCGAGAAACTACTGATAACACTTACCAGTAAAACTCAGCAACCTTGCCCAGGGATTTCCTGTTATGGCCAATCGAGCTTAGCGCAACATCAACTCCCAATACCGGGAGAGACGAATACCCTCCTATCACTCATTGCCTCCATATGACTCGGGACTGTACCCCAAAACCACCTTTTTGCACGATCTCTTGAACGTGGTATGGTGGAAATCAAAGCACAGTGGGAATCACACAAGACTCTCCTCTAGGGCATACATATAACTAACAATGTGATGTATATTATAGTAGATGCTTGGACATATATAGGGAACCCTGTAGTGGTATCAGAGCCAAGCTAGAGAATTAAACGATGTTTGTTAGAATTACGAAACCGAAACAACTCCGAAACACCCGATATACAATCCTAGTTTCTGTCGAATTTTAAATGGCCTCTAAAAATTTTTTTAGCAACTGCAGATTGTTGTATGAGATATAACATGAACACTGTGAAAATTTGAAACAATTTGGCCTCAAAAGGTGGCCGGCCACATAGCCCTAAAAACCAAGCTCACCGGTCCAAAGGTGGGTTTTTGGCTTCAAATTTTTAGGGTGTTCCAGTCTCTGGGTTTTGGTGTTTCAGGTGTTACTTATTTTTGCTAAACTTGCATGTGATGTTAACTTTCCGCAAAGGCAACTCGGAGTGTTTCGTAGTCATAATTCTAACATGTATTCCGGATATTTAGATGACGTTAAAATGTTCGAACGAATATCAATTAATAACCCATATTTTTCCTCGCTAGAAATTTTCCAAGAGTTGGATTTTTTCCGTGTTTAAAATCTTTAGAAAATCATGGAAGCGATTCTATGGACCCTCTAGAAGAACGATACCTAAACTCGACCTTTTGGATCGCGGAACCGCGGTGATACCCTACGGTTTGCGGCAGTTCCGTGGCGACATGTGTGAGGCATGAGTCGGCCCTTCAACGGATGGTTCATAGGAGCTGTGGCATGTTCGGGATACTTTTTGAACTCCGCTCAAGTGTTGAGCTCTTTGGGAAAGTTTGGGTGTTTGTTTATTCGATCGAAAAGTTTAACATCGTCTAGCTATCTGTGATCGTGATACAATATTTGGAATCCACATAACTAGTTATGAGATAACTAGTTTGAATTTTATAAATCTAGCAGTTTAGTCCCATTTGATCGGTTGCCACGGAATTTTGATGTGGATCAAAAGTCCGTCACAATTACGTAGTGTACGCGGATATTCGCCGGGTAACCTTACTAGATAGCCATGCCCCATAGCCCCGACCAAGTGACTGTAGGAGAACCCCAGCGCCAAAAGCATCCGTTCGGGTGCTCGCGGCCGTGGTGTTCCGCCTTAGTGCACATCGTCTACGGCATCGGGGGTGCGGCCGTTTACTAAAGTTTTCGACGAGCATTCGATCAGGTTATCGGGAATCTTGTTGAATTACCCGACAGGTTATTGAGTAGTTTTTTCAATATCGAGATTAAAATGCGGGGTTTATAAATGTTAGGTATGTGATGTCTTAGGAATTCATTTGGTTAGACATGAAATCCAAAGTATGTGATACATTGGGTTTATGATGTCTAAGGTGGTTGTGGATTCTAATTGTTGTAGTTTTTCACTTTCTTTTCTGTGACCGTAAGTGTAATATGTGGTGTATCGCCGGTTTTGGTGCTATATGTCAACGAAAATTAGGATATGCATATTTACTTACGTTGATGACATGTGATGTTATGTGTTGCTGTGATATGTTATATTGGATCGTCGTGTTTTGAATAGCCGGGTTTTTTTTATGTGAGATGAGAGTTTTTCTTTTTCATTCATGTAAAAGCTTGTATGTAATATTCTTTTATTGGGGCACTTCCGGGTTTAGGATGATGTCACTATTGATGTATATTATTTACTTTTCCGCATTAGGATAGACCCAAGGTGGAGAGCACAAGTAACCGGGTTCTAGGGTCCAGTGGGAGACCATCTTAAATTGTCGAGACCGGGTCTCCGAACTCTAGAATTGGGAGGGTTGCTTGCCGCTCTCGTAGGGGTCTAGGGATGTGGGTTTGGCTATTCATCGCGACCGTGGAATCCGTGTTTTATGCTGGCTTAATTTAAAACATGGAATTCCTAGCATATTCAATATTTTATATGTGTTCTTCTTCTGCTGATATTTTGTGATGTGATCACTTGATATATTCTGAGACGAATGCTTATATTATATATATGATGATATATAGTAAATATTGATGCTTTCGTTTCTTATGTGATGCTTGGGAAGTATAATTGATGGGACATCATTAATGAGATTAATGAAATAAAAGAAACCTAAAGATGTTGTAGAAAATTGTTTTAAAAACTGGTAGCTCTAGTTCTTTCTTTGCATAGCGGTATTCCTTGTAGAATATCCAGCACCTTATTCGATAAGGAAAGAGCCGAGATCCGTTCACCGGAGTGACCTATTTAGCGAAACTGGCAGTTGCTACAACCCACTCAGTTTGTCTTTTGATTGCTTCTATAGTTTTTGCATTGCATAGTGGTATTTGTGAAATATCCTGCACCTTATTCGATAAGGAAAGATCCGAGATCCCTTCACCGGGAGTGACCTCTTTAGCAAAACTAGTTAAAGCTTCAAAAACACTCCTTTTCAAAATCACTCGATTCTACGACGATATCAAGTTCATTACACAAAAAGTTTTCTTAAAAACCTGTCGTAACCATCCGTCATTTTAGGAAGTAAAGTACTTAGTATTCGTGCTACGTTTGTTGACCATAGTTAAGGCGTAGTGTGTAGTAGCTAAGTGATGTCTTCCTACACAGCATATGATGCGATTAATTAGGACAGACATATGACTTTGTTGACCGTAGTTAAGGGTCATGTGGGTGGGTCTAATTAATAAGGAAATGACGGGTAGAACTTGACTAGTGCTTATGATTTATTGACCATAGTTAAGGTCATAAGTCACTAGGGGTAAAATATTATCGGGAATTTCGAGTGTTGAAATTTGCAATGAGATTGCATACCTTCTATGAGATAGTTGGATCCTGATACCCATTGCGAGTAAGAGTTACTCCTGGGAGAGTTTTACACATTACAATTAGCCGATCAAGTAGGTGTCTAGAAAGGTGTTAACGGGGTTACGCCCCTGGGAAAACGAGGTTTATTTTAATTAGGTCCGTGCGAAAGCACGGGGAACCTCCCTTAAAGTACCGACACTGGCCTGGCCGAAAGATTAGCGAACTTGTAGGGTGTAATTAATCCCGGCTAGTCTTACCTTTTAAGGTTTGAAGGAAGATTTGATAAAAAACTGTGGGAGCCATCCTGATTAGATAAAATAATAACCAATCTAATCTTACAAGAGCGCACGCAGAGTGTTTTCTTCTTTCTCTCCTGGTAGCGACCATGTCACGCCTTAATCAAGATAATAATATGGATGCATTGACCGAAGCTGCTTATTATACTGAGCTGGGGAATGTAGGTTCCGTTCTTTTCTTGTAATTGTTATAAGTCTGAACAAGAAATAGGGGATTATCCGGATTTCCACCCCCACACAATTGAGGAATAAGCATGTTGATGCATATTCTTCGGTTGTGTTCATTACCAAGAACTGTTTCTCAGTTTCCTCTATGTCCTATGTATGAGATACCGGATTAGGATCCCATATATGTAATCTGTTACATGGGCTACAGAAGGTGGAGAACTGAGATTGGGTGATATGTCTCTAAGTGTTAGAGAATGGTGCAATTGTTGCAGCCAAGTCAGTTGGCCGATATCATCTTGTATTACCAAATGGTAAATACATTGATTCTGAACGAATGTTATTACATGTCGAACCTGATATACAACATTACATCAGTTTCTTTATTGAGTTAAAGAAGGATATAATTTTGTATTGCACGATAATATTGTGAATATTTTCCTGAATCAAGAGTTGATTAGATCAGGAACATTATATAATAGAATATAAGTTCTAAATCAAACCACGGTTCAAAGTATGTAGAACACATACAAGAAAAGTAGTTCTGAAATGAACGAATCTTTCTTGTGGCATTGTAGACTAGGTCATATCAATGCGACACGACCGGCTAAGTTACATAAGATGAATATGAGAATCTGTTCGAATTTTCATCTTATGCTACTTGCCAGTCTTGTCTCAATGGTAAAATGACCAATACTCCGTTTACTGGAAACAGAGAAAGAGTTGCTGAACTCTTAGGACGGAACATGATGATGTATACGGTCCTATGTCTACAAATGCAAGGGATGGTTCTTTGTACTTCATTACATTCATCGACGGTCTCTCAAGATTCGGACATGTGTTCCTGTTGAAACACAAGTCTGAAGCTTCTAAGAAATTCAACGAATATAAGTTTGATGTTGAGAACCAAACGGGTAGAAGTATTAAAGTCTTTCGATGCGATCGAGGAGGAGAATACTTGGGCATGGAGTTCCTGGATTATTTAAAGGAGAATGTGATTCTCTCTCAGCTTACTCCTTCGAGTACACTACATCACAACGGTGTATCGGGACGGAGGTATCGCACCCTATGAGATAATGCACGCTCTATGATGAGTATTGATGAGTTACCTGTTTCCTTTTAGAGGTATGCACATGAGAAGCTGCATACCTATTGAATGGGGTTCCATCCAAATCAGTGCCTACCACTCCATATGAGATATAGAATGGGAAGAGTCCATGTCTTAAACAAGTTAAGATATGGGGTTTTCCGGCCTATGTTGAAAGGCAGAATCCGAACAAGCTCGAGACAAGGTCAGTTCTGTATAAGTTTGTTAGGATATCCCAAACATTCGCAAGGGAATATCTTCTACCACACTGAGGAGCAAAAGGTGTTTTGTTTCTCAGCATGCCACCATTTTAGAAAAGGAATTTCTTGTGAAGAAATTAGTGGTCATGAGGTAGAACTGGAAGGAGTTCCATCTAGACAAACTAACAGCTGATGATTTGGTGAAACTAAAGGATTCAATAGTCTCCAACGAACCTCAGCCTCTCCGCGAATCTGGTAGAGTTCCTCATCTACTTGAGAGATACTACGGTCTTCTCGGTGACAGTGGGAGCGAGGATTGCATAATGGTAGATCATGGCCCGACTAGGTTCATACAGGCCATCACAAGTGGAGACATTGTGAAATGGCCGGATGCTATGCGTTCAAAGATGGAATCCATGTACACCAACAAAGTATGACTTTGAATGTTGCACCTGAAGGGGTAAAACCCATTGGGAGCAAATGGATCTTGAGAAGATTTTTGCTGTAGATGGAAAAGTTGAGACTTTCAAAGCTATGCTTAAGTCCATCAGGATCAATGCGCGCTTCGCGGAGTTGGAACATCTGTTTTGATGTGGCAGTCAAAGAGTTTGACTTCATCAAAAAGGTAGATGAACCTTGTATATACAAGAAGGTTGTAGAGAGTGAGGTTGTCTTACACGTATTGTATGTAGATGACATACTCTTGATAGGAAATGGTTTCCTATGCTACATTCGGTCAAGCTCCTCTTAACATAAAGATTCTCTATAGAAGATATGGATGATACCTACTACATCTTGTAGTTTATGATCTATGGTGATAGATCTAAGTGGATGTTGGGGGTATCCCAAATCCAGGTACATTAACACCGTACTAAAGGGGTTTAGTATGGAAGATTCTAAGCGTGGTGGTTCGCCCACTTACTGAGGAATCACTCTCTCCAAAAGGATGTCTTCCAAGACTGATTTGGAGGGAGCTCGCGTGCAAGGGATATTCTATGCTTCGGCAGTAGGCTCTATCATGTATGCGATGTTATGTACCAGACCAGATGTAGCCAACTCACTAAGTGTAGTGATCAGGAATCAATCGGATCTTAGGAGAATCACTGGAAAGCAGTGGAGGACATTCTTAAGTACTTGAGAAGCACTAAAAGAAAGTTCTTGGTTCGAGCTTTCAGAGTGATAAGGATGACAGAAAGTCAGTCACAGGCTTTGTCTTTACCCTCAATGGAGGGACGGTATGTTGGAAGAGTTCCAAGCTAGATACCGTGACATATTAGACGATAAAGGCCGAATACATCGCTACCAATGATGCTACCGAAGAGATTGTCTGGACATTTCTTGTTCATGAGATGGACAAGGTTCCTACCGTTGAGCATCCAATAACTGCTATTGTGACAACAATGGAGTTGTGGCTTTGGCCTAGGAACGCAGGTCCCATCAGCATTCCAGACATATTCTGAGGATAGTATCACCTGATCAGGGAGATGGTTGATCTCTAGAGGATCAAGGTCAGGAAGAGTTGACGCGAAGGATAACACGGAGGATCCACTCACAAAGGCCTTTCGCTAGAGAGACTTCTATAGGACGTTGAGTATGAGATACTGCAACAAATGGCCTTAGTGCAAGTGGGAGATTGTTAGTTATATGTATGCTCTATAGGCCATTACTGTACATATGATGTATATTGTAGTGGATACTTAGACATATAAAGAGAGGACTTCCTTGCTCGACATGATAGTATGCTATTTGGTTGCTCTTTATCTTAATATGTACACTTATTGTCTCTCTATTACATGTTGATAAAGCCCTTAGGATAAGTACTTGACTACCAGGACTTTGATGTAGATCATACTAGTGGGGCAGAGGTAGTCGACAAGTACATCCTTCGAATGTTCCTAGTCGTGGGAGTATCGAGACAGGGCATCGATACTCCAGAGTAGACTAGCGTATGCGCTTCTTGACCCATATGATGGAATTTATCAACATGTAATAGAGAGACAATAAGTAAACATGTTAAGATAAAGAGAAACCAGATAGCATACTATCATGTCAAGCAAGAAAGTCCTCCCTATATATGTCCAATCATCCACTACAATATACATCACATGTACAGTAATGGCCTCTAGGGCATACATATAACTAACAATTCTCTTAATAGGAAATGACATTTCTATGCTACAATCAGTCAAAGGATTCTTATCATAGAGGTTCTCCATGAAAGACCTAGGTGATACCTCCTACATTTTGGGGATCAAGATCTATCGTGATAGATCTAAAAGGATGTTGGGACTTTCGCAGTCCAGGTACATCGACACCATGTTAGAAGATTCAAAGCGCGGTAATCTACCGGCTTGTCATAGAATCACCCACTCCAAAGAGATGTCTCCCAAGGCTGATTTGGAAATGGCTCGCATGACATCTATACCCTGCGCTTTTGCGGTAGGCTCTATAATGTATGCGATGTTCTGTACCAGTCCAGATGTTGCTTACTCACTAAGTGTGGTAAGCCGGTATCAGTCAAACCAAGGGAAGAAGCACTGGATAGCAGTAAAGAACATTCTTAAGTACCTGAGAAGGACTAAGGAGATGTTCTTGGTGTATGGAGGAAAAGACCTCCAGATCGAGGCCTTTGCTGACTCCATCTTCCGGAGTGACAAGTATGACTCTAAGTCCATGTGGGGTTATGTCTTTACCCTCAATGGAGGGGCGGTCTGTTGGAAGAGTTCCAAGTAGGAAATAGTTGCTGACTTGACGATGGAACCGGCGTACATAGCTGCTTGTGACGCCACGAAGGAAGCCGTCTGGGTGAGGAAGTTCTTAATAGAACATCAGGTGGTTTCATCCATTATAGATCCAATACCACTGTATTGCGACAACAACGACGCTATAGCCTTACCGAAGGAACCCAGGTCCCATCAGAAGTCCAGACACATCTTGAGGCGGTACCACCTGATCAGGGAGATCGTTGATCGCCGGGAGATCGAGGTGAGGATAGTAGATATGGAAAATAACACTGCAGATCCACTCATAAAGGCCATCCCTCAGACACAGTTCGAGAGGCTAATCGAGATGATAGGTCTGCGATATGCCAATACATTGCCTCAGTGTAAGTGGAGGATTTTTTTGATATATGCCCTAAATTCCATTATGGTATCATACTGGTTTGTATATTTCTTAATGGAAGCTTGGGATATTCACAGTTGTATTGACCGTCTTGCTCAAAATAGTAGTATGCTACTTGGTTTGTTTCTACCTCAATATGTGCATGTGTTTCTTTTAGCATATCACTTATACATATTGGTAGAGCCCTTAGGATCTTTTCTTGATTACCAACATTGTGATGGCAGTCACACTAGTAGGGGCTGGGTAGCCTATAAGCACATCGTTATACAGGTCCCTAGTCGTAGGATTATCGAGACGGGCATCGATACTCCATAGTAGACTAGTGTATACGCTTCTCATCCCTGTAAGGGAGATGGTCTTTCCCACATCCATTAGTACGTCGTACTGGAGATAGTACGCAGGTGTTCATTAGGTTATGAGTACACTGGACATGACTCATCGGGAACTACTGGTGGGCATTATACCTATCGTTGGGTAGCAGTTCCCAGGTGACATGAGTACAGCTTAGTCCGTCGACTTGACACTGCTACTTCACCTTGAGTGTGTTCCTACTGTACTTTGATTAGTACCCTACCACGGCTCAAAGGAGTCGTGTAAACGGGTAGTAGTTGGGTACATTCCCGAAGCACTTGGAGGCAGTGGCAGTTAGATAGGATTTGTCTCTCCCGGTATTAGGGGTTGATATCGCGCTGTGTTCGAAAAGCCATTACGCAAAGTCCCTGGCCAAGGCAAGCGAGATTTACTGGTAAGTATTCTAGTAGTTTCTCAGGGTGTTTTGGGCTACATTCCGGCATGAATTATTGCGTAGGGGTCTGACGATTACCGCCCCCTAGGCCCGATATGTAATACTCTCAGACGAACAGACCGGACTGTACGGAGATTGTCATATACAGGCTCAGTAGGAGTTCGGATGAGTTTGCTCATCGTCCTACTTATCGACAGATACCTCAGTAGCCGTTACGTGCAGCTAGTACCGCTTGCGACTTGTGGTTAAACCCACTGCCAGCGTACTGTCGAGTCTTTAGAGTCCCACACAGTGGGTTTCCCTGCATCGGGCAAAAGATGTAGAAGTCGTATAATTTTTACGGCAGGGCTTCGATCACTTACGAGTACTTGTGCACGTATGATAATCGGGCGGATAATACTAGTGGGCTTTGGTTTAAGCCAGATCCTAGTATTATGCTGATAGATTATTTTTGTCTCATTTTATTCGTATTCTTCGGGATACGAATGCAGGTATGTATATGCGGATGAGAGGGGCATTCTTGTAATTACTCAAGATTGCTTATATAAAGAGACACCTCATTAGGTTTTTTATTATTTATTTGATTAAAACAATTATGAGGTGGAGGAAATAAATTATTAATTTTATAAATGATAATTGAACCATTTCTACTTGGTTTGACTATTGAGGCTTGGTTTAACTTAGATATTTTGTGTAAGACATTTTCTTGGCATGCTTAAAGTCATATCAAGAGCCATTTCTATTATCATTATGAAAAACACTTTGTCTTTCCTCATGCTCTCTCTTCTTCTTCCTCTCAACCCTTATTATCTCATGTGTTGAGAAACCTAGGGTCCAAGAGACAAACTAACCCATCTTCTTTCTCTACATCACCTAGGCCATCTAGTTTAGTGAACTAGGTGCCTTAGTTACCTCGGATTTGAGTTTAGAGCTCGGACTATAGACACTCGGGTGGATCTCCTTTGACTCGAGGAAGCCAACGAGGAAGCATCGATCCATTACGATCCTCAGAGCTCAAGATGACGAGGAGGATAGCAAAGAAGACCCGAAGGACTTGTATCGTGAGGTATTAACTTCTATCAGAGTAGTTAACCTCCTTACATGCTTAGTTAGTTAGGGTTTAACAACTATACTAGAGTTCATGTCGGTGTTGCGAGCTTTGAAAAACGTTTTTTAAATATTCCGCCTCCTCGCGAACCCGCGGGGTGCGCGACATCGACTTACAAAGATATAGCGCCGTTGTTATCACAATACAGCGGTATTACATCATCAATGGACGGAACCACCTGAAGTTCTGTCATGAACTTCCTGATCCAGACTGCTTCTTTCGCGACGTCAAATGCAGCGATATACTCCGCTTCAATAGTCGAGTCAGCAACGTTGTCCGACTTGGAGCTCTTCCAACAAACCTGTTAGTTATATGTATGCCCTAGAGGCCATTACTGTACATTGGATGTATATTGTAGTGGATGCTGGGACATATATAGGTAGGACTTTCTTGCTCGACATGATAGTACGCTATCTGGTTGCTCTTTATCTTAACATGTATACTTTCTGTCTCTCTGATTACATGTTGATAAAGCCCTTAGGATGTGTACCCGACTTCCAGGACTATGATGCAGATCATACTAGTGGGGCCAGGATAGTCAATGAGTACATCCTTCATTGTTCCTAGTCGTGGGAATATCGAGACGGGGCATCGATATTCCAGAGTAGACTAGCGTATATCTTCTCGACCCATGCGATGGGCGATGGATGATCCCATATCCATTGGTGTTTGACATCAGAGATGGTATACGGGTGCTCAGTGGAGACTGGGTACACTGAACGGACTCGCCGAGAACTCCCAGATGGTATTATACCTCACGTCAGATGACAGTTCTCTGGTGACACTGGTACAGCTTAGTCTGTTGACCCGAGATCGTCATAGAGTCTTGTGTGTCTCCCACTGTGCTTTGATTTCTACCCTACCACGACTCTACTGAGTCATGCAAACAGGTGGTTTTTGGGTACAGTCCCGATTCACATGGAGGTAATGAGCGATAGGAGGGGATTCGTCTCTCCCGCTATTAGGGGTTGATGTTGCGCAATGCACGACTGGCCATAACAGGAAATCTCTGGCCAGGGTTGCAGTGATATACTGGTAAGAGTTATCAGTAGTTTCACGAATGTTATGGACCCTACGTCGGCATGACTTATCAAGCTATTGGGGTCTGACGTTTACCACCCCTAAGCGAGATATGCGGCATATCAGACGAACAGACCGGACTGTACGGTAAGTGTTACTGGTTGGATTCACAGGAGTGTGAGCGGGCTTGCTCGTCGATCTTCTGATCGCTCAATACCCGGGTGGCCGTTACGTTTAGAAGACCGCTTGCGGCTTGTGGGTGTTTGATATGATCATCATCTGCTGCCGGCGTATTGACGAGTCTTTAGAGTCCTACACAGAGGTTTCCTAGCTCAAGCGAAACGAAATAGGAGCGCATATGAGATATGTGCGGGACCGAGAATAATGCGTGTATGTGATACCGTATTCTATTCTCGCGATGAATGTATCGAATGGTTATATGCGATATAACCTAGTTATCGAATCAAGGATTAACTCGATAAGCCGATACATTGGATACTAGCCGGTTATATGCGACATGACCGGATCGTTAAATCAAGTGTTGATTTAATGATTTAATGTAGAATTATATATTTGATATATTACTTTGCATTAACTAGTATTGGTTCACTTTAAATGGATTTACTCACTTGGTTTGTGCACATTGTATATGTGATATATTTTGTGCACATGATTGTATCATGTTTGATGATACATGCAAGCTAGGGTTAGTGTAAAGAATTAGACCATGGTTAAGTTTATGATTAGGGTTTTCTTTTTATTTACTTATTCATTTATTTATTCTTTTTGTTTATTTTGGAAAAAGAAAATGATAAAGAAAATAGAATGGTGGCTTGATTTGTTTGTAGTTGAAGTTTCTTGAAACTTTGACTAAGTCACCATTCTTATCTCATCTTTAACCCTAACCATTCAAGTTAACCATGGTCCATTCTCTACAACTAACCAAGGGTTAGTAAATGATAAGTATTGATTTATTTATCATTTACATAATGCTTATCATATTCTTTTTCTTCATCTTCTTCTTCATCTTCAACTTGAAGAAAGCTTGCACCATCAATGGCAACTAGCCAAAATGAGTGAGAAATCCAAATCTAAAGTCTACCCACTTCCTATTTCTTCATCCTCTACCTCTTGCCAAGTTGTATAGGGTGTTTCCTTCACAAGTTTTCAAGGCTTGGTGAAGTTGGAGCTTGTTCTTGTGATGCCTCGACGTAGATCATCTTCGGCATCGAACCGACGATCAAGCCCGCCCATTCTTCGATGATGCCAATGCTAGAGTCAAGGGTTCCATTTGGACATCGGAGGGAGATCATCGCGGAGCTTAGGAGGTGGTGGACCGGATCTACAAAGGTTGTAGTCACTTTCCCTTAGCATTTAATTCGATTACATGCTTGCTTCGCCTCATTATCTAGTTAACGATCCGTATTAGGGTTTGTAGGAACTTGTAAAATTTGATTTGTGCATGTTTAATCACTTGTGAGACTCCATTAGAGTGCCTTGGAACCCTACAGTGGTATCAGAGCCTAGCTAAAGCCTTAGGCGAAGTCTAGACGGAATTAGAACTCCGATCGAATCAAAACCCAAACCCTAATATTGCTCTCTGGACTTTTTCTGAAATCGTGGATTTTTTAGAATTAAAAATATGCAGAGAAATGTGCAGGAAATTCTAAGAAAAACTGCAGAAAACGACAGCCTAATTCTACAGTACGACCGCGGAACCGCGGCGTTGACCCCACTTTTGCGGCGGTTCCGCGGCCGTCTGTGATGATCAGGCTGTGAGTTTTCTTCAGTTGTTTCTGTTGGTGTTTCTTGTGTGTTCTGGATGCTTTTAATATTTATTCCAGAGTTGTATTTTCTGAGTTGTATTGGGGACTCGGTGTATTCGATCGGACTGTCTAATCTTGTCTGTGTGTGTTTCCGGGTATTTTTTAGAATATGTTAAAAAGTTCGATCGGATATAAATACCCACTTTTTCCCCTGCCGGTAAATTTCCAATTGTTGGATTTTTCCGTAGTTTAACGACGTTCTAAGTAGTGCAAGTAACGCGATGGACCCTCTAGAAGACAACAAACCTTAACTCGATTATGTGACCGTCTTGAACTGCCCTTTGAACCTTCGGGTTTGGGGCAGTACGGCGTGCCACATGTGAGGCGTTGGCTTGACCCTTCTACGGCTGGACCGTTGGTACTGAGGCACGAACTGAATGCTGTTAGACTTATTTCATGCGTTGAGCCGTATCGGGAAAACTTGGGTGTTCGAATGTTCGATCGGAAAGTTTAACATTTTCTGTTTATCCGGAATGTGATACAATAATTGGAATTCACAAGTAGTTATGAGATAACTGAATGAATGTTATAAACATAGCACTTTAGTCTCACTTGATTGGTTGCCACGGAATTTTGATGTGATCAAAAGTCCGTCGCAATCACGTAGCGTACGCGGATACTCGCCGGGTAAACTTAATAGACAGCCTCACCCCATAGCCCCGACTAAGTGACTGTAGGAGAACCCCGTCGCCGAAAGCATCCGTTCGGGTGCTCGCGGTAGCGGTGTTCCGCCTTGGTGCACTTGGTTGATGGCGTCGGGGGTGCAGCCGCCTACTAAAGTTTGTGACGAGCATTCGATCAGAATGTCGGGAATCCTGTTGAATTGCCCGACTTGATATTGAAAAGAGTTTTCGATAATGAGACCAAAATGCGGGGTTTATAATTGTTAGGCATGCGATGTCTAAGTATTTCATTTGGTCAGGCATGCGATGTCTGAGGAGGTTGCGGATTCCAACTGTTGTAGTTTTACACTTTCTTTTCTGTGACCGTAAGTGTAATATGTGATATCGCCGGTTTCGTTGCTATATGTCAACGACAATTGGGATGGACATATTTACTTACGTTGATGACATGTGATGTTATGTGTTGCTGGATATGTTATATTGGATCATCGTGTTTGAATAGCCGGGGGTTTTTATGTGAGATGAGTGTTTTTCATTTTCATTCATGTAAAAACTTGTATGTAATATTCTTTTATTGGGGCACTTCCAGGTTGCGGAAGTTGTCACCGTTGATGTATATTATTTACTTTTCTGCACTAGGATAGACCCAAGGAGGGGAGCACAAGTAACCGGGTTCTGGGGTCCAGTGGGAGACCAACTCGAGGAGTCGAGTCCGGGTCTCCTAACCCTAGAATTGGTAGGGTTACTTGCCGCTCTCGTAGGGGTCTAGGGGTGTGGGATTGGCTATTCATCACGACCGTGGAATCCGTGTTTTATACTGGCTCGTATTGAAAACACGGACGTCCTAGTATATCCAATATTTCATATGTTTCTTCTGCTGTGATTTATCTGTGATCATGTGATGTTCTGTGACAGATATTATATATAGTATATATGATATATTATATAAACGTTGCTTATGTTTTACACCCACGCTAGCCCTGCCCCGCTCTGCCGTTAGTTACCTAACCTAACGGTGCAGACAGGACATCGAGGCGAATGCGGATGGCATAAGCGTACGTTATATTTATCTGTGATGATTAGGTGGACTTAAATGATGGGATATTCATTAATGAGATTAATGAAAGAAAATAAACCTAATTGATGTTGTGGAATCGAATTTCAAAATAAAAACAGGTAGCTACAGTTCTTGCTTTGCATCGCGATGTTCATTATAGAACATCCTGCACCTTATTCGATGAGGAAAGGACCGAGATCCCTTCACCGGGAGTGACACCTTTAGCAATAACTGGCAGATGCTACAACCCTCGGTTTGTCTTTGATCGCTTCTATAGTTTCCGCTTTGCACAGTGATATATATGATATATCCCGCACTTCATTCGACGAGGAAAGGGCCGACGATCCCTTCACCGGGAGTGACCCCTTTAGCAAAACTAGAAAAGCCTCGAAAACATTCCATTTAAAAACCATTTGATTCCGCAACGAGATCAAGTTCAAAGCGTTAAAGGTTTTCATAAAAACCATTCGCAACCCTCCGTCATTTTAGGAAGTAGAGTACTTAGTATTCGTGCTGTGTTTGTTGACCATAGTCAAGGCACAGTGTACGGTAGCTAAGTGATGTCTTCCTACACCGCATATGATGCGATTAGTTAGGACAGTTGCGTGACTTTGTTGACCTTAGTTAAGGGTCATGTGGGTGGGTCTAATTAATCACGAAATGACGGGTAGAACTTGACTAGTACTTATGATTTGTTGACCATAGTTAAGGTCATAGGTGCTAGGGGTAAAAATCTTTATCGGGAGTTTCAAGTGTTGAAATTTGCAATGAGATTGCATACCTTCTATATGATAGTTGGATCCCGATACCCACTGCGAGTAATTGTTACTCCTGGGAGAGTTTTGCACTTTGCAATTAGCCGATCAAGTAGGTGTCTAGAATGGTGTCAACGGGGTTACGCCTCTGGGAAAACGAAGTTTACTCTAATTAGGTCCGTGCGAAAGCACGGGAAACCTCCCTCAAAGTACCGACACTGGCCTGGCTGAAAGATTGGCGAACTTGTAGAGTGTAATTAATCCCGGCTAGTCTTTCCTTTTAAGGTTTGAAGGAAGATTTGATAAAAACAGTGGGAGCCATCCTGATTAGATTAAGTATATAACCAATCTAATCTTGCAAGAGCGCACGCTGAGTGTTTTATTCTCTCTCTCTCCTGGTAGCGACCATATCACGCCTTAATCAAGATAATAAAATGGATGTATTGACCGAACCCGCTTGTTATTCTGAGCTGGGGAACGTTGGTCCCGCTCCAACTTATAATTGTTATAAGACAGAGCAGGAAATAGGGAATACCAGAATTCCTATGCCGCCCAAACGAAGACAGTGCATATGATGCATCTCCTTCGGGTGTGTTCATTACAAAGAACTATTTCTCAGTATCCTCTGCATCCTGGGTATATGATACCGGATCAGGATCCCAGATATATAATCTGTTACATAGGGCTACAAAAAGGTAGAAAAACTGAGAACGGGTGATAAGTTTCATGAGGCAGAAAACGGGGCAAGTGTTGCAGCCAAGTCTGTTGGTCACTGTCACCCTGTATTACGAATACATTAATTCTGAACAAATGCTATTAGATACCGAACCTGATATACAAAATCATATCAATCTCTTTATTAGTAAAGAAAGGATATAATTTTGTATTGATGGATAATGTTTTGAACATTTCCTATATCAAAAGTTGATCGGTTCAGGCACGTTATCTAAAAGCATTGACGTTCTAAATCAAACTACAGTTCCTTGTATACTGAACACACACAAGAGGAAGAGTTCAGAAATGAACAAATTCTTCTTGAGGTATTGTAGACTAGGTCATATCAATGCGACCCGACTAGCTGAAGTTACATTTAGATGCATATTTAAATCAGTTTGAATTTACATCTTGTGAAACTTGCCAGTCATGTCACAAAGATATAATGACACCAGCTCTGTTTACTGGAAACTGAGAAAGAGTTAGTAAACTCTAGGGACTGATGCATGATGATGTATGTAAGGTCTCCTGTCTACACATGCCAGGACTGGTTCTTTATACTTCATTATATTCTCTGATAATCTCTCAAGATTCAGTCATATATTCCTGTTGAAATATAAGTCCGAACCTTTTGAGGTATTCACAGAATATAAGTAGGAAGTAGAGAACCAATATACGGGTATAAGTATTATGTCCTATGATGAGATCAGGGAGGAGAATACTTGTGCATGGAATCCTTGGACTATTCTAAAGGAAAATGAGATTCTTTCTCAGTATTACTCCTCTGAATACACCACAGCACAACGGTGTATCGGGGCGGTGCAATCACACAATATTAGATATCGTGTGCTCTATGATGAGTATTACTGAGTTACCTATTTCCTTTTGGGAGTTATGCGCTTGAGAAGCTGCATAGCTATTGAATTAGGTTCGAATCAAATCAGTGCCTACCACTCCATATGAGGTATGGTGTGGGAAGATCCTATCTCTTAAGTAAGTTAAGATTTGGGATTGTCCGGCCTATGTCAAAAGAAAAATCCGGACAAGATCGAGGCAAGGTCAGTTCTGTAGAACAGGAAAGGTTCCAGCTATACGAAACTACAGCTGAAGATTTGACAGAACCAAAGGATTCTATAGTCCCCGACGAACCTCAGCCTCTCCGCCGATCTGGTAGGGTTCCTCGCTTGCCTGAGAGATACCTCGGTTTCTCGATGACAGTGGGAGCGAGGATTGCATCATGAGATGATGGCCCAATCAGTTTCGAGCAGGCCATCGAGAGTAGGGACTCTGTAAGAATGGCTGGATGCTTAGTGATCTGAGATGGAATCCTTATACACCAACAAAGTATGGACTTTGGTTGCTATATCTAAAGGGTTAAATCCCCATCAGGAGCGAGTATATCTTGAGAAGATTACTTGGTGTAGATGGAAAAGTTGAGACTTTCAAAGCTAGACTTGTTAAAGGTTTTAGTCATCAACCAGGTGTGGATAATGATGAAACCTTTTCTTGGGACTATGCTTGAGTCCATCCAGATCCTACTTGCCACGGCTACATACCATGAATACGATATCTGGTGGTTGGGTGCCATGACTATTTTTCTAAATATTGATTTAGAAGAGAGCGTCTATAAGTACACAGCCAGAGGGCCTCGTAGACAGTGGGAGCAGCGGAAACGTATGCAAGATGCTTTATAGGATAAAGCAGGCATCGCGGAGTTGGAACATCTGTTTTGATGGATTATTCAAAGAAGTTGACATCATCAAAATGGTAGATGAACCTTGTATAAACAAAAAGGTAGTAGGGAGTATGGTGACGATCCTCGTAGAGTACGTGGATGACATACTCTTGTTAGGGAAGTAGTTTCCTATGCTACGCTCGATCAGTCTCCGCTTATCACAATGATTTTCCATATAGGATCAAAATGATACCTACTAAATCCTAAGCTTTGGATCTATGAGATAGATCTAATTGGATGTTAGGATACTCATTAGTTGTAGTAAAATGGTATCAATCGATCCTGGGGAGAATCACTGGAAGGGTTCCAGGGTGATAAAGACGACTGAATGTCAGTCACAGGCATTGTCTTTACCCTCAGTAAAGGGACGGTATGTTGGAAGAGTTCCAAGCTAGATACCGTGGCAAACTAGACGATAAAGGCTGGTAACATCGCTATTAAAGATACTGCCAAAGAGGCAGTTTGGGTGTATATTGGTTCATAGGATGAACTAGGTTCCTGCCATTGTACGACAATGGAAGTATGGTTTTGGCCCTGGAATCCTGGTCCCATCAGTGACCCAGACATATTCTGAGGCAGCATCACCTGATCATAGAGATAGTTAATCTCCAGGATGATCGAGGTTAGGAGAGTAGACTCAGAGGACAACACGGCGGATCCACTCATGAAGGCCTTTTTTCCAAAGAGAGACTTTTAGGGGATGGTTGAGTATGTGATACTGCAACCACTGCTACAGAAGGCCCTAGTGCAAGTGGGAGATTGTTAGTTATATGTATGCCCCAGAGGCCATTACTGTTCATTGGATGTATATTGTAGTGGATGCCGGGACATATATAGGTAGGACTTTCTTGCTCGACATGATAGTACGCTATCTGGTTGCTCTTTATCTTAACATGTATACTTTCTGTCTCTCTGATTACATGTTGATAAAGCCCTTAGGATGTGTACCCGACTTCCAGGACTATGATGCAGATCATACTAGTGGGGCCTGGATAGTCAATGAGTACATCCTTCATTGTTCCTAGTCGTGGGAATATCGAGACAGGGCATCGATATTCCGGAGTAGACTAGCGTATATCTTCTCGACCCATGCGATGGGCGATGGATGATCCCATATCCATTGGTGTTTGACATCAGAGATGGTATACGGGTACTCAGTGGAGACTGGGTACACTGAACGGACTCGCCGAGAACTCCCAGATGGTATTATACCTCACGTCAGATGGCAGTTCTCTGGTGACACTGGTACAGCTTAGTCTGTTGACCCGAGATCGTCATAGAGTCTTGTGTGTCTCCCACTGTGCTTTGATTTCCACCCTACCACGGCTCTACTGAATCGTGCAAACAGGTGGTTTTTGGGTACAGTCCCGATTCACATGGAGGCAATGAGCGATAGGAGGGGATTCGTCTCTCCCGGTATTGGGGGTTGATGTTGCGCAATGCACGACTGGCCATAACAGGAAATCCCTGGCCAGGGTTGCAGTGATATACTGGTAAGAGTTATCAGTAGTTTCACGAATGTTATGGACCCTACGTCGGCATGACTTATCAAGCTATTGGGGTCTGACGTTTACCACCCCTAGGCAAGATATGCGGCATATCATACGAACAGACCGGACTGTACGGTAAGTGTTACTGGTTGGATTCACAGGAGTGTGAGCGGGCTTGCTCGTCGATCTTCTGATCGCTCAATACCCGGGTGGCCGTTACGTTTAGCAGACCGCTTACGGCTTGTGGGTGTTTGATATGATCATCATCTGCTGCCGGCGTATTGACGAGTCTTTAGAGTCCTACACAGAGGTTTCCTAGCTCAAGCGAAACGAAATAGGAGCGCATATGAGATATGTGCGGGACCGAGAATAATGCGTGTATGTGATACCGTATTCTATTCTCGCGATGAATGTATCGAATGGTTATATGCGATATAACCTAGTTATCGAATCAAGGATTGACTCGATAAGCCGATACATTGCATACTAGCCGGTTATATACGACATGACCGGATCGTTAAATCTAGTGTTGATTTAATGATTTAATGTAGAATTATATATTTGATATATTACTTTGCATTAACTAGTATTGGTTCACTTTAAATGGATTTACACACTTGGTTTGTCCACATTGTATATGTGATATATTTTGTGCACATGATTGTATCATGTTTGATGATACATGCAAGCTAGGGTTAGTGTAAAGAATTAGACCATGGTTAAGTTTATGATTAGGGTTTTCTTTTTATTTACTTATTCATTTATTTATTCTTTTTGTTTATTTTGGAAAAAGAAAATGATAAAGAAAATAGAATGGTGGCTTGATTTGTTTGTAGTTGAAGTTTCTTGAAACTTTGACTAAGTCACCATTCTTATCTCATCTTTAACCCTAACCATTCAAGTTAACCATGGTCCATTCTCTACAACTAACCAAGGGTTAGTAAATGATAAGTATTGATTTATTTATCATTTACATAATACTTATCATATTCTTTTTCTTCATCTTCTTCTTCATCTTCAACTTGAAGAAAGCTTGCACCATCAATGGCAACTAGCCAAAATGAGTGAGAAATCCAAATCTAAAGTCTACCCACTTCCTATTTCTTCATCCTCTACCTCTTGCCAAGTTGTATAGGGTGTTTCCTTCACAAGTTTTCAAGGCTTGGTGAAGTTGGAGCTTGTTCTTGTGATGCCTCGACGTAGATCATCTTCGGCATCGAACCGACGATCAAGCCCGCCCATTCTTCGATGATGCCAATGCTAGAGTCAAGGGTTCGATTTGGACAGCGGAGGGAGATCATCGCGGAGCTTAGAAGGTGGTGGACCGGATCTACAAAGGTTGTAGTCACTTTCCCTTAGCATTTAATTCGATTACATGCTTGCTTCGCCTCATTATCTAGTTAACGATCCGTATTAGGGTTTGTAGGCACTTGTATAATTTGATTTGTGCATGTTTGATCACTTGTGAGACTCCATTAGAGTGCCTAGGAACCCTACAAAACCTCCCCTCCATTGAGGGTAAAGATATAACCTGACATGGACCTGGAGTCATCCTTGTCACTCTGGAAGCTGGAGTTGGTGATGGCCTCAATTTGGTGGTCTTCTCTGCCATACAACAAGAACATCTCCTTAGTCCTTCTCAGGTACTTGAAAATGTTCTTCACTGTTGTCCAGTGCTTCTCCCCTGGGTTCGACTGATACCTGCTTGCAACTCTCAGGACGTAAGCTACATCTGGTCAGGTACACAACATCGCATTCATTATAGAGCGTACCGCAGAAGCGTATGGTATAATAGACAAGCGATCCTTTTCCAAATCAGACATGGGAGTCTCTTTGGAGAGGGTAATTCCTTGACAAGCCGGTAGATTACCGCGGTTTGAATCTTCTATACTGAATCTTTTAATTATGGTGTCGGTGTACCTTGACTGTGAAAGTCCCAACATCTGTTTAGATCAATCACGATAGATCTGGATCCCTAGAATGTAGGAGGCATCTCCCATGTCCTTCATGGAGAACCTTTATGACAAGAATCTTTTGACTGATTGTAGCATAATAATGTCATTTCCTCTCTAGAGAATGTCATCCACATACAAGACGAGGAATACCACAGTTCTCGGTACAATTTTACTATAAATGCATGGTTCATCTGAATTTTTGATAAAGTCGAATTTCTTGACCGTCTCATCAAAACAGATGTTCCAACTCTGCGATACCTGCTTTTGTCCATAAATGGACTTAAGCAACTTGCAAACCTTTCCGTTGCTCCCACTCTGAATGAAACCCTCCGGCTGATCCATATAGACGCACACTTCCAAATTTCCATTCAGAAAAGCGGTCTTTACGTCCATCTGCCAAATTTCAAAATCATGGAAGGAAGCAATAGCAAGAAGGATCCGAATGGATATGAGCATAGCCACTGGAGAAAATGTTTCATCATAGTCCAAAGCAGGTCTTTGACGAAAACCTTTTGCAACAAGTCTAGCCTTATAGGTTTCAACCTATCCATCTAAACCAATCTTCTTTCTGATGATCCATTTGCAGCCTACGGGTTTTACCCCTTCTGGAGCAATGTCCAAAGTCCATACTTTGTTGGTGTACATGGACTCCATTTCGGTCCGCATTGCATCCAGCCATTTTACCAAGTCTCTGCTCTGAATGGCTTGCTGGCAACTAGTTGGCTCATCATCGTCGATGATGCAATCCTCTCTATCACCATTTATGAGAAAACCGTAGTATCTCTCCGGCGGATGAGACTGCCTACTAGTCCTGCGAAGTGGCACGGGGATGTCCGGTTCTTTCAAAACTTCTGGTTCTACCTTACTTTCAGTAATAGCATGTGGTTCTGGAATTTCTTCCAGTTCTATTGCGCTCCCACTTATCTCTTTTTCTAAAAATTGAGTTTCCAAGAAGTGGGTATGACAAGAAACAAAAACCTTTTGTTCCTCTGCGTAATAGAAAAGATAGCCCCTGGAGTTCTTTGGGTATCCCACAAACTTATACAATACTGAGCGTGCCTCGTTCTTGTCCGCATGCTGCTTTTTTACAATAGCTGGACATCCCCATAGCTTCAAATACTGAAGAGAGTGTTTCTTCCCACTCCACATCTGATATAGTGTGGTAGGCACAGTCTTGGTAGGAACCTTATTCAAAAGATATGCAGCTGATTATAGTGCATAGCCCCAGAAGGATCGTGGTAACTCAGAATTACTCATCATGGAATGTACCATATCCAATAAGGTTCTATTCCCTATTTCTGATACACTGTTGTGCTGAGGTGTGTATGGAGGAGTAAGCTGAGAGAGAATTCCATTCTCTTTTAAGTAGTCCAGGAACTCGGCACTTAAGTAGTCACCACCTCGATCAGATCTCAGTGTCTTGATACTTTTGCCAGTTTTTTTTCCACTTCATTCTTATATTCTCAGAATTTCTCAAAGGCCTCGGATTTATATTTCATCAAGAATACATGTCCGTACCTTAAGAAATCATCTGTAAAAGTAATGCAGTAGGAATAAACACTTCTTGCATGTGTAGACATTGGACCACACACGTCGCTGTGTATGAGTTCCAAGAGCTTGCTCGCTCTTTCTTTGTGTCCAGTGAACAGAGTCTTTGTCATCTTTCTTATGAGACATGACTGACAAGTTGCATAGGACTGATATTCGAACGGATCCAAATATCCATCTTTATGTAACTTCGTAAATCGTGTTTCATTGATATGGCCCAGTCTACAATGCCATAAGAATTCCTGATTTAATTCTGGAGACTTTCTTTTAAGTGTGTTCTGGACGTTGAAAATCTGAGCTTGATTTAATACGTGTATACCGTTATCTAGTGTGCCTGACCCAATCAAAACTTGATTTAGGTGGATGTGTACCACATCGCTTACAAATGTAAAATCATATCCTTCTTTAGAAAGTAAAGATACAGATATGATAGTACAAGCCAGACTAGGTACATATAAAAAGTTACGCAAAATCAATATCTACCCACTTGTCAATCCTAGGTGATATTCTCCTACGGATACAGCGTCCATGCTAATTCCATTACCAACCCTGAGAGTCATATCACCTGCCTTGATAACTCTACAGTTTCTCAAAGCCTGTAATGAATTACAGATATGAGATCCTGATCCGGTATCTAGTACCCAGGAAGTAGAGTTAATTAACAGACAGTTTTCAATCATAAACACACCTGAAGCCGAAGCCACAACATGCTTCGAATCCTGGTTTCTGGCTTTCCAAGCCCTACAGTCCTTCTGACAATGCGCTTTACCGTGACAACAGAAACATCCATCTTTCCCTACTGTTAGCCCCGAAACTTTTGCCATGTCTTTTCCCTCTACCTTACTGACACCGCTTATCGGCTTGGTGGAGGCCTTCTTGTTCTCTCTATTGGCTTTCGCCTTGGATCTAGAAGAAGAAGATTCTCCAGTAAGCCAAGCGGGTCTCGCCCTGTATTCCTGCAGGGTGCCCTCTGAGCTCATCAATATATTGAGGAGTTCTGGAAGTGTAACATCCTTCCCTTGAATATTGTAATTCAAGATAAACCGGGCGTAAATGGTGGGGAGCGACTGTAGAATCAAGGCAATACATAACTCGTTCTCTAACGTGGTCCCATGGTCCTTGAGCCGTTCAATATAGCTAATCATCATAAGGACGTGGTCCCCTATGTAAGTGCACGGCGGCGCCCCGGCCGTCAATCCGACGCCGGAATGCGGAAGCGGTGAAAAACTTTAATTTTTGCGGACTTAGCAAACCGGCACCACCGCGCACTAAACACCCGGATCGTAACCATTAACAAGTCTAAGCTAACTAGAAGATGGGTTAGAGATATACCGACGATCCAAGTCCTCCGGTCTTCTCGTCATGGTCCCGATCTCCTGCGGAAAAGTCCCGTCTCCTCCTCGTCGCCGGAAGTGCACCACATCGCCTACTTTGTTTACGGGCTCCCACCTCAATGCCGAGGCAACTCGGGCACGAAGCCGGCTACTCGACGTGCCCAAGATTTACTGTAGAATCTATAGTAGAGCTTGTGTCTCACTTTTGGGGTTGTGGAATTGCCTTTTGGTGGAGGTATGAAACAAGAACCAAATGTGGAGGAGCTTGGGGTATTTTGGAGCATGATATGAACAAAAATACCTCCCCAAAATATTTGGACAGCCCACCTATGGCTTTGGCCGGCCATACAATGAGAAGAGTGAGAATGTGAGGGTGAGAGAGTGTATATGAGAGTGTGGCCATCCAAAAATAATGGAGAGAGAGAGAAGGCTATCATGCCAAAAAGGAAATGATCACAACAATAAACCCACACTCAACCAACCTCACCCCTCATCATCATCAACCATCATGATAAACAAAGTCAAGCAATCATGAGTTTATGAAGTCAAATGATGGGACAAGAATCATGACATGATAATATGCAAAGACCCCCTCCACAAATGCTTATTTGCAACAATGCAAATAAGCCCTCCTCCACCAATCTTCGGCCAATGAACGGAACAAAGGAAATTGGCCGAAACAGAAAGCAAACTGGCAACTCTAGAAAACTGGTCCCGTAATAAATTACAGGAAAACCCCAATACTGTGCATACACACCCGCATTTGTATTCCGACCGAAATACAAATGCAATGAGACAAAATCTACACTGTACTATACTAGGATCCGACCTAAACCAAAGCCGGCTAGTAATATCTGTTCGATCCTGATCCGTACAATACTGCGCGTATCTGATCGAACCCTGCCATATACCAATACGGCCTATAGTACAAACTGTCCGATCCTGATCCGTGCAATACCGCACGTATTTGACCGGACCTTGCCATATCTCCATACGGCCTCTACAACCTTTCGCCCGAAAGCTTGAGTAACTGAATGTGGGGGACTCTAAAGACTCGTCAACACCTTGGTTGTGGATTTAACCACTAGCACGTCAGAGGTATAAGCCAATACGTAACGGGCTACCAGGTATTGACTAAAAAGGGACGTCTGTGAGCGAACTCAGCCTGACAACCCTACTGAGCCTGTCAGTGACAATATCCGTACAGTCCGGTCCGTTCGTCTATGAGTATCGCATGGCGGGCCTAGGGGGTTGGTAAAAGTCAGACCCCCAAAAGCGGTACAAGTCGTGTCGGAGTGTAGCCCAGAACACCCTGAGATACTACTGGAATACCTACCAGTAAATCTCCTTGCCTTGGCCAAGGACTTTGTGTAATGGCTCTCCTAGACACAGCACGACCTCACCCCCAATACCGGGAGAGACGAACCCCTGAAGATACGCTCACTGCCTCCATGTGGCTCGGGACTGTACCCAACTAAAACCTGTTTGCACGACTCCTTTGAGCCGTGGTAGGGTAGTAATCAAAGTACAGTGGGAACTCACACGAGACAAATGACGATCCCCAGGTCGATGAACTAACCTGCACACATGTCACCAGGGAACTGCCATCTGACGTCTGGTATATGACCAACTAGCAGGTTCCCGGCGAGTCCTGTCCGGTGTACTCATAACCCAATGAGCACCTGTATACATCTTAGGTGATCCAACTGACACCAGTGGCTTGTGAGACCGGCCACCGCCCCTCGTCGGGGTCTCGACTGTATACACTAGTCTACTAATGGAGTATCGATGCCCGGTCTCGAAACTCCCACGACTAGGGACCTTTTAAGGATATGCTTGTAGACCCCCAGCTCCCACTTATATGATCGCCCTCATACTGCTGGTGGTCAAGCAAGAATCCTAGGGGCTTTATCAACGTGTAATAGCGACGTGTCAGGTCACCTAAAACAGTACACGATGATAAAGGTAAACCAGATAGCATACTATCATCTCGAGTAAGACTGTCCTACCGGGATAGGTCCTCCCTCAATCATTACAATCACGTACCTGTGACCTAATAATTGACTCTGAGGGCACTATCTCCAACAATCTCCCACTTGCACTCAAGGCTAATTATTGCGATGTCGCATACTCACAGCCCGTGTGATACCGAACATCCAACTCCTCTACTAGTCAGTCTCACAAAGCTCGTTTGCGGAACTATTGCGTTCGAGGAATAGCCGCAGTGAGTGGATCCGCTTAGTTGTTTCTTTCTATGTCTCTCTATATCTCAAGTTCGCGGAGAAACCCATCTCCCGAAATGAGCAATACCTGTCTCAGAATATGTCTGGATGTCTGATGGGACCTAGCTCATAAATGAACTCCAAATCCAAACTTCTTAGACTGTATCGTCAACTGAACTTAATCAGTATCCTGCGCCATGCCTCCCTCAGTATTGCCTTGGATCACCTGCCCAAAATACTGCCCCTCGTCAGAGGGAAAACTATAACTCTGACAACCTCCTTGTCGTCCATGTCACCTTGGAAGCCTGGAATGATAACTGTCTCCTGAATGAGGCTGTCGTTATCATATCCCTAGAACATCCACTTATGTTCTAAAACTGCTTCCGACTGTTTCTCCAGGATTGGATTAATGTCAACTTATTGCATCTAGTGCAAGAACAACATCTGGTGTGGTACTTGACATCTCACGATTGACTCAATTGCCTGAGCAAGTGATCTGCCAATCATGCACGTCCCTCTCCCCTTTAGTCTGTAAGACACCTTTGGAGAGGGTGACTCCATTACCTGCAGGTACACTACCGTGCCAGGAGTCGTCCATCCTAAGTACTCTTAGAATGCTGTCAAGTACCCTGATTGGGAAACCACCCAAATCTAGATCTAAAACCATAGATCCAGTAACCAGTATGTCAGATATAAAATCCATTTCCTTTGTGGAGAAACCACTGTGTGACGACCAAAGTATAACCGATCGTAGTGTAGGAGTTTCTTTTCCTACTCTGTGTATATCATCCAAATACCAGGATATCACACCCTACTACCTTCTCAACAGATCCATCCCCTATTCTGATGAAGTCAAACCCAAGACTGTCACGTCAGAAATAGATGATCTATCTCCGCTACATCTGCTCTAGTCTATAAATAGACATAAGCTACCTGTCCACCAATGCTTCCGCTGCTCCCACTGACTACGACAACCCTCTGGCAGAGTCATATAGACGTACACTTCTAAAACTAGTTTAGAATGACGCTATACTCATCCTCCCGCCGGGTCTCGCAGCCTGGAACAACAGCAATGGTAATTGTGGGTAAACTAGAACTTCCCTGTCACCGTCCTTGAGGCTACCGTAGTACCTCTCGGGTGCCTGAAGTTACCCACCTTATCTGCGGAGTGGCCAGTGGAATGTCAATCCAGATTGAATCTTTAGGTTCCTTATCAAATCTTCAGTAATCGTTTGTGGTTCTGGAATCACTTCCAGTTCTACCATACTCCCACTACTGTTTTCCTGAAAAAATCCATTTTTAATTTAAAACTGTGGCGAGTCAAGAACAATATTGCTATTGATCTTCCAGATGGTAGAAAGTCAACCCGCGTCATAGCCTGGGTCAACCCACAAACAGCCATTACAGAAACGTGCCTTGAGTTGTCCAGTGTCTGGTTTTAAGCATAAACCGGACAACTCCCCGTACCTTAACAATGTTAAGATATGAACTGTTCTATATCCAATACAGAAACAGAGGCACTGATTTAATTTGAACCAGATCCAAATCATGCAACTGTCTCCAGTGCATGTCAACTAAATGGAAGGAGGCCGATCAGCGTTACTCAACTTAGGATTGCTTCCAATTATGAGTAACCTGAAAGAGAAGCAAGATCTCTTAAATCATTACTATCAACTGAATACCGTACACAAGTATCTACATCTTCGATCTCTTTGAAGAATCCCGATACTTGCTATACTTGGTTCTCTACTCTATTCAAATACCTATAACTTCTCCAAATTCGGACCCTGTGTTTCCACGAAACACCTATCTAAAAACTAGAGAAGTCATAAGTAAACCGAATATAGTATGAGAACCAACCCCTCTGTCCTGGACAAGATACAATGCTCTGTATAAGTCCCTTGAGTCTGTTAACTCATTCACTGTGTGTCGTAGGTTGAAAACTGTACTTATGGTTAAGAAGAATTACACCGCTGTTTAATGCTCCTTACCTAACCATCCACTGATATAGGTAAATGTCGTAGACATAATTTCAAAAAGATATATCTCACTCTATGAAAATAGACGTACAGATATATCAATTTGAAATTGGTGCATGACAGCGGATATTCAAAACCAAATATTTGCCGACCGGCAAACAACCCAGGTGACTTCCTCAAATATCACCGATTACAACGAATCCCGATATAATGAGGATGATCACCCAATTCCCAATAACTTACTCCCACTCATCATCTGTAAAAACCATACAGATGTGAGAATCATACCTGGTAAATATATACCCTGGAGTAAGTATCTAATCGGGAAATCAGTTTTCCTTTAACATTACTCAGTGAAACTGAAACATTGAAATGTTCCGATGGGGTATTCTGGTATTCTTAGTAATGCCTCTTCCAGATTCACGACTGTAACCGTATAGTTCTTTGCCACCTCTCCAAATCCCTTCATACGTCTTTAGTCTTTACCTTCTGCACACCCCTTTAGGCCAAATGGTTTTCTTCCTTCCCTACCGTTCGGCACCAGCCTATGGTTTGGAAGAAGACTATCCAATAAGCATAATGGGTGTACTGTCCAAATCCTAGGAACACTCGCAATGAGAGAGGGTGAAGATAAGAGACATCCGAATAAATCTTATTCCTATTTCTCCGGAACCAGAATCCATCCCCGAACTGGAACAAGTTCCTTTCGAGTTTGTATATAACCATACGATGGAGTATCCAATAAACTGTGGATCTTCGTAGTGATACGGAGTGTCCTGGAGAAATACAAAGGTGATGTGGGAGTGGTAACGAAATACCTGGTTTGGTCGTGAATATCTGTTGCAATTTACTTTGCCCTCTTACTAATCCCTTGCTTTTTCTGAACTTAATACCTTCTGCACACCATCGTTATGCTAACTGGTTTTCTTCATTCCCTACCGGTCGGCACCAGCCTAAGGTTTGGAAGAAGACAATCCAATTTGCGTAATAGGTGTACTACCCCTAAACCAAGGAGTACTCGTAACCTGAGAGAGGGTAAAAGGAAAAGACAACTGAATAATCCTATCCGTTTTCTCCAGAACCGGAAACCATCCTCGAATAAATTCTTTCGAGTTCGTATCTAACCATACGATGGTTTTGTCCAATGGAAGTGGACGTTCGTAGTAATACGGGGTGTCCTGGAGAAAAGGGTAAAAGTAGGAGTGGCAATGAGGTCTGCAACTCTGACAATCCAAAAGCCGGTGTTTAAGAAGGTTCGGTCAATTTGGTCACTGAGTCATAGTCTTAGGGTCGGGTCAATGGTCGCTGCTATAGAGAGAGAGAAAAGAAACACTCAGCGTGCACTCTAACCTAGATCAGAATGGTCACCAATTTATCTAATCTGGAATCCTCCCACTGTACCTCAAATTCTCTTCCAAACCTGAAAGAAGAATTAGTCGGGGTCACCCGAGGAGTATACTAACTCATCAGTGGGAATCGGGATCCAACTCTGATCGCATGACAACGTGACGGAATCCGCCCACGGTATCATACTCCAGAAGGTATGCGCATATCTGGCAAGTTTCAGTTCCTTTGAAACTCCCGATGTGATTTCTGCCCCATGCTCTTATGACCTTGACTTTGGCCAACAAATCATAAGTCACATGTCAAGTTCTACCCGACATTCTCCAGGTTGATTCGAATCCACCCGCACAAGCCCTTGACTTTGGCCAACAAGGCTATACGACTGTCCCAAACCAACGCATCTATCTATGCTGCATATGAATAACCAACAGCTACCAAACACTGTGCCTTGACTTTAGCCAACAAACACAGCTTGAATACTATTGACTACCCATATGAAACGACGGAGGGCTACGAATGGTCTCTGGCGAAAACCTTTAACGTAAAGAACTTGATATCGTTGAAGGAACTGATAGCTTTTTGAAAATATAGTGACGAAAACCGTTGCTAAAGAGGTCACTCCCGGTGAAAGGATCTCGGCTCTTTCCCCGTAGAATGGGGTGCAGGATATTCCAACTGAATACCACGGTGCAAAGCAAAAGTAATCGGCTATAGTGAAGTTAATGCCCTGACGCAAACTTCTGTCCAAGGGGTCACTCCCGGTGAAGGGATCTCGGCCCTTGCCTCGTCGACTGAGGAGCAGGATATTCTAAATGAATACCGCGATGCAAAACAAAAGTGAACGTCCTTGCAATAACAGCTTTTTGAAAAAGTGTTCCAACAACATCAGATTAGGTTTGTTTTTAACTTGCATTGATCCGAATCAATGCAGTCCCATCAATTGATCACACCAAAAAGAACGAAAATATACTGATGTACGTATATGCCATCCGCATTCGCCACTGGGTCCCGTCATTAACCGTTAGGTTAGCTTACTAACGACAGAGCGGGGACTGGACTAGCGCGGATGCAAAACATATACAACATCTACTAATATATATACCAATATATTATATTTCGCTCAAGGCGTGAAATAAAATGCAACATCACAGAAATGTACAGCATCACAGAAACAATACAGATATCTGGGATCCCCGGGTTTCACAGAGCCGCTGAAACCCGACGTTCCCGTGGTCGTGTGGATAGCCTGTGCAATGAAATCCTAGACCCCTACGGGCGCGGCAAGTCACCCGCCAAAACCTGAAGCGAGGCAGCCCCCTTCAGCACCGTGAATGGACCACCCAGCACTTCACGGAATCCGGTAACTTGGGCACCCCTCCTGGGTCAACCTGTACCCCCTACGAGTGCGACGAATAGCCCGCCAATCCTAGAGTGAAGCCCCCTCCGTCTCAATGCCATGAGATGCGGGCTTGTTGTCCTCCAGAACCCGGCTATCCGTGCACCCCTCCGCGGGGTAATCCTAGTACAGAAAGTAAAATATACATACACCGGGTACATCGACCGCAACCAGGTCGTGCCCCAAAAAAATAATACAATCAGGCAGTGACGGCAGTCCACATGTCGGACGCTCGCCCCGCAATATCAAATGTACATAATACAACAGCACACTGTACTAGCATTGCATCCAGGCTATCCCTACGACCGATCCGCAACAACATAGCAAATACATAGAACATCAACGTGAAAGTCACGTTCGCAAATCCGTCTAACCGGGCTATAGCAGTTAGACAGGATTTACCGATCGAGTGACATTCACGGTCGCAGATATAATGTAAATACTGTGAAAAATGTGTTTAAAATTTTCCGATTGACCAAAAATTAACAAGTGGGCCCCCAATCAAAACTGTAGCACTCACAGAAATCCTGGGCCCAATTTTAGTATTCCAAAACCCATATTTTAAGTCCACAAGCCCACTGAAAAAAATTGATGAACTGAAGTCTTATTCCTGCGGCGGAAGCGCGGCCAATGAGGGGCTTAGGCCGCCCTTCCGAGGTCGTACGGAATCATCACTTCACCAAAATTTTGCAGTATTCTTAGAACTCTCTGCACATCACTCTGAGACAACATGAAAAATTTTTGGACTCAAAAAAAATTCGACAGAAACTGATGTGCATGAAAAATGCGGTTTCGGGATTTTGTTCGATCGGAAACGTAAAACACATTACACCAAGCTAGACTATGTTAATGGGGAGGCTCTGATACCACTGTAAGTGCACGGCGGTGCCCCGGCCGTCAATCCGACGCCGGAATGCGGAAGCGGTGAAAAACTTTAATATTTGCGGACTTAGCAAACCGGCACCACCGCGCACTAAACACCCGGATCGTAACCATTAACAAGTCTAAGCTAACTAGAAGATGGGTTAGAGATATACCGACGATCCAAGTCCTCCGGTCTTCTCGTCATGGTCCCGATCTCCTGCGGAAAAGTCCCGTCTCCTCCTCGTCG
Source organism: Agapanthus africanus (assembly GCA_030015575.1). Classification (NCBI taxonomy): domain Eukaryota; kingdom Viridiplantae; phylum Streptophyta; class Magnoliopsida; order Asparagales; family Amaryllidaceae; genus Agapanthus; species Agapanthus africanus. The sequence continues at coordinate 28,225,375 of JASDDO010000029.1, read as the reverse complement.
CCGGAAGTGCACCACATCGCCTACTTTGTTTACGGGCTCCCACCTCAATGCCGAGGCAACTCGGGCACGAAGCCGGCTACTCGACATGCCCAAGATTTACTGTAGAATCTATAGTAGAGCTTGTGTCTCACTTTTGGGGTTGTGGAATTGCCTTTTGGTGGAGGTATGAAACAAGAACCAAATGTGGAGGAGCTTGGGGTATTTTGGAGCATGATATGAACAAAAATACCTCCCCAAAATATTTGGACAGCCCACCTATGGCTTTGGCCGGCCATACAATAAGAAGAGTGAGAATGTGAGGGTGAGAGAGTGTATATGAGAGTGTGGCCATCCAAAAATAATGGAGAGAGAGAGAAGGCTATCATGCCAAAAAGGAAATGATCACAACAATAAACCCACACTCAACCAACCTCACCCCTCATCATCATCAACCATCATGATAAACAAAGTCAAGCAATCATGAGTTTATGAAGTCAAATGATGGGACAAGAATCATGACATGATAATATGCAAAGACCCCCTCCACAAATGCTTATTTGCAACAATGCAAATAAGCCCTCCTCCACCAATCTTCGGCCAATGAACGGAACAAAGGAAATTGGCCGAAACGGAAAGCAAACTGGCAACTCCAGAAAACTGGTCCCGTAATAAATTACAGGAAAACCCCAATACTGTGCATACACACCCGCATTTGTATTCCGACCGAAATACAAATGCAATGAGACAAAATCTACACTGTACTATACTAGGATCCGACCTAAACCAAAGCCGGCTAGTAATATCTGTTCGATCCTGATCCGTACAATACTGCGCGTATCTGATCGAACCCTGCCATATACCAATACGGCCTATAGTACAAACTGTCCGATCCTGATCCGTGCAATACCGCACGTATTTGACCGGACCTTGCCATATCTCCATACGGCCTCTACAACCTTTCGCCCGAAAGCTTGAGTAACTGAATGTGGGGGACTCTAAAGACTCGTCAACACCTTGGTTGTGGATTTAACCACTAGCACGTCAGAGGTATAAGCCAATACGTAACGGGCTACCAGGTATTGACTAAAAAGGGACGTCTGTGAGCGAACTCAGCCTGACAACCCTACTGAGCCTGTCAGTGACAATATCCGTACAGTCCGGTCCGTTCGTCTATGAGTATCGCATGGCGGGCCTAGGGGGTTGGTAAAAGTCAGACCCCCAAAAGCGGTACAAGTCGTGTCGGAGTATAGCCCAGAACACCCTGAGATACTACTGGAATACCTACCAGTAAATCTCCTTGCCTTGGCCAAGGACTTTGTGTAATGGCTCTCCTAGACACAGCACGACCTCACCCCCAATACCGGGAGAGACGAACCCCTGAAGATACGCTCACTGCCTCCATGTGGCTCGGGACTGTACCCAACTAAAACCTGTTTGCACGACTCCTTTGAGCCGTGGTAGGGTAGTAATCAAAGTACAGTGGGAACTCACACGAGACAAATGACGATCCCCAGGTCGATGAACTAACCTGCACACATGTCACCAGGGAACTGCCATCTGACGTCTGGTATATGACCAACTAGCAGGTTCCCGGCGAGTCCTGTCCGGTGTACTCATAACCCAATGAGCACCTGTATACATCTTAGGTGATCCAACTGACACCAGTGGCTTGTGAGACCGGCCACCGCCCCTCGTCGGGGTCTCGACTGTATACACTAGTCTACTAATGGAGTATCGATGCCCGGTCTCGAAACTCCCACGACTAGGGACCTTTTAAGGATATGCTTGTAGACCCCCAGCTCCCACTTATATGATCGCCCTCATACTGCTGGTGGTCAAGCAAGAATCCTAGGGGCTTTATCAACGTGTAATAGCGACGTGTCAGGTCACCTAAAACAGTACACGATGATAAAGGTAAACCAGATAGCATACTATCATCTCGAGTAAGACTGTCCTACCGGGATAGGTCCTCCCTCAATCATTACAATCACGTACCTGTGACCTAATAATTGACTCTGAGGGCACTATCTCCAACACCCTACAGATGACCTGATAGCCAATCTCGTCTGAAACAATATCTTCGAGGTCTTTTATCTTGCGATATGAGATTGCACTCCATATAAAACATTGGTATGGAGGTATATGGAAGCTTTGTCCATCTTCTCGTGCTGCCTGTGGTGTTCACAATCCATTGAGGCAAAAACGAGGCACTTAGCTCTCAAACAATTCTTTTCCAATGTCTTACAGATATCAACATCCGCGACGGTGGAATCTGGACCTGGGACGGTAGGGGCTTTGGTACTAAGTAGGTACTCCATCTTGTCATAGGTAAGTGCTATCTGGACATTTCTTAGCCAATCATTATAGTTTGGCCCAGTCAATTTATTATCTAATAACCTAAGTCCGGTCATTGTGGTCGCTGCAATTAGGAGAGAGAGAAGAAACACTCAGCATGATGTTCTCGCAAGATTAGATTAGTTATTAATTTATCTAAACAAGATGGCTCCCACTGTTTCTTCGAATCTTTTCTCAAACCATAAAAGAAGAATTAGTCAGGATTAATCTCACTCTTACAATTCTTGCTTAACCTTTCAGCCAGGCTGGTGTCGGTACTTCGAGGGAGGTTTTCCAACACTTTCGTGAAGTTCCTTAATTACATAACCTCTTTTCCCTGGAGGCGTAGCCCTGCCATCACTGTTCTAGACACCTACTTGGTTTATAGCATTGATTGTTTAGTGAAAAAATCTCCCGAAGAGTAGCGGATACTCACAGTAGGATCGGGATCCAAATATCATCGTGTGACAACTTTGAAGGAATCCTACCAAAATCATTGTTCATATCAGAATTTTGCATTATTATATCACCCATTCTTAATCAAATTTCAAAAAAATAGGTGCTTTTGATCCATATCTGCTAAATAGTTGCAGGTTACAGGTTCTAAGAACAATAAAGTGAAATTCATGAAAAGACGTTACAAAAGTGAAACTACGACCAATAAAAGATGAATCTGTATGATGCTGCTTAACAGTTCAAGGAACAAATGAATATCAGTAAACAGTTCCGTGCACAGGACAGTTCAAGGGCAGCACAAGATACAAGACTTCAAAGCGAAGCTTACGGTAAAAGTCCACAAATTCTGCATTGTTAGAAATCTGGAAGAAAGTAGAAAAAATTCTGAGAAACCAAGTAAAGAAAACAGAAGATAAAAGCAACACAGAGAAACCCTAAACAGATGGGCCCATGAGCCCACCAAATGGCCGCGGATCCGCGGCCAAACAGGCCTTTCTGCCGCGGTTCCGCGGCCGTGCAATGCACGTGTCGGTGGGGTGTCGGTGCTTTGACTCGGTCTTTGGGGTTGTTTTCTAATTTCATTTATGGATCATAATGTAACCTAGGGTTTTTCCTATCTATAAATAGGAAGGATGCCTCTTTTTAGTTTGTGTGTCTCTTTTGTGTGCCTCTTTTGAGATGCCTCTTTTTAATTTCTAGATTAAATTTCAATTTCCTTGTAATCGTTAAGAGGTCATCAATAAAGGTATTTCTATTTTTTATCGTGCATTCTTTTTTCTGAATTTAATTCCTGAATCTTTATCTGTCTTTTATTATCTGCAACTTAGATAGTCTTTTAAAATTATAAAAATGAATCTTATATAACTTCTCTAATGAGTGAGTAATTCCTTACTTGTTAGGGTTAGGATTGGGAAGGTTAGAGAGAAGTAAATCTCTCTCTCTCCTTTCTTTGCCTATATAATTTTTATAATAGGACTCTATTTAAATTAACCACACACCGCTCACCACGGCACCCTATTCTACAAGATAGCGGTGATTCCCTAGTTAGACCGGTTGTGATTGATTTAAATAGAGGTTAGGGCTAAGAGTCAAGAAAGGACGGACAAGGACCAAAAGAAAGAAACTAAGTTTCTTCCTTGTCGTACTAATCCCCTTTGTTGACTATTACCCTGACACCTATATTCTTAACTAGGGCAAAGAAAGCATTGGGTAGAATTCTTTTTCCAAACTAACCTAATCCTAACCCTTGCAAGACTTTTAATCAATTTTAATCTTATTCTTAGATTTTAAAACAAAATCCGACTTGATCGGATTAACTCGTTAGAACATAAAGAAAAGGAATTCATCTCCCAGTGGACCGACCCGTACTCAACCGGCTAGCTACCAAGCGACACCGTCTTGATTGCGGTATATTCTTAATTTCTGATTTCAAAATGCACGTACAAAACTCCCAACAATCAAATGGCGCCGTTGCCGGGGAGACGGTAATCTCTTTCTTTGTGTAATTTCGGGTTAATAATAAAAAAAATTTCAAAAAAAAATTAGAAAAATTGAAAAATTTTAAAACAAAAAAAAGAATAAATAAATAAAATAAAATAAAAATAAAAATCATCTTGTTCTTTTTGAAAGGTTTTTGTGCAAGTGTGCAGGCTTGAAGCAGACTCTATTTCAGATATGGAGCAAGCCAGTGAACAAATCCAGAAACAGACGATCCGAACAGACAGAGGAGAACCATAACAGCACACAAAAAGATTTTTGGAGGCCTGAACCTACTTACCCACCACGGAACCGCCGCAACTTCTGGCATTTGACCGCGGATCCGCCGCGCATTGGTGACGTCAGCACTCCAATTTTTCTGTGAGTATTTTTTGTCTTCTCTCCTAACCCCTGAACTCCACTGACAAATTTTCCTGCAGGTATTCTTTGCACAGATTCTCTTTCCCCTATCCAATAAATTGTTTTTGTGCAGGATTCTTTGTGCTGCCAAATAAACAAATAAAAAAAATTCCAAGTGTTTTGGATTTTGCGTGTTAATTGCTTTGCATATTTAAAACGGACTTTTAAGGGGCTATAACACCAATCCAGATTGTGTAGGGATTTTATTACCCTTCCTAAGACCCCAAAAATCACTAAAAGCATATGCATCACCCTTGAGTTAATAAAAAATATCTAGACTCAGCCAACTAAGGCTGTCGTGCTCATTAGGACAGAGGAAGGTTGTGGGCATTCAGTCGTTTATTTAAAGCTGACCTTGTGGTGCCTAGGCTAGACAAGTGAGAAAGGTAACTTTAAAAGGTCCGTCTTACGGTGATTCGTGAGCGGAACCCTCCTTTCTTCATTTATGCTTACCTGGCAACAATTGGCGCTGAAGAGGCGATTTGAGAGATATCTCAGAACTTGTCGCTTTGGAACAGTTAGGAGCAGTCTAGTTGACTTAGGAGACCCTACCTCTAAGTTTGATTGTGCATGTGTAAACTGTGCTTGTTTGAAATTATGTCGTAGTTCCGTACAAATTTTGTAAAAACTCTTTCTAAAAAAAAACACTTTCAAAAATTTCAAAATTCCAAAAACAAACAATTTTTTTTAAAAAAAAAAAAATCACATTCTATTCCTTTCTTTCCTCACATCATGGGTACCCCACCTTGCAAAACTCTTGCCGAACTTTAGTACCCTCAACCAGACATTACTTCCTACGCTTATTGTTTTGGTCGAATTTCGGACGTCCCCTCCATGCCCAAAATTTCTTTGAAAGATCGAATAGACACGTCTAGGGCATCCAGTTGGACTCCGCAATCCACCTTGTATCAACTATTTCAACCTTCACCACCTTCTTACATTGATACACCTTTTTCGAGACCTGTTGTAACCCCGAAACCCATGTCTATTGCTGAACATATTGCACAATCTCGTAACCGATCTTTCACTCCTTTCACCACTGCGAATTCTTCGGATCAACATTTCCATTCACCTTCTTATCCAAATGCTGATCCTACTCCTGTCCAACCATTCAATTCCTACCAGTCCTACCCGACTTTCGCACCTTCCCTAGACATTGCTTCTATACAGCCATTTAGGAGTTTCCAGTATCCAAACAACTTTGAATCTTTTACTGAAACCCCTTCACAACCCATGTCTAGTCTGGAACAGTCGTTGGAAGATTTTATGGTAACGTCAAGACAAAATATGATGGATTTGAATGCGTCCATAGCCGCCCTTATACAACCTAGTGACCCAGTAGTTAGTTTCCAACTAGCTCCAAAAATTCCAATGTATGATAAGACGGTTGGACAGATTGAGAATTTGAGTGGTGAGAATGAGCTGTACATCCTTCCAAATCAAACCTACCCATCTCCAATTGAATCCCACAATTCTGGTTTTGAATGTTTATCTAATGTTCCAAATGATTCAAAAGTTGAAGATAAAACGTTTAATGAGTTGTGCGACTTTATAGTGTTTGATTTGCCAGATTGTGAAGGGTCCCTTTCGAGTGAAACCATCACCAATCCTTTTGACTTCTACACCTCCACTCTAGAACCTAAATTGATAAATATCCATGCTTTTGATGAGGTGCCTGAAAAAAATTGATTTTCACTTGATTGAGGATATCGACGCTGGGAATATTTTGGATGGTGAACCCGCAGATTTGACTGAATTTTTCTCTCCGATTCATCATCCCGAGTCATTAAATGTTTTTCCCGAACTTCATATGCGTCTTGATTTTGATGATAATTGCATGGAAAAGCTAAAATTTGAGGAGAGTATTGAGGAAATTATTGAGGATAAAGCAGTTTTACTTGAGAAGTTGGATTTTCCAATTCATTCTATCCCTTACAATGACTGCGTACACCCTCCTGAATCTTTAACCAATACCCCTCCTCAATCACTTCCCTCCATCCTTGTTCCGACTTTGCAAGAAACCGTTACACTTTCATTTTCAATGTCTGGTTTACCAAGTTCAACGTACCCATGTTTTCTCACGAATCTTGAAGGATTTGACCTCATTTCTCAGTGGGTTGATAGATTAGCACAATCGCTTTTTACACATCGGTCATTACAAATTGTGCTAATTTATACACTCCATCTCCACTATCAAGTTCGTATTACACTTCTTTCTCCCACTTTCTTTGGTTCTTCTTCTAATCTTCCTTCGATGATAGCGAGTATTAATGAATCACAATCCGATATTTTCAGTTCAATAATTCTAAAAAAACAACACTATTTAGACTCTTTTGAAAATAAGGAAAATGAGCCTCACGACTATCCTACCTTCATAAATTTTGAAAAATCAAGTATGTTGAATTCTGGCGCGACACTTATTGACATTGAAACGTTCAATCGGATCATCGATGGAATTTTCGAAGATGTTTTCGCCGACGAACTCGCATTCCTAAACGACACGGATTTTGTGATTAATCAACCTCCACCTGAAGAAGTCGAACCACCACAACCATTTCTTTTACCCTTCCGCTATTCTTCTCCTCCACCGAGACCATATACTGCTTTTATCTCCATACGGTCTCATGTGTTTCTCATTTCTTTTCTTTACACTCCATTTTTTCACCAACCACACAATTATAACGATAAAATTTTTGAATGGTTGGTGCTAACCTTTAGCCTGTATAAGGTCTTGTATAGCTTGATACTTCTTTTTCTCCCCCCTAACTCTGAACTTTAACAGTGGAAACACTGTTTCACTTAAGTTTGGGGGGGCCTTTTTGTATATATATATTTTTTTCTTTTTTTTCTGTTAATAATAAATAAAAATATAATAAAAAAAACAAACAAACAGGGAGTGCCGGCAATTTTGACCCTGTTGGTGTAGCCTGATAGTGAGGGCACTGTCAAGTTTAAGTTTGAGGGTGTGCTCTGTAAGCTTTCTTCCTTCGCATTCATATATATATTTTTGCATTTGCATATTTATTTTAAAACCGATAAAAATCAAAAAATTAAAATTTTCAATTTTGGCCATATTTGACTTAAGTTCAACATGACGGTTGAATAGTAGGGAAAAACTAGGTCCTAAACTTAGTAAATTAAAAACCCAAAAAATAACCTTTCTAAAAGTTTAACTGTAGAAAATATACGTCCTTATAGTTTATTTAGAAATAGGCAAATTTTGAGTTCAGTTCTTGGGCTAAATCGAAATAATGTATGAGTATTGAGAGCTCTATTTGAAGTATAAGTCTGAAAAATAATTCTGAAACTTAAGTCCAAATTCTGAAAATATATACCCTACTTTATGCACTTACACACATCTTGAAACTTGGGATAGTAGAGGATACCTTGAAATACTCTTTTCTAAAATCCTTAGTATGAAGGAGAATAAAATAAAAAGTACAAGTGTGAATAAAGAGATATAAAAAATGAACACTGGTTTTGTAAATCACTTGAGGCTGCATAAATAAAAAAAAATATAGCGATGGTGCTTTATCACCTAGTTCCTTAGACCAACTGGTTTGGGAGTCACTGCTAAAGCCTTAGGTATTACAAGAGGAGGAATTACGCCTAAATGCGCAAACACATTTTGTAATCGATCGTTCAGTACCTCAAAAAGTATTAACGGTCGCATGAAGGATGTATGAGCAATTTCATCTAAAATTCACCAACCATAAGTATTTCGGAAGATGGACAAGAGTATGATAGCTTGAACTGAATTTCCATGTGTAGGGGTAAAAAAATTACACACACGTAGGGGTATAATATTGGGGTTTGGATGAGAGATGTGAATGAAAAATAGGGTTTATACCTTCAATAGAGATGATAAAAATTCCTAAGTTGAGATGGAACCTTAAAAGGAAAATTCAAATGATGCTGAAAGCTTAATAAATTTGCAGAACATATACGATCTTAAGTTAAATAATAAGTGAGTGTGAAAAATATGGGTTGATGATTTCTAAGTTGAAGATAATAGAATTTCTTGCTAGAATACTGAATTGAAGAATTAAAGTCAACCGGCCAAATTGATCGGATTTTGTGGGTAGTATCCGCTGAAAACCCTCAGGAGACAACACTCCTCCTACTAGGGACGCCTAGTGGTTTAACAGCTTGTTGCATAAGCTCAGTGTAATCGCGATTCCCTGCGAAAGTGAGTTTAGGATTTTTTTGAGAATAAATTGGTTTTGCTCGAACATAAGTTTGGAGGTATTTGTTCATATCAGAATTTTGCATTGTTATATCACCCATTCTTAATCATATTTCAAATAAATAGGTGCTTTTGATCCATGTCTGCTAAATAGTTGCAGGTTACAGGTTCTCAGAACAATATAGTGAAATTCAAGAAAAGACGTTACAAAAGTGAGATTACGACCAACAAAAGATGAATCTGTATGATGCCGCCTAATAGTTCAAGGAACAAATGAAGATCAGTAAACAGTTCCATGCACAAGGCAGTTCAAGGGCAGCACAAGATACAAGGCTTCAAAGCGAAGCTTACGGTAAAAGTCCACAAATTCTGCACTGTTGGAAATCTTTAAGAAAGTAGAAAAAATTATGAGAAACCAAGTAAAGAAAACAGAAGATAAAAGCAACATAGAGAAACCCTAAAGAGATGGGCCCATGAGCCCACCAAATGGCCGCGGATCCATGTCCTAACAAGCCTTTCTGTCGCGGTTCCGCGGCCGTGCAATGCACGTGTCGGTGAGGTGTCGGTGCTTTGACTCGGTCTTTGGGGTTGTTTTGTAATTTCATGTATGGATCATAATGTAACCTAGGGTTTTTCCTATCTATAAATAGGAAGGATGCCTCTCTTTAGTTTGTGTGTCTGTTTTGGGTGCCTCTTTTGAGATGCCTCTTTTTAATTTCTAGATTAAATTTCAATTTCCTTGTAATCGTCAAGAGGTCATCAATAAAGGTATTTCTATTTTTTATCGTGCATTCTATTATCTGAATTTAATTCTTGAATCTTTATCTGTCTTTTATTATCTGCAACTTAGATAGTCTTTTAAAATTATAAAAATGAATCTTATCATAACTTCCCTAATGAGTGAGTAATTCCTCACTTGTTAGGGTAATGATCGGGATGGTTAGAGAGAAGTAAATCTCTCTCTCTCTCCTTTCTTTTCCTATATAATTTTTATAATAGGATTCTATTTGAATTAACCACAAACTTCTCACTACGGCACCCTATACTACAAGATAGCGGTGATTCCCTACTTAGACCGGTTGTGATTGATTTAAATAGATGTTAGGGCTAAGAGTCAAGAAAGGACGGACAAGGACCAAAAGGAAGAAACTAAGTTTCTTCCTAGTCGTGCTAATCTCCTTTGTTGTGTTGGATATAGTGCTCTCAGAGTCAATTATTGGATCGCAGGCACGTGATTGCAATGATTAAAGGAGGACCTATACCGGTAGGACAGTCTTACTCAAGATGATAATATGCTATCTGGTTTATCTTTATCATCGTGTACTGCTTTAGGTGACCTTACAGCTAGCTATTACACGTTGATAGAGCCCCTAGGATTCTTGCTTGACTGCCGGCAGTATGATGGCGATCATATACGTGGGAGCTGGGGTCTATAAGCACATCCTTAAACTGGTCCCTAGTCCTGGGAGTTTTCGAGACAGGGCATCGATACTCCAGAGTAGACTAGTGTATAAAGTCGAGACCCCGACGAGGGGCGGTGGCCGGTCTCACAAGCCACTGGTGTCAGTTGGTTCACCTAAGATGTATACAGGTGCTCATTGGATTATGAGTACACCGGACATGACTCGCCGGGAATATGCTAGTTGGTATTATACCTAGTGTCAGATAGCAGTTCCCTGGTGACATGTGTACAGGTTAGTTCATCGACTTGAGATCGTCATTTTTCTCGTGTGAGTTCCCACTGTACTTTGATTACTACCCTACCACGGCTCAAAGGAGTCGTAAAAACAGGTTTTAGTTGGGTACAGTCCCGAGCCACATGGAGGCAGTGAGCGGATCGGCAGGGGTTCGTCTCTCCCGGTATCGCTGGTGAGATCGCACTGTGTCTAAAAGAGCCGTTACACGAAGTCCTTGGCCAAGGCAGGAGATTTACTGGTAGGTATTCCAGTAGTATCTCAAGGTGTTCTGGGCTACACTCCGACACGAATTGTACCGCTTTGGGGGGTCTGACTTTTACCAACCTCCTAGGCCCGCCATGCGATGCTCATAGACGAACGGACCGGACTGTACGGATATTGTCACTGACAGGCTAAGTAGGGTGTCAGGATGAGTTCGCTCATCGACCTCCCTTTTGGTCAATTCCTGGTAGCCCGTTATGTACGGCTAATACCTCTGACTTGCTAGTGGTTAAATCCACAGCCAGTGTATTGACGAGTCTTTAGAGTCCCCCACAGACAGTTTCTCAGGTTTCGGGCGAAACGTTGTAGAGGCCGTATGATATATGGTAGGGTTCGATCTTATACGTGCGGTATTGCACGGATCATGATCGGACGGGTCATACTAGTGGGCTTTGGTTTAAGCCGGATCCTAGTATTAGATTTGTTGGATTACTTTAGTCTCGTTGCATTCGCATTCAGTCAGAATGCGGATGCAGGTACGTATATACAGGTGAGGGGTATCCTTGTGATCCGTCACGAGTTACTTTAGATGTTGCCGTATCTTTTTATTGTTGCAAACATTTGGATTAATGTTTGTTAAAGGAAATAATGAGCTAGAATTCATCATCAGATGCATTAATGTGACATGGACATATATTATGACTCATGGTCTCTTTTTTGTGAAATATGTCACATTAGTGGATTGATTTATGTTAATATGATGAGTGGAGAGAGAGGGGGGGCTGCCTTATGAGTAGTTTGGGTCTTGTATTTTTCATGCTAGAGCTCACTCTCTCTCATTTTATCATATAGAACAACAAAAGAAAAAGACTTCTTCTTCTTCTTCCTCTAGCTCATTATATCCATTAATGGCAACATCTCTAACCTCCATCCAAGCCATGGATGCAAGAGACAAAGTGATCACAAACATTCTCTACAACACCTTGGACTCGTCGGTTAGGACACTTCGTGCCCGAGTTTCTTCGGACGAAGCGGGAGCCCGTAAAAAGACTCGTAGATGTGGTGCCCTTTCCGACAAGGAGATCGAGACCGGAGATGCCGCGAGGAGCTTGGGATGGTGGCCGAAGACCTAAGGACATGGATCGATCGGTATAGCTTTCCAACCCTTTCTCTTGTAGCTAGTTGTAGGTTAATGGTTACGATCCGGGAGTTAAGCATACGATAGCGCCGGTTTTCAAGTTAAGAAAAGTTTTCGTTTCCGCATTTTGGCCTCGGAAAGACGACCGGGGCGCTACCGTAGACTTACATGGTATCAGAGCCACGACATTAACCTTTTCTAGCTTGCTCTAACGTGTTTAGAACTTCGATTGGACGGAATTTCCAAAAACCGCGTTTCCAAGTCATCAGTTTCTGTCGAAATTTTTCTGTTGTCAAAAAATTATTTGGTGTGTTGCAGAAAATCAGGTAGGGTTTTTAGAGAACACTGAAGAAAAATGGTTGCATGATGTCACTGTAGCGCCGCGAAACCGCGACCGTAACCCCCTTTTGGCCGTGGTTCCGCCGCCGAACAGTAACATCTCTGGACCTTTTTTCCTACAGTGATTCATGACTTGAAAAAGGGGTTTCTGGTAATTTTATTTTGGGCCCAGATTTATTTGAGTACTGGGTATTGTGCTTGGGGCCCACCTCAGGAATTTTTGTCGATCGAAAATTTTAAACATGTTAGTTCACAGTATTTACATTATATCTACGACCTTGAATGTCATTTGATCGGTAAATCCTGTCTAATTGCTATAGTTCTTTTAGACGGATTTGCGAACGTGACATTCACGTTGATGTTCTGTGTTGTGCTGTGATGTTGCGGATTTATCGTGGTGGATAGCCTGGATGCAATGGTAGTACAGTTTGGTTGTATTTGTATATTTGATTTTGCGGGGCGAGCGTCCCATATGTAGACTGCCGTCACTGCCTGTTTGTATATTATTCTTTTGGGGCACGACCGGGCTGAGGTCGATGTACCCATTATATATATTTTTTACTTTCTGTACTAGGATTACCCCGCGGTGGGGTACACGAATAGCCGGGTTCTAGAGGGCAACGGGCCCGCATCTCATGGCTTTGAGACGGAGGGGGCTTCACTCTAGAATTGGCGGGCTATTCGCCGCACTCGTAGAGGGTACAGGTTGACCCAAGGAAGGGTGCTTAAGTTATCGGATTCCATGAAGTGCTGGGTGGTCCATTTACATTGTTGAAGGGGGCTGCCTCGCTTCAGGTTTTGGTGGGTAACTTGCCGCGCCCGTAAGGGTCTAGGATTTCATTGCACAGGCTATCCACACGACCAGGGGAACGTCGGGTTTCAGTAGCGGCTCTATGAAACCCTGGGATCCCAGATTATCTGTATTGTTCTGTGATGCTTATTACTCTCTGTGATGTTGTATTTTATCACGCCTTGAGCGAATATTATATATTGTATATATACTAGTAGATGTTGTATATGTTTTACACCCGCGCTAGTCCAGTCCCCGCTCTGTCGTTAGTTAAGTAACCTAATGGGTGATGACGGGACCCAGTGGCGAATGCGGATGGCATATACGTACATCATATTTTCGTTCTTTTGTGGTGTGATTAATTGATGGGACTGCATTGATTCGGATCAATGCAAGCTAAACAAACCTATTCTGATGTTGTTGGAACATTTTTCAAAAAAAGCTGTTATTGCAAGGACGTTCTCTTTTGTTTTGCACAGTGGTATTCGGTTATGAATATCCAGCACCTCAGTCGACGAGGCAAGGGCCGAGATCCCTTCACCGGGAGTGATCCCTTGGACAGAAGTTTGTGTCAGGGCAATAACTTCACTATATTCAATTTTTTTTTTTTGCATCATGGTATTCTGTTGGAATATCCTGCACCTCATTCTACGGGGAAAGAGCCGAGATCCCTTCACCGGGAGTGACCTCTTTAGCAAAGGTTTTCGCCACTATATTTTTTTAAAAAGCTAGCCGGTTCGTTCAACGATATCAAGTTCATTACGTTAAAGGTTTTTCACCAAAAACCATTCGTAGCCCTCCGTCATTTCAGACCGGTAGCACTTAGTATTCATGCTATGTTTGTTGGCCTTAGTCAAGGCATAGTGTATGGTAGCTATTTGTTACTTTTCTGTTGTATAGATAGATGCGTTGGTTTGAGACAGTCGTACAGCCTTGTTGGCCCAAGTCAAGGGCTTGTACTGGTGGGTTCAAATTAACCTGGACAATGACGGGTAGAACTTGATATGTGACTTATGATTTGTTGGCCTTAGTCAAGATCATAAGAGCATGGGGTAAAAATCACATCGGGAGTTTCTAAAGAAATTGAAACTTGCCAGGCATGCGCATACCTTCTGGAGTGTGATAACGTGAGTGGATTCCATCACGTTATCATGAGATGATAGTTGGATCCCGATTCCCACTGATGAGTTGGTTTACTCCTCGGGTGATCCCGATTAATTCTTCTTTCAGGTTTGGAGGAGAATTTGAGGTTACAGTGCGAGGTTTCCTGATTAGATAAATTGATAACCATACTGATCTAGGTTAGATTGCACGCAGAGTGTTTCTTTTCTCTCTCTCTTTGGCAGCGACCATGGCCCGACCCTTGACTATGACTCAATGACCAAATTAACCGAACCTTCTTAAAACACTGGCTTTTGAATTGTCTGAGTTGCAAACCTCATTGCCACTCCTACTTTTACCCTTTTCTCCAGAACACCCCGTATTACTACGAACATCCACTTCCATTAGATAAAACCATCGTATGGTTATATACGAACTCGAAAGAACTTGTTCCAGATTCGACGATGGTTTCCGGTTTCGGAGAAAACGAATAGGCCTATTCAGTTGTATTTTCCTTTTACCTTCTCTCAGGTTACGAGTGCTCCTTGGATTAGGACAGTACACCTATTACGCTAATTGGATAGTCTTCTTCCAAACCATAGGCAGGTGCCGAACGGTAGGGAATGAAGAAAACCAATTAGCCTAACGATGGCGTACAGAAGGTATTAAGTAAAGACAAATAAAGAGATTAGTAAGAGGGCAATGTAAACTGCGACTGCTATTCACGACCAAACCAAGTATTTCTTTGCCAATCCTACATCACCTTTGTATTTCTCTAGGACACTCCGTATCACTTCGAAGATCCACAGTTATTTGATACTCTATCGTATGGTTATATACAAACTCGAAGGAACTTGTTCCAGTTCGGGGATGGACTCTGGTTCAGGAGAAATAGGAATAAGGTTTTATTCAGATGTCTTTTATCTTTACCTTTTCTCGGGTTGCGAGTGCTCCTAGGATTAGGACAGTACACCCATTATGCTTATTGGATAGTCTTCTTCCAAACCATAGGCTGGTGCCGAACGGCAGGGAAGGAAGAAAGCCATTTATCATAAAGGGGTGTACAGAAGGTAATGATTAAAGACATATAAAGGGATTTGGAGAGATGGCAAAGAAATATACGGTTACAGTTGTGAATCTGATAATGGAAGAGGCATTACTTAGAATACCCGGATACCCCTTCGAAACATTTACATGTTTCAGTTTCACTGTGTATTGTTAAAAGAAAACTGATTTCCCAATTAGTCCTTGCTCCAGGGTATGTATTTACCAGGTTTGATTCTCACATCTGTATGGTTTTACAGATGATGAGTGGGAGTAAGTTATTGGGAATTGGGTGATCATCCTTATTATATCGGGATTCGTTGTAATTGGTGATATTGAGGAAATCGCCTGGGTTGTTTTCCGGACGGCAAATAT
Organism: Agapanthus africanus; assembly: GCA_030015575.1. Taxonomy (NCBI): domain Eukaryota; kingdom Viridiplantae; phylum Streptophyta; class Magnoliopsida; order Asparagales; family Amaryllidaceae; genus Agapanthus; species Agapanthus africanus. Next base: position 28,209,839 of record JASDDO010000029.1, on the reverse strand, counting down.
TTGGTTTTGAATATCCGTTGTTGTGCCCCAATTTCAAATTGATATATCTGTACGTTTATTTTTATAAAGTGAGATATAACTTTTTGAAATTATGTCTATGACATTTACCTATATTAGTGGATGGTTAGGTAAGGAGCATTAAACAGCGGTGTAATTCTTCTTAACCATAAGTACAGTTTTCAACCTATGACACACAGCGAATGAGTTATTAGACTCAGGGGACTTATACAGAGTATTGTATTTTGCCCAGTGTCCATATGGACAGAGGGGTTGGTACTCGTACTATATTCTGTTTACTTGTGACTTCTCTAGTTCTTAGACATGTGTTTCGTAAGAACACAAGGTCCAAGTTTTGAGAAGTTATAGGTATAAGAGTAAAGTAGAGAACCAGGTATTACAAGTATCAGGATTCTTCAAGGTGATAGAAGATGTAGATACTTGTGTATGGTATTCAGTTGATAGTAATGATTAAGAGAACTTGCTTCTCTTTCAGGTTACTCATAATTGGAAGCAATCCTAAGCTAAGTAATACTGATCAGCCTCACTCATTTAGTTGACATGCACTGGAGACAGCTGCATGATTTGAATCTAGTTCCAATTAAATCAGTGCCTATGTTTCTATATTGGATATAGAACGGTTCATATCTTAACGATGTTAAGGTAAGTGGAGTTGTCCGGCTCATGCTTAAAACTAGACTCTGGATAACTCAAGGCACGTTTCTGTAATGGCTGTTTGCGGGTTGACCCGGGCTATGACGAGGGTTGACTTTCTACCATCTGGAAGATCAATAATGATATTGTTCTTGACTTGCCACAGTTTTAGTAAAATGGATTTTTTCAGAAAACAGTAGTGGGAGTATGGTAGAACTGGAAGTGATTCCAGAACCGCAAACAATTACTGAAAATTTGATAAGAACCTAAAGATTCAATCTGGTTTGACATTCTATTGGCCACTTCACAAATATGGTGGGCAACCTCAGGCACCCGAGAGGTACTCCGGTAGCCTCAAGGACAGTGACAGAGAGGTTCTTGTTTACCCAGACTTGCCATTGCTGTTGTTCCAGACTATGAGACTCGGCAGGAGGATGAGTATAGCGTCGTTCTAAACTAGCTTTAGAAGTGCACGTGTATATAACTCTGCCAGAGTGTTGTCATAGTCAGTGGGAGCAGCGGAAGCATAGTGGACAAGTACCTTATGTCTATTTATGGACTAAAGCAAATATAGCGGATATAGATCATCTATTTCTGATGTGACAGTCATAGGTTTGACTTCATCAGAATAGGGGATGGATCTGTTAAGAAGGTCGTAGGGTGTATTATCCTGGTATTTGGATGACATACACAGATTAGGAAGTGAAATTCTTATACTACAATCGGTTATACTTTGTTTGTCACACAGTGGTTTCTCCACATAAGATATGGATATTATATCATTCTGGTTAATAGATCTATGGTTTTAGATCTAGATTTGGGTAGTTTCCCAATCTGGGTACTTAGATAGCATTCTAAACGTGTTTTAGAATGGACGACTCCTGGCACGGTAGTGTACCTGCGGGTGATGGAGTCACCCCTCTCTAAAGGTGTCTTACAGACTAAAGGGGAGAGGGATGCGTATGATTGGCAGATCACTTGCTTAGGCAATTGAGTTGATCATGAGATGTCAAGTACCACACCAGATATTGCTTTTGCACTAGATGCAATAAGTTGATATTAATCCTATCCTGGAAAACCGTTCGGAAGTTGTTTTAGAGCATAAGTGGATGTTCTAGGGATATGATAACGACAGCCTCTTTCGGGAGACGGTTATCATTCCGGGCTTCCAAGGTAACCTGGATGACAGAGTGACTGTCAAAGTTATAGTTTTCCCTCTGACGAGGGGCAGTATTTTGGACAGGTGGTCCAGGCGGATAGTGAGGGAGGCATGACGCAGGATACTGATTAAGTTCAGTTGACGATACTGTCTAAGAAGTTTAGATTTGGAGTTCATTTATGAACTAGGTCCCATCAGATATCCAGACATATTCTAAGACAGATATTGCTCATTTCGGGAGATGGTTTTCTCCGCGAACTTGAGATAAAGAGAGACATAGAAAGAAACATCAAGGCGGATCCACTCACTGAGGCTATTCCTCGAACGCAATAGTTTCGCAAACGGGCTTTGTGAAACTGATTAGTAGAGGAGTTGGGTGTTCGGTATCACACGGGCTGTGAGTATGCGACAACGCAATAATTAGCCTTGAGTGCAAGTGGGAGATTGTTGGATATAGTGCCCCTAGAGTCAATTATTGGATCGCAGGCACGTGATTGCAATGATTAAGGGAGGACCTATACCGGTAGGACAGTCTTACTCAAGATGATAGTATGCTATCTGGTTTATCTTTATCATCGTGTAAAGCTTTAGGTGACCTTACAGGTCACTATTACACGTTGATAGAGCCCCTAGGATTCTTGCTTGACTGCCAGCAGTACGACGGCGATCATATACGTGGGAGCTGGGGCCTATAAGCACATCCTTAAAGTGGTCCCTAGTCGTAGGAGTTTTCGAGACAGGGCATCGATACTCTGGAGTAGACTAGTGTATACAGTTGAGACCCCGACGAGGGGCGGTGGCCGGTCTCACAAGCCACTGGTGTCAGTTGGTTCACCTAAGATGTATACAAGTGCTCATTGGGTTATGAGTACACCGGACATGACTCGCCGGGAACATGCTAGTTGGTATTATACCTAGCGTCAGATAGCAGTTCCCTGGTGACATGTGTACAAGTTATTTCATCAACCTGAGATCGTCATTTGTCTCGTGTGAGTTCCCACTGTACTTTGATTACTACCCTACCACGGCTCAAAGGAGTCGTGCAAATAGGTTTTAGTTGGGTACAGTCCCGAGCCACATGGAGGCAGTGAGCGGATCGGAAGGGGTTCGTCTCTCCCAGTATTGGGGGTGAGATCGCGTTGTGTCTAGGAGAGCCATTACACGAAGTCCTTGGCCAAGGCAGGAGATTTACTGGTAGGTATTCCAGTAGTATCTCAGGGTGTTCTGGGCTACAATCCGACACGACTTGTACCGCTTTTGGGGGTCTGACTTTTACCAACCCCCTAGGCCCACCATGCGATGCTCATAGACGAACGGACCAGACTGTATGGATATTGTCACTGACAGGCTCAGTAGGGTGTCAGGATGAGTTCGCTCATCGACCTCCCTTTTGGTCAATACCTGGTAGCCCATTACGTACAGCTAATACCTCTGACGTGCTAGTGGTTAAACCCACAGCCAGTGTATTGACGAGTCTTTAGAGTCCCCCACAGATAGTTTCTCAAGTTTCGGGCGAAACGTTATAGAGGTCGTATGATATATAGCAGGGTTCGATTTTATACGTGCGGTATTGCACGGATCATGATCGGACGGATCATACTAGTGGGGTTTGGTTTAAGCCGGATCCTAGTATTAGATTTGTTGTATTACTTTAGTCTCGTCGCATTCGCATTCAGTTGGAATGCGGATGCAGGTATGTATATATAGATGAAGGGTATCCTTGTGATCCGTTACGAGTTTACTTTAGATGTTGCCGTATTTTTTATTGTTGCAAACATTTGGATTAATGTTTGTTAATGGAAATAATGAGCTAGAATTCATCATGAGATGCATTAATGTGACATGGACATATATTATGACTCACGGTCTCTTTTTTGTGAAATATGTCACATTAGTGGATTGATTTGTTTTGATATGATGAGAGGAGAGAGAGAGGGGCTGCCTTATGAGTAGTTTTGGTCTTGTATTTTTCATGCTAGAGCTCACTCTCTCTCATTTTATCATATAGAACAACAAAAGAAAAAGACTTCTTCTTCTTCTTCCTCTAGCTCATTATATCCATTAATGGCAACATCTCTAACCTCCATCTAAGCCATGGATGCAACAGACAAAGTGATCACAAACATTCTCTACAACACCTTGGACATGTCGGCTAGCACACTTTGTGCCCGAGTTGCTTCGGACGAAGCGGGAGCCCATAAAAAGACTCGTAGATGTTGTGCCCTTTCCGACGAGGAGATCGAGACCAGAGATGCTGCGAGGAGCTTGGGATGGTGGCCGAAGACCGAAGGACACGGATCAATCGGTATAGCTTTCCAACCCTTTCTTTTGTAGCTAGTTGTAGGTTAGTGGTTATGATCCGGGAATTAAGCATACGATAGCGCCGGTTTTCAAGTTAAGAAAAGTTTTCGTTTCCGCATTTTGGCCTCGGAAAGACGGCCGGGGCACTACCGTAGACTTACATGTTGACTATTACCCTAACACCTATATTCTTAACTAGGGCAAAGAAAGCATTGGGTAGAATTCTTTATCGAAACCAACCTAATCCTAACCCTAGCAAGACTTTTAATCAATTTTAATCTCATTCTTAGATTTTAAAACAAAACCCGACTTGATCGGATTAACTCGTTAGAACATAAAGAAAAGGAATCCATCTCCCTGTGGACCGACCCATACTCAACCGGCTAGCTACCAAGCGACACCGTCTTGATTGCGGTATATTCTTAATTTCTGATTTCAAAACGCACGTACTAAACTCCCAACAATCAATCATCACACTCCAAATGGTATACAACACTAGCAAGTTTCAATTTCCTTAGAAACTCCCGATGTGGATTTTTCCCCATGTACTTATAACCTTGGCGAAGGCCAACATATCATAAGTCACATGTCAAGTTCTACCCGTCATTGTCCAGGTTAATTTGAACCTACCCGTACATACCCTTGACGAAGGCCAACATTATAGTACGACTGTCCCAAACCAACGCATCTATCTATGCTACATGTGAATGTTGGAGTTTCTTAGCACCCTTACTATGTTTTAACAAAATTCAAATATGCAATTTAAAAAAATCTAGAGTGCTAAGGAACACAAACCTAGAATCGAACTAGAGAATTAGGGTAAAACTAAGAAAGTATCATATACTAAAATGAGTCTAACACTAAGAGATAAAGAACTACAACCTTTGTAGATCTTTCCTTCTCTTCTATAGCTCCGTGTAGATGTCCTTGGACTCCTTGGCTCCACTCGAAGCTTGGAAAACTTTCGCTTGTAGCCTTCGTTGTCCACGATGATCCACGTGGAGTTCCTTACACTCAAGCTCTAGCTTCACTAAACTAAGTAGAAGTGAGGATAACTACCTATACAAGTGTGATAGACTAATATAGATTGATGAAGTGGGTATTTTTCTCGCTAAAGATCCTTTATTTTTCTTTCTCTTTCACTCACTAGAAAAAGTTAGAGAGCTTGGAGGAAGAAGATGAACTAAATGGCTAAGCTTAACTTGAGATAAAATGAGCTCATGAGAGAGAAAGAGTCACACTAACAAATACATATGAGCCATGGAAAATATCTTAGAAGTGAGTTAGTGGAGGATTAAAAAATGAACCATGGTTAATGAGATATTTTCAAAGAAGAGTGTAGAAGCATGAGATCAACCATGAGATTATTATTTAATTTCCATTTTCTCACTATAAAATATCTAATATATATTCCCATGTGAGTCTTGCATAGCCATGTCCAATGTATCATCCACCATGATACATGCACATATGTATATGTGTATATCAATCCATATAAATATACATACATACATGCACACATTAAGAAACGAATTAGTAACGAGAAATTATTCATCATATTAAATCAACACTTGCTTCAATTATCCGGTCATATCACATATAACCCGACTAATAGAAAACACGAGATTAAAATACGGTATCATATACTCGTATTAATCAAGCTCCCGCACATATCTCCATATGTGCCCAACTTCGTTTCACTTGAGCTCGGAAACCCCTATGTGGGACTCTAAGACTCGTCAATATACTAGCAGTAGGTAGTGATCATATTAGATACCCATAAACGGTCAGCGGTACTAGCTGCACGTAACGGCTACCCAGGTTTGAGCGAATAGAAGAACAACAAGCGAACTTGTCCAAACTCCCGTAGAACCAACCAGCAACACTTACCGTACAGTCCGGTCTCTTCATCTGATATGTTGCATATTGAGTCTAGGGATGGAATCGTCGAGCCCTAATAACTCAGTAAGTTATGCCGATGTAAGGCCTATAACAGGTCGAGAAACTACTGATAACACTCATCAGTAAATCTCATCAGCCCTGGCCAGGGACTTCGAATTATAGCCAATCGCGCATAGTACAACATCAACTTCCAATACCGGGAGAGACGAAACCCCACTTATCGCTCATTGCTCCATGTATCTCGGGACTGCACCCAAAAGCCACATGTTTGCACGACTCAGTAGAGCCATGGTAGGGTGGAAATCAAAGCATGGTAGGAGAACACACAAGACTCTATGACGATCTCGGGTCTACAGACTAACCTGTACAAGTATCACCTGAGAACTGCTATTTGAAGATAGATATAATACCATATAGGAGTTCTCGGTGAGTCCGTTCAGTGTACTCAGTCTCCAATGAGCACCCATTTATAATCTTTGATGTCAAACACCAATGGATATATGATCATCCATCGGCCCCTCAACTGGGTCAAGAAACGAATACGCTAGTCTACTCTGGAATATCGATGACCCGTCTCGATACACCCACGACTAGGAACAATTAGAGATATGCTTATTGACTGCTCATGCCCCACTAGTATGATCTGCATCATAATCATGGTATTCAAGCTGATATCCTAAGGGCTTTATCAACATGTATCAAATGAACAGTATACACAATCAAGCGAACATGTTAAGATAAAGAGTAACCAGATAGAATGCTATCATGTCGAGCAAGAAAGTCCTCTGTATATATACATGTCCAAACATCCACTATACAAATAATGGCCTCTAGGGCATACATATATCCAACAATCTTTCACTTGCACTAAGGCCAATTATTGGCATATCTCATACCCAACATATCAAAAAGTCGCTCATGTTGCGGCTGTGGAAGGGTCTTGGTGGGTGGATCCGTGGTATTATTCTTTGTATCTACTCTTTGAATCATAATCTTGCGGCGATCAACTATCTCCCATATCAAATGATATCGCCTCAGTATGTGTCTGGATCGTTGATGGGACCTGGGCTCTTTGGCCAATGCCATAGCCCTATTATTACCACAATACAATGGTATTGGATCAATAATGGTGGGAACTACTCCTAGTTCCGAGATGAACTTCCGCATCCAGACGGCTTCCTTGGCAGCATCATTTGCAGCAATATACTCAGCTTCCAACGTTGAGTCTGCAACGGTGTCCTATTTGGAACTCTTCCAACAAACCGCCCCTCTATTGAGGGTAAATACAAATCCTGAGATAGATTTGCTGTCATCCTTATCACTCTGGAATCTCGAATCGGTAAAGGCCTCCATTTGCATATCCGCATTACCATACACCAAGAACATTTCTTTACTTCGTAAGTACTTAAGACTGTTCTTCACAGCTGTCCAGTGTTTCTCCCTGGATTGGATTGATACCTGCTTACTACACCTAGTGCATAAGCTACATCAGGGCGAGTACATAACATCGCATACATTATAGATCCTGCGGCAAAAGCGCAAGGTATAATACTCATGCGAGCTCTCTCTTCATCAGACTTTGGGCAAAAGTCCTTGGAGAGAGTGATTCCGTGACAACCGGGTAAAGCACCTTGCTTGGAATCTTCTATATTAAACCTCTTTAAGATGGTGTTAATGTACCTTGATTGGGACAATCCCAACAACCTCTTAGATCTATCTCTATAGATCTTAATGCCTAAACTGTATGAGGCATCACCCAGGTCCTTCATGGAGAACCTTTGTGATAAGAACAGTTTGACCGATTGTTGCATAAGAACATCGTTTCCTATCAAGAGAATGTCATCCACGTACAATACAAGGAATGTGACAGTACTCCCTACAATCTTCTTATAAATACAAGGTTCATCTGGATTTTTGGCAAAATCAAACTCTTTGATTGCATCATCAAAGCAGATGTTCCAACTCCGTGATGCCTGCTTTAATCCATAAATGGATTTAAGCAACCTACACGCTTTATCGCTGCTCCCACTATCAACGAAGCCTTCCGGCTGATCCATATAAACACACTCTTCTAAATCACCATTTAGAAATGCAGTTTTAACGTCCATCTGCCAGATTTCATAGTCGTAGTGAGCAGCAATAGCAAGTAGGATCCTAATGGATTTAAGCATTGCTACTTGAGAGAAAGTTTCGACATAGTCCAGTCCTGATCTTTGACGAAATCCTTTCTCTTAAGCCTTGCTTTATAGGTCTCTACCTGTCCATCTACATCGATCTTTCTCTTAAAGATCCATTTTCACCCTACAGGTTTTACCCGAGATGGTGCAACTTCAAAAGTCCACAGTTTGTTGGTGTACATAGACTCCATTTCGAATCTCATGGCATCCAGCCACTTCACTGAGTCACCACTCGTGATAGCTTGCTGAAAACTAGTAGGGTCATCATCATCCATGATGCAATCTTCTCTATCACCATCAATGAGGAAACCATAGTATCTCTCCGGTGGACGAGAAGTCCTACTAGATCTACGGAGTGGCTGAGGTTCATAAAGTTCTGTTGCAATATCAGGTTCAACCAAATTGTCATGAGTAATTTGTATCTCTAGAACTTCTTCTAGTTCTACCGCATTGCCATCAGTATTTTTTGTAAAAAATTCATTTTCTAAAATTGTGGCATACGGAGAAACAAACACCCTTTGTTCATCCTTGTAGTAGAAAAGATATCCATATGAATGTTTTGGATATCCCACAAATGTACGTAGAACCGACCGTGTCTCGAGTTTGTCTGGATTCTTCTTTTTAACAAAAGCAGGACGGCCCCATATCCTAACTCGTTTAAGAGATGGTCTCTTTCCATACCATATCTCATATGGACTGGTAGACACGGTCTTGGTTGGAACCATGTTCAATAGATACATTACTGTCTCCAATGCATGTCCCCAAAAGGAAAGCGGTAACTCAGCATCACTCCTCGTGGATCGCACCATATCTGTTACGACCAAAAATTTGGCACGTGACCGGCACTTAAACCACATGACGTCAACAGGCGTAATGCAATTTAAGTAAGCCGAAAACCAAAAAATCTAAACCATCAAAAGTAGTAAGTGATAAAAACATTTTGAAATCTCAAGTAAAAATATTTAAACCTAAGTTTATTTTTTTAAAAATTTCGGCAGCACCTCCTTTATAAAAACTAGCCCCGAAGCGGGTATAAACATAAGATATAAGTAAAGCATCCCCAAACGGGAGCAAATCACGCCCAAAGACGGAAACAACCACCACAAGCATATATACGACGCCGTAGTGAAGAAATAGACAATATAATGAAAACAACATAAAAAGAGATAACGCAACATAATAAAGGCCGGCTCATACGAGCATGACACCCAGAGTCACAAAATATACAATATCGTCCACACAACTCGTCTCTAAGTCAATACATGAAAGTGGTAGATGGAGAATACTAGATACAATAAGATGTACAATAGCTGAAGTCGGATAACTGCAACCCTCCTATACCAAACGGCCTCGCGGCCAACTGTAGCGGTATCCGCAAAAGTAGAGATAATAAGAAGCCCTGCCGCGACTACTCTGAGGGTCAAACCTGCAAAACACTATGGCACAACGGGGGTGAGTTGCCAACTCATGAATAGTAAGTAACATCATACTGATAATCGCAGGTATGCACGTACAGCGATAATCTATCACATGCAATCTGATAGCATAAATATGGTAATATGGATATGCAACAATCATGAAAGGTACTCTATCAAGTACTACAAATACATGAAACAATGCATATCAAATGAATGCTGAGTATGGGATAAAACATATCATCATCAATAAATCATCAACGTAGAAAAACCGGTGTCCATCAACGAGACCCCAAATCCCAATACCACAGGCGCCGTCACTCTGATCGGCCCTCATATCTGAAAATCTCATGGAACCTGAGTGCCCAACATCGGCACTCGAAACATCATGAAACCCGTGTCCAAAATCGACACGTAAATGCACATAACTCGAGCTCCGTCGGCCCGGATCGGCCCACAGGCTCCGTCAGTTCAGATCGGCCCATATCCATCTCACGACTCCGGTCGGTATCCTCCGGAAAACCGCCAGGTCCAACCAAATATCGGTAGGTAGTAGTCTCTTTACCAGGCTTATCGTTTACTGCACAACATCCCTTTCTTACCCCGGGGTACCATACCGGGTCCACCATGAACCCGCAAACGGATCATCCAGCTCCTCAAATCGGATTTCTAACACAAGTCTCAAAACCGAGAAAACTCATGGTGGACGCACTGAAATATCATATCAATAGAAACCGGGTTTTCAAAACAATGAATACTTCCTTGAAATAATACCACGTTCTCAAATTCATAAATCACATGAAATTCGTATCTCAATGCGTAAATCCATGAAATATGATATATGCAACATAAAGCAGTAATATGAGCATATCAAGAGAAAACCGCTTTTTTAAATGAATCCAGTTTTAAATATATCATGCGGTTTCCAATTCCTCCAAAATCAAATGCAACATCATATAATTAGGTACATGTAGCTATGTATGCACGATGCATTTCATGTGCGCAATAGAACAAGAATCAATGTCTCAATGTCAATAACAATACAATATCACATATGTGTATAGGTTGTGCATGTCATAGCAATTACCGACGGTGTGGGTGTAGCATACAATTTAGTGCTCGTGCAATATGAACCGTCAGTAATGGTGCAGTGTCCACTAGGTACTAATTCAAGGCACGACAAGTAATGGTATGCAATGATGCTCATGCACAATCAACATATATGTGTTAGTGTATATGCCCTAGAGGCCATTACTGTATCATACTAGTTTGTATATTACTTAATGGAAGCTTGGGATATTCACCATTGTATATACAATCTTGCTCCAAATAGTAGTATGCTACTTGGTTTGTTTCTACTTCAATGTGTACGTGTGTTTCTTTTAAAATATCGCCTATACACATTAGTAGAGCCTTTAGGATCTTTGCTTGATTACCGGCGTTGTGATGGCGATCACACTCGTGGGGGCTGGGTAATCCACAAGCACATCCTTATGCAGGTCCCTAGTCGTAGGACTATCGAGACAGGGCATCGATACTCCGGAGTAGACTAGCGTATGCGCTTCTCATCCCAGCAGGGGAGACGGTCTGTCCCACAGCCGTCAGTACGTCGTACTTGAGATAGTATGCGGGTGCTCGTTAGGATACGAGTACACTGGACAGGACTCGTCGGGAACTGTTGGTTGGTATTATACCTATCGTCAGTTAACAGTTCCCAAGTGACATGAGTACAGCTTAGTCCGCTGACTTGACACTGTCACTTCGCCTCGAGTGTGTTCCCACTGTTCTTTGATTACTACCCTACCACGGCTCTACTGAGTCATGCAAACAGGTAGGAGTTGGGTGCAGTCCCGAAGCACTTGGAGGCAGTGACGGTTAGACAGGATTCGTCTCTCCCGGTATTGGGAGTTGATATCGCGCTGTGTCTAGGAGAGCCATTACACATAGTCGTCCCTGGCCAGGGCAAGCGAGATTTGCTGGTAGTGTTACCGGTAGTTTCTCAGGGTGTTTTGGGCTATACTGCGACACGACTTGTACCGCTATTAGGGGACTGACGCTTGCCACCCCCTAGGCCCGCCATGCGATACTCTTAGACGAACAGACCGGACTGTACGAAGATTGTCATATACAGGCTCAGTAGGAGTTCGGATGGGTTCACCTCATCAGTCTTCTTATCGGCATCTACCTGGGGACCGTTACGTACAGCTAGTGCCGCTTGCGGTTTGTGGTTAACCCCACTGCCAGCATAGTGTCGAGTCTTTAGTGTCCCACACAGAGGGTTATTCGCCTTTGGGCAAAACAGTGTAGAGGTCGCATGATTTTGTGATGGGGTTCGTTCACATCCGCGCACTTGTGCACGTTTGGTATCCGAACAGCTTTTTCTAACGGGCTTTGGTTTAAGCCAGATCCTAGTATATGTTTTGGGATTGGTTTTGTCTCATTGTATTCGTGTTCATCGGAACGCGGATGCGGGTGTGTATGCACAGTTGATAGAGGCAGAGGCAGAGGATTCTCATTAGGGTTGTTGACTATTTGACTTTGGTTGACTTGTTGACCGTTGACTTTTTCCAAACCCTAATGAGAATGATAAATATGATTAATAATGATAATTAAGGATTGTTGTGTGATGGTTAGGTTGACCGTTTGACCATGGTGGACATTTTGACCCTTGTTGACATTTTGACCATTATCATTTCATATCAAAGATGCTTCTTGATCTTTGCAAATTGCATTTATTATGAAATGATAATGGTCATTCCATACTCACCATCAAATTTTCCTTTTTAATTATTATTATTAATCTATTATTCTCTCATATGTGCATGGTTGCAAAAAGAGAGCTCTCATTCTATCATATCTTTTCTCTCTCTTTGCAAAAGCCCTTCTCCTTCCTCTCTCAAAGCTTAAGTGTTCCATGTGTTGGAAATCATAAGTTTTTGAGACAAAGCCACCATAACACATCTATACTCATTCTAGGGTACTAGGTTTAGCAAACCAAATACCTTAGTTACCTCTAAGTTGAGGTAGGAGCTCAAGTTCGGGGCCCTCAGGTGGATCTATCTTCGGCAAAGAGGAGACAAGGAGGAGGAGCCGTTCAAACTTCCACAAGGAGCAAGCAAGGAGGAGAACAACAAGAAGAGAAGGAGTTCAAGACAAGGTATAACCCCCTAACCGAGTAGGTAAAGCTCGTAGTTGTTGCTAGTGTGTTGTTAAGCAAAAATCCGGGTTTTCTAGTCCATGTTATCAAAACCCTAAAAATTGTTTTTCACCGTTTCCGCAACCCCGTAAGAACCGGGAGAGGTAACGTGGACCGAACAGTGGTATCAGAGCCAGGCTAAACATACACTAGCATATTAGCAAAGTATCTAGAATTTTGATCGGACAAAAAACCGCAAAACATGCCGAAATAGCTAACTTTCTGCCGATTTTTAGATCTGTTCAAAAAATAATAAATCACATGCTAAAAATCGGCTCAAGGTTTTTACAGAATACAGAAGAAATTTGGTTCAGTGAGTCGGTTAACGCGCCGCAGAACTGCGGCAAGAGCATGCTCTTGCCGCGGATCCGCGGCCGAGTTAACTCGGCCATGGGTCAAACTTCTTGCAGTGTTCTTATATTGGTGTTTTGTGATTTATAGGATGGTTTGTTTCTGCCCAGAATTTCCAGAGAGCAAAATTTGTTTTTGGGGTGGTTACAAGTCCGTATTTTGATCGAATTTCTGTAGACTTTGGCTAATGGGTTATATCTGTAATGTGATATATGTATTGAATGTCTGCTAATCGCTATACGTCGATTAGTGGGGGTTATACATATCTGTGATCCGTAATATGGATGGTTTGTGTATATGAATTCGTTGGATTGTCGCGGATGAATAGCCGGGGGGTTGTGAGATAAGAGTTTTCTTTATCTTTCAATTCATGTAATATGTAAACTGATGTAATATTATTTGTATGGCCGCACATCTGGGATAAGGTTGTAGCCGCCATTGTATAATTTCTTTTTACTGTTTTTGCTCCTAGGATAGACCCAAGGAGGGGTGCACAAACTACCAGGTACCTCGAAGTGCCAAGTGGCCTACTCACGTTGTTAAGGGAGGTTGCTTCACTTCGGGTATTTGGCGGGTAGTTTGCCGCACCCGTAGGGGTCTAGGGTGGGGTATTTGGCTATTCATCGCGACCGTGTAATCTGTCTTTCGTTGTAGGCTCGAACGAAATGCAGATTCCTAGTATATCCAAAGTGTTCATCTGTGATCTGGAATGGCTATCATTGCCTCTGACGAATGTGAATATATCTATATATGATATCTATTTAGGCGTTGCTTATGTTTTTCATCCTCGCTAGTCCAGCCCCCGCTCTGTCGTTAGTTAAGTAACCTAACAGGTGATGACGGGACCCCGTGGCGAATGCGGATGGCATAAGCGTACGTCATATTTTCGTTGTTTTCTGCAATGGTAGGATTAATTGATGGGACGCATTAAATTAATGCAAGAAAATAAACCTAAAAGACGTTGTTGGAACAATTTTCAAAAAGCTGTTATTGCAAGGACGTTCACTTTTGTTTTGCACAGAGGTATTCGGTTATGAATACCCAGCACCTCATTCGACGAGGCAAGAGCCGAGATCTCTTCATCGGGAGTGACCCCATGGACAAAAGTTTGCGTCAGGGTAATAAATTCACTATAGTTGATTATTCTTGCTTTGCATCAAGGTATTCAGCTTAGAATATCCTGCACCTCATTCGACGAGTAAAGAGCCGAGATCCCTTCACAGGGAGTGACCTCTTTAGCAAAAGTTTTCGCCACTATATTTTTAAAAAGGCTATCAGGTTCCTTCAACGATATCAAGTTCATTACGTTAACGGGTTTTTCGCCAAAAACCTAGCCGTAGCCCTCCGTCATTTCTTACAAGTAACACTTAGTATTCGTGCTGCGTTTGTTGACTCCGTCAAGGCGTAGTGTACGGTAGCTGAGTGCTGCTTGTTTGTAGCAGTATATGGGATTGGTTAGGACAGTCGTATAACCTTGTTGACTCTGTCAAGGGTTATTCGGGTGGGTTTAATGCAATCCAGATAATGACGGGTTGAACTTGACTAGGACTCTTTGATTTGTTGACTCCGTCAAGGTCACTTGGGTCCTAGGGGCAAAAATCCACATCGGGAGTTTCTAAAAAACTGAAACTTTCAGATTTAGCATACCTTCTGGAGTGTGGTGAGTAGAGTGGATTCCATCTAGGTCATCACACAATGATAGTTGGATCCCGATCCCACTGATGTGTTGGATTACTCTCGGGAGATTATTTCACTTAACAATCAATGCTATAAACCAAGTAGGTGTCTAGAACGGTGTTAGCGGGGCTATGCCTCCAGGGAAAAGATGTTATTTAATTAAGGAACTTCGCGAAAGCGTTGGAAAACCTCCCTCGAAGTACCAACACCAGCCTGGCTGAAAGGTTAAGCAAGTATTGCGACGTGTGATTAATCCTGACTAGTTCTTCTTTTAGGGTTTGAAGAAGAATTTGAGAAAACAGTGGAAGCCATCCTGGCTAGATAAACTAATAAACCAATCTAATCTTGCAAGAGCACACGCTGAGTGTTTCTTTTCTCTCTCTCCAGGTAGCAACCATTTCACGCCCTAATCAAGATAATAAAATGTATCGCTTAACCGATCCGAATTCTTATTCGGGGCTGGGGAACGTTGGTTCGGCTCTAACTTGTGACAACAGTCATAAGTGTGAGCAAGGGAAAGAGGATTATATGGATTCTAAGGATACCTAGTTGAAGAAGAAGCATGGTTTTGCATCTACTTCAGGTGTTCTTGTAATTGAGAACTGCTTTACGGTCAGCCCTACCTCCTGGGTACTTGATACCGGATCAGGATCTCATATCTGTAATTTATTGCAGGGACTAAGAAAAAGTAGGAAAGTTATACCTGGTGATATGTCGCTCAGAGTAGCGAACGGAGCATAAGTTAATGCTGCGGCCGTCGGTGAATATCACCTAGTGTTGCCAAATGGCAATACTATGATTTTGAACGATTGCTACTATATACCTTCCATGGTTTACAACATCATATCAGTTTCTTTACTCGATAAAGATGGATATAACTTTGTTCTTGATAGAAATATCATGAACATTTACCTTCATAAGGTACTGGTTGCAGAAGGTACACTGTGTAATGGCATCTACGTTCTTAATCAGAATACAGTTCTCAATATACAAAACACACGCAAGAGGAAGAATTTAGATACGAATGAATCCTGCTTGTGGCATTGTAGACTTGTTCATATCGGAGAGAAAAGACTAAGTAAGTTGCACAAAGATGGACTCTTGAATGCGTTTGAGTTTTCATCTTATGAAACTTGTCAGTCCTGTCTCAAAGGGAAGATGACCAAATCTCCGTTCACCGGACATGGAAAAAGAGCAACAAAGCTCTTGGGACTCATACATAGTGGTGTATGTGGTCCGATGTCTATACATGCAAGGGGTGGGTTCTCGTACTTCATCACATTCACTGACGATCTCTCTAGATTCGGATATGTGTAACTTATGAAACACAAATCTGAAGCTTTTGAGAAATTCAAGGAATTCAGAAACGAATTAGAGAACCAGACTGGCAAAATTATCAAGATCCTCCGGTCTGATAGAGGAAGGGAGTACTTAAGCACGGAATTCCTAGATTACTTAAAAGAGAATGGTATTCTCTTTCAGCTTACTCCTCCTTATACACCACAGCACAACGGTGTATTGGAACGGAGGAATCGTACCCTATTGGATATGGTTCGCTCCATGATGAGTAGTGCCGAGTTGCCTCTTTCATTTTGGGGACATGCGCTTCAGACAGCGGCATACCTACTTAATTACGTTCCATCCAAATTAGTGCCTAAGACTCCATCTGAAATATGGAGTGGAAGAAATCCGTATCTTAAGCGATTTAAGATATGGGGTTGTCCGGCCTATGTGAAAACATAGAAACCGGACAAGCTAGAGGCACGGTCAGTTCTGTGTAAATTTGTGGGATATCCTAAAGACTCACTAGGATATCTGTTCTACCACACTGAGGAACAGAAGGTGTTTGTATCTCGCTACGCTACCTTTTTAGAAAGGGAGTTTCTTACAAAAGAAACTAGTGGGAGTTCGGTAGAACTGGAAGAAATTCAGCGACCACAAAATGTAACTGAAAATTTAGAGGAACCACTGGATTCAATAACCCCAGACGAATCTCAGCCACTCCGCAGATCTGGTAGGATTTCTCATCCGCCAGAGAGATACTACGGTTTTCTCTTAGACGGGGATCGAGAAGATTGCATCTTGGAAGAAGATGACCCTACCAGTTTCAGGCAGGCCATTATCAGTAGGGACTCTGATAAGTAGCTGGAAGCAATGCAATCCGAAATGGAGTCCATGTACACCAATAAAGTGTGGACCTTGGATATTACTCCACCTGGGGTAAAACCCGTTGGATGCAAATGGATCTACAAAAGGAAACTTGGTGTAGATGGGCAGGTGGAAACCTATAAAGCTAGACTCATTGCAAAAGGTTTTCATCAAAGACCTGGTTTGGACTATGATGAAACTTTTTCTCCAGTGGCTATGCTCAAATCCATTAGGATCCTACTTGCCATTGCTGCCTTCCATGACTATGAAATCTGGCAGATGGACGTTAAAACGGCTTTTCTAAACGGCTGTTTAGAAGAGTACGTTTACATGGATCAGCCAGAAGGTTTTGTAGACAGTGGGAGCAGCGGGAAGGTGTGCAAGTTTCTTAAATCCATTTATGGATTAAAGCAGGGATCGCGGAGCTGGAACATCTGTTTTGATGAGGCAATCAAGGAATTTGATTTCATCAAGAACAAAGATGAAACTTGTGTCTATAAGAAGATTGCAGGACGAACTGTCGTATTCCTAGTCTTGTACGTGGACGACATTCTTTTGATAGGAAATGACATTCCTATGCTACAATCGGTCAAGCTATTTTTGTCACAACGGTTCTCCATGAAGGACCTGGGTGATACCTCGTACATTCTGGGGATCAAGATCTACAGAGATAGATCCAAGAGACTACTGGGACTTTCGCAGTCCAGGTACATAGAGACCGTACTAAAGAGATTTAGTATGGAGGATTCCAAGCGCGGTAACATACCCGCATTGCACGGAATTATCATCTCCAAGAAGATGTCTCCTATGACTGACGAGGAGAGGGTTCGCATGAGCACTATACCCTACGCTTCGGCGGTAGGATATATAATGTATGCGATGCTATGTAGAAGACCAGATGTAGCTTACGCACTAAGTGTGGTGAGCCAGTATCAGTCAGACCCAGGTGAGGACCACTGGACGGCAGTAAAGAACATTCTCAAGTACTTGAGAAGGACTAAGGAGATGTTCCTGGTTTACGGTAATGGAGATCTCAGGGTCGAGTCCTTTACCGATTCAATCTTACAGAGTGACAAAGATGACAGCAAGTCTGTCTCGGGTTTTGTGTTTACCCTCAACGGAGGGGCGGTGTGTTGGAGGAGTTCCAAACAGGATACCGTCGCAGACTCGATGATGGAGGCTGAATACATTGCTGCAAGCGATGCCGCAAAAGAGGCGGTTTGGATGAAGAAGTTCATTAGTGAACTTCAGGTGGTTCTGTCCATTGTTGACACAATACCGTTGTATTGCGATAACAATGGGGCTATAGCTTTAGCGAAGGAACCAAGGTCCCATCAGAAATCCAGACAGATCTTAAGGCGGTATCACCTGATCAGGGAGATCATTGATCGCCAGGAGATCGAGATACGGAGAGTGGACACAAAAGACAACACGGCGGATCCATTCACGAAGGCCTTGCCCCAGACTCAGTTCGAGCGGCTGATCGAGATGATAGGTCTTCGATACGCCAGTACATGGCCTTAGTGCAAGTGGGAGATTGTTAGTGTATATGCCCTAGAGGCCATTACTGTATCATACTAGTTTGTATATTACTTAATGGAAGCTTGGGATATTCACCATTGTATATACAATCTTGCTCAAAATAGTAGTATACTACTTGGTTTGTTTCTACTTCAATGTGTACGTGTGTTTCTTTTAAAATATCGCCTATACATATTAGTAGAGCCCTTAGGATTTTTGACTGATTACCGGCGTTGTGATGGCGATCACACCCGTGGGGGCTGTGTTAGTGTATATGCCCTAGAGGCCATTAGTGTATCATACTAGTATGTATATTATTTGATGGAAGCTTCGGATATTCACGTTGTATTTACAATCTTTCTCAAAATAGTAGTATGCTACTTGGTTTGTTTCTGCTTTAATGTGTGCATGTGTTTCTTTTAGCATATCGCCTTTACACATTAGTGGAGCCCTTAGGATCTTTGCTTGATTACCAGCGTTGTGATGGCAGTCACACTCGTGGGGGCTGGGTAATCTACAAGAACATCCTTATGCAGGTCCCTAGTCGTAGGACTATCGAGACAGGGCTTCGATACTCTGGAGTAGACTAGCGTTTGCGCTTCTCATCCCAGCTTGGGAGACGGCCTGTCCCACAGCCGTCAGTACGTCGTACTTGGGATAGTATGCGGGTGCTCGTTAGGTTACGAGTACACTGGACAGGACTCGTCGGAAACTGTTGGTTGGTATTATAACTTTTGTCCGTTATCAGTTCCCAGGTGACATTAGTACAGCTTAGTCCGTTGACTTGACACTGTCACTTCGCCTCGAGTGTGTTCCCACTGTACTTTGATTACTACCCTACCACGGCTCAAAGGAGTCGTGCAAACAGGTAGTTTTTGGGTGCAGTCCCGAAGCACTTGGAGGCAGTGACGGTTAGACAGGATTCGTCTCTCCCGGTATTGGGGGTTGATATCGCGCTGTGTCTAGGAGAGCCATTACACAAAGTCCCTGGCCAGGGCAAGCGAGATAGACTGGTAGGTTTCCAGTATTATCTCAGAGTGTTCTGGGCTACACTCAGACACGACATGTACCGCTATTAGGGGACTGACGTTTACCGCCCCCTAGGCCCGCCATGCAATGTTCTTAGACGAACAGACCGGACTGTACGGAGACTGTCACATTCAGGCTCAGTAGGAGTTCAGATGGGTTTATCTCGTCAGTCTTCTTGTCGGCATCTACCTGGGGACCGTTACGTACAGCTAGTGCCGCTTGCGGTCTGTGGTTAAACCCACTGCCAGCGTAGTATCGAGTCTTTAGAGTCCCACACAGAGGGTTATTCTCCTTTAGGCAAAATGAGTTGAGGTCGCATTGTTTTGCGACGGGGTTCGTTCACATCCGCGCACTTGTGCACGTTTGGTGTCCGGACAGCTTATACTAGTGGGCTTTGGTTTAAGCCGTATCCTAGTATATGATTTGGGATTGGTTTTATCTCATTGTATCCGTGTTCCTCGGAACACGGATATGGGTGTGTATGCAGAGTTGACTGTGGCAGAGGCAGAGGACTTTCATTAGGGTTGATGACCATTGATATTTTCTTAACCCTAATGTTTATGTGTGAAATATGATTTATTAATATTAGTTAATTATAATTGTGCTTGGTTAGGGTTGTTGACCATTTGACTATACTTGACTTGTTGACCTAGGTTGACAAGTTGACCATCATCATTCCATATGAAAGACGCTCTTTGATCCTTGCAAAAGCATTTAATGTGAAATGATAATGGTCATTTCTTGATTAACCATCAAAATTATCTTTAGCTAATTATCTATTTTTCATAATTCAAATATATGTGAGAAGGTTGGATTATTCTTCTCATTCTATCATTCTCATTCTCTCTCCTCCTCTTCCTCTCTCTCTAGCTCTCCCCTCTCATGAGTTGAGAACCACTTGAGCTTGAGATAAATCCCTCAAAAATACTCTCTACTCTTTCTAAGGTCCTAGGTTTAGCACACCAAGCACTTTAGTTACTTCTAGTTTGAGATTGGAGCCAAAGGTAGAGGCCCTCGGGTGGATCTTTCTTCGGCAAGAGAAGGCGACAAGGAGAACCCGTTCTTTCACTCCAAGGAGCAAGAAGAGAAGGACTTGAAGACCTAGGTATAACCCCCTTTCCGAGTAGCTAACTCATTTAGCTTGTTAGTTAGTTTTGTTTAGTAAAGATCCCTCCTTTAGCATAGTCCTTGTTGCCTAGTGTTGTAAAAATTCGATTTTTCATAACGTTTCCGCCTCCCCGCAAGCACCGGGGTGGGCAACGTGGACTTACAGTGGTATCAGAGCCTAGCTAAACACAAACTAACTAGTTAGCAAAGTATATAGAACTTCGATCGCAAAAAAATCGCAAAACACTTTTTCAAAACCCTAACTTTCTGCCGATTTTTAAACCTGCTTTAAAAATAATAAATGATGTCTTAAAAATCGGCTCAGGCTTTTTTAAGTACAGGCAAGAAAAACGACCAACTGAATCGACCAACTCACAGCGGTTCCGCGGCCGAGTTGACTCGGCCATGGATCGTTTCTCCTGCAGTTTACTTATGGCGGTATTTTGTGATTTTTGAGATGGTTTGTTTCTGCCCAGATTTTCCAGAGAACAAGTTAGTTTTTGGGGTGGTCACAAATCCGTATTTTTGATCGAACTTCTTTACACTTTGGCTAATGGGTCATATCTGTAATGTGATATATGTATTGAACGTCTGCTAATTGCTATACGTCGATTAGTGGGGGTTATACATATCTGTGATCTATAATGTTGATGGTTTGTGTATATGAATTCGTTGGATTGTCGCGGATGAATAGCCGAGGGGTTGTGAGATGAGAGTTTTCTTATTCTTTCAATTCATGTAATATGTAAATTGATGTAATATTATTTGTATGGCCGCACAACCGGGTCTGGGTTGTAGCCGTCATTGTATAATTTCTTTTTACTGTTTTTGCTCCTTGGATAGACCCAAGGTGGGGTGTACAAACTACCGGGTATCTCGAAGTGCCAAGTGGCCTACTCACGTTGTTGAGGGAGGTTGCTTCACTTCGGGTACTTGGCGGGTAGTTTGCCGCACCCGTAGGGGTCTAGGGTGGGGTTTGGCTATTCATCGCGACCGTGTAATCCGCTCTTCGTTACAGGCTCGTACGAAATGCGGATTCCTAGTATATCCAATGTGTTCATCTGTGATCTGGAATGGCTATCATTGCATGTGACGAATATTTATATATATATATCTATATGATATCTATTTAGGCGTTGCTTATGTTTTGCATCCGCGCTAGTCCAGCCCCCGCTCTGTCGTTAGTTAAGTAACCTAACGGGTGATGACGGGACCCCGTGGCGAATGCGGATGGCATAAGCGTACGTCATATTTTCGTTGTTTTCTGCAATGGTAGGATTAAATGATGGGACACATTGGAATTAATGCAAGAAAAAAATAAACCAAGTAACAGTCGTTGGAACACTTTGAAAACCACTCGGTTCTTTTCAAAACCAAATTTTAAATGCGGAGCTTGAACCACTCCTTTTGAAAGCTATCTCGTTCAATCGATTATATCAAGTTCACTATGTTCACGGTTTCGCCAAAACCATTCGTAGCCCTCCGTCGTTTCACATGAATGGTCAATAAGTATTCAAGCTATGTATGTTGGCCAAAGTCAAGGCATAGTGATTGGTAGCTATTGGATATTCATGTGCAGCATAGATAGATGTGTTGGTTTGGGGCAGTTGTTCTACCATGTTGGCCAAAGTCAAGGGTATGTGCGGGTGGGCTCAGATTAACCTGGAGAATGACGGATAGAACTTGACATGTGACTTATGATATTTTGGCCAAAGTCAAGGTCATAAGAGCATGGGGCAAAAATCCACAACGGGAGTTTCAAAAGAACTGAAACATGCTAGCGCTGCATACCATTTGGAGTGTGATGATTCTGGTAGGATTCCTTCAGTTTTGTCACGCGATGATATTTGGATCCCGATCCTACTATGAGTATATGCTACTCCTCGAGAAATTTCTCACTTAACGATCAATACTATAAACCTAGTAGGTGTCTAGAAAGGTGTTAGCGGGGCTACACCCCGAGGGAAAAGAGTTTACTTAATTAAGGAACTTCGCGAAAGCGTTGGAAAACCTCCCTCAAAGTACCGACACTGGCCTGGCTGAACGGTTAAGCAAGTATTGTACGGTGAGATTGATCCCGACTAATTCTTCCTTTATGGTTTGAGGAGGGATTCGAGAGACAGTGGGAGCCATCCTGTTTAGACAAATTAAAAACCACTCTAAACTTGCAAGAGTATCATGCTAAAGTGTTTCTTCTCTCTCCTAATTGCAGCGACCAATTATCATGACTGGACTTAAGTTACTTCTAGATAAAAACATACTGACAGGGCCAAACTATAAAGATTGGCTCAGGAATGTCAAAATAGCAATCACTTATGACAAGTTGGGGGTACCTTCTTACCACCAAAGCTCCCCCTGTCCCAGGTCCCAAAACCAGCGTCGCGGATAGGGAAATCCGCAAGACCTGGGAAATCGACTGCGCGAAGGCCAAGTGCCTCGTGCTTGCCTCTATGGACAATGAACATCAGAGGAGGCACGAGAATATGGACCTCGAATCCATATTTCTCCATACAAAAGAACTGTATGGAGAGCAATCCCGTATCGCCAGATACGAAGTGTCGAAGAAGTTGTTTTCGGCGAGATTGGCCGTCGGATCATCGGCAGCGGAACATGTGCTTAAGATGATTGGCTACATAGAGGAGCTCACGGACCTTGAGACCACGTTGGAGAATGAGCTCTATACGGACTTGATTCTCCAGTCCCTTCCTTCCACTTACGCCCAGTTCATCCCGAACTTCAACTTGCAGGAAAAGGAAGTTGAACTTTCAGAGCTCCTCAACATGCTGAGGAGTGCAGAGGGCACCCTACAGAATGGTAGGGAAACATCCACTTTGTTTGTAGAAGGATCTTCCTCTTCTAGGTCCAGGGCGAAAGCCAAGGGAAAGAGGAAGAAAACCCCCGCCAAACCAAGGGGCGGTGTTAGTAAGGTGGATTCGAAGGGAAAGGCAAAAGCAACAAAGGTAGCTGGGATGCTTGTGGATAAGGAAGAGTGCTTTTACTGTCACAAGAGTGGACACTGGAAGAAAGATTGCAGGGCTTGGAAGGCCAGAACACAGGATCTGAAGCAAGTTGCGGCTTCAGCTTCAGGTGTGTATGTTATTGAAAACTGTCTATCAATAAACTCTACGTCCTGGGTATTGGATACCGGATCAGGATCTCATATCTGTAATTCTTTGCAGGCGTTGAGAAAGCGTAGGTTTTTGAAGGCAGGTGACATGACCCTCAAAGTTGCAAACGGAGCTAGCATGGATGCTGAGGCCGTGGGGGACTATCACCTGGGAATGTCAGATGGACATGTTTTGGTTCTACGTAATTGTTTTTTTTGTACCCAATGCAACTTGTAATATCATTTCTGTATCTTTAATTTCTAAAGAAGGTTATGAATTTGCGTTTGTAAGTAATGTTGTAAACATTCACCTTAATCAAGTTCTGATTGGGTCAGGTACATTAAGCAATGGTATATACGTATTAAACCAACCACAGATTTTTAATGTCCAGAATACACACAAAAGAAAGTCTCCGGAAACAAATCAGGCTTTCTTATGGCATTGTAGACTGGGTCACATCAATGAGAGAAGGTTGACGAAGTTACATACAGAAGGATATTTGGATCCGTTCGAATATCAATCATATGCAACTTGTCAATCCTTTCTCAAAGGATAGATGACAAAGACTCCGTTAACTCGACACGGGGTAAGAGCGAGCGAGCTCTTGGGACTCGTACACAGCGACGTGTGCAGTCCAATGTCTACGCATGCACGAAGCGGATATTCTTACTTCATTACTTTTACGGATGACTTTTCAAGGTACGGATATGTCTTCTTGATGAAACATAAATTCGAAGCCTTTGGAAAATTCCAGGAATATAAGAATGGTGTAGAAAAACAAACAGGCAAAAGTATAAAGACACTGAGATCCGATCGAGGTGGTGAATACTTGAGTGCCGAGTTCCTGGATTACTTAAAATAGAATGGAATTCTCTCTCAGCTTACTCCTCCATACACTCCGCAACATAACGGTGTATCGGAGAGACGGAACCGAACCCTATTGGATATGGTACGGTCCATGATGAGTAACGCTGAGTTACCGCGATCATTCTGGGGATATGCACTAGAATCAGTTGCATACCTTTTGAACCGAGTTCCAACTAAGACTGTGCCTACTACACCATATCAGATGTGGTGTGGGAAGAGACCCTATCTTAATCATATTAAGACATGGGGATGTCCAGCTTTTGTCAAAAAGCAGCATGCGGACAAACTCGAGGCACGCTCAGTACAGTGCAAGTTTGTGGGATATCCTAAGAACTCCAAGGGATATTTCTTCTATTGCGAAGAGGAACAAAAGGTTTTTGTTTCTCGTCATGCCAACTTCTTGGAAACTCAGTTTTTGGAAAAACTGATAAGTGGGAGCGCAATAGAACTGGAAGAAATTCCAGAACCACGAGTTATTACTGAAAGCTTAGTAGAACCAGAGGGTTCGAAAGATCAGGACATTCCTGCGCCGCTCCGCAGAAGTAGTAGGCAGTCTCATCCGCCCGAGAGATACTACGGTTTTCTCATAGACAGGGATAGAGAGGATTGCATCATTGATAGTGATGAGCCGACTAGCTTCCAGCAGGCCATTCAGAGCGTTAACTCGGTAAAATGACTGGATGCAATGTGGACCGAAATGGAGTCCATGTACACCAACAAAGTATGGACGTTGGACGTTGCTCCAGATGGGGTAAAACCCGTAGGATGCAAGTGGATCTTCAAAAGGAAGATTGGTGTAGATGGACAGGTTGAGACCTATAAAGCTAGACTTGTTGCAAAGGGTTTCCGTCAAAGACCTGGCTTGGACTATGATGAAACCTTTTCTCTAGTGGCTATGCTGAAATCCATTCGGATCCTTCTTGCCATTGCTGCCTTCCACGATTATGAGATCTGGCAGACGGACGTAAAGACCGCTTTTCTAAATGGAAATTTAGAGGAGTGTGACTATATGGACCTGCCAGAGGGTTTCATTCAGAGTGGGAGCGGAGGAAAGGTGTGCAAGTTGCTTAAGTCCATTTATGGACTAAAGCAGGCATCGCGGAGTTGGAACATCTGTTTTGATGAGACGGTCAAGGAATTTGGCTTTATCAAAAATCCAGATGAACCATGCATCTATAGTAGATTTGTAGCAAGAACTGTAGTATTCCTCGTTTTATACGTGGATGACATTCTCTTGATAGGAAATAGCATTCCTATGCTACAATCTGTCAAAGGGTTCTTGTCACACAGGTTCTCCATGAAAGACCTGGGTGATGCCTCTTACATTCTGGGGATCCGTATCTATCGTGATAGATCCAAGAGGATATTAGGACTTTCACAGTCCAGGTACATCGACACCATACTGAAAAGATTCAGTATGGAAGATTCCAAGCATGGTAATCTACCGGCTTGTCACGGGATCACCCTCTCCAAAGAGATGTCTCCCAAGACTGATTTGGAAAGGGATCGCATGTCTATTATACCCTACGCTTCTGCTGTGGGCTCTATAATGTATGCGATGTTGTGCACCAGACCAGATGTAGCTTATGCACTGAGTGTGGTAAGCCGGTATCAGTCAAACCCTGGGGAAAAACACTGGATAGCGGTAAAGAACATTCTCAAGTACATGAGAAGGACTAAGGAGATGTTCTTGGTGTATGGCGGAAAAGACCTCCAGATCGAGGCCTTTGCTAACTCCAACTTCCAGAGTGACAAGGATGATTCCAAGTCCATATCGGGTTATGTCTTTACCCTCTATGGAGGGGCGGTGTGTTGGAAGAGTCCAAACAGGAAACCGTTGCTGACTCGACGATGGAAGCGGAATATATCGCTGCTGCAGATGCCGCAAAAGAGGCCGTTTGGATAAGGAAGTTCCTAACAGAACTTTAGGTGGTTTCGTCCATTGTTGATACAATAGCTCTGTATTGCGACAACAATGGGGCTATAGCTTTAGCGAAGGAACCCAGGTCCCATCAGAAGTCCAGGCACATCTTGAGGCGGTATCACCTGATCAGGGAGATCGTGGGTCGCCAGGAGATCGAGGTTCGAAGAGTTGCTACGGATGATAACACTGCTGATCCATTCACGAAGGCCTTACCCCAGACTCAGTTCGAGCGGATGATTGAGATGATAGGTCTTCGATACGCCAGTACATAGCCTTAGTGCAAGTGGGAGATTGTTAGTGTATATGCCCTAGAGGCCATTACTGTATCATACTAGTATGTATATTACTTGATGGAAGCTTGGGATATTCACCTTGTATTGACAATCTAGCTCAAAATAGTAGTATGCTACTTGGTTTGTTTCTGCTTTAATGCGTGCATGTGTTTCTTTTAGCATATCGCCTTTACACATTAGTGGAGCCCTTAGGATCTTTGCTTGATTACCAGCGTTGTGATGGAAGTCACACTCATGGGGGCTGGGTAATCTACAAGCACATCCTTATGCAGGTCCCTAGTCCTAGGACTATTGAGACAGGGCATCGATACTCCGGAGTAGACTAGCGTATGCGCTTCTCATTCCAGCTTGGGAGAAGGCCTGTCCTACAGCCGTCAGTACGTCGTATTTGGGATAGTATGCGGGTGCTCGTTAGGTTACGAGTACACTGGACAGGACTCGTCGGGAACTGTTGGTTGGTATTATACCTATCGTCAGTTATCAGTTCCCAGGTGACATGAGTACAGCTTAGTCCGTTGACTTGACACTGTCACTTCACCTCGAGTGTGTTCCCACTGTACTTTGATTTCTACCCTACCACGGCTCAAAGGAGTCAAGCAAACAGGTAGTTTTTGGGTGCAGTCCTAAAACACTTGGAGGCAGTGACGGTTAGACATGATTCGTCTCTCCCGGTATTGGGGGTTGATATCACGCTGTGTCTAGGAGAGCCATTACACAAAGTCCCTGGCCAGGGCAAGCGAGATAGACTGGTAGGTTTCCAGTGTTATCTCAGGGTGTTCTGGGCTACACTCCGACACGACTTGTACCGCTATTAGGGGACTGATGTTTACCGCCCCCCTAGGCCTGCCATGCGATGTTCTTAGACGAACATACCGGACTGTACGGAGACTGTCTCATTCAGGCTCAGTAGCAGTTCAGATGGGTTTATCTCGTCAGTCTTCTAATCGGCATCTACCTGGGGACCGTTACGTACAGCTAGTGCAGCTTGCGGTCTGTGGTTAAACCCACTGCCAGCGTAGTGTCGAGTCTTCAGAGTCCCACACAGAGGGTTATTCGCCTTTAGGCAAAATGAGTAGAGGTCGCATGGTTTTGCGATGGGGTTCGTTCACATCCGCGCACTTGTGCACGTTTGGTGTCCGGACAGCTTATACTAGTGGGCTTTGGTTTAAGCCGTATCCTAGTATATGATTTGGGATTGGTTTTATCCCATTGTATTCTTGTTCCTCGGAAAACGGATACGGGTGTGTATGCACAGTTGACTGAGGCAGAGACAGAGCACTTTCATTAGGGTTGATGACCATTGACATTTTCTTAACCCTAATGTTTAT
Source organism: Agapanthus africanus (assembly GCA_030015575.1). Taxonomy (NCBI): domain Eukaryota; kingdom Viridiplantae; phylum Streptophyta; class Magnoliopsida; order Asparagales; family Amaryllidaceae; genus Agapanthus; species Agapanthus africanus. The sequence goes on along the minus strand of JASDDO010000029.1, from coordinate 28,181,686 downwards.
GTGTGAAATATGATTTATTAATATTAGTTAATTATAATTGTGCATGGTTAGGGTTGTTGACCAATTGACTATACTTGACTTGTTGACCTAGGTTGACAAGTTGACCATCATCATTCCATATGAAAGATGCTCTTTGATTCTTGCAAAAGCATTTAATGTGAAATGATAATGGTCATTTCTTGATTAACAATCACAATTATCTTTAGCTAATTATCTATTTTTCATAATTCACATATATGTGAGAAGGTTGGATTATTCTTCTCATTTTATCATTCTCATTCTCTCTCCTCCTCTTCCTCTCTCTCTAGCTCTCCCCTCTCATGAGTTGAGAACCACTTGAGCTTGAGATAAAGCCCTCAAAAATACTTTCTACTCCTTTTAAGGTCCTAGATTTAGCACACCAAGAACCTTAGTTACTTCTAGTTTGAGGTTGGAGCCAAAGGTAGAGGCCCTCGGGTGGATCTTTCTTCGGCAAGAGAAGGCGACAAGGAGAACCCGTTCTTTCACTCCAAGGAGCAAGAAGAGAAGGGCTTGAAGACCTAGGTATAACCCCTTTCTGAGTAGCTAACTCTTTTAGCTTGTTAGTTATTTTTGTTTAGCAAAGATCCCTCCTTTAGCATAATCCATGTTGCCTAGTGTTGTAAAAATCCGATTTTTCATAACGTTTCCGTTTCGCCGATAGCACCGAGGTGGGCAACGTGGACTTACAGGCTGGGTAATCCACAAGCACATCCTTATGCAGGTTCCTAGTCGTAGGACTATCGAGACAGGGCATCGATACTCCAGAGTTGACTAGCGTATGCGCTTCTCATCCCAGCAGGAGAGACGGTCTGTCCCACAGCTGTCAGTACGTCGTACTTGAGATAGTATGCTGGTGCTCGTTAGGTTACGAGTACACTGGACAGGACTCATCGGGAACTGTTGGTTGGTATTATACCTATCGTCAGTTAACAGTTCCAAGGTGACATGAGTACAGCTTAGTCCGCTGACTTGACACTGTCACTTCGCCTCGAGTGTATTCCCACTGTTCTTTGATTACTACCCTACCACGGCTCTACTGAGTCGTGCAAATAGGTAGTAGTTGAGTGCAGTCCCGAAGCACTTGGAGGCAGTGACGGTTAGACAGGATTCTTCTCTCCCGGTATTGGGAGTTGATATCGCGCTGTGTCTGGGAGAGCCATTACACAAAGTCGTCCCTGGCCAGGGCAAGCGAGATTTGCTGGTAGTGTTACCAGTAATTTCTCAGGGTGTTTTGGGCTATACTCTGACACGACTTGTACCGCTATTAGGGGACTGACGCTTGCCACCCCCTAGGCCCGCCATGCGATACTCTTAGTCGAACATACCGGACTGTACGTAGATTGTCACATACAGGCTCAGTAGGAGTTCGGATGGGTTCACCTCATCAGTCTTCTTATCGGCATCTACCTGGGGACCGTTACGTACAGCTAGTGCCGCTTGCGGTCTGTGGTTAACCCCACTGCCAGCGTAGTGTCGAGTCTTTAGAGTCCCACACAAAGGGTTATTCGCCTTTTGGCAAAACAGAGTAGAGGTCGCATGGTTTTGCGACGGGGTTCGTACACATCCGCGCACTTGTGCACGTTTGGTGTCCGGACAGTTATTACTAGCAGGCTTTGGTTTAAGCCAGATCCTAGTATATGTTTTGGGATTGGTTTTATCTTATTGTATTCGTGTTCATCGGAATGTGGATGCGGGTGTGTATGCACAGTTGATAGAGGCAGAGGCAGCGGATTCTCATTAGGGTTGTTGACCATTTGACTTTGGTTGACTTGTTGACTGTTGACTTTTTCCAAACCCTAATGAGAATGATAATAATGATTAATAATGATAATTAAGGATTGTTGTGTGATGGTTAGGTTGACTGTTTGACCATGGTGGACATTTTGACCCTTGTTGACATTTTGACCAAAATCATTTCATATCAAAGATGCTTCTTGATCTTTGCAAATTGCATTTATTATGAAATGATAATGGTCATTCCATACTAACCATCACATTTTCCTTTTTAATTATTATTATTAATCTATTATTCTTTCATATGAGCATGGTTGCAAAAGGAGAGCTCTCATTCTATTATATCTTTTCTCTCTCTTTGCAAAAGCTCTTCTCCTTCCTCTCTCAAATCTTAAGTGTTCCATGTGTTGGAAATCATAAGTTTTTGGGACAAAGCCACCATAACACATCTATACACATTCTAGGGTACTAGGTTTAGCAAACCAAATACCATAGTTACCTCTAGGTTGAGGTAGGAGCTCAAGTTCGAGGCCCTCGGGTGGATCTATCTTCGGCAAAGAGGAGACAAGGAGGAGGAGCCGTTCAAACTACCACAAGGAGCAAGCAAGGAGGAGAACAACAAGAAGAGAAGGAGTTCAAGACATGGTATAACCCCCTAACCGAGTAAGTAAAGCTCGTAGTTGTTGCTAGTGTGTTGTTTAGCAAAGATCCGGGTTTTCTAGTCTATGTTACCAAAACCCTAAAAATTGTTTTTTACCGTTTCCGCAACCCCGTAAGAACCGGGAGAGGTAACGTGGACCTAACAATATGCATATAAACATGTGGCTATAATATCATATCTAGCCCTGACGCTTAACGCCATACGGGCGATTTCCCCGTAGATGTTAAATCTACTCACCGAGGATCTCGAGCTAAGTAAATCTAACCGCCTATATTCCTTTCTTCGCAGCGTCCGAAGTCCCCACCTGTGATCCTATTAACACAAAACACAATAACGCATGGATTTAGCAAACTACTCAATAATAACGAACACAGCGCCAATTTAACGAATCGGTTCCCTTAAGCTACGAAAAGGTTCACTTAGCGGCTAACGTGTGTAGCGATGTCACCAAAACAAACCTACGACAGCAATCTACCCAAAACCTAAAACTACGTCCGATCAATCGTATCTCACTTTGCCGAAACACCTAAAATTAGCTAAGTTGTCTCAGATTTTACCTACAGTCAAAACATAAAAATCCAGCAGTTCCAAACACCTACAGACAACTACCCTAAAAATCACAACACCCCAGTCCCCTACACAGCCGATCTCGCCGGAAAATCCCCTCATGTCGCCGGCCAAACGAGGTCAGGTGGGGTTTGTGCTTCAGCTGAACACTCAGGGCCTCTAGTCAAACACTAATACACTGCTAGATTTTCCAGTAACAACTCGTGTCATATCAGATTACAGACACTCAAAAATGACACTAAAACTATGACATGTGCTCAAAACTATAATTTTAGTGTTCTAAACAACATCTACTATGCAATACAACATCATAAACACCCTAATTAACATTTATGGATCGTTATCTATCCACACTTGCTCAAAACCCTAGCTTTCCATGCTCCAAGTGATCTTAGTGGCTTAATCTTGACTTGTGAAGGATTTTAGTGAATTGTAGTGGTGATTTGGTTTGGGTTTGTGAGGATTTAGGTTAGGGTTTCAGTTTGAGGGTGTGAGGGAGATGAGATGAAGAAAAAATGTGAGAATGAGAGAATGAGGTGGGAGTGAGGGATTATGTGAGTGAGGGTTGAGAGTGGTGAACACAAATGGGGTGAGAGTTTAGATTGAGCCATGCCCCCTTCTCTCTCCTCATTAAAAGCAAGCCATGCTTGCCCCATGCCTCTTGATGAATGCCACCCTCTCTCTCTCTCTCCCTCTCTCTCTCTCTCTCAAGTCAACCAAATTCAAACCCCTTAATTTAAAAACTTAATAATTTAAATAATTACATATTACAATTTAATTGAAATGGGGTTAAGGTGCCATGGCTATTTAAGCATGGTTAACACCAATTAACCCTAGGTTAACATGCACAAGTGTGTGCAAGCCCGAAATAAATAATAATAAAATATTAATTAATTTTTATAAAATATGTGAAAACTATTTTGGTAAACTCTTTACTAAAAATCCGCATTATCATTTCATTAACACTAATCGCATTCTAAGGTGTTACAATATCTAATAAGGTACGATTCCGTCGTTCTGACACACCGTTGTGCTGTGGTGTGTAAGAGGGAGTGAGCTGACAGAGAATCCCATTGCCTTTTAGGAAGTCAGAAAACTCTGTACTCAAATACCCTCCTCCTCGATCTGATCGAAGTTTCTTAATGCTCAAACCAGTTTGTTTTTCTACTTCAAGTTTATACTCTTTGAATTTCTCAAAAGCTTCAGACTTATGCTTCAACAAGAACACGTGTTCAAATCTTGAGAAATAATCATTAAAAGTTATGAAGTATGAAAAACCGCCTCTAGCATGTGTAGACATTGGTCCGCATACATCATATTGTATGAGGCCTAAGAGTTCAGTAGCTCTCTCTCCGTGTCCAGTAAACGGAGTTTTGGTCATTTTACCCTTGAGGCAAAGACTGACAAGTCGCATAAGATTTATATTTAAAGGGATTTAAATATCCATCATTATGTAGCTTGTTTAGTCTTGCTTCATTAATATGACCAAGTCTACAATGCCACAAAAAAGTTTCATTTATATCTGAAAATTTTCTTTTGTTTGTGTGTTGTATGTTGAAAACATTGTGTTGATTTAGGACGTAAATCCCGTTAATCAGTGTACCATACCCAATCAACTGTTGATTCAGATTAATGTTCATAACATTGTTTGGCAACATAAAATTATATCCTTCATTGTCTAACAAGGAAACAAATATTATATTACATAGCATTCTTGGTACACAATAACACGGGTTCAAAACCAATATACATCCCGAAGGCAACCCTAGGTGATACTCTCCTACTGATATAGCATGCATATTGGAACCATTTCCAACTCGGAGAGTGTGATCACCAGTCTTCAAAACTTTGCTATATCTCAATCTCTGCATATAATTGCATATGTGAGAACCCGAACCGGTATCTAATGTTAGTTATATGTATGCCCTAGAGGCCATTACTGTACATATGATGTATATTGTAGTGGATGCTAGGACATATATAGGGAGGACTTTCTTGCTCGACATGATAGTACGCTATCTGGTTGCTCTTTATCTTAACATGTACTCTGATTGTCTCTATGTTACATGTTGATAAATCCCTTAGGATATGTACTCGACTACTGGGACTATAATGAGATCATACTAGTGGGGCCACGGTAGCCGACGAGTACAACCTATAACTGTTCCTAGTCGAGGGTGTATCGATACTGGGCATCGATACACCAGAGTAGACTAGCGTATACGCATCTTGACCCATATGATGGGCGATGGATGATCCCATATCCATCGGTGTTTGACATCAAGGATGGTGTACGGGTGCTCAGTAGAGACTGGGTACACTGGACGGACTCGCCGAGAACTCCCAGATGGTATTATACCTCACGTCAGATGGCAGTTCTCCGGTGACACTGGTACAGAGTAGTCTGTTGACCCGAGATCGTCATAGAGTCTTGTGTGATTCCCACTGTACTTTAATTTCCATCATACCATGTCCAAGAGGGCATGCAAAAAGGTGGCTTTTGGGTACAGTCCCGAATCACATGGAGGCATTGAGCGATAGGAGGGGATTCGACTCTCCCGGTATAGGGAGTTGATGTTGTGCTGTGTTCGATTGGCTATAACTGGAAATCCCTGGCCAGGGTTGCTGAGATTTACTGGTAAGTGTTATCAGTAGTTTCTCGAACTTTTATAGACCTCAAATCGACACGATTTATCAAGCTACTGGGGTCTGACGTATACCACACCTAGGCGAGATATGCGATATATCAGACGACGAGACCGGACTGTACGGGAGTGTTACTGATTGGATTCACAGGAGAATGTACAGGCTTGCTTGTTGTCCTTCTGAGCGCTCAATACCTGGGTGGCTGTTACGTTTAGCTGACCGCTTACAGCTTGTGGGTGTTTGATATGATCATCACCTACTGACGGTGTATTGACGATTCTTTAGAGTCCTACACAGAGGTTTCTTGACTCAGACAAAACGGAGTAGGGACACATATGTGATATGTGTAGGACCGAGGATAATGCGATATGTGATACTGTATTCTATTCTCATGATATTTGATATCAGCCGGGTCATCGGATCAAGTGTTGATTCGATGAATCGGTACGGATAAATATTAGTCGGTTATATGCGATATAACCGGATTGTCGAATCATGTGTTGATTCGATAATTTTATGTATAATAATATATATGATATATTAAATTACATTAACTAATATTAGCTCGCTAAAAGATTCTTTTTCTCACTCGGCTAATACATTGATATATATGCGATATATGTTAATTGTATTATTTTATTTTGTTACAATAAATATTATATATATGATATATAATATTGTAACATGATATGATTACTAATGCAACATGTTTAGTGGAGATTAAACAAGGTTAGGGTTTGATCTGGGTTAAGGTTTTCTAGAAGTTTCTAAAAGGTTTCCTTTTTTGTTTTTGCCAAGATATTTTCGAATGACTCATGCTTTAACCCAACCCAAACCCTAGCCCTAGTTAATTCTATACAAAGGATTAGCAACCATGGTTGAATTATTAATTATTATCTTACTTTCATTATTCATCACAAAAGGATTTTATTCATTTATTCATTCATCTTCTTTCTTGAGCTTCATAAAACAGCTTTCTTGCTTTTGATTTTGTGATGAATGTGAGTGAGAATAAGAAAACAAATGAGAGCAAAAATTCTACTTCATCATCCTCATCTACCCTTGCCTTTTAGATGAGAGTGTTCACTTCATTTAGTTAGTGAGAGCTTGTGTTAATGAAACTTCAAGGTAGATCATCTTTGTTATCGAAGATCGGAAGCAAGCTTGCATCTTTCTCTTCATGGGGCCTCTCGAGAGTCCGGAACACGATGATCGCAGCGAAGGGACTTCAACACGGAGCTTTAGAAGTTATGGACCGAATCTACAAAGGTTGTAATCCCTCTCACTTAGTGTTAAAATGTTTAACATGATTGTTTTCGCCTAAACTCTAGTTTAAAGATCTTGTTAAGGGTTGTTCGGCACGGCTAAATTTTAAATCGGACATGGTTGATGCCACGTAGAGCATTGTGCATGTGCTTAGCAACCCTGCAGTGGTATCAGAGCCAGGCTAGAGCTTTAGGCGAAGTCTAGGCGAAGTTTAAAGTCCGATCGAACCCGGAAACCCCGACGAATACCCTTCCCTGGATAATTTTTAAAATTGTTGATTTTTTCATATTAAAAATAATCAGAAAAATCAGCAGGGTATTTTAGGAATTACTGTGAAATACGACATCTTAATTCTACTAAAACGCCGTGGAACCGCGGCAATACCTTGCTTGAGCGGCGGTTCCGCGGCGGAACCGTAGAATTAGGGTTAGGGTTTTGTACAGTAACTTCAGTACCAACTTTCTTATTCTTCTGGGAAATTTTTAATTCCACTCAAGTGTTGAGTTTTCTGGGTTGTATTAGGGACTCGTTGATTCGATCGGATAATTTAACTTCGTTTAACTTTTTTCCCGGATGATTTTAGAAACTGTTAAAAAGTTCGAACGGATATCAACAACTCACTTTTTCCCCTGTCGGAAATTTTTTCAAGAGTTGGATTTTTCCATAGTTTAAGAACGTTCTAAGTCGTGCAAGTAACGCGGTGGACCCTCTAAAATACAACAAACCTTAAATCGATTATGTGACCGTCTTGAACTGCCTCTAAACCTTTTAGAGTTTACGGAAGTACGGCGTGCCACATGTGAGGCGTTGGCTTGACCCTTCTACGGCTGGACCGTTGGTACTGTGGCATGTGATGGATGTTTTTAAACTAAGCTCAAGTGTTGAGCCATTTGGGAAAACTTGGGTGTTTGATTATTCGATCGGAATGTTTAACATTGTCTATTTATCTGAAATGTGATACAATATTTGGAATCCATGGGTAGTTATGAGATAACTAATTTGAATGTTATAAATATAGCAGTTTAGTCTTAGATGATCGGTTGCCACGGAATTTTGATGTGATCAAAAGTCCGTCGCAATCACGTAGCATACGCGGATACTCGCGGGGTAAACTTAATGGACAGCCATGCCCCATAGCCCCGACCAAGTGACTGTAGGAGAACCCCGTCGCCAAAAGCATCCGTTCGGGTGCTCGCGGCAGCGGTGTTCCGCCTTAGTGCACTTCGTCGACGGCATCTGGCGGTGCGGCCGTCTACTAAAGTTTGCGACGAGCATTCGATCAGGACAATCGGGAATCTTGTTGAAGTGCCTGACTTGATATTGAAAAGATTTTTCGATAATGAGACTAAAATGCGGGGTTTATAATTGTTAGGCATGCGATGTCTAAGGAATTCATTTGGTTATGCATGCGATGTCTAAAGAGGTTGCGGATTCCAACTGTTGTAGTTTTACACTTTCTTTTCTGTGACCGTAAACGTAGTATGTGGTGTATCGCCGGCTTCGTTGCTATACATCAACGACAATCGGGATACGCATACTTGCTTACGTTGATGATATGAGATATTATGTGTTGCTGTGATATGTTATATTGGATCGTCGCGTTTTGAATAGCCGGGGGTTTTATGTGAGATGAGGGCTTTTATTTTCATTCATGTAAAATTCATTTGTATGTAATATTCTTTTATTGGGGCACTTCCGGGCTGAGGATGATGTCACCATTGTATATTATTTACTTTTCCGCATTAGGTAGACCCAAGGCGGGGAGCACAAGTAACCGGATTCTGGGGTCCAGTGGGAGACCATCTTGAGGAGTCGAGACCGGGTCTCCTTACCCTAGAATTGGCAGTGTTGCTTTCCACTCTCGTAGGGGTCTAGGGATGTGGGTTTGGCTATTCATCACGACCGTGGAATCCGTGTTTTATACAGGCTCGTACTAAAACACAGACGTCCTAGTATATCCAATATTTCATATATGTTCTTCTGCTGCAATGTTCTGTGATGAGATCATATTACTTCCTGAGACGAATGTTTATATTATATATATGAGATATATGTTATATTGTAGATTTCGTTTCAAATGTGATGCTTGTGAAGCATAATAAAATGGGACTTCATTAATGAGATTAATGAAATAAAAGAAACCTAAAGATGTTGTAGAAACTTGTCTCAAAAACAGGTAGCTCTAGTTCTTGCTTTGCATAGCGGTGTTCCATGTAGAACATCCAGCACCTTATTCGATAAGGAAAGAGCCGCGATCCCTTCACCGAGAGTGACCTCTTTAGTGAAACTAGCAGATGCTACAAACTCGGTTTTTCTTTTGATTGCTTTATAGTTCTTGCTTTGCATAGTGGTATTTGTGAAATATCCTGCACCTTATTCGATGAGGAAAGAGCCGACGATCCCTTCACCGGGAGTGACCTCTTTAGCAAAACTAGAAAAGGCCTCAAAAACATTCCATTTAAAATCACTCGATTCTACAACGATATCAAGTTCATTACGCAAAAGGTTTTCTTAAAAACCTGTCGTAACCCTCCGTCATTTTAGGAAGAAGAGTACTTAGTATTCGTGCTGTGTTTATTGACCTTAGTTAAGGCACAATGTACGGTAGCCAAGTGATGTCTTCCTATATTGCATATGATGCGATTAGTTAGGACAATCATATGACTTTGTTGACCTTAGTTAAGGGTCATGTGGGTGGGTCTAATTAATCAAGAAATGACGGGTAGAACTTGACTAGTGCTTATGATTTGTTGACCATAGTTAAGGTCATAAGTCACTAGGGGTAAAATATTATTGGGAATTTCAAGTGTTGAAATTTGCAATGAGATTGCATACCTTCTATGAGATAGTTGGATCCCGATACCCGTTGCGAGTAAGAGTTACTCCTGGGAGAGTTTTACACATTACAATTAGCCGATCAAGTAGGTGTCTAGAAAGGTGTTAACGGGGTTACGCCCCTGGGAAAATGAGGTTTACTTTAATTAGGTCCGTTCAAAAGCACGGGGAACCTCGCTCAAAGTACCGACACTGGCCTGGCCAAAAAATTAGCGAACTTGTAGCGTGTAATTAATCCCGGCTAGTCTTTCCTTTTAGGGTTTGAAGGAAGATTTGACTAAAACAGTGGGAGACATCCTGATTAGATAAATTGATAACCAATCTAATCTTGTAAAAGCGCACGCTGAGTGTTTTCTTCTCTCTCTCTCCTGGTTACGACTATGTCACGCCTTAATCAAGATAATAATACGGATGTATTGGTCAACCCGCTTGTTATACTAAGCTGGGTAACGTTGGTCCCGCTCCAACTTATAATTGTTATAAGACAGAGCAGGAAATAGGGGATTACCAGAATTCCCGTGCCGCCCAAACGAAGAAAGTGCATGCTGATGCATCTTCTTCGGGTGTGTTCATTACAGAGAACTGTTTCTCAGTATCCTTTACGTCCTGGGTATTTGATACCGGATCAGGATCCCACATATGTGATTTGTTACATGGGCTACAGATAGGTAGAGAACTGAGAACGGGTGATAAGTTTCATGAGATAGAAACGATGCAAGTGTTGCAGCCAAGTCTGTTGGTCACTATAACCCTGTATTACCAGAATACATTGATTCTGAACGAATGTTATTAGATACCGAACCTGATGTACAATATCATATCAGTCTCTTTCTTAGTAAAGAAAGGATATAATTTTGTATTGTTGGATAATATTTTGAACATTTCCTATATCAAGAGTTGATCGGTTCAGGCATGTTATCTAAAAGCATTGACGTTCTAAATCAAACTATAGTTTTTAGTATACAGAACACACACAAGAGGAATAGTTCAGAAATGAACGAATCCTTCTTGAGGTATTGTAGACTAGGTCATATCAATGCGACCCGACTAGCCAAGTTACATTTAGATGCATATTTAAATTAGTTTGAATTTACATCTTATGAAACTTGCCGGTCATGTCACAAAGATAAGATGACCATAGCTCTGTTTATTGGAAACAGAGAAAGAGTTAGTGAACTCTTGGGATTGATACATGCTGATGTATGAAGGTCCCCTGTCTACACATGCCAAGACCGGTTCTTTGTACTTCATTATATTCATTGATGATCTCTCTAGATTCAGACATATGTTCCTGTTGAAACACAAGTCCGAAACTTTTCAGATAATCACAGAATATAAGTTAGAATTAGAAAACCAAAAACAGGTATAAGTATTATGTCCTTTGATGAGATCAGGGAGGAGAATACTTGAGCACAGGATTCCTGGACTATTCTAAAGGAGAATGAGATTCTCTCTCAGCATTACTCCTCCGTATACACCATAGCACGATGGTATATCAGGGTGGAGCAATAGCACCCTATGTGATATGGTGTGCTCTATGATAAGTACTACTGAGTTTCCTATTTCCTTTTGGGAGTTATGCACTTGAGAAGCTACATACCTATTGAATGTGGATTCAATAGTTTCCAACGAACCTCAGCCTCTCCGCCGATCTAGTAGGGTTCCTCACCCACCTGAGTGATACTTCGGTTTCTCTATGACAGTAAGAGCGAGGATTGCATCATAAGATGATGACCCAACTAGTTTCGAGCTGGCCATCAGGAGTGGGACTCTATAAGAATGGCTGGATGCTTAGCGATCTGAGATGGAATCCTTATACACCAACAAAGTATGGACTTTGGTTGCTTTATCTGAAGGGTTAAATCCCCATCTGGAGCAAGTATATCTTGAGAAGATTACTTAGTGTACATGGAAAAATTAAGACTTTCAAAGCTATGCTTAAGTCCATCCAGATCCTACTTGCAACGGCTACATACCATGACTACGATATCTGATAGTTGGGTGTCATGACTACTTTTCTAAATGATGTTTTAGAAGAGAGCATCTATAAGTACACAGCTAGAGGGCTTCGTAGACAGTGGGAGCAGCGGAAACGTGTGCAAGATGTTTTATGTGATAAAGCAGGCATCGCAGAGTTAGAACGTCTGTTTTGATGTGGTAGTCAAAGAGTTTGACTTCATTAAAATGGTAGACGAACCTTGTATATGTTAGTGTATATGCCCTAGGGGCCATTATTGTATCATACTATATTGTATATTACTTAATGAAAGCTTGGGATATTCACAGTTATATATACAGTCTTGCTAAAAATGGTAGTATGCTACTTGGTTTGTGTCTACTTTAATATGTGCATACGTTTCTTGTAACGTATCGCTTATACATATTAGTGGAGCCCATAGGATCTTTGCTTGATTACCAGCGTCGTGATGGCAGTCACACTACTGGGGGCTGGGCAGTCTGTAAGCAACATCCTATACAGATCCCTGGTCGTTGGATTATCGAGATAGGGCATCGATATTCCAGAGTAGACTAAGTGTGTACGCTTCTTATCCCAGTTGGGGAGATGGTCTGTCTTACAGCTATCAGTACGTCGTACTGGAGATAGTATGTTGGTGCTCGTTAGGTTACGGGTACACCGGACAGGACTCGTAAGGGAACTGATTGGTTGGTATTATACCTGTCGTCAGTTAACAGTTCCCAGGTGACATGAGTACAGCATAGTCCGCAGACTTGAAACTGCTACTTCGCCTCGAGTATGTCCCACTGTTCTTAGATTGCTACCCTACCACAGCTCAAAGGAGTCGTGCAAACAGGTAGCTGTTGGGTGCAGTCCCGAGCACTTGGAGGCAGTAGTGGTTAGATAGGATTCGTCTCTCCCGGTATTGGGAGATGATATCGCGCTGTGTCAGAGAGCCATTACGCAAAGTCCCTGGACAGGGCAAGCGAGATATACTGGTAGGTTCCAGTAGCTTCTCAGGGTTTAATGGGCTTCGCTCCGACACGACTTATACAGCTATTAGGGGACTGACGCTTGCCGCCCCCTAGGCTTGATATGCGATAGTCTTAGACGAACAGACCGGACTGTACGGAGATTGTCACATCAGGCTCAGTAGGGGTTCGGATGGTTTTCCTCATCGGCCTTCTTATCGACATCTACCTGGGGACCGTTACGTACAGCTAGTGCCGCTTGCGGTCTGTGGTTAAACCCACTGCCAGCGTAGTATCGAGTCTTTAGAGTCCCACACAGAGAGTTTCCCTCCTCCAGGAGAAACGATATAGAGGTCGTATGGTTTTACGACAAGGGTTCGGACGCATACGTGTGTTTACGCACGTACGACTTTTCAGACAGTTTTTACTAGTCGGCTTTGGTTTAAGCCAGATTCTGTTATCGGGTTATTGGATTTATACAGTCTAATGTTTTTCCGTGTTTTCACGGATTGGAGGGGCATTCTCGTAATTTGTCGGGAAGCTTCTAGAAGAGTGGTGACTAAGGGGTTAAGGTGGCATGAGCATTAATTGCTTAATGACTCATTTGTGTGATTCATCCTTTGCATTAAATGATTCATTAATGAGTTAATGAGTCATATGATGAATCACGCTAGGTGAATGAATCTAACCATGATGATAAATCATTTATATTATTTATTTTATTAATGGTTATGGTTGATATATTCATATGAGTTCATTATTCATTTCATTATCATCTTCACCTTCTCTCTCCTCAAGCTCACTCTCTCTTCAAACCCTAACCCTAGCCTCTCATGTATTGACATCAAGGGTTAGCTAGACTAATACATCCATAACCTCACTCTATATCCCATAGGTAGCTTAGATTAGCACTTTTAGCAACCTAGTTATCTCAAGTTTGAGATTAAGCTTGGCGTAGGAGCTTTCGGGTGGATCGTCTTTGATTCGAGGAAGCCGTTGAGGTGCCGATGTTCCAAGGAGCCTACGAGGAGTGGAGGACCGCGATGAAGACCCGAAGGACTAGTATCATGAGGTATAAATTCGTATCCGAGTAGTTAAACCTCTAGTTGATTGTTAGCAATGGTTTAGAAACGATTCATGCGCTCAAGTCTGTGTTACGAAGCTTTGATAATCGTTTTTCATATATTCCGCCTCCCCGCAAGTTTGTGGGGTGCGTGACATGGACTTACAGTGGTATCAGAGCCAACTAAACCATTACTAGCTTGTTAGCAAATGATTAGAAGTTCGATCGACAGATAAACACGAAAACAGAATTTCGAAACCCTAAGTTTCTGTTAATTTTAAAAGTGTCTGAAAAATTATTTGACATGCTTTAAAATTCACAGCAGGGTATTTTAAGAATACTGAAAAAAAACGAGTCAGTGAGTCGGCAAAACGGCCGCGGATCCGTGGCAATAGAGAGCTTATGCCGCAGATCCGCCGCCTAGTCAACGCCGAGTTGACTCGGATTTGCTCAATTATTCCTATTTTGTTATTTTCTGTTTTCTTGTATGTTCTGTTTCTGCCCAGGTTGCCTCTGTACTGACTTGCTTTTGGGGTAGACACGGATAAAGGTGATCGATCGATGTTCTAAGTTAATTGCTAATCGGGTTATTATCTGTAATGTTTTATGTGTTCGTAAACCTCCCCTAACTGCTAGTATGTCGGTTGGCTGGGGGTTGCATATATCTGTGATGTTATTTTTAACTGTTTGTGTATATAAACTGTATTGGATTGTTGTGATGATTAGCCGGGTTTTGTGATGGGTTATTGTATTAATTCATTCGATATAATTGCAATAAGTTGTAATATTATTTTGCGGGGCACATCCAGGTTGCGGTTGTAGCCACCGTTGTATTATTTCTTTTTACTGTTTTTGCTCCTAGGATAGACCCAAGGTGGGGTGCACAAACTACCGGGTATTTTGAAGTGTTGAGGCAGACCGCTTCACTTCTGGTACTTGGCGGGTAGTTTGCCGTACCCGTAGGGGTCTAGGGTGGGGTAATGGCTATTCATCACAACTGTGTAATCCGTCTTTCCTTGCAGGCTCAAAAGAAACGCGGATTGCTTGCATATCCAATAAAGTTTATCTGTGATCTGGAATGCTTATTATTGCGTCTGACGAATGTACAATATCTATATATGATAGCTATTAGACGTCACTTATGTTTTACACCCGCGCTAGCCCAGCCCCTACTCTGTCGTTAGTTAAGTAACCTAACGGGTGATGACGGGACCCAGTGGCGAATGCGGATGGCATAAGAGGACGTGGTATTTTCGTTGTTTTCTGCAATGATAGGATAAATGATGGGACGCATTATTATAATGCAAAGAAAATAAACCATAGTTTAATCGTTGGAACAAATTTAAAAGGAAACCACTCGGTTATTTTAAAAGATCAGAATTTTTAATTGCGGAGCTTTAACCACTCCTTTTAAAAAGTATCAGGTTCCTTCGACTATATCAAGTTCACTACGTTCACGGTTTTGCCAAAACCATTCATAGCCCTCCGTCATTTCATATAGATAGTCAATAGTATTCAAGCTGTGTTTGTTGACTAAAGTCAAGGCACAATGTTTGGTAGCTGTTGGATATTTATATGCAGCATAGATAGATGCGTTGGTTTGGGACAGTCGTATTACCTTGTTGACTAAAGTCAAGGGTATGTACGGGTGGGTTCAAATTAACCTGGACAATGACGGATAGAACTTGACATGTGACTTATGATTTGTTGACTAAAGTCAAGGTCATAAGAGCATGGGGCAAAAATCCACATCGGGAATTTCTAAAGAAACTGAAATTTGCAGAGAAATGCATACCATTTTGGAGTTTGATGAATGTTGGTAGGATTCCTTCAACATTATCATACGATGATATTTTGGATCCCGATCCTACTGTGAGTATATACTACTTATCAGGAGATTCGTCACTTAACGATCAATGCTATAAACCAAGTAGGTGCCTAGAAAGGTGTCAGCGGGGTTACGCCCCCAGATAAAAGAGGTTATTTAATTAAGGAACTTCGCGAAAGCGTTGGAAAACCTCCCTCGAAGTATCGACACTGGCCTGGCTGAACGGTTAATCAAGTATTGTACGGTGAGAATTGTCCTGGCTAATTCTTCTTTTATGGTTTGAGGAAGGATTCGAGAAACAGTGGGAGCCATCCTGTTTAGATAAACTTAAAACCAATCTAAACTTGCAACAGCATCATGCTAAAATGTTTTCTTCTCTCTCTCTTAATTGCAGCGACCTTGTGACCACACATAGGTTACATCTAGATAACAAATTGACTGAATCTGACTTATATGACCGGCAAAGGTCTGTCCAGATGTCCATTGGCTATGACAAGCTGGACCACGCTATTACTACTCAAGATCCCGCCGTCCCAGGTCCAGTTTCCACTGTCGCGGATATGGATATCCGTCAGACAAGGGAAAAAGATAAAGCGAAAGCTAAGTGCCTCGTGTTAGCTTCAGTTGATGGTGTATACCAGAAGCAGCACGAGAAGATGGACTTAGTTTCCATCTTTCTCCATAATAAAGATTTATATGGAGTGCAATCTCATATCACTAGATATGAAACCCCGAACGAATTAATTCAAGCGAGGTTAGCTGACGGGTCATCTGTAGGGGACAACGTCCTTACAATGACTAGCTGTATTGATGAGCTCCAGGACCTGGAGACCGCGTTAGGAAACGAGTCAAATACTTACTTGATTCTACAGTCTCTGCCTCCTACCCTGAAGGAAATCAGGGAAGGAGAAGGAAAGAGAAAGGCAAAAGTTTCGGGACTGGATATAGTAAAAGAGGGACGTTCCTATTGTTACAAGAATGAACATTGGAAGAATGATTGCAGGGCTTTAGAAGCCAGTAACCAGAATGCGAAGCATGTTGTGGCTTCAGCCTCAAGTGTGTTTGTTATTGAGAACTGTATGTCAGTTAACCCTACTTCCTGGGTATTGGATACCGGGTCAGGAACTCACATATGTAATTCATTACAGACTCTGTGAAACCGTAGGGTTATCGGGATAGGTGATATGACCCTCACGGTTGCTAACGGAATGAGCATGAACGCTGAATCCGTAGGGGAATATCATCTTGGACTGACAACTGGGCAGATATTGATTCTGCATAACTGTTTTTATGTACTAGGTACGACTTGTAATATCATATCTGTACCCTTACTATCTAAGGAAGGATATAATTTTACTTTTACAAGAGATGTGGTTCACATCCACCTAAATCAAGTTATGATTGGGTCAGGTACATTAGAAACCGGAATATACGTATTAAATCAAGCTCAGATTTTCAGTGTCCAGAACACACTTAAAAGAAAGTCTCCGGAAACAAATCAGGCTTTCTTATGGCATTGTAGACTAGGTCACATCAATGAGAGAAGGTTTACTAAGTTACATGGAGAAGGATATTTGAATCCGTTCGAATATCAATCTTATGCTACATGTGAATCTTGTCTCATGGGAAAGATGACAAAGACTCCGTTTACTGGACACGGAGTAAGAGCAAGCGAGCTCTTGGGACTCGTACACAGTGACGTGTGCGGTCCAATGTCTACGCATGCGCGTGGTGGTTATTCCTACTTCATTACTTTTACGGATGATTTCTCTAGATATGGATATATCTTCTTAATGAAGCATAAATCCGAGGCCTTTGAGAAATTCCAAGAATACAAGAATGAAGTGGAAAAACAAACCGGCAAAAGTATCAAGACACTGAGATCTGATCGAGGTGGTGAATACTTAAGTGCCGAGTTCCTAGGTTTCTTAAAAGAGAATGGAATTCTCTCTCAGCTTACTCCTCCATACACACCACAACATAACGGTGTATCGAAGAGACGGAACCGAACCCTATTGGATATGGTACGTTCCATGATGAGTAACGCTGAGTTGCCGCGATCATTCTGGAGATATGCACTAGAATCAGCTACATATCTTTTGAACCGAGTTCCAACCAAGACTGTGCCTACCACACCATATCAGATGTGGAGTGGGAAGAAACCCTGTCTTAAGTATCTTAAGACATAGGGATGTCCAGCTTTTGTAAAGAAGCAGCATGCGGACAAGCTCGAGGCACGCTCAGTACAGTGTAAGTTTGTGGGATATCCAAAGAACTCCATAGGATATTGTTTCTATTACGCAGAGGAAAAAAAGGTCTTTGTTTCTCAACATGCCCGCTTCTTGGAAACTGAGTTTTTAGAAAATCAGAAGAGTGGGAGCGCAATAGAACTGGAAGAAATTCCAGAACCACAAGCTATTACTGAAACCTTGGTAGAACAAGAAGGTTCAGGAGAATAGGACATCCCGACGCTACTCCGCAGGAGTAGTAGGCAATCTCATCCGCCCGAGAGATAATACGGTTTTCTCATAGACGGGGATAAAGAGGATTGCACTATTGATTATGATGAGCCTACTAGCTTCCAGCAAGCCATTCAGAGCGGTGACTCAGTAAAATGGCTGGATGCAATGCGGACCGAAATGGAGTCCATGTACACTAACAAAGTATGGACTTTGGACATTGCTCCAGATGGGGTAAAACCCGTAGGATGCAAATGGATCTTCAAAAAGAAGAATGGTGTAGATAGACAGGTTGAAACCTATAAGGCTAGACTTGTTGCAAAGGGTTTCCGTCAAAGACCTGGTTTGGATTATTAAGAAACTTTTTCTCCAGTGGCTATGCTTAAATCTATTCGGGTCCTTCTTGCTATTGCTGCCTTCCACGATTATGAAATCTGGCAGATGGACGTAAAGACGGCCTTTCTAAATGGTAATTTGGAAGAAAGCGTCTATATGGATCAGCCAGAAGGATTCATTCAGAGTGGCAGCAGCGGTAAAGTATGCAAGCTGCTTAAGTCCATTTATGGACTAAAGCAGGCATCGCGGAGTTGGAACATCTGTTTTGATGATGCTGTCAAAGAATTTGACTTTATCAAAAATCCAGATGAACCATGCATATACAGTAAGATTGTAGGGAGAGTTGTAGTATTCCTCGTCTTGTATGTGGATGACATTGTCCTAATAGGAAATGATATTCCTATGTTACAGTCAGTCAAAAGATTCTTGTCACATAAATTCTCCATGAAAGACCTAGGTGATGCCACCTACATTCTGGGGATCCGGATCTATCGTGATAGATCAAAAAGGATGTTGGGACTTTCACAGTCCAGGTACATAGACACCATAGTGAAAAGATTCGGTATGGATGATTCTAAGCGCGGTAACCTACCGGCTTGTCACGGAATCACCCTCTCCAAAGAGATGTCTCCCAACACTGATTTGGAAAGGGATCGCATGTCGATTATACCCTATGCTTCTGCGGTAGGCTCTATAATGTATGTGATGTTATGTACCAGACCAGATGTAGCATACGCATTGAGCGTAGTAAGCCGGTATCAAGCAAACCCAGGGGAGAAGCACTGGATAGCCGTGAAGAACATTCTCAAGTACATGAGAAGGACAAAGGAGATGTTCTTGGTGTATGGCGGAAAAGACCTCCAGATGGAGGCCTTTGCCGACTCCGACTTCCAGAGTGATAAAGATGACTCCAAATCCATGTCGGGTTATGTATTTACCCTCAATGGAGGGGCGGTCTGTTGGAAGAGTTCCAAACAGGAGACCGTCGCTGACTCAACGATGGAAGCGGAGTACATAGCTGCTTGCGATGCTGCAAAAGAAGCTGTCTGGATGAAGAAGTTCCTCACAGAATTTCAGGTGGTTCCTTCCAGTGTTGGTCCAATACCTCTGTATTGTGACAACAACGGCGCTATAGCTTTAGCGAAGGAACCCAGGTCCCATCAGAAGTCCAGACACATCTTAAGGCGGTATCACCTGATCAGGGAGATCGTAGATCGCCGGGAAATCGAGGTGAAAAGAGTAGAGACAGAGAATAACATTGCTGATCCATTCACAAAGTCCCTTCCTCAGACGCAGTTCGAGAGGCTATTCGAGATGATAGGTCTACGATATGCCAGCTCATGGCCCAAGTGCAAGTGGGAGATTGTTAGTGTATATGCCCTAGGGGCCATTATTGTATCATACTAGATTGTATATTACGTAATGGAAGCTTGGGATATTCACAGTTATATATACAGTCTTGCTAAAAATGGTAGTATGGTACTTGGTTTGTGTCTACTTTAATATGTGCATATGTTTCTTGTAACGTATCGCTTATACATATTAGTAGAGCCCATAGGATCTTTGCTTGATTACCAGCGTCGTGATGGCAGTCACACTAGTGGGGGCTGGGTAGTCTGTAAGCAACATCCTATACAGGTCCCTGGTCGTTGGATTATCGAGATAGGGCATCGATATTCAGGAGTAGACTAAGTGTGTACGCTTCTCATCCCAGTTGGGGAGATGGTCTGTCCCACAGCCATCAGTACGTAGTACTGGAGATAGTATGCCGGTGCTCGTTAGGTTACGGGTACACCGGACAGGACTCGCAGGGGAACTGATTGGTTGGTATTATACCCATCGTCAGTTAACAGTTCCCAGATGACATGAGTACAGCATAGTCTGCAGACTTGAAACTGCTACTTCGCCTCGAGTGTGTCCCACTGTTCTTAGATTGCTACCCTACCACGGCTCAAAGGAGTCATGCAAACAGGTAGTAGTTGGGTGCAGTCCCGAGCATTTGGAGGCAGTAGTGGTTAGATAGGAATCGCCTCTCCCGGTATTGGGAGATGATATCGCGCTGCGTCAGAGAGCCATTACGCAAAGTCCCTGGCCAGGGCAAGCGAGATATACTGGTAGGTTCCAGTAGCTTCTCAGGGTGTAATGGGCTTCGCTCCGACACGACTTATACAGCTATTAGGGGACTGACGCTTGCCGCCCCCTAGGCTTGATATGCGATAGTCTTAGACGAACAGACCGGACTGTACGGAGATTGTCACATCAGGCTCAGTAGGGGTTCGGATGGTTTTCCTCATCGGCCTTCTTATCGACATCTACCTGGGGACCGTTACATACAGGTAGTGCCGCTTGCGGTCTGTGGTTAAACCCACTGCCAGCGTAGTGTCGAGTCTTTAGAGTCCCAAACAGAGAGTTTCCCTGCTCCAGGCGAAACGATATAGAGGTCGTATGGTTTTACGACAAGGGTTCGGACGCATACGTGTGTTTACGCACGTACGACTTTTCGGATAGTTT
Organism: Agapanthus africanus; assembly: GCA_030015575.1. Classification (NCBI taxonomy): domain Eukaryota; kingdom Viridiplantae; phylum Streptophyta; class Magnoliopsida; order Asparagales; family Amaryllidaceae; genus Agapanthus; species Agapanthus africanus. The sequence goes on along the minus strand of JASDDO010000029.1, from coordinate 28,160,831 downwards.
TTACTAGTCGACTTTGGTTTAAGCCAGATTCTAGTATCGGGTTATTGAATTTATACAGTCTAAAGTTTTTCCGTGTTTTCACGGATTGGAGGGGCGTTCTCGTAATTTGTCGGGAAGCTTCTAGAAGAGTGGTGACTAAGGGGTTAAGGTGGCATGAGCACTAATTGCTTAATGACTCATTTGTGTGATTCATCCTTTGCATTAAATGATTCATTAATGAGTTAATGAGTCATATGATGAATCACACTAGGTGAATGAATCTAACCATGATGATAAATCATTTATATTATTTATTTTATTAATGGTTATGGTTGATATATTCATATGAGTTCATTATTCATCTTCACCTTCTCTCTCCTCAAGCTCACTCTCTCTTCAAACCCTAACCCTAGCCTCTCATGTGTTGAGATCAAGGGTTAGCTAGACTAATACATCCATAACCTCACTCTATATCCCCTAGGTAGCTTAGATTAGCACTTTAAGCAACCTAGTTATCTCAAGTTTGAGATTAAGCTTGGCGTAGGAGCTTTCGGGTGGATCGTCTTTGATTCGAGGAGGCCGTTGAGGTGCCGATGTTCCAAGGAGCCTACGAGGAGTGGAGGACCGCGATGAAGACCCGAAGGACTAGTATCATGAGGTATAACTTCGTATCCAAGTAGTTAAACCCCTAGTTGATTGTTAGCAATGGTTTAGAAATGATTCATGCGTTCAAGTCCGTGAAACGAAGCTTTGATAATCGTTTTTCATATATTCCGCCTCCCCGCAAGTTCGTGGGGTGCGTGACATGGACTTACAGTATATACAAAAAGGTAGTAAGGGAGTATGGTGATGATCCTCATAGAGTACGTGGATGACATACTCTTGTTAGGAAAGGAGTTTCCTATGCTACGCTCGGTCAATCTCCGCTTATCACAAGGATTCTCCATATAGGATCAAGTGATACCTCCTAAATCCTGGGTTTTGGATCTATGAGATTGATCTAATTGGATGTTAGGATACTCACTAATTGTAGTGAGATGGTATCAATCGATCCTGGGGAGAATCACTGGAAAGGTTCCAGGGTGATAAGGACGACTGAATGTCAATCGCAGGCATTGTCTTTACCCTCAGTGGAGGGACAGTATGTTGGAAGAATTCCAACCTAGATACCGTGACATACTAGACGATTAAAGGCAAGATACATCGTTACCAAGGATGCTACCAAAGAGGCAGTCTGGATATATAAGTTCATGAGATGAACTTCGTTCCTACCATTGTGTGACAATGGAGTTGTGGCTTTTGCCAAGGAACCCCCGTCCCATCAGAAATCCAGATATAATTCTTAGGCAGTATCACCTGATCATGGAGATGGTTGATCTCCAGGGAGATCGAGGTTAGGAGAGTAGACACAGAGGACAACAGTGCGGATCCTCTTACAAAAGCCTTTTTCCCAGTAGAGACTTTTATGGGATGGTTGAGTATGAGATACTTCAACCACAGCTAATTGTTGGGTATGTGATACCACAACAGATGGCCCTAGTGCAAGTGGGAGATTGTTAGTTATATGTATGCCGTAGAGGCCATTACTGTACATATGATGTATATTGTAGTGGATGCTAGGACATATATAGGGAGGACTTTCTTGCTCGATATGATAGTACGCTATCTGGTTGCTCTTTATCTTAACATGTACTCTGATTGTCTCTATGTTACATGTTGATAAAGCCCTTAGGATATGTACTCGACTACTGGACTATGATGAGATCATACTAGTGGGGCCACGGCAGTCGATGAGTACATCCTATAACTGTTCCTAGTCGAGACTGTATCGAGACAGGGCATCGATACACCAGAGTAGACTAGCGTATATGCATCTTGACCCATATGATGGGCGATGGATGATCCCGTATCCATCGGTGTTTGACATCATGGATGGTGTACGGGTGCTCAGTAGAGACTGGGTACACTGGACGGACTCGCCGAGAACTCCCAGATGGTATTATACCTCACGTCAGATGGCAGTTCTCCATTGACACTGGTACAGAGTAGTCTGTTGAACCGAGATCGTCATAGAGTCTTGTATGATTCCCACTGTGCATTGATTTCCATCATACCACATCCAAGAGAGCGTGCAAAAAGGTGGCTTTTGGATACAGTCCCGAATCACATGGAGGCAATGAGCGATAGGAGGGGATTCGTCTCTCCCGGTATAGGGAGTTGATGTTATGCTGTGTTCGATTGGCTATAACTGGAAATCCCTGGCCAGGGTTGCTGAGATTTACTGGTAAGTGTTATCAGTAGTTTCTTGAACTGTTATAGATCTCTAATCGAAATGACTTATCAGGCTACTGGGTCTGACGTATACCACCCCTAGACGAGATATGCAACATATCAGACGACGAGACCGGACTGTACGGGAGTGTTACTGATTGGATTCGCAGGAGAATGTACAGGCTTGCTTGTTGATCTTCTGAGCGATCAATACCTGGGTGGCTATTACGTTTAGCTTACCGCTTGCAGCTTGTGGGTGTTTGATATGATCATCACCTACTGCCGGCGTATTGACGATTCTTTAGAGTCCTACACAAAGGTTTCTTGACTCAGGCAAAATGGAGTAGGGACACATATGTGATATGTGCAGGATCGAGGATAATGCGATATGTGTTACCATATTCTATTCTCATGATATTTGATATCAGCCGGGTCATCGGATCAAGTGTTGATTCGATGAATCGGTACGGATAAATATTTGTCGGTTATATGCGATATAGCCGGATTGTCGGATCAAGTGTTGATTCGATAATTTTATGTATAATAATATATATGATATATTAAATTACATTAACTAATATTAGCTCGCTAAAAGATTCTTTTTCTCACTCGGGTAATACATTGATATATATGCGATATATGTTAATTGTATTATTTTATTTTGTTACAATAAGTATTATATATGTGATATATAATATTGTAACATGATATGATTAGTAATGCAACATGTTTAGTGGAGATTAAACAAGGTTAGAGTTTGATTTGGGTTAAGCTTTTCTAGAAGTTTCTAGAAGGTTTCCATTTTTGTTTTTGCAAAGATATTTTCAAATAACTCATGCTTTAACCCAACCCAAACCCTATCCCTAGTTAATTCTCTACAAAGGTATAGCAACCATGGTTGCATTATTAATTATTATCTTACTTTCATTATTCATCACAAAAGGATTTTATTCATTTATTCATTCATCTTCTTCTTTGAGCTTCATAAAAAAGCTTCCTTGCTTTTTATTTTGTGATGAAAGTGAGTGAGAATAAGAAAACAAATGAGAGAAAAAATCCTACTTCATCATCCTCATCTACCCTTGCCCTTTAGATGAGAGTGTTCACTTCATTTACTGAGTGAGAGCTTGTGTTAATGAAACTTCAAGGTAGATCATCTTTGTTATCGAAGATCGGAAGTAAGCTTGCATCTTTCTCTTCATGGAGCCTCTCGAGAGTCCAGAACACGATGATCGCAGCAAAGGGACCTCAACACGGAGCTTTGGAAGTGAAGGACCGGATCTACAAATGTTGTAATCCCTCTCACTTAGTGTTAAAATGTTTAACATGCTTGTTTTCGCCTAAACTCTAGTTTAAAGATCTTGTTAAGGGTTGTTCGGAACGGCTAAATTTTAAATCGGGCATGGTTGATGCGTCGTAGAGCCTTGTGCGTGTACCTAGCAACCCTGCATCTAATACCCAGGAAGCAGAGTTTATAGAAAAACAATTTTTCAGTCACGAACATACCTGAAGCGGAAGTATCACCATACTTCTTCTTCTGGAGATCAGCGAGGTACTCAATACAGTTTGGTCTCCAGTGTCCCAACTTGTGGAAGAAGAAACATTCTCCCTTTCCTGATCCCTCAGCCCTGGATTTGTCTTTCCTTTTTGCCTTTTTAACTCCACCTCTCGGTTTAGTGGGTTTCTTCTTCTTCTTTCCCTTAGCCGTGGCTTTTGGGACGGAAGAGGAAGTTGGCCCAATAATCAGAGTGGGAGTTTTCGCTTTAAGCATGCTTTTTGCACTTCTTAAAATATTGAGATGTTCGGGAAGTGACTTCTCCATGCTATGCATATTGAAGTTCATAAAAAACTGAGCATAGGCAGGGAGAAGACTGCATAACTATATCAACATATTGTTCGTTCTCCATGGTCCATCCCAGGCCCTCAAGTTCTTCAATAAGAGCTATCATCTTCAAGACATGATCACCTACCGACGTGCCAGCAGCCATCCTCATCTTAAACAACTTTCTAGATGCCTCGTAACGAAGGGTACGAGATTGCTCCCAATACAACTCCTTTGTATAGAGAAATATTAGATTGAACATCCATCTTCTCATGCTTCTTTTGATGTACATTATCCATCGAAGCCAACGTGAGGCATTTGGTTGTGGCACAATCAATATCCCATGTCTTGCGGATTTCCTTATCCGCAGTAAAGGATTCAGGGCCAGGGACGGGAGGGGCTAGGGCAGTAAGGACATATGTGTTCAGTCGAAAATATCGCAAGTTTGATATAACATTTTCCTTGCTTTTCTTATATATTTAAAGGTGTTTATTATAAATATAAAACATATTTGGGTTTATCTGCAAAATACTATTCACCATATGTTTATATATTACAATTAACATTATGAAGGAAAATATATGCATATAATATTTATATAATATTTTTATTATGCATATCATATCAAATAATTTTAATCAAATTGCTTAAAGATTTATTACCATATAAAATGATTAAGATTATATCTCTATAACAAATATTACTAACATTATTCATGCTGATATTGTGCAAGATTTGGCTCAGGTCAGGAGATCGGGATATCGAGATGTCGTGAATCAAAAATCTGAAGATGAAGTTTAATTAAATCATAAAATCAATACTGGCAGAGACTCGGAGAATATTTGAAGAATCCAGATATCACATAAATCTCCAAGTGTCACTATGAGAAGGCCCCAGAAGTTTGGAACCATGATCTCTCCAACCCACCGCGCTTCCACAGCCAAATCATGAATATTGCGGCGGATCCGCGGCCGTTCTAAGGAGTTAGGGTTTGGGATTTTTTTTGGTAGGGTTGCTACGACAAACCCTAATACTTGGGATCTAGGGTTTCTGCTTCCAGAGCTATATAAAGGACCGATGGCTAAAGTTAGAAATCATCACTTTGTACACGAAGCAAATCATCGTCAAAGAATAAGTGATCCACGACAGGTCTGCGATTCGACTTGATAAAGTGACGTGAAATTCGACGGAACATCTACTTCCTACGAGGCAGAGATCGGGAGCAACTTCTTCTTCCACTTGTAATCTAAACTCATAGGATTTATACTTGTAAAGTTGATTAATAAAGATAGATCACTAGTTTAATTATTTCGTATTTAATTTACATTATGATTTCCTTCTCTATCCATTCTTCTTCTTCTATCTCCATCATGCGCGAGTAATTCTCCGCTTGATAGGGTTCGTAGGATTAGGGTAGAACAATGGATGAGAAAATATTTTAACTTCTTTTACATCTTATGAAGTTTATAAACTTTATCAAAAGAATCGTTAACATCCTAATCGGGCGCGCTATCAATTTATTGATAGTCTTGACCGCGATTTGAGATCAGATTAACAATTGTTTTGTTAAGGGCTATACATGAATAGAGATCAATGAAGGGACAAGGATCAATAGTGGGGAAACTTAGTTTCTTCCAAGAACTCTAATCCTCATTCATCACTATCAATCTAATTTTAAATCTATCAAAAGGTAAAAGGAGTCATCTTTAGTATTCATCCATGACTACTAAATCCTAACGAACCCTACAAGCCTCTTCTTTATATATATTCTACATCCGTGTTTATCATAGATCTAGAATCTATTCTCCTTTCTTCTTTCTAATCAACTCGTCTAAAGCAAGATTAAAAGTTCAACGCTACCCTGCGGACGACCCGTACTCATCTCGGCTAGCTACAAGCAACACCGTTATTGATTGCGGTTAATACTATAAACACTTTTTCACATAATCAACAAAATGGCGCCTTTGTCGGGGATACGTGCGTAATTTTTTCATGCTATTCGTGTTGAATTCTTATTCGATCCATATCATAAAAATAAAACAAATCCGGAAATTATGTATTTAACGATTAATGTGCGATTTTTGCGAGGGAATCTGGAGTCACTTGAACGAGGAAATAAAGATTCAGAGATCTTTAGAGAGGACAAGAGGAGCAAAGTGGGCAAGTGAATAATTTTTTTTAGAAAAACCCTAATTACCGCCGCGGAACCACGGCCATATTATGCTATTGGCGGCGGAACCGCGGCGGAGTTGGTGAGTTGGAGCACCAAATTCTTCTGGTAATCTTCTTTGTTTTTCTCTCTCCTCTGAAATCAAATAATATATTTTTCTGCAGGATTCTTTGCAAAATATTGCCGCTCAAAAATCTTTTTGCGTGTTTTGTAATTGGTTTGTTTGTGCATATTTTCAAAAATACGGACTTTAAGGGGCAAGACGAAAATTCAGATTAGGTGGGAATTTCATCATCCTTCTTAGGCCCCACAAATCACAAAACGAGCATCTACATCACCCTACATTAATTAAAAAATATATAGACCAAGACTCTACGGACCGTCGCGCTCAATTAGGACAGACGAGGGTCGTGGGTAATCTATCGCTTATTCGCATTTCTTTTGTGATGTCTAGAGAAGTTTGTCTAGGAAAGTAATTACTTAATTAGGCCCGCTATTTTCGGTGATTCGTATAGCGGATACCTCCCACTTACCTGGCACTTTCCTGGCCACAAGAGCGATAAAGGGGTGGTAGAGGATTGCTCTTGTGACTTGTCCTTTGGAAGTCTAGGAGCGGTCTAGTGACTTGACCTAGGTGACCTTAGTTCTAGAGTTGATTGTGAATTTTTTGTGTGATTTGTCTCACGTCCGACACTTTTCAAAACAAACCATTTTTTAAATCGTTCACACGCTACCACTTGCGCCAAACCCGCTTAGTTCATGCTCGGCTGGACATGGGATTCTAGTACCCCTCTTGTCCGCGTTTCTGCTATCGACTCCGAAGTCGGTACTTCTTCATTTTCTTTTTCCCCTCCACCCACCACATCGAACGAGATGGACGGTTCTCCATCAGATTATAACACAACCCTTCCACCACCCGTAGGTGCGTAGATTCTACCGCGCATCTCTCTCCAAAAGAGATGTTACTCTATACGCGATCCCCTTCCTACTTGTCTATCTATTCCACCAGCCAATAGTGATAATTTTGAAATTAAACCATACTTCATCAACCTGTTTCCCAAATTTCTCGAGCTTGAGTCAGAAGACGCATATATTTTTATCACCAAATTCGAAAACATATTCGCAATGATGGGTACTTCACAACTTTCTGTGGATACTATGCGCTTACATCTTCTCTATTTTACTTTGTGCGATCTAGCAGAAAAATGGCTTTATAACACTGCCGCATACTCTATTGCCAATTGGGAAGAATTCGTTATAGCATTCCTTAAGAAATTTTATCCCAATTATAAGACCACCCATGTTCGAAGCGAGATTAACCAGTTTACCCAGCTTCCCAATGAACCATTTTGGAAATGCTTTGAACGGTTTAAAGATCTGCTAGTCCAAGCCCTCATCACGAAATTAATAGATGGGACCTTTGTCGAATTATATATGAGGGTGTTACTCCAGCGACAAAGCAGATGCTTGAATCCATTTGTCAATGTCAATTCATGTCTAAAGACGACGTGGAAGCTTGGCAATTCCTGGAAGATCTCGCTGAACAAATTTTGCAGTTGGAAAGCATTAGACCAACATCATCTAGGGGGGTATCCATCAGCTCAATGTTTCCATCGCAGTGAAAGCCGAAATGGCCGCGATACAAAGGAAACTCGACGCTATAGAAAATAAAGTCTCTTCAACCTTCCTAAACCGGGTTACGCTTCCCAAAACCGTGTGTGGTTGCTGTTCCGACCCATCACACTTAACGAAAGAATGTCCTTTAAGTCCACTGTTTCAAGGTCAAGAACAAATTAATGCTACATTTCAGCAATGACCTAGAAACGATTCTTATTCTTCCACATACAATCAGGGATGTAGGAATCATCCTAATTTTGCTTAGAACCAAAACCAACCTCAAAATCAAAACTAGTACCCAAGCAACTATCAAAAGCCTCCCTCACAGAAACAACGACCACCACCACAGAGTCAGCACCCCTTTCAATCGCAAACTTTTCAAAATCCGGCCAACAATTCTTCACTTTATAATAATTCTTTCCAAACGGCCGGTACCGAAAACTCCTCTGCACTCGAACGAAGCTTGGATACGTTTATTAAACATTCCATACAAACGATGGATGATTTAAAGTCTTCTATCCAAACGTTAATGCAAAACACCGCTTCCCACGATGAAAGCATAAAATCGATAGAAGCACAACTTGCACAGTTAAAAGCCGTAATGAGTGCGAGAGAGAAAGGGAAACTTCCATCTCAACCCCTACCGAATCCTGACCACTCACAAAGTTATAATGTGAGTTTCGTTACCACGTTGAGATCGGGAAGTGTGCTGAACAACCAAGTCGGTGAACAGGTTGATGATGAGGAATCAATTGATACCCCGGCTTCTACTTCTAACCCTATTTCGTCTAGTCCACCTTCTTCCGAGCCTATTCTCTGTGTTCCATTAGGCTCGAACCCTCTGCTCACTTCCTCGAGTCAACCTAAAACGATCCCAACTACAATTCTGGGATCCATTTTATCCCCACAATCTTCTCCAATGTTGGACCCAACCCTTATTGATAAAACTTCTTATCTACATAGGTTAAGAGGCAACAAACCAAGTCCACAAATGGAGATGATTGTGGAAATTTTTAAGCAAGTTAACATACATATTCCTCTCCTGGATGCTATTCAATAAGTTCCATCTTATGCGAAAATTCTAAAGGACTTGTGCAATAGGAAGAAAAAAATTCATGTACCTAAAAATGCTTTCTTAGCGACTAATGTGAGCACTGCGTTTACCCAATAATTACCCAAGAAACGAATGGACCCTGGAAGTCCTACTTTATCTATTTATATTGGGGGTAAAACTATCAATCGTGCTCTACTCGATTTAGGTGCTTGTTTTAACTTGCTTCCGTATTCTGTGTATGAGCAATTAGGGATCAGAGAGTTAAAACAGGCGCACTGCACTCTCCAGATGGCAGATTGATTTATCACCCAACCTAGTGGTGAGTTAGAGGATGTGTTAATCAAAGTCGGAGAATTTATATTCCCTGTGGACTTTATCGTTATAGATACACAGCCTATAGCAAACCCCCGAAACCAAATTCCGGTGATTTTTGGTCGTCCTTTTCTTGCGACTTCCAACACAATAATCAATTGTCGAAACGGCTCTATAACCCTATCCTTCGGGAAGATGTCAATTGAGCTTAATATTTACAAGTTGGAAAGTGAACCCTCCAAACCCTATGTTCAAGTATGTTCTGTCGAAAAGATAAATTCCGACAGCAGCGAATTTTAACAGCTTCACGATTCTGATCTTGACTCCCCTAGTACGTTATTGTTTGACCCTGCTTTTTGTTATACACATACGAACCCTTCTATCGAGCTGTCCGGGTCAACATCTAACGCTAAACATGAACCGTTTATAGAGTCCGAGTATTATCCCGTTCTTTCCAATGAGATTATTATTCGGGTTATCGATGAAAGCTTTGAAGAAATCTTCGCTGAAAAACTCGCATTCTTAGAAAACATGGGAGTTGTGATGAATCAACCCCAACACAAAAAAGTTGAACCACCACCCGTTCTTCTTATCAATAACGAAAATGTAAGTAATCCACCATCATTGTTTCGTCTCTATAAACCGAGACGTAAACCCGTTCTATTCCACCTCCTATCCCCTCCCCACTTCTTCACGTCGATAGGTGACATGATCTTCTACCAACCAGTGCGTTACATCGATCAAATATTTGAATGGTTGGTGTTGACTTTTGGTCTTTATAAAACTTTATATTGACCAATAATTTTAACTCCCCTTCATAATTTTAAATGCTTAATACTATTTTACTCAAGTTTTGGGGGTAGAAAAATATATTTTGGCTCTTGAAGAAAATAAATTTTTGCAAAATTATGAGCCAAAAATAAGTTTGGGGAGGATTTCACTGTCATTATTTCTTGTCCTCGTTACTAACTTTTCCTTCCAAGTATACAGGTTTTTTTTAGCTTAACAGATGACATCAGTGAGGATACTGCTGCAAACAGGTTTGGGGGAGGTTTGTGCTTATTCACGCATTATTTTGCATCATCATAAATATAAGCACAAAAAAATTTGATAATAAAAGTTTGAAAGTGAAAAATTATATACGAAAGATAGGAATAGTTTGAGAAAAGCAAGAAAATCAGATATTTTCTTAAACGAAGCTAGTAGTAAGTAATTATGAGCCGTTGTTCTAAGGGTTAGTAAGATGAAGGAAATTACTAATCTGAGGATAAAAATAAGTCTGAAAATAGTCCATATTCATGAGTCCAAACAATTGAACGTTGATAGCCTACTATATGCACTGTCACACATCTTGAAACTTGGGATAGTAGAGGATACCTTAAAATCCTCTTGTCTAAAAGCCTTAGTATGAGATAAAAAAAAGAAAAAAAGAATTATAAGTGGTGAAGAAAAAAAAATGAACACTGGTTTTGTAATTACTTAAGGCAGCAAAAAAAATATAGCGAGGGTGCTTTATCACCTAGTGCCTTAGACCAACTGGTTTGGGAGCCACCGCTAAGCTTTAGGTGTTGCAAAACGAGGAAAAAATATAGCCACTGCTAGCACATTTAGTAATCGTTCAGTTAGTACCACAAGAAGTATTAACGGTCGCATGAAAAATGTGAGAGCAATTCCATCTAAAATATTCACCAACTAAAAAGTACTAAGGAAGATGGACAAGAGTATGATAGCTTGAATTGAATTCTCTAAGTGTAGGGATGTTTTTTACACACACGTAGGGGTATATGATCGAAGAAAGGTAGGGAGGAAGACTAAAGGCGATGTTTTATTGAGAGATAATGTGATTTCTAACATTTTTTCACGACCATTAAGATAGAGCTCTTGGTAACTGAAAAGCTAGTATAATTGGAAACTCTTATTTTCAAGTTCTTTTTTTATAGTTATTATCTTTATACGTAACTTTCATCTTCTTTCTTTTATTATAGGATTTTGTGGGTGTAATCCACTGAAAACCCTCAGGAGACAACACTCCTCTTACTAGGGACACCTAAACGTTTAACGGCTTGTTGCACGTGCTCAGTGCAATCGAGTTGCCTACGAAAGTATGCTACATAGGTTTTTCGTTTTCTTTTTCGCCCTCCCTTGAATAAATAGTTTGCTCGGGACGATCAAAATTAAGTTTAAGGGTATTTGTTCAGTCGAAAATAGCGCACGTATGATATAACATTTTCCTTACTTTTCTTAAATATTTAAAGGTGTTTATTATAAATATATAACATATTTGGGTTTATCTGCAAAATACTATTTACCATATGTTTATATAGTATAATTAACATTATGAAGGAAAATATATGCATATAATATTTATATAATATTTTTATTATGCATATCATATCAAATAATCTTAATCAAATTGCTTAAAGATTTATTACCATATAAAATGATTAAGATTATATCTCTATAACAAATATTACTAACATTATTCATGGAGATATTGTGCAAGATTTGGCTCAGGTCAGGAGATCGGGATATCGAGATGTCGTGAATCAAAAATCTGAAGATGAAGTTTAATTAAATCATAAAATCAATACTGGCAGAGACTCGGAGAATATATGAAGAATCCAGGCATCATATAAATCTCCAACTGTCACTATGAGAAGGCCCCAAAAGTTTGGAACCATGATCACTCCAACCCACCGTGCTTCCGCGGCCAAATCATGAATATTGCGGCGGATCCGCGGCCGTTCTAAGGAGTTAGGGTTTGGGATTTTTTGGGTAAGATTGCAACAACAAACCCTGATACTTGGGATCTAGGGTTTCTGCTTCCAGGGCGATATAAAGAAAGGAGGGCTAAAGTTAGAAATCATCACCATTTACTCGAAGCAAATCATCGTCAAAGACCAAGTGATCCAAGACAGGTCCGCAATTCGACGTGATAATGCGATGTGAAATTCGACAGAACATTTATATCCTACGCGGTGTTGGAGATAGTGCCCTCAGAGTCAATTATTGGATCACAGGCACGTGATTGCAATGATTGAGGGAGGACCTATCCCGGTAGAACAGTCTTACTCGAGATGATAGTTTGCTATCTGGTTTACCTTTATCATCGTATACTGCTTCAGGTGACCTTACAGGTCGCTATTACACGTTGATAGAGCCCCTAGGATTCTTGCTTGACGACCAGCAGTATGAGGGCGATCATATACGTGAGAGCTAGGGTCTACTAGCACATCCTTAAATGGTCCCTAGTCGTGGGAGTTTCGAGACAGGGCATCGATTCTCCAGAGTAGACTAGTGTATACAGTCGAGACCCCGACGAGGGGCGGTGGCCGGTCTCACAAGCCACTGGTGTCAGTTGGTTCACCTAAGATGTATACAGGTGCTCATTGGGTTATGAGTACACCGGACAGGACTCGCCGGGAACATGCTAGTTGGTCTTATACCTGACGTCAGATAGCAGTTCCCAGGTGACATGTGTACAGGTTAGTTCATCGACCTGGGGATCGTCATTTGTCTCGTGTGAGTTCCCACTGTGCTTTGATTACTACCCTACCACGGCTCAAAGGAGTCGTGCAAACAGGTTTTAGTTGGGTACAGTCCCGAGCCACATGGAGGCAGTGAGCGGATCTTCGGGGGTTTCGTCTCTCCCGGTATTGGGGGTGAGGTCGCGCTGTGTCTAGGAGAGCCATTACACGAAGTCCTTAGCCAAGGCAGGAGATTTACTGGTAGGTATTCCAGTAGTATCTCAGGGTGTTCTGGGGTACACTCCGACACGACTTGTACCGCTTTTGGGGGTCTGACTTTTACCAACCCCCTAGGCCCGACATGCGATGCTCATAGACGAACGGACCGGACTGTACAGATATTGTCACTGACAGGCTCAGTAGGGTGTCAGGATGAGTTCGCTCATCGACGTCCCTTTTAGTCAATAGCTGGTGGCCCGTTACGTATTGGCTTATACCTCTGACGTGCTAGTGGTTAAATCCGCAGCCATAGTATTGACGAGTCTTTAGAGTCCACCACACTTTCAGTTACTCAAGCTTTCGGGCGAAACGCTGTAGAGGCCGTATGGAGATATGGCAGGGTTCGATCAGATACGTGCGGTATTGTACGGATCGTGATCGGACGGTTTTTACTAGCCGGCTTTGGCTTAAGCCGGATCTTAGTATTTGATAGTGTAGTTTTGTCTCTTTGCATTTGTATTTCGGTCGGAATACAAATGCGGGTGTGTATGCACAGCATCGGGGTTTTCCTGTAATTTATTACGGGACCAGTTTTCTGGAGTTGCCAGTTTGCATTCCGTTCCGGCCGGTTTTCCTTTGTTCTTTCCCGGCCGGACTTTTCCGATGGAGGGGGTTATTTGCAAGTTGTGCAAATAACTTTTGTGGAGGGGGTTTCTTGCAAATGCTTTGATTATGATAGCATCTTTTCATTTGCACCATTACTTGGATTAAATGAGATTTGAAAGGTTAAGGTGTAAGCATGGTTGATGTTGGTTTATGGTCACCTTTCTAATTTTACTACACTCACTCTCCTTCATGGTTTAAGTATGGTTGATTTCATTTTTCCTCCACCATTCTCTTGACATTGGCCGGCCACATTTAGATGAGGGGAGAAAAATATGAGAGGGATTCATTTTGGTTGTGGTGGCATCATTCTTGTTCTCATATTCCTCTTGCTAGAAAATTGTAAGCACCAATTTTCCTAACCTCCTCCTTCATCCTCCATGGCAACTAAAACCCCAATGAGACATAGACTCTAGACATTCTACAGCAAGTCTTGGGCATGTCGACTTGCCAGCTTCATGCCCGAGTTGCCTCGGTATAGAGGCGGGAGCCCGTAAAAGAAACAGGCGATGTGGTGCCCTTCCGGCAAGGAGGCGACGACCGGAGTTTCCGCGAGAGATCGGGATGATGACGAGAAGACCGGAGGACTCGGATCACTCGGTATATCTCTTCCCTATCTTGTTACTTTGCTAGAACTAGTTTAATGGCCCGATCCGGAGTTTAGTGCGCGGTGGTGCCGGTTTGCTAAGTTCGCAAAATTAAAGTTTATCACCGTTTCCGTATTTGGCCGTCAGTTTGACGACCGGGGCGCCGCCGTGCACTTACACGCGGCAGATATCGAGAGCAACTTCTTCTTCCTCTTATAATCTAAACTCAAAGGATTTGTACTTGTGAAGTTGATTAATAAAGATAGATCATTAGTTTAATTATTTATCATTTATTTTTAGTATTTACATTATAATCTATATCCGTTCTTCTTCTTCTATCTCCATCATGCACGAGTAATTCTCCGCTTGATAGGGTTCGTAGGATTAGGGTAGAACAATGGATGAGAAAATATTTCAACTTCTTTTACGTCTTATGAAGTTTATAAACTTTTGCAAAAGAATCGTTAACATCCTATTCGGGCACGCTATTAATTTATTGATAGTCTTGACCGCGATTTGAGATCAGATTAACAATTATTTTGTTAAGGGCTAAACATGAATAGAGATCAATGAAGGGACAAGGGTCAATAGTGGGGAAACCCTAGTTGCTTCCAAGAACCCTAATTCTCATTCATCACTATCAATCTAGTTTTAAATCTATCAAAAGGTAAAAGGAGTCATCTTTAGCATTCATCCATGACTACTAAATCCTAACGAACCCTACAAGCCCTCTTCTTATATATATTCTACATGCGTGTTTATCATAGATCTAAAATCTATTCTCCCTTCTTCTTTTATTTTTTAACTCGTCTAAAGCAAGATTAAAATGTTCCACGCATCCCTACGGACGACCCGTACTCATCTCAGCTAGCTACACGCGACACTGTTGTTGATTGCGGTTAACTACACACACTCTTTCACAGACCAATCAAATGGCGTCGTTGCCAAAATCCTAAGGCGCCAATAACGGTGTTTGATTGATTCTGTGAAAAAGTGTTTGTAATATTAACCGCAATCAATAACAGTGTCGTGTGTAGCTAGCCGAGATGAGTACGGGTCGTCCGCAGGGATGCGTGGAACTTTTAATCTTGCTTTAGACGAGTTGATTAGAAATAAGTAAGGAGAATAGATTCTAGATATATGATAAACACGGATGTAGAATATTTATAGAGAAGTGGCTTGTAAGGTTTTATTAGGATTTAGTAGTCATGGATGAATACTGAAGATGACTCTTTTTATCTTTTGATCGACTTAAAACTAGATTGATAGTGATGAATTAGGATTAGGGTTCTTAGAAGAAACTAGGGTTTCCCCACTATTGACCTTTGTCCCTTCATTGATCTCTATTCATGTCTAGTCCTTAACAAAACAATTGTTAATCTGATCTCAAATCGCGGTCAAGACTATCAATAAATTGATAGCACGCCCGATTAGGATGTTAACGATTCTTTTGCTAAAGTTTATAAATTTCATAAGACATAAAAGAAGTTAAAATATTTTGCCATCCATTGTTCTACCCTAATCCTACGAACCCTATCAAGTGGAGAATTACTCGCGCATGATGGAGATAAAAGAAGAAGAACGGATAGAGATCATAATGTAAATATAGAAAATAAATGTTAAATAATTAAACTAATGATATATCTTTATTAATCAACTTCACAAGTACAAATCTTATGAGGTTAGATTACAAGAGGAAGAAGAAGTTGCTCTCGATCTCTGCCTCGTAAGATGTAGATGTTCCGTCGAATTTCACGTCGCTTTATCACGTCGAATCGCGGACCTATCGTGGATCACTTGTTCTTTGACGATGATTTGCTTCATCTAAAAGGTGATGATTTCTAACTTTAGCCCTCGGTCCTTTATATAGCCCAGAAAGCAGAACCCCTAGATCTCAAGTATTAGGGTTTGTTGTTGCAATCCTACCCAAAAAATACTAAACCCTAACTCCTTAGAACGGCCGTGGATCCGCCGCAATATTTATGATTTGGCCACGGAAGAACGGTGGGTTGGAGAGATCATGGTTCCAAACTTCTGGGGCCTTCTCATAGTGACACTTGGAGATTTATGTGATTTCTGGATTCTTCAAATATTCTCCGAGTCTCTGCCAGTATTGATTTTATGATTTAATTAAACTTTATCGGTAGATTATTGATTCTCAACATCTCGATATTCCGATCTCCTGACCTGAGCAAAATCTTGCACAATATCTCCATGAATAATATTTGTAATATTTTTTATAGAGATATAATTTTAATCATTTTATATGGTAATAAATCTTTAAGCAATTTAATTAAGATTATTTGATATGATATGCATAATAAAAATATTATGTAAATATTATATGCATATATTTTTCTTCATAATATTAATTATAATATATAAACATATGTTAAATAGTATTTTGTAGATAAATCCAAATATGTTCTATATTTATAATAAACACCTTTAAATATTTAAGAAAAGTAAGAAAAATGTTATATCAAACGTGGGATATTTTCGACTGAACAATATGCAACCTTATCATATATAAGGGCAATGTTTATGTTCCTCAGCCAGTCTTTATAATTAGGTCCTTTCAATTTATTTTTCTCTAATAGAAGCTTAAGTCCAGTCATTGGTATCTGCCATTAAGAGAGAGAAAAAAATACACTCAGCGAAAGCTCTTGCAAAGATTAGATTGGTTATTATCTTATCTAATCGATGTCTCCCACTGCTTTTATTAAATTTTTCTTCAAACCTTAAAAAGAAAATTAGCCAGGATTAATTACATTCTACAAGTTCGCTAACCGGTCAACCAGTACAATATTTCAGAAAATATAAAATATTATTTTTTGAATTTAATATTAAAATAATAAATTTTGCGAAAACTACCCGATTTGCGAAATTGGGGTTTTCGTAAAAAGGTATAAATATATACCAATAATTGTGAAATAATTGGGGATTTAAAATGATTTACTCATTTAAAAAGATATTTATCGGATTGGGCATTTTTATAATTAATTAAATGCAGTTTAACTAAAAACCCGATTAATGCACTGATAGTCGCGATTAAGAAAAATCCGTGTTTCTACAGTTTTTCATGGCTAGTGCACCATGGCATGTTGCATTTGGTTGCATGTGGTTCATTTGTGTTTGTTGGTTTCATATTGTATTTGGTTTTGTGAGAAAAGAAAATGAGAATGATTGGAGAGAGAGAGTGTGTGGCATGAGTGTGAGGGTGAGAATAAGAAAGAGAGGGGGTGCAGCCACTCATTCCCCTCCCCATTATTTACCATCATCTTCTTCCTCCTCACTTCCCTCCTCCTTCACCTCCATGAACCTTGTCAAAACCCTATACCCCCTTCACAAAAGTTGATCCCCACCTCATTCTCAACACAATGGACCAAGCAAAGTTTGATTTTGATGACATTGGGAAGCTAGGGTTTTTCTTGAGTTGCCCAAATGAGGTATATCTTCTTCTATTTAGTTTAGTTTAAGTTTCTTTATATCCTAGTTTAGTTATAAGTTGATTTGGTTATGTTATGTGATGTATGGAAAATTCTATAGAAGGGTTTGGGTAATTATGTGGATTTGGTGATGTTTAGGGGCTGTTACAATACTTGAGTGGTGTTTTTATTGGCCTAGAACAGAGAATACGGATTTTAGATATTACCCGTGTCGGTTTTGTGAGAGATCGTTGGCCTACAGGGAATCTGGAGCAACCTGGGGTAATTCAGAGAAAAACAAACAACTCCAGAGACCTAGTTGGACCAATAGGAGACCACCCTGCAAGTATGAGCCCATTCCCTCACCATTTGGCCGAGCTCGCCAAATTTGGGGACAATGTGGTCGGCCCCTTGGTTGTGTTTGGTGCAGGAATTGGTCCAGTAGCTCACACACTCCATATACTACCCCATAGTACTGTTTGTTTATCCCCATTTTACCTGAGAGAGAATCTGGGAGCACATTGGAGTGTTTTTGGTTATGTTTTCCGTATTTTGGAATTCTTGGTTTTAGTATTTGATATTGTATTGGGTTGTTGGATGTTTGTACATCAACGATGAGGATTGTTTGGTTGTTTTTCCATGCGTAAGCTATAGGTTCTAAACTATGAGCGCACCGTGTGCTATATCAGTTTTCCGAACTCGATTTTAATAGCATTTGCGATACGTGTTGATATTGTAGGTACCGTCGCGTGGATTCTGAGATGACGGAGCATGGCGTCATCGACTTCAGCAAGCAAGGATCAAGGTAAGTAGATCTATATCTACGGGGGAAGTCGGGTGGATGGCGAATAGCACCCCCGCAGATTATAAATGGAAACTGATCTATAGGATACAGTCGTAGATGTTAGTGTATATGCCCTAGAGGCCATTACTGTATCATACTAGTTTGTATATTACTTAATGGAAGCTTGGGATATTCACAGTTGTATAGACAATCTTGCTCAAAATGGTAGTATGCTACTTGGTTTGTTTCTACTTTAATGTGTGCATGTGTTTCTTTTAGAATATCGCCTATACATATTAGTGGAGCCCTTAGGATCTTTGCTTGATTACCAGCATTGTGATGGCAGTCACACTAGTGGAGGCTGGGTAATCTACAAGCACATCCTTTTACAGGTCCCTAGTCATAGGATTATCGAGACAGGGCATCGATACTCCAAAGTAGACTAGTGTATACGCTTCTCATCCCAGGAGGGGAGATGGTCTGTCCCACAACCATTAGTACGTCGTACTGGAGATAGTATGCAGGTGCTCGTTAGGTAACTAGACAGGACTCACTGGGAACTGTTGGTTGGTATTATGCCTATCGTCAGTTATCAGTTCCCAGGTGACATGAGTACAGCTTAGTCCGTTGACTTGACACTGTCACTTCGCCTCGAGTGTGTTCCCACTGTTCTTAGATTGCTACCCTACCACGGCTCAAATGAGTCTTGCAAACAGGTAGCAGTTGGGTGTCGTCCCGAAGCACTTGGAGGCAGTAACGGTTAGGCAAGATTCGTGTCTCCCGGTATTGGGGGTTAATATCGCGCTGTGTCTAGGAGAGCCATTACACAATGTGCGTGGCCAGGGCAAGCGAGATATACTGGTAGCGTTTCAAGTGTTATCTCAGGGTGTTCTGGGCTACATTTCAACACGACTTGTACCGCTATTAGGGGACTGACGTTTACCGCCCCCCTAAGCCCGCCATACGATACTCTCAGACGAACAGACCGGACTGTACGGAGATTGTCACATTCAGGCTCAGTAGGAGTTCGGATGGGTTCACCTCATCAGTCTTCTTAACGGCATCTACCTGGGGACCGTTATGTATAGCTAGTACCGATTGCGGCCTGTGGTTAAACCCACTGCCAGCGTTGTGTCGAGTCTTTAGAGTCCCACACAGAGGGTTATTTGCCTTTGGGCAAAACAGAGTAGAGGTCGCATGGTTTTGCGATGGGGTTCTTTCACATCCGTGCACTTGTGCACGTTTGGTGTCCGGGCAGTTATTACTAGCGGGATTTGGTTTAAGCCAGATCCTAGTATTTGTTTCGGGATTGGTTTTGTCTCATTGTATTCGTGTTCCTCGGAACACGGATGCGGGTGTGTATGCACAGTTGACAGAGCCAAAGGATTCTCATTAGGGTTGTTGACCGTTGACTTTTTCCAAACCCTAATGAGAATGAGAGATATGATTAATGATATTAATTAAGGATAATTGTGCCATGGTTAGGTTGACCATTTGACTTTTGTTGACCTTTTGACTTTGGTTGACCGGTTGACTTTTGTTGACATTTTGACCATCATCATTTCATTTGAAAGATGCTTCTTGATTCTTGCAAATTTCATTTAATGTGAAATGATAATGGTCATTCCAAACTAACCATCACAATTTCTTTTAATTATCATTATTATTTCATAATTCACTCATATGAGAGTATGGTTGTAAATTGATCCTCATTCTCTCTTGCTCTTTCTCTCTCATGTTTTTGAGCTCTTCCTCTTCCTCTCAAAGCTCTCATCTCTCATGTGTTGAGAACCATGAGCTTGTGAGATAAAACCATCAAGACTTCTCTCTACTCATTCTAGGGTTCTAGGTTTAGCAAGCCAAGCACTCTAGTTACCTCTTGGTTGAGGTAGAAGCTCAAGGTAGAGGCCCTCGGGTGTATCTTTCTTCGGCAAAGAGAAGACGACGAGGAGGAGCCATCTACATCACTCAAAGGAGCAAGCAAGGAGGAGGACCACTACAAGAAGAGAAGGAGTTCAAGACCTAGGTATAACCTTCTAACCGAGTAGCTAAAACATGTAGTTAGTTTGCTAGTTTTTTTTTAGCAAAGATCCTCTAGTTCTAGTCCATGTTACCTTATGTTAAAAACCGTTTTTTACCTATTCCGCCTGCCCGTAAGCACCGGGATGGGTAACGTGGACTTACAGTGGTATCAGAGCCAGGTTAAACAACAACTAGCATGTTAGCAAAGTGTTTAGAACTTCGATCCGCAAAAAACATCAAAAACCTATACTTTTTGCCGATTTTTAAAACAACCCTAAAAATATTTCCACACACCTTAAAAATCCGTGCAGGGTATTTTAGGAAGAACCAAGAAAAACGAGCCCACGACTCGGTCAAAGCGCCGCGGAAGCGCGGAGAAACCAAGCGTTTCGCAGCAGATCCGCGGCCGAGTTGACTCGGTCGCGACTCGGATTTCCTGCAGTTTGTTTAGTATGATGTTTTGGGGTTTTTTTTTAGATATTTTGTTTCTGCCAGATTATCCAGAGAACAATGTTGTGTTTGGGGTAGTTACAAATTGGTATTTTGATCGAAGTTCTACAAACTTTGGCTAATTGGTTATATCTGTAATGTGATATATGCACTGAACGTCGACTAATCGCTATACGTCGATTAATGGGGGTTGTGCATATCTGTGATTTGTAATGTTGGATTGTGTATATGAACTTGTTGGATTGTCGCGGATGAATAGCCGGGGTTTGTGAGATGAGAGTTTCTTTATCTTTCATTTGATGTAATATGTAAATTGATGTAATATTATTTTTTATGGCCGCACATCCGGGATGAGGTTGTAGCCGCCATTGTATATTATTTCTTTTACTATTTTTGCTCCTAGGATAGACCCAAGGTGGGGTGCACAAACTACCGGGTACTTTGAAGTGCTGAGTGGCCTACTCACGTTGTTGAGGGAGGTTGCTTCACTTCGGCTACTTGGCGTGTAGTTTGCCGCACCCGTAGGGGTCTAGGGTGGGGTTTTGGCTATTCATCGCGACCGTGTAATCCATCTTTCGTTGCAGGCTCGAACGAAATGCGGATTCCTAGCATATCCAATGTGTTCATCTGTGATCTGGAATGGCTATCATTGCATCTGACGAATGTATGTATCTATATATGATATCTAGTAGGCGTTGCTTGTGTTTTGCATCCGCGCTAGTCCAGGCCCCGCTCTGTCGTTAGTTAAGCAACCTAACGGGTGATGATGAGGCCCCGTGGCGAATGCGGATGGCATAAGCGTACGTCATATTTTCGTTGTTTTCTGCAATGGTAGGATTAATTGATTGGACGCATTAAATTAATGCAAGAAAATAAACTAAAGTTAAATCGTTGGAACAATTTCAAAACCACTCGGTTTCTTTTCAAAATAGAAACTTTTAAAACACGGAGCTTGAACCACTTCTTTTAAAAGCTATCACGTTCCTTTGATTATATCAAATTCACTACGTTCACGGTTTCGCCAAAACCATTCGTAGCCCTCCGTCATTTCATTTGGATAGTCAATAGTATTCAAGTTGTGTTTGTTGGCTAAAGTCAAGGCATAGTGATTGGTAGCTATTGGATATTCATATATAGCATAGATAGATGCATTGGTTTGGGACAGTCGTACGGCCTTGTTTGCCAAAGTCAAGGGTAGGTATGGGTGGGTTCAAATTAACCTGGAAAATGACGGTTAGAACTTGACATGTGACTTATGATTTGTTGGCCAAAGTCAAGGTCATAAGAGCATGGGGCAAAAATCCACATCGGGAGTTTCTTAAGAAACTGAAACTTGCTAGTGCTGCATACCATTTGGAGTGTGATGATTTTGGTAGGATTCCTTCAGCTTTATCACACGATGATATTTGGATCCCGATCCTACTGTGAGTATATACTACTCCTTGGGAAACTTTCTCACTTAACGATCAATGCTATTGTCACGACCCGAAGGTACGGAACGTGACCGGCACTTAAATTACGAAGCGTCTAGAGGCGCAACGTAATCTAAGTAAGCCGAAGCCCAGAAATCTAAAACATATAAAAGAAGAAGTAAAGGAAAACATGTAGAAAAACAAGTTTAAAAGGAACATCCAATTTTCTCAAAAATTTCGGCAGAGTCTCCTTCGTAAAAACTGGCCCCAAACGGGTATAAACAAGTATAATATATACTAACAATAAAAAGGCATCCCCAAGCGGGAGCTAGCTCTACGCCAACAGGCGGAAACAACCACACAATGCACAATAATATACAACGCCAAAGGGCGAGGCTCAAAACTCAAAAGAAAACCAAATCCACCAGAAACCATAATAATACAAGCGCTACTCTAAGGTCGAAATAAAAACAACTGGCCTTCTAAACTATCAAGAATACAAGTCTGGTTGATAGAGCTTACTATATACAAATGAAATAATAAAAATACAACGGTGGTCCTGATACAATGAACCAACCTACCAAGCAAATCACCCTGAATGAAATGATGTGCCAGCAAGCTGCCAAGGAAAACCTGTACATCGAAACCTGTAAGAAAAATTTGGCACAACGGGGGTGAGTTGCCATCTCGTGAGTAGAAGACATCTGCGAGAAGAAATCGAATGCACGACGCTGTCCTAGGTCATAATAATATACCAATATATCACTTGTCATCTAGTAATGGCAGGGTAATAAACTACGCGTAAGTGCAAATGCTCCGTGCTCGTGTCAGTGCCTCAAATAGTAATATGTCATGTGAATGAGTATGCATGAACCATGAATGTAAAACAATCAACCCTGAAATCTGGATATATCTGTATAAGAAGTCTTTAACTTTCATCATAATAAAATTTGTATAGAAATCTGAAACATCATCGATGAAATCCATGGAAATCCGTGTCAAGCATCGACACAAAACATGTAAATCTCAAGTCTCAATACCTCATAGTCTCAATATCTCGGGCTCTGTCAGTCCGGATCGGCCCATATCATCAAATCTCACGACAACAGTCGGTATCCTCCAGATAACCGCCACGCCAGACATCACCGGTAGGTAGTCTTCCCCTGCCAGGTTCATCATCTACAACTCGATCTTCTTGCCCCGGAGTACCAACCGGGCCCACCATATACCCAAGACGGTTCATCCACTCCTCGAATCGGGTCTCGAAATCCAACAGAAAACATGAAATCTCATGCTGGACGACACATACATAATGAGAAAACCGCAACTTATATTTTAAAAAGAGAGGGAGAGAGAGAGAGAAGTTTTTATATATATTCTTGCGGTTTTCCCCAAAATCCAGAAATCTCATAAAAATCCAAAATCCCAAAATCATGAGTAAGTAAATAATAAGTATCGACATAAGCCCCACAATACTGCATGATAACGTGAAAATGTGAATGCATGAAATGTCTAAGTAATAAATGCAATGTTTAGACTAACACCTGAGAGTAATCACAATATTATATTGATTTAGCCTTTAGCTGATTCTACCAATAAAAGATAATATGTTCTAAAGTGTACGTGACATAGTAATTACCGATGATGATGTGTGTGAGCCGGCAAATAAGTGTACGTGGAATATGCGCATCATCGGTAATGGTGCTGGTGTCCTAACAGGCAGAGTTTCATACTGACTAAAGAAACATATGTATGAACATGCAACTTGATGATTACAATCTGAATGAAAAGATGAATGTGTATTAACCACTCATTTGGAATATACATATCTAACTACAACTATATGACTCAAGCCTAAACTAGTATCTATCTAACCTACTAAGGAACTAAACTAAAGGAACTAGTCGATAGGAAATAAGAATTCACCTACAGTCTGAGTCGATATCTCTAATAGTCGGCGATTCAGCCTCAATAGCGTCACATACATAGTACGACTTCCTCGAGTCAAGAGTGCGGATCAATCATCACATCTACGCTTCGTACGGTAAAATCCAACGTACGGCATCCCAAAATCGAGGTACGGGTCAACTATCACCTATGTACATCATCATTCGTATAATATCATCATCAAATAACGTCATGATCAAGGATACTGTACTGTAATCGCATACATCCCAATATCATCAATCATATATCATTGTCTGCGTAAATGTACATCGTCAATTGGTCCTCAGAAATATCATGTCACATATATCAGATCGTGATTAAGTCACATATATCATGTCGTGGTTAAGTCACATATATCATATCGTAATCAAGTCACACATATATCATATCGTAATCAAGTCACACATATATCATATCGTGATTCAGTCACATATTACAGTCCGGGTTCTATTCTAAAGTGTCGTATATCTCAATGTCATCATCACCTATTATCGTTTATATATACATATCCATTTTCTCATTTTCCAACGATCCACTAACATTATACTACGACTGTATAGCCAAGAGATCGCGGCATCAAGCCCAGTTTTATCGTCTCATCCCCATGTATCATATAACATCCTTGTATCACATATACATGTTGTATGTGTGTGTGTGTATATATATATATACCTACACACATTCCTATACACACACACACACACACACACACACATACACATATACACCAAGTCAAGTTTCTGTGTGTGCGTGTGTGTATGTGTCTACCTGAAACATACGAATTCCCTCCAAGACATTCATCCTCCGGTAAAGTCTTTCTAAATCGGTCTGTTCTAGCCTAAACTCTTTAATAGGATCCTAATTGCCAAGAATCTAAGGTCACGTCCGACTTCCTAATGACAGTAAGTAATATTCCTATTCTACGTTTGCGGGGGTGCTAAACGCCATCCACCCGACTTCCCCCGTAGATATACATCTACTCACCTGGCCCTTGTCTGCCGAAGTCGATGCCGCCATCATCTTCTTCATCGTCCAAAGTCCACGTGAGGGCTACCTATACGCAAACATATATAATATCATAAACCAAATCACGGACAAAACCAAAACGACGCATGAAACGCGCATAGGTTAAAACCTATGACCCGCTCATGCAAAAGAACCAAATATCGCTCGATATCGGCGTACAAATGTCGATTGATCGAGATAAAATACCAACAAACAACTCGCAGTTCCAAAACTCATTATTTATAATAAAATACATGGTTTAAATCATCGAAATCTTAAAATCGATTAAATCGTCCTATTTCGCAAAACCTTGACAATGTCAATTTACCGTTTTACTTCAAAACTTGTTGTTTAAATGAAACTAATGGTCATAATACTCATTAAATAACATAACTAGATTATATAAACCATTACTATATTTTTATCACACTAATTTGTCATAATTAGAAAATTCTGGTTTGCCATTTTAGCCAAATTTAACACTTTTTAAGCCAAAATTCACAATTCCACAACTAAATTTGATTTTGAAAATTTTAAATTGTTAAACCACTCAATGAAACATTAAAGATGTGCTAAAGCCCTAACTATATTTTTAATCCTATATTTTAAATTAATTTCTAAAATCTAGTTTACCAAAATAGCATATTTATCACATTTTATTAACTAACAATTAATTTGAAACTAATAATTAGATTAGGTTTTTCATTCCTTTAACATGTTAATATTCTCATTAAAACCATAACCAAATGATAAAAACCTTAATTAGAATTTTATTACACCAATATATATAATTTATAAAAATCTAGTTAGCAAAATTGCTTAATTTAAACAATTTTGAAAGAACAATTTACAATATATCAATCATGCTAGATTTTTCCTTTCTAAAAATGTTAAACTACTTATTATAACCCCACTTAATTAATAAAAACCCTAACTTGATTTTATAAACCCTTTCTTGAATTTTAAACTTGCAAATAGAATCAATTAAGAAAATCTAAATAAACTATATTAAAGCATTTAACAACAATTAATCATTGGGATAAAAATTATACCTCCATAACATGAGATCCAAACATGAAAATATGCCTCCCAAAGAATAGTTTCCAACTCCAAGATCCATGCTAAATAGGTCAAAGGAAAATGGTAGAGATTGAATATTGATTTTGAGATTTATTTTTTGGAATTTTTGTTCAATTTTGATGATTTTTAATGCAAAAGTGATGGGTGGAAATTTTGGGGGCTGCCCATGGAGGTGAGGCCGGCCAAAGTGATAGGAGAGAGGAAAAAGGGAGAGGAGTGTGTGGATTTGTCTAGAAACATCATAAATAAATGTCATCTTTTCACTTAAAACCTTAATTATATAAACTTTTCTAATTTAAATCTTTTCGTAGAAAAGTCTAGAACCATGGAAAAATTTGAGAAAAGATTTTGCATATTACACACTTGATTCTAATATTTCGTGGCTCATTTTATAAAATTAACCCATTTCTAATTTGTGATTTACACCAATTTAATGTATAATTAAAGCTTATGTTAATATTAAAAATAATTAATTTAGGAAAAATATTTAATTAAACTAAAAAATATTAAGTGACTAAATAAACACCATTTACTAGTAATTACATGATTAAAATAGGACTTTTTAAATTTGTGATGAAAATAATTTATAGTTAAGTTTTAGGGAAAATACAGTTTATTTACCGAAAATCAGAAAATTCGCCTAACGGATTTTTATTTATTTATTTATTTTTAAAACGTTACAGCTATAAACCAAGTAGGTGCTTAGAAAGGTGTTAGCGGGGCTACACCCACAGGGAAAAGAGGTTATTTAATTAAGGAACTTCGCGAAAGCATCGTAAAACCTCCCCCGAAGTACCGACACCAGCCTGGCTGAACGGTTAAGCAAGTATTGTACGGTGAGATCAATCCCGACTAATTCTTCTTTTATGGTTTGAGGAAGGATTCGAGAAACAGTGGGAGTCATCCTGTTTAGATAAACTAAAAACCAATCTAAACTTACAAGAGCATCATGCTAAGTGTTTTCTTCTCTCTCTTTCTTAACTACAACGACCCTGTGACCAGACATAGGTTACATCTAGATAATAAAATGACTGAATCTGACTATTATGACTGGCAAAGGTCTGTCCAGTTGACCATTACCCATGACAAGCTGGGACTCCTCCTGACTAATCAAACCCCTGCCGTCTCAGGACCAGTTTCCCCTGTCACGGATAATGATATCCGTAAGATATCGGAAAAAGACTGTGCGAATGCCAAGTGCCTCGTGTTGGCCTCAGTTGATGGTGCATACCAGAGGCAGCATGAGAAGATGGACTTAGCTTCTGTCTTCCTCCATAACAAAGATTTATATGAAGAGCAATCTCGTATCGCAAGATATGAGACCTCGAACGAATTGCTTCAAGCAAGGTTGGCATTCGGGTCATCTGTAGGGGACAACATCCTTACAGAGACTAGCTATTTTGATGAGCTCACAGACCTGAAGACCACGTTGAAGAACGGGTCAAGTACTGACTTGATTCTACAGTCTCTGCCCTCTACTTATA
The DNA here is from genome assembly GCA_030015575.1 of Agapanthus africanus. NCBI lineage: Eukaryota > Viridiplantae > Streptophyta > Magnoliopsida > Asparagales > Amaryllidaceae > Agapanthus > Agapanthus africanus. The sequence goes on along the minus strand of JASDDO010000029.1, from coordinate 28,133,058 downwards.
CCCTGAAGGAAACCAGGAAAGAAGAAGGAAAGGGAAGGGCAAAAGTTTCGGGACTAGATGTAGTGAAGGAGAGACGTTCCTATTGTTACGGGAAAGGACATTGGCAGAAGGATTGCAGGGCTAGCAAAGCCAGTAGCCAGGATTCGAAGCATGTTGTGGCTTCGGCTTCGGGTGTGTTTGTAATAGAAAACTGTATGTCAATTAACCCTACTTCCTGGGTACTGGATACCGGATCAGGATCTCACATCTGTAATTCATTACAGGCTTTGAGAAACCGTAGAGTTATCAGGATAGGTGATATGACTCTCAGTGTTGCCAACGGAATGAGCGTGGATGCTGAATCCGTAGGGGAATATCACCTTTAGATTGACAAGTGGGCAGATATTGATTCTGCGTAATTGTTTGTATGTACCTAGTATGGTTTGTAATATCATATCTGTATCCTTACATTCTAAGGAAGGATATGATTTTACTTTTGTAAGCGATGTGGCCCACATCCACCTAAATCAAGTTCTGATTGGGTCAGGTACATTAGAAAATGGAATATACGTACTGAATCAAGCTCAGGTTTTCGGTGTCCAGAACACACTTAAAAGAACGTCTCCGGACACAAATCAGGCTTTCTTATAGCATTGTAGACTGGGTCACATTAATAAGACACGGTTAACAAAGTTACATAAAGAGGGATACTTGAATCCGTTCGAGTATCAGTCTTATGCTACTTTTGAATCTTGTCTCATGGGAAAGATGACAAAAACTCCGTTCACTGGACACGGAGTAAGAGCGAGCGAGCTCTTAGGATTTATACACAGTGACGTGTGTGGTCCAATGTCTACACTTACGCGAAGTGGTTATTCATACTTCATTACTTTTACGGATGATTTCTCTAGGTATGGACATGTCTTCCTGATGAAGCATAAATCCGAGTCCTTTGAGAAATTTCGGGAATACAAGAATGAAGTTGAAAAACAAATAGGCAAAAGTATCAAGACACTGAGATCTGATCGAGGTGATGAATACTTAAGTGCCGTGTTTCTGGACTACTTAAAAGAGAATGGAATTCTCTCTCAGCTTACTCCTCCATACACACCACAACACAACGGTGTACCAGAAAGGCGGAATCGAACCCTATTGGATATGGTTCATTCCATGATGAGTAAGGCTGATTTACCGCGATCTTTCTGGGGTTATGCACTAGAAACAGCTGCATATCTTTTGAACCGAGTTCCAACTAAGTCAGTGCCTACCACACCATATCAGATGTGGAGTGGGAAGAGACCCTATCTTAAACACATTAAGACATGGGGATGTCCAGCTTTTGTCAAAAAGCAGCATGCGGACAAACTCTAGGCACGCTTAGTACAGTGCAAGTTTGTGGGATATCCAAAGAACTCCAAGGTATATTTCTTCTATTACGCAGAGGAACAAAAGGTATTTGTTTCTCGTCATGCCTGCTTCTTGGAAACTGAATTTTTAGAAAATCAGATAAGTGGGAGCGAAATAGAACTGGAAGAAATTCCAGAACCACAATCTATTACTGAAAGCTTGGTAGAACTAGAAGTTTCAGGAAAACCGGACATCCCAGCGCCACTCCGCAGGAGTAGTAGGCAGTCTCATCTGCCCGAGAGATACTACGGTTTCTCATAGACGGGGGTCGAGAGGATTGCGTCATTGAATATAATGAGCCTACTAGCTTCCAGCAAGCCATTCAGAGTGGTGACTCGGTAAAATGGCTCGATGCAATGCGGACCGTGATGGAGTCCATGTACACCAACAAAGTTTGGACTTTGGACATTGCTCCAGAAGGGGTAAAACCCGTAGGCTGCAAATGGATCTTCAGAAAGAAGATTGGTGTAGATGGGCAGGTTGAAACCTATAAAGCTAGACTTGTTGCAAAGGGTTTTCGTCAAAGTCCTGGTTTGGACTATGATGAAACCTTTTCTCCAGTGGCTATGCTCAAATCCATTCGGATCCTTCTTTCCATTGCTGCCTTCCAAGATTATGAGATCTGGCAGATGGACGTAAAGACGGCTTTTCTAAATGAAAATTTGGAAAAGTGGGTCTATATGGATCAGCCGGAGGGTTTCATTCAGAGTGGGAGCAGCGGTAAAGTGTGCAAGTTGCTTAAGTCTATTTATGGACTGAAGCAAGCATCGAGGAGTTGGAACATCTGCTTTGATGATACTGTCAAAGAATTCGACTTTATCAAAAATCCGGATGAACCATGCATTTACAGTAAGATTGTAGGGAGAACCGTGGTATTCCTCGTCTTGTACGTGGATGACATTCTCCTAATAGGAAATGACATTCCTATGCTACATTCAGTCAAAGGATTCTTATCACAGAGGTTCTCCATGAAGGACCTGGGCGATGCCAACTACAATCTGGGGATCTAGATCTATCGTGATAGATCTAAAAGGATGTTGGGACTTTCGCAGTCCAGGTACATCGACACCATACTGAAACGATTCAGTATGGAAGATTCAAAGAGCGGTAATCTACCGGCTTGTCACGGAATCACCCTCTCCAAAGAGATGTCTCCCAAGACTGATTTGGAAAGGGCTCACATGTCATCTATACCCTACGCATCTGCGGTAGGCTCTATAATGTATGTGATGTTGTGTACCAGACCAGATGTAGCATACGCATTAAGCGTTGTAAGCCGGTATCAGTCGGACCCAAAGGAGAAACACTGGATAGCGGTAAAGAACATTTTCAAGTACCTGAGAAGGACTAAGGAGATGTTCTTGGTGTATGGCCGAAAAGACCTCCAGATCGAGGCCTTTGCTGACTCTAGCTTCCAGAGTGACAAGGATGACTCCAAGTCCGTGTCGGGTTATGTCTTTACCCTCAACAGAGGGGTGGCTTGCTGGAAGAGCTCCAAGAAGGAAACCGTTGCTGACTCAACTATGGAAGCGGAGTACATAGCTGCTTGCGATACCGCAAAGGAAGCTGTCTGGATGAAGAAGTTCCTTTCAGAGCTTCAGGTGGTTCCTACCATTGTTGATCCAATACCGCTGTATTGTGACAACAACGGTGCTATAGATTTAGCGAAGGAACCCAGGTCCCATCAGAAGTCCAGACACATTTTGAGGCGGTATCACCTGATCAGGGAGATTGTTGATCGCCAGGAGATCGAGGTAAAGAGAGTAGATTCGGAGAATAACACTGCAGATCCATTCACAAAGGCCATACCCCAGACTCAGTTCGAGCGGCTGATCGAGATGCTAGGTCTTCGATACGCCAGTACATGGCCAAGTAGGAGATTGTTAATGTATATGACCTAGAGGCCATTACTGTATCATACTAGTTTGTATATTACTTAATGGAAGATTGGGATATTCACAGTTGTATAGACAATCTTGCTTAAAATGGTAGTATGCTACTTGGTTTGTTTCTACTTTAATGTGTGCATGTGTTTCTTTTAGCATATCGCCTATACACATTAGTGGAGCCCTTAGGATCTTTGCTTGATTACCAGTGTTGTGATGGCAGTTACACTAGTGGGGGCTGGGTAATCTACAAGCACGTCCTTATACAGGTCCCTAGTCGTAGGATTATCGAGACAGGGAATCGATACTCCAGAGTAGACTAGTGTATACGCTTCTCATCCCAGGAGGGGAGATGGTCTATCCCACATCCATCAGTATGTCGTACTGGAGATATTATGCAGGTGCTCGTTAGGTTATGAGTACACTGGATAGGACTCGCTGGGAACTGTTGTTTGGTATTATGCCTATCGTCAGTTATCAGTTCCCAGGTGACATGAGTACAGCTTAGTCCGTTGACTTGACACTGTCATTTCGCCTCGAGTGTGTTCCCACTGTTCATTTATTGCTACCCTACCACGGCTCAAATGAGTCGTGCAAACAGGTAGCAGTTGGATGCAGTCCCGAAGCACTTGGAGGCAGTGACGGTTAGACGGGATTCGTCTCTTCCGGTATTAGGGGTTGATATCGCGCTGTGTCTAGAAGAGCCATTACACAAAGTCCCTGGCAAGGGCAAGCGAGATATGCTGGTAGCGTTTCCAGTGTTATCTCAGGGTGTTCTGGGCTACACTCCGACATGACTTGTACCGCTCTTAGGGGACTGACGTTTACCGCCCCCTAGGCCAGCCATGCGATACTCTCAGACGAACAGACCGGACTGTACGGAGATTGTTACATTCAGGCTCAGTAGGAATTCGGATGGGTTCACCTCATCAGTCTTCTTATCGGCATCTACCTGGGGACCATTACGTACAGCTAGTACCGCTTGAGGCCTGTGGTTAAACCCACTGCCAGCGTAGTGTCGAGTCTTTAGAGTCCCACACAGAGGGTTATTCGCCTTTGGGCAAAACAGAGTAGAGGTCGCATTGTTTTGCGACGAGGTTCGTTCACATCCGCGCACTTGTGCACGTTTGGTGTGCAGGCAGTTATTACTAGCGGGCTTTGGTTTAAGCCAGATCGTACTATTTGTTTTGGGATTGGTTTTGTCTCACTGTATTCATGTTCCTCGGAATACGGATGCGGGTGTGAATGTACAGTTGACAGAGGCAGAGGATTCTCATTAGGGTAGTTGACCGTTGATTTTTTCCAAACCCTAATGAGAATGAGAGATATGATTAATGATCTTAATTAAGGATAATTGTGCCATGGTTAGGTTGACCATTTGACTTTGGTTGACCGGTTGACTTTTGTTGACATTTTGACCATCATCATTTCATTTGAAAGATGCTTCTTGATTCTTGCAAATTTCATTTAATGTGAAATGATAATGGTCATTCCAAACTAACCATCACAATTTCTTTTAATTATTATTATTATTTCATAATTCTCTTATATGAGAGTATGGTTGTAAATTGATCCTCATTCTCTCTTGCTCTTTCTCCCTCATGTTTTTGAGCTCTTCCTCTTCCTCTCAAAGCTCTCATCTCTCATGTGTTGAGAACCATGAGCTTGTGAGATAAAACCATCAAGACTTCTCTCTACTCATTCTAGGGTTGTAGGTTTAGCAAGCCAAGCACTCTAGTTACCTCTTGGTTGAGGTAGAAGCTCAAGATAGAGACCCTCGGGTGGATCTTTCTTTGGCAAAAAGAAGACGACGAGGAGGAGCCGTCTACATCACTCCAAGGAGCAAGCAAGGAGGAGGACCACTACAAGAAGAGAAGGAGTTCAAGACCTAGATATAACCTTCTAACCGAGTAGCTAAAACTTGTAGTTAGTTAACTAGTTTTTGTTTAGCAAAGATCCTCTAGATCTAGTCTATGTTACCTTGTGTTAAAAACCGTTTTTTACCTATTCCGCCTCCCTGTAAGCACCTGTGTGGGTAACGTGGACTTACAGTAGAAACCTAGATTAGGAACATAAGATATGGTTAAAGAATCAGAAGGAGCTAGGATATACTACAACTAAGGTTATAGTTTAGGGTTAGTGTGACATGATATGATAGAGATGATATGAGTGATTGAATATATATATTGGGATATGAGATGAAAGCCTTAGGGATCTGAAAAGTGATTGTGAATCACGACTTATAGATATGTAGTTGCACTAGAATAGGTACGAGTTTTAGAGTAGCATGACATTGATTTATAAGGTAGAATGTATATATAAAATTGACCTGATGTAAGATGACTTAATGCGATGAAAAGGATATACGATGTGATATGATGACTTGATTGATATGTCGGTATACTGATGCGAGTCGATAAGTGATGATTGATACCTTACTGGTCCCCTGATATGAGATTGTTATGGATGCGACCCGGGATATAGGTATATAGATATATATAATGTTGTGAATCATGAGTGATATGCCGTACGTGATGTTAGGTCCGTACCCTAATTGTCATATAGGATGATAGGATCCCTAATAGTTTGATGCCGCCGTACGATGATTTACCGTACGTAACGAGTTTTATGATGAGTGATCCATACCCTTGACTAGAGGATGTCGTACGATGGATTATACCGTACGTGATGTTGTGAGTCTGGATGCCGATTGATATATTCACCGACTCGGTCATGTTAGATACGTATACCTTATTGTTTTTAACTGACGATTTACTTATGCTATGTTCATGTCATTCCCTTTACATTACATATACTGGTGCTAGTACACCTACACCATTATCGATGATGCGTATGTTACACTTACACAGATTGGCCGGCTCACACACTTCATCATCGATAATTGCCATGTCACTACACAGTAGAATTGCTGCATCATGATATGACTCCTTGCATAATTTACTTGCTACAGTTACATATACACCTTTATACGGTGTTGCATTTGACTTTGGAGAAATTGGGAACCGCAGGACATATTTTAAGACTGGATTCATTTAAAAGAGCGGTTTCCCTTGATATGTGCATATTACTGTTCCATGTTGCATGATATATGGATATGCTTACATTCTGTTATATGTCGCATACATCCTGCTTTACGATTATACGCATTGAGATATGGTGTTTTCGTGAGATTTCTGGATTTAAGAACTGTGGTTATTTCAAAAGAAAGTATGTATTGTTTTAAAAACCCGGTTTCTCTTGATATGATATTTCAGTGCGTCCACCATGTGTTTTCTCGGCTCTGAGATTGGCATGTGAAACCCGATTCGAGGAGCGGTAGGCACCGTCTGCGGATACATGGTGGACCCGATGAGGTACCCCCGGGCAAGAAGACTCGTATTGTTAGACAGTGAGCCTGGCAGAAGGACTACTACCTAACGGTGATAGTATTTGAACTCGGCGGTTAACCGGAGGATACCGACCGGAGTTATGAGATGGATATGGGCCTACCCATTCTGCCGGAGCCCGAGGGCCGATCCCGCAGACGCAGTCGAGATATGAGGATTTACCTGTCGATGTTGAACACGGGTTTCATGATATTTCGAGTGTCGATGCTGGACACTCAGGTTCCATGATTTTTGATGTGTCGTGAGGGACACACGTTGATTTATATCCTTATATTTTCATGCATATGCTTTTATGATATTTACATGCATGACGTTGTTGTGTCATTGATGGACACGTGGACGAGATCCACTTGCATACATGCATTTATTATATTGTTGGATGTTATCCACATGCTTATAGGCATTGATTACATTGTTTGCACATATACAGATACGGTCACCCTAGATATCATAGTATTACCTTTATGATATAGTTGACCTAGGATTCGTTAACTTATTCGATTTCCCCCTGTTGATGTTTTCTACTCACGAGTTAGCAACTCACCCCCGTTGTGCCACAGTTCTTGCAGGTTGACTGCATGGATCATTAGCGGCATCGCTGGCACACAGCTGCATATGGGTGTTTTGCTTTGGTCGGTGGTACATATTAGATCATACCCCTCTTGTATTATTATTCCTGTTGTATCTAGTTAACTCCATCAAATAAAATTCTAGTATTTGTATAATTAGTAAGAATTAGTGAGACTTGTAGTTGCGAGACTTGAGCGATGGGTTACATGTTCGCTTGGTGGGTTTGATGTCTTGCTTTACTTTATCTGTTGTGGTGATTTTCGCCGTTGGGCATCGTATACTTATATACTGTCTTGTGTGGTTGTGAATCCGCCGATTGGCGAAGAGCTAGCTCCGGCTTGGGAATGCCTTTTATATCATCATGTATTTGTGGTTTTGGATCAAAATATACAAAGGAGGTGCTGCCCAAATTTTTAAAAGACGAAACATGTTTTCAACTAGTAACATCCACTTGCATTTTTCATGTTCCACTATTTATGCATTTAAGAAAAACCCTTGATTTCATTATATCTTTATTTCAAAACTTCACCTCTTTTATTTTCTTAAAAAGTTTTAGATTTCTAGGTTTCGGCTTACTTGAATTACGTTACACCTTTAGACGTTGCGTGATTTAACTTCCGGTCACGAGCTAAATTTTGGGTCGTGACATCCAGGCCAGTGTCGGTACTTTGAGGGAGGTTCCCCGTGCTTTCGCACGGACCTAATTAAAGTAAATCTTGTTTTCCCATAGGCATAACCCCGTTGACACTTTTCTAGACACCTACTAGATTGGCTAATTGTAAAGTGCAAAACTCTCCTGGGTGTAACTCTTACTCACAGTAGGATCGGGATCTAGGAATCAACATAGAAGGTATGCAATCTCATTGTAAATTTCAACTCTTGAAATTCCCGATATGGTTTTTACCCCTAACAGCTTATGACCTTAACTATGGTCAACAAATCATAAGCACTGGTTAAGTTCTACCCGTCATTTCATGATTAATTAGACCCACTCATATGACCCTTAACTATGGTTAGCAAATTCATATTAATGTCCTAATTAATCGCATCATATGCTTTGTAGGAAGACATCACTTAGCTACCGTACACTACGCCTTAACTATGATCAACAAATGTAGCACGAATACTAAGTACTCTACATCCTAAAATGAAGCAGGGTTGTGGATGGGTTTTATAAAAACTTTTAACGCTTTGAACTTGATCTCGTTGTAGAACCAAATAGTTTTTGAAAGGAGTGTCTTAAGCTCCGCATTTTGAAACTTGCTTTTTCATAAAAAGGCCAAGTGGGTTTCAAATTAGATTCTACAACATCTTTAGGTTTCTTTTCTTTACATTAATCTCATTAACGTAGTCCCATCATTTAAGTTCCTAAGCATCACAGAAAGAAACGAAAAATAGAACGTACGTTTATGCCATCCGCATTCACCACGGGGTCTCGTCGTGCACTGTTAGGTTACTTAACTAACGGCAGAGCGGGGTGTTGGATATGTATGCCTAGAGGCCATTATTGTATATGTATACATATGAATGCTTGGACATATATATGTACAGGACAGTCTTGCTTGATATGATAGTATGTTATCTGGTTTGTCTTTATCTTAACATGTGCATGTTTTATTTGCTATTACATATCTTTTATACATGTTGATAAAGCCCATACGTTCATTGCTAGACTACATGCGTTGTGATGGCGATCATACTTGTGGGAGCTGGGTAGTCGGTACGCCCATCCTTAAATGGTCCCTAGTCGTGGGAGTATCGAGACTGGGCATCGATATGTAAGTCCACGTTGCGACCCCCGGTTCTTACGGGGAGGCGGAAACGGTATAAAATCAAAATTTTAACGCAAGAGGCAACATGGACTAAGCTAGGTCGGGATCTTTACCTAAACTAAAACTAGCATACAAGCTAAAGAGAGTTAGCTACTCGGATAGAGATGGTTATACCTAGCTTGTCTTGAACTCTTTCTTCTTCAAAGCTCCGATGGTGGTCCGATGGCTTCTTCTCGTCGTCTCCGTACGCCGAAGACAGATCCATCTGAAAGCTCCAACCTTTAGCTCCTTCTTCGTTCTTTGAAGAAACTAGTTCACTTGGTTTGCTAAACCTAGTGAACTAGAATGAGTAGAGAGGAAATAGAATGGGATTTTATCTATGGTTCTTGATTCTCAACTCATGAGACAAGAGAACCATAGATCAAGAGAGGGAGCAAGAGGTTGAGGGTGAGAGCAAGAGGAGAGCTCAAGAACAAGAGAGAGAATGAGCAAGAAAGAATGAGCAAGTATTTTGTCTCTCACCCTCTCATAATCCAAAGTGATCATAACTCATCATATCAAAAAAGTCTTATGTGATGGTTCGAAGCAACCATAACCTTATCATGTCATGCACTCATTTTACTCAAATGAACAAGCAAGTAAAAGTCTTTGGCATGAAATGATAACCATGGTTATCATGATGGTCAACTAGTCAAGCCTAGTCAACCGGTCAACAAGTCAACAAAAGTCAACAAGTCAACAAAGTCAACAAGTCAACAACCATATCACCATAATACTTAATTAATATAATAGTTAATCACATATCATATTCTCATTAGGGTTGAGCATAAAGTCAAAAAGTCAACGGTCAACTGTCAACAACCCTAATGAGAATCCTCTGCCTCTGCCTCCCTGTCAACTGTGCATACACACCCGCATCCGCGTTCCGAGGAACACGAATGCAAACTGGATAAATCCAATCCCATAAGGTACACTAGGATCTGGCTTAAACCAAAGCCCGCTAGTGTAAACTGTCCGGACACTGTACGTGCACAGGTGCACGGATGTGACCGAACCCTGTCGCAAAACCATGCGACCTGTCGCAATACCATGCGACCTCTACTCTTTTGCCTAAAGGCGAAAAGCTTTCTGTGTGGGACTCTAAAGACTCGACACTACGCTGGCAGTGGGTTTAACCACAGACCGCAAGCGGCACTAGCTGTGCGTAACGGTCCCCAGGTAATGCCGACAAGAAGACCGACGAGGCGAAACCCATCTGAACTCCTACTGAGCCTGAGTGTGACATTCTCCGTACAGTCCGGTCTGTTCGTCTGATACATCGCATGGCGGGCCTAGGGGGCGGTAAACGTCAGTCCCCCAATAGCGGTACAAGTCGTGCCGGAGTGAAGCCCAATACACCCTGAGATAACACTGGAAACGTACCAGTATATCTCGTTTGCCCTGGCCAGGGACTACTCGTGTAATGGCTCTCCTAGACACAGCGCGATGTCAACCCCCAATACCGGGAGAGACGAATCCTGTCTAACCGTCACTGCCTCCAAGTGCTTCGGGACTGCACCCAACCACCACCTGTTTGCACGACTCCTTTGAGCCGTGGTAGGGTAGTGATCAAAGTACAGTGGGAACACACCCGAGGCGAAGTGACAGTGTCAAGTCAGCGGACTAAGCTGTACTCATGTCACCTGGGAACTGATAACTGACGATAGGTATAACACCAACTAGTCAGTTCCCGACGAGTCCTGTCCAGTGTACCCGTAACCTAACGAGCACCCGCATACTATCTCAAGTATGACGTACTGACGGCTGTGGGACAGACCGTCTCCCACACTGGGATGAGAAGCGCATGCGCTGGTCTACTCCGGAGTATCGATGCCCTGTCTCGATAGTCCTGCGACCAGGGACCTGCATAAGGATGTGCTTATAGATTACCCAGCCCCACTAGTGTGACGGCCATCACATCGCTGGTAATCAAGCAAAGATCCTAAGGGCTCTACTAATGTGTATAGGCGATATACAAAAATAAACACATGTACACATTGAAGTAGAAACAAACCAAGTAGCATACTACTATTTTGAGCAAGATTGTATATACAAGGTGAATATCCCAAGCATCCATTAAGTAATATACAAACCAGTATGATACAGTAATGGCCTCTAGGGCATATACACTAACAATCTCCCACTTGCACTAAGGCCATGTACTGGCGTATCGAAGACCTATCATCTCGATCAGCCGCTCGAACTGAGTCTGGGGCAGGGCCTTTGGTGAATGGATCAGCAGTGTTATCTTCTGAAGCGACTCTCCGAACCTCGATCTCCTGGCGATCTACGATCTCCCTGATCAGGTGATACCGCCTTAAGATGTGCCTGGATCTCTGATGGGACCTGGGTTCCTTCGCTAAAGCTATAGCCCCGTTGTTGTCGCAATACAGAGGTATTGGATCAACAATGGACGGAACCACCTGAAGTTCTTTCAAGAACTTCCTCATCCAGACAGCTTCTTTTGCGGCATCAGATGCAGCGATGTATTCCGCTTCCATCGTCGAGTCTGCAACGGTTTCCTGTTTGGAACTCTTCCAACACACCGCCCCTCCATTGAGGGTAAAGACAAAACCCGACATGGACTTGGAATCATCCTTGTCACTCTGGAAGCTGGAGTCAGCAAAGGCCTCGATCTGGAGGTCTTTTCCGCTATACACCAAGAACATCTCCTTAGTCCTTCTCAGGTACTTGAGAATGTTCTTTACCGCTATCCAGTGTTTCTCCCCAAGGTTAGACTGATACCGGCTTACCACACTCAGTGCATAAGCTACATCCGGTCTGGTACACAACATCGCATACATTATAGAGCCTACCGCAGAAGCGTAGGGTATAATAGACATGCGATCCCTCTCCAAATCAGTCTTGGGAGACATCTCTTTAGAGAGGGTGATCCCGTGACAAGCCGGTAGGTTACCGCGCTTGGAATCTTCCATACTGAATCTTTTCAGCACGGTGTCGATGTACCTGGACTGAGAAAGTCCTAATATCCTCTTGGATCTGTCACGGTAGATCCGGATACCCAGAATGTATGAGGCATCACCCAGGTCTTTCATGGAGAACCTGTGTGACAAGAACCCCTTGACAGATTGTAGCATAGGAATGTCATTTCCTATTAAGAGAATGTCATCCACGTATCAAACGAGGAACACTACAGTTCTCGCTACAAATCTACTATAGATGCATGGTTCATCTGGATTTTTGATAAAGCCAAATTCTTTGACCGTCTCATCAAAGCAGATGTTCCAACTCCGCGATGCCTGCTTTAGTCCATAGATGGACTTAAGCAACTTGCACACCTTTCCGCTGCTCCCACTCTGAATGAAACCCTCTGGCTGGTCCATATAGACACACTCCTCTAAATTTCCATTTAGAAAAGCTGTCTTTACGTCCATTTGCCAGATCTCATAATCGTGGAAGGCAGCAATGGCAAGAAGGATCCGAATGGATTTCAGCATGGCTACTGGAGAAAAGGTTTCGTCGTAGTCCAAGCCAGGTCTTTGACGAAAACCCTTTGCTACCAGCCTAGCTTTATAGGTCTCAACCTGTCCATCTACACCAATCTTCCTTTTGAAGATCCACTTGCATCCTACGGGTTTTACCCCGTCTGGAGCAATGTCCAACGTCCATACCTTGTTGGTGTACATGGACTCCATTTCGGTCCGCATTGCATCCAGCCATTTCACTGAGTCAACGCTCTGAACGGCCTGCTGGAAGCTAGTAGGCTCATCATAATCTATGATGCAATCCTCTCTATCCCCGTCTATGAGAAAACCGTAGTATCTCTCGGGCGGATGAGACTGCCTACTACTCCTGCGGAGTGGCGCAGGAATGTCCTGTTCTGTTGAACCCTCTGGTTCCACTAAGCTTTCAGTAACAGTCTGTGGTTCTGGAACTTCTTCCAGTTCTATTGTGCTCCCACTTATCTGGGTTTCCAAAAACTCAGTTTCCAAGAAGCGGGCATGCTGAGAAACAAAAGCCTTTTGTTCCTCAGCGGAATAGAAAAGATACCCCCTGGAGTTCCTTGGGTATCCCACAAACTTACACTGTACTGAACGTGCCTCAAGCTTGTCCGCATGCTGCTTCTTTACAAAAGCTGGACATCCCCATACCTTGAGATACTTTAGACAGGGTTTCTTCCCAGTCCACATCTCATATGGGGTGGTAGGCACAGTCTTGGTGGGAGCCTTGTTCAAGAGATACGCAGCTGCTTCTAGTGCATATCCCCAGAATGATCGCGGTAACTCAGCGTTACTCATCATGGACCGAACCATATCCAATAGGGTTCGGTTCCGTCTTTCCGATACACCGTTATGTTGCGGAGTGTATGGAGGAGTAAGCTGAGAGAGAATACCATTCTCTTTTAAGTAATTCAGGAATTCGGCACTTAAGTATTCTCCACCTCGATCCGATCTTAGAATCTTAATAATTTTGCCGGTCTGTTTCTCTACTTCATTCTTATACTCCTGGAATTTTCCAAAGGCCTCGGACTTATGTTTCATTAATAAGACATAACCGTACCTTGAGAAGTCATCCGTAAAAGTAATGAAGTAAGAATGTCCGCTTCGGGCATGTGTAGACATTGGACCGCACACGTCACTGTGTACGAGTCCCAAGAGCTCGCTCGCTCTTACTCCTTGTCCAGTAAACGGAGTCTTTGTCATCTTTCCTTTGAGACAAGATTGACAAGTGGCATACGATTTATATTCGAACGCATTCAAATATCCTTCTGTATGTAACTTAGTCAACCTTCTCTCATTGATGTGACCCAATCTACAATGCCATAAGAAAGTCTGATTTAGTTCTGGAGACTTTCTTTTGTGTGTATTCTGGACGTTGAAAATCTGTGGTTGGTTTAACACGTATATACCATTACTCAATGTACCTGACCCAATCAAAACTTGATTAAGGTGAATGTTTACAACATTACTTACAAACGCAAATTCATAACCTTCTTTAGAAACTAAAGATACAGAAATGATATTACAAGTTGCGTTGGGTACAAAAAAGCAATTACGCAAAACCAAAACATGTCCATCTGACATTCCCAGGTGATAGTCCCCCACGGCTTTAGCATCCATGCTAGCTCCGTTTGCAACTCTGAGGGTCATGTCACCTGCCTTCAAAACCCTACGGTTTCTCAACGCCTGCAAAGAATTACAGATATGAGATCCTGATCCGGTATCCAATACCCAGGAAGTAGAGTTTATTGAAAGACAGTTTTCAATAACATACACACCTGAAGCTGAAGCTGCAACCTGCTTCAATTCCTGTGTTCTGGCCTTCCAGGCCCTGCAATCATTCTTCCAGTGTCCTTTCTTATGACAATAGAAGCATTCTTCCTTATCCACAAGCTTCCCCGCTATCTTTGTTGCTTTACCTTTTCCCTTCGTATCCACTTTACTAACACCGCCCCTTGGTTTGGCGGGGGCCTTCTTCTTCTTTCCCTTGGCTTTCGCCTTGGACCTAGAAGAAGATGATCCTCCTACAAACAAAGTGGATGTATCCCTACCTTTCTGTAGGGTGCCCTCTGCGCTCCTCAGCATGTTGAGGAGCTCTGAAAGTTCAACCTCTTTTTCTTGTAAGTTGAAGTTCAGTATAAACTGGGCGTGAGTGGAAGGAAGGGACTGGAGAACTATATCCGTATATAGCTCACTCTCCAATGTGATCCCTAGGTCAGCGAGCTCCTCAATGAAGCCGATCATCTTTAGCACGTGCTCGGCTACTGATGATCCGACGGCCATTCTTGTCGAAAATAACTTTTTCGACGCTTCGTATCTTGCGATACGTGATTGCTCTCCATACAGTTCTTTTGTATGGAGCAATATGGACTCCATGTCCATATTCTCATGCCTCCTCTGATGTTCGTTGTCCATCGAGGCAAGCAGGAGGCACTTGGCCTTCGCGCTATCAATCTCCCAAGTCTTGCGGATTTCCTTATCCGCGACACTGGAAGTTGGACCAGGGACAGGGGGAGCTTTGGTGGTAAGAAGATACCCCAGCTTGTCATAAGTGATTGCTATCTTGACATTCCTGAGCCAATCTTTGTAGTTTGGCCCTGTCAGCTTGTTTTTATCTAGGAGTAACTTAAGTCCAGTCATGTTGATTGGTCGCTGCAATTAGGAGAGAGAAGAAGAAACACTCAGCATGATGCTCTTGCAAGTTTAGAGTGGTTTTTAGTTTGTCTAAACAGGATGGCTCCCACTGTTTCTCGAATCCCTCCTCAAACCATAAAGGAAGAATTAGTCAGGATCAATCCCACCGTACAATACTTGCTTAACCGTTCAGCCAGGCCGGTGTCGGTACTTCGAGGGAGGTTTTCCAACGCTTTCGCGAAGTTCCTTAATTAGAGAACCTCTTTTCCCTGGGGGCGTAGCCCCGCTAACACCTTTCTAGGCACCTACTAGGTTTATAGCATTGATCGTTAAGTGAGAAATTTCCCGAGGAGTAGCATATACTCACAGTAGGATCGGGATCCAAATATCATCGCGTGACGAAACTGAAGGAATCCTACCAGAATCATCACACTCCAAATGGTATGCAAATCTAGCAAGTTTCAGTACTTATGAAACTCCCGATGTGGATTTTTGCCCCATGCTCTTATGACCTTGACGAAGGTCAACAAATCATAAGTCACATGTCAAGTTCTGCCCGTCATTATCCAGGTTAATTTGAATCCACCCGTATATACCCTTGACGAAGGTCAACAAGGTAATACGAATGTCCCAAACCAACGCATCTATCTATGCTACATATGAATACCCAATAGCTACCAATCACTATGCCTTGACAAAGGTCAACAAACACAGCTTGAATACTATTGAATATTCATACGAAACGACGGAGGGCTACGAATGGTTTTGGCAAAACCGTGAACGTAGTGAACTTGATTTGGTCGATGGAACGAGATAGCTTTTAAAAGGAGTGGCTCAAGCTCCGCATTTAAAAGTTGTTTTTGAAAAGAACCGAGTGGTTTTTCGAAAGTGTTCCAACGACTTTAACTTGGTTTATTATCTTGCATTAGTTCTTTTAATGCGTGATATTCTTGCATTAGTTCTTTTAATGCGTCCCATCATTTAATCCTACCATTGCAGAAAACAACCAAAATATGACGTACGCTTATGCCATTCGCATTCGCCACGGGGCCCCGTCATTACCCGTTAGGTTACTTAACTAACGACAGAGCGGGGGCTGGGCTAGCGCGTCTGTAAAACATAAGCAACGCCTAAATAATATCATATATAGATATACTGCAATGATAAACATTTCAGATCACAGATAAATACATTGGATATACTAGCAATCTGTAATTTGTACGAGCCTGTAACAAAAACAGATAACACGGTCGCGGTGAATAGCCAAAACCCCACCCAAGACCCCTACGGGTGCGGCAAACTACCCGCCAAGTACCCGAAGCGTAGCAACCTCCCTCATCTCCATGAGTAGGCCACTCGACACTTCGGCATACCCGGTAGTTTGTGCACCCCTCCATGGGTCTATCCTAGGAGCAAAAACAGTAAAAAGAAATTATACAATGACGGCTACAACCCCTTCCCGGTTGTGCGGCCATACAAATAATTATTACATCAATTTACAGATTTACATGAATTGCAAGAAAAGAAAACTCTCGTCTCACAACCCCCGGCTATACACCCGCGACAATCCAACATATTTATATACACATTCCAGCACATTACAGATCATGTATAACCCCGACCAATCGACTTATAGCGATTAGCCGACGTTCAATACATGCAAACTTCACAGATATAACCATCATAGTCAAAGTGCAGTGAAGTTCGGAAAAAATACGGAATTATAGGACCCCAAAAGGAAATTTCTTTTCTGGAAAATCTGGGCACATATAATATATTTCAAAAATCCCAAAACCAACACAGACACACACTGCACGAAAAACGATGCACAGAAGACGACAACGCGCGGCGCTTCCGCGGCGGATACCTAGCTTACGCGGCGGATGGGCGGCGGTTTGGACGAATTACTGTATCGTTTTTCTTGGGTGTTCAAACAAAACCCTGAGCCGAATTTACAAGTGTAAAGTTTTTCATTTTGACCAGAAAAAAATTCAACAGAAACTCAGGTTTTGTAAAAGTTAGGTTTTTGGATTTTTTTCGGTTCCGAACTTCGTTACACTTTACTACCAAGCTAGTTTAAGTTTAGTTAGTCTCTGATACCACTGTAAGTCCACGTTGCGACCCCCGGTTCTTACGGGGAGGCGGAAACGGTATAAAATCAAAATTTTAACGCAAGAGGCAACATGGACTAAGCTAGGTCAATCACATATCATATTCTCATTAGGGTTGAGCATAAAGTCAAAAAGTCAACGGTCAACTGTCAACAACCCTAATGAGAATCCTCTGCCTCTGCCTCCCTGTCAACTGTGCATACACACCCGCATCCGCGTTCCGAGGAACACGAATGCAAACTGGATAAATCCAATCCCATAAGGTACACTAGGATCTGGCTTAAACCAAAGCCCGCTAGTGTAAACTGTCCGGACACTGTACGTGCACAGGTGCACGGATGTGACCGAACCCTGTCGCAAAACCATGCGACCTGTCACAATACCATGCGACCTCTACTCTTTTGCCTAAAGGCGAAAAGCTTTCTGTGTGGGACTCTAAAGACTCGACACTACGCTGGCAGTGGGTTTAACCACAGACCGCAAGCGGCACTAGCTGTGCGTAACGGTCCCCAGGTAATGCCGACAAGAAGACCGACGAGGCGAAACCCATCTGAACTCCTACTGAGCCTGAGTGTGACATTCTCCGTACAGTCCGGTCTGTTCGTCTGATACATCGCATGGCGGGCCTAGGGGGCGGTAAACGTCAGTCCCCCAATAGCGGTACAAGTCGTGCCGGAGTGAAGCCCAATACACCCTGAGATAACACTAGAAACCTACCAGTATATCTCGTTTGCCCTGGCCAGGGACTACTCGTGTAATGGCTCTCCTAGATACAGCGCGATGTCAACCCCCAATACCGGGAGAGACGAATCCTGTCTAACCGTCACTGCCTCCAAGTGCTTCGGGACTGCACCCAACCACCACCTGTTTGCATGACTCCTTTGAGCCAAGGTAGGGTAGTGATCAAAGTACAGTGGGAACACACCCGAGGCGAAGTGACAGTGTCAAGTCAGCGGACTAAGCTGTACTCATGTCACCTGGGAACTGATAACTGACGATAGGTATAATACCAACTAGTCAGTTCCCGACGAGTCCTGTCCAGTGTACCCGTAACCTAACGAGCACCCGCATACTATTTCAAGTACGACGTACTGACGGCTGTGGGACAGACCGTCTCCCACACTGGGATGAGAAGCGCATGCGCTGGTCTACTCCGGAGTATCGATGCCCTGTCTCGATAGTCCTGTGACCAGGGACCTGCATAAGGATGTGCTTATAGATTACCCAGCCCCACTAGTGTGACGGCCATCACATCGCTGGTAATCAAGCAAAAGATCCTAAGGGCTCTACTAATGTGTATAGGCGATATACAAAAATAAACACATGTACACATTGAAGTAGAAACAAACCAAGTAGCATACTACTATTTTGAGCAAGATTGTATATACAAGGTGAATATCCCAAGCATCCATTAAGTAATATACAAACCAGTATGATACAGTAATGGCCTCTAGGGCATATACACTAACACGATATTCTGGAGTAGACTAGTGTATACGTTTCTAGACCCCGACGAGGGGCGATGGTTTGGTCCCACAACCATTGGTCTTTAGACCTAAGATCATATACTGGTGCTCACTGGGGGTGAGTACACCGGACGGACTCGCCGAGAACTTCCAGATGGTACTATACCTATCGTCAGATGGATGTTCTCAGGTGACATGAGTACAGGTTAGTCTTTAGACCTGAGATCGTCATTTATCTCGTGTGAGTTCCCACTGTGCTTTGATCACTACCCTACCACGGCTCTACTGAGTCGTGCAAACAGGTTTTGGTTGGATATAGTCCCGAGCCACATGGTGGCAGTGAGCGATTGTCATGGATTCGTCTCTCTCGGTATTGGGAGTCGATATCGCACTGTATTCGATTGGTCAGGACCATAAGACCTTGGCCAAGGCATTTAGGATTTACTGATAGACTGATCAGTAGTTTCCTGGATTGGTCCTGAGCCGCATCAGCACGAATTACCAGGTTATTAATATCTGACGTTTACCACCCCGTAGACCCGGTATGCGATACTCTCAGACGAAGAGACCGGACTGTACGGAGATTGTTACAGATAGGCTCAGTAGGGATCCGGATGAGTTTGCTCGTCGGCCTTCCTTTTCGACAGGTACCCGGGTAGCCGTTACGTACAGCTAGTGCCACTGACATGCTTGTGGTTATGGATTTATCCAGTAACTCGCTGCCGGTGTACTGTCGAGTCTTTAGAGTCCCACACAGAGGGTTTCCCTGGTTCAGGTGAAATGATGTAGTAGCCGTTTTGGATACGTGCAGGATCTCAATCGATTGATGTACCTTGTACTCGGATTTTCGATCGGACAGTTGGTAATACTAGCCGGCTCGGGTTTGAGCCGGATTATTAAATCAAGTATTGATTTAATAGTTTACATATATGTATTTCAATATGTATATTCTAGTATTACGTTCTTCATGATATTCTATCTCTTTGGGCATTCGCGTTTTTATCAGAATGCAGGTGTGTATATACAGCAGACTGTAATCTGTATTTTATTACAGATTACCTTCTAGAAGGTGGACACCTCATCATGGACTTTTCCATTTATTGATAAATGGAAATGAGGTGGAAATTAAGGAGAGGGAGGCCTGGTGAGTGGCATGGCTTCAATAGTTCACAAATTAATTCTTTATTCATTTGTGGTTACTATTAAAGCATGGCTACACTTGTTTATTCATGAAAATTCATACACAACCTTTGGTGTTGATTTTCTCTCACTTGCATGCTTCATTATTCTTGAGCTCCCATTTTTTCTTCACCCTCCTCCCTCCTCTTGGTTTTCCTCCACCTTCATCATCTTCCTCTTCACTACCCTCTCATGAGTTGAGAAACAAGTGAAGATGCAAGAAAGAGATAGCAAAACACTTAGATCATCACACTACATGCTAGACTACTTGGTTTAGCAACCCAAGTTCTCTAGTTGCTCCACTTGACATATATTGTGGAGCTAAAGCCATGGATCATATCCCTCGGGTGGATCATCTACGACAAAGGAAGACCAGAGAGCAAGATCGATCGCGGAGAACCAAAGGAGCCAACAAAGAAGATCAAGCATGTTCAAGGTGGCAACTTTGAGCTAACGAAGAGGAAAGAAGACCGAAGGACTTGGATCGTTTGGTGAGACTTCTTTCATAGTAGTTTATTCATCTCATTTAGTTTTGGTAGATAGGTTTATGGTAAGATCCGAGTTTTTCATTGGTTTAACTTAGCGTCGTTCTTAAACTAGTAAGAAATTTTTTTTCCCGCAAACCGCGGCATTCGATGGCTCCGGCGTTGAGGTAACCCAACACGGGGGCAGGACTAGCGTGGATGCAAAACATAAGCAACGTTTATTATATATCATATATATAATAACATTCGTCTCACGCTGTTATATGATCTCATCACAGAACAACATAGTAGAATAAGATATATGAATGTATAGGATATACTAGGAAGTCCGTATTTTAAATTAAGCCAATGATAAAAAATACGGATTCCACTGTCGTGACGAATAGCCAAGCCCACACCCCTATACTCCTACGAGAGCAGCAAGCAACCCCGCCAATTCTAGATTTAAGAGACACGGTCTTGACTCCTCGAGATGGTCTCGTACTGAACTCTAGAACCCGGTTACTTGTGCTCCCCACCTTGGGTCTTCTTTATCACAGAAAACTGCATTTCAATACCACTCATTCATTATCTGTTTTGTTATATATCGGTACTATTAACCAGTGTCTGTTCAGTAATTACAGGTATCCGTGACACAATATTGGAAACACATTCAAAATCACGGATATAACGTTTGTGAGCCGACACTGCAACCAGAACTGCAAACCGATCGTTGACCAAAGAGTTCTTTTGCAAATAAATGTGTGCACACAATTTTGGTCCAACACAATGCAAGTGTACACATAACTCTTTAGCATGGACCATGGTGGGGCTGCCCATGTCACACATGATATGATGAATTAGGCACATGGGGGGACAAGAGTTATAAATGCAAAAAGATGTTATGTGATATAAAGCTACATGTTTCCCTACAAATCCATGAGTGCAGACTAGGTTCATATAAACAAATCTAACAGCACCGGTGGATTTGTCGAGAGAACACATCATCACAGAACCAACACGAGCTCCAGACTCCTCCACAAAACCGGCGAGACCCTACCATAACCCGCCGCTGCCGGTTTTCTTGTCCCCAAAGCCCCCCAATTTTTCTCTGGCCTTCTCTTGCAGTCACATCAACTCATTTTTATTGCTTGTTTATTCTTATTTAGTGCCTATAAAAGGCAGATCAGTAAGCAAGGGAAAGAGTCTCACATTGTCACACTTTTGATTCACAACTCTTTTTTGTTTTCTTTTGTTCTTATACATAGCTAGTTCCCCTTGAGTTCTTGGCATTCTCTTGATCTTGCAACCTCTTCATTGAGCTTGCAAGTTTAAGTTTTGGTTTCTGATCTTAAGGTTTGTATCATTACTTGGAGTTAATAAAGCTTTCATTTGTTTTCTTGGGTTCTTAGTTTCTATCTTTCTTTACTTACTTGCATTTTCATTCTTGCCATTACTTACTTGCAATTTATTACCTTTCCATTTACATATTTGTAATGTTGCTCTTTTCTTATCTTTTATCTTTTCATTTGCTCTCACTTTTTGTGGTTTTGATTGTTTGTGAATAATGGTGTTGTTAGGAAAAAGAATGGAATTGTAAGTTAAGGTTTTCGTTTCTCATTTTCTTTGCCCGATATTTTCAATTGAACTCCGCCCAAACCTTACGCAAGCGCTCTGTTAGGCACCCTACCCTACCAAGGTATCGGTGATCCCTAACCGCGACCGGTTACGTTTGGTTTGGCCGGAGGCGAAAGCAAGAGACAAGAATGGACGGACAAGGGTCAATAAGCTGGATTTCACTAAAACCGTGCTTAAGCACCCTAATCCACGTTGTTGCCGATTGCTCTAGATTCAATAGTCAAGTTCGGCACAAAGGATTGAGTACGGAAATCCATAACTTACACAATCTTATCTAATCCTAACAGAAGTATACTTTGCATATATACACTTAGGTTAGATACGAACAATTCCGCCACGTGCATTAACTCGACATAACAAGAACGCAAAATGCACCGTCTCCCTGCGGATGACACGTACTCATCGCGGCTAGCTACACGCGACGCCGTCCTGATTGCGGTTAAATTTAGAACTTTAAAATGCGACACGCCAAAAGCATGCAATCAGGTCTATCCTAATGCGGAAAAGTAAATAATATATATCAATGGCGACATCATCCTCAACCCGGAAGTGTCCCAATAAAAGAATATTACTTACAATGAATTTTACATGAATGAAAAGAAAAACTCTCATCTCACATAAAAAAACCCGGCTATTCCATCACGACAATCCTATACATCATATCAGTACAGCAATAAAATAATCATCACAGATCATCAACGTAAGTAAATATGCGTATTCTCAACGTCTTCAACGTATAGCAACGAAATTAGGGATACACATATTACACTTACGGTCACAGAAAAGAAATGTAAAACTACAATAATTGGAATCCGCACAATACTTAGACATCGCAAATCCGGAATATCTCATATTCCCGATTTCATTCCTAACCAAGTAGATCTTACATTTATGTCTTAAAATGAAAACACATTTTCAAAAGAAATCGGGTAATTCAACAAGATTCCCGATATCCAACGAGACTGGAATGTTAGATTTACAAACAACCAATTAATTTTATCAAAACTAATTAGTGTAGATTCCAAATATTGTATCACATACAGAAAAGTCTAGGCGATGTTAAACATTTCGATCGATTCATCAAACACCCACAAATCTCAGAGACCTCAACACTTGAGTCTCATTTAAAAATACCCAGAGAGTGCCACAAGTACCTATGGATCTGCACAAGAAAGCACACTCCTTGCGTCACCAACTGCACAGTGGAACCGCGGTTAAACCTATGGTTTTCCCGCGGTTGTGCGACCGTTTGGTCAAGGTAGGCGCTCGTTCTTCTTGGGGATCCATAGAAAACCCTGCATAATTTTATGCATATTTTTAAACCTAAAAATTCCAACTTTTAAAAAAAATACCAGAGACTTGCTAACGAATCGGTTTCGATTTTCGATCGAACACTTTAACGCCGTCTAGGCTACACCTAATACTCTAGCTTGGCTCTAATACCACTGTTGGAGTTTCTTAGTACCCTCACTATCTTTTAACAAGCATCAAACATGCAATTTTAAAAAATCTAGAGTACCAATGAACACAAACGTAGAATCGAACTAGAGGATTAGGGTAAATCTAAGCAAGTATCATATACTAAAAAGACTCTAACACTAAGAGATAAAGAACTACAACCTTTGTAGACCTTTCCTTCTCTTCTATAGCTCCGTGTCGATATCCTTAGACTCCTTGGTTCCACTCGAAGCTTGGAACACTTTCGCTTGTAGCCTTCGTTGTCCATGATGATCCACGCGATGTTCCTTACACTCAAGCTCTAGCTTCACTAAACTAAGTAGAAGTGAGGATAACAACCTATACAAGTGTGCTAGACAAATATATATTGATGAAGTGGTTATTTTTCTCACTAAAGATCCTTTCTTTTTCTTTCTCTTTCACTCACTAGAAAAAGGTAGAGAGCTTGGAGAAAGAAGATGAACTAAATGGCTAAGCTTAACTTGAGATAAAATGAGCTCATGAGAGAGAAAGAGTCACACTCACAAATACATATGAGCCATGGAAAATATCTTAGATATTTTGAGAGTGAGTTAGTGGAGGATTAAAAAATAAACCATGGTTAATGAGATATTTTCAAAGAAGAGCGTAGAAGCATGAGATCGACCATGAGATTATCATTTAATTTCCATTTTCTCAATATCAAATATCTAATATATATTCCTATGTGAGTCTTGCATAGCCATGTCCAATGTATCATCCACCATGATACATGCACACATGTATATGTGTATATCAATCCATATAAATATACATACATACATGCACACATTAAGAAAGGAATTAGTAATGAGCAATTAGTCATTAAATTAAATCAACACTTGATTTAATAATCCGGTCATATGACATATAATCCGAATAATAGCAAATGCCAGATTAAAATACGGTATCATATACTCGTATTAATCAAGCTCCCGCACATATCTCCATATGTGCCCCACTTCGTTTCGCCTGAGCTCGGAAACCCCTATGTGGGATTCTAAGACTCGTCAATACGCTAGCAGTAGGTAGTGATCATATCAGGTACCCAAAAATCGTCAGCGGTACTAGCTGCACGTAACGACTACCCGAGTATTGAGCGAACAGAAGAACAACAAGCGAACTTGTCCAAACTTCCGTAGAGCCAACCAGCAATACTTACCGTACAGTCCGGTCTCTTAGTCTGATATGTTGCATACTGAGTCTAGGGATGGAATTGTCGAGCCCTAATAACTGAATAAGTCTTGCCGATGTCCCTATAACAGGTCGAGAAACTACTAATAACATTTATCAGTAAATCTCATCAGCCCTGGCCAGGGACTTCGAGTTATAGCAAATCGCGCATAGTATAACATCAACTCCCAATATCGGGAGAGACGAAACCCCTCCCATCGCTCATTGCCTCCATGTGTCTCGGGACTGTACCCAAAAGCCACCTGTTTGCATGACTCTATAGAGCCGTGGTAGGGTGGAAATAAAAGCACAGTGGGAGAACACACAAGACTCTATGACGATCTCGGGACTACAGACTGACCTGTACAAGTGTCACCTAAGAACTGCTATCCGACGATATATATAATACCATATAGGTGTTCTTGGTAACTTTGTTCAGTGTACTCAGTCTCCAATGAGCACCTGTATGCAATCTTTGATGTCCAACACCAATGGATATGGGATCATCCATCGCCCTCTCAACTGGGTCAAGAAACGTATACGCTAGTCTACACTGGAATATCGATGCCCCATCTCGATACACCCATGACTAGGAACAATTAAGAATATTATTATAGACTGCTCATGCCTCACTAGTATAATCTGCATCATAATCATCGTAGTCAAGCTGATATCCTAAGAGCTTTATCAACATGTATCAAATGAACAGTATACACAATCAAGTGAACATATTAAGATAAAGAGTAACCAGATAGCATACTAACATGTCACGCAAGAAAGTCCTCTGTATATATACATGTCCAAACATCCACTATACAACTAATGGCCTCTAGGGCATACATATATCCAACAATGAATACCCAGCAGCTACCAATCACTATACCTTGGCGAAGGTCAAAATACATATCTTGAATACTACTGAATACCTATATGAAATGACGGAGGGCTACGAATGGTTTTGGCGAAACAGTGAACGTAGTGAACTTGATATAGTTGAAGGAACCATGATAGCTTTTTAAAAGGAGTGGTTTAGGCTCTGCATTTAAAATTTTCTTTTTGAATAAAACTGAGTGGTTTTGAAACTGTTCCAATGATTAAGCTTTGGTTTGTTTTTCCTTGCATTAATCAATGTTAATGCGGTCCCATCATTTAACCCTATCATTGCAGAAATAGAAACGAAAATACAACATACGCTTATGCCATCCGCATTCGCCACGGGGCCCCGTCAAGAACTATTAGGTTACTTAACTACCGGCAGAGCGGGGGCTGGACTAGCATGGGAGTAAAACATAAGCAACGCCTACTATATATCATATATATATATCCATTCGTCTCACGCAATAATAGGCATTCCAGATCACAGATGAATATATTGGATATACTAGGAATTACGCCTTTCGTATAAGCCTATAACGAAAGACAGATTCCACGGTCGTGATGAATAGCCAAACCCCACCGTAGACCCCTACGGGTGCGGCAAACTACCCGCCAAATTCCCAAAGTGAAGCAACCTCTCTCAGTAAAATGAGTAGGCCACTCGGCACTTCAAGAATCCGGTTGTTTGTGCACCCCACCAAAGGTCTATCCTAGGAGCAAAAACAGTAAAAGAAATAATACAACGGTGGCTACAATCTCAACCCGGATGTGCCCCGCAAATTAATATTACATCACTTTTATAAATTACATAAATGAAAAAAAAGAAAACACACTTCTCACATCCCCCGGCTATTCATCCACGACGATCCAATACTCCATATACACAAACCACAATAGCATCACAAATATGTGCAACCCTCACTAATCGACGTATAGCGATTAGCAAACGTTTAGCATCATATATCAAATACAGAAAACCCGATTAACCAAGTAATCATAGAATTTCGATCGATTAGCCAAATCCGAGTCTACCCGATTCACAATCCAGCACACAAACAATATTGGGTAGAAACCAAATATTCCCAAAATCACAATTCCGGAAAATAGACCGACAGAAGAAAACCAAGTCAACTCGGCCTCGAACGCACAGTTTCGCCGCGCTTCCACGGCGGTCTTGGCGGGTTGTGATCTCGTTTTTCTTGAGTGTTCTTTAAAAACCCTGCTTATATTTTTATGGCCTCTGAAAATATTTTTAGACCGGTTTTGAAAATCGACAGAAAACGAGGTTTTCGAACATGATTTTGGGATTTTTCCGACGACCAAATTTCTAACTACTTGTTGGGTATAGTGCCCTCAGAGTCAATTATTGGATCATAGGCACGTGATTGCAATGATTGAGAGAGAACCTATGCCCGTAGGACAGTCTTACTCGAGATGATAGTATGCTATCTGGTTTATCTTTATCATCGAGTACTGTTTTAGGTGATCTTATAGGTCGCTATTACACGTTGATAGAGTCCCTAGGATTCTTTCTTGACTGCCAGCAGTATGAGGGTGATCATATACGTGGGAGCTGGGGTCTATAAGCACATCTTTAAAAGGTCCCTAGTCGAGGGAGTTTCTAGACAGGGCATCGATACTCCAGAGTAGACTAGTGTATACAGTCGAGACCCCGACGAGGGGCGGTGGCCGGTCTCATAAGCCACTGGTGTTAGTTGGTTCACCTAAGATGTATATAGGTGCTCATTAGGTTATGAGTACACCGGACAGGACTCGCCGGGAACATGCTAATTGGTCTTATACCTGACGTCGGATAGCAATTCCCTGGTGACATGTGTACAGGTTAGTTCATCGACCTGAGATCGTCATTTGTCTCGTGTGAGTTCCCACTGTACTTTGATTACTACCCTACCACGCTCAAAGGAGTCGTGCAAATAGGTTTTAGTTGGGTACAGTCCCGAGCCACATGGAGGCAGTGAGCGGATCTTCAGGGGTACGTCTCTCCCGGTATTGGGGGTGAGGTCCCGCTGTGTCTAGGAGAGCCCTTACACGAAGTCCTTGGCCAAGGCAGGAGATTTAATGGTAGGTATTCCAGTAATATCTCAGGGTGTTCTGGGCTACACTCTGACACGATTTGTACCGCTTATGGGGGTCTGACTTTTACCAACCCCTTAGGCCCGCCATGCGATGCTCATAGATGAACGGACCAGACTGTACGGATATTGTCACTGACAGGCTCAGTAGGGTGTCAGGATGAGTTCGCTCATCGACGTCCCTTTTGGTCAATACCTGGTAGCCCGTTATGTATGGCTAATACCTCTGACGTGTTAGTGGTTAAATCCACAACCAAGGTGTTGACGAGTCTTTAGAGTCCCCCACAGACAGTTTCTCAAGTTTCGGGCGAAACGCAGTAGAGGCCGTATGGAGATATGGCAGGGTTCGATCAAATACGTGCGGTATTGCATGGAACATGATCGGACAGATAATTGTAGGGTTCCTAGGTACCCCAAGGAGGTCTCACAAGGCATCAACCATGCCAATTTCAAAAAAAACGGTGCCGAGAAACCCTAAACTACGGATCGTTGGCTAGATTTCTAGGCGAAAAAGCTAACTAGTTAACATTTAACTAAGAGATACGGAAATACAACCTTTGTAGATCCGGTGCTCCACCTCCTAAGCTCCGCAACGAAGTCCTCTCCGCTGTCCAAAAAGAATCCGGGCTCTAGCGTCGACTTCATCGGAGAATAAGCGAGCTAGGTCGTCGATGTCCATGTCGAAGATGATCTACGTCGAGGCATCGCTAGATCAAGCTCACAACTTCACCAAGTCATGAAACTTGTGAAGTAAACACACTCTACTACTTGGCAAGAGGTAGAGGATGAAGAAATAGGAAGTGGGTAGACTTTAGTTTTGGATTTCTCACTAGTTATCATCAATCACCATTGATGACTTAAGCTTTCTTCATGGTTGAAGATGAAGAAGAAGAAGAAGAATGTTATGATAAGCATAATAAAATGAAAAGAAAAATAGAATACTTATCATAATTGAACCATGGTCAAGTGTAGAGAATAAATCATGGTTAGTGGGATGGTTAGGGTTAAGCATGAGACAAAATGGTCACTTGGTCAAAGTCTTCATGAAGCTTCATGAACAAAACAAAAGAAGCCACCATTTTCTCATTTGGTTTTCATTTTCCAAAATGAATGAATGAATAAATAAATAGATATGAAAATGTAAACCCTAACCATTTCATAACCATGGTTTAAACTTTACACAAAACACAAGTAAACATGTATCATCAAACATGATACAATCAAGTGCACAAAAGTATATCGCATATACAATGCGCCCATCCGAGTGAGAAAATCCATCTTAAGTAAACCGATACTAGTTGATGCAAAGTAATATATCAAATATATAAATATGCATTAAATCATTAAATCAACACTTGATTCAATGATCCGGTTATGTCGCACACAACCGACTAGTATACAATATATCGGCTTATCGAATCAACGCTTGAATCGATAACTAGGTTATATCGCATACAACCATTCGATACATTTATCGCGAGAATAGAATACGGTATCACATACACGCATTATTCTCGGTCCCGCACATATCTCATATGTGCTCCTCTTTCGTTTCGCTTGAGCCAGGAAACCTCTGTGTAGGACTCTAAAGACTCGTCAATACGCCGGCAGCAGGTGATGATCATATCAAACACCCACAAGCCGCAAGCGGTCTGCTAAACGTAACGGCCATCCGGGTATTGAGCGATCTGAAGATCGACGAGCAAGCCCGCTCACACTCCAGTGAATCCGACCAGTAACACTACCGTACAGTCCGGTCTGATCGTCTGATATGTCGCATATCTCGCCTAGGGGTAGTAAACGTCAGACCCCAATAGCTTAATAAGTCGTGTCGATATGAGGTCTATAACTGTTCGAGAAACTACTGGTAATACTTACCAGTAAATCTCAGCAACCCTGGCCAGGGATTTCCTGTTATAGCCAATCGAACACAGCGCAACATCAACCCCCTATACCGGGAGAGACGAATCCCCTCCTATCGCTCATTGCCTCCATGTGACTCGGGACTGTACCCAAAAACCACCGTTTTGCACGCCCTCTTGGACGTGGTAAGATGGAAATCAAAGAACAGTGGGAACCACACAAGACTCTATGACGATCTCGGGTCAACAGACTACTCTGTACCAGTGTCACCAGAGAACTGCCATCTGACGTGAGGTATAATACCATCTGGGAGTTCTCGGCGAGTCCGTCCAGTGTACCCAGTCTCTACTGAGCACCCGTATATCATCTCTGATGTCAAACGCCAATGGATATGGGATCATCCATCGCCCATCTGTATGGGTCGAGAAGGTATACGCTAGTCTACTCTGGTATATCGATGCCCCGTCTCGATACACCCACGACTAGGGACTTTGAAGGATGTACTTATGGACTACCATGTCCCCACTAGTATGATCCGCATCATAGTCCAGGTAGTCAAGTACAGATCCTAAGGGCTTTACCAACATGTAACAGAGAGACAATCAGTATACACGTTAAGGTAAAGTTCAACCAGATAGCATACTATCATGTCGAGCAAGAAAGTCCTCCCTATATACGTCCCAGCATCCACTACAATATACATCCTATGTACAGTAATGGCCTCTAGGGCATACATATAACTAACAATCTCCCACTTGCACTAGGGCCATCTGATAGCAGTGGTTGTAGTATCTCATACTCAACCATCCCATAAAAGTCTCTCTCTGGGAAAAGGCCTTTCGTGAGTGGATCCGCTGTGTTTGTCCTCTGAGTCTACTCTCCTAACCTCGATCCCTTGGAGATCAACCATCTCCATGATCAAGTGATACTGCCTTAGAATATGTCTGGATCACCGATGGGACCTGCGTTCCTTGGCATAAGCCACAACTCCATTGTCACACAATGGGAGGAACATAGTTCATCTTATGAACCAATATATACCCAAACAGCCTCTTTGGTAGCATCTTAAATAACGATGTATCAAGCCTTTATCGTCTAGTATGCCACGGTATCTAGCTTGGAACTCTTCCAACATACCGTCCCTTTACTGAGGGTAAAGACAATGCTTGCGACTGACATTCAGTCGTCTTTATCACCCTGGAACCCTTCCAGTGATTCTCCCCAGGATCAACTGATACCATCTCACTACAACTAGTGAGTATCTTAACATCCATTTAGATCTATCTCATAGATCCAAAATCCAGGATTTAGTAGGTATCACTTTGATCCTATGTGGAGAATCATTGTGATAAGCGGAGATTGACCGAGCGTAGCATAGGAAACTCCTTCCCTATCAAGAGTATGTCATCCACGTACTCTACGAGGAACGTCACCATACTCCCTACTACCTTTTTGTTTATACAAGGTTCATCTACCATTTTGATGATGTCAAACTCTTTGACTTATCCATCAAAACAGATGTTCCAACTCCGCGATGCCTGCTTTATCCTATAAAGCATCTTGCACACGTTTCCGCTGCTCCCACTGTCTACGAAGCCCTCTGGCTGTGTACTTATAGACGCACTCTTCTAAAACATCATTTAGAAAAGCAGTCATAACACCCAACCACCAGATATCGTAGTCATGGTATGTAGCCGTGACAAGTAGGATCTGGATAGACTTAAGCATAGCTCTTTAGAAAAGGTTTCGTCATGATCCATACCTGGTCAATGATGCAAACCTTTAACAAGTCTAGCTTTGAAAGTCTCAACTTTTCCATGTACACCAAGTAATCTTCTCAAGATATACTTGCTCCTGATGGGGATTTAACCCTTCAGATATAGCAACCAAAGTCCATACTTTGTTGGTGTATAAGGATTCCATCTCAGATCGATAAACATCCAGCCATTCTCACAGAGTCTCACTCCTGATGGCCAGCTCGAAACTAGTTGGGTCATCATCTCATGATGTATTCCTCGCTCCCACTGTCATAGAGAAACCGAAGTATTTCTCAGGTAGGTGAGGAACCCTACTAGATCGGCGGAGAGGCTGAGGTTCGTTGGTAACTATTGAATCCTTTGGTTCTTTCAAATCATCAGCTGCAGTTTGTATAGCTGGAACATTTCCAGTTCTACATAACAGATCTTGCCTCGAGCTTGTCCGGATTTTGCTTTTAGACATAGGCCGGTCAACCCCAAATCTTAACTAGCTTAAGACATGGGCTCTTCCCTTTCCATATCACATATGAAGTGGTAGGCAACTGATTTGATTGGAACCCTATTCAATAGGTATGCAGCTTCTCAAGTGCATAACTCCCAAAAGGAAAAAGGTAACTCAGCAGTACACATCATAGAGCACACCATATCATATAGGGTGTATTTGCTCCGCCCCGACATACCATCGTGCTATGGTGTATTCGGAGGAGTAATGCCGAGAGAGAATCTCATTCTCCTTTAGAATTGTCCAGAAATTCCATGCTTAAGTATTCTCCTCCCTGATCTCATCATAGGACATAATACTTATACCCGTATTTTGGTTCTCTACTTCTAACTTATATTCCGTGAATATCTCAAAAGGTTCGGACTTGTGTTTCAACAAGAACATAGATCTGAATCTCGAGAGATTATCAGAGAATGTAATGAAGTACAAAGAACCGGTCTTGGCATGTGTAGACAGGGGACCTACATACATCAACATGTATCATCCCAAGAGTTCATTAACTCTTTCTCTGTTTCCAGTAAACGGAGCTATGGTCATCTTATCTTTGTGACATGACTGGCGAGTTTCACAAGATGTAAATTCAAACTAATTTAAATATGCATCTTTATGTAACTCTAGCTAGTCGGGTCACATTGATCTGACCTAGTCTACAATACCTCAAGAAGGAATCGTTCAATTCTGAACTCTTCCTCTCGTGTGTGTTCCATATACTAAGAACTGTAGTTTGATTTAGAACATTAATGCTTTTAGATAACGTGCCTGAACCGATCAACTTTTGATATAGGAAATGTTCAAAACATTATCCATCTATACAAAATTTTATCGTTTCTTTACTAATAAAGAGACAGATATGATTTTGTATATCAGGTTCGGTATCTAATAACATTCGTTCAGAATCAATGTATCGGTAATACAGGGTAACAGTGACCGACAGACTTGGCTGCAACTCTTGCCCCGTTTTCTGCCTCATGAAACTTATCACCCGTTCTCAGTTCTCTACCTTTCTGTAGCCCTATGTAACAGATTACATATCTGTGATCCTGATCTGGTATCATATACCCAGGACGTAAAGGACATTGAGAAACAGTTCTGTATAATGAACACACCCGAAGATGATGCATCAGCATGCACTCTCTTCGTTTGGGCGGCACGGGAAATCTGGTATTCCCCAATTTCCTGCTCTGTCTTATAACAATTATAAGTTGGAGCGGGATCAACGTTCCCCAGCTCAGTATAACAAGCGGGTTCGGTCAATAATCCGTATTATTATCTTAATTAAGGCGTGATATGGTCGCTACCTGGAGAGAGAGAGAAGAAAACACTCAGCGTGCGCTCTGTCAAGAATAGATTGGTTTTTATTTTATCTAATCAGGATGGCTCCCACTGCTTTTTATCAAATCTTCCTTCAAACCCTAAAAGGAAAGACTAGCCGGGATTAATTACACACTACAAGTTCGCCAATCTTTCAGCCACGCCAGTGTCGGTACTTTGAGGGAGGTCCCCCGTGCTTTCGCACGAACCTAATTAATGTAAACCTCGTTTTCCCAGAGGCGTAACCTCGTTGACACCTTTCTAGACACCTACTTGATCGGCTAATTGTAATGTATAAAACTCTCCCAGGAGTAACTCTTACTCGCAGCGGGTATCGGGATCCAACTATCTCATAGAAGGTATGCAATCTCATTGCAAATTTCAACACTTGAAATTCCCGATAATATTTTGCCCCTAACATGCTATGACCTTGACGAAAGCCAACAAACCATAGCCCGCTAGTCAAGTTCAACCCGTACATTTCTTGATCGAATTAAACCCACCCGCACGACCCTTGACGAAAGCCAACAAAGCCGCACGACTACCCTAATCCAATCGCATCGTATGCTAGCAGATAAGCAGCATATAGCTACCGCACACTGCACCTTGACGAAAGCCAACAAATGCAGCACGAATACTATATACAACTTATCTGAAATGACGGAGGGCTACGACAGGTTTTTCTGAAAACCTATTGCGTAATGAACTTGATATCGTTGTAGAATCAAATGATTTTAAAATGGAGTGTTTTTGAGGCTTTTCTAGTTTTGCTAAAGGAGTCACTCCTAGTGAAGGGATCGTCGGTCCTTTCCTCGTCGAATGAGGTGCGGGATATATCATATATATTACTGTGCAAAGCAAAACCCTTAAAAGCAATCAAAAGACAAACCGAGTGTGTAGCATCAGCCAGTTATTGCTAAAGGAGTCACTCCCGGTGAAGGGATCTCGGTCCTTTCCTCATCGAATAAGGTGCAGGATATATCACATATACCGCTATGCAAAGAAAGAACTGTAGCTACCTGTTTTATTTTGAAATTCGATTCTA
The DNA here is from genome assembly GCA_030015575.1 of Agapanthus africanus. NCBI lineage: Eukaryota > Viridiplantae > Streptophyta > Magnoliopsida > Asparagales > Amaryllidaceae > Agapanthus > Agapanthus africanus. The sequence continues at coordinate 28,098,949 of JASDDO010000029.1, read as the reverse complement.
CAACATCTTAGGTTTCTTTTATTTCATTAATCACATTAATGAAGTCCCATCATTTAAGTACCTAAACATCACAGATAAATACGACGTACACTTATGCCATCCGCATTCGCCTCGATGTCCCCTCGTGCACCGTTAGGTTAGGTAACTAACGGCAGAGCAGGGCAGGGCTAGCGCGGGTGTAAAACATAAGTAACGTCTATATAATATATCATATATACTATATACTGTATCTATCACAGAACATCACATGATCACATCACAGATATCGCAGCAGAAGAAACATATGAAATATTGGATATACTAGGACGTCCGTGTTTTCAATACGAGCCAGTATAAAACACGGATTCCACGGTCGTGATGAATAGCCAAACCCACACCCCTAGACTCCTACGAGAGCGGCAAGCAACCCTACCAATTCTGGAGTTAGGAGACCCGGACTCGACTCCTCGAGTTGGTCTCCCACTGGACTCCAGAACCCGGTTACTTGTGCTCCCCTCCTTGGGTCTATCCTAGTGCGGAAAAGTAAATAATATACAAACGGTGACAACTTCCGCAACCTGGAAGCGCCCCAATAAAAGAATATTACATACAAGTTTTTACATGAATGAAAATGAAAAACACTTATCTCACATAAAAACCCCCGGCTATTCAAACACGACGATCCAATATAACATATCCAGCAACACATAACATCACATGTCATCAACGTAAGTAAATATGCGCATCCCAATTGTCGTTGACATATAGCAACGAAACCGGCGATATCACATATTACACTTACGGTCACAGAAAAGAAAGTGTAAAACTACAACAGTTGGAATCCGCAACCACCTCAGACATCACATGCCTGACCAAATGAATTCCTTAGACATCGCATGCCTAACAATTATAAACCCCGCATTTTAGTCTCAAAATCGAAAACACTTTTCAATACCAAGTCGGGCAATTATACAAGATTCCCGACATTCTGATCGAATGCTCGTCGCAAACTTCAGTAGACGGCCGCACCCCCGATACCGTCGACAAAGTGCACCAAGGCGGAACACCGCTACCGCGAGCACCCGAACGGATGCTTTCGGCGACGGGGTTCTCCTACAGTCACTTGGTCGGGGCTATGGAGTGAGGCTGTCTATTAAGTTCACCCGGCGAGTATCCGCGTACGCTATGTGATTGCGACGGACTTTTGATCACATCAAAATTCCGTGGCAACCGATCAAGTGAGACTAAAGTGCTATGTTTACAACATTCATTCAGTTATCTCATAACTCTTTGTGAATTCCAATTATTGTATCACATTCCAGATAAACAGAAAATGTTAAACTTTTCGATCGAACAGTCAAACACCCAAGTTTTCCCGATACAGATCAACACATGAAACTAGTCTAACAACATTCAGTTCGTACCTCAGTACCAACGGTCCAGCCGTAGAAGGGTCAAGCCAACGCCTCACATGTGGCACGCCGTACTGCCCCAAACCCGAAGGTTCAAAGGGCAGTTCAAGACGGTCACATAATCGAGTTAAGGTTTGTTGTCTTCTAGAGGGTCCATCGAGTTACTTGCACTACTTAGAACGTCGTTAAACTACGGAAAAATCCAACACTTGGAAATTTCCCGACAGGGGAAAAATTGGGTATTTATATCCGGTCGAACTTTTTAACATATTCTAAAATATATCCGGAAAGCCACATAGACAAAATTTGATACTCCGATCGAAACACCGAATCCCCAAAAACACAGCAGAAAAATTCAACACTTGAATAAATATTAAAAATTCCCAGAAAACTCAGCTCTTTGAACTAGGAATTACTGTGCAAAGGAACAGGGCTGACGTCATCAAGGGGCCGCTGATCCACCGCAGAAGCCATGCTTCTGCCGCGGATCCGCCGCGAAATTTACTGTTCACCAGAAACTTTTTGCACCGTAATTCTTATTTTTCCCTGTTGAATTTTTTAGCAATTTTTAATCTGGAAAAATCCCAGTTTTTAGAAAAAGGACAGAGAGCATTTTGTATTGGGGTTTCGGGTTCGTTCGGACTTCAAATTCCGTCTAGACTTCGCCTAAGGCTCTAGCTAGGCTCTGATACCACTGTAGGGTTCCTAGGCACCCCAAGGAGGTCTCACAAGGTATCAACCATGCCAATTTCAAAAAAAACGGTGCCGAGAAACCCTAAACTACGGATCGTTGGCTAGATTTCTAGGCGAAAAAGCTAACTAGTTAACATTTAACTAAGAGATACGGAAATACAACCTTTGTAGATCTGGTGCTCCACCTCCTAAGCTCCGCAACGAAGTCCTCTCCGCTGTCCAAAAAGAATCCGGGCTCTAGCGTCGACTTCATCGGAGAATAAGCGAGCTAGGTCGTCGATGTCCATGCCGAAGATGATCTACGTCGAGGCATCGCTAGATCAAGCTCACAACTTCACCAAGTCATGAAACTTGTGAAGTAAACACACTCTACTACTTGGCAAGAGGTAGAGGATGAAGAAATAGGAAGTGGGTAGACTTTAGTTTTGGATTTCTCACTAGTTATCATCAATCACCATTGATGACTTAAGCTTTCTTCATGGTTGAAGATGAAGAAGAAGAAGAAGAATGTTATGATAAGCATAATAAAATGAAAAGAAAAATAGAATACTTATCATAATTGAACCATGGTCAAGTGTAGAGAATAAATCATGGTTAGTGGGATGGTTAGGGTTAAGCATGAGACAAAATGGTCACTTGGTCAAAGTCTTCATGAAGCTTCATGAACAAAACAAAAGAAGCCACCATTTTCTCATTTGCTTTTCATTTTCCAAAATGAATGAATGAATAAATAAATAGATATGAAAATGTAAACCCTAACCATTTCATAACCATGGTTTAAACTTTACACAAAACACAAGTAAACATGTATCATCAAACATGATACAATCAAGTGCACAAAAGTATATCGCATATACAATGCGCCCATCCGAGTGAGAAAATCCATCTTAAGTAAACCGATACTAGTTGATGCAAAGTAATATATCAAATATATAAATATGCATTAAATCATTAAATCAACACTTGATTCAATGATCCGGTTATTTCGCACACAACCGACTAGTATACAATATATCGGCTTATCGAATCAACGCTTGAATCGATAACTAGGTTATATCGCATACAACCATTCGATACATTTATCGCGAGAATAGAATACGGTATCACATACACGCATTATTCTCGGTCCCGCACATATCTCATATGTGCTCCTCTTTCGTTTCGCTTGAGCCAGGAAACCTCTATGTAGGACTCTAAAGACTCGTCAATACGCCGGCAGCAGGTGATGATCATATCAAACACCCACAAGCCGCAAGCGGTCTGCTAAACGTAAAGGCCACCCGGGTATTGAGCGATCTGAAGATCGACGAGCAAGCCCGCTCACACTCCAGTGAATCTGACCAGTAACACTACCGTACAGTCCGGTCTGATCGTCTGATATGTCGCATATCTCGCCTAGGGGTGGTAAACGTCAGACCCCAATAGCTCAATAAGTCGTGTCGATATGAGGTCTATAACAGTTCGAGAAACTACTGGTAACACTTACCAGTAAATCTCAGCAACCCTGGCTAGGGATTTCCTGTTATAGCCAATCGAACACAGCGCAACATCAACCCCCTATACCGGGAGAGACGAATCCCCTCCTATCGCTCATTGCCTCCATGTGACTCGGGACTGTACCCAAAAACCACCGTTTTGCACGCCCTCTTGGACGTGGTAAGATGGAAATCAAAGAACAGTGGGAACCACACAAGACTCTATGACGATCTCGGGTCAACAGACTACTCTGTACCAGTGTCACCAGAGAACTGCCATCTGACGTGAGGTATAATACCATCTGGGAGTTCTCGGCGAGTCCGTCCAGTGTACCCAGTCTCTACTGAGCACCCGTATATCATCTCTGATGTCAAACGCCAATGGATATGGGATCATCCATCGCCCATATGTATGGGTCGAGAAGGTATACGCTAGTCTACTCTGGTATATCGATGCCCCGTCTCGATACACCCACGACTAGGGACTTTGAAGGATGTACTTATGGACTACCATGTCCCTACTAGTATGATCCGCATCATAGTCCAGGTAGTCAAGTACAGATCCTAAGGGCTTTACCAACATGTAACAGAGAGACAATCAGTATACACGTTAAGGTAAGTTCAACCAGATAGCATACTATCATGTCGAGCAAGAAAGTCCTCCCTATATACGTCCCAGCATCCACTACAATATACATCCTATGTACAGTAATGGCCTCTAGGGCATACATATAACTAAAAATAATACTAGCGGGATTTGGTTTAAGCCGGATCCTAGTATTGTATAGTGTAGATTTTGTTTCATTGCATTTGTATTCGGTCGGAATACAAATACGGGTATGTATATACGGTTGCGGGGTTTTCCTATAATTTATTACGGGATCAGTTTTCTGAAGTTCCCAGTTTGTATTCCGTTTCGGTCGGTTTTCCTTTGTTCCTTCTTAGCCGGATTTTTCTGGTGGAGGGGCTAATTTGCATATTTGCAAATTAGCATATGTGGAGGGTTCTTTGTGGCATTTGGTTTATATGATAATACTAGCATCATTAGATTCTTTTTCCATCTTCTCCTTTGCATTTATGAGAATGGATTTGAATTTGACCTTGAGGTGATATTATTTTCTCATTATCAACATACATTTGCATATGCCTTTTTCTCTCTCTCTCTCTCTTCTCCTCATTCTTGAGTTGGACCGCCACTTTTTGAGAGGGTGAGGATTCTTCATTTGAGAGAGGGGAAATTATTCATCTCATTTTGCTTTTGCCACAAAAATCCATAGCCATCTCAAAAGCTCATTTTTCTTCTTCCCACTTTCAAAAAAAACTTCATACCCCCATGAGACAATTGGATTCTACACTTAGCCTACAGCATCCTTGGGCACGTCGGCTCGCCAATTTCATGCCCGAGTTGCCTCGGTCTAGAGGTGGGAGCCCGTAAAAGAACCCGGCGATGTGGTGCCCGTTCCGACGAGGAGATGAAGACCGGAGATTCCGCTAGGAGATCGGAGTGGAGGCCGAAGACCGAAGGACACGGATCGCTCGATATAGCTTTCTACCCATCTTCTAATTTTCTAGGATTAGGTTAATGGCCCGATCTGGGTTTATAGTGCGCGGTAGTGCCGGTTTACAAGTTTTGTAAAAGTTTCGTTTCTGCATTCCGACGTCGGATTGACGGCCGGGGCGCTGCCGTGCACTTACATTGGTATCAGAGCCACGCCATTAACCTAGTCTAGCTTGCTCTAACATGTTTAAAAGTTCGATCGAACGGATTTTCCAAAAACCGCATTTTCAAGCACAGTTTCAGTCGAATTTTTCCTGTGCTCTAAAAATTATTTGGTACATTGTAAAAATACGTGCAGGGTTTTTTATGCATTCTGTGAAAATTTGGTCGCATGTTATTACTGTTAAGCCGCGGAACCACGGCAAAACCCATGCTTGGGCCGCGGTTCCGCCGCAACTTTGACTGTTCAATGCACCAAATTTTTATAGTGGGCTTCTGAGTTGAAATTGGGGTTTTTGGTATGTTCTGTTTGGGCGCAAATTTTTTTTGAGTGCTACAGTTGTGCTTGGGGCCCACTTCGAAAAATTTAGTCGATCGAAAATTTTAAACTTGTTAGTTCACAATATTTACATTATATCTACGACCGTGAATGTCATTTGATCGGTAAATCCTGTCTAACTGCTATAGCCCTTTTAGACGGATTTGCGAACGTGACATTCACGTTGATGATCTGTGTTGTGCTGTGATGTTGCGGATTTGTCGTGAGGATAGCCTGGATGCAATGGTAGTACAGTTTGGTTGTATATGTACATTTGATAATGCGGGGCGAGCGTCCGACATGTGGACTGCCGTTACTGACTGTTTGTATATTATTCTTTTGGGGCAAAACCGGGATGAGGTAGATGTATCCGTTGTATGTATATTTTACTTTCTGTACTATGATTACCCCGCGGAGGGGTGCACGGGTAGCCGGGTTCTAGAGGGCAACGGGCCCGCATCTCATGGCGTTGAGACGGAGGGGGCTTTACTCTAGAATTGGCGGGCTATTCGCCGCACTCGTAGAGGGTATAGGTTGATCTAAGGAGGGGTGCCTAAGTTACCGGATTCCGTGAAGTGCTGGGTTGTCCATTCACGTTGCTGAAGGGGGCTGCCTCGCTTCAGGTTTTGGCGGGTAACTAGCCGCACCCGTAGGGGTCTAGGATTTCATTGCACAGGCTATCCACACGACCAGGGAAACGTCGGGTTTCAGTAGCGGCTCTATGAAATCCGGGGATCCCAGATATCTGTATTGTTCTGTGATGCTGGTTACATTTCTGTGATGTTGCATTTTATCATGCCTTGAGCGAATATTATATATTTATATATATACTAGTAGATGTTGTATATGTTTTGCATCCGCACTAGTCCAGTCCCCGCTCTGTCGTTAGTTAAGTAACCTAACGGGTGATAACGGGACCCAGTGGCGAATGCGGATGGCATATACATACATCATTATTTTCGTTCTTTATTGGTGTGATCAATTGATGGGACTGCGTTGATTCGGATCAATGCAAGCTAAATAAACCTTTTCTGATGTTGTTGGAACAATTTTCAAAAAGCTGTTATTGCAAGGACGTTCTCTTTTGTTTTGCACGGTGGTATTCGGTTATGAATATCCAGCACCTCAGTCGACGAGGCAAGGGCCGAGATCCCTTCACCGGGAGTGACCCCTTGGACAGAAGTTTGCGTCAGGGCAATAACTTCACTATAGTCGATTACTTTTGCTTTGCATCGTGGTATTCAGTTGGAATATCCTGCACCTCATTCTACGGGAAAAGAGCCGAGATCCCTTCACTGGGAGTGACCTCTTTAGCAATGGTTTTCGCCACTATATTTTTAAAAAGCTATCCAGTTCCTTCAACGATATCAAGTTCATTACGTTAAAGGTTTTTCGCCAAAAACCATTCGTAGCCCTCCGTCATTTCAGTTAAATATTCGGTAGTATTCAAGCTATGTATTTTGACCTATGCCAAGGCATAGTGATTGGTAGCTGCCGGATATTTCTCTGTTGCATAGATAGATGCGTTGGTTTGGAACAGTCGTATAGCCTTGTTGGCCAAAGTCAAGGGCTTGTACGGGTGGGTTCAAATCAACCTGGACAATAACGGGTAGAACTTGACATGTGACTTATGATATTTTGGCCTACGTCAAGGTCATAAGAGCATGGGGCAAAAATCACATCGGGAGTTTCTAAAGAAACTGAAAGTTGCCAGATATGTGTATACCTTCTGGAGTGTGATAACGTGAGCGGATTCCGTCACATTATCATGCAATGATAGTTGGATCCCGATTCCCACTGATGAGTTGGTTTACTCCTCGGGTGATCCCTACTAATTCTTCTTTCAGGTTTGGGGAAGAATTTGACGTTACAGTGGGAGGTTTTCTGATTAGATAAAGTGATAACCATTCTGATCTAGGTTAGAGTGCACGCTGAGTGTTTCTTTTCTCTCTCTCTTTGGCAATAACCATGACCCGACCCTAGACTATGACTCAGTGACCAAATTAACCGAACCTTCTTAAACACTGGCTTTTGGATTGTCAGAGTTGCATACCTCATTGCCACTCCTACTTTTACCCTTTTTCTCCTGGACACCCAGTATTACTACGAACGTCCACTTCCATTGGATAAAACCATCGTATGGTTATATACAAATTTGAAGGAATTTAATCGAGGATGGTTTCCGGTTCTGGAGAAAACGAATAGAACAATTCAGTTGTCTTTTCCTTTTACCTTCTCTCAGGTTGCGAGTGCTCCTTGGATTAGGACAGTACACCTATTACGCAAATTGGATAGTCTTCTTCCAAACCATAGGCAGGTGCCGACCGGTAGGGAATGAAGAAAACCAATTAGCGTAACGATGGTGTACAGAAGGTATTAAGTTAAGACAAGTAAAGGGATTAGAAGGAGGTCAAAGTAAACTGCGACTGCTATTCACGACCAAACCAAGTATTTCATTACCACTCCCACTTCATCTTTGTATTTCTTCATAACACTCTGTACCACTACGAAGATCCACAGTTTATTGGATATTCCATCGTATGGTTATATACGAACTCGAAAGGAACTTGTTCCAGTTCGGGGATGGATTCTGGTTCGGGAGAAATAGGAATAAGGTTTATTCGGTTGTCTTTTATCTTCACCTTCTCTCGCATTGCGGGTGCTCCTAGGATTAGGACAGTACACCCATTATGCTTATAGGATAGTCTTCTTCCAAACCATAGGCTGGTGCCGAAAGGTAGGGAAGGAAGAAAACCATTTAACCTAAGAGGGTGTACAGAAGGTAACGACTAAAGACATATAAAGGGATTTGGAGAGATGACAAAGAGATATACGGTTACAGTTGTGAATCTGGATAATGGAAGAGGCATTACTAGGAATACCCGGATACCCCATCGAAACATTTCAATGTTTCAGTTTCACTGTGTACTGTTAAAAGAAAACTGATTTCCCAATTAGTCCTTGCTCCAGGGTATGTATTTACCAGGTTTGATTCTCAAATCTGTATGGTTTTACAGATGATAAGTAGGAGTAAGTTATTGGGAATTAGGTGATTATCCTCATTATATCGGAATTCGTTGTAATTGGTGATATTTGAGGAAGTCACCTTGGTTGTTTGCCGGATGGCAAATATTTGGTTTTGAATATCCGTTGTTATGCACCAATTTCAAATTGATATATCTGTACGTCTATTTTTATAGAGTGAGATATACCTTTTTGAAATTATGTCTATGACATTACCTATATCAGTGGATGGTTATTGAACAGCTGTGTAATTCTTCTTAACCATAAGTACAGTTTTCAACCTACGACACACAGCGAATGAGTTATTCGAATCAGGGGACTTATACAGAGTATTGTATATTGTCCAGTGTCCATTATGACAGAGGGGTTGGTCCTCGTACTATATTCTGTTTACTTATGACTTCTCTTGTTCTTAGACACGTGTTTCTTAGAAATGCAAGGTCTAAGTTTTGAGGAGTTATAGGTATAAGAATAAAGTAGAGAACCAGATGTTGCAAGTATCAGGATTCTTCAAGGTGATCGAAGATGTAGATACTTATGTATGGTATTCAGTTGATAGTAATGATTAAGAGAACTTGCTTCTCTTTCAGGTCACTCATAATTGGAAGTACTCCTAAGTTGAGTAATGCTGATCGGCCTCTTTCCATTTAGTTGACATGCACTGGAGACAGCTGCATGATTTGGATCTGGTTCAATTAAATCAGTGCCTCTGTTTCTGTATTGGATATAGAACAGTTCATATCTTAACGATGTTAAGGTACGGGGAGTTGTCCAGCTTATGCTTAAAACCAGACTCTCGATAACTCAAGGCTCGTTTCTGTAATGGCTGTTTGTGGGTTGACCCAGGCTATGACGAGGGTTGATTTTCTACCATCTGGAAGATCAATAGTGATATTGTACTTGACTCGCCACAGTTTTAATAAAAATGGATTTTTTCAGAAAACAGTAGTGGGAGTATGGTAGAACTGGAAGTGATTCCAGAACCGCAAACGATTACTGAAAATTTGATAAGAACCTAAAGATTCAATCTGATTTGACATTCGATTGGCCACTCCGCAGACGTGACGGGTAACCTCAGCCACCCGAGAGGTACTCCGGTAGCATCAAGGACGGTGACAGGGAGGTTCTTGTTTACCCAGACTTTCCACTACTGTTGTTCCAGACTGTGAGACCCGGCAGGAGGATGAGTATAGCGTCGTTCTAAAGTAGCTTTAGATGTGTACGTCTATATGACTCTGCCAGAGGGTTGTCGTAGTCAGTGGGAGCAGCGGAAGCATTGGTGGACAGGTGGCTTATGTCTATTTATAGACTAAAGCAGATATAGCGGAGATAGATCATCTATTTCTGATGTGACAGTCATAGGTTTGACTTCATCAGAATAGGGGATGGATCTGTTAAGAAGGTAGTAGGGTGTGATGTCCTGGTATTTAGATGACATACACAAAGTAGGAAGTGAAATTCCTATACTACGGTCGGTTATACTTTGGTCGTCACACAGTGGTTTCTCCACATAGGACTTGGATATTATATCAGACATTCCGGTTACTAGATCTATGGTTTTAGGTCTAGATTTGGGCAGTTTCCCAATCTGGGTACTTAAACAGCATTCTAAAGGTGTTTTAGAATGGACGACTCCTGGCACGGTAGTGTACCTGCAGGTGATGGAGTCACCCTTTCTAAAGGTGTCTTATAGACTAAAGGGGAGAGGGATGTGCATGATTGGCAGATCACTTACTTAGGCAATTGAGTCAATCATGAGATGTCAAGTACCACACCAGATGTTGTTTTTGCAGTAGATGCAATAAGTTGATATTGATCCAATCCTGGAGAAACATTTGGAAGCAGTTTTAAAACATAAGTGGATGTTCTAGGGATATGATAACGACAGCCTCTTTTGGGGGACGGTTATCATTCCAGGCTTCCAAGGTGACCTGGATGACAGAGTGACTGTCAGAGTTATAGTTTTCCCTCTGACGAGGGGCAGTATTTTGGACAGGTGGTCTAGGCGGATACTGAGGGAGGCATGGCGCAAGATACTGATTAAGTTCAGTTGACAATACAGTCTAAGAAGTTTAGATTTGGAGTTCATTTCTGAACTAGGTCCCATCAGACATCCAAATATATTCTAAGATAGGTATTGCTCATTTCGGGAGATGGATTTCTCCGCGATCTTGAGATAAAGAGAGACATAGAAAGAAACTTCTGAGCACATCCACTCACTGAGGCTATTCCTCGAACGCATTAGTTTCGCAAACAGGTTTTGTGAGACTGATTAGTAGAGGAGTTGGGTGTTCAGTATCACACGGGCTGTGAGTATGCGACATCGCAATAATTAGCCTTGAGTGCAAGTGGGAGATTGTTGGGTATAGTGCCCTCAGAGTCAATTATTGGATCACAGGTACGTGATTGCAATGATTGAGAGAGGACCTATGCTGGTAGGACAGTCTTACTCGAGATGATAGTATGCTATCTGGTTTATCTTTATCATCGTGTACTGTTTTAGGTGACCTTACAGGTCGCTATTACACGTTGATAGAGCCCCTAGGATTCTTGCTTGACTGCCAGCAGTATGAGGGCGATCATATACGTGGGAGCTGGGGTCTATAAGCACATCCTTAAAAGGTCCCTAGTCGAGGGAGTTTCGAGACAGGGCATCGATACTCCAGAGTAGACTAGTGTATACAGTTGAGACCCCGAAGAGGGGCGGTGGCCGGTCTTACAAGCCACTGGTGTCAGTTGGTTCACCTAAGATGTATACATGTGCTCATTGGGTTATGAGTACACCGGACAGGACTCACCGGGAACATGCTAGTTGGTCTTATACCTGACGTCAGATAGCAGTTCCCTGGTGACATGTGTACAGGTTAGTTCATCGACCTGAGATCGTCATTTGTCTCATGTGAGTTCCCACTATACTTTGATTACTACCTTACCGCGCTCAAAGGAGTCGTGCAAACAGCTTTTAGTTGGGTACAGTCCCGAGCCATATGGAAGCAGTGAGCGGATCTTCAGGGGTACGTCTCTCCCGGTATTGGGGGTAAGGTCGCGCTGTGTCTAGGAGAGCCATTACACGAAGTCCTTGGCCAAGGCAGGAGATTTACTGGTAGGTATTCCAGTAATATCTCAGGGTGTTTTGGGCTACACTCCGACACGACTTGTACCGCTTTTGGGGGTCTGACTTTTACCAACCCCCTAGGCCCGCCATGCGATGCTCATAGACGAACAGACCGGACTGTACGGATATTGTCACTGACAGGCTCAGTAGGGTGTCAGGATGAGTTCGCTCATCGACGTCCCTTCTAGTCAATACCTGGTAGCCCGTTACGTATGGCTAATACCTCTGACGTGCTAGTGGTTAAATCCACAACCAAGGTGTTGACGAGTCTTTAGAGTTCCCAACAGACAGTTTCTCAAGTTTCGGGCGAAACGCTGTAGAGGCCGTATGGAGATATGGCAGGGTTCGATCAGATATGTGCGGTATTGCACGGATCATGATAGGACGGATAATACTAGCGGGCTTTGGTTTAAACCGGATCCTAGTATTGTACAGTGTAGATTTTGTCTCATTGCATTTGTATTCGGTCGGAATACAAATGCGGATATGTATATACGGTTGCGGGGTTTTCCTGTAATTTATTACGGGATCAGTTTTCTGAAGTTGCCAGTTTATATTCCGTTTCGGCCTGTTTTCCTTTGTTCCTTCTTGGCCGGATTTTTCTGGTGGAGGGGCTAATTTGCATATTTGCAAATTAGCATATGTGGAGGGTTCTTTGTGGCATTTGGTTTATATGATAATACTAGCTTCATTAGATTCTTTTTCCATCTTCTCCTTTGCATTTATGAGAATGGATTTGGATTTGACCTTGAGGTGATATTATTTTCTCATTATCAACATACATTTGCATATGCCATTTTCTCTCTCTCTTCTCTTCATTCTTGAGTTTGATCGGCAACTTTTTGAGAGGGTGAGGATTCTTCATTTGAGAGAGGGGAAATTATTCATCTCATTTTGCTTTTGCCACAAAAATCCATAGCCATCTCAAAAGCTCATTTTTCTTCTTCGCTCCTTCAAAGGCAACTTCATACCCCCATGAGACAAATGGATTCTACACTTAGCCTACAGCATCCTTGGGCATGTCGGCTCGCCAACTTCGTGCCCGAGTTGCCTCGGTCCAGAGGTGGGAGCCCGTAAAAGAACCCGGCGATGTGGTGCCCGTTCCGACGAGAAGATGAAGACCGGAGATTCCGCTAGGAGTTCGGAGTGGAGGCCGAAGGACACGGATCGCTCGGTATAGCTTTCTACCAATCTTCTAGTATTCTAGGATTAGGTTAATGGCCCGATCTGGGTTTATAGTGCGCGGTAGTGCCGGTTTACAAGTTTTGTAAAAGTTTCGTTTCCGCATTCCGGCGTCGGATTGACGGCCGGAGCGCTGCCGTGCACTTACACTACTTGCTAACTAGGTAGTTAAGATTTTGTAGGCTCTGATACCACTGTAAGCCGATGTCGTGCACCGTGCAGGTTCGCTGGGAGGCAAAATTTTCAAAAATGATTTTTAACAAACTACGCAATACCGGCTAACTCCAGAATCTATACTAAGAACTTAACTAACTAAACTAACTAGGAGGTTTAGCTACTCGGTAAAAGTGTTATACCTCCGTGTACTAGTCCTTCGGGTCTTCTTTTCCTCCTCTCCTTGGCTCCTAGAAGTATGGATCGAGCTTGTGACGTCAGCTTCCTCGCGTTAAAGATGATCCACCCGAGAGTATGTGCTTTGAGCTCCAACCTCTAAACCGAGGTAACTAGGGTAAATGGTTCGCTAATCCAAGTAGCTTAAGTGATGTAGAGAAGCTATTAGATTGTTTTGTCTCACTAAACCCTATAGCTCACAACACATAAGAAAGTTAGGGTTTAGCTTGAGGAAGAAGGAGATGAAATGAAGAGAGAGAAGGAGATGAAGCAAATGAACTAATGTTGTGATGGATAAGTATGGAGAATGGCTAATATCATATGCCTCACTCATTGAACCATGGATTAAAAACCAATACAATATATCACCCATGCTTCAATAGTGAGTCAAGATGAATATAATAATCAAAGAGCCATTCCTCTCACCATGCCAAGTATGTCTCCTCCATTTCCCCCTCATTGATGCATTTACCAAAAATGGATAATACCAAATAATGAGGTGTCTCTTTCTAGAAGCATTCTTGAGAAAATTAGAAGAATACCCCTCACCGTATATACATTGTTAGTTATATGTATGCTTTAGAGGCCATTACTGTACATAGGATGTATATTGTAGTGGATGCTGGGACATATATAGGGAGGACTTTCTTGCTCGACATGATAGTATGCTATCTGGTTGCTCTTTACCTTAACGTGTACACTGATTGTCTCTCTATTACATGTTGGTAAAGCCCTTAGGATGTGTACTTGACTACCTGGACTATGATGCGGAACATACTAGTGGGGACATGGTAGTCTATAAGTACATCCTTCAAGGTCCCTAGTCGTGGGTGTATCGAGACAGGGCATCGATATACCAGAGTAGACTATCGTATACCTTCTCGACCCATACAGATGGGCAATGGATGATCCCATATCCATTGGTGTTTGACATCAGAGATGATATACGGGTGCTCATTGGAGACTGGGTATACTGGACGGACTCGTCGAGAACTCCCAGATGGTATTATACCTTACGTCAGATGGCAGTTCTCTGGTGACACTGGTACAGGTTAGTCTGTAGACCCGAGATCGTCATAGAGTCTTGTGTGATTCCCACTGTGCTTTGATTTCCACCTTACCACGTCTAAGAGGGCGTGCAAAACGGTGGTTTTTGGGTACAGTCCCGAATCACATGGAGGCAATGAGCGATAGGAGGGGATTCGTCTCTCCCGGTATAGGGGGTTGATGTTGCGCTGTGTTCGATTGGCTATATGAAAGGTTCCTAGGCACCCTATAGTGGTCTCACAAGGCATCGAACATGCCAATTTTAAATTTTTGATGCCGAGAAACCCTAGACTACGGATCTTAAACTAGATGTTTAGGCGAAACGGAAAACTAGTTAACTATTTAACTAAAGTTGAGATGCTACAACCTTTGTAGATCCGGATTTCCGCCTCCTTAGCTCCACGTGGTCATGTCCTCGCAGTCCATCATGAATCCTCGACTCGATCATCGGCTTCATCGGGAAAACAAGCGGAATGGGTCGTCGGCTTTGTGTCAAAGACGATCTACGTCGAGGTTGCACAAACTCAAGCTCCGACTTCACAAACTTGTGAAACTTGTGAAGTAAACACCCAAAACAACTTGGCAAGAGGTAGAGGGTGAAGAAATAGGAGGTGGGTTCACTTTAGAATTGGATTTATCTCACTAGATCTCAAGTTGCCATTGTTGTAGCAAGCTTGAAGAAGAAGAAGAAAAATGAGCTAGTTATGATAAGTTATAATAAAAAGAAATAGAAAATCAAATACTTATCATAACTAAACTAGGGTTAAGTGTAGAGAATAAACCATGGTCACTTTAGAGGGTTAGGGTTAAGCATGAAGATAAGGATGGTTACAAAAGTCAAAGCTTCATGAAGCTTCAACTTAAAACAAAAAGAGCCACCATTCTCATCATAATCCATTTCAAATAAATAAATAAACAAACAAATAAATAAATGAATATGCAAAACCCTAATTATCATATTAACCATGGATTAATTCTATACACTTAACTAAATGATCAAGTATCATCAAACATGATACAAAAATGTGCACAAAAGTATATCACATATACAATGTGCATCAAGTGAGAAAAAATCCGTTTAAAGTGAACCAATACTAGTTAATGCAATGCAATATATCAAATATATAATTATACATTAAATCATTAAATCAACACTTGATTCAATGATCCGGTCATGTCGCACATAACCGACTAGTATTCAATGCATCGATTTATCGAATCAATGATTCGATAACTAGGTCATATCGAATATAACCAATCGAAACATATATCGCGAGAATGAAATGCGGTATCACATACACACATTATTCTCGGTCCCGCACATATCTCATATGCGCTCCTATTTCGTTTCGCTTGAGCCAGGAAACCTCTGTGTAGGACTCTAAAGACTCGTCAATACGCCGGTAGCAGATGATGATCATATCAAGCACCCACAAGTCGCAAGCGGTCTGCTAAACGTAACGGCCACCCGGTTATTGAGCGATCAGAAGATCGACGAGCTAGCCCGCTCACATTCCTGCGAATTCGACCAGTAACACTTACCATACAGTCCGGTCTCTTCGTCTGATATATCGCATATCAAGTCTAGGGGTGGTATACGTCAGACCCCAATAACCCGATAAGTCGTGCTGATGTGAGGCTCGTAACGGGTCGAGAAACTACTGGTAACACTTACCAGCAAATCTCTGATCAGACCTGGCCAGGGACTTCCCTGTTACGGCCAATCGAGCACAGCGCAACATCAACCCCCAATACCGGGAGAGACGAAACCCCTCCTATCGCTCATTGCCTCCATGTGACTCGGGACTGTACCCAAAGACCACCGTTTTGCACGCCCTCATGGACGTGGTAAGGTGGAGATCAAAGCACAGTGGGAATCATACAAGACTCTATGACGATCTCGGGTCTACAGACTAACCTGTACAAGTGTCACCTGAGAACTGCCATCTGACGTGAGGTATAATACCATCTGGGAGTTCTCGGCGAGTCCGTCCAGTGTACCCAGTCTCCACTGAGCACCCGTATACCATCTCTGATGTCAAACACCAATGGATATGGGATCATCCATCGCCCATCTCATGGGTCGAGAAGCGTATACGCTAGTCTACTCTGGTATATCGATGCCCCGTCTCGATACACCCACGACTAGGGACCTTGAAGGATGTACTTATGGACTACCATGTCCCCACTAGTATGATCTGCATCATAGTCCAGGTAGTCAAGTACAAATCCTAAGGGCTTTACCAACATGTAACTATAAGACAGTATAAAGAGACTAGTGTACATGTTACGATAAAGAGTAACCAGATAGCATACTATCATGTCGAGCAAGAAAGCCATCTCTATATATGTCCAAGCATCCAATATAATATACATAATCTGTACAATACTGGCCTCTAGGGCATACATACAACTAACAATCTCCCACTTGCACTAGGGCCAGCTGCTGTAGTATCTCATACCGAGCATCCCGAAGAGTCTCTCAAACTGTATCTGGGGAATGGCCTTCGTGAGTGGATCCGCCGTGTTGTTCTTCGTGTCAACTCTGCTGTCCTCGATCTCCCGGCTATCAACTATCTCCCGGATCAGGTGATACCGCCTTAGAATATGCCTGGATCGCTGATGGGACCTGGGTTCCTTGGCCAAAGCCACCGCTCCATTGTTATCGCAATACAAAGGTATTGGATGCTCAATGGATGGAACCACTCCAAGTTCAGTAATGAACTTCTTGATCCAGACAGCCTCTTTGGCAGCATCGTTGGCAGCGATGTATTCAGCCTCCATCGTCGAGTCTGCCACGGTTTCCTGCTTGGAACTCTTCCAGCTAACCGCCCCTCCGTAAAGGGTAAAGACAAAGCCCGACTGCGACTTAGAGTCGTCCTTATCACTCTGGAAGCTCGAATCGGTAAAGGACTCCACTTGGAGTTCTCCGTTACCATACACCAAGAACATATCTCTAGTCCTTCGCAAGTACTTGAGAATGCTCTTCACAGCTGTCCAGTGATTCTCTCCAGGATCATCTTGATACCTGCTCACTACACTTAGTGAGTATGCTACATCGGGTCTGGTACATAGCATCGCATACATGATAGAGCCTACCGCCGAAGCATAGGGTATCCCTTGCATGCGAGCTCTCTCCAAATCAGTCTTGGGAGACATCTCTTTGGAGAGAGTGACTCCAGAGATCGTGGGCAAGTTCCCATGCTTGGACTCTTCCATACTAAACCTCTTTAGTATGGTGTCAATGTACCTGGATTGGGACAATCCCAAAATCCGTTTGGATCTATCTCTATAGATCCTGATTCCCAATATGCAGGAGGCATCACCAAGATCTTTCATTGAGAATCTTTGTGATAAGAAGAGCTTAACCGATTGCAGCATAGGAATATCATTTCCTATCAAGAGTATGTCGTCCACGTACAATACGAGGAAGACAACCTTACTCTCTGCCACCTTCTTGTAGATACAAGGTTCATCTGGATTTTTGACGAAATCAAACTCTTTGATAACGACGTCAAAGCAGATGTTCCAACTCCGCGATGCTTGCTTTAATCCATAAATGGATTTAAGCAGCTTGCACACCTTCCCGCTGCTCCCACTGTCTACGAAGCCCTCTGGCTGAGTCATGTACACGCACTCTTCTAAATCACCATTTAGAAAGGCGGTCTTAACATCCATTTGCCAGATTTCGTAGTCATGAAAGGCAGCAATGGCAAGCATGATTCGGATGGATTTAAGCATAGCCACTGGAGAAAAAGTCTCGTCATAGTCCACACCTGGTCTTTGACGAAAACCCTTTGCTACAAGTCTAGCTTTGAAAGTCTCCACTTTCCCATCTACACCAAGTTTCTTCTTGAAGATCCACTTGCTCCCAATGGGTTTTACCCCTTCAGGAGCAACTTCCAAAGTCCATACTTTGTTGGTGTACATGGAATCCATCTCGGACCGCATAGCATCCAGCCATTTCACTGAGTCCCCACTAGTGATGGCCTGCTCGAAGCTAGTTGGGTCATCATCCTCCATGATGCAATCCTCACTGCCACCATCAATGAGAAAACCGTAGTATCTCTCAGGTTGGAGAGGAACCCTACTAGATCGGCGGAGAGGCTGGGGTTCATCGGGTACTACGGAATCCTCTGGTTCAACCAAATCTTCTGTTGTAGTCTGTATTGCTGGAACCTCTTCCAGTTCTACCTCAATGCCACTTATCTGTTTCATAAGAAAACTTTTTTCTAAGAAAGTGGCATGTCGAGAAACAAACACTTTTTGTTCCTCGGAGTGGTAGAAGATATACCCTCGCGAATGTTTGGGATATCCAACAAACTTACATAGAACAGACCTTGCCTCGAGCTTGTCCGGATTTTGTGTTTTAACATAGGCCGGACAACCCCATATCTGAATAAAATTTAGACATGGTCTCTTGCCATTCCATATCTCATATGGAGTGGTAGGCACTGATTTGGTCGGAACTCTATTCAGTAGGTATGCAGCAGTCTCCAGTGCATATCCCCAGAAGGAAATAGGTAACTCAGCTGTACTCATCATAGAGCGCACCATATCTAATAGGGTGCGATTTCTCCGCTCCGATACACCGTTGTGCTGTGGTGTATATGGAGGAGTCAGCTGAGAGAGAATCCCATTCTCTTTTAGGAAGTCCAGGAATTCATTGCTTAAGTATTCTCCTCCTCGATCAGATCGAAGGATTTTAACACTTTTTCCGGTTTGGTTCTCAACTTCTTGTTTATATTCCCTAAATTTCTCAAAAGCTTCTGATTTGTGTTTCATCAAGAACACATATCTGAATCTAGAGAGATCGTCAGTGAATGTAATGAAGTATGAAGAACCATCCCTGGCATGTGTAGACATGGGACCACATACATCACTATGTATCAGTCCCAAGAGTTCGGTAACTCTTTCTCCGTGTCCCGTAAACGGAGTCTTGGTCATCTTGCCTTTGAGACATGGCTGGCAAGTGTCATAAGATGAAAATTCAAACGGATTTAAATATCCATCTCTATGCAACTTAGCTAGTCATGTCGCATTGATGTGACCCAGTCTACAATGCCACAAGAAGGATTCGTTGAGTTCAGAACTCTTCCTCTTGTGTGTGTTTGTTATGCTCAGAACTGTTGATTGATTTAGAACATAAATGCCATTGCATAACGTGCCTGATCCAACCAACTTTTGGTTACGGAAAATGTTCATAACATTGTCCTGTAATACAAAATTATATCCCTCTTTACTTAATAAAGAAACTGATATAATGTTGCATATCAGGTTCGGCATGTAATAGCATTCGTTCAGGACCAATGTAATACAAGGTGATATTCCCCGACAGTCTTAGCTGCAACAATTGCACCATTTCCTACTCTTATGTCTTTATCACCTTCTCCAAGTTCTCTACCTTTCCTAAGCCCATGTAACTGATTACATATATGGGATCCTGACCCGGTATCCAATACCCAGGACGTAGAGCAAATGGAGAAACAGTTCTCTGTAACGAACATACCCGAAGAAAATGCATCATCATGTACTTTCTTCATTCGGGTGGCATGGGAATCCTGGCATTCCCCTATATCCTGTTCATTCCTATAACTCTTACAGGTAAGAACGGAACCAACGTTCCCCAGCACAGTATAACATGCGGGTTCGGTCAATACATCCATATTATTATCTTTATTAAGGCATGAAATGGTCGCTACCTGGAGAGAGAGAGAAGAAAACACTTTAGCGTAAGCTCGTGCAAGATCAGATTGGTTATTATCTTATCTAATCAGGATGGCTCCCACTGCTTTTTATCAAATCTTCCTCCAAACCCTAAAAGGAAAGACTAGCCGGGATTAATTACACACTACAGGTTCGCCAATCTTTCAGCCAGGCCAGTGTCGGTACTTTGAGGGAGGTCCCCCGTGCTTTCGCACGAACCTAATTAATGTAAACCTCGTTTTCCCAGAGGCGTAACCTCGTTAACACCTTTCTAGACACCTACTTGATCGGCTAATTGTAATGTGTAAAACTCTCCCAGGAGTAACTCTTACTCGCAGCGGGTATCGGGATCCAACTATCTCATAGAAGGTATGCAATCTCATTGCAAATTTCAACACTTGAAATTCCCGATAATATTTTGCCCCTAGCGTCCTATGACCTTGACGGAGGCCAAACAACCCATAGTCCGCTAGTCAAGTTCAACCCGTCATTTCCTGATTGAATTAAACCCACCCGCACGACCCTTGACGGAGGCCAAACAACGCCGTACGAATACCCTAATCCAATCGCATCATATGCTAGCAGATAAGCACTAGTTAGCTACCGTACACTGCGCCTTGACGGAGGCCAAACTACCGCAGCACGAATACTAATTAATACTTATCTGAAATGACGGAGGGCTACGCAGGTTTTTCATAAAAACCATGAGCGTAATGAACTTGATATCGTTGTAGAATCAAATGATGTTTTGAAATGGAGTGATTTTGAGGCTTTTCTAGTTTTGCTAAAGGAGTCACTCCCGGTGAAGGGATCTCGGTCCTTTCCTCGTCGAATGAGGTGCGGGATATATCATATATATCGCTGTGCAAAGCAAAAACCCAAAAGCAGTCAAAAGCAAACCGAATGTGTAGCATCTGCCAGTTATTGCTAAAGGAGTCACTCCCGGTGAAGGGATCTCGGTCCTTTCCTCATCGAATAAGGTGCGGGGTATATCATATATACCGCTGTGCAAAGCAAGAACTGTAGCTACCTGTTTTATTTTAAAATTCGATTCCACAACATCTTAGGTTTCTTATCTTTCATTAATCACATTAATGAAGTCCCATCATTTAATACCTAAACATCACAGATAGATATGACGTACACTTATGCCATCCGCATTTGCCTCGATGTCCCCTCGTGCACCGTTAGGTTAGGTAACTAACGACAGAGCAGGGCAGGGCTAGCGCGGGTGTAAAACATAAGTAACGTCTATATAATATATCATATATACTATATACTATATCCATCACAGAACATCTCATGATCACATCAAAGATATCGCAGCAGAATAATCATATGAAATATTGGATATACTAGGACGTCCGTGTTTTCAATACGAGCCAGTATAAAACACGGATTCCACGGTCGTGATGAATAGCCAATCCCACACCCCTAGACCCCTACGAGAGCGGCAAGCAACCCTGCCAATTCTAGGGTTAGGAGACCCGGACTCGACTCCTCGAGTTGGTCTCCCACTGGACCCCAGAACCCGGTTACTTGTGCTCCCCTCCTTGGGTCTATCCTAATGCGGAAAAGTAAATAATATACAAAGGGTGACAACTTCCGCTACCTGGAAGTGCCCCAAATAAAAGAATATTACATACAAGTTTTTACATGAATGAAAATGAAAAAACACTCATCTCACATAAAAACCCCCCGGCTATTCAAACACGACGATCCAATATAACATATCCAGCAACACATAACATCACATGTCATCAACGTAAGTAAATATGTCCATCCCAATTGTCGTTGACATATAGCAACGAAACCGGCGATATCACATAATACACTTACGGTCACAGAAAAGAAAGTGTAAAACTACAACAATTGGAATCCGCAACTGCTTTAGACATCACATGCCTAATCAGATATAAATCCCGCATTTTAGTCTCATTATCGAAAACTCTTTTCAATATCATATGAATTCCAACTGGTACAGGTTAGTCTGTAGACCCGAGATCGTCATAGAGTCTTGTGTGATTCCCACTGTGCTTTGATTTCCACCTTACCACGTCTAAGAGGGCGTGCAAAACGGTGGTTTTTGGGTACAGTCCCGAATCACATGGAGGCAATGAGCGATAGGAGGGGATTCGTCTCTCCCGGTATAGGGGGTTGATGTTGCGCTGTGTTCGATTGGCTATATGAAAGGTTCCTAGGCACCCTATAGTGGTCTCACAAGGCATCGAACATGCCAATTTTCAATTTTTGATGCCGAGAAACCCTAGACTACGGATCTTAAACTAGATGTTTAGGCGAAACGGAAAACTAGTTAACTATTTAACTAAAGTTGAGATGCTACAACCTTTGTAGATCCGGATTTCCGCCTCCTTAGCTCCACGTGGTCATGTCCTCGCAGTCCATCATGAATCCTCGACTCGATCATCGGCTTCATCGGGAAAACAAGCGGAATGGGTCGTCGGTTTTGTGTCAAAGACGATCTACGTCGAGGTTGCACAAACTCAAGCTCCGACTTCACAAACTTGTGAAACTTGTGAAGTAAACACCCAAAACAACTTGTCAAGAGGTAGAGGGTGAAGAAATAGGAGGTGGGTTCACTTTAGAATTGGATTTATCTCACTAGATCTCAAGTTGCCATTGTTGTAGCAAGCTTGAAGAAGAAGAAGAAAAATGAGCTAGTTATGATAAGTTATAATAAAAAGAAATAGAAAATCAAATACTTATCATAACTAAACTAGGGTTAAGTGTAGAGAATAAACCATGGTCACTTTAGAGGGTTAGGGTTAAGCATGAACATAAGGATGGTTACAAAAGTCAAAGCTTCATGAAGCTTCAACTTAAAACAAAAAGAGCCACCATTCTCATCATAATCCATTTCAAATAAATAAATAAACAAATAAATAAATAAATGAATATGCAAAACCCTAATTATCATATTAACCATGGATTAATTCTATACACTTAACTAAATGATCAAGTATCATCAAACATGATACAAAAATGTGCACAAAAGTATATCACATATACAATGTGCATCAAGTGAGAAAAAATCCGTTTAAAGTGAACCAATACTAGTTAATGCAATGCAATATATCAAATATATAATTATACATTAAATCATTAAATCAACACTTGATTCAATGATCCGGTCATGTTGCACATAACCGACTAGTATTCAATGCATCGATTTATCGAATCAATGATTCGATAACTAGGTCATATCGAATATAACCAATCGAAACATATATCGCGAGAATGAAATGCGGTATCACATACACACATTATTCTCGGTCCCGCACATATCTCATATGCGCTCCTATTTCGTTTCGCTTGAGCCAGGAAACCTCTGTGTAGGACTCTAAAGACTCGTCAATACGCCGGTAGCAGATGATGATCATATCAAGCACCCACAAGCCGCAAGCGGTCTGCTAAACGTAACGGCCACCCGGGTATTGAGCGATCAGAAGATCGACGAGCTAGCCCGCTCACATTCCTGCGAATCCGACCAGTAACACTTACCATACAGTCCGGTCTCTTCGTCTGATATATCGCATATCAAGTCTAGGGGTGGTATACGTCAGACCCCAATAACCCGATAAGTCGTACTGATGTGAGGCTCGTAACGGGTCGAGAAACTACTGGTAACACTTACCAGCAAATCTCTGATCATCCCTGGCCAGGGACTTCCCTGTTACGGCCAATCGAGCACAGCGCAACATCAACCCCCAATACCGGGAGAGACGAAACCCCTCCTATCGCTCATTGCCTCCATGTGACTCGGGACTGTACCCAAAGACCACCGTTTTGCACGCCCTCATGGACGTGGTAAGGTGGAGATCAAAGCACAGTGGGAATCATACAAGACTCTATGACGATCTCGGGTCTACAGACTAACCTGTACAAGTGTCACCTGAGAACTGCCATCTGATGTGAGGTATAATACCATCTGGGAGTTCTCGACGAGTCCGTCCAGTGTACCCAGTCTCCACTGAGCACCCGTATACCATCTCTGATGTCAAACACCAATGGATATGGGATCATCCATCGCCCATCTCATGGGTCGAGAAGCGTATACGCTAGTCTACTCTGGTATATCGATGCCCCGTCTCGATACACCCACGACTAGGGACCTTGAAGGATGTACTTATGGACTACCATGTCCCCACTAGTATGATCTGCATCATAGTCCAGGTAGTCAAGTACAAATCCTAAGGGCTTTACCAACATGTAACTATAAGACAGTATAAAGAGACTAGTGTACATGTTAAGATAAAGAGTAACCAGATAGCATACTATCATGTCGAGCAAGAAAGTCATCTCTATATATGTCCAAGCATCCAATATAATATACATAATCTGTACAATACTGGCCTCTAGGGCATACATACAACTAACACTATAACCGGAAATCCCTGGCCAGGGTTGCTGAGATTTACTGGTAAGTGTTACCAGTAGTTTCTCAAACTGTTATAGAACTCATATCGACACGGTTTATCGAGCTGCTGGGGTCTGACGTTTACCACCCCTAGACGAGATATGCGACATATCAGACGAACAGACCGGACTTTACGGTAAGTGTTACTGGTTGGATTCACAGGAGTGTGAGCAGGCTTGCCCGTCGATCTTCTGATCTCTCAATACCCGGGTGGCCGTTACGTTTAGCAGACTGCTTGCGGCTTGTGGGTGTTTGATATGATCATCACCTGCTGCCGGCGTATTGACGAATCTTTAGAGTCCTACACAGAGGTTTCCTGGCTCAAGCAAAACGAAATAGGAGCGCATATGAGATATGTGCGGGACCGAGAATAATGCGTGTATGTGATACCGTATTCTATTCTCGTGTTGAATGTATCGATTGGTTGTATGCGATATAACCTAGTTATCGAATCAAGGATTGATTCGATAAGTCGATACATTGGATATTAGTCGGTCATATGCGATATGACCGGATCGTTAAATCAAGTGTTTATTTAATGATTTAATATATAATTATATATTTGATATATTACTTTGCATTAACTAGTATTGGTTCACTCAAGATTGATTTTCTCACTTGAAATGCACAAGTTGTATATGTGATATATTTTTGTGCACTTGTTTGTATCATGTTTGATGATACATGCAAACTTGGGTTTGTGTTTACTTTAAACCATGTTTAAGTGAATGGTTAGGGTTTTATTCTCTTGATTATTTATTTTATTTATTTATTCTTTTTAGCAAGAAAAGAAATGGTTGCTTCTTTTGGATTTACTTTGAAGCTTCATGACGCTTTGAAAAGTTCAACCATTTTTGTTTCTTTTGCTTAACCTAACCATTCACCTAACCCTAGTTTATTCTCTACACTTAAACATGGTTGCATTATGATAACCATCACTTGTTTTTCTATTATTGATAATTCTTTTTCATTCTTCTTCTTCATCTTCTTCATGAAGAGAAAAAGAAAAACCTTTGCTTGAAATTTCTAAGTGATGATTCCAAGTGAGAAATCCAAATAAAAAGTGAACCCACTTCCTATTTCTTCATCCTCTACCACTTGTCATGTAGTATAGGGTGTTTTCTTCACAAGTTTCATGACTTGGTGAAGGTGGAGCTTGATCTTGAGTTGTCTCGACGTAGATCATCTTCGGCATCGAAGTCGACGACCTAGCCCGATCATTTCTTCGACGAAACCATCGCTAGAGTCCGGGATCCGATGATCGCAGCGGAGGGACATTATCATGGAGCTAAGGAAGTGGAGGACCGGATCTACAAAGGTTGTATTTCCATTCACTTTTTAGTAAAGCAGTTTACTAGCTTGCTTGTTTCGCCTAATTTCTAGTTAACGATCCGTATTAGGGTTTCTCGGCACCTTAATTTTTAATTTGGCATGGTTGATGCCTTGTAGAACCTCCTTAGTGTCCCTAAGAACCCTACAGTGGTATCAGAGCCTAGCTAGAGCCTTAGGCAAAGTGTAGACGATGTTAGAAGTCCGATCGAACCCGAAACCCTAATTCAAAACCACTCTCTGTACATTTTTTCAAAACCGGATTTTTCCGTGGTTTATAGACGTTCTAAGTAGTGCAAGCAACGCGATGGACCCTCTAGAAGACAACAAACCTTAACTTGATTATGTGACCGTCTTGAACTGCCTTTTGAACCTTAGGGTTTGGGGCAGTACGGCGTGCCACATGTGAGGCGTTGGCTTGACCCTTCTGCGGCTGGACCGTTGGTACTGTGGCATGAAGTGAATGTTCTTAAAACCTATTTCATGTATTGAGCTATTTCGGGAAAACTTGGGTGTTTGGATGTTCGATCGGAAAGTTTAACATTTTCTATTTATCTGGAATGTGATACAATATTTGGAATCCACAAGTAGTTATGAGATAACTAATATGAATGTTATAAACATAACACTTTAGTCTCACTTGATAGGTTGCCACGGAATTTTGATGCGATCAAAAGTCCGTCGCAATCACGTAGCGTACGCGGATACTCGCCGGATAAACTTAATAGACAGCTACACCCCATAGCCCCGACCAAGTGACTGTAGGAGAACCCCGTCGCCGAAAGCATCCGTTCGGGTGCTCGCGGCAGCGGTGTTCGGCCTTGGTGCACTTCGTCGACAATATCGGGGGTGCGGCCGTCTACTAAAGTTTGCGACGAGCATTCGATCAAAATGCCGGGAATCTTGTTGAATTGCCCGACTTGATATTGAAAAGAGTTTTCGATAAATGAGACTAAAATGCGGGGTTTACAATTGTTAGGCATGCGACGTCTAAGGAATTCATAAGATTAGGCATGCGATGTCTAAAGAGGTTGCGGATTCCAACTGTTGTAGTTTTACACTTTCTTTTCTGTGACCGTAAGTGTAATATGTGATATCGCCGGTTTCGTTGCTATATGTCAACGAAAATTGGGATGCGCATATTTACTTACGTTGATGACATGTGATGTTATGTGTTGCTGGATATGTTATATTGGATCGACTTGTTTGAATAGCCGGGGGGTTTTTGTGTGAGATGAGTGTTTTTCATTTTCATTCATGTAAAAACTTGTATGTAATATTCTTTTATTGGGGCACTTCCAGGTTGCAGAAGATGTCACCTTTTGTATATTATTTACTTTTCCGCACTAGGATAGACTCAAGGAGGAGGGCACAAGTAACCGGGTTCTAGAGTCCAGTGGGAGACCAACTCGAGGAGTCGAGTCCGGGTCTCCTAACTCTAGAATTGGTAGGGTTGCTTACCGCTCTCGTAGGGGTCTAGGGGTGTGGGTTTGGCTGTTCATCGCGGCCGTGGAATCCGTGTTTTATACTGGCTCGTATTAAAAACACGGACGTCCTAGTATATCCAATAATTCATATGATATTTTCTGCTGCGTTATCTGTGATGTGATCATGTGATATGTTCTGTGATAAATACTGTATATAGTATATATGATATATTATATAGGCGTTACTTATGTTTTACACCCGCGCTAGCCCTGCCCCGCTCTGCCGTTAGTTACCTAACCTAACGGTGCACGAGGGGACATCGAGGCGAATACGGATGGCATAAGTGTACGCCGTATTTATCTGTGATGTTTAGGTAACTTAAATGATGGGACTTCATTAATATGATTAATGAAATAAAAGAAACCTAATGATGTTGTGGAATCGAATTTCAAAATTAAAACAGGTAGCTACAGTTCTTGCTTTGCACAGCTGTATATATGATATATCCTGCACCTTATTCGATGAGGAAAGGGCCGAGATCCCTTTACCAGGAGTGACCCCTTTAGCAATAACCGGCAGATGCTACACACTCGGTTTGTCTTTTGATTGCTTCTATAGTTTCTGGTTTGCACAGTGATATATATGATATATCCCGCACCTCATTCGATGAGGAAAGGGCCGACGATCCCTTCACCGGGAGTGACCCCTTTAGCAAAACTAGAAAAGCCTAAAAATCACTCCATTTTAAAATCATTTGATTCTACAACGATATCAAGTTCATTACGCAATAGGTATTCAGAAAAACCTGTCGTAACCCTCCGTCATTTCAGATAAGTCCTACTTAGTATTCGTGCTACGTTTGTTGGCCTGCGTCAAGGCGTAGTGTGCGGTAGCTAACTAGTATTTATCTGTTTATGCATATGATGCAGATTGGATTAGGGTAGTCGTACGACTTTGTTGGCCTGCGTCAAGGGTCGTGCGGGTGGGTTTAATTCAATCAAGAAATGACGGATTGAACTTGACTGGCGGACTATGATTTGTTGGCCTGCGTCAAGGTCATAGGACGCTAGGGGAAAAATATTATCGGGAATTTCAAGTGTTGAAATTTGCAATGAGATTGCATACCTTCTATGAGATAGTTGGATCCCGATACCCGCTGCGAGTAAGAGTTACTCCTGGGAGAGTTTTACACATTACAATTAGCCGATCAAGTAGGTGTCTAGAAAGGTGTCAATGGGGTTACGCCTCTGGAAAACGAGGTTTACATTAATTAGGTTCATGCGAAAGCACGGGGGACCTCCCTCAAAGTACCGACACTGGCCTGGCTGAATGATTGGCAAACTTGTAGTGTGTAATTAATCCCGGCTAGTCTTTCCTTTTAGGGTTTGAAGGAAGATTAGATAAAAACAGTGGGAGCCATCCTGATTAGATAAAATTATAACCAATCTGATCTTGCAAGAGCATACACTGAGTGTTTTCTTCTCTCTCTCTCCAGGTAGCGACCAAATCACGCCTTAATCAAGATAATAATACGGATATTGACCGAACCCACTTATTATACTGAGCTGGGGAACGTTGGTCCCGCTCCAACTTATAATTGTTACAAGACAGAGCAGGAAATAGAGGATTACCAGAATTCCCGTGCCACCCAAACGAAGAAAGTGCATGTGATGCATCTCCTTCGGGTGTGTTCATTACAAAGAACTGTTTCTCTGTATCTTCTACGTCCTGGGTATTTGATACCGGATCAGGATCCCAGATATGTAATCTGTTACATAGGGCTACAGAAAGGTAGAGCACTGAGAACGGGTGATAAGTTTCATGAGGCAGAAAACGGGGCAAGTGTTGCAGCCAAGTCTGTTGGTCACTGTCACCCTGTATTACCAATACATTGATTCTGAATGAATGTTATTAGATACCGAACCTGATATACAAAATCATATCAGTCTCTTTATTAGTAAAGAAATGATAAAATTTTGTATTGTTGGATAATGTTTTGAACATTTCCTATATCAAAAGTTGATCGGTTCAGGAACCTTATCTAAAAACATTGATGTTCTAAATCAAACTACAGTTCTTAGTATACGGAACACACACAAGAGGAAGAGTTCAGAAATTAACAAATCCTTCTTGAGGTATTGTAGACTAGGTCATATCAATGCGACCCGACTAGCTGAAGTTACATATAGATGCATATTTAAATTAGTTTGAATTTACATCTTGTGAAACTTGCCAGTCATGTCACAGAGATAAGATGACCACAGCTCTGTTTATTGGAAACAGAGAAAAAGTTAGTAAACTCTTGGGATTGATACATGTTGATGTATGTAAAGTCCCCTGTCTACACATGCCAGGACCGGTTCTTTGTACTTCATTACATTCTCTGATGATCTCTCAAGATTCAGTCATATGTTCCTGTTGAAACACAAGTCCGAACCTTTTGAGATATTCACAGAATATAAGTTAGAAGTAGAGAACCAATACGGTTATAAGTATTATGCCCTTTGATGAGATCAAGGAGGAGAATACTTGTGCATAGAATTCCTGGACTATTCTAAAGGAGAATGAGATTCTCTCTCAGCATTACTCCTCCGTATACACCATAGCACGATGGTATATCGGGGGTGGAGCAATTGCACCCTATTCGATATGGTGCGCTCTATGATGAGTACTACTGAGTTACATGTTTCCTTTTGGGGGTTATGCACTTGAGAAGCTGCATACCTATTGAAATTAGGTTCGAATCAAATCACAGCCTACCACTCCATATAAGATATGGTATGGGAAGAGCCCATGTCTTAAGCTAGTTAAGATTTGGGGTTGACCGGCCTATGTCTAAAAGCAAAATCCGGACAAGCTCGAGGCAAGGTCTGTAACGTAGAACTGGAAAGGTTCCAGCTATACAAACTACAGCAGATGATTTGGTAGAACCAAAGGATTCAGTAGATTCCAACGAACCTCAGCCTCTCCGCCGATCTAGTAGGGTTCCTCATCCGCCTGAGAGATACTTCGGTTTCTCGATGACAGTGGGAGCGAGGATTGCATCATGAGATGATGACCCAACTATTTTTGAGCAGGCCATCAGGAGTGGGACTCTTTAAGAATGGCTGGATGCTTAGCGATCTGAGATGGAATCCTTATACACCAACAAAGTATGGACTTTGGTTGCTTTATCTGAAGGGTTAAATCCCTATCAGGAGCAAGTATATCTTGAGAAGATTACTTGGTGTAGATGGAAAAGTTGAGACTTTCAAAGCTAGACATGTTAAAGGTTTTCATCATCGTCCAGGCGTGGATAATGATGAAACCTTTTTCAGTGGCTATGCTTAAGTCCATCCAGATCCTACTTGCCACGGCTACATACAATGACTACGATATCTGGCGGTTGGGTGCCATCACTGCTTTTCTAAGTGATATTTTAGAAGAGAGCGTCTGCAAGTATACAGCCAGAGGGCTTCATAGACAGTGGGAGCAGCGGAAACGTGTACAAGATGCTTTATAATATTAAAGCAGGCATCGCGGAGTTGGAACATCTGTTTTGATGAGATAGTCAAAGAGTTTGACATCATCAAAATGGTAGATGAACCTTGTATATACAAAAAGGTAGTATGGAGTATGGTGGTGATCCTCGTAGAGTACGTGAATGACATACTCTTGATAGGGAAGGAGTTTCCTATGTTACGCTCGATCAATCTCCGCTTATCACAATGATTCTCCACATAGGATCAAAGTGATACCTACTAAATCCTGGGTTTTGGATCTATAAGATAGAACTAATTAGATGTTAGGATTCTCACTAGTTGTAGTGAGATGGTATCAATCGATCCTGGGGAGAATCACTGGAAGTGTTCCAGGGTGATAAGGACGACAGAAAGTCAGTCACAGGCATTGTCTTTACCCTATGTTGGAAGAGTTCCAAGCTATATGCCGTGGCATACTAGACGATAAAGGCAGGATACATCGCTACTTAAGATGCTACCAAAGAGGAAGTCTGGGTGTATATTAGTTCATGAGATGAACTTAGTTCCTCCCATTGTGTGACAATGGAGTTGTGGCTTATGCCAAGGAACGTCTGTCCCATCAGTGATCCAGACATATTCTATTGCAGTGTCACCTGATCATGGAGATGGTTGATCTGCAGGGTGATCGAGGTAAGGAGAGTAGACTCATAGGACAACATGGCAGATCCACTCACAAAGGCCTTTTCCCAGAGAGAGACTTTTATGGGATGGTTGAGTATTAGATACTACAACCACTGCTACAGATGGCCC
The DNA here is from genome assembly GCA_030015575.1 of Agapanthus africanus. Classification (NCBI taxonomy): domain Eukaryota; kingdom Viridiplantae; phylum Streptophyta; class Magnoliopsida; order Asparagales; family Amaryllidaceae; genus Agapanthus; species Agapanthus africanus. Next base: position 28,067,424 of record JASDDO010000029.1, on the reverse strand, counting down.
TAATGCAAGTGGGAGATTGCTAGTTATATGTATGCCCTAGAGGCCATTACTGTACATAGGATGTATATTGTAGTGGATGCTGGGACATATTTAGGGAGGACTTTCTTGCTCGACATGATAGTATGCTATCTGGTTGCTCTTTACCTTAACGTGTGCACTGATTGTCTCTCTGTTACATGTTGGTAAAGCCCTTAGGATGTGTACTTGACTTCCTGGACTATGATGCGGATCATACTAGTGGGGACATGGTAGTCTGTAAGTACATCCTTCAAGGTCCCTAGTCGTGTGTGTATCGAGACAGGGCATCGATATATCAGAGTAGACTAGCGTATACCTTCTCGACCCATACAGATGGGCGATGGATGATCCTATATCCATTGGTGTTTGACATCAGAGATGATATACGGGTGCTCAGTGGAGACTGGGTACACTGGACGGACTCGCCGAGAACTCCCAGATGGTATTATACCTTACGTCAGATGGCAGTTCTCTGGTGACACTTGAACAGGTTAGTCTGTAGACCCGAGATCGTCATAGAGTCTTGTATGATTCCCACTGTACTTTGATTTCCACCTTACCATGTCCAAGAGGGCGTCCAAAACGGTGGTTTTTGGGTACAGTCCCGAATCATATGGAGGCGATGAGCGATAGGAGGGGATTCGTCTCTCCCGTTATAGGGGGTTGATGTTGCGCTATGTTCGATTGGCTATAACCGGAAATCCCTGGCCAGGGTTGCTGAGATTTACTGGTAAGTGTTACCAGTAGTTTCTCAAACTGTTATAGACCTCATATCGACACGACTTATCGAGCTGCTGGGGTCTGACGTTTACCACCCCTTGGCGAGATATGCGACATATCAGACGAACAGACTGGACTGTACGGTAAGTGTTACTGGTTGGATTCACAGGAGTGTGAGCGGGCTTGCTCGTCGATCTTCTGATCGCTCAATACCCGGGTGGCCGTTACGTTTAGCAGACCACTTGCGGCTTGTGGGTGTTTGATATGATCATCACCTGCTGCCGGCGTATTGACGAGTCTTTAGAGTCCTACACAGAGGTTTCCTAGCTCAAGCAAAATGAAATAGGAGCGCATATGAGATATGTGCGGGACCGAGAATAATGCGTGTATGTGATACCGTATTCTATTCTCGCGATGAATGTATCGATTGGTAATATGCGATATAACCTAGTTATCGAATCAAGGATTGATTCGATAAGTCGATACATTGGATATTAGTCGGTCATATGCGATATGACCGGATCGTTAAATCAAGTGTTGATTTAATGATTTAATGTATAATTATATATTTGATATATTACTTTGCATTAACTAGTATTGGTTTACTCAAGATTGATTTTCTCACTTGAAATGCACAAGTTGTATATGTGATATATTTTTATGCACTTGTTTGTATCATGTTTGATGATACATGCAAACTTGGGTTTGTGTTTACTTTAAACCATGTTTAAGTGAATGGTTAGGGTTTTATTCGCTTGATTATTTATTTTATTTATTTATTCTTTTTAGCAAGAAAATAAATGGTTGCTTCTTTTTGATTTACTTTGAAGCTTCATGAAGCTTTGAAAAGTTCAACCATTTTTGTTTCTTTTGCTTAACCTAACCATTCACCTAACCCTAGTTTATTCTCTATACTTAACCATGGTTGCATTATGATAACCATCACTTGTTTTTCTATTATTGATAATTCTTTTTCATTCTTCTTCTTCATCTTCTTCATGAAGAGAAAAAGAAAAACCTTTGCTTGAAATTTCTAAGTGATGATTCCAAGTGAGAAATCCAAATCAAAAATGAACCCACTTCCTATTTCTTCATCCTCTACCACTTGCCATGTAGTATAGGGTGTTTTCTTCACAAGTTTCATGACTTGGTGAAGGTGGAGCTTGATCTTGAGTTGCCTCGATGTAGATCATCTTCGGCATCGAAGTCGACGACCTAGCCCGATCATTTCTTTGACGAAACCATCACTAGAGTCCGGGATTTGATGATCGCAGCGGAGGGACATTATCATGGAGCTAAGGAAGTGAAGGACCGGATCTACAAAGGTTGTATTTCCATTCACTTTTTAGTAAAGCAGTTTACTAGCTTGCTTGTTTCGCCTAATTTCTAGTTAACGATCCGTATTAGGGTTTCTCGGCACCTTAATTTTTAATTTGGCATGGATGATGCCTTGTGGAACCTCCTTAGTGTGCCTATGAACTCTACATACATACCCGTATCCGTATTCCGAAAAATACGAATACACTGAGACGATAAAAATCCAATAATACAATACTAGGATCCGGCTTCAACCAAAGCCCACTAGTATTGTCCGCCCGAAAATCATCCGTGTACAAGTATACGTAAGTGATCGTAGCCCTGCCGTAAAACCATACGGCCACTACATCTTTTGCCCAAAGCAGGGAAACCCTCTGTGTGGGACTCTAAAGACTCGAAAGTACGCTGGCAGTGGGTTTAACCACAAACACGTTAGCGGTACTAGCTGCACGTAACGGCTACCCTGGTATCTGTCGATAAGAAGGTCGATGAGCAAATTCATCCGAACCCATACTGAGCTTGTCTGTGACAATCTCCATACAGTCCGGTCTGTTCGTCTAAGATACTCGCATATCGGGCCTAGGGGATGGTAAACGTCAGACCCTTAATAGCCCAATAAGTCGTGCCGGAGCAGTGCCCAATACACCATGCAAAACTACTGGAGTGCCTACCAGTATTTCTCGACTGCCCTGGCCAGGGACTTTGTGTAATGGCTTTCCGAACACTACGCGATATCAACCCCCAATACCGGCAGAGAAGAATCCTATCTGACCGCTACTGCTTCCAAGTGCTTCGGGACTACACCCAACTACTACCTGTTTGCACAACTCCTTTAAGCCGTGGTAGGGTAGTAATCTAAGTGCAGTGGGAACACACTCGAGACGAAGTAGCGATGGCAAGTCAACGGACTAATCTGTACTCATGTCACCTGGGAACTGCTTCTTGAAGATAGGTATAATACCAACCAGCGGTTCCCGACGAGTCCTGTCTAATGTAACTCATAACCTAATGAGTACCTGTATGCTATCTCCAGTACGTTATACTAATGGCTGTGGGACAGATCATATCCCCTGCTGGGATGAGAAGCGTATACACTAGTCTACTCCAGAGTATCGATGCCCCGTCTCGATAATCCTGTGACTAGGGACCTGTATAAGGATGTGCTTATAGACTACCCAACCCCGACTAATGTGACATCCATCACAATGCTGGTAGTCAAGCAAAGATCCTAAGGGCTCTACCAATATGTATAAGCGATATGCTAAAAGAAACACATGCACCTATTGAGGTAGAATCAAACCAGGTAGCATACTACCATTTTGAGAAAGACTGTTATTATAACTGTGAATATCCCAAGCTTTCAATATGTAGTATACAATCCAGTATGATACAATAATGGCCACTAGGGCATATATCACTGACACTTTATACCGTTCATGTTTATGTTGTATTGTTTCTTCATGACATACGTACTACGTCCCAAACACTTATCGTTATATGATTTCGTCTGCTAGAACACATGCAATATTACCGATGATGCGCATGTTACACATACACAGATTTGTCGTCTCACACACTCATCATCGGTAATTTCCATACCACTTACAAAGTAGAACTGTTAGATCACCGTATTGCTCTTAAACTATAAAAGTACAATCATTGTCCAGTAATTATCACATGACATGCTTACCTGAAAACACTTGCAATACTTTACAGTTCTGTTATGTGCATTGCATTTACTGTACCATTATGGTTACATGTATATGAGATTCTGTTTTTATGAGAACTCTGGATTTGAGAACTGCTGATATATTTTAAAAGTCTTATAATTGTTTTTAAAACGCGGTTTCTCGTGATGTGATTTGTGGCGTCCACCATGAGTTTTCTCGGTTCTGAGCTATGAGTTACCCGATTCTGGGAGTGAGGAGGTACCGTCTACGGGTACATGGTGGACCCGGTGCGGTACCCCGGGGAAAGAAGATCGTATAGAAAGGCGTTGAGCCCGGAAGGGAAGCATTACTGACCAATGATAGTTTGGGCTTTGCGGATATTCGGAGGATACCAACCGGAGTCGTGAGATCAGATGGATATGAGGGCCGATCCGATGAGACAGCGCCCGAGATATGAGGATTTACGTTTCGATGCTAGACACAGATTTTATGATATTTTCGAGTGTCGATGCTGTACAATCAGGTTTCATGATGATTTGTTGTGTCGTTGATGGACACACGTTGGATGATACACATACATGCATGCATATAACTCAGCTGACTTGATACATTTACTGATACTGGCATGATATCATTATTGTAAACATATGTATACACAGTAACCCTGGATACCACATAGTAGTTCCTTTATGTTAAAGTATGACCTAGGGATCGTTATTCATTCGATTTCTACCTGTTGATATTTTCTACTCACGAGTTGGCAACTCACCCCCGTTGTGCCACAGTTTTTTTGCAGGATCGACCACTCGAATCAGTAGCGGCTTGCTGCCATACAGTTTGCTTCAGGGTGTTTTGCATTGGTAGGAGGAATACACATTTGGATCATGACCACCCTTGTACCTATTTATTCTGTTGTATCTAGTTAAAGCTCCATCAACCAGAATTTGTATTTTTGGTAAACCTAGACACCAAACTTGTATATTCTTGAGACTTAGAGCGAGATGGGTATTTTGTATTTTATTTGAGCTAGATGATGTCTTGGTTTTACTTATTCTCTTTCTGTGAGCCGTAGGGCATCGTATATAGGCTTATTTGCGTGGTTGTGATTCCGCCAATTGGCGAAGAGTTAGCTCCCGCATTGGAATGCCTATATTATTGCATGTATATGGTTTTGAATCAAAATATACAAGGAAGGTGCTACCCAAAATTTCAAGGACGAAAATGTTTTCAAAGATAGATACAAACCATTGCATTTTCATATGATTTTACTTATACTTTTAAAAGAAGGCTTGAATTCCTTATGCCGATATTTCCAAACTGCAACTCCACTATTTTTCTGAAAAAGGTTTAGATTTCTGGGTTTCGGCTTTGTCACGACCCAATTTAGGAACGCGACCGGCACTTAAATCACGCAACGTCTAAAGGCATAACGTAATTCAAGTAAGCCGACAACCCAGAAATCTAAACCATAAAAAGATAGACTGGTAATACATTTGTTAAAACATTTAAAAATCTCAAGTTATAAAATCTTAACTTAATTTATTTTCTTAAAAATTTCGGCAGTATCTCCTTTGTAAAAACTAGCCCCAAACGGGTACAAGCATAACATAAATATAAAGCATCCCCAAACGAGAGCAACTCACCCCAAAAGGCGGAACACAACCACAACAATGTATATATACGACGCCGTAGCGAAGAAATAAGCAATAAAGAGGTGAAACAGCATCACAACATAAATAAAATAGCCGGCTCATACGAGCTCGACACCCAGAGTCACAATAATACAATATCGATCCTCAAAAACTCGTCTCTAAGTCAATATACATGAAAGTGGTGGATAGAGAGTACTAGATACAATAAGATATACAATGAGATCATACAGATAACCGCAAAACCATCCACCTATCCAAAATCAAGACCAACAGCAGCGGTATCCACAGAAGTAGATGAAACGAGAAGCCCTGCCGCGACTATACAGAGGGTCAAGCCTGCAAAACACTATGGCACAACGGGGGTGAGTTGCCAACTCGTGAATAGTAAATAACATCATAAAGATAATCGCAAGTATGCATGAAAAACGGTAATCTGAAATATGCAATCTGATGGCATAAATATAACAATACGGATATGCAGTAAAATCATGATCAAGTACACCACCGGGGTACAACAACTACATGAAACAATGCATGTCTAATAAATCCTGAGTGTGGGATAACACATAAAACCTCATGTAGGAATCATCATCATGGAAAACCGATGTCCATCAACGACACCCCAAATCCCAAAATCTTAGGTGCCGCATACTCAGATCGGCCTTCATCCATCTCATATGATAACTTCAAAACGATATCCTCTGGATATCCGCCGAGTTCTATACAATTACCGGTAGGTAGTACTCTCTCTGCCAGGCTCATCGTCTATTTCACAACATACCTTTCTTGCCCCGGGGGACCATACCAGGTCCACCATGTACCTGCAGACGGCTCATCCAGCTCCTCGAATCGGGTATCACATAACTCAGAACTTAGAAAAACCCATGGTGGACGCCTCAAAATATCATATGAAGAGAAACCGTGATTTTAAAGCAATATATAGTTTCCTTTTGAAATATATTCGCTGTTCTCAAATACAGAAATCGCATGAAATCGGTACATCAATACATATATCGATGAAATACGATGTATGCAACCACAGAACAGTAATGTGAGTATATCAAGGAAAAAACCGCTCTTTTTAATTATCAAGTTTTCAAAGGTATCTTGCGGTTTTCCAAATCTACAAAATAGAAACGCAACATCTTTTAGAAGTAAATGGGCACTATAACAATATATGTAGTATGCAAACATGTATGATGAAATTCATATGTGCGATAGGACAATAATTATTATCCAACTGATAATGATAATGAAAGCGATGCAATATATATGTCATCCATGGTAATTTCTATAGTGTGTGTGTCATGGCAATTACTAACGGTGTGTGTGTGGCATACAATTCAGTGCTCGTACAACATGAGCCATTAGTAATGGTATAGTGTCCAATCAATACAGTATCAATGTACAACAAGTAATGGGATGTGCAAGATGATCTCATGCACAATCAATGTATATAGTAACAACATATGTTTATATCACTGAATCCAGCCCTCGACGTTTAGCGCCATACGGGCGATTCCCCCGTAGATGTTAAATCTACTCACCGATGATCTCGAGCTAGGTGAATCCAACCACCTCTTTCCCTTTCCTTGTAGCACCCGAAGTCCCCGCAATCGATCCTAATATCGCACCAAAAACATAACATGTGCAAATTAGAAACTTCCTGATAACACATGCAAACAACGCTTAAACCAACGCACCGACTCCTACAAGCTATTAAGTGTTAACTTAGTGGCCAACATGTGTAGCGACACCCTAAACCAACCCAAGTGGTAGCTTAGTGGGTTGTTGTATTTTTTAGGGTAGCTGTCTAGGAGTTATTTATGGTGTTTGGTTCTGTTTGATTTTCCTATATTGCCTGTAGGCAAAATCTGGAACCACTTAGGTAGTTTCTAATTATTTGGCAACGCGCGATACGGCTACACGAAGTAAAAAAAAACCGTGTCGGATATCCGTAAATGCGTTGCCGAAACACTAGAAACTAGCTAAGTGGTTCCAGATTTTGCCTACAGACAATATAGAAAAATCAAACAGAACCAAACACCATAAATAACTCCCAGACAGCTACCCTAAAAAATACAACAACCCAGGTCACCAAAAATCCGGTGGTGCCAGTGATCAGTCGAAAATAGTGCATTCTCAACACGTTAATTTCCCAACTCTTATTGATCATATATAGGTGTTTATTGTAAATATAACACAGATTACGAATTCATCTGGAAAATACCAAATACCATGTGTTATAGTTATAATCGACATTCTAAAGGGAAATTAAGTGTTTATTATTTCTCGCATGAATTTTTATATATCAACACTTGTCTCGAGATTGTGTGCAGGAAATTCTCCAGGTTAAAGAGCCGGAATCACAAAAGTGTCGATAAATTGCAGCAAGTCCAAGACTTGAGATCTGGCAGTAAACTAGAAAGAACTATAAGATTCCAGACATCAGGAAACAACCTTAAAGCCAACACCAGAATACCCTGAAGATTTGAAGCACTGAGTCCACTATATGGCCGCGGATCCGCGGCCGAGTCATGCCGATCCGCCGCGGATCCGCGGCCGATTCGACTCATCGGTGGTTGGTATTTTCCAGAGGCTCTCTTTTAACGGCGAAACTTCTTCAAGACGCTTCAAAGTCCCTAGAAATCTCCAGAAGTTTCTCTACAATAGCCAATCTTTTAGTGTAAGCTTTGTACCTACCTAACTTCCTATGCAAGCTTCATAACAACCTAGCATTTAGGAGAAGATAAAGGAAAACAATAAAATGGGACCTATGGCTTCATTAAAAGGTTGTTCGTTAGTTCATTAGTTGGGTTGTTGATTAGTTGTTCAAAAATTCAAATTCAAGTTGAGTGACACAACTTGATACCAAAATCCTAGCCCAAAATCTAATTCAAAAGCTAAATCAAGATTCATCGATAAGCGTCTCAAGCAAGCAAATGAAGATCCTTTGAAGCAACGCCGATCATCATCCGAGCAAGAGATCCATGACGATCCACGACTCAAGAAGATCGATGCGAAGCTAATTTCAACGATTTAGTTACCTCCTCAAATCTTGTAACCTCGACTTGAGTGAATTGTACCTAATCATCGATTAATAAAGGTGAAAATTATAAATCTTGCTTTTCTTTACATTCTTGTATTATGAAAGGTTATCGATTCTTGATTCTTTCATTTTTCATGATGTATGAGTGAAATCTCCGCTTGTAACAGAATCGAGAGAATAGGTAGATGATGATGATGAAATTCTTGAACGATTCTTAAGACTTATGAGTTTTTTAAACTTTAGCAAATTGATTCATCGAAGACCTAATTTGAGCATGATCTTGTTCATACCATAATATAGCATTATAATATTCCCCATTATTAATCGTTTTATAAATAAATAGGTGCTTTTAACGCATGTCTGCTATATATTACAGGTTACAGGTTCTTTGAGCGAAAACAGTAGAAAAAAACAAAAGACGATACAAAAAGGGACTTTTGACCAACAAATAGAAGGATCCTAGTCAAGCCTAGACGAAGAACATTTCACAATCAACAAGGCAACGCAAGGTCCAAAATGTCAAGGCAAACGGTAAAAAGACCACTACAAGTTTTCACTGAAAGATCTGGAGAAGACCCAGAAGCCAATTGAATAAAAGAACCAAAGAAACAGAAGCCCCAAAAAGCAAGAAGTAATCACAGAAATTTTCAGAAAATGAACTCATCAATGGGCCGCGGAACCGCGGCCCAAGCCTGCTATTGCCGCGGTTCCGCGGCTAGAAGAAGCCCGTACTCTGTGAAATTTTTACCAAAATGTTTAAACGGCGCTGACTAGTCAACCTAAGGGCTATTTTTGTAATTGCAGACATGCAGGTCAATTTGTAACCTAGGGTTTCCTATAAATAGGAACTCTAAAGATTGTAACTTTTTATGCCTCTTTTTAATAATAAATTCAGAATTCTTTATGGAGAGCATCGATGCCTCTTTTCAATTAATAAAAATTCAGAATCTTTTGAGGATTGAAGAGCATCATTTTCCTGTAAGATCATTTCATTTTATGCCCTAGTTTACAGTTCATTCTTTTCCCTAGCTCTCTAATTTAATTCTTGCCTTAGATAAATCATTCATTTGCCTTAGTTAATTCTAGTATAGAATCTCTTAAAACTGCAGTAGGAAATTAATCGAATAGATCTAAAAATGATTCTCAAAATGATGTTTTTAATAAATCCCCTAATAAGCGAGTAATTTCCTCGCTTGTTAGGGTTAGGAATAAGGGAGGGAATGAGAGATGAAGATCTCTTATCTTTTTCGTGCCCGATTATTTTTAATAACTATAACTTCATGCATGCATGCATGATCCGCTCCCTACGACACCCTACCCACGAGGTAACGGTGAAACCGTAGTATAAAGGACCGGACATGCATGTCTTCCATGAAGGTTAGAGCAAATATTAGGAAAGGACGAACAAGGATCTAGAGGAAGAAACTTCGTTTCTTCCCAATCATCCTAATCCCTTTTTCTAATAGTTGCTATAACTTCTAAAAGATCTCATTTAGGGTATTGAAAGAGGTATGACATTAAATCTTATCAAACTCCACCTTAGAGCTAACCCTAGCAAGTTTCTTAACCATCGCACAACTTAGTTCTTTTTTTTAGATTAAATTAAAAGACCAAACACCCATTTGAATCAGCTCGTAAGAACACTTAGGAAAATTACACATCCTTGTGGACCGACCCGTATTCACCGGCTAGCTGCAAAGCGACGCCGTTTCGGATTGCGGTAAAAATATTTTTGATCTTAAAATCTCTTCAAATCAAATGGCGCCGTTGCCGGGGATGGCGTAGAACTTTCCTTTTTTCAATTTCGGGTTAATCTTAAATTAAAAAATCTTAAAAATCTAAAAAAAATCCAAAAATTATAAAAATATATCAATTGTTATTTTTTTTGGAAAGGGTACTTTGTTGTTTGAACCTTGCAGGAACAATCGAGACGGATCTGAAAATTTCCAGAACGCGAAACAGAAAACGGGATATCGGAACAGAAGAGATTTTAAACAACAGAACAGTGGAATTTTTTTGGAGTCTCGAACCGCCCACCTCACCGCCCTTCCGCGGCGAAAACCTGACTTAGACCGCGGAAACGCGGCCGTCTTGCTGACTCAGCGCCGTAAAAAAATTTTGGGGACTCGTGCTCACTAGCCTGACGCGAAATCGCGACAGGAACGCGTTTTTACTGCGGAAAGGCGGCTGAACAGTGTCCTCTGTTCGTGAAAATTGCCCTGTTAGCCTCCTCTGTAATTTTTGAAATATCTTTTCTGGAAATTCCTGCAGGATTCCATGAGCTATAAAATATATTCCCTTCCATATAACAAATCTTGTGCAGGATTTTTGCGCCTAGTTTAAATTAGAAATAGATTGCAAGTAATATTTTTCTATTGCATATCTTTTATCAAAATCTATTTTGCAACAATTTCCAAATAAAGAGAAAAGAAAAGAGGAAAATTTTTATTAGTAAACTTGCCAACTTTTGCCGCAAATAAATCCTTGCACCACAACAAACTTTCTTTCATTCTTTCACCCTTTCTTCTTACAACATGGGTACCCCCACATAATAAATCACTTGCCGAACTTTGGTATCCCGAACCTAATTTTGCGTCGTACGTCAATTTATTCGGTCAATTTAAAGACGATCCTTCCTTGCGTAAAATATCTTTAAAAGATCAAATAGAGGCGTCTAGGAGAAACAGTTCGACTTTTCAACCCACTTTGTGTCAACCAAGTCAACCTTCACCATTTCCATATGTTGATACCACTTTTTCAAGTCCTTCTGTCACTCCTAAGCCGATGTCCATTGCTGAGCATATTGCTCAATCTCGCAGTCGATCTTTCACCCCTCTCCACTCATCTAGTTCTAGGGATCCGCACGATCATTCACCTTTTTATCCACATGTTGACCCTACCCCTGCCCAACCACCCACTTCCAACCAGTCCTACCCGACCTTCCCACCTTCACTAGACACTGCTTCGACACAGCATGTTGGGAGTTTTGCATATCCACATGATTTCGAATCTTTTACTGAAACCCCCTCACCACACAAGTCTAGTTTGGAAGAGTGGTTGGAGGCTTATATTGCAGCAACAAATAAAATGACTAGGAATGTGGAAGCGTCCTTGGCCGCCCTTATGCAACCTAGTGAACCGGTAGCTAGTTTCCAACTAGCTTCAAATTTTTCAATGTATAAGGAGGCGGTTGGACAGAGTGAGAATGTGAGAGGATTTCCAAATCAAACCTACCCATACCCAATTGAATCCAACAACTCCAATTTTCAAACATGTGTCCAAAATGATGAGTTGTGTGACTTTGTAGTGTTTGATTTGCCAAATTGTGAAGAACCCCTTTCCGGTGAAACAACACCTAATCCGTTTGACCTTTACACCTCCACTCTATAACCTAAATTGATAAATATCCATGCTTTTGATAAGGTGTCTAAAGAAATTGATTTTCACTTGATTGAGGATATAGACGCCGGGAATATTTCGGATGATGAACCTGTCGATTTGATTGAAATTTTATCTCCAATTCATCATCCCGAATCGTTAAATGTTTCTCCCGAACCTTATATGCGTCTTGATTTTGATGATAATGGCATGGATGAGTTAAATATTGAGGAAAATTATGAGGAGAGCATTGAGGAGAGTATTGAGGTTGAACCATTTTTGTTTGATGTGTCGGATTTTCCAATTCATCCTCTTGAATCTTTAACTAAATCACCCTCCCTCCTTTCCATCGTTCCGACCGCGCCTAAGATCACGCTTGAAGACTGTGAGCTTGAAAAATTTTCCTTTGAATCTGACACAGTTCTCACAGACGAGTGTTTCACTTTTTCGAACGATGTTGATGACTCACCGCCCGAGTTTGAGTCCTTTACATTTTCAGATGAGTTAGTTGAACCATCAGACTCGGTTGCTTACAGTAGTTTCGAACGATTAATGGAATCTTTCAGGTTTGAGACAGTTTATTACGGTGAGAATGAGACTATCCCTGATTCACTCCCTTTCGTCTTTCCCATTGTTCCGACCGTACAAGAGACCGTTACACTTTCATCTCCAATACCAAGTTTGGCGTACCCATGTTTTCTTGCGAATCTTGAGGGATTTGATCCCATTTCTCGACGGGTTGATAGGTTAGCGCAATCGCTTTTAACACATCGGTCATCACAAATTGCGCTAATTTATTCCCTCGATTTACACCCTCAAGATCGTACTCCACTTCTTTTTCTTTTCCGCCATTCTTCTCCTCCGCCGAGACTATATTCCACTCTTCTTCGTATTCGGTCTTGTGTGCTTCTCATTTCTTTACTTTCCACTCCATTCTTTCACCAACTCGACCATGATCACGATAAGATTTTTGAATGGTTGGTGTTAACCTTTGGCTTGTGTAAGGCCAAGCTTAAGTTTGGGGGGAACCTTGTTGTATATATGTACATATATTTTTTGTTTTCTTTTTCTATATAAAAAAAATTTCAAAACATTAAAAAATATATAAAAAAAATTGTAAATAAATAAACAGGGGAGTGCCGACAATTTTTGACCCTCTTGGTTTAGCATAACAGTGAGGACACTGTCAAGTTCAAGTTTGGTGGTATGCTCGGTATGTCTTCTTCCTTCGCATTCATTTGTAAATATTTTTGCATTTGCATACTTATTTGAAAACCCATAAAAATTGAAAAATTTCGAAAATTATAAAAATTATTGTATTCAATTTTGGCTAATTGACTTGAGTTTGACAAATAGGTTAACTGCCGAAGAACAACTAGATCTTAGACTTAGTAAATTAAAAACCCTAAAAATAACATTCCTTAAAGTTTAACGGTAGAAAGTATATGCCTTGTAGTTTATTTAGAAATAGGCAAATTTTGGGTTCACTTCTTGGGCTAAGTCGAAACGAAGGAAAAGTATTGATGTTCTTATTAGAGTATAAGTTTGAAAAATAATTCCTAACTTAAGTCTAGATTCTGAAAATGTATACCCTGCAATTTGCACAATCACGCACTTGAAACTTGGAATAGTAGAAGAGACCTTGAAATGCTCTTGTCTAAAGTTCTTAGTACAATGAAAATGAAAAAAAATATATATAAAAGTGTGAATAAAGGGAAAAAAAAAGAACACTGGTTTTTGTGATTACTTAAGGCTGTAAAAATAGAAAAATATTTAGCGAGGGTGCTTCATCACCTAGTGCCTTAGACCAACTGGTTTGGGAGTCACTGCTAAAAAGCCTTGGGTGTTGTAAGACTAGGAATTACGCTTTAAAAGTGCTAATGCATTTTGTAATCGGTCGTTGGTACCTCAAGAAATATTAACGGTCGCATGAAGGATGTGTAAGAAAAATTCAATTAAAAATTCACCTACTAATAAGTATTTTGGACAACGGACAAGGGCATGATTACTTGATTTGAATTTCCAAGTGTAGGGGTAATTTATACACACACGTGGGGATATGTGATTGGAGTTTAGATGAGAGAAAGGAGTGAAGAATAGAACTTGTATCTTTAGTAGAGTTGATAGAAATTCCTAAGTGGAGATGGAAACCTAGAAGGAAAACTTAAGAAATGCCGAAAGCTAAGTAAGTCTGCAGAATATATATAATCTTAAGTTAAATGATGAGGAAGTGTGAAGAATATGGGTGGATGATTTATGAGTCGACGATAATAGAATTCCTTGTTAGAAAACCAAGTTGGAGAACAAAAGTCGAGAAGCCAAATTGATAGGATTTTGTGGGTGTAATCCGCTGAAAACCCTAAGGAGATAACACTCCTCCTACTAGGGACACCTAGAGGTTTAACGGCTTGTTGCACGAGCTCAGTGCAATTGCGTTTCCCTGCGAAAGTGCGGTTAGGTTTTTGTAGAGAATAAAAAAATAAGTTTGCTCGAGGACGAGCAAAATATAAGTTTAGGGGTATTTGTTCATACCATAATATAGCATTATTATATTCCCCATTCTTATTCGTTTTATAAATAAATAGGTGCTTTTGACGCATGTCTGCTACATATTACAGGTTACAGTTTCGTGGAGCGAAAACAGTGAAAAAAACAAAAGACGATACAAAAAGGGACTTTTGACCAACAAACAGAAGGATCCTAGTCAAGCCTAGACGAAGAACAGTTCACAATCAACAAGGCAACGCAAGGTCCAAAATGTCAAGGCGAACGGTTAAAAGACCACTATAAGTTTTCACTGAAAGATCTGGAGAAGACCCAGAATGAATAAAAGAACCAAAGAAACAGAAGCCCCAAAAAGCAAGAAGTAATCACAGAAATTTTCAGAAAATGAACTCATCAATGGGCCGCGGAACCGCGGCCCAAGCCTGCTATTGCCGCGGTTCCGCGGCCAGAAGAAGCCCGTACTCTGTGAAATTTTTACCAAAATGTTTAAGCGGCGCTGACTAGTCAACCTAAGGGCTGTTTTTGTAATTGCAGACATGCAGGTCAATTTGTAACCTAGGGTTTCCTATAAATAGGAACTCTAAAGATTGTAACTTTTTATGCCTCCTTTTAATAATAAATTCAGAATTCTTTATGGAGAGCATCGATGCCTCTTTTCAATTAATAAAAATTCAGAATCTTTTGAGAATTGAAGAGCATCATTTTCCTGTAAGTTCATTTTATTTTCTGCCCTAGTTTACAATTCATTCTTTGCCCTAGCTCTCTAATTTAATTCTTGCCTTAGATAAATCATTCCTTTGCCTTAGTTAATTCTAGTATAGAATCTCTTAAAACTGCAGTAGGAAATTAATCGAATAGATCTAAAAATGAATCTCAAAATGATGTTTTTAATAAATCCCCTAATGAGCGAGTAATTTTCTCGCTTGTTAGGGTTAGGAATAAGGGAGGGAATGAGAGATGAAGGTCTCTCATCTCTTTCGTGCCCGATTATTTTTAATAACTAGAACTTCATGCATGCATGCATGATCCGCTCCCTACGGCACCGTACCCATGAGGTAACGGTGAAACCGTAGTATAAAGGACCGGACATGCATGTCT
Organism: Agapanthus africanus; assembly: GCA_030015575.1. Taxonomy (NCBI): domain Eukaryota; kingdom Viridiplantae; phylum Streptophyta; class Magnoliopsida; order Asparagales; family Amaryllidaceae; genus Agapanthus; species Agapanthus africanus. The sequence goes on along the minus strand of JASDDO010000029.1, from coordinate 28,052,017 downwards.
TCCATGAAGGTTAGAGCAAATATTAGGAAAGGACGGACAAGGATCTAGAGGAAGAAACTTCGTTTCTCCCAATCATCCTAATCCCTCTTTCTAATAGTTGCTATAACTTCTAAAAGATCTCATTTTGGGTATTGAAAGAGGTGTGACATTAAATCTTATCAAACTCCACCTTAGAGCTAACCCTAGCAAGTTTCTTAACCATCACACAACTTAGTTCTTTTTTTTAGATTAAATTAAAAGACCAAACACCCATTTGAATCAGCTCGTAAGAACACTTAGGAAAATTAAACATCCCTGTGGACCGACCCGTATTCACCGGCTAGCTTCAAAGCGACGCCGTTTCTGATTGCGGTAAAAATATTTTTGATCTTAAAATCTCTTCTAATCAGATCTCTTTCTTGAATGTTTTTGCCCCAAATTAGAAATCAACGATCGGTGATTTAATTTGCTAGAGGATAGAATTTGAATGATCATCAATGAAAGAACAAGGGATGGTGAAGGAGAAACCCTAGTTTCTTCAATAGATCCCTAAAGCTCGTTTATCATCATCGATCTAGCAACAAATCTTCAATAGATAAGAATGCGTAATCATTAGTATTCATCATCACTATCAATTTGATCGATTCCTACAAGCTACTTTAAAAATCTTGAGAATTCAATTGGTTTGGACATTTTCTTGATCTTTATTAATTCTTGATTCTAGATCTAATTTCTTTATGTTTCTTGAAACTAAACCTTACAAATCTTGAATCATTTTCTTTTATCTTTTATTTTAAACTCAACTAAAACGATTTCGAGCAAATTCACACTTTCTCTGGGGACGATCCGCACTCACTAAATGAACCTACAAAAGACACCGTTAATTGATTACGGTATAAATTTCTTTGGTTGTGATCTCCACACATTTCAAAACACGACACGGAAATCGATTCAATCAGCCAGCAATTACCTCATTCTCGCTGGGCCAACTAGGAAGGGAGGGGTCCGGGTTTCAGGTGCACACTCAGGGCTTCTAACACTATACTACTGTATTGCTAGATTTTATAGTAGACTAACTTAGTGATAGCAGATCACAGAGACACCAAAACATACACATAAATACGATATTTGCTCAAAAACTATAACTTTATTGTTTAAAACTGAAACTAATAAGCATACAAACTTCATTAGAGCCTAATAAGGATTTAAAGATCACCACCTCACCAAAACATGGGAAAACCCTAGCTTTCCAAGCTCCAAGTCATCATAATAGGCTCATAAGCAAGATTAATGAAGTTTTTAATGAGCTTGATGAAGGTTTAGGCTTAGAGTTGTGATGAAATATTTATCAAGTGAAGAACTTAAAAGGATTGTGAATGAGGAGAAGAACAAGAGAGTTGAGAGTGTGAGGTAAAAATTGAGAGGGAAGTTGTGAGGAAATGAGGGTGTAAGTGTTAGGAATGAGAGTAATGAGTGTGAGGGGTGAGTGCATGGCTTCACTCACCCTCTCTCTCTCTCATCAATTAAGGCAGCCATCCCCCCTAGTCTCCTTAAAATTCAACCCTTCTCTTCTCTTCTCTTCTCTTCTATTCTCTTCTTTTTCTTGTCCTAAACAATTAAAACCCCATTTATCCTTAAAACTAAATAGATATGATTGTTTAAATATAACATGACATGCTAAAAAGGAATGGTTAAGTGTGCCATGGCTAATAAAGCATGCTTAACACCTCCTTAACCCTAATTCAACATGCACATGTGTATGCAAGTGTAAAAATAATTAAATAAATATTAATTAATTAAATAAAAGATGTTAAAAAAAATAATTATTAGTTTAATTTCATTAAAACCCGCATTAGCGCTTAATTACACTAACCGCATTCTAAAGTGTTACAGGCTTGAATTACGGCGGGGTCCTATAGACTTCATGTAATTCTCATGCCGGTCACGTGCCAATTCTGGATCGTGACAAGTCACGTACATTCTGTTAGGGATATGTATGCCCTGGAGACCATTATTGTACATTGATGTATATTATAGTGAATGCTTGGACATATATATAGAGGACTTTCTTGCTCGACATGATAGTATGCTATCTGGTTGCCTTTATCTTAACATGTTCACTGGTATTATTATTATACTATCTCTCAAATACATGTTGATAAAACCCTTAGGATGTACGCTTGACTACCAGTTCTATGATGCAGATCATAAGCACATCGTTCAATTGTTCCTAGTCGAGGGAATATCGAGACAGGGCATCGATATTCCAGAGTAGGCTAGTGTGTACGTTTCTTGACCCTGTATGGAGCGATGGTTGATCCCATATCCATTGGTGTTTGACATCAAAGATTGTACACAAGTGCTCATTAGAGAATGGGTACAATAAACAGGACTCGCCGAGAACTCCTAGATGGTACAATACCTATCATCAGATAGTAGTTCTCTGGTGACACTAGTACAGGTTAGTCTGTAGACCTGAGATCGTCATAGATTCTTATGTGGTTCCCGCTGTGCTTTGATTTCCTCCCTACCACGGCTCAAAGGAGTGAAGCAAATGGGTTTATTTTGGGTATAGTCCCAAGTCACATGGAGGCGATGAGCGATAGGAGGGGTTTCGTCTCTCCCGGTATAGGGAGTTGATGTTGCGCTATACTCGATTGACCATAAGAAGAAGTCCCTGGCCAGGGCTGTTGATGAGATTTACTGGTAAGTGTTATCAATAGTTTCGCGTACCATTATAAGCCACACATCGGCATGATTTATCAAGTTATTAGGGTCTGACGATTCCACCCCCAGACTCGATATGCGACATATCAGACGAAGAGACCGGACTATACGGTAAGTGTTACCTATAGGCTTCATAGGAGTTTGGACAAGCTTGTTTGTTGATCTTCTATTCGCTCAATAACTGGGTAGCCGTTACGTCCAGCTAATACCGCTGACGGATTTTGGGTGACTAATGTGATCATCACCTACTGCTAGCGTATTGACAAGTCTTTAGAGTCCAACATAGAAATTTCCTGGTTTAAGCGAAACAATGTAGGGCACATATGCTGATATGTGTGGAGGCCTGATTAAATACGAGTATGAGATATATTTATATGTTGTATGACCGGATTATTGAATCAAGTGTTGATTTGAAAATGTGATATACAGATCAATGATATTAGTTGGGTATATGTTATATAACCGGATTATTAAATCCCGTGTTGATTTAATAATATGATATATATTTATATTTGATATAATTATTTATTGACTAATATTATTTGCTCACTAATTATTTGCTTATCTTTATATATATATATATATTATATGAAGCATGGTTGATTTTCTATTTTTAGAAAATAGAAAAAGTGGTGGAAAAATGAGGAGACTTTGGAGGAATGGGGTGAAGCATGGCTTTTATATTTGTTCAATCATTTGGACTCACTATTGAAGCATGGTTGGAATAAACAATTTGGTTTATTCCATGCTTCAATGAGTGATGTATTTGATCAAGCCATTCTACACTAGCATTCACTTGACTTGATCATTTGATTTTCTCTTAAGCTCTCTCCATCTTCTTCTACCTCCTACACAAAACCCTAACCCTCACATGTGATGTGAATCATAGGGTTTTGTATAAATCCTAATGAGCTTAGAAACCCTACTTCATCATCCTAGTTTAGATTAGCAATTTAAACTAGCGTGTTTCCTTTACTAATGAGATTTTAGTGAAAAGGTAGCTTGGATTCAAGAAGCTTCGGGGGGATTATCTTCGGCATGAAGATCACGAAAGAGGCTCGTTCATACTTCGAGTGGAGCTACGAGGAGTCGTAGGGACTACAACCCGGAGCATTTGAAGCGAAGGACTCGATCAACAAAGGTTGTTGATTCTATCCTTAGCTTAGTATTTATTGATATCATCATAGTTAACCCTAATTATCTAGTTAGATCCTTGTTTAGTGTTGATTAGCACTTCTAAAATTTGGAAAAAGCATTTGTGATGCCCGTTTTAACCCTATCGTGGTGCTAGTAAACACTTTCATGGTATCAGAGCCAAGCTAGACAATTAGGGAAAGTCTTTACGTTGTTAAAGTGTTCGATCGATTTTTCGAAGCCGAAACTTAGGAAGTTTTTGTCGATTTTTCAAAAGTTGAAATTTTCGTGATTAAAAATATGCAGAAAATCGTGCAGGGTTTTTAATGGAGCCACAAGAAATTCGAGGACCCAACTCCTTCAAACGGCCGTGAAACTGCGGCAAAACCCTATGTTTAGCCGCGGTTCCACCGCAAGTTAGTGGAGTTGAGGTGTTGTTTTTCTTGTGCTGCTCTATCTTGTCATCATGCACTTTCAGGGTGTTTTTAATGAGATTCAAGTTGTTGAGATCTCTGGGATTTGTGGGTTTTGTTGAATCAATCTAAAAGTTTAGCGTTGTTCATACCATAATATTGCATTATTATATTCCCCGTTCTTATGCATTTTACAAATAAACAGGTGCTTTTGACCCATGTCTGCTACATAGTACAGGTTACAGGTTCTTGGAGTAAAAACAGTCAAAAAGACAAAAGACGATACAAAAGAGGGACTTTGACCAACAAGTAGAAGGATCTTAATCAAGCCTACACAAAATGCCTACACAAAAGATCAGTACATGGCAATGCAAGGTCCAAGATTACAAAGCGAACAGGTAAAAGTCCACTACGATTCACTGGGAGATCTGGAAGGAACCTAGAAGCCAATTGGAGAAAAGTACTGAAGAAATAGGAAGAAAAGGACACCAGAAAGCAGCCCAGAAAGTTGGAGAGCCCAAGTCCACTTGTTGGCCGCGGAACCGCGGCCCAACACCTGCTGCGGCCGCGGTTCAGCAGCCGTATAGAGCCCGGAGATAATAATTTTTTTACCAAAATGTGGAGGCGGCGCTGACTAGTCTTCTTAGGGGTATTTTTGTAAATGCAGACGTGCGGCAATTGTAGACCTAGGGTTTTCTATGTCCTATAAATAGAGACCCAATTCATTATATTTTTTCATACCTCTTTTCATCAATAAAATTTCAGATTTCTTTTGAAGTTGGGAGAGCATCAAATTTGTAAGTAGGTTTATTTTCTGCCTTAGTTCTAGTTTTAACTTCTGCCCTAGGTAATTTCTTTTCTTGCCCTAGTTTAATCTAGCTTAGAATTTTTATTAACTTGCAGTAAATCTTTAATCTCTTAAACCAAAACAAAATTAAAAATATGTCTTTCGTAGATCCCTCAATGAGCGAGTAGTTTCCTCGCTTGTTAGGGTTAGGAATAGGGAAGGGTTTGAGAGATGAAAATCTCTTTATCTCTTTCTTTGCCAATCTCTTAAGAACAATTAGGACTCCATGCATGCTTTCATATTCCGCTCCCTCTGGCACTCTACCCATGAGGTAATGGTGATACCGTAGTATAAAAGACCGGATTTGAATGTTTTCCATGGAGGTTAGGGTAAAGATTAAGAAAGGAAGGACAAGGATCTAGAGGAAGAAATATCTTCCCAATCATCTTAATCCCCTTTATTTATAATTACCATAACCCCTAATATGATATCTAATTTAAGGCATTGAAAGAGGTATAGATCTTTATTTACCAAACTTTACCTAAACCTAATCCTAGCAAGTTTCTTAATCCTAGTATAACTCAACTTAGTTTTAAATTTAATTAAAAGATCCAACACCCTATTGAATTAGCTCGTAAGAACATTTAGGAGATTTACAACATCCCTTTGGACCGACCCGTACTCACCGGCTAGCTACCAAGCGACGCCGTTCTTGATTGCGGTAATATATTTTTGATCGATAAAATCTTTCTTAATCAAATGGCGCCGTTGCCGGGGATGGCGTAAAAATTTCCTTTTTGTAATTTCGGGTTAATATAAAATATAAAAACCATAAAAATTTAAAAAAATCAAAAATATAAAAAGTCTATCATCTTTTATTGTTTGAAGGGTTTCTTGTTTGAATCTTTGCAGGATCGACGGATCTGGAAAAATCCAGAGTGCGACACAGAAAAAGGTATATCGGAACAGAAAGGGGTTGAAACAACAGAACTGCAGAAAAAATTTCGAGACTTGAACTCACCATCTCACCGCCCTTCCACGGCCGAATAGCATACCAAACCGCGGAACCGCGGCCGCCCCGTGGCTGCTTCGTGCGAAAATTCTTCTGTTTGTTTCTCTTTCCCTCCTCTACAAATCCCCATATATCTTTTTGCCAAATTTTCCGCAGGATTCTTTGCGCTAAAAAAATCATCCCCCTTCCAATAATTGATTTTCTGTAGGATTCTTTGCGCCGCGCTAAAAAGCAAATTGATTGCAAGTGATTTACTGCTTTGCATATTTTAATCGGACTTTAAGGGGTTTTGACCAATTCAGATTGGGTGGGGATTTCATCACCCTTCCCAGGACCCCAGAAATCATAAGGCATTTGCATTGACCACTCTTAATTAAAAAATACTAGACTCGGCCCTAAGCACGTCGCGCTCAATAGGACAGAGGACTAATTATAGGCATCGGCCGTTTATCCTAATCTGACTTTGCGGTGTCTAGGAAAGTGTGTCTAAGGCAAGTGGTTACTTAATTAGGACTACCACTTTCGTGGTGGGGAGCCTCCCACTTACCTGGCACTTACCTGGCCGTAATTGGCGGTGAAGAGGCGGTTTGAGGTCCTATTTCTAGCCCTTTGGAACAGTTAGGAGCTGTCTAGCTAACTTAGGTGACCCTAGATCTAGGCCTGATTGTGCATTTGTGGTTGATCGCATTTGTGTCAAAGTCTCTTTTCAAAAAAATCTTTTTTGCAAACAACTTCACATAAAAAAAGAAAAAGGAAAAATCTTTTCAAAAACTTGCAACTTATCGCTTAAGAAATCTTTGCACCCACTTACACCACTTTCTTCTCATTGACGTTTTCTTACCTCCACATTCTGTCTTTCACCTTTTTGACGACACTGCCTCTTTAGTGTATGTCCGGTTGGACTAGGGACACTAGCGCCCGATTAGTCCGTGTTTCGTTGGTACCGACCGACGAACCTTTCGACTCCGAAGTCGAAATCCTTTCCACTTCTTCACTTTCACCTTCAAACTCTTCTTCCAAAGGTATGTCGGGATACAATCCTAACAACACCTTACCGACGGGAATGATTCCACCTCCGTTAGGTGCGAATAACCCGAACCACCCGCCTGTTGAAGCGCCCCAACGAGTTGCGCTCCAGGATCTTTTCTACCCCATCCGCACCGCCCTACCTACTTGTCTTTCACTCCCACCGGCAAATGGGGACAATTTTGAGATCAAACCCCACTTCATCAATATGCTGCCTAAGTTTCATGGATTGGAATCCGAAGATGCTTATATCTTTATCAACAAATTCCAAAACGTTTGCGCTATGATGAAAACAACCCAATTATCCGACGATGCTATAAGGCTAAGGGTTATTCCTTTCACTTTATGTGACTTAGCCGAGAAGTGTCTATACAGCACAGCGTCACATTCAATTAAGAATTGGGAAGAGTTTGTGAAAGCCTTTCTTAAAAAGTTCTATCCTCATCACAAGACTGCTAGAATCCGTAATGAGATTATATAATTTTCCTAGCTTCCTTTCGAACCATTTTGGAAGTGTTTTGAAAGATTCAAAGACCTACTCGTTCAATGCCTTCACCATGGGATCGAAAATTGGCAACTTTGCCAAACATTATACGAGGGATTGAACCCGGCAACGAAGCAGTTGCTAGAAACCATTTGTCAAGGTCACTTTCTATCCAAATCTAGTGAGGAAGCGTGGCAGTTTCTTGAGGATTTTAGTGAACAAACAATTCAGTGGGAGAGCACCAAGGCAACATCATCATCTTCTTCTATTGGTCAATCTAGGGCAGGCATACATCACTTAGATATGTCGATTGCTATGAAGGCCGAGATGGCCGCACTTACGAAAAAGCTAGAAGCGATTGAGACCAAAATCTCATCGCCTTCTCCTACCCCTGTTGTGCCTCCATGAACTATTTGTGCTTGTTTTTCGGATCCATCACATCTCACCGAAGAGTGTCCTTACAATCTATCTACTCAAGGACATGATCAAGTCAATGCTGCCTTTCAGCAATGACAAAGAAATGATCCATACTCTTCGACATACAATCCGGGTTGGAAGAGTCACCCAAATTTCGCTTGGAACCAAAATCAACAATTCCAAGGAAACTACAATTTTCAAAGGCCTCCTCCTCCACAACAACAAGCACCTCCACAAACTCAATTTCAGCAACCTTCCAACAACAACCTTACCCTAATCAAGTGAACAATTTTGTGCCAAACAATTCTTACCCGCCAAACAATTTTGTTCCACCTAATAATGACAAGGTTAACTCGCTCGAAAGAAGTCTAGATGCGTTCCTAAAGCAATCTACACAATCCGCAGCAAGGTTAGAAACTTCTATTCAATCTTTGGTGCAAAATAGTACCTCACACGATCAAAGCATCAAATCTATTGAGGTACAAATTGCACAACTTAATGCTGCGTTGAAAGAGCGAGAAAAAGGAAAGCTTCCATCTCAACCACTGCCAAATCCCGGTCATGCACATGTTGCATATGAACAGTAGAATCATAACGTAAATGCTGTGACCACGTTGAGATCCGGAAGAGTGTTGCAAAATAATGTGGGTATTAACCATGACACCCCTGCCGGTGGTCCTTCTTCATCTTCTTCACCTTCTTCTTCTTCTTCTTTGTTAGAGCCTATTCTTCATCCTTCACACGGCTCTATTTCTTCTAGCTCGAACGGACCCACTTCTCACAACACGAACACATCTACACGGGGATCCGTTCTAACTCCACAATCTGATCCGCAAAAATTGGACTCAACAACTTTTCAAAATGTTCCTTTTCCAAACCGGTTGAGATCCAATAAACCAACTCCACAAATGGAGAAGATTGTAGAGTTGTTCAAACAGGTTAGCATAAAAATCCCTCTTTTGGATGCAATCCAACAAGTTCCTTCATATGCAAAAATCTTAGAACTTATGCACCAAAAAGAGGAAGTCACAAGTACCAAAGAAAGTTTTCGTGGCTAATGATGTTAGCGTTGCTCTTGTCCAATCTTTACCCTAAAAGCACAAGGACCCCGGTTGTCCTACTATTTCGATAACAATTGGGGACAAGAACATCAATAGAGCACTATTAGATCTTGGTGCTAGTGTCAATTTGCTACCTTATTCTGTGTACGAGCAATTAGGCGTTAAAGAGCTTAAGCCCATTCATTGTACTCTCCAAATGGCCGACCGATCCATCACCCATCTTAGGAGAGAGTTGGAGGATGTGTTAATTAGAGTAGGGGATTTCATTTTCCCCGTTGACTTTATTGTTATGGATACACAACCTGTAGCTAACCCCCGGAGTCAAATTCCGGTGATACTTGGTCGACCATTCCTTGCGACTTCTAACGCGGTGATCAATTGTCGTAATGGTTCAATGAATCTATCTTTTGGCAATATGACAATTGAACTCAACATTTTTAAGTTGGGAAATCAGCCTGCCGAGCCTAATTCTAGCGTACTTGATGTTTGCTCGATCAATGAGATCGCGGAGGAGGACAGTGAGTTCAAAAATTTTATGTTTGACCACAGCAGTGTTGACGCCACTAGTGCGTTCCTCCTAGAATCCGACACAGCTTTCACGGTGGACAACGATTATGAATTTTTCACCTTTGTAGAAGATTTTGAAGACTCACCACCCGAGTTGGAGTCTTTTGCTTTTTCGGATGAGTTAGTTGAACCATCCGACTCGGTTGCGTACACTCGATTTGAACCTTTGATGGAATCCATCGAGTTTGAAACAGTTACTCCATTGTTACCATCTATTGTTTCACCTCCTAGACCCAAACTAAAGCTTTTGCCGTCGCACCTTAAATATGCTTATCTAGGTGATAATGAGACCTTACCCGGCATCATATCGGCTTCTCTAGCATTGAGCAAGAGAAGGCCCTTTTAATGGTCTTACAAAATAATCAGCAAGCTTTTGGCTGGTCTATGGTGGACATCAAGGGGATTAGTCCCCTCATAGTCGAACATCATATACACTTGATGGATCATGCCAAGCCGGTAAGGGATCTATAAAGACGCTTCAACCCCATTATGAAAGAGGCTGTCAAGAAGGAGATTGTTAAATGTCTTGATAGTGCTATCATTTATCCTATCTCGGATAGCCAATGGGTTAGCCCCATTCATGTTGTGCCAAAGAAATCGGGCATCACGGTCATTACAAATGAGGCAAATGAGTTAATTCCTGCTCACACCCAAACTGGGTGGCGAGTTTGCATCGACTATAGAAAACTCAATGCCGCGACAAGGAAAGACCACTTTCCTATACCTTTCATTGACCAAATGCTAGAACGATTGGCTGAGCACGAGTTCTACTGCTTTTTAGATGGCTATTCAGGCTATAACTAAGTCCCCATAGCCAAAGTAGATCAAGGCAAGACCACATTTACCTGTCCTTTTGGCACATTTGCTTATCGTCGCATGCCCTTTGGGTTATGCAATGCACCCGCTACATTTCAGCGGTGTATGATGGGGATTTTTTCAGACATGGTTGAAAAGTTTTTGGAGATCTTTATGGATGATTTCTCCATTTTTGGTGACTCCTTCGACGAGTGTTTGCTACACCTTGACGCAGTTCTTACCCGCTGTAGGGATAAGAACCTAACTTTAAATTGGGAGAAGTGCCACTTTATGGTAAGAGAAGGCATTGTCTTAGGACATGTCATCTCGCAAAACGGTATAGAGGTTGATAGAGCCAAAATTAAAGTCATTTCTAATCTTCCTCCTCCTAAATGCGTCAAAAACATCCGAGCTTTCCTTGGCCACGCCGGTTTTTATAGACGGTTCATCAAGGATTTTAACAAGATTGCTAGACTCTTGACTCTCTAATTGGCCAAGGACACAACATTTGATTTTGACTCAACTTGCATGAAAGCGTTCAAGTCATTGAAACACTATCTCATTTCTGCGCCCATTCTTTCATCTCCAGACTGGACGCATCCTTTCGAAATTATGTGCGACGCATCAAATTTTGCCATTGGTGCTGTTCTTGGACAGCACATTAATAAAATGCCGCACATAATTTATTATGCTAGCCGTAAACTAAATGAGGCCCAACTAAACTACACTACAACAGAAAAAGAATTTCTAGTAGTTGTGTTTGCATTTGAAAAATTCCGGCCTTATTTGATCGGCTCTCCAGTTATTGTATATACAGACCATTCAGCTCTTCGCCATCTTTTTGCGAAGAAGGATGCTAAATCGAGGCTCATACGTTGGATCCTCTTACTACAAGAGTTTGACCTTGTCATAAGGGACAAAAGAGGATGTGAAAACGTAGTGGCCGATCACCTTTCACGACTTCCTTCTTCACCTACACTTGAACTTCCGATCAAAGATGTTTTTCCCGATGAGCAACTTTTAACCGTTTCTTGCGAACCACGGTTCGCTGATATATTAAACTACTTAGCCACCGGCTTGATACCTAAAGATTGGTCGAAACAGGATAAACTTCGATTCTTGTCCCAAGCAAAGCATTTTAACTGGGATGAACCTTATCTTTTTAAATACTGTTCCGACCAAATCATTCGTCGGTGTGTACTGGAAAACGAGTTTAAGAGTGTGCTGTCTTTTTTCCACGATCAAGCATGTGGCGGGCACTTTGGCCTAAAGAAGACAGCCGAGAAAATCTTGCAGTGTGGTTTCTATTGCCCACGACTCTTTAAGGATGCATATGAATACTGCAAGACATGCTCCCGGTGCCAACACTTGGGCCGGATATCGCGGAGAAACGAAATGCCGCTCCAACCAATTTTGGTTGTGGATGTTTTTGATGTTTGGGGAATAGACTTCATGGGACCATTTCCTAATTCTTTTGGGAATGTGTATATTTTTTTGGCTGTTGACTACGTTTCAAAATGGGTCGAGGCTGTGCCTAGCCGAACGAACGACAACAAGGTTGTCGTTCGATTTCTTAAAGAACATATCTTTTCTCGATTTGGGCACCCTCGAGCGATTATAAGTGATAATGGTTCTCACTTTTGCAATAGAACTTTTGAGTCCTTAATGCGCAAATATTATATTACCCACACGATGTCAACGCCATACCATCCCCAAACATGTGGGCAAACCGAGGTTTCAAATCGGCAAATCAAGCAAATCTTGGAGAAAACGGTTTCTAAAAACCGTAAAGATTGGTCACTCAAACTGATCGATGCACTATGGGCTTTCCGTACTGCATACAAGACCGATCTTGGTATGTATCCATACCGGCTTGTTTACGGGAAGGCTTGCCACCTCCCAGTTGAGATTGAACATAAGGCATTTTGGGCAATCAAAGAGTTGAATTTATCATTAGGAGATGCGGGCAGCAATCGAAAGCTGCAATTAAATGAACTAGAAGAGCTGCGGGATGAGACTTATGATAATGCCGTAATTGTTAAAAACCAAACTAAGGTGTTCCATGATAAACACCTTCTGCGAAAAACGTTTAAACCTGGTCAACAGGTTTTACTCTATGGCACTCGGTTACATTATCACCCCAGCAAGCTCCATTCTAGGTGGACGGGACCATTTGTAGTTCGCACCGTTTATCCGCACGGTGCGGTCGATCTTGAAAATCCAAAAGACGGTATTTTATTCAAAGTAAATGGACATCAATTGAAACCGTTCTTCACAGCGGACCCATCGGAGGAGCTCCTGTTTTTGCAGAAACCGATCTACACCGATTAAATCTCCTCCATTTTACCCCCAAATTTCCAATCAATTTTTCCAAAACTTTATTTCAAATAAGTTTGGGGTTGTGTATCATTTGTAAATATGTTAATAAATAGGAAACTGCCGACATTATCGACCCACTTGGTGCAGCATGACAGTGAGGACACTTTCCAGTTTAAGTTTGGGGGTATGCTCGGTAAGTTTTCTTCTTTCGCATTCATATGTATATTTTTGCATTGCATCCTTATATAAAAATCATAAAAATTGAAAATTTTGAAAAAGAAAAAGAAAAAAAGAAAAACCCATAAAAAATTGAAAATTTCAAAAAAATTATAAAAATTAATGTATTCAATTTTGGCCGTCTTAAACTTAAGTTTGACAAAAAAGTTGACTGGCTAGGAAAAACTAGATCTTAGACTTTGTAAATTAAAAACCCTAAAAATAACCTTTCTTAATGTTTAACGGTAGAAAGTATATGTCTTTGTAGTTTATTTAGAAATAGGAAAATTTCAAGTTCACTTCTTAGGGTAAGTCGAAACAAAGGAAAATTATTGATATTTTTATTAGAGTATAAGTTTGAAAAATAATTCCTAGCTTATGTCTAGATTCTGAAAATGTATACCCTACGAATTGCACTAACACGCACCTTGAAACTTGGAATAGTAGAGGAGACCTTGAAATGCTCTTGTCTAAAGTCCTTAGTACGAAGAAAATGAAAAAAAAAATACAAGTGTGAATAAATAAATAAAAAATGAACACTGGTTTTTGTGATTACTTAAGGCTAAAAAATAGAAAAATATTTAGCGAGGGTGCTTTATCACCTAGTGCCTTAGACCAACTGGTTTGAAAGTCACTGCTAAAGCCTTGGGTTTTGCAAGACTAGGAATTACGTTTTAAAGTGCAAACGCATTTTGTAATCGGTCGTTGGTACCTGAAGAAGTATTAACGGTCGCAAGAAGGATGTGTAAGCAAAATTCAATTAAAAATTCACCAATTAATAAGTGCTTTGGACAACGGACAAAAGTATGATTGCTTGATTTGAATTTCCAAGTGTAGGGGTGATAAACACACACACGTAGGGGTATGTGATTGGAGTTTAGATGAGAGAAAGGAGTGAAGAATAGAACTTGTATCTTTAGTAGAGTTGATAAAAATTCCTAAGTGGAGATGGAACCCTAGAAGGAAAACTTAAGAGATGCCGAAAGCTAAGTAGGTCTGCAGAACGTATATAATCTTAAGTTAAATGATGAGAAAGTATGAAGAATATGAGTGGATAATTTACAAATCAGCGATAATAGAATTCCTTGTTAGAAAACCTAATTAGAGAACAAAAGTCGAAAAGGCGAATTGATAGGATTTTGTGGGTAGTATCCACTGAAAACCCTCAGGAGACAACACTCCTCCTACTAGGGACACCTAGAGGTTTAACGGCATTTTGCAATTTCAAGCACAGTTTCTGTCGAATTTTTCCTGTGCTCTAAAAATTATTTGGTACATTGTAAAAATACGTGCAGGGTTTTTTATGCATTCTGTGAAAATTTGGTCGCATGTTATTACTGTTAAGCTGCGGAACCGCGGCAAAACCCATGCTTGGGCCGCGGTTCCGCCGCAACTTTGACTGTTCAATGCACTAAATTTTTACAGTGGGCTTCTGAGTTGAAATTGGGGTTTTTGGTATGTTCTGTTTGGGCGCAGTTTTTTTTTGAGTGCTACAGTTGTGCTTGGGGCCCACTTCGAAAAATTTAGTCGATCGAAAATTTTAAACATGTTAGTTCACAATATTTACATTATATCTACGACCGTGAATGTCATTTGATCGGTAAATCCTGTCTAACTGCTATAGCCCTTTTAGACGGATTTGCGAACGTGACATTCATATTGATGATCTGTGTAGTGCTGTGATGTTGCGGATTTGTCGTGAGGATAGCCTGGATGCAATGGTAGTACAGTTTGGTTGTATATGTACATTTGATATTGCGGGGCGAGCGTCCGACATGTGGACTGCCGTTACTGCCTGTTTGTATATTATTCTTTTGGGGCACAACCGGGATGAGGTCGATGTATCCGTTATATGTATATTTTACTTTCTGTACTAGGATTACCCCGCGGAGGGGTGCACGGGTAGCCGGGTTCTAGAGGGCAACGGGCCCGCATCTCATGGCGTTGAGACGGAGGGGGCTTTACTCTAGAATTGGTGGGCTATTCGCCGCACTCGTAGAGGGTATAGGTTGATCTAAGGAGGGGTGCCCAAGTTACCGGATTCCGTGAAGTGATGGGTGGTCCATTCACATTGCTGAAGGGGGCTGCCTCGCTTCAGGTTTTGGCGGGTAACTAGCCGCACCCGTAGGGGTTTAGGATTTCATTGCACAGGCTATCCACACGACTGGGGAAACGTCGGGTTTCAGTAGCGGCTCTATGAAATCCAGGGATCCCAGATATCTGTATTGTTCTGTGATGCTGGTTACATTTCTATGATGTTGCATTTTATCATGCCTTGAGCGAATATTATATATTGATATATATACTAGTAGATGTTGTATATGTTTTGCATCCGCACTAGTCCAGTCCCCGCTCTGTCGTTAGTTAAGTAACCTAACGGGTGATGACGGGACCCAGTGGCGAATGCGGATGGCATATACATACATCATTATTTTCGTTCTTTATTGGTGTGATCAATTGATGGGACTGTGTTGATTCGGATCAATGCAAGCTAAACAAACCTTTTCTGATGTTGTTGGAACAATTTTCAAAAAGCTGTTATTGCAAGGACGTTCTCTTTTGTTTTGCACGGTGGTATTCGGTTATGAATATCCAGCACCTCAGTCGACGATGCAAGGGCCGAGATCCCTTCACCGGGAGTGACCCCTTGGACAGAAGTTTGCGTCAGGGCAATAACTTCACTATAGTCGATTACTTTTGCTTTGCATCGTGGTATTCAGTTGGAATATCCTGCACCTCATTCTACGGGAAAAGAGCCGAGATCCCTTCACTGGGAGTGACCTCTTTAGCAATGGTTTTCGCTACTATATTTTTAAAAAGCTATCCAGTTCCTTCAACGATATCAAGTTCATTACGTTAAAGGTTTTTCGCCAAAAACCATTCGTAGCCCTCCGTCATTTCAGTTAAATGTTCGGTAGTATTCATGCTATGTATTTTGACCTATGCCAAGGCATAGTGATTGGTAGCTGCCGGATATTTCTCTGTTGCATAGATAGATGCGTTGGTTTGGAACAGTCGTATAGCCTTGTTGGCCAAAGTCAAGGGCTTGTACGGGTGGGTTCAAATCAACCTGGACAATAGCGGGTAGAACTTGACATGTGACTTATGATATTTTGGCCTACGTCAAGGTCATAAGAGCATGGGGCAAAAATCACATCGGGAGTTTCTAAAGAAACTGAAAGTTGCCAGATATGTGTATACCTTCTGGCGTGTGATAACGTGAGCGGATTCTGTCACATTATCATGCAATGATAGTTGGATCCCGATTCCCACTGATGAGTTGGTTTACTCCTCGGGTGATCCCTACTAATTCTTCTTTCAGGTTTGGGGAAGAATTTGACGTTACAGTGCGAGGTTTCCTGATTAGATAAAGTGATAACCATTCTGATCTAGGTTAGAGTGCACGCTGAGTGTTTCTTTTCTCTCTCTCTTTGGCAACAACCATGACCCGACCCTAGACTATGACTCAGTGACCAAATTAACCGAACCTTCTTAAACACTGGCTTTTGGATTGTCAGAGTTGCATACCTCATTGCCACTCCTACTTTTACCCTTTTCTCCTGGACACCCCGTATTACTACGAACGTCCACTTCCATTGGATAAAACCATCGTATGGTTATATACAAATTTGAAGGAATTTATTCGAGGATGGTTTCCGGTTCTGGAGAAAACGAATAGAACAATTCAGTTGCCTTTTCCTTTTACCTTCTCTCAGGTTGCGAGTGCTCCTTGGATTAGGACAGTACACCTATTACGCAAATTGGATAGTCTTCTTCCAAACCATAGGCAGGTGTCGACCGGTAGGAAATGAAGAAAACCAATTAGCGTAACGATGGTGTACAGAAGGTATTAAGTTAAGACAAGTAAAGGGATTAGAAGGAGGTCAAAGTAAACTGCGACTGCTATTCACGACCAAAACAAGTATTTCATTACCACTCCCACTTCATCTTTGTATTTCTTCATAACACTCTGTACCACTACGAAGATCCACAGTTTATTGGATATTCCATCATATGGTTATATACGAACTCGAAAGGAACTTGTTCCAGTTCGAGGATGGATTCTGGTTCGGGAGAAATAGGAATAAGGTTTATTCGGTTGTCTTTTATCTTCACCTTCTCTCGCATTGCGAGTGCTCCTAGGATTAGGACAGTACACCCATTATGCTTATTGGATAGTCTTCTTCCAAACCATAGGCTGGTGCCGAAAGGTAGGGAAGGAAGAAAACCATTTAGCCTAAGAGGGTGTACAGAAGGTAACGACTAAAGACATATAAAGGGATTTGGAGAGATGACAAAGAGATATACGGTTACAGTTGTGAATCTGGATAATGGAAGAGGCATTACTAGGAATACCCGGATACCCCATCGAAACATTTCAATGTTTCAGTTTCACTGTGTACTGTTAAAAGAAAACTGATTTCCCAATTAGTCCTTGCTCCAGGGTATGTATTTACCAGGTTTGATTCTCAAATCTGTATGGTTTTACAGATGATAAGTAGGAGTAAGTTATTGGGAATTAGGTGATTATCCTCATTATATCGGAATTCGTTGTAATTGGTGATATTTGAGGAAGTCACCTTGGTTGTTTGCCGGATGGCAAATATTTGGTTTTGAATATCCGTTGTTATGCACCAATTTCAAATTGATATATCTGTACGTCTATTTTTATAGAGTGAGATATAACTTTTTGAAATTATGTCTATGACATTACCTATATCAGTGGATGGTCATTGAACAGCGGTGTAATTCTTCTTAACCATAAGTACAGTTTTCAACCTACGACACACAGCGAATGAGTTATTAGAATCAGGGGACTTATACAGAGTATTGTATATTGTCCAGTGTCCATTAGGACAGAGGGGTTGGTCCTCGTACTATATTCTGTTTACTTATGACTTCTCTTGTTCTTAGACACGTGTTTCTTAGAAATGCAAGGTCTAAGTTTTGAGGAGTTATAGGTATAAGAATAAAGTAGAGAACCAGATGTTGCAAGTATCAGGATTCTTCAAGGTGATCGAAGATGTAGATACTTATGTATGGTATTCAGTTGATAGTAATGATTAAGAGAACTTGCTTCTCTTTCAGGTTACTCATAATTGGAAGTACTCCTAAGTTGAGTAATGCGGATCGGCCTCTTTCCATTTAGTTGACATGCACTGGAGACAGCTGCATGATTTGGATCTGGTTCAATTAAATCAGTGCTTCTGTTTCTGTATTGGATATAGAACAGTTCATATCTTAACGATGTTAAGGTACGGGGAGTTGTCCAGCTTATTCTTAAAACCGGACTCTCGATAACTCAAGGCACGTTTCTGTAATGGCTGTTTGTGGGTTGACCCAGGCTATGACGAGGGTTGATTTTCTACCATCAGGAAGATCAATAGTGATATTGTTCTTGACTCGCCACAGTTTTAATAAAAATGGATTTTTTCAGAAAACAGTAGTGGGAGTATGGTAGAACTGGAAGTGATTCCAGAACCGCAAACGATTACTGAAAATTTGATAAGAACCTAAAAATTCAATCTGATTTGACATTCGATTGGCCACTCCGCAGACGTGACGGGTAACCTCAGCCACCCGAGAGGTACTCCGGTAGCCTCAAGGACGGTGACAGGGAGGTTCTTGTTTACCCAGACTTTCCACTACTGTTGTTCCAGACTGTGAGACCCGGCAGGAGGATGAGTATAGCGTCGTTCTAAACTAGCTTTAGATGTGTACGTCTATATGACTCTGCCAGAGGGTTGTCGTAGTCAGTGGGAGCAGCAGAAGCATTGGTGGACAGGTGGCTTATGTCTATTTATAGACTAAAGAAGATATAGCGGAGATAGATCATCTATTTCTGATGTGACAGTCATAGGTTTGACTTCATCAGAATAGGGGATGGATCTGTTAAGAAGGTAGTAGGTGTAAGTCCACGTTGCGACCCCCGGTTCTTACGGGGAGGCGGAAACGGTATAAAAATCAAATTTTTAGCGCATGGGGCAACATGGACTAACAAAGTCGGGATCTTTTCTAAACTAAACTAGCAAACAAGCTAAAGAGAATTAGCTACTCGGAAAGATGGTTATACCTAAACTTGAACTCCTTCTTCTTCAAACTTTTGTAGAGGTTGATGGTGCTTTCCTCGTTGCCTTCTTCCGTCAAAGATGGATCCACCTGAGCGTTCAACCTTCGGACTCTTTCTCGAACTTTGAGAGAACTAGAATCTTCGGCTTGCTAAACCATTGATCCTAGAGTGAGTAGAGAGTGTCTAAGGGTTGTTTTTATCTCAAGGAGAGGGATTCTCAACTCATGAGAAGGATTCTCCTTGAACTAGAGGAGGAAGAAGAACAAGTGAGGAGAGAGAATGGTTATGATAGAAATGAGCTCTCTTTTTCTTTCTTGCAACCATATCACAAAAGAAAAAGAATTATCAAATTAATAATAATAATGAAAATGAAATAGTTGATGGAAGGTTTAGGAATGACCATTATCATTTCAAACATTAAATGGTTTTGCAAGAATCAAAAAGCATCTTTCTTTTGTAATGATGATGGTCAAAACTTCAACCATGGTCAACAAGTCAACCATGGTCAACTAGTCAACAAAATCCAACCATGACACAATTTCATTTTATTAATATTATTAATTGATATAACATAAATCCATTAGGGTTTGGAAAAAGACGACTGTCAACTGTGCATACGCACCCGTTCCGAAACCCTAATGAAAGTCCTCTTCCTTCTCCTCAAACAACTGTGCATACACACCTGCATTCTTGTTCCGAGGAACAAGAACACTGAGAGATAAAAGCAACCCCAAAACATATACCAGTATCTGGCTCAAACCAGAGCCTACTAGTAATATCCGTCCGGACTCTAAACGTGCACAAGTGCGCGGATGAGAACGAACCCTGTCGCAAAACCATGCGACCTCTACTCTGTTTTGCCCAGAGGCGAATACCCTCTGTGTGGGACTCTAAAGACTCGACACTACGCTGGCAGTGGGTTTAACCACAGACCGCAAGCGGCACTAGCTGTGCATAACGGTCCCCAGGTAGATGCCGACAAGAAGGCTGACGAGGTGAACCCCATCTGAACTCCTACTGAGTCTGAATGTGACAGTCTCCGTACAGTCCGGTCTGTTCGTCTAATACATCGCATGTCGGGCCTAGGGGGCGGTAAAACGTCAGTCCCCTAATAGCGGTACAAGTCGTGTCGGAGTGAAGCCCAAAACACCCTGAGATAACACTGGAAGCCTACCAGTATATCTCGCTTGCCCTGGCCAGGGACTACCCGTGTAATGGCTCTCCTAGACACAGCGCGATGTCAACCCCCAATACCGGGAGAGACGAATCCTGTCTAACCGTCACTGCCTCCAAGTGCTTCGGGACTGCACCCAACCACCACCTGTTTGCACGACTCCTTTGAGCCGTGGTAGGGTAGTGATCAAAGTGCAGTGGGAACACACTCGAGGCGAAGTGCCAGTGTCAAGTCAGCGGACTAAGCTGTACTCATGTCACCTAGGAACTGATAACTGACGATAGGTATAATACCAACCTGTCAGTTCCCGACGAGTCCTGTCCAGTGTACTCGTAACCCAACGAGCACCCGTATACTATCTCCAGTACGACGTACTGATGGCTGTGGGACAGACCATCTCCCACACTGGGATGAGAAGCTCATACGCTAGTCTACTCCGGAGTATCGATGCCCTGTCTCGATAGTCCTACGACTAGGGACCTGTATAAGGATGTGCTTATAGATTACCCAGCCCCCACTAGTGTGACTGCCATCACAACGCTGGTAATCAAGCAAAGATCCTAAGGGCTCCACTAATGCGTATAGGTGATATACTAATATAAACACACGTACACATTGAAGTAGAAACAAACCAAGTAGCATACTACTATATTGAGCAAGATTGTTTATACAAGGTGAATATCCCAAGCTTCCATTAAGTAATATACAAACTAGTATGATACAGTAATGGCCTCTAGGGCATATACACTAACAATCTCCCACTTGCACTAAGGCCATGTACTGGCGTATCGAAGACCTATCATCTCGATCAGCCGCTCGAACTGAGTCTGGGGCAGTGCCTTGGTGAATGGATCTGCAGTGTTTTCTTCTGAAGCAACCCTCCGAACCTCGATCTCCTTGCGATCCACGATCTCCCTGATCAGGTGATACCGCCTCAAGATGTGCCTGGATCTCTGAGGGGACCTGGGTTCCTTCGCTAAAGCTATAGACCCGTTGTTGTCGCAATACAGAGGTATTGGGTCAACAATGGACGGAACCACCAGAAGTTCTTTTAAGAACTTCCTCATCCAGACAGCTTCTTTTGCGGCATCAGATGCAGCGATATATTCCGCTTCCATAGTCGAGTCTGCAACGGTTTCCTGTTTGGAGCTCTTCCAACACACCGCCCCTCTATTGAGGGTAAAGACAAAACCCGACATGGACTTGGAATCATCCTTGTCACTCTGGAAGCTGGAGTCAGCAAAGGCCTCGATCTGGAGGTCTTTTCCGCCATACACCAAGAACATCTCCTTAGTCCTTCTCAGGTACTTGAGAATTTTCTTTACCGCTATCTAGTGTTTCTCCCCAGGGTTTGACTGATACCGGCTTACCACACTCAGTGCATAAGCTACATCCGGTCTGGTACACAACATCGCATACATTATAGAGCCTACCGCAGAAGCGTAGGGTATAATAGACATGCGATCCCTCTCCAAATCAGTCTTGGGGGACATCTCTTTAGAGAGGGTGATCCCGTGACAAGCCGGTAGGTTACCGCGCTTGGAATCTTCCATACTGAACCTTTTCAGTATGGTGTCGATGTACCTGGACTGAGAAAGTCCTAATATCCTCTTGGATCTATCACGATGGATCCGGATCCCCAGGATGTATGAGGCATCACCCAGGTCTTTCATGGAGAACCTGTGCGACAAGAACCCCTTGACAGATTGTAGCATAGGAATGTCATTTCCTATCAAGAGAATGTCATCCACGTATAAAACGAGGAATACTACAGTTCTCGCTACAAATCTACTATAGATGCATGGTTCATCTGGATTTTTGATAAAGCCAAATTCCTTGACCGTCTCATCAAAACAGATGTTCCAACTCCGCGATGCCTGCTTTAGTCCATAGATGGACTTAAGCAACTTGCACACCTTTCCGCTGCTCCAACTCTGAATGAAACCCTCTGGCTGATCCATATAGACACACTCCTCTAAACTTCCATTTAGAAAAGCGGTCTTTACGTCCATCTGCCAAATCTCGTGGAAGGCAGCAATGGCAAGAAGGATCCGAATGGATTTGAGCATAGCCACTGGAGAAAAGGTTTCGTCATAGTCCAAACCAGGTCTTTGACGAAAACCCTTTGCAACAAGTCTAGCTTTATAGGTCTCAACCTGTCCATCTACACCAATCTTCCTTTTGAAGATCCACTTGCATCCTACGGGTTTTACCCCGACTAGAGCAATGTCCAACGTCCATACTTTGTTGGTGTGCATGGACTCCATTTCGGCCCGTATTGCATCCAGCCATTTTACCGAGTCAACGCTCTGAACGGCCTGCTGGAAGCTAGTAGGCTCATCATAATCTATGATGCAATCCTCTCTATCCCCGTCTATGAGAAAACCGTAGTACCTCTTGGGCGGATGAGACTGCCTACTACTCCTGCGGAGCGGCGTAGGAATGTCCTGTTCTTTTGAACTTACTGGCTCTTCCAAGCTTTCAGTAATAGTTTGTGGTTCTGGAATTTCTTCCAGTTCTATTGCGTTCCCACTTATCTGGGTTTCCAAAAACTCAGTTTCCAAGAAGCGGGCATGTTGAGAAACAAAAACCTTTTGTTCCTCAGCGGAATAGAACAGATACCCCCTGGAGTTCTTTGGGTATCCCACAAACTTACACTGTACTGAACGTGCCTCGAGCTTGTCCGCATGCTGCTTTTTTACAAAAGCTGGACATCCCCATATCTTAAGGTACTTAAGACAGGGTTTCTTCCCACTCCACATCTGATATGGAGTGGTAAGCACAGTCTTGGTGGGAGCCTTGTTCAAGAGATATGCAGCTGCTTCTAGTGCATAGCCCCAGAAAGATCGCGGTAACTCAGCCTTACTCATCATGGAACGAACCATATCCAATAGGGTTCGATTCCTCCTTTCGGATACACCGTTATGTTGCGGAGTGTATGGAGGAGTACGCTGAGAGAATTCCATTCTCTTTTAAATAGTCCAGGAACTCGGCACTCAAGTATTCACCACCTCGATCCGATCTTAGAATCTTAATATTTTTGCCTGTTTGTTTTTCAACTTCATTCTTGTAATCCCGATATTTCTCAAAGGCCTCGGATTTTTGCTTCATTAAGAAGACATGTCCATACCTAGAGAAATCGTCTGTGAAAGTAATGAAGTATGAATAACCGCTTCGCGTATGTGTAGACATTGGACCACACACGTCACTGTGTATGAGTCCCAAGAGCTCGCTCGCTCCTTCTCCGTGTCCAGTGAACGGAGTCTTTGTCATCTTTCCCATGAGACAAGATTCACAAGTGGCATAAGACTGATACTCGAACGGATCCAAGTATCCTTCTTTATGTAACTTAGTCAACCGTGTCTCATTGATGTGACCCAGTCTACAATGCCATAAGAAAGCCTGATTGATATCTGGAGACTTTCTTTTGTGTGTATTCTGGACATTGAAAATCTGTGGTTGGTTTAATACGTATATACCATTGCTCAATGTACCTGACCCAATCAGAACTTGATTAAGGTGAATGTTTACAACATTACTTACAAACGCAAATTCATAACCTTCTTTAGAAACCAAAGATACAGAAATGATATTACAAGTTGCGTTGGGTACAAAAAAGCAATTATGCAAAACCAAAACATGTCCATCTGACATTCCCAGGTGATAGTCCCCCACGGCTTTAGCATCCATGCTAGCTCCGTTCGCAACTCTGAGGGTCATGTCACCTGCTTTCAAAAACCTACGGTTTCTCAACGCCTGCAAAGAATTACAGATATGAGATCCTGATCCGGTATCCAATACCCAAGAAGTAGAGTTTATCGAAAGACAGTTTTCAATAACATACACACCTGAAGCTGAAGCCGCAACCTGCTTCAGTTCCTGTGTCCTGGCTTTCCAAGCCCTGCAATCTTTCTTCCAGTGTCCACTCTTATGACAATAGAAGCATTCTTCCTTTCCCACAAGCTTCCCCGCAATCTTTGTTGCCTTTTCCTTTCCCTTCGTACCCACTTTACTAACACCGCCTCTTGGTTTGGCGGGGGCTTTCTTCCTCTTTCCCTTGGCTTTCGCCTTGGACCTAGAAGAAGAAGATCCTCCTACAAACAAAGCGGGTGTTTCCCTACCCTTCTGTAGGGCGCCCTCTGCGCTCCTCAGCATGTTGAGGAGTTCTGAAAGTTCAACTTCCTTTTCTTGTAAGTTGAAGTTCAGTATAAACTGGGCGTAAGTGGATGGAAGGGACTGGAGAATTAAATCCGTATAAAGTTCACTTTCCAACGTGGTCCCAAGTTCCGCGAGCTCCTCAATATAGCCAATCATCTTAAGCACGTGGTCCGCTACCGATGATCCGACGGCCAACTTTGCCGAAAATAACTTTTTCGACACTTCGTATCTTGCGATACGAGATTGCTCTCCATACAGTTCTTTTGTATGAAGAAATATGGATTCCAGGTCCATATTCTCGTGCCTCCTCTGGTGTTCGTTGTCCATAGAGGCAAGCACGAGGCACTTGGCCTTCGCGCAATCAATCTCCCAAGTCTTACGGATTTCCTTATCCGCGACGCTGGAGGTGGGACCTGGGACGGGGGGAGCTTTGGTGGTAAGAAGATACCCCAGCTTGTCTTAAGTGATTGCCATTTTGACATTCCTGAGCCAATCTTTGTAGTTTGGCCCTGTCAGTATGTTTTTATCTAGAAGTAACTTAAGTCCAGTCATTTCGATTTGGTCGCTGCAGGGGGGAGAGAAGAAACACTTTAGCATGATCCTCTTGCAAGTTTAGAGTGGTTTTTAATTTGTCTAAACAGGATGGCTCCCACTGTCTCTCGAATCCCTCCTCAAACCATAAAGGAAGAATTAGTCGGGATCAATCCCACCGCACAATACTTGCTTAACCGTTCAGCCAGGCCAGTGTCGGTACTTCGAGGGAGGTTTTCCAACGCTTTCGCGAAGTTCCTTAATTAAATAACCTCTTTTCCCTGGGGGCGTAGCCCCGCTAACACCTTTCTAGACACCTACTTGGTTTATAGCATTGATCGTTTAGCGAGAAATTTCCCGAGGAGTAGCATATACTCACAGTAGGATCGGGATCCAAATATCATCGTGTGACGAAACTGAAGGAATCCTACCAGAATCACCACACTCCAAATGGTATGCAAATCTAGCAAGTTTCAGTACTTATGAAACTCCCGATGTGGATTTTTGCCCCATGCTCTTATGACCTTGACGAAGGTCAACAAATCATAAGTCACATGTCAAGTTCTGCCCGTCATTTTCCAGGTTAATTTGAACCCACCCGTATATACCCTTGACGAAGGTCAACAAGGCAATACGACTGTCTCAAACCAACGCATCTATCTATGCTACATATGAACACCCAACAGCTACCAATCTCTATGCCTTGACGAAGGTTAACAAACATAGCTTGAATACTATTGAATATTCATACGAAACGACAGAGGGCTACGAATGGTTTTGGCGAAACCGTGAACGTACTGAACTTGATATAATCGATGGAACGAGATAGCTTTTAAAAGGAGTGGCTCAAGCTCCGCATTTTAAAAGTTAGTTTTGAAAAGAACCGAGTGGTTTTTCGAAAGTGTTCCAACGACTTTGCTTGGTTTATTATCTTGCATTAGTTCTTTTAATGCGTGATATTCTTGCATTAGTTCTTTTAATGCGTCCCATCATTTAAATCCTACCATTGCAGAAAACAACCAAAATATGATGTACGCTTATGCCATTCGCATTCGCCACGGGCCCCGTCATCACCCGTTAGGTTACTTAACTAACGACAGAGCGGGGGCTGGGCTAGCACGGCTGTAAAACATAAGCAACGTCTAAATAGTTATAAATATAGCAATGATAGACATTACAGATCACAGATGAATACATTGGATATACTAGGAATCCGCAATCCGTTCGAGCCTGCAACGAAAAGCGGATTACACGGTCGCGGTGAATAGCCAAAACCCCACCCAAGACCCCTACGGGTGCGGCAAACTACCCGCCAAGTACTCGGCAGTTTGTGCACCCCTCCATGGGTCTATCCTAGGAGCAAAAACAGTAAAAAGAATTATACAATGACGGCTACAACCCCGACCCGGTTGTGCGGCCATACAAATAATAATATTACATCAATTTACATATTACAAATGAATGAAAGAAAAACAAAAGCTCATCTCACATCCACCTCGGCTATTCACCCGCGACAGTCCAACACATTCATATACACATTCCAATATCAAACACAGATCACAGAGATGTATAACCCCGACTAATCGACTTATAGCGATTAGCCGACGTTCAATACATACAAACATCACAGATATAACCATCATAGTCAAAGTGTAGTGAAGTCCGGAAAAAATACGGAATTATAGGCCCCCAAAAACAAATCTCTATTCTGGAAAATCTGGGCACATATAATATATCTTAAAAATCCTAAAACCAATACAGAGATACACTGCACCAAAATCGAGGCAGAGAGGAGACAAGACGGCCGCGGATCCGCGGCGACATAGCTTGCTGTCGCCGCGGAAACGCGGTCGTTTAGTCAGATCTCTGGCTCGTATTTGGTGGTTATCTTTAAAAAACCCTGAGATAATTTTTGGTATATAACAAATTTTGTTTTGACCAGAAAAATTTTTAACAGAAACTAGGGTTTTTGAAAAGTTTGGTTTTTGGATTTTTCGGTTCCGAACTTCGTTACACTTCACTACCAAGCTAGTTTAAGTTTAGTTAGGCTCTGATACCACTGTAAGTCCACGTTGCGACCCCCGGTTCTTACGGGGAGGCGAAAACGGTATAAAAATCAAATTTTTAGCGCATGGGGCAACATGGACTAACAAAGTCGGGATCTTTTCTAAACTAAACTAGCAAACAAGCTAAAGAGAATTAGCTACTCGGAAAGATGGTTATACCTAAACTTGAACTCCTTCTTCTTCAAACTTTTGTAGAGGTTGATGGTGCTTTCCTCGTTGCCTTCTTCCGTCAAAGATGGATCCACCTGAGGGTTCAACCTTCGGGCTCTTTCTCGAACTTTGAGAGAACTAGAATCTTCGGCTTGCTAAACCTTTGATCCTAGAGTGAGTAGAGAGTGTCTAAGGGTTGTTTTTATCTCAAGGAGAGGGATTCTCAACTCATGAGAAGGATTCTCCTTGAACTAGAGGAGGAAGAAGAACAAGTGAGGAGAGAGAATGGTTATGATAGAAATGAGCTCTCTTTTTCTTTCTTGCAACCATATCACAAAAGAAAAAGAATTATCAAATTAATAATAATAATGAAAATGAAATAGTTGATGGAAGGTTTAGGAATGACCATTATCATTTCAAACATTAAATGGTTTTGCAAGAATCAAAAAGCATCTTTCTTTTGTAATGATGATGGTCAAAACTTCAACCATGGTCAACAAGTCAACCATGGTCAACTAGTCAACAAAATCCAACCATGACACAATTTCATTTTATTAATATTATTAATTGATATAACATAAATCCATTAGGGTTTGGAAAAAGACGATTGTCAACTGTGCATACGCACCAGTTCCGAAACCCTAATGAAAGTCCTCTTCCTCCTCCTCAAACAACTGTGCATACACACCTGCATTCTTGTTCCGAGGAACAAGAACACTGAGAGATAAAAGCAACACCAAAACATATACCAGTATCTGGCTGAAACCAGAGCCTACTAGTAATATCCGTCCGGACTCTAAACGTGCACAAGTGCGCGGATGAGAACGAACCCTGTCGCAAAACCATGCGACCTCTACTCTGTTTTGCCCAGAGGCGAATACCCTCTGTGTGGGACTCTAAAGACTCGACACTACGCTGGCAGTGAGTTTAACCACAGACCGCAAGCGGCACTAGCTGTGCATAACGGTCCCCAGGTAGATGCCGACAAGAAGGCTGACGAGGTGAACCCCATCTGAACTCCTACTGAGTCTGAATGTGACAGTCTCCATACAGTCCGGTCTGTTCGTCTAATACATCGCATGTCGGGCCTAGGGGGCGGTAAAACGTCAGTCCCCTAATAGCGGTACAAGTCGTGTCGGAGTGAAGCCCAAAACACCCTGAGATAACACTGGAAGCCTACCAGTATATCTCGCTTGCCTTGGCCAGGGACTACTCGTGTAATGGCTCTCCTAGACACAGCGCGATGTCAACCCCCAATACCGAGAGAGACGAATCCTGTCAAACCGTCACTGCCTCCAAGTGCTTCGGGACTGCACCCAACCACCACCTGTTTGCACGACTCCTTTGAGCCGTGGTAGGGTAGTGATCAAAGTGCAGTGGGAACACACTCGAGGCGAAGTGCCAGTTTCAAGTCAGTGGACTAAGCTGTACTCATGTCACCTGGGAACTGATAACTGACGATAGGTATAATACCAACCTGTCAGTTCCCGACGAGTCCTGTCCAGTGTACTCGTAACCCAACGAGCACCCGTATACTATCTCCAGTACGACGTACTGATGGCTGTGGGACAGACCATCTCCCACACTGGGATGAGAAGCGCATACGCTAGTCTACTCCGGAGTATCGATGCCCTGTCTCGATAGTCCTGCGACTAGGGACCTGTATAAGGATGTGCTTATAGATTACCCAGCCCCCACTAGTGTGACTGCCATCACAACGCTGGTAATCAAGCAAAGATCCTAAGGGCTCCACTAATGCGTATAGGTGATATACTAATATAAACACAGGTACACATTGAAGTAGAAACAAACCAAGTAGCATACTACTATATTGAGCAAGATTGTTTATACAAGGTGAATATCCCAAGCTTCCATTAAGTAATATACAAACTAGTATGATACAGTAATGGCCTCTAGGGCATATACACTAACAGTAGGGTGTGATGTCCTGGTATTTAGATGACATACACAGAGTAGGAAGTGAAATTCCTATACTACGGTCGGTTATACTTTGGTCGTCACACAGTGGTTTCTCCACATAGGACTTGGATATTATATCAGACATTCCGGTTACTAGATCTATGGTTTTAGGTCTAGATTTGGGTAGTTTCCCAATCTGGGTACTTAAACAGCATTCTAAAGGTGTTTTAGAATGGACGACTCCTGGCACGGTAGTGTACCTGCAGGTGATGGAGTCACCCTTTCTAAAGGTGTCTTATAGACTAAAGGGGAGAGGGATGTGCATGATTGGCAGATCACTTGCTTAGGCAATTGAGTCAATCATGAGATGTCAAGTACCACACCAGATGTTGTTTTTGCAGTAGATGCAATAAGTTGATATTGATCCAATCCTGGAGAAACATTCGGAAGCAGTTTTAAAACATAAGTGGATGTTCTAGGGATATGATAACGACAACCACTTTTGGGGGACGGTTATCATTCCAGGCTTCCAAGATGACCTGGATGACAGAGTGACTGTCAGAGTTATAGTTTTCCCTCTGACGAGGGGCAGTATTTTGGACAGGTGGTCCAGGCGGATACTGAGGGAGGCATGGCGCAAGATACTGATTAAGTTCAGTTGTCAATACAGTCTAAGAAGTTTGGATTTGGAGTTCATTTCTGAACTAGGTCCCATCAGACATCCAAACATATTCTAAGATAGGTATTGCTCATTTTCGGGAGATGGATTTCTCCGCGAACTTGAGATAAAGAGAGACATAGAAAGAAACATCTGAGCGGATCCACTCACTGAGGCTATTCCTCGAACGCATTAGTTTCGCAAACAGGTTTTGTGAGACTGATTAGTAGAGGAGTTGGGTGTTCAGTATCACACGGGCTGTGAGTATGCGACATCGCAATAATTAGCCTTGAGTGCAAGTGGGAGATTGTTGGGTATAGTGCCCTCAGAGTCAATTATTGGATCACAGGTACGTGATTGCAATGATTGAGAGAGGACTTATGCTGGTAGGACAGTCTTACTCGAGATGATAGTATGCTATCTGGTTTATCTTTATCATCGTGTACTGTTTTAGGTGACCTTACAGGTCGCTATTACACGTTGATAGAGCCCCTAGGATTCTTGCTTAACTGCCAGCAGTATGAGGGCGATCATATACGTGGGAGCTGGGGTCTATAAGCACATCCTTAAAAGGTCCCTAGTCGAGGGAGTTTCGAGACAGGGCATCGATACTCCAGAGTAGACTAGTGTATACAGTTGAGACCCCGACGAGGGGCGGTGGCCGGTCTTACAAGCCACTGGTGTCAGTTGGTTCACCTAAGATGTATACATGTGCTCATTGGGTTATGAGTACACCGGACAGGACTCACCGGGAACATGCTAGTTGGTCTTATACCTGACGTCAGATAGCAGTTCCCTGGTGACATGTGTACAGGTTAGTTCATCGACCTGAGATCGTCATTTGTCTCGTGTGAGTTCCCACTATACTTTGATTACTACCTTACCACGCTCAAAGGAGTCGTGCAAACAGGTTTTAGTTGGGTACAGTCCCGAGCCACATGGAAGCAGTGAGCGGATCTTCAGGGGTACGTCTCTCCCGGTATTGGGGGTAAGGTCGCGCTGTGTCTAGGAGAGCCATTTGTTCATACCAGAATATTGCATTTTATACCGCCCATTCTTATGCTCGTGTGTTTATAGGTAGGTGTTTGTAATCCGTGTTTGTTACATATTTACAGAATACAGGTTTCCAGTACAAATATTGCAAATCAAGACAAAATCTCCACGGTTACACCAAATACAGAACATCTGTCACAGCAGATAAAAGCCGGGTTCCGGTCATCCATATCCGTCCAGTGCCGAGTACCAGTTCCAGAGACAAGACATATGACAGTGGTCATTCGTGTCTCGGACATGCACAGAGCATGAGGGGGGCTGCACAAGAATCAATGGGTGCACGGAGCTCGAGGGAGATAAAGTCAAAAGTAAAGAAAAGAAAGCAATCTTGGACTAAGAATTCTGAAGATATTCTGGAAAGATTATCAGAAAATACATGTAGCAGACAAAAGGGGACAACAGATCAGGGAAGTACAGAAAAGCCCATGCCCTAACTCCACCATAGGGCCGCGGATCCGCGGCCAATAGGGGGTATAGGCCGCGGATCCGCGGCCGTACAGGCTTGTCAGTTGATGGTTTTTTTTGGGCAGTTTGGTCTTTTCACATGGGTCCAGAATGTTGCCCTAGAATTTCTGTTTCCTGCCTATAAATACTCCAGAACTGAGCTAAGCCAAGGGTCCAATTTTGTGTCCACTCTTTTGTAGTTTTTTGTATAGTTCTTCTTCTTCTTCTTCATTCTTCCTCCATGGAAATGTAGTGAGAGCATTGAGTGGATATTAATGAAGATGAGGGTTTTGTATCATTCTCTTTTGTTTCTTCTTCCCCTTGAGATTCTTGCTTTCTCTTGATCATTCAACCTCTTCATTGAGCTTGAATGGTTAAGGGTTAGTTATTGATCTCAAGGGTCGTATTTTGTTATGGAATTAGCTCTTCAATTCACATGCGTTCTCTACCCTTCTCTTGATCTTGCAACCTCTTGATTGAGCTTGCAAGTTTAAGGGTTGGCTATTGATCCCATGTTTGTCTTGAGTTCTACTTTCTTGTTCTTTTTATCGCTTTTTATTACTTGCTTATTATTACCTTGCTTTTCTTTCTTGCAATTTAATTCATGCACTTAATTACTTGTAATCTTTTCTTTCTTTGTTCTTTTCTTTTGCTCTCTTTTATTCATTTTGTGAATGTTGTAATTATTATTGTTAAGAAGAAATACGGTATTGTAAGTTAATATTTTCCTTCTCATTTCCTTTTCCCGTTATTTTCCATTGAACTCCGCCCAAACCATACGCAAGCGCTCCGTTAGGCACCCTACCCTGACAAGGTAACGGTGATTCCTAACCGCGACCGGTTGCGTTCGGTTTGGCCGGAGGCGAAAGCAAGAGACAAGAACGGAAGGACAAGGGTAAATAAGCCGTATTCCACGAATACCGCGCTTAAATCCCCTAATCCACGTTGTTGCCGATTGCTCTAGCTTCAATTGGTCAAGACTCGGCTCAAAGGTTTCGAGTACGGATTTCTTTAGCTTACAATCTCGTATCTTTTCTTAACAACTTTATACTTGCAAATAATACACATAGGTTAGATTGAACAAACTCATACAAATTCTTTATTGACTCGTCTAAGACAAGAAAGGACATACAACCATCTCCCTGTGGATCGACCCGTGCTCAACCGGCTAGCTGCATAGCGACACCGTCTTGATTGCGGTTAACTTTAATTCTTTCAATCAAATGGCGCCGTTGCCGGGGAGACGGTAGCGTATTTTCTTTCTTGTTATTCGGGTTAATATTCTTTTTGTATATATTTATAAATAAAAAAAAAATCTTTTTGTTATTTTTTGTGGGCAAGTGTGCAGATTTTTGCGTATTTGCAAACTGCAATTGTGGGGAGCAAAGTGTGCATTCAAGGCAAAGGTGATTACGAAGTACAGTGACAAAGATCCGGGTAGTTTGACCCGCGCAAGCGAACCTTTCAAGCTTACCGGATTTGATTCAACGGGGGTTTCCTAACCCAAAACTTAACGGTACGTATTTTACTAACACCTTCTTCTCAAATCCGACGCTTCCAATATACTATTCTTTGCAGGATTCTTTGCAAGTTCGCTAGCAAACGCCAAAATTGACTAACCCGTATTTGTTGCAGTGCCGTGCTAAAATTTAAAAAAAAAACAATCTTTTGATTCTTTATAGAATTTTTATTGAATTGTTCATTGCATACATTAATACGGACTTAAGGGCAAGCGAACCCCACAAGATACGGTAAAGGATTTCATCACCTTTTCCGTGGCCCACAAATCACGAACTTGCGCATAACGTTTACCCGCACAAATTTAAAAGAAACTAGACTTTAAGCCTTAAGGACTTCGCGCTCACTAGGAGAAGTTAACTGTGTTTAGAATCTCGCTTAACGGTATATTGTTTACGGGGTGTCTAGGAAAGTGTTAACGGAGAAACCGCCAAAAGAGAAAAGGTTATTTAATTAAGGAACTTCGCGAAAGCGTTGGAAAACCTCCCCTTATCTCTGCACTTACCTGGCCTCGTGATCAGTGTATCTTGAGCCTGTTTCTCGACACAGTTTTACTTCGACAATCAAGTTCTGGAGCAGGTCTAGTTGACCTAGGTTAACCCTAGAACGATTAGGTGTGTGGTATTTTTGTGTCGTGATTGTTTTTTTTTTGTCCATATTCTTTTTTGTGTATACTTCATTCTTTTGTTAATATTTAAAAAAAAAAATTTAAAAAAAATATCACATTCTTTTTCCCCTCCTTTTCTCTACCTTTTTCTCTCTCTCTTCATATCATGGGTACTCCACCTCGCAAAACTCTTGCCGAACTTTGGTACCCACAACCAGACATTACTTCCTACGGTTCTTGTTTTGGTCGAACTTCGAACGATCCATCCATGCCAAAAATTTCTTTGAAAGATCGGATAGACGCATCTAGGACGAACAACTGGACCCCGCAATCCACTTCGTATCAACCGTTTCAAACATTCACACCTTCTTGCGTTGATACCCCTTTTGAAAATCCAGTTGTAACCCCGAGACCTATGTCTATTGCTGAACGTATTGAACAATCTCGTAGCCGATCTTTCACTCCTTTCACCACTACAAATTCTTGGGATCAAAAATTCCATTCACCTTCTTATCCCAATGTTGATCCCACTCCTGTCCAGCCATTCAATTCCTACCAGTCCTACCCAACTTTTACACCTTCCCTAGACATTGCTTCTACACAGCCTTTTGGGAGTTTTCAGTATCCAAACAACTTTGAATCTTTTACTGAAACCCCTTCACAACCTATGTCTAGTCTAGAACAGTCGTTGGAAGACTTTAGGGTAGCGTCAAGCCAACAGATGATGGATTTGAATGCGTCCATGGCCGCCCTCATGCAACCTAGTGACCCGGTAGCTAGTTTTCAACTAGCTCCAACTTTTTCAATGTATGATGCGGCAGGACAGGCTGTGAATTTGAGTGGAGAGAGTGAGATGTACCCCCTTCCAAATCAAACCTACCCGTCCCAAATTGAATCCCACAACTCCTGTTTTGAAATTCTATCGAGTATCCCACATGATTTATCAATTGAAGATAGAATGATGAATGAGTTGTGCGACTTCGTAGTGTTTGATTTGCCCGATTGTGAAGGGTCCCTTCCAAGTGAAACCATACCTAATCCTTTTGACCTCTACACCTATATCTTAGAACCAGAATCGATTAATATCCATGCTTTTGATGAGGTGTCAGAGAATTTTGATTTTCACTTGATTGAGGATATTGACGCTGGGGATATTTTGGATGATGAACCCGTAGATTTGGCTGAGTTTTTCTCTTCAAATCATCATCCCGAGTCATTAAATATTTTTTCCGAACCCCGTATGCGTCTTAATTTTGATGATAAATGCATGGATGAGCTAAACTTTGAGGAGAATATTGAGGATAGCACTGAGGATGAAACAGTTTTAATTGATGAGTCGGATTTTCCAATTCATCCTGTTCCTTTCACTGACTGTGTACACCCTCCAGAACCCTTAATCGATACCCTTCCTCAACCACTTCCCTCCATCCTTTCCATCGTTCCGACCTTGCAAGAACCCGTACCATTTTCACTTCCTGTGTCTGGTTTACCAAGTTCGGCGTACCCATGGTTTCTCACGAATCTTGAGGGATTTGATCCCATTTCTCGACGGGTAAATATATTAGCACATTCGCTTTTCACACATCGGTCATCACAAATTGTGCTAATCTATTTACTCCATTTACACCCTCAAGTTCGTATTCCACTTCTTTTTCCCTTCCGCCATTCTTCTTCCTCTTATATACCTAGACCGTATACCACTTCTATCTCAATACGGTCTCGCGTATTCTCCCTCTCTTTTCTCTACGCCTTCTTCCACCAACCTGTACATTATAGCGATAAAATCTTTGAATGGTTGGTGCTCACTTTTGGCCTGTGTAAGGCCTTGTATAGCTTGATACTGTTCTTTCCCCCTAATCCTGAACTTCAACGCTTAACAGTGGAAACACTGTTTTACTTAAGTTTGGGCGGGACTCTTTTTTTTGTATATATTTTTTGTTTTCCTTTTTGTTTTGTATATAATTTGTTTTTAGGGGGAGCGCCGACAATTTTGACCCTCTTGGTATAGCCTGACAGTGAGGGCACTGTCAAGTTTAAGTTTGGGGGTGTGCTCGGTAAACTTTCTTCCTTCGCATTCATTTGTATATTTTGCATTTGCATACCTTATTAAAAACCCACAAAAATCGAAAATTTTCCAAAAATATAAAAACTTTGTCATCAAGTTAGCTAATAGGGTAACTTAGGTTTTTATTCTGAAAGTTTAGTTGATATGATAGAAATAACTAAATTCTAGGCTTAGGATTTGAAAACCCTAAGAATAACCCTCATTCTGTCTAACTTTGGTAAGTATACGTCCTTACAGTTTTTTTTTGAGAAATAGGTAATCTTGAGTTCAGTTCTTTAGTTAAGTCAAGATAAAGGGAAAGTATTGATGCTCTACTGAAGGATAAGTCTGAAAAATAGTTTCTTTTCTTGAGTTCAAATTTAGAAAGTATATACCCTACAAACTGCACATACACGCACCTTGAAACTTGGGATAGTAGAGGATACCTAGAAATACTCTTGCCTGAAAGCCTAGTATGAAAGAAAAAACGGTATTTAAAGCTAAACACCAAAAGAGCATGTGAAAAATATATCCGGTCTTGAAAAAGAAAAAGAAAAAGAAAAAGAAAAAGAAATAGAATAAAGTCAAGACCTGAAAACTGCTATTTACGCTTTAATGTTCACGCATTCAGTAATCGGCCGTTAGTGCCTCAAGAAGCATTAATAGTGGCATGAAAGGTGTGTGAGCAAATCCGTCCATCCTTAATGAAAAGAAGTAGTATTAGGTATTAGGGCAAGGGTATTATAGCTTGAATTGAATTCTTGAGTGTAGGGGTGAAAATACACACACACGTAGGGGTATACAATCGATGTTTGAATAAAAGATAGAAATGAAGAATAAGACTTGTGTTTTCTGTAAAGTTGATAAAAATCCCTGATTTGAGGCCACGCTTTAGAAGGAAAACTCAGGAGAACCGACATCTTTCTAAACTTTTTTTGGAACGTATATAATCTAAGGGTAAATAGATAGGAGGTGTGAAAAATAAGGGTTGAATATTTCTAACTTAGGATGATAGAATTTCTAACGTAAATACTGAACTGTAGGAGTAGAATCAATGTTAACTTATGACACTAGCTTGACTGGATTTTGTGGGTGTAATCCGCTGAAAACCCTCAGGAGACAACACTCCTCCTACTAGGGACACCTAGAGGTTTAACGGCTTGTTGCACGCGCTCAGTGCAATCGCGTTCCCTGCGAAAGTGCGGCTAGGATTTTATTTTTGTGAATAATTGGTTTTGCTCGGGACGAGCAAAAGTTAAGTTTGGGGGTATTTGTTCATACCAGAATATTGCATTTTATACCGCCCATTCTTATGCTCGTGTGTTTATAGGTAGGTGTTTGTAATCCGTGTTTGTTACATATTTACAGAATACAGGTTTCCAGTACAAATATTGCAAATCAAGACAAAATCTCCACGGTTACACCAAATACAGAACATCTGTCACAGCAGATAAAAGCCGGGTTCCGGTCATCCATATCCGTCCAGTGCCGAGTACCAGTTCCAGAGACAAGACATATGACAGTGGTCATTCGTGTCTCGGACATGCACAGAGCATGAGGGGGGCTGCACAAGAATCAATGGGTGCACGGAGCTCGAGGGAGATAAAGTCAAAAGTAAAGAAAAGAAAGCAATCTTGGACTAAGAATTCTGAAGATATTCTGGAAAGATTATCAGAAAATACATGTAGCAGACAAAAGGGGACAACAGATCAGGGAAGTACAGAAAAGCCCATGCCCTAACTCCACCATAGGGCCGCGGATCCGCGGCCAATAGGGGGTATAGGCCGCGGATCCGCGGCCGTACAGGCTTGTCAGTTGATGGTTTTTTTTGGGCAGTTTGGTCTTTTCACATGGGTCCAGAATGTTGCCCTAGAATTTCTGTTTCCTGCCTATAAATACTCCAGAACTGAGCTAAGCCAAGGGTCCAATTTTGTGTCCACTCTTTTGTAGTTTTTTGTATAGTTCTTCTTCTTCTTCTTCATTCTTCCTCCATGGAAATGTAGTGAGAGCATTGAGTGGATATTAATGAAGATGAGGGTTTTGTATCATTCTCTTTTGTTTCTTCTTCCCCTTGAGATTCTTGCTTTCTCTTGATCATTCAACCTCTTCATTGAGCTTGAATGGTTAAGGGTTAGTTATTGATCTCAAGGGTCGTATTTTGTTATGGAATTAGCTCTTCAATTCACATGCGTTCTCTACCCTTCTCTTGATCTTGCAACCTCTTGATTGAGCTTGCAAGTTTAAGGGTTGGCTATTGATCCCATGTTTGTCTTGAGTTCTACTTTCTTGTTCTTTTTATCGCTTTTTATTACTTGCTTATTATTACCTTGCTTTTCTTTCTTGCAATTTAATTCATGCACTTAATTACTTGTAATCTTTTCTTTTCTTTGTTCTTTTCTTTTGCTCTCTTTTATTCATTTTGTGAATGTTGTAATTATTATTGTTAAGAAGAAATACGGTATTGTAAGTTAATATTTTCCTTCTCATTTCCTTTTCCCGTTATTTTCCATTGAACTCCGCCCAAACCATACGCAAGCGCTCCGTTAGGCACCCTACCCTGACAAGGTAACGGTGATTCCTAACCGCGACCGGTTGCGTTCGGTTTGGCCGGAGGCGAAAGCAAGAGACAAGAACGGAAGGACAAGGGTAAATAAGCCGTATTCCACAAATACCGCGCTTAAATCCCCTAATCCACGTTGTTGCCGATTGCTCTAGCTTCAATTGGTCAAGACTCGGCTCAAAGGTTTCGAGTACGGATTTCTTTAGCTTACAATCTCGTATCTTTTCTTAACAACTTTATACTTGCAAATAATACACATAGGTTAGATTGAACAAACTCATACAAATTCTTTATTGACTCGTCTAAGACAAGAAAGGACATACAACCATCTCCCTGTGGATCGACCCGTGCTCAACCGGCTAGCTGCATAGCGACACCGTCTTGATTGCGGTTAACTTTAATTCTTTCAATCACCATTACATGAAGTCCTTGGCCAAGGCAGGAGATTTACTGGTAGGTATTCCAGTAATATCTCAGGGTGTTTTGGGCTACACTCCGACACGACTTGTACCGCTTTTGGGGGTCTGACTTTTATCAACCCCCTAGGCCCGCCATGCGATGCTCATAGACGAACAGACCGGACTGTACGGATATTGTCACTGACAGGCTCAGTAGGGTGTCAGGATGAGTTCGCTCATCGACGTCCCTTCTGGTCAATACCTGGTAGCCCGTTACGTATGGCTAATACCTCTGACGTGCTAGTGGTTAAATCCACAACCAAGGTGTTGACGAGTCTTTAGAGTCCCCAACAGACAGTTTCTCAAGTTTCGGGCGAAACGCTGTAGAGGCCGTATGGAGATATGGCAGGGTTCGATCAGATATGTGCGGTATTGCACGGATCATGATCGGACGGATAATACTAGCGGGCTTTGGTTTAAACCGGATCCTAGTATTGTACAATGTAGATTTTGTCTCATTGCATTTGTATTCGGTCGGAATACAAATGCTGATATGTATATACGGTTGCGGGGTTTTCCTGTAATTTATTACGGGATCAGTTTTCTGAAGTAGCCAGTTTATATTCCGTTTCGGCCTGTTTTCCTTTGTTCCTTCTTGGCCGGATTTTACTGGTGGAGGGGCTAATTTGCATATTTGCAAATTAGCATATGTGGAGGGTTCTTTGTGGCATTTGGTTTATATGATAATACTAGCTTCATTAGATTCTTTTTCCATCTTCTCCTTTGCATTTATGAGAATGGATTTGGATTTGACCTTGAGGTGATATTATTTTCTCATTATCAACATACATTTGCATATGCTATTTTCTCTCTCTCTTCTCTTCATTCTTGAGTTGGACCGGCAACTTTTTGAGAGGGTGAGGATTCTTCATTTGAGAGAGGGGAAATTATTCATCTCATTTTGCTTTT
Organism: Agapanthus africanus; assembly: GCA_030015575.1. NCBI lineage: Eukaryota > Viridiplantae > Streptophyta > Magnoliopsida > Asparagales > Amaryllidaceae > Agapanthus > Agapanthus africanus. The sequence goes on along the minus strand of JASDDO010000029.1, from coordinate 28,012,760 downwards.
GCCACAAAAATCCATAGCCATCTCAAAAGCTCATTTTTCTTCTTCGCTCCTTCAAAGGAAACTTCATACCCCCATGAGACAAATGGATTCTACACTTAGCCTACAGCATCCTTGGGCACGTCGGCTCGCCAACTTCGTGCCCGAGTTGCCTCGGTCTAGAGGTGGGAGCCCGTAAAAGAACCCGGCGATGTGGTGCCCGTTCCGACGAGAAGATGAAGACCGGAGATTCCGCTAGGAGATCGGAGTTGAGGCCGAAGGACACGGATCGCTCGGTATAGCTTTCTACCCATCTTCTAGTTTTCTAGGATTAGGTTAATGGGCCGATCTGGGTTTATAGTGCGCGGTAGTGCCGGTTTACAAGTTTTGTAAAAGTTTCGTTTCCGCATTCCGGCGTCGGATTGACGGCCGGAGCGCTGCCGTGCACTTACACTACTTGCTAACTAGCTATTTAAGGTTTTGTAGGCTCTGATACCACTGTAAGCCGATGTCGTGCACCGTGCAGGTTCGCTGGGAGGCAAAATTTTCAAAAACGATTTTTAACAAACTACGCAATACCGGCTAACTCCAGAATCTATACTAAAAACCTAACTAACTAAACTAACTAGGAGGTTTAGCTACTCGGTAAGAGTGTTATATCTCCGTGTACTAGTCCTTCGGGTCTTCTTTTCCTCCTCTCCTTGGCTCCTAGAAGTATGGATCGAGCTTGTGACGTCAGCTTCCTCGCGTCAAAGATGATCCACCCGAGAGTATGTGCTTTGAGCTCCAACCTCTAAACCGAGGTAACTAGGGTAAATGGTTCGCTAATCCAAGTAGCTTAGGTGATGTAGAGAAGCTATTAGATTGTTTTGTCTCACTAAACCCTATAGCTCACAACACATATGAAAGTTAGGGTTTAGATTGAGGAAGAAGGAGATGAAATGAAGAGAGAGAAGGAGATGAAGCAAATGAACTAATGTTGTGATGGCTAAGTATGGAGAATGGCTAATATCATATGCCTCACTCATTGAACCATGGATTAAAAACCAATACAATATATCATCCATGCTTCAATAGTGAGTCAAGATGAATATAATAATCCAAGAGCCATTCCTCTCACCATGCCAAGTATGTCTCCTCCATTTCCCCCTCATTGATGCATTTACCAAAAATGGATAATACCAAATAATGAGGTGTCTCTTTCTAGAAGCATTCTTGAGAAAATTAGAAGAATACCCCTCACCGTATATACATTGTTAGTTATATGTATGCCCTAGAGGCCATTACTGTACATAGGATGTATATTGTAGTGGATGCTGGGACATATATAGGGAGGACTTTCTTGCTCGACATGATAGTATGCTATCTGGTTGCTCATTACCTTAACGTGTACACTGATTGTCTCTCTATTACATGTTGGTAAAGCCCTTGGGATGTGTACTTGACTACCTGGACTATGATGCGGAACATACTAGTGGGGACATGGTAGTCTATAAGTACATCCTTCAAGGACCCTAGTCGTGGGTGTATCGAGACAGGGCATCGATATACCAGAGTAGACTATCGTATACCTTCTCGACCCATACAGATGAGCAATGGATGATCCCATATCCATTGGTGTTTGACATCAGAGATGATATACGGGTGCTCATTAGAGACTGGGTACACTGGACGGACTCGCCGAGAACTCCCAGATGGTATTATACCTTACGTCAGATGGCAGTTCTCTGGTGACACTGGTACAGGTTAGTCTGTAGACCCGAGATCGTCATAGAGTCTTGTGTGATTCCCACTGTGCTTTGATTTCCACCTTACCACGTCCAAGAGGGCATGCAAAACGGTGGTTTTTGGGTACAGTCCCGAATCACATGGAGGCAATGAGCGATAGGAGGGGATTCGTCTCTCCCGGTATAGGTGGTTGATGTTGCGCTGTGTTCGATTGGCTATAACCGGAAATCCCTGGCCAGGATTGCTGAGATTTACTAGTAAGTGTTACCAGTAGTTTCTCAAACTGTTATAGAACTCATATCGACACGACTTATCGAGCTGCTGGGGTCTGACGTTTACCACCCCTAGACGAGATATGCGACATATCAGACGAACAGACCGGACTTTACGGTAAGTGTTACTGGTTGGATTCACAGGAGTGTGAGCGGGCTTGCCCGTCGATCTTCTGTTCGCTCAATACCCGGGTGGCCGTTACGTTTAGCAGACTGCTTGCGGCTTGTGGGTGTTTGATATGATCATCACCTGCTGCCGGCGTATTGACGAATCTTTAGAGTCCTACACAGAGGTTTCTTGGCTCAAGCAAAACGAAATAGGAGCGCATATGAGATATGTGCGGGACCGAGAATAATGCATGTATGTGATACCGTATTCTATTCTCGCGATGAATGTATCGATTGGTTGTATGCGATATAACCTAGTTATCGAATCAAGGATTGATTCGATAAGTCGATACATTGGATATTAGTCGGTCATATGCGATATGACCGGATCGTTAAATCAAGTGTTGATTTAAGGATTTAATCTATAATTATATATTTGATATATTACTTTGTATTAACTAGTATTGGTTCACTCAAGATTGATTTTCTCACTTGAAATGCACAAGTTGTATATGTGATATATTTTTGTGCACTTGTTTGTATCATGTTTGATGATACATGCAAGCTTGGGTTTGTGTTTACTTTAAACCATGTTTAAGTGAATGGTTAGGGTTTTATTCTCTTGATTATTTATTTTATTTATTTATTCTTTTTAGCAAGAAAAGAAATGGTTGCTTCTTTTGGATTTACTTTGAAGCTTCATGACGCTTTGAAAAGTTCAATCATTTTTGTTTCTTTTGCTTTACCTAACCATTCACCTAACCCTAGTTTATTCTCTACACTTAACCATGGTTGCATTATGATAACCATCACTTATTTTTCTATTATTGATAATTCTTTTTCATTCTTCTTCTTCATCTTCTTCATGAAGAGAAAAAGAAAAACCTTTGCTTGAAATTTCTAAGTGATGATTCCAAGTGAGAAATCCAAATCAAAAGTGAACCCACTTCCTATTTCTTCATCCTCTACCACTTGTCATGTAGTATAGGGTGTTTTCTTCACAAGTTTCATGACTTGGTGAAGGTGGAGCTTGATCTTGAGTTGTCTCGACGTAGATCATCTTCGGCATCGAAGTCGACGACCTAGCCCGATCATTTCTTCGACGAAACCATCGCTAGAGTCCGGGATCCGATGATCGCAGCGGAGGGACATTATCATGGAGCTAAGGAAGTGGAGGACCAGATCTACAAAGGTTGTATTTCCATTCACTTTTTAGTAAAGCAGTTTACTAGCTTGCTTGTTTCGCCTAATTTCTAGTTAACGATCCGTATTAGGGTTTCTCGGCACCTTAATTTTTAATTTGGCATGGTTGATGCCTTGTGGAACCTCCTTAGTGTGCCTAAGAACCCTACAGTGGTATCAGAGCCTAGCTAGAGCCTTAGGCGAAGTGTAGACGATGTTAGAAGTCCGATCGAACCCAAAACCCTAATTCAAAACCACTCTCTGTACATTTTTTCAAAACCGGATTTTTCCGTGGTTTATAGACGTTCTAAGTAGTGCAAGCAACGCGATGGACCCTCTAGAAGACAACAAACCTTAACTCGATTATGTGACCGTCTTGAACTGCCTTTTGAACCTCAGGGTTTGGGGCAGTACGGCGTGCCACATGTGAGGCGTTGGCTTGACCCTTCTGCGGCTGGACCGTTGGTACTGTGGCATGAAGTGAATGTTCTTAAAACCTATTTCATGTATTGAGCTATTTCGGGAAAACTTGGGTGTTTGGATGTTCGATCGGAAAGTTTAACATTTTCTATTTATCTGCAATGTGATACAATATTTGGAATCCACAAGTAGTTATGAGATAACTAATATGAATGTTATAAACATAACACTTTAGTCTCACTTGATAGGTTGCCACGGAATTTTGATGCGATCAAAAGTCCGTCGCAATCACGTAGCGTACGCGGATACTCGCCGGATAAACTTAATAGACAGCTACACCCCATAGCCCCGACCAAGTGACTGTAGGAGAACCCCGTCGCCGAAAGCATCCGTTCGGGTGCTCACGGCAGCGGTGTTCCGCCTTGGTGCACTTCGTCGACGGTATCGGGGGTGCGGCCGTCTACTAAAGTTTGCGACGAGCATTCGATCAAAATGTCGGGAATCTTGTTGAATTGCCCGACTTGATATTGAAAAGAGTTTTCGATAAATGAGACTAAAATGCGGGGTTTATAATTGTTAGGCATGCGACATCTAAGGAATTCATAAGATTAGGCATGCGATGTCTAAAGAGGTTGCGGATTCCAACTGTTGTAGTTTTACACTTTCTTTTCTGTGACCGTAAGTGTAATATGTGATATCGCCGGTTTCGTTGCTATATGTCAACGAAAATTGGGATGCGCATATTTACTTACGTTGATGACATGTGATGTTATGTGTTGCTGGATATGTTATATTGGATCGTCTTGTTTGAATAGCCGGGGGGTTTTTGTGTGAGATGAGTGTTTTTCATTTTCATTCATGTAAAAACTTGTATGTAATATTCTTTTATTGGGGCACTTCCAGGTTGCAGAAGATGTCACCTTTTGTATATTATTTACTTTTCCGCACTAGGATAGACCCAAGGAGGAGGGCACAAGTAACCGGGTTCCAGAGTCCAGTGGGAGACCAACTCGAGGAGTCGAGTCCGGGTCTCCTAACTCTAGAATTGGTAGGGTTGCTTGCCGCTCTCGTAGGGGTCTAGGGGTGTGGGTTTGGCTGTTCATCGCGGCCGTGGAATCCGTGTTTTATACTGGCTCGTATTAAAAACACGGACGTCCTAGTATATCCAATATTTCATATGATATTTTCTGCTGCGTTATCTGTGATGTGATCATGTGATATGTTCTGTGATAAATACTGTATATAGTATATATGATATATTATATAGGCGTTACTTATGTTTTACACCCGCGCTAGCCCTGCCCCGCTCTGCCGTTAGTTACCTAACCTAACGGTGCACGAGGGGACATCGAGGCGAATACGGATGGCATAAGTGTACGTTGTATTTATCTGTGATGTTTAGGTAACTTAAATGATGGGACTTCATTAATATGATTAATGAAATAAAAGAAACCTAATGATGTTGTGGAATCGAATTTCAAAATTAAAACAGGTAGCTACAGTTCTTGCTTTGCACAGCTGTATATATGATATATCCTGCACCTTATTCGATGAGGAAAGGGCCGAGATCCCTTCACCGGGAGTGACCCCTTTAGCAATAACTGGCAGATGCTACACACTCGGTTTGTCTTTTGATTGCTTCTATAGTTTCTGCTTTGCACAGTGATATATATGATATATCCCGCACCTCATTCGATGAGGAAAGGGCCGACGATCCCTTCACCAGGAGTGACCCCTTTAGCAAAACTAGAAAAGCCTAAAAAACACTCCATTTTAAAATCATTTGATTCTACAACGATATCAAGTTCATTACGCAATAGGTTTTCAAAAAAACCTGTCGTAACCCTCCGTCATTTCAGATAAGTCCTACTTAGTATTCGTGCTACGTTTGTTGGCCTGCGTCAAGGCGTAGTGTGCGGTAGTAACTAGTATTTATCTGTTTATGCATATGATGCAGATTGGATTAGGGTAGTCGTGCGACTTTGTTGGCCTGCGTCAAGGGTCGTGCGGGTGGGTTTTATTCAATCAAGAAATGACGGGTTGAACGTGACTGGCGGACTATGATTTGTTGGCCTGCGTCAAGGTCATAGGACGCTAGGGGCAAAATATTATCGGGAATTTCAAGTGTTGAAATTTGCAATGAGATTGCATACCTTCGATGAGATAGTTGGATCCCGATACCCGCTGCGAGTAAGAGTTACTCCTGGGAGAGTTTTACAAATTACAATTAGCCGATCAAGTAGGCGTCTAGAAAGGTGTCAACAGGGTTACGCCTCTGGGAAAACGAGGTTTACATTAATTAGGTTCATGCGAAAGCACGGGGGACCTCCCTCAAAGTACCGACACTGGCCTGGCTGAAAGATTGGCAAACTTGTAGTGTGTAATTAATCCCGGCTAGTCTTTCCTTTTAGGGTTTGAAGGAAGATTTGATAAAAACAGTGGGAGCCATCCTGATTAGATAAAATTATAACCAATCTGATCTTGCAAGAGCATACACTGAGTGTTTTCTTCTCTCTCTCTCCAGGTAGCGACCAAATCACGCCTTAATCAAGATAATAATACGGATATTGACCGAACCCACTTATTATACTGAGCTGGGGAACGTTGATCCCGCTCCAACTTATAATTGTTATAAGACAGAGCAGGAAATAGAGGATTACCAGAATTCCCGTGCCACCCAAACGAAGAAAGTGCATGTGATGCATCTCCTTCGGGTGTGTTCATTACAAAGAACTGTTTCTCTGTATCTTCTACGTCCTGGGTATTTGATACCGGATCAGGATCCCAGATATATAATCTGTTACATAGGGCTACAGAAAGGTAGAGCACTGAGAACGGGTGTTAAGTTTCATAAGGCAGAAAACGGGGCAAGTGTTGCAGCCAAGTCTGTTGGTCACTGTCACCCTGTATTACCAATACATTGATTCTGAACGAATGTTATTAGATACCGAACCTGATATACAAAATCATATCAGTCTCTTTATTAGTAAAGAAATGATAAAATTTTGTATTGTTGGATAATGTTTTGAACATTTCCTATATCAAAAGTTGATCGGTTCAGGCACGTTATCTAAAAACATTGATGTTCTAAATCAAACTACAGTTCTTAGTATACGGAACACACACAAGAGGAAGAGTTCAGAAATGAACAAATCCTTCTTGAGGTATTGTAGACTAGGTCATATCAATGCGACCCGACTAGCTGAAGTTACATATAGATGCATATTTAAATTAGTTTGAATTTACATCTTGTGAAACTTGCCAGTCATGTCACAGAGATAAGATGACCACAGCTCTGTTTATTGGAAACAGAGAAGAGTTAGTAAACTCTTGGGATTGATACATGTTGATGTATGTAAAGTCCCCTGTCTACACATGCCAGGACCGGTTCTTTGTACTTCATTACATTCTCTGATGATCTCTCAAGATTCAGTCATATGTTCCTGTTGAAACACAAGTCCGAACCTTTTGAGATATTCACAGAATATAAGTTAGAAGTAGAGAACCAATACGGTTATAAGTATTATGCCCTTTGATGAGATCAAGGAGGAGAATACTTGTGCATAGAATTCCTGGACTATTCTAAAGGAGAATGAGATTCTCTCTCAGCATTACTCCTCCGTATACACCATAGCACGATGGTATATCGGGGTGGAGCAATTACATCCTATTCGATATGGTGCGCTCTATGATGAGTACTACTGAGTTACATGTTTCCTTTTAGGGGTTATGCACTTGAGAAGCTGCATACCTATTGAAATTAGGTTCGAATCAAATCACAGCCTACCACTCCATATAAGATATGGTATGGGAAGAGCCCATGTCTTAAGCTAGTTAAGATTTGGAGTTGACCGGCCTATGTCTAAAAGCAAAATCCGGACAAGCTCGTGGCAAGGTCTGTAACGTAGAACTGGAAAGGTTCCAGCTATACAAACTACAGCAGATGATTTGGTAGAACCAAAGGATTCAGTAGATTCAAACGAACCTCAGCCTCTCCGTCGATCTAGTAGGGTTCCTCATCCGCCTGAGAGATACTTCGGTTTCTCGATGACAGTGGGAGCGAGGATTGCATCATGAGATGATGACCCAACTATTTTCGAGCAGGCCATCAGGAGTGGGACTCTTTAAGAATGGCTGGATGCTTAGCGATCTGAGATGGAATCCTTATACACCAACAAAGTATGGACTTTGGTTGCTTATCTGAAGGGTTAAATCCCTATCAGGAGCAAGTATATCTTGAGAAGATTACTTGGTGTAGATGGAAAAGTTAAGACTTTCAAAGCTAGACATGTTAAAGGTTTTCATCATCGTCCAGGCGTGGATAATGATGAAACCTTTTTCAGTGCCTATGCTTAAGTCCATCCAGATCCTACTTGCCACGGCTACATACCATGACTACGATATTTGGCGGTTGGGTGCCATCACTGCTTTTCTAAGTGATATTTTAGAAGAGAGCGTCTGCAAGTACACAGCCAGAGGGCTTCATAGACAGTGGGAGCAGCGGAAACGTGTACAAGATGCTTTATAATATTAAAGCAGGCATCGCGGAGTTGGAACATCTGTTTTGATGAGATAGTCAAAGAGTTTGACATCATCAAAATGGTAGATGAACCTTGTATATACAAAAAGATAGTAGGGAGTATGGTGGTGATCCTCGTAGAGTACGTGGATGACATACTCTTGATAGGGAAGGAGTTTCCTATGTTACGCTCGATCAATCTCCGCTTATCACAATGATTCTCCACATAGGATCAAAGTGATACCTACTAAATCCTGGGTTTTGGATCTATGAGATAGAACTAATTAGATGTTAGGATTCTCACTAGTTGTAGTGAGATGGTATCAATCGATCCTGGGGAGAATCACTGGAAGTGTTCCAGGGTGATAAGGACAACTGAAAGTCAGTCACAGGCATTGTCTTTACCCTATGTAAAGGGACGGTATGTTGGAAGAGTTCCAAGCTATATGCCGTGGCATACTAGACGATAAAGGCAGGATACATCGCTACTTAAGATGCTACCAAAGAGGAAGTCTGGGTGTATATTAGTTCATGAGATGAACTTAGTTCCTCCCATTGTGTGACAATGGAGTTGTGGCTTATGCCAAGGAACGTCTGTCCCATCAGTGATCCAGACATATTCTATGGCAGTGTCACCTGATCATGGAGATGGTTGATCTCCAGGGTGATCGAGGTAAGGAGAGTAGACTCATAGGACAACATGGCGGATCCACTCACAAAGGCCTTTTCCCAGAGAGAGACTTTTATGGGATGGTTGAGTATTAGATACTACAACCACTGCTATAGATGGCCCTAGTGCAAGTGGGAGATTGCTAGTTATATGTATGCCCTAGAGGCCATTACTGTACATAGGATGTATATTGTAGTGGATGCTGGGACATATTTAGGGAGGACTTTCTTGCTCGACATGATAGTATGCTATCTGGTTGCTCTTTACCTTAACGTGTACACTGATTGTCTCTCTGTTACATGTTGGTAAAGCCCTTAGGATGTGTACTTGACTACCTGGACTATGATGCAGATCATACTAGTAGGGACATGGTAGTCTATAAGTACATCCTTCAAGGTCCCTAGTCGTGGGTGTATCGAGACAGGGCATCGATATATCAGAGTAGACTAGCTATACCTTCTCGACCCATACAGATGGGCGATGGATGATCCTATATCCATTGGTGTTTGACATCAGAGATGATATACGGGTGCTCAGTGGAGACTGGGTACACTGGACGGACTCGCCGAGAACTCCCAGATGGTATTATACCTTACGCCAGATGGCAGTTCTCTGATGACACTGGTACAGGTTAGTCTGTAGACCCGAGATCGTCATAGAGTCTTGTGTGATTCCCACTGTACTTTGATTTCCACCTTACCACGTCCAAGAGGGCGTGCAAAACGGTGGTTTTTGGGTACAGTCCCGAATCATATGGAGGCAATGAGCGATAGGAGGGGATTCGTCTCTCCCGGTATAGGGGGTTGATGTTGCGCTATGTCCGATTGGCTATAACCGGAAATCCCTGGCCAGGGTTGCTGAGATTTACTGGTAAGTGTTACCAGTAGTTTCTCAAACTGTTATAGACCTCATATCGACACGACTTATCGAGCTGCTGGGGTCTGACGTTTACCACCCCTAGGCGAGATATGCGACATATCAGACGAACAGACTGGACTGTACGGTAAGTGTTACTGGTTGGATTCACAGGAGTGTGAGCGGGCTTGCTCGTCGATCTTCTGATCGTTCAATACCCGGGTGGCCGTTACGTTTAGCAGACCACTTGCGGCTTGTGGGTGTTTGATATGATCATCACCTGCTGCCGGCGTATTGACGAGTCTTTAGAGTCCTACACAGAGGTTTCCTAGCTCAAGCAAAATGAAATAGGAGCGCATATGAAATATGTGCGGGACCGAGAATAATGCGTTTATGTGATATCGTATTCTATTCTCGCGATGAATGTATCGATTGGTTGTATGCGATATAACCTAGTTATCGAATCAAGGATTGATTCAATAAGTCGATACATTGGATATTAGTCGGTCATATGCGATATGACCGGATCGTTAAATCAAGTGTTGATTTAATGATTTAATGTATAATTATATATTTGATATATTACTTTGCATTAACTAGTATTGGTTTACTCAAGATTGATTTTCTCACTTGAAATGCACAAGTAGTATATGTGATATATTTTTATGCACTTGTTTGTATCATGTTTGATGATACATGCAAACTTGGGTTTGTGTTTACTTTAAACCATGTTTAAGTGAATGGTTAGGGTTTTATTCTCTTGATTATTTATTTTATTTATTTATTCTTTTTAGCAAGAAAATAAATGGTTGCTTCTTTTTGATTTACTTTGAAGCTTCATGAAGCTTTGAAAAGTTCAACCATTTTTGTTTCTTTTGCTTAACCTAACCATTCACCTAACCCTAGTTTATTCTCTATACTTAACCATGGTTGCATTATGATAACCATCACTTGTTTTTCTATTATTGATAATTCTTTTTCATTCTTCTTCTTCATCTTCTTCATGAAGAGAAAAAGAAAAACCTTTGCTTGAAATTTCTAAGTGATGATTCCAAGTGAGAAATCCAAATCAAAAGTGAACCCACTTCCTATTTCTTCATCCTCTACCACTTGCCATGTAGTATAGGGTATTTTCTTCACAAGTTTCATGACTTGGTGAAGGTGGAGCTTGATCTTGAGTTGCCTCGATGTAGATCATCTTCGGCATCGAAGTCGACGACCTAGCCAGATCATTTCTTCGACGAAACCATCACTAGAGTCCGGGATCCGATGATCGCAGCGGAGGGAAATTATCATGGAGCTAAGGAAGTGGAGGACCGGATCTACAAAGGTTGTATTTCCATTCACTTTTTAGTAAAGCAGTTTACTAGCTTGCTTGTTTCGCCTAATTTCTAGTTAACGATCCGTATTAGGGTTTCTCGGCACCTTAATTTTTAATTTGGCATGGTTGATGCCTTGTGGAACCTCCTTAGTGTGCCTAGGAACCCGACATACATACCCGTATCCGTATTCCGAAAAATACGAATACACTGAGACGATAAAAATCCAATAATACAATACTAGGATCCGGCTTCAACCAAAGCCCACTAGTATTGTCCGCCCGAAAATCATCCGTGTACAAGTATACGTAAGTGATCGTAGCCCTGCCGTAAAACCATACGGCCACTACATCTTTTGCCCGAAGCAGGGAAACCCTCTGTGTGGGACTCTAAAGACACGAAAGTACGCTGGCAGTGGGTTTAACCACAAGCACGTTAGCGGTACTAGCTGCACGTAACGGCTACCCAGGTATCTGTCGATAAGAAGGTCAACGAGCAAATTCATCCGAACCCATACTGAGCTTGTCTGTGACAATCTCCATACAGTCCGGTCTATTCGTCTAAGATACTCGCATATCGGGCCTAGGGGATGATAAACGTCAGACCCCTAATAGCCCAATAAGTCGTGCCGGAGCAGTGCCCAATACACCATGCAAAACTACTGGAGTGCCTACCAGTATTTCTCGACTGCCCTGGCCAGGGACTTTCTGTAATGGCTTTCTGAACACTACGCGATATCAACCCCCAATACCGGCAGAGAAGAATCCTATCCGACCGCTACTACATCCAAGTGCTTCGGGACTACACCCAACTACTACCTGTTTGCACGACTCCTTTAAGCCGTGGTAGGGTAGTAATCTAAGTGCAGTGGGAACACACTCGAGACGAAGTAGCGATGGCAAGTCAACGGACTAATCTGTACTCATGTCACCTGGGAACTGCTTCTTGAAGATAGGTATAATACCAACCAGCGGTTCCCGACGAGTCCTGTCCAGTGTAACTCATAACCTAATGAGTACCTGTATGCTATCTCCAGTACGTTATACTAATGGCTGTGGGACAGATCATATCCCCTGCTGGGATGAGAAGCGTATACACTAGTCTACTCCAGAGTATCGATGCCCCGTCTCGATGATCCTGTGACTAGGGACCTGTATAAGGATGTGCTTATAGACTACCCAACCCCGACTAATGTGACATCCATCACAATGCTGGTAGTCAAGCAAAGATCCTAAGGGCTCTACCAATATGTATAAGCGATATGCTAAAAGAAACACATGCACATATTAAGGTAGAATCAAACCAGGTAGCATACTACCATTTTGAGAAAGACTGTTATTATAACTGTGAATATCCCAAGCTTCCAATATGTAGTATACAATCCAGTATGATACAATAATGGCCACTGGGGCATATATCACTGACACTTTATACCGTTCATGTTTATGTTGTATTGTTTCTTCATGACATACGTACTACGTCCCAAACACTTATCGTTATATGATTTCGTCTGCTAGAACACATGCAATATTACCGATGATGCGCATGTTACACATACACAGATTTGCCGGCTCACACACTCATCATCGGTAATTTCCATACCACTTACAAAGTAGAACTGTTAGATCACCGTAATTCTCTTAAACTATAAAAGTACAATCATTGTCCAGTAATTATCACATGACATGCTTACCTGAAAACACTTGCAATACTTTACAGTACTGTTATGTGCATTGCATTTATGTACCATTATGGTTACATGTATATGAGATTCTGTTTTTATGAGAACTCTGGATTTGAGAACCGCTGATATATTTTAAAAGTCTTATAATTGTTTTTAAAACGCGGTTTCTCGTGATGTGATTTGTGGCGTCCACCATGAGTTTTCTCGGTTCTGAGCTATGAGTTACCCGATTCTGGGAGTGAGGAGGTACCGTCTACGGGTACATGGTGGACCCGGTGCGGTACCCCGGGGAAATAAGATCGTATAGAAATGCGTTGAGCCCGGCAGGGAAGCATTACTGACCAATGATAGTTTGGGCTTTGCGGATATTCGGAGGATACCGACCGGAGTCATGAGATCAGATGGATATGAGGGCCGGTCCGATGAGACGGCGCCCGAGATATGAGGATTTACGTTTCGATGCTAGACACAGGTTTTATAATATTTTCGAGTGTCGATGCTGTACAATCAGGTTTCATGATGATTTGTTGTGTCGTTGATGGACACACGTTGGATGATACACATACATGCATGCATATAACTCAGCTGACTTGATACATTTACTGATACTGGCACGATATCATTATTGTAAACATATGTATACACAGTAACCCTGGATACCACATAGTAGTTCCTTTATGTTAAAGTATGACCTAGGGATCGTTATTCATTCGATTTCTACCTGTTGATTTTTTCTACTCACGAGTTGGCAACTCACCCCCGTTGTGCCACAGTTTTTTTGCAGGATCGACCACTCGAATCAGTAGCGGCTTGCTGGCATACAGTTTGCTTCAGGGTGTTTTGCATTGGTAGGAGGAATACACATTTGGATCATGACCACCCTTGTACCTATTTATTCTGTTGTATCTAGTTAAAGCTCCATCAACCAGAATTTGTATTTTTGGTAAACCTAGACACCAAACTTGTATATTCTTGAGACTTAGAGCGAGATGGGTATTTTGTATTTTATTTGAGCTAGATGATGTCTTGGTTTTACTTATTCTCTTTCTGTGAGCCGTAGGGCATCGTATATAGGCTTATTTGCGTGGTTGTGATTCCGCCAATTGGCGAAGAGTTAGCTCCCGCATTGGAATGCCTATATTATTGCATGTATATGGTTTTGAATCAAAATATACAAGGAAGGTGCTACCCAAAATTTCAAGGACGAAAATGTTTTCAAAGATAGATACAAACCATTGCATTTTCATATGATTTTACTTATACTTTTAAAAGAAGGCTTGAATTCCTTATGCCGATATTTCCAAACTGCAACTCCACTATTTTTCCGAAAAAGGTTTAGATTTCTGGGTTTCGGCTTTGTCACGACCCAATTTAGGAACGCGACCGGCACTTAAATCACGCAACGTCTAAAGGCATAACGTAATTCAAGTAAGCCGACAACCCAGAAATCTAAACCATAAAAAGATAGACTGGTAATACATTTGTTAAAACATTTAAAAATCTCAAGTTATAAAATCTTAACTTAATTTATTTTCTTAAAAATTTCGGCAGTATCTCCTTTGTAAAAACTAGCCCCAAACGGGTACAAGCATAACATAAATATAAAGCATCCCCAAACGAGAGCAACTCACGCCAAAAGGCGGAACACAACCACAACAATGTATATATACGACGCCGTAACGAATAAATAAGCAATAAAGAGGTGAAACAGCATCACAACATAAATAAAATAGCCGGCTCATACGAGCTCGACACCCAGAGTCACAATAATACAATATCGATCCTCAAAAACTCGTCTCTAAGTCAATATACATGAAAGTGGTGGATAGAGAGTACTAGATACAATAAGATATACAATGAGATCATACAGATAACCGCAAAACCATCCACCTATCCAAAATCAAGACCAACAGCAGCGGTATCCACAGAAGTAGATGAAACGAGAAGCCCTGCCGCGACTATACAGAGGGTCAAGCCTGCAAAACACTATGGCACAACGGGGGTGAGTTGCCAACTCGTGAATAGTAAATAACATCATAAAGATAATCGCAAGTATGCATGAAAAACGGTAATCTGAAATATGCAATCTGATGGCATAAATATAACAATACGGATATGCAGTAAAATCATGATCAAGTACACCACCGGGGTACAACAACTACATGAAACAATGCATGTCTAATAAATCCTGAGTGTGGGATAACACATAAAACCTCATGTAGGAATAATCATCATGGAAAACCGATGTCCATCAACGACACCCCAAATCCCAAAATCTCAGGTGCCGCATACTCAGATCGGCCTTCATCCATCTCATATGATAACTTCAAAACGATATCCTCTGGATATCCGCCGAGTTCTATACAATTACCGGTAGGTAGTACTCTCTCTGCCAGGCTCATCGTCTATTTCACAACATACCTTTCTTGCCCCGGGGGACCATACCAGGTCCACCATGTATCTGCAGACGGCTCATCCAGCTCCTCGAATCGGGTATCACATAACTCAGAACTTAGAAAAACCCATGGTGGACGCCTCAAAATATCATATGAAGAGAAACCGTGTTTTTAAAGCAATATATAGTTTCCTTTTGAAATATATTCACTGTTCTCAAATCCAGAAATCGCATGAAATCGGTACATCAATACATATATCCATGAAATACGATGTATGCAACCACAGAACAGTAATGTGAGTATATCAAGGAAAAAACCGCTCTTTTTAATTATCAAGTTTTCAAAGGTATCTTGCGGTTTTCCAAATCTACAAAATAGAAACGCAACATCTTTTAGAAGTAAATGGGCACTATAACAATATATGTAGTATGCAAACATGTATGATGAAATTCATATGTGCGATATGACAATAATTATTATCCAACTGATAATGATAATGAAAGCGATGCAATATATATATCATCCACGGTAATTTCTATAGTGTGTGTGTCATGGCAATTACTAACGGTGTGTGTGTGGCATACAATTCAGTGCTCGTACAACATAAGCCATTAGTAATGGTATAGTGTCCAATCAATACAGTATCAATGTACAACAAGTAATGGGATGTGCAAGATGATCTTGTTGGAGTTAGTGCCCTCAGAGTCAATTATTGGATCACAGGCACGTGATTGCAATGATTGAGGGAGGACCTATCCCGGTAGGACAGTCTTACTCGAGATGATAGTATGCTATCTGGTTTATCTTTATCATCGTGTACTGCTTTAGGTGACCTGACATGTCGCTA
The DNA here is from genome assembly GCA_030015575.1 of Agapanthus africanus. Taxonomy (NCBI): domain Eukaryota; kingdom Viridiplantae; phylum Streptophyta; class Magnoliopsida; order Asparagales; family Amaryllidaceae; genus Agapanthus; species Agapanthus africanus. The sequence continues at coordinate 27,996,784 of JASDDO010000029.1, read as the reverse complement.
TTACACGTTGATAGAGCCCCTAGGATTCTTGCTTGACGACCAGCAGTATGATGGCGATCATATACGTGGGAGCTGGGGTCTATATGCACATCCTTAAAAGGTCCCTAGTCGTAGGAGTTTCGAGACAGGGCATCGATACTCCATTAGTAGACTAGTGTATACAGTCGAGACCCCGACGAGGGGCGGTGGCCGGTCTCACAAGCCACTGGTGTCAGTTGGTTCACCTAAGATGTATACAGGTGCTCATTGGGTTATGAGTACACCGGACAGGACTCGCCGGGAACCTGCTAGTTGGTCTTATACCTAACGTCAGATAGCAGTTCCCTGGTGACATGTGTACAGGTTAGTTCATCGACCTGAGGATCGTCATTTGTCTCGTGTGAGTTCCCACTGTGCTTTGATTACTACCCTACCACGGCTGAAAGGAGTCGTGCAAACAGGTTTTAGTTGGGTACAGTCCCGAGCCACATGGAGGCAGTGAGCGGATCTGCAGGGGTTCGTCTCTCCCGGTATTGGGGGTGAGGTCGCGCTGTGTCTAGGAGAGCCATTACGCAAAGCCCTCGGCCGAGGCAGGAGATTTACTGGTAGGTATTCCAGTAGTATCTCAGGGCGTTCTGGGCTACGCTCCGACACGACTTGTACCGCTTTTGGGGGTCTGACTTTCACCAACCCCCTAGGCCCGCCATGCGATACTCATAGACGAACGGACCGGACTGTACGGATATTGTCACTGACAGGCTCAGTTGGGTGTCGGGGTGAGCTTCCTCATCGACGTCCCTTTTGGTCAATAGCTGGTGGTCCGTCACGTATTGGCTAATACCTCTGACGTGCTAGTGGTTAAATCCACAGCCATAGTATTGACGAGTCTTTAGAGTCCACCACACTTTCAGTTACTCAGCTTTCGGGCGAAACGCTGTAGAGGCCGTATGGAGATATGGCAGGGTCCGATCAGATACGTGCGGTATTGCGCGGATCAGGATCGGACAGTTTTGTACTAGTGGCCGTATGGATATATATGGCAGGGTTCGATCAGATACGTGCGGTATTGCACGGATCAGGATCGAACGTTTTTTTTTTTACTAGCCGGCTTTGGTTTAAGCCGGTACTAGTTTAGTACAGTGTAGATTTTGTCTCATTGCATTTGTATCTGGACGGAATACAGATGCGGGTGTGTATGCACAGTATTGGGGTTTTCCTGTAATTTATTACGGGACCAGTTTTCTGGAGTTGCCAGTTTGCATTCCGTTCCGGCCGGTTTTCCTTTGTTCTTTCCCGGCCGGACTTTTCCGATGGAGGGGGTTATTTGCAGTTTTGCAAATAACACTTTGTGGAGGGGTTTCTTTGCATATTGTTTGATTATGATAGCTTTCATATCTTTGCTCCATGCTTTTGAATTGAGTGATATGAATGGTTATAGGTTGAATAGTGTGAAGCATGGTTCATGTTTTCTTGTCTCTTGATGTGGTCACCTCTTGATTGATCCTACACTCACCTCCCTTCTTATGGTTAGTATTCTCATTCCTCCACCATAATAATCATTCTCACTTGATGAAAGAAAGAACACTTGAGAGAAAGAAAAGAATGAGAGAGTTCATCTTGGTTATGTGAGGAATTCATCATCTCCTTCTTCTTCTTGTTTTGGAAAAATGAAAGCACCATTTTTCCTAACCCCATTCCTCCATCAAGGCAACAACAAACCCCAAATGAGACTAGCATGATCTACTACATATTCTACAGCATATCTTGAGCATGTCGAGTTGCCGGCTTCATGCTCGAGTTGCCTCGGTATTGAGGCGGGAGCCCGTAAAAGACGAAGGCGATGTGGTGCCCTTTCCGGCGAGGAGGCGACGATATGGAGACTACACTTTCCGCGGGAGATCGGGACGATGACAAGAAGATCGGAGGACTCGGATCACTCGGTATACTTCTTTTCCCATCTCTTGTTAGCTAGCGTAGGTTAATGGTTAACGATCCGGGTTTTCTTTGTCCGCGGTAGCGCCGATTTCCGAGCAAGGAAAAATTTTGATTCCGCAATTTGGCCTCGAGTAAGACGGCCGGGGCGCTGCCGTGGCGCAACATGGTATCAGAGCCACGCCATTAACCTTACCTAGCTTCGTTTGATGTGTTTGCGTTTCCGATCGACCGAAATTTCCAAAAAACCGTATTTTTATTGCACATCAGTTTCTGTCGAAATTTTTTGGAGTCTAAAAATTTTTCAGGTGGTCTCAGAATGATGTGCAGGGAGTTCTAAGAACACTGACAAAATTTGGTGAGACGATCGCTCCGTACGGCCGCGGAAGGGCGGCGAAAATACCCTTTTAGCCGCGCTTCCGCCGCTGAAGTGTGGGATCGTGTTATTAGTTTTTTGCAGTGGGCTTATGGGCTTAAAATTGGGCTTTTGGGATATTAAAATTGGGCCCAGGTTTTCTGTGGTTGCTACAGTTTTGTTTGGGGGCCCACTTGTTAATGTTTGATCAATCGGAAAATTTTAAACACATTTTTCACAGTATTTACATTATATCTGCGACCGTGAATGTCACTCGATCGGTAAATCCGGTCTAACTGCTATAGCCCGGTTAGACGGATTTGCGAACGTGACCTTCACGTTGATGTTCTATGTATTTGCTGTGTTGTTGCGGATCGGTCGTGGGGGATAGCCTGGATGCAATGCTAGTACAGCTTTATTGTATTATGTACATTTGATATTGCGGGGCGAGCGTCCGACATGTGGACTGCCGTCACTGCCTGTTTGTATTATTCTTTTGGGGCACGACCTGGTTGCGGTCGATGTACCCGGTGTATGTATATTTTACTTTCTGTACTAGGGTTGCCCCGCGGTGGGGTGCACGGATAGCCGGGTTCTGGAGGGCAACGGGCCCGCATCTCAGGGCATTGAGACGGAGGGGGCTTCAGTCCAGGATTGGCGGGCTATTCGCCGCACTCGTAGGGGGTACAGGTTGACCCAGGAGGGGTGCCCAAGTTACCGGATTCCGTGAAGTGCTGGGTGGTCCATTCACGGTACTGAAGGGGGCTGCCTCGCTTCAGGTTTTGGCGGGTGACTTGCCGCGCCCGTAGGGGTCTAGGATTTCATTGCACAGGCTATCCACACGACCAGGGGAACGTCGGGTTTCAGCAGCGGCTCTGTGAAACCCGGGGCTTCCAGATATCTGTATTGTTCTGTGATGCTGTACATTTCTGTGATGTTGCATTTTATTCACGCCTTGAGCGAAATACTATATATTGGTATATATATTAGTAGATGTTGTATATGTTTTACATCCGCGCTAGTCCAGTCCCCGCTCTGCCGTTAGTTAGCTAACCTAACGGGTGATGACGGGACCCAGTGGCGAATGCGGATGGCATATACGTACGTCAGTATATTTTCGTTCTTTGTGGTGTGATCAATTGATGGGACTGCATTGATTCGGATCAATGCAAGATAAACAAACCTATTCTGATGTTGTTGGAACACTTTTCAAAAAACTGTTATTGCAAGGACGTTCGCTTTTGTTTTGCATCGTGGTATTCATTTAGAATATCCTGCTCCTCAGTCGACGAGGCAAGGGCCGAGATCCCTTCACCGGGAGTGACCCCTTGGACAGAAGTTTGCGTCAGGGCATTAACTTCACTATAGCCGATTACTTTTGCTTTGCATCGTGGTATTCAGTTGGAATATCCTGCACCTCATTCTACGGGGAAAGAGCCGAGATCCCTTCACCGGGAGTGACCTCTTTAGTAAAGGTTTTCGTCACTATATTTTCTAAAAAGGTTATCCAGTTCCTTCAACGATATCAAGTTCATTACGTTAAAGGTTTTTCGCCAAAAACCAGTCGTAGCCCTCCGTCATTTCAGATTAGTATTACTTAGTATTCGTGCTGCGTTTGTCGTGCATTGCCGTGGCGTAGTGTTCGGTAGCTATGTAATGCTTTTCTGTCACATGGATAAGTGGATTGGTTAGGACAGTCGTGCGGTCTTGTTGGCATTGTCAAGGACTCGTACGGGTGGGTTTAATGCAATCAAGATAATGACGGGTAGAACTTGACTAGGACTCTTTGATTTGTTGGCATTGTCAAGGTCACTTGGGTCCTAGGGGTAAAAACAAACATCGGGAGTTTCAAAAGAACTGAAACTTGCCAAGCATGCGCATACCTTCTGGAGTGTGGTGACTTGAGTGAATTCCGTCAAGTTATCATGCGATGATAGTTGGATCCCGATTCCCACTGATGAGTTGGTTTACTCCTCGGGTGATCCCGACTAATTCTTCTTTCAGGTTTGGAGGAGAATTTGAGGTACAGTGGGAGGTTTCCTGATTAGATAAATTGGTAACCATTCTGATCTAGGTTAGAGTGCACGCTGAGTGTTTCTTTTCTCTCTCTCTGGCAGCGACCATTGACCCGACCCTGGACTTTGACTCAGAGACCAAGTTGACCGAACCTTCTTAACACAGGCTTTGGATTGTCAGAGTTGCAGACCTCATTGCCACTCCTACTTTTACCCTTTTCTCCAGGACACCCCGTATTACTACGAACGTCCACTTCCATTGGACAAAACCATCGTATGGTTATATACGAACTCGAAGGACTTCGAGGATGGTTTCTGGTTCTGGAGAAAGCGGATAGGATTATTCAGTTGTGTTTTCTTTTCACCTTCTCTCAGGTTGCGAGTACTCCTTGGTTTAGGAGTAGTACACCTATTACGCAAATTGGATAGTCTTCTTCCAAACCTTAGGCTGGTGCCGAACGGTGGGGAATGAAGAAAACCAATTACCATAACGATGGTGTACAGAAGGTATTAAGTTTAGACAAAGCAAGGGATTAGTAAGAGGGCAAAGTAAATTGCGACTGATATTCACGACCAAACCAAGTATTTCTTCGCCAATCCTAAATCACCTTTGTATTTCTCCAGGACACTCCGTATCACTACGAAGATCCCATTTTATTGGATACTCCATCGTATGGTTATATACGAACTCGAAAGGAACTAGTTCCAGTTCGGGGATGGATTCTGGTTCAGGAGAAATAGGAATAAAGTACATTCAGGTGTCTTTTATCTTCACCTTCTCTCGCGTTGCGAGTGCTCCTAGGATTAGGACAGTACACCCTTTATGCTTTTTGGATAGTCTTCTTCCAAACCATAGGCTGGTGCCGAACGGTAGGGAAGGAAGAAAACCATTTGGCTTAAAAGGGTGTACAGAAGGTAATGACTAAAGACATATAAAGGGATTTGGAAAGGTGGCAAAGAATTATACGGTTACAGTTGTGAATCTGGATAATGGAAGAGGCATTACTAGGAATACCAGAATTCCCCACAGAAACATTTCAATGTTTCAGTTTCACTGTGTAATGTTAAAAGAAAAACTGATTTCCCAATTAGACACTTACTCCAGGGTATGTATTTACCAGGTATGATTCTCACATCTGTATGGTTTTACAGATGAGGAGTGGGAGTAAGTTATTGGGAATTGGGTGATCATCCTCATTATATCGGGATTCGTTGTAATCGGTGATATTTGAGGAAGTCACCTGGGTTGTTTGCCGGTCGGCAAATATTTGGTTATGAATATCCGCTGTTGTGCACCAATTTCAAATTGATATATCTGTACGTCTATTTTCATAGAGTGAGATATACCTTTTGATATTATGTCGATGACATTTACCTATATCAGTGGATGGTTAGGTAAGGAGCATTAAACAGCGGTGTAATTCTTCTTAACCAAAAGTACAGTTTTCAACCTACGACACACAGAGAAAGAGTTGTTAGACTCAGTGGACTTATACAGAGTATTGTATGTTGTCCAGTGTCCATTAGGACAGAGGGGTTGGTCCTCATACTATATTCTGTTTACTTTTAACTTCTCTAGTTCTTAGACATGTGCTTCGTGGAAACACAGGGTCTGAGTTTTGAGGAGTTATTGGTATAAGAATAGAGTAGAAAACCAGGTATTGCAAGTATCGGGATTCTTCAAGGTGATCGAAGATGTAGATACTTGTGTATGGTATTCAGTTGATAGTAATGAGAACTTGCTTCTCTTTCAGGTTACTCATAATTGGAAGCATTCCTAAGTTGAGTAACGCTGATCGGCCTCCTTCCATTTAGTTGACATGCACTGGAGACAGCTGCATGATTTGAATCTGGTTCAATTAAATCAGTGCCTCTGGTTCTATATTGGATATAGAACAGTTCATATCTTAACGATGTTAAGGTACGGGGAGTTGTCCGGCTTATGCTTAAAACCAGACTCCGGATAACTCAAGGCACGTTTCTGTAATGGCTGTTTGTGGGTTGACCCAGGCTATGACGAGGGTTGACTTTCTACCATCTGGCAGATCAATAGAAATATTGTTCTAGACTCGCCACAGTTTTGTTAAAAATGGATTTTTTCAAAAACAGAAGTGGGAGTATGGTAGAACTGGAAGTGATTCCAGAACCGCAAACGATTACTGGAGATTTGATAAGGAACCTAAAGATTCAATCTGATTTGACATTCCATTGGCCACTCCGCAGATACGGTGGGTAACTTCAGGCACCCGAGAGGTACTCCGGTAGCCTCAAGGACGGTGACAGGGAAGTTCTTGTTTACCTACACTTGCCATTGTTGTTGTTCCAGGCTGCGAGACCCGGCAGGAGGATGAGTATAGCGTCGTTCTAAACTAGCTTTGGAAGTGCACGTCTATATGACTCTGGCAGAGGGTTGTCGTAGTCAGTGGGAGCAGCGGAAGCATTGGTGGACTTCATGCTTATGTCTATTTATAGACTAAAGCAGATATAGCGGAGTTAGATCATCTGTTTCTGATGTGACAGTCATAGGTTTGACGTCATCAGAATAGAGGATGGATCTGTTGAGAAGGTAGTAGGAAGTGATATTCCTATACTACGATCGGTTATACTTTGGTCGTCACACAGTGGTTTCTCCACATGGGACTTGGACATTATATCAGACATATTGGTTACTAGATCTATGGTTTTAGATCTAGATTTGGGTGGTTTCCCAATCAGGGTACTTTGACAGCATTCTAAGAGTATTTAGAATGGACGACTCCTGGCATGGTAGTGTACCTGCAGGTAATGGAGTCACCCTCTCTAAAGGTGTCTTATAGACTAAAGGGGAGAGGGATACGCATGATTGACAGATCCCTTGCTTAGGCAATTGAGTCAATCATGAGATGTCAAGTACCACACCAGATGTTGTTCTTGCAGTAAGTGCAATAAGTTGATATTAATCCAATCCTGGAAAAACAGTCGGAAGCAGTTTTAGAACATAAGTGAATGTTCTAGGGATATGATAACGGCTGCCTCCTTTAGGAGACGGTTATCACTCCAGGCTTCCAAGGTGACATGGACGACAAGGAGGTTGTCAGAGTTATAGTTCTCCCTCTGACGAGGGACAGTATTTTGGACAGGTGGTCCAAGGCAATACTAAGGGAGGCATGGCGCAGGATACTGATTAAGTTCAGTTGTTGATACAGTCTAAGGAGTTTGGATTTGGAGTTCATTTATGAGCTAGGTCCCATCAGACATCCAGACATTCTAAGACAGGTATTGCTCATTTCGGGAGATGGCTTTCTCCGCGAACTTGAGATATAGAGAGACATAGAAAGAAACATCACAGCGGATCCACTCACTGAGGCTATTCCTCGAACGCAATAGTTTCGCAAACGAGCTTTGTGAGACTGACTAGTAGAGGAGTTGGGTGTTCGGTATCACACGGGCTGTGAGTATGCGACATCGCAATAATTAGCCTTGAGTGCAAGTGGGAGATTGTTGGAGTTAGTGCCCTCAGAGTCAATTATTGGATCACAGGCACGTGATTGCAATGATTGAGGGAGGACCTATCCCGGTAGGACAGTCTTACTCGAGATGATAGTATGCTATCTGGTTTATCTTTATCATCGTGTACTGCTTTAGGTGACCTGACATGTCGCTATTACACGTTGATAGAGCCCCTAGGATTCTTGCTTGACGACCAGCAGTATGATGGCGATCATATACGTGGGAGCTGGGGTCTATATGCACATCCTTAAAAGGTCCCTAGTCGTAGGAGTTTCGAGACAGGGCATCGATACTCCATTAGTAGACTAGTGTATACAGTCGAGACCCCGACGAGGGGCGGTGGCCGGTCTCACAAGCCACTGGTGTCAGTTGGTTCACCTAAGATGTATACAGGTGCTCATTGGGTTATGAGTACACCGGACAGGACTCGCCGGGAACCTGCTAGTTGGTCTTATACCTGACGTCAGATAGCAGTTCCCTGGTGACATGTGTACAGGTTAGTTCATCGACCTGAGGATCGTCATTTGTCTCGTGTGAGTTCCCAATGTGCTTTGATTACTACCTTACCACGGCTCAAAGGAGTCGTGCAAACAGGTTTTAGTTGGGTACAGTCCCGAGCCACATGGAGGCAGTGAGCGGATCTGCAGGGGTTCGTCTCTCCCGGTATTGGGGGTGAGGTCGCGCTGTGTCTAGGAGAGCCATTACGCAAAGCCCTCGGCCGAGGCAGGAGATTTACTGGTAGGTATTCCAGTAGTATCTCAGGGCGTTCTGGGCTACGCTCCGACACGACTTGTACCGCTTTTGGGGGTCTGACTTTCACCAACCCCCTAGGCCCGCCATGCGATACTCATAGACGAACGGACCGGACTGTACGGATATTGTCACTGACAGGCTCAGTTGGGTGTCGGGGTGAGCTTCCTCATCGACGTCCCTTTTGGTCAATAGCTGGTGGCCCGTCACGTATTGGCTAATACCTCTGACGTGCTAGTGGTTAAATCCACAGCCATAGTATTGACGAGTCTTTAGAGTCCACCACACTTTCAGTTACTCAGCTTTCGGGCGAAACGCTGTAGAGGCCGTATGGAGATATGGCAGGGTCCGATCAGATACGTGCGGTATTGCGCGGATCAGGATCGGACAGTTTTGTACTAGTGGCCGTATGGATATATATGGCAGGGTTCGATCAGATACGTGCGGTATTGCACGGATCAGGATCGAACGTTTTTTTTTTACCAGCCGGCTTTGGTTTAAGCCGGTACTAGTTTAGTACAGTGTAGATTTTGTCTCATTGCATTTGTATCTGGACGGAATACAGATGCGGGTGTGTATGCACAGTATTGGGGTTTTCCTGTAATTTATTACGGGACCAGTTTTCTGGAGTTGCCAGTTTGCATTCCGTTCCGGCCGGTTTTCCTTTGTTCTTTCCCGGCCGGACTTTTCCGATGGAGGGGGTTATTTGCAGTTTTGCAAATAACACTTTGTGGAGGGGTTTCTTTGCATATTGTTTGATTATGATAGCTTTCATATCTTTGCTCCATGCTTTTGAATTGAGTGATATGAATGGTTATGGGTTGAATAGTGTGAAGCATGGTTCATGTTTTCTTGTCTCTTGATGTGGTCACCTCTTGATTGATCCTACACTCACCTCCCTTCTTATGGTTAGTATTCTCATTCCTCCACCATAATAATCATTCTCACTTGATGAAAGAAAGAACACTTGAGAGAAAGAAAAGAATGAGAGAGTTCATCTTGGTTATGTGAGGAATTCATCATCTCCTTCTTCTTCTTGTTTTGGAAAAATGAAAGCACCATTTTTCCTAACCCCATTCCTCCATCAAGGCAACAACAAACCCCAAATGAGACTAGCATGATCTACTACACATTCTACAGCATATCTTGAGCATGTCGAGTTGCCGGCTTCATGCTCGAGTTGCCTCGGTATTGAGGCGGGAGCCCGTAAAAGACGAAGGCGATGTGGTGCCCTTTCCGGCGAGGAGGCGACGATATGGAGACTACACTTTCCGCGGGAGATCGAGACGATGACAAGAAGATCGGAGGACTCGGATCACTCGGTATACTTCTTTTCCCATCTCTTGTTAGCTAGCGTAGGTTAATGGTTAACGATCCGGGTTTTCTTTGTCCGCGGTAGCGCCGATTTCCGAGCAAGGAAAAATTTTGATTCCGCAATTTGGCCTCGAGTAAGACGGCCGGGGCGCTGCCGTGGCGCAACAGATCTCATGCACAATCAATGTATATAGTAACAACATATGTTTATATCACTGAATCCAGCCCTCGACGTTTAGCGCCATACGGGCGATTCCCCCGTAAATGTTAAATCTACTCACCGATGATCTCGAGCTAGGTGAATCCAACCACCTCTTTCCCTTTCCTTGTAGCACCCGAAGTCCCCGCAATCGATCCTAATATCGCACCAAAAACATAACAAGTGCAAATTAGAAACTTCCTGATAACACATGCAAACAACGCTTAAACCAACGCACCGACTCCTACAAGCTATCAAGTGTTAACTTAGTGGCCAACATGTGTAGCGACACCCTAAACCAACCCAAGTGGTAGCTTAGTGGGTTGTTGTATTTTTTAGGGTAGCTGTCTGGGAGTTATTTATGGTGTTTGGTTCTGTTTGATTTTCCTATATTGCCTGTAGGCAAAATCTGGAACCAATTAGGTAGTTTCTAATTATTTGGCAACGCGCGATACGGCTTCACGAAGTAAAAAAACCATGTCGGATATCCGTAAATGCGTTGCCGAAACACTAGAAACTAGCTAAGTGGTTCCAGATTTTGCCTACAGACAATATAGAAAAATCAAACAGAACCAAACACCATAAATAACTCCCAGACAGCTACCCTAAAAAATACAACAACCCAGGTCACCAAAAATCCGGCGGTGCCAGTGATCAGTCGAAAATAGTGTATTCTCAACACGTTAATTTCCCAACTCTTATTAATCATATATAGGTGTTTATTGTAAATATAACACAGATTACGAATTCATCTGGAAAATACCAAATACCATGTGTTATAGTTATAATCGACATTCTAAAGGGAAATTAAGTGTTTATTATTTCTCGCATGAATTTTTATATATCAACACTTGTCTCGAGATTGTGTGCAGGAAATTCTCCAGGTTAAAGAGCAGGAATCAGAAAAGTGCCGATAAATTGCAGCAAGTCCAAGACTTGAGATCTGGCAGTAAACTAGAAAGAACTATAAGATTCCAGACATCAGGAAACAACCTTAAAGCCAACACCAGAATACCCTAAAGATTTGAAGCACTGAGTCCACTATATGGCCGCGGATCCGCGGCCGAGTCAGGCCGATCCGCCGCGGATCCGCGGCCGATTCGACTCATCGGTGGTTGGTATTTTCCAGAGGCTCTCTTTTAACGGCGAAACTTCTTCAAGACGCTTCAAAGTCCCTAGAAATCTCCAGAAGCTTCTCTACAATAGCCAATCTTTTAGTGTAAGCTTTGTACCTACCTAACTTCCTATGCAAGCTTCATAACAACCTAGCATTTAGGAGAAGATAAAGGAAAACAATAAAATGGGACCATGGCTTCATTAAAAGGTTGTTCATTAGTTCATTAGTTGGGTTGTTGATTAGTTGTTCAAAAATTCAAATTCAAGTTGAGTGACACAACTTGATACCAAAATCCTAGCCCAAAATCTAATTCAAAAGCTAAATCAAGATTCATCGATAAGCGTCTCAAGCAAGCAAATGAAGATCTTTTGAAGCAACGCCGATCATCATCCGAGCAAGAGATCCATGACGATCCACGACTCAAGAAGATCGATGCGAAGCTAATTTCAACGATTTAGTTACCTCCTCAAATCTTGTAACCTCGACTTGAGTGAATTGTACCTAATCATCGATTAATAAAGGTGAAAATTATAAATCTTGCTTTTCTTTACATTCTTGTATTATGAAAGGTTATCGATTCTTGATTCTTTCATTTTTCATGATGTATGAGTGAAATCTCCGCTTGTAACAGAATCGAGAGAATAGGTAGATGATGATGATGAAATTCTTGAACGATTCTTAAGTCTTATGAGTTTTGTAAACTTTAGCAAATTGATTCATCGAAGACCTAATTTGAGCATGATCTTGTTCATACCATAATATAGCATTATTATATTCCCCATTATTAATCGTTTTATAAATAAACAGGTGCTTTTGACGCATGTCTGCTATATATTACAGGTTACAGGTTCTTTGAGCGAAAACAGTGAAAAAAAACAAAAGACGATACAAAAAGGGACTTTTGACCAACAAATAGAAGGATCCTAGTCAAGCCTAGACGAAAAACAGTTCACAATCAACAAGGCAACGCAAGGTCCAAAATGTCAAGGCGAACGGTAAAAAGACCACTACAAGTTTTCACTGAAAGATCTGGAGAAGACCCAAAAGCCAAATGAATAAAAGAACCAAAGAAACAGAGGCCCCAAAAAGCAAGAAGTAATCACAGAAATTTTCAGAAAATGAACTCATCAATGGGCCGCGGAACCGCGGCCCAAGCCTGCTATTGCCGCGGTTCCGCGGCTAGAAGAAGCCCGTACTCTGTGAAATTTTTACCAAAATGTTTAAGCGGCGCTGACTAGTCAACCTAAGGGCTGTTTTTGTAATTGCAGACATGCAGGTCAATTTGTAACCTAGGGTTTCCTATAAATAGGAACTCTAAAGATTGTAACTTTATATGCCTCTTTTTAATAATAAATTCAGAATTCTTTATGGAGAGCATCGATGCCTCTTTTCAATTAATAAAAATTCAGAATCTTTTGAGGATTGAAGAGCATCATTTTCCTGTAAGTTCATTTCATTTTCTGCCCTAGTTTACAGTTCATTCTTTTCCCTAGCTCTCTAATTTAATTCTTGCCTTAGATAAATCATTCATTTGCCTTAGTTAATTCTAGTATAGAATCTCTTAAAACTGCAGTGGGAAATTAATCGAATAGATCTAAAAATGAATATCAAAATGATGTTTATAATAAATCCCCTAATGAGCGAGTAATTTCCTCGCTTGTTAGGGTTAGGAATAAGGGAGGGAATGAGAGATGAAGATCTCTCATCTCTTTCGTGCCCGATTATTTTAATAACTAGAACTTCATGCATGCATGCATGATCCGCTCCCTACGACACCCTACCCACGAGGTAATGATGAAACCGTAGTATAAAGGACCGGACATGCATGTCTTCCATGAAGGTTAGAGCAAATATTAGGAAAGGACGGACAAGGATCTAGAGGAAGAAACTTCGTTTCTTCCCAATCATCCTAATCCCTTTTTCTAATAGTTGCTATAACTTCTAAAAGATCTCATTTAGGGCATTGAAAGAGGTATGACATTAAATCTTATCAAACTCGACCTTAGAGCTACCCTAGCAAGTTTCTTAACCATCGCACAACTTAGTTCTTTTTTTTAGATTAAATTAAAAGACCAAACACCCATTTGAATCAGCTCGTAAGAACACTTAGGAAAATTACACATCCTTGTGGACCGACCCGTATTCACCGGCTAGCTGCAAAGCGACGCCGTTTCGGATTGCGGTAAAAATATTTTTGATCTTAAAATCTCTTCAAATCAAATGGCGCCGTTGCCGGGGATGGCGTAGAACTTTCCTTTTTCCAATTTCGGGTTAATCTTAAATTAAAAAAATCTTAAAAATCTAAAAAAATCCAAAAATTATAAAAATATATCAATTGTTATTTTTTTTGGAAAGGGTACTTTGTTGTTTGAATCTTGCAGGAACATTCGAGACGGATCTGAAAATTTCCAGAACGCGAAACAGAAAACGGGATATCGGAACAGAAGAGATTTTAAACAACAGAACAGTGGAATTTTTTTGGAGTCTCGAACCGCCCACCTCACCGCCCTTCCGCGGCGAAAACCTGACTTAGACCGCGGAAACGCGGCCGTCTTGCTGACTCAGCGCCGTAAAAAAATTTTGGGGACTCGTGCTGACTAGCCTGACGCGAAATCGCGGCAGGAACGCGTTTTCACTGCGGAAAGGCGGCTGAACAGTGTCCTCTGTTCGTGAAAATTGCTCTGTTAGCCTCCTCTGTAATTTTTGAAATATCTTTTCTGGAAATTCCTGCAGGATTCCGTGAGCTATAAAATATATTCCCTTCCATATAACAAATCTTGTGCAGGATTTTTGCGCCTAGTTTAAATTAGAAATAGATTGCAAGTAATATTTTTCTATTGCATATCTTTTATCAAAATCTATTTTGCAACAATTTCCAAATAAAGAGAAAAAAAAAGAGGAAAATTTTTATTAGTAAACTTGCCAACTTTTGCCACAAATAAATCCTTGCACCACAACAAACTTTCTTTCTTTCTTTCACCCTTTCTTCTTACAATATGGGTACCCCCACATAATAAATCACTTGCCGAACTTTGGTATCCCGAGCCTAATTTTGCGTCGTACGTCAATTTATTCGGTCAATTTAAAGACGATCCTTCCTTGCGTAAAATATCTTTGAAAGATCAAATAGAGGCGTCTAGGAGAAACAGTTCGACTTTTCAACCCACTTTGTGTCAACCAAGTCAACCTTCACCACTTCCATATGTTGATACCACTTTTTCAAGTCCTTCTGTCACTCCTAAGCCGATGTCCATTGCTGAGCAAATTGCTCAATCTTGCAGTCGATCTTTCACCCCTCTTCACTCATCTAGTTCTACGGATCCGCACGATCATTCACCTTTTTATCCACATGTTGATCCTACCCCTGCCCAACCAACCACTTCCAACCAGTCCTACCCGACCTTCCTACCTTCACTAGACACTGCTTCGACACAGCATGTTGGGAGTTTTGCATATCCACACGATTTCGAATCTTTTACTGAAACCCCCTCACCACCCAAGTCTAGTTTGGAAGAGTGGTTGGAGGCTTATATTGCAGCAACAAATAAAATGACTAGGAATGTGGAAGCGTCCTTGGCCGCCCTTATGCAACCTAGTGAACCGGTAGCTAGTTTCCAACTAGCTTCAAATTTTTCAATGTATAAGGAGGCGGTTGGACAGAGTGAGAATGTGAGAGGATTTCCAAATCAAACCTACCCATACCCAATTGAATCCAACAACTCCAATTTTCAAACATGTGTCCAAAATGATGAGTTGTGTGACTTTGTAGTGTTTGATTTGCCAAATTGTGAAGAACCCCTTTCGAGTGAAACAACACCTAATCCGTTTGACCTTTACACCTCCACTCTAGAACCTAAATTGATAAATATCCATGCTTTTGATAAGGTGTCTAAAGAAATTGATTTTCACTTGATTGAGGATATAGACGCCGGGAATATTTCGGATGATGAACCTGTCGATTTGATTGAAATTTTATGTCCAATTCATCATCCCGAGTCGTTAAATGTTTCTCCCGAACCTTATATGCGTCTTGATTTTGATGATAATGGCATGGATGAGTTAAATATTGAGGAAAATTATGAGGAGAGTATTGAGGTTGAACCATTTTTGTTTGATGTGTCGAATTTTCCAATTCATCCTCTTGAATCTTTAACTAAATCACCCTCCCTCCTTTCCATCGTTCCGACCGCGCCTAAGATCACGCTTGAAGACTGTGAGCTTGAAAAATTTTCTTTTGAATCTGACACAGTTCTCACAGACAAGTGTTTCACTTTTTCGAACGATGTTGATGACTCACCGCCCGAGTTTGAGTCCTTTACATTTTCAGATGAGTTAGTTGAACCATCAGACTCGGTTTCTTACAGTAGTTTCGAACGATTAATGGAATCTTTCAGGTTTGAGACAGTTTACTACGGTGAGAATGAGACTATCCCTGATTCACTCCCTTTCGTCTTTCCCATTGTTCCGACCGTACAAGAGACCGTTACGCTTTCATCTCCAATACCAAGTTTGGCGTACCCATGTTTTCTTGCGAATCTTGAGGGATTTGATCCCATTTCTCGACGGGTTGATAGGTTAGCGTAATCGCTTTTAACACATCGGTCATCACAAATTGCGCTAATTTATTCCCTCGATTTACACCCTCAAGATCGTACTCCACTTCTTTTTCTTTTCCGTCATTCTTCTCCTCCGCCGAGACCATATTCCACTCTTCTTCCTATTCAGTCTTGTGTGCTTCTCATTTCTTTACTTTCCACTCCATTCTTTCACCAACTCGACCATGATCACGATAAGAATTTTGAATGGTTGGTGTTAACCATTGGCTTGTGTAAGGCCAAGCTTAAGTTTGGGGGGAACCTTGTTGTATATATGTACATATATTTTTTGTTTTCTTTTTCTATATAAAAAAAAATTTCAAAACATTAAAAAATATATAAAAAATTGTAAATAAATAAACAGGGGAGTGCCGACAATTTTTGACCCTCTTGGTTTAGCATAACAGTGAAGACACTTTCAAGTTCAAGTTTGGGGGTATGCTCGGTACGTCTTCTTCCTTCGCATTCATTTGTAAATATTTTTGCATTTGCATACTTATTTGAAAACCCATAAAAATTGAAAAATTTCGAAAATTATAAAAATTATTGTATTCAATTTTGGCTAATTGACTTGAGTTTGACAAATAGGTTAACTGCCTAAGAACAACTAGATCTTAGACTTAGTAAATTAAAAACCCTAAAAATAACATTCCTTAAAGTTTAACGGTAGAAAGTATATGCCTTGTAGTTTATTTAGAAATAGGCAAATTTTGGGTTCACTTCTTGGGCTAAGTCGAAACGAAGGAAAAGTATTGATGTTCTTATTAGAGTATAAGTTTCAAAAATAATTCCTAACTTAAGTCTAGATTCTGAAAATGTATACCCTACAATTTGCACAATCACGCACTTGAAACTTGGAATAGTAGAAGAGACCTTGAAATGCTCTTGTCTAAAGTCCTTAGTACAATGAAAATGAAAAAAAATATATATAAAAGTGTGAATAAAGGGGAAAAAAAAAAAGAACACTTATTTTTGTGATTACTTAAGGCTGTAAAAATAGAAAAATATTTAGCGAGGGTGCTTCATCACCTAGTGCCTTAGACCAACTGGTTTTGGAGTCACTGCTAAAAAGCCTTGGGTGTTGCAAGACTAGGAATTACGCTTTAAAAGTGCTAATGCATTTTGTAATCGGTCGTTGGTACCTCAAGAAGTATTAACGGTCGCATGAAGGATGTGTAAGCAAAATTCAATTAAAAATTCACCTACTAATAAGTACTTTGGACAACGGACAAGGGCATGATTACTTGATTTGAATTTCCAAGTGTAGGGGTAATTTATACACACACGAGGGGATATGTGATTGAAGTTTAGATGAGAGAAAGGAGTGAAGAATAGAACTTGTATCTTTAGTAGAGTTGATAGAAATTCCTAAGTGGAGATGGAAACCTAGAAGGAAAACTTAAGAAATGCCGAAAGCTAAGTAAGTCTGCAGAATATATATAATCTTAAGTTAAATGATGAGGAAGTGTGAAGAATATGGGTGGATGATTTATGAGTCGACGATAATAGAATTCCTTGTTAGAAAACCTAGTTGGAGAACAAAAGTCGACAAGCCAAATTGATAGGATTTTGTGGGTGTAATCCGCTGAAAACCCTAAGGAGATAACACTCCTCCTACTAAGGACACCTAGAGGTTTAACGGCTTGTTGCACGAGCTCAGTGCAATCGCGTTTCCCTGCGAAAGTGCGGTTAGGTTTTTGTAGAGAATAAAAAAATAAGTTTGCTCGAGGACGAGCAAAAGATAAGTTTAGGGGTATTTGTTCATACCATAATATAGCATTATTATATTCCTCATTCTTATTCGTTTTATAAATAAATAGGTGCTTTTGACGCATGTCTGCTACATATTACAGGTTACAGTTTCGTGGAGCGAAAACAGTGAAAAAAAAACAAAAGACGATACAAAAAGGGACTTTTGACCAACAAACAGAAGGATCCTAGTCAAGCCTAGACGAAGAACAGTTCACAATCAACAAGGCAACGCAAGGTCCAAAATGTCAAGGCGAACGGTTAAAAGACCACTACAAGTTTTCACTGAAAGATCTGGAGAAGACCTAGAAGCCAAATGAATAAAAGAACCAAAGAAACAGAAGCCCCAAAAAGCAAGAAGTAATCACAGAAATTTTCAGAAAATGAACTCATCAATGGGCCGCAGAACCGCGGCCCAAGCCTGCTATTGCCGCGGTTCCGCAGCCAGAAGAAGCCCGTACTCTGTGAAATTTTTACCAAAATGTTTAAGCGGCGCTGACTAGTCAACCTAAGGGCTGTTTTTGTAATTGCAGACATGCAGGTCAATTTGTAACCTAGGGTTTCCTATAAATAGGAACTCTAAAGATTGTAACTTTTTATGCCTCCTTTTAATAATAAATTCAGAATTCTTTATGGAGAGCATCGATGCCTCTTTTCAATTAATAAAAATTCAGAATCTTTTGAGGATTGAAGAGCATCATTTTCCTGTAAGTTCATTTCATTTTCTGCCCTAGTTTAGAATTCATTCTTTGCCCTAGCTCTCTAATTTAATTCTTGCCTTAGATAAATTATTCCTTTGCCTTAGTTAATTCTAGTATAGAATCTCTTAAAACTGCAGTAGGAAATTAATCGAATAGATCTAAAAATGAATCTCAAAATGATGTTTTTAATAAATCCCCTAATGAGCGAGTAATTTCCTCGCTTGTTAGGGTTAGGAATAAGGGAGGGAATGAGAGATGAAGATCTCTCATCTCTTTCGTGCCTGATTATTTTTAATAACTAGAACTTCATGCATGCATGCATGATCCGCTCCCTACGGCACCCTACCCATGAGGTAACGGTGAAACCGTAGTATAAAGGACCGGACATGCATGTCTTCCTTGAAGGTTAGAGCAAATATTAGGAAAGGACGGACAAGGATCTAGAGGAAGAAACTTCGTTTCTTCCCAATCATCATAATCCCTCTTTCTAATAGTTGCTATAACTTCTAAAAGATCTCATTTAGGGTATTGAAAGAGGTATGACATTAAATCTTATCAAACTCCACCTTAGAGCTAACCCTAGCAAGTTTCTTAACCATCACACAACTTAGTTCTTTTTTTTAGATTAAATTAAAAGACCAAACACCCATTTGAATCAGCTCGTAAGAACACTTAGGAAAATTAAACATCCCTGTGGACCGACCCGTATTCACCGGATAGCTTCAAAGCGACGCCGTTTCTGATTGCGGTAAAAATATTTTTGATCTTAAAATCTCTTCTAATCAGATCTCTTTCTTGAATGTTTTTGCCCCAAATTAGAAATCAACGATCGGTGATTTAATTTGCTAGAGGATAGAATTTGAATGATCATCAATGAAAGAACAAGGGATGGTGAAGGAGAAACCCTAGTTTCTTCAATAGATCCCTAAAGCTCGTTTATCATCATCGATCTAGCAACAAATCTTCAATAGATAAGAATGCGTAATCATTAGTATTCATCATCACTATCAATTTGATCGATTCCTACAAGCTACTTTATAAATCTTGAGAATTCAATTGGTTTGGACATTTTCTTGATCTTTATTAATTCTTGACTCTAGATCTAATTTCTTTATGTTTCTTGAAACTAAACCATACAAATCTTGAATCATTTTCTTTTATCTTTTATTTTAAGCTCAACTAAAACGATTTCGAGCAAATTCACACTTTCTCTGGGGACGATCCGCACTCACTAAACGAACCTACAAAAGACACCGTTAATTGATTACGGTATAAATTTCTTTGGTTGTGATCTCCACACATTTCAAAACACGACACGGAAATCGATTCAATCAGCCAGCAATTACCTCATTCTCGCTGGGCCAACTAGGAAGGGAGGGGTCCGGGTTTCAGGTGCACACTCAGAGCTTCTAACACTATACTACTGTATTGCTAGATTTTATAGTAGACTAACTTAGTGATAGCAGATCACAGAGACACCAAAACGTACACAAAAATACGATATTTGCTCAAAAACTATAACTTTATTGTTTAAAACTGAAACTAATAAGCATACAAACTTCATTAGAGCCTAATAAGGATTTAAAGATCACCACCTCACCAAAACATGGGAAAACCCTAGCTTTCCAAGCTCCAAGTCATCATAATAGGCTCATAAGCAAGATTAATGAAGTTTTTAATGAGGTTGATGAAGGTTTAGGCTTAGAGTTGTGATGAAATATTTATCAAGTGAAGAACTTAAAAGGATTGTGAATGAGGAGAAGAACAAGAGAGTTGAGAGTGTGAGGTGAAAATTGAGAGGGAAGTTGTGAGGAAATGAGGGTGTAAGTGTTAGGAATGAGAGTAATGAGTGTGAGGGGTGAGTGCATGGCTTCACTCACCCTCTCTCTCTCATCAATTAAGGCAGCCATCCCCCTAGTCTCCTCAAAATTCAACCCTTCTCTTCTCTTCTCTTCTCTTCTATTCTCTTCTTTTTCTTGTCCTAAACAATTAAAACCCCATTTATCCTTAAAACTAAATAGATATGATTGTTTAAATATAACATGACATGCTAAAAAGGAATGGTTAAGTGTGCCATGGCTAATAAAGCATGCTTAACACCTCCTTAACCCTAATTCAACATGCACATGTGTATGCAAGTGTAAAAATAATTAAATAAATATTAATTAATTAAATAAAAGATGTTAAAAAAAATAATTATTAGTTTAATTTCATTAAAACCCGCATTAGCGCTTAATTACACTAACCGCATTCTAAAGTGTTACAGGCTTGAATTACGGCGGGGTCCTATAGACTTCACGTAATTCTCATGCCGGTCACGTGCCAATTCTGGATCGTGACAAGTCGCGTACATTCTGTTAGGGATATGTATGCCCTGGAGACCATTATTGTACATTGATATATATTATAGTGAATGCTTGGACATATATATAGAGGACTTTCTTGCTCGACATGATAGTATGCTATCTGGTTGTCTTTATCTTAACATGTTCAATGGTATTATTATTATACTATCTCTCAAATACATGTTGATAAAGCCTTTAGGATGTACGCTTGACTACCAGTTCTATGATGCGGATCATAAGCACATCGTTCAATTGTTCCTAGTCGAGGGAATATCGAGACAGGGCATCGATATTCCAGAGTAGGCTAGTGTGTACGTTTCTTGACCCTGTATGGAGCGATGGTTGATCCCATATCCATTGGTGTTTGACATCAAAGATTGTACACAAGTGCTCATTAGAGAATGGGTACAATAAACAGGACTCGCCGAGAACTCCTAGATGGTACAATACCTATCATCAAATAGTAGTTCTCTAGTGACAGTAGTACAGGTTAGTCTGTAGACCTGAGATCGTCATAGATTCTTATGTGGTTCCCGCTGTGCTTTGATTTCCTCCCTACCACGGCTCAAAGGAGTGAAGCAAATGGGTTTATTTTGGGTATAGTCCCAAGTCACATGGAGGCGATGAGCGATAGGAGGGGTTTCGTCTCTCCCGGTATAGGGAGTTGATGTTGCGCTATACTCGATTGACCATAAGAAGAAGTCCCTGGCCAGGGCTGTTGATGAGATTTACTGGTAAGTGTTATCAGTAGTTTCGCGTACCATTATAGGCCACACATCGGCATGATTTATCAAGTTATTAGGGTCTGACGATTCCACCCTCAGACTCGATATACGACATATCAGACGAAGAGACCGGACTATACGGTAAGTGTTACCCATAGGCTTCATAGGAGTTTGGACAAGCTTGTTTGTTGATCTTCTATTCGCTCAATAACTGGGTAGCTGTTACGTCCAGCTAATACCGCTGACGGATTTTGGGTGACTAATGTGATCATCACCTACTGCGAGCGTATTGACAAGTCTTTAGAGTCCAACATAGAAATTTCCTGGTTTAAGCGAAACAATGTAGGGCACATATGCTGATATGTGCGGAGGCCTGATTAAATACGAGTATGAGATATATTTATATGTTGTATGACCGGATTATTGAATCAAGTGTTGATTTGAAAATGTAATATACAGATCAATGATATTAGTTGGGTATATGTTATATAACCGGATTATTAAATCCCGTGTTGATTTAATAATATGATATATATTTATATTTGATATAATTATTTATTGACTAATATTATTTGCTCACTAATTATTTGCTTATCTTTATATATATATATATATATATATATATTATATGAAGCATGGTTGATTTTCTATTTTTAGAAAATAGAAAAAGTGGTCAAAAAATGAGGAGACTTTGGAGGAATGGGGTGAATCATGGCTTTTATATTTGTTCAATCATTTGGACTCACTATTGAAGTATGGTTGGAATAAACAATTTGGTTTATTCCATGCTTCAATGAGTGAGGTATTTGATCAAGCCGTCCTACACTAGCATTCACTTGACTTGATCATTTGATTTTCTCTTAAGCTCTCTCCATCTTCTTCTACCTCCTACACAAAACCCTAACCCTCACATGTGATGTGAATCTGTAACGTTTTGAAAATCGTTTCGGTGAAATTTCGAAAAAATCGGTAAAATAAGGGGGTTTTCTGTAAAAAGTCAAAATACAAATATCTTATTATAAAAATTAAATATAAATATTCTAGCTATGTAATTGCTATTATTTGGTGTTTATTGAGCCGCTGGTGAAATTTCAAATTTTCTGAAAAAAATATTATTTTATTATTATTTTAAGCCGTCACTAATACATTTAATTAGGGAAAATTACAAATTGGAATGAGTTGAAACAAATTTTGTGCATCATAAAAAATTAAATAAAATTTTATCATGTGGTTTTTGGAACGAAATCATTTGCCAAAACGGTTTAGAAATTATTGAAGAAAAAAGGCTTTTTTTTAGCTTAAATGGATATTTGGGGTATTGTATTTATCATTTTTCATCACCCCACACCCATACCCACACTCACACACCCCCATTTTTTCCTTCCCTATGGCTGATTTCAGCAGTCCCCCCCTCAATTGTCCCCACTTGTGTTGCAAAAGAAAAAAAAGAAAAGAAAAGAGAATGATAGAAGTAAAATGTTGACTTTTTGACCACATTCTCTCTCCAATCACCTCACACTCTCTTCTCTCCCATCATTAGCCGAGCCCTTGCTGATTTCCTGCAGCCCTCCTCTCTCTTTACCTCATCTCATCTCTTCTCCAAAAATCCCACCCTTTTTACCTTCAAAAATTCATCAAATTCCACCCGAAATCAAAACAAAATCAAAATCCAACTCCTACACATTTTTCATTTGCCTATCTAGCATGGATCTAGGGAATAAGATTTCAGTTTGGGAGGCTATGGGTGCTTGTGGATCTTCAAATGTTTTTGGGTATAATTTCTAAACCTTTTGCTTAATTTGTTAGTTAATTTCTTAAAGCTAATTTATTTAAGTGTTAATTAGGCTTTAGTTGCAAGTTTGGAAATTCTAGAATTGGGTATGGATCAAGTTAGGGTTTTAAATCACTTGATCATGGTTTAAGTGTATAATTTAACATATTATGGCATGTAAAATCTTACCTAGTAACTAGTTTGCTAATTGTTATTTTAAAATTTGTCTAATTAAGCTTTTTGTTGCAAACTAGGTTTTTGATTTAATTCGAAATATGAGATTAAAAATATGGTTAGGGTTTTTATCATATTATTAACTCTATTAAGTGTAGTTTAACACTTTAGTTCATGGAAATCCAACCTAAATTGTAGTTTGTGCATTTTGCTATGAAATTGTTAAAAAAATGTATTTTGTAAACTAGAATATTAGGGTTTTTGGAATTTAATGAGATTAAATTCCGGGAATTGTTTATATGACTTATTTAAGATATTTAATAAATATATTGGCCGCTACATTCATTTAAACATCATTTTTTGTACAAAAACGGCGAATTGTGCTTGCTAGATTTAAGGAAAAATGACTTTTTAAGTGAAATTGGGGTTTTTGTGAGTTTTAACCTAGTTTATATTAAAATTAGTGTTCGTGAATGTGCAAATGAGTGTGATTGGATTTTTTCTCGATGGTTTGACGTTTGTACATCGACATCGAGGGTTGGTTTGACTATTCTTGCATGCGTAGGCGATAGGTTTGGACCTATGCGTGATACGCGTGCCGATTTGATTTTCGTATGCCGTTTCGATTTCGAATTTAGTTTTAATGCGATACGGTGCGTTATGATATGTAGGTACCCCATGTGGACTTCGAGACGACAAGAAAGCGCGTGGCGACGTCGGCACCGGCTTAGCGAGGACCGGGTGAGTAGATTTATATCTATGGGGAGAAGTCGGGTGGATGGCGTATAGCACCCCCGCAGTCCGTGGTGGTGTATACGGATGCGTATACACACCAACATTTATTATATGTTATTTGGGATTAATAACGTTGCTTAAGATGGATATTGGTGTGTTGGATTACCTTAGTGTTGCGAACCCTAGGGTAGTATTGCACTACACATACACACATACATACTTGCATACATTCCTATTGATATGTGCTCATGGGATTCTTTATAGTTATGTGTTCACACGGGTATGGGACTATGTGTTCACATACGGATTGAGGATGATACTTGGGATTGAGCTGAGTCGATGAGATTCGATTTGAGGCCGTGAGATCGGTGATATAGCAGGGTTCGTATCTTAGATACGACATGACGTTGTAGCGGGTCCTTGACGTAGCGTTTCACACACGTCCATACATACGTAGGCGGTATCAGTATGGTACTAGACGTAGATCAGTACCCCGATCATGATATTTGATAAAAAGGATACCAGGTGAATAGTATGACGAATGTGATATTGACCCGTACCCAGATTGGGATGCCGTACGACGGATTTACGTACGAGCTATATTGATGATTGATCCGCACTCTTGACTTGGGATTCCTGATTATAGATATGGTATCGGGTATGATATTATTGAGGCGGGATCACCGACTATACATATACAGGTATGTATATGTATCGACTCAGATGATAGGCGGTTTCCTTACCTGTAGTTCAGCTTGTTAGTTCAACCGTATAGTTTAGTGTAGTTGTTATATTAGATTAGACTTCTTACCTATTTCAAAAACTAACGAATCGTGGGCATTTTTAAAGACAGCCCAAGGGATCCTACGGATATTTCGAAAGACGTATCTTTTCATAAAAACACCGTAGCCCCTATTTTCAAAACCCCATGATTCGTGTTATTTCAAAAGGCACCATTTGTAGGACTTATATTAGTTTAATACTGATTAGTTATCGTTGTGTCTAGTATTCTGCTTCCGCACATTATTGATGTTCGCTCTGCCCCGCATACTTATTTTGCTGCATACTCCATTATTGATATCATGCTGTTAGGACACCAGCACCATTACCGATGATGCGTATGTACCACATACACTTACTTGCCGGCTCACACACATCTTCATCGGTAATTGCCATGTCACGTACGCTTAGAAAATACTATTGCTTGGCTTAGCTTGTTAGTTAGTAGTTGATACGATATTAGTGTACCTAGGTTATATGCCAGTTTAGACACTGTAGTTATTACTTGTCACTTCATGCATACTGTTATTCCATTGTTCATGCCTAGTTATTAATCATACATTGCAACTTGGTTATTGATACCATATACATTGATTAGCATTGACATATGCACTTGTGATGACTTCTTGAGATTTATGATATTTCTGGATTTCGGGGGAAAGCCGCAAAATTTCTAAACTTATTAACCTTTTAAAATATGTAAATTGCGGTTTTCTAGTGATGTAAGTGTCGTCCACCATGAGTTTGCTGTAGTTTTCGAGATCCGTGTCGAGGAGTGGAGGAACCGTCACGGGTACATGGTGGGCCCGGTATGGTACCCCGGGGCAGGATGAATGTGGTGTTGACGTTGAGCCTGGCAGGGGACAGATTACCTACCGGTGATATTACCCGACGCGTCGGATATCCGGAGGATACCGTCGTGGTCTTGAGATGAATGGTAGGGGCCGGTCTGGACTGACGGCGCCCTAGATATTGAGATTGAGACATTGATATTTCGAGACAGTGAGATTTATGTTTTGTGTCGATGCTAGACACTGTTGATACTGATTTCATTATGATACCTCATTTCTTTTAAAAATACGAAGGAAATCTCACTAATTTATGAAAACAGTTTCTTCATTTACATGTATTCTGTTTTCATGCATTCATACCTCATTCATATGATATATTGCTACCTGAGGCACCGACACGGGCACATGAGATTTCACTTGGTTAGATATTACCCTATCCATTGTTATAGGCTGCATGTTATTCATATATTTGAGGATATATTATGATCATTGTCCTAGGTTGCGTTATTTATGCGATTTCTGTGCGTAGATGTTTTTCTATTCACGAGTTGGCAACTCACCCCCGTTGTGCCCCAGTTTCTTGCAGGTTTGCCGTACAGGTTTCATTACGGCTTTGCGGGCTCAGTTTCATTCGGGTGACTTGCTATTAGGTGGGTTTTTCTTGTATCGTACCCATCATATTGTAGGGTTCCTAGGCACTCTCAAGAGGTCTCACAAGGCATCAACCATGCCAATTTCAAAATTTACAGGTGCCGAGAAACCCTAATAAGGATCGTTGGCTAGAAATATAGGCGAATCATGCAACTAGTTAACAAATTAACTACAAGAACTGAAATACAACCTTTGTAGATCCGGTTCTCCACCTCCATAGCTCCGCAATGAAGTCTCCTCGCTGTCCAAATGGAAACCCGGGCTCTAGCATCGGCTTCATCGGAGAAATGGGCGGGCAAGGTCGTCGGCTTCGTGCCGAAGATGATCTACGTCGAGGCATCGCAAGATCAAGCTCCCACTTCACCAAGTCATAAAACTTGTGAAGAAAACACCCTATACTACTTGGCAAGAGGTAGAGAATGAAGAAATAGGAAGTGGGTTCACTTTAGAATTGGATTTCTCACTCTTTCTCATCAATCACCATTGATGAAGTCAAGGTTTCTTCAAGTAGAAGATGAAGAAGAAGAAGAAGATAATATGATAAGTTATTTTCTAAAAAGAAAATAATAGGAATACTTATCATGTTCAAACCATGGTCAAGTGTAGAGAATAAACTAGGGTTAGTGGGAATGGTTAGGGTTAAGCATAAGACAAAATGGTCACTTAGGTCAAAGCTTCATGAAGCTTCAACTAGAATACAAATCAAGCCACCATTTTCTTTATGCTTAATATTTTTCCAAAAAGAATAAATAGATAAATAAATGAATAAGAAAACAAAAGGAAAACCCTAACCATTTCACAACCATGGTTTAATCTTTACACAAACCCTAGTGAGCATGTATCATCAAACATGATACAAACTTGTGTACAAAAGTATATCACATATACAATGTGCACAATCCAAGTGAGAAAATCCATTTAAAGTGAACCGATACTAGTTAATGCAAAATAATATATCAAATATATATAATTATACATTAAATCATTAAATCAACACTTGATTTAACGATCCGGTCATATCGCATATAACCGACTAGTATCCTATGTATCGGCTTATCGAATCAATACTTGATTCGATAACTAGGTTATATCGCATATAACCATTCGATACATTCATCGCGAGAATAGAATACGGTATCACATACACGCATTATTCTCGGTCCCGCACATATCTCATATGCGCTCCTATTTCGTTTCGCTTGAGCCAGGAAACCTCTGTGTAGGACTCTAAAGACTCGTCAATACGCCGGTAGCAGATGATGATCATATCAAACACCCACAAGCCGCAAGCGGTCTGCTAAACGTAACGGCCACCCGGGTATTGAGCGATCAGAAGATCGACGAGCAAGCCCGCTCACACTCCAGTGAATCCAACCAGTAACACTACCGTACAGTCCGGTCTGATCGTCTGATATGTCGCATATCTCGCCTAGGGGCGGTAAACGTCAGACCCCAATAGCTCGATAAGTCGTGTCGATATGAGGTCTATAACAATTCGAGAAACTACTGGTAACACTTACCAGTAAATCTCAGCAACCTGGCCAGGGATTTCCTGTTATAGCCAATCGAACACAGCGCAACATCAACCCCCTATACCGGGAGAGACGAATCCCCTCCTATCGCTCATTGCCTCCATGTGACTCGGGACTGTACCCAAAAACCACTGTTTTGCATGCCCTCTTGGACGTGGTAAGATGGAAATCAAAGCACAGTAGGAACCACACAAGACTCTATGACGATCTCGGGTCAACAGACTACTCTGTACCAGTGTCACCAGAGAACTGCCATCTGACGTAAGGTATAATACCATCTGGGAGTTCTCGGAGATTCCGTCCAGTGTACCCAGTCTCTACTGAGCACCCGTATATCATCTCTGATGTCAAACACAAATGGATATGAGATCATCCATCGCCAATCTGTATGGGTCGAGAAGGTATACGCTAGTCTACTCTGGTATATCGATGCCCCGTCTCGATATACCCACGACTAGGGACCTTGAAGGATGTACTTATGGACTACCATGTCCCCACTAGTATGATCCGCATCATAGTCCAGATAGTCAAGTACATATCCTAAGGGCTTTACCAACATGTAACAGAGAGACAATCAGTGTACACGTTAAGGTAAAGAGCAACCAGATAGCATACTATCATGTCGAGCAAAAAAGTCCTCCCTATATATGTCCCAGCATCCACTACAATATACATCCTATGTATAGTAATGGCCTCTAGGGCATACATATAACTAACAATCTCCCACTTGCACTAGGGCCATCTGATAGCAGTGGTTGTAGTATCTCATACTCAAACATCCCATAAAAGTCTCTCTCTGGGAACAGGCCTTTGTGAGTGGATCCGCTGTGTTGTCCTCTGAGTCTACTCTCCTAACCTCGATCCCCTGGAGATCAACCATCTCCATGATCAGGTGATACTGCCTTAGAATATGTCTGGATCATTGATGGGACCTGCGTTCCTTGGCATAAGCCACAACTCCATTGTTTCACAATGGTAGGAACGTAGTTCATCTCATGAACCTATATACACCCAAACAGCCTCTTTGGTAGCATCTTAAGTAGCGATGTATCCAGCCTTTATCGTCTAGTATGTCACGGTATCAAGCTTGGAACTCTTCCAACATACCGTCCCTTTACTGAGGGTAAAGACAATGCCTGTGACTGACACTCAGTCGTCTTTATCACCCTGGAACCCTTCCAGTGATTCTCCCCAGGATCAACTGACGCCATCTCACTACAACTAGTGAGTAGCCTAACATCCATTTAGATCTATCTCATAGATCCAAAATCCAGGATTTAGTAGGTATCACTTTGATCCTATGTGGAGAGTCATTGTGATAAGCGGAGATTGATCGAGCGTAGCATAGGAAACTGTTTCCCTATCAAGAGTATGTCATCCACGTACTCTACGAGGATCACCACCATACTCCCTACTACCTTTTTGTTTATACAAGGTTCATCTACCATTTTGATGATGTCAAACTCTTTGACAAATCCAACAAAACAGATGTTCCAACTCCGCGATGCCTGCTTTAATCCTATAAAGCATCTTGCACACGTTTCCGCTGCTCCTACTGTCTATGAAGCCCTCTGGCTGCGTACTTATAGACGCACTCTTCTAAAACATCATTTAGAAAAGCAGTCATGACACCCATCCACCAGATATCGTAGTCATGGTATGTAGCCGTGGTAAGTAGGATCTGGATGAACTTAAGCATAGCCACTGGAAAAGGTTTCATCATTATCCACGCCTGGTTGATGACGAAAACCTTTAACAAGTCTAGCTTTGAAAGTCACAACTTTTCCATCTACACCAAGTACTCTTCTCAAGATATACTTGCTCCTGATGGGGATTTAACCCTTCAGATATAGCAACCAAAGTCCATACTCTGTTGGTGTATAAGGATTCCATCTCAGATCACTAAGCATCCAGCCATTCTTACAGAGTCGTCACTCTCGATGGCCTGCTCGAAACTAGTTGGGTCATCATCTCATGATGCAATCCTTTCTCCCACTGTCATAGAGAAACAGAAGTATCTCTCAGGTGGGTGAGGAACCCTACTAGATCGGCGGAGAGGCTGAGGTTCGTTGGAATCTACTGAATCCTTTGGTTCTTTTAAATCATCAGCTGCAGTTTGTATAGATGGAACCTTTCCAGTTCTACATAACTGACCTTGCCTCGAGTTTGTCCGAATTTTGCTTTTAGACATAGGCCGGTCAACCCCAAATCTTAACTAGCTTAAAACATGGGCTCTTCCCTTTCCATATCAAATATGAAGTGGTAGGCAACTGATTTGATTCGAACCCTATTCAATAGGTATGCAGCTTCTCAAGTGCATAACTCCCAAAAGGAAATAGGAAACTCAGTAGTACTCATCATAGAGCACACCATATCATATAGGGTGTGATTGCTCCGCCCCGATATACCATCGTGTTATGGTGTATACGGAGGAGTAATGCTGAGAGAGAATCTCATTCTCCTTTAGAATAATCCAGGATTTCCGTGCTCTAGTATTCTCCTCCTTGATCACATCAAAGGACATAATACTTATACTCATGTTTTGGTTCTCTACTTCTAACTTATATTCTGTGAATATCTCAAAAGGTTCGGACTCATGTTTCAACAGGAACATAGGTCTGAATCTTGAAAGATCATCAGAGAATGTAATGAAGTATAAAGAACCGGTCTTGGCAAGTGTAGACAGGGGACCTACATACATCAACATGTATCATCCCAAGAGTTCACTAACTCTTTCTCTGTTTCCAGTAAACAGAGCTGGTGTCATTATATCTTTGTGACATGACTCGCAAGTTTCATAAGATGTAAATTCAAACTAATTTAAATATGCATCTAAATGTAACTTCAGCTAGTCGGGTCGCATTGATATGACCTAGTCTACAATGCCTCAAAAAGGATTCGTTCATTTCTGAACTCTTCCTCTTGTGTGTGTTCCGTATACTAAGAACTGTAGTTTGATTTAGAACATTAACGCTTTTAGATAACGTGCCTGAACCGATCAACTTTTGATATAGGAAATGTTCAAAACATTATCCAACAATACAAAATTATATCCTTTCTTTACTAATAAAGAGACTGATATGATTTTGTATATCAGGTTCGGTATCTAATAACATTCGTTAAGAATCAATGTATTTGGAATACAGGGTGACAGTGACCAACAGACTTGGCTGCAACACTTGCCCCGTTTTCTGCCTCATGAAACTTATCACCCGTTCTCAGTTCTCTACCTATCTGTAGCCCTATGTAACAGATTACATATTTGGGATCCTGATCCGGTATCATATACCCAGGACGTAAAGGATACTGAGAAACAGTTCTCTGTAATGAACACACCTGAAGATGATGCATCATCATGCACTCTCTTCGTTTGGGCGGCACGGGAATTCTGGTAATCCCCAATTTCCTGCTCTGTCTTATAACAATTATAAGTTGGAGCGGGACCAACGTTCCCCAGCTCAGTATAACAAGCGGGTTCGGTCAATAATCCGTATTATTATCTTGATTAAGGCATGATATGGTCGCTACCAAGAGAGAGAGAGAAGAAAACACTCAGCGTGCGCTCTTTCAAGAATAGATTGGTTATTATTTTATCTAATCAGGATGGCTCCCACTGCTTTTTATCAAATCTTCCTTCAAACCCTAAAAGGAAAGACTAGCCGGGATTAATTACACACTACAAGTTCGCCAATCTTTCAGCCAGGCCAGTGTCGGTACTTTGAGGGAGGTCCCCCGTGCTTTCGCACGAACCTAATTAATGTAAACCTCATTTTCCCATAGGCGTAACCCCGTTGACACCTTTCTAGACACCTACTTGATCGGCTAATTGTAATGTGTAAAACTCTCCCAGGAGTAA
Organism: Agapanthus africanus; assembly: GCA_030015575.1. Classification (NCBI taxonomy): domain Eukaryota; kingdom Viridiplantae; phylum Streptophyta; class Magnoliopsida; order Asparagales; family Amaryllidaceae; genus Agapanthus; species Agapanthus africanus. The sequence goes on along the minus strand of JASDDO010000029.1, from coordinate 27,965,229 downwards.
CAATTACTCGCAGCGGGTATCGGGATCCAACTATCTCATAGAAGGTATGCAATCTCATTGCAAATTTTAACACTTGAAATTCCCGATAATATTTTGTCCCTAGTGTTCTATGACCTTGACGAATGCCAAATAACCCATAGTCCACTAGTCAAGTTCAACCCGTACATTTCTTGATTGAATTAAACCCACCCGCACGACCCTTGACGAATGCCAAACAACGCCGTACGAATACCCTAATCCAATCGCATCATATGCTCAAGCAGATAAATACTAGTTAGCTACCGTACACTACGCCTTGACGAATGCCAAACTACCGCAGCACGAATACTAACTAGTACATATATGAAATGACGGAGGGCTACGACAGGTTTTTCTGAAAACCTATTGCGTAATGAACTTGATATCGTTGTAGAATCAAATGATTTTAAAATGGAGTGTTTTTGAGGCTTTTCTAGTTTTGCTAAAGGAGTCACTCCCGGTGAAGGGATCGTCGGTCCTTTCCTCATCGAATGAGGTGCGGGATATATCATATATATCACCGTGCAAAGCAAAAACTCTTAAAAGCAATCAAAAGACAAACCGAGTGTGTAGCATCTGCCAGTTATTGCTAAAGGAGTCACTCCCGGTGAAGGGATCTCGGTCCTTTCCTCATCGAATAAAGTGCAGGATATATCACATATACCGCTGTGCAAAGAAAGAACTGTAGCTACCTGTTTTATTTTGAAATTCGATTCTGCAACATCTTAGGTTTCTTTTACTTTCATTAATCACATTAATGAAGTCCCATCATTTAAGTACCTAAACATCACAGATAAATACGACGTACACTTATGCCATCCGCATTCGCCTCGATGTCCCCTCGTGCACCGTTAGGTTAGGTAACTAACGGCAGAGCGGGACAGGGCTAGCGCGGGTGTAAAACATAAGTAACATCTATATAATATATCATATATACTATATACTGTATCTATCACAGAACATCACATGATCACATCACAGATATCGCAGCAGAAGAAACATATGAAATATTGGATATACTAGGACGTCCGTGTTTTCAATACGAGCCAGTATAAAACACGGGTTCCACCGTCGCGATGAATAGCCAAACCCACAACCCTAGACCCCTACGAGAGCGGCAAGCAACCCTACCAATTCTAGAGTTAGGAGACCCGGACTCGACTCCTCGAGTTGGTCTCCCACTGGACTTCAGAACCCGGTTACTTGTGCTCCCCTCCTTGGGTCTATCCTAGTGCGGAAAAGTAAATAATATACAGAGGGTGACAACTTCCGCAACCTGGAAGTGCCCCAAATAAAAGAATATTACATACAAGATTTTACATGAATGAAAATGAAAAACACTCATCTCACATAAAAACCCCCGGCTATTCAAACACGATGATCCAATATAACATATCCAGCAACACATAACATCGCATGTCATCAACGTAAGTAAACATGCTATCCGAATTGTCGTTGACATATAGCAACGAAACCGGCGATATCACATATTACACTTACGTCACAGAAAAGAAAGTGTAAAACTACAACAGTTGGAATCCGCAACCTCCTTAGACATCGCATGCCTAATGAAATGAATTCCTTAGACATCGCATGCCTAACAATTATAAACCCCGCATTTTAGTCTCATTATCGAAAACACTTTTCAATATCAAGTCGGGCAATTCAACAAGATTCCCGACATCCTGATCGAATGCTCGTCGCAAACTTCAGTAGATGGCCGCACCCCCGATACCTTCGACGAAGTGCACCAAGGCGGAACACCGCTACCGCGAGCACCCGAACGGATGCTTTCGGCAACGGGGTTCGCCTACAGTCACTTGGTCAGGGCTATGGAGTGAGGCTGTCTATTAAGTTTACCCGGCGAGTATCCACGTACACTACGTGATTGCGACGGACTTTTGATCACATCAAAATTCCGTGGCAACCGATCAATTGAGACTAAATTGCTAGATTTACAACATTCATTCAGTTATCTCATAACTTTTTGTGAATTCCAATTATTGTATCCCATTCCAGATAAATAGAAAATGTTAAACTTTCCGATCGAACATTCAAACACCCAAGTTTTCCCGATACAGATCAACACATGAAATAAGTTCAAAGACATTCACTTCGTGCCTCAGTACCAACGGTCCAGCCGTAGAAGGGTCAAGCCAACGCCTTACATGTGGCACGCCGTACTGCCCCAAACCCGAAGGTTCAAAGGGCAGTTCAAGACGGTCACATAATCGAGTTAAGGTTTGTTGTCTTCTAGAGGGACCATCGCGTTACTTGCACTACTTAGAACGTCGTTAAACTTCGGAAAAATCCAACACTTGGAAATTTCCCGACAGGGGAAAAATTGGGTATTTATATCCGGTCGAACTTTTTAACATATTCAAAAATTATCCGGAAAGCCACACAGACAAAATTTGATAATCCGATCGAACATTCGAATCCCCAAAACAACCCCAGAAAATTCAACTCTTGAATAAATATTAAAAATTCCCAGAAAATCCAGCACATACAGAAACTAATTACTGTGCAAACCACGTGCATTGATTCAGTATTATGGCCGTGGAACCGCCGCGCAAGCCAGGGTGGGGCCGCGGTTCCACGGCTCTTCTGTCGAATCAATTGCACATGCTTCACAGTAATTCATCATATTCCCTACTGAATTTTTTAGCAATTTTTAATACTCAAAAATCCACAAATTCAGAAAAAGTCCAGAGAGCCGTTTTGAGTTGGGGTTTCGGGTTCGTTCGGATTTCAAACGTCGTCTAGACTTCGCCTAAGGCTCTAGCTAGGCTCTGATACCACTGTAGGGTTCCTAGGCACTCTCAAGAGGTCTCACAAGGCATCAACCATGCCAATTTCAAAATTTACGGGTGCCGAGAAACCCTAATACGGATCGTTGGCTAGAAATATAGGCGAATCATGCAACTAGTTAACAAATTAACTACAAGAACGGAAATACAACCTTTGTAGATCCGGTTCTCCACCTCCATAGCTCCGCAATGAAGTCTCCTCGCTGTCCAAATGGAAACCCGGGCTCTAGCGTCGGCTTCATCGGAGAAATGGGCGGGCAAGGTCGTCGGCTTCGTGCCGAAGATGATCTACGTCGAGGCATCGCAAGATCAAGCTCCCACTTCACCAAGTCATGAAACTTGTGAAGAAAACACCCTATACTACTTGGCAAGAGGTAGAGGATGAAGAAATAGGAAGTGGGTTCACTTTAGAATTGGATTTCTCACTCTTTTTCATCAATCACCATTGATGAAGTCAAGGTTTCTTCAAGTAGAAGATGAAGAAGAAGAAGAAGATAATATGATAAGTTATTTTCTAAAAAGAAAATAATAAGAATACTTATCATGTTCAAACCATGGTCAAGTGTAGAGAATAAACTAGGGTTAGTGGGAATGGTTAGGGTTAAGCATAAGACAAAATGGTCACTTAGGTCAAAGCTTCATGAAGCTTCAACTAGAATACAAATCAAGCCACCTTTGTCTTTATGCTTAATATTTTTCCAAAAAGAATAAATAGATAAATAAATGAATAAGAAAAAAAAAGGAAAACCCTAACCATTTCACAACCATGGTTTAATCTTTACACAAACCCTAGTGAGCATGTATCATCAAACATGATACAAACTTGTGTACAAAAGTATATCACATATACAATGTGCACAATCCAAGTGAGAAAATCCATTTAAAGTGAACCGATAGTAGTTAATGCAAAGTAATATATCAAATATATATAATTATACATTAAATCATTAAATCAACACTTGATTTAACGATCTGGTCATATCGCATATAACCGACTAGTATCCTATGTATCGGCTTATCGAATCAACACTTGATTCGATAACTAGGTTATATCGCATATAACCATTCGATGCATTCATCACGAGAATAGAATACGGTATCACATACACGCATTATTCTCGGTCCCGCACATATCTCATATGCGCTCCTATTTCGTTTCGCTTGAGCCAGGAAACCTCTGTGTAGGACTCTAAAGACTTGTCAATACGCCCGTAGCAGATGATGATCATATCAAACACCCACAAGCCGCAAGCGGTCTGCTAAACGTAACGGCCACCCGGGTATTGAGCGATCAGAAGATCGACGAGCAAGCCCGCTCACACTCCAGTGAATCCAACCAGTAACACTACCGTACAGTCCGGTCTGATCGTCTGATATGTCGCATATCTCGCCTAGGGGCGGTAAACGTCAGACCCCAATAGCTCGATAAGTCGTGTCGATATGAGGTCTATAACAATTCGAGAAACTACTGGTAACACTTACCAGTAAATCTCAGCAACCCTGGCCAGGGATTTCCTGTTATAGCCAATCGAACACAGCGCAACATCAACCCCCTATACCGGGAGAGACGAATCCCCTCCTATCGCTCATTGCCTCCATATGACTCGGGACTGTACCCAAAAACCACCGTTTTGCACGCCCTCTTGGACGTGGTAAGATGAAAATCAAAGCACAGTTGGAACCACACAAGACTCTATGACGATCTCGGGTCAACAGACTACTCTGTACCAGTGTCACCAGAGAACTGCCATCTGACGTAAGGTATAATACCATCTGGGAGTTCTCGGCGAGTCCGTCCAGTGTACCCAGTCTCTTCTGAGCACCCGTATATCATCTCTGATGTCAAACACCAATGGATATGGGATCATCCATCGCCCATCTGTATGGGTCGAGAAAGTATACGCTAGTCTACTCTGGTATATCGATGCCCCGTCTCGATATACCCACGACTAGGGACCTTGAAGGATGTACTTATGGACTACCATATCCCCACTAGTATGATCCGCATCATAGTCCAGATAGTCAAGTACATATCCTAAGGGCTTTACCAACATGTAACAGAGAGACAATCAGTGTACACGTTAAGGTAAAGAGTAACCAGATAGCATACTATCATGTCGAGCAAGAAAGTCCTCCTTATATATGTCCCAGCATCCACTACAATATACATCCTATGTATAGTAATGGCCTCTAGGGCATACATATAACTAACACATATTACCTTGTATAATATTATTCCGTTGTATCTAGTAAATTCCATCAACCAAACATGTATTTTTGAGATAGAGACCAGTGTTGTTTATTCTTTCGACCTTATAGTCGCTCGTTATGTTTCTGGTGGTTTTGAGTTTCCTTTTGAGTTTTGATCCTCGCCGTTGGCGTTGTATATTATATTGCTTGTGTGGTTGTGACCGTCGATTGACGAAGAGCTAGCTCCCGCTTGGGGTTGCCTTTTTCTTGATTTCGTATACTATTCATGTTGTATCCCGTTTGGGGGCCTGTATTTACAAAGGAGACTCTGCCGAAATTTTCAGTAAATTTTTGATGTTGTTAAAAACCGCATAATTCGGCTTATGCTATTGAAACTACTTGCTTTAAGTTGGTTTTTCCTGCACTCTACTACTTTTCTTGGTTTGGATTTCTGGGTTTTCGGTTTACTTAGATTACGTACGCCTCGAGACGTTCGTAGTTTAAGTGCCGGTCATGTTCCGTACTTTCGGGTCGTGACAGAATCATAGGGTTTTGTATAAATCCTAATGAGCTTAGAAACCCTACTTCATCATCCTAGTTTAGATTAGCAATTTAAACTAGTGTGTTTCCTTCACTAATGAGATTTTAGTGAAAAGGTAGCTTGGATTCAAGAAGCTTCGGGGGGATTATCTTCGGCATGAAGATCACGAAAGAGGCTCGTTCATACTTCGATTGGAGCTACGAGGAGTCGTAGGGACTACAACCCGGAGCATTTGATGCGAAGGACTCAATCAACAAAGGTTGTTGATTCTATCCTTAGCTTAGTATTTATTGATATCATCATAGTTAACCCTAATTATCTAGTTAGATCCTTGTTTAGTGTTGATTAGCACATCTAAAATTTGGAAAAAGCATTTGTGATGCCCGTTTTAACCCTATCGTGGTGCTAGTAAACACTTTCATGGTATCAGAGCCAAGCTAGACAATTAGGGAAAGTCTTTACGTTGTTAAAGTGTTCGATCGATTTTTCGAAGCCGAAACTTAGGAAGTTTTTGTCGATTTTTCAAAAGTTGAAATTTTCGTGATTAAAAATATGCAGAAAATCGTGCAGGGTTTTTAATGGAGACACAAGAAATTCGAGGACCCAACTCCTTCAAACGGCCGTGAAACTGCGGCAAAACCCTATGTTTAGCCGCGGTTCCACCGCAAGTTAGTGGAGTTGAGGTGTTGTTTTTCTTGTGCTGCTCTATCTTGTCATCATGCACTTTCTGGGTGTTTTTAATGAGATTCAAGTTGTTGAGATCTCTGGGATTTGTGGGTTTTGTTGAATCAATCTAAAAGTTTAGCATTGTTCATACCATAATATTGCATTATTATATTCCCCGTTCTAATGCGTTTTACAAATAAACAGGTGCTTTTGACCCATGTCTGCTACATAGTACAGGTTACAGGTTCTTGGAGTAAAAACAGTGAAAAAGACAAAAGACGATACAAAAGAGGGACTTTGACCAACAAGTAGAAGGATCTTAATCAAGCCTACACAAAATACCTACACAAAAGATCAGTACAAGGCAACGCAAGGTCCAAGATTACAAAGCGAACAGGTAAAAGTCCACTACGATTCACTGGGAGATCTGGAAGGAACCTAGAAGCCAATTGGAGAAAAGTACTGAAGAAATAGGAAGAAAAAGACACCATAAAATAGCCCAGTAAGTTGGAGAGCCCAAGCCCACTTGTTGGCCGCGGAACCGCAGCCCAACACCTGCTGCGGCCACGGTTCCGCGGCCGTTTAGAGCCCGGAGAGAATAATTTTTTTACCAAAATGTGGAGGCGGCGCTGACTAGTCTTCTTAGGGGTATTTTTATAAATGCAGACGTGCGGCAATTGTAGACCTAGGGTTTTCTATGTCCTATAAATAGAGACCCAATTCATTGTATTTTTTCATGCCTCTTTTCATCAATAAAATTTCAGATTTCTTTTGAAGTTGGGAGAGCATCAAATTTGTAAGTAGGTTTATTTTCTGCCTTAGTTCTAGTTTTAACTTCTGCCCTAGGTAATTTCTTTTCTTGCCCTAGTTTAATTTAGTTTAGAATTTTTATTAACTTGCAGTAAATCTTTAATCTCTTAAACCAAAACAAAATAAAAAATATGTCTTTCGTAGATCCCTCAATGAGCGAGTAGTTTCCTCGCTTGTTAGGGTTAGGAATAGGGAAGGGTTTGAGAGATGAAAATCTCTTTATCTCTTTCTTTGCCAATCTCTTAAGAACAATTAGGACTCCATGCATGCTTTCATATTCCGCTCCCTCTGGCACTCTACCCACGAGGTAACGGTGATACCGTAGTATAAAAGACCGGATTTGAATGTTTTCCATGGAGGTTAGGGTAAAGATTAAGAAAGGAAGGACAAGGATCTAGAGGAAGAAATATCTTCCCAATCATCTTAATCCCCTTTATTTATAATTACCATAACCCCTAATATGATATCTAATTTAAGGCATTGAAAGAGGTATAGATCTTTATTTACCAAACTTTACCTAAACCTAATCCTAGCAAGTTTCTTAATCCTAGTATAACTCAACTTAGTTTTAGATTTAATTAAAAGATCCAACACCCTATTGAATTAGCTCGTAAGAACATTTAGGAGATTTACAACATCCCTGTGGACCGACCCGTACTCACCGGCTAGCTACCAAGCGACGCCGTTCTTGATTGCGGTAATATATTTTTGATCGATAAAATCTTTCTTAATCAAATGGCGCCGTTGCCGGGGATGGCGTAAAAATTTCCTTTTTGTAATTTCGGGTTAATATAAAATATAAAAACCATAAAAATTTAAAAAAATCAAAAATATAAAAAGTCTATCATCTTTTATTGTTTGAAGGGTTTCTTGTTTGAATCTTTACAGGATCGACGGATCTGGAAAAATCCAGAGTGCGACACAGAAAAAGGTATATCGGAACAGAAAGGGGTTGAAACAACGGAACTGCAGAAAAAATTTCGAGACTTGAACCCACCATCTCACCGCCCTTCCGCGGCCGAATAGCATACCAAACCGCGGAACCGCGGCCGCCCCGTGGCTGCTTCGTGCGAAAATTCTTCTGTTTGTTTCTCTTTCCCTCCTCTGCAAATCCCCATATATCTTTTTGCCAAATTTTCCGCAGGATTCTTTGCGCTAAAAAAATCATCCCCCTTCCAATAATTGATTTTCTGTAGGATTCTTTGCGCCGTGCTAAAAAGCAAATTGATTGCAAGTGATTTACTGTTTTGCATATTTTAATCGGACTTTAAGGGGTTTTGACCAATTCAGATTGGGTGGGGATTTCATCACCCTTCCCAGGACCCCAGAAATCACATAAGACATTTGCATTGACCACTCTTAATTAAAAAATACTAGACTCGGCCCTGAGCACGTCGCGCTCAATAGGACAGAGGACTAATTATAGGCATCGGCCGTTTATCCTAATCTGACTTTGCGGTGTCTAGGAAAGTGTGTCTAAGGCAAGTGGTTACTTAATTAGGACTACTACTTTCGTGGTGGGGAGCCTCCCACTTACCTGGCACTTACCTGGCCGCAATTGGCGGTGAAGAGGCGGTTTGAGGTCCTATTTCTAGCCCTTTGGAACAGTTAGGAGCTGTCTAGCTGACTTAGGTGACCCTAGATCTAGGCCTGATTGTGCATTTGTGGTTGATCGCATTTGTGTCAAAGTCTCGTTTCAAAAAAATCTTTTTTGCAAACAGCTTCACATAAAAAAAGAAAAAGGAAAAATCTTTTCAAAAACTTGCAACTTATCGCTTAAGAAATCTTTGCACCCACTTACACCACTTTCTTCTCATTGACGTTTTCTTACCTCCACATTCTGTCTTTCACCTTTTTGACTACACTGCCTCTTTAGTGTATGTCCGGTTGGACTAGGGACACTAGCGCCCGATTAGTCCGTGTTTCGTTGGTACCGACCGACGAACCTTTCGACTCCGAAGTCGAAATCCTTTTCACTTCTTCACTTTCACCTTCAAACTCTTCTTCCGAAGGTATGTCGGGATACAATCCTAACAACACCTTACCGACGGGATTGATTCCACCTCCGTTAGGTGCGAATAACCCGAACCACCCGCCTGTTGAAGCGCCCCAACGAGTTGCGCTCCAGGATCTTTTCTACCCCATCCGCACCGCCCTACCTACTTGTCTTTCACTCCCACCGGCAAATGGGGACAATTTTGAGATCAAACCCCACTTCATCAATATGCTGCCTAAGTTTCATGGATTGGAATCCGAAGATGCTTATATCTTTATCAACAAATTCCAAAACGTTTACGCTATGATGAAAACAACCCAATTATCCGACGATGCTATAAGGCTAAGGGTTATTCCTTTCACTTTATGTGACTTAGCCGAGAAGTGTCTATACAGCACAGCGTCACATTCAATTAAGAATTGGGAAGAGTTTGTGAAAGCCTTTCTTAAAAAGTTCTATCCTCATCATAAGACTGCTAGAATCCGTAATGAGATTATACTATTTTCCCAGCTTCCTTTCGAACCATTTTGAAGTGTTTTGAAAGATTCAAAGACCTACTCATTCAATGCCTTCACCATGGGATCGAAAATTGGCAACTTTGCCAAACATTATACGAGGGATTGAACCCGGCAACGAAGCAGTTGCTAGAAACCATTTGTCAAGGTCACTTTCTATCCAAATCTAGTGAGGAAGCGTGGCAGTTTCTTAAGGATTTTAGTGAACAAACAATTCAGTGGGAGAGCACCAAGACAACATCATCATCTTCTTCTATTGGTCAATCTAGGGCAGGCATACATCACTTAGATATGTCGATTGCTATGAAGGCCGAGATGGCCGCACTTACGAAAAAGGTAGAAGCGATTGAGACCAAAATCTCATCGCCTTCTCCTACCCCTGTTGTGCCTCCATGAACTATTTGTGCTTGTTGTTCGGATCTATCACATCTCACCGAAGAGTGTCCTTACAATCCATCTACTCAAGGACATGATCAAGTCAATGCTGCCTTTCAGCAACGACAAAGAAATGATCCATACTCTTCGACATACAATCCGGGTTGGAAGAGTCACCCAAATTTCGCTTGGAACCAAAATCAACAATTCCAAGGAAACAACAATTTTCAAAGGCCTCCTCCTCCACAACAACAAGCACCTCCACAAACTCAATTTCAGCAACCTTCCAACAACAACCTTACCCTAATCAAGTGAACAATTTCCCGCCAAACAACTCTTACCCGCCAAACAATTTTGTTCCACCTAATAATGACAAGGTTAACTCGCTCGAAAGAAGTCTAGATGCGTTCCTAAAGCAATCTACACAATCTGCAGCAAGGTTAGAAACTTCTATTCAATCTTTGGTGCAAAATAGTACCTCACACGATCAAAGCATCAAATCTATTGAGGCACAAATTGCACAACTTAATGCTGCGTTGAAAGAGCGAGAAAAAGGAAAGCTTCCATCTCAACCACTGCCAAATCCCGGTCATGCACATGTTGCATATGAACAGTAGAATCATAACGTAAATGCTGTGACCACGTTGAGATCCGGAAGAGTGTTGCAAAATAATGTGGGTATTAACCATGACACCCCTGCCGGTGGTCCTTCTTCATCTTCTTCACCTTCTTCTTCTTCTTCTTCGTTAGAGCCTATTCTTCATCATTCACACGGCTCTACTTCTTCTAGCTCGAATGGACCCACTTCTCACAACACGAACACATCTACACGGGGATCCGTTCTAACTCCACAATCTGATCCGCAAAAATTGGACTCAACAACTTTTCAAAATGTTCCTTTTCCAAACCGGTTGAGATCCAATAAACCAACTCCACAAATGGAGAAGATTGTAGAGTTGTTCAAACAGGTTAGCTTAAAAATCCCTCTTTTGGATGCAATCCAACAAGTTCCTTCATATGCAAAAATCTTAGAACTTATGCACCAAAAAGAGGAAGTCACAAGTACCAAAGAAAGTTTTCGTGGCTAATGATGTTAGCGATGCTCTTGTCCAATCTTTACCCCAAAAGCACAAGGACCCCGGTTGTCCTACTATTTCGATAACAATTGGGGACAAGAACATCAATAGAGAACTGTTAGATCTTGGTGCTAGTGTCAATTTGCTATCTTATTCTGTGTACGAGCAATAGGCGTTAAAGAGCTTAAGCCCATTCATTGTACTCTCCAAATGGCCGACCGATCCATCACCCATCTTAGGGGAGAGTTGGAGGATGTGTTAATTAGAGTAGGGGATTTCATTTTCCCCGTTGACTTTATTGTTATGGATACACAACCCGTAGCTAACCCCCGGAGTCAAATTCCGGTGATACTTGGTCGACCATTCCTTGCGACTTCTAATGCGGTGATCAATTGTCGTAACGGTTCAATGAATCTATCTTTTGGCAATATGACAATTGAACTCAACATTTTTAAGTTGGGAAATCAGCCTGCCGAGCCTAATTCTAGCGTACTTGATGTTTGCTCGATCAATGAGATCGCGGAGGAGGACTGTGAGTTCGAAAATTTTATGTTTGACCACAGCAGTGTTGACGCCACTAGTGCGTTCCTCCTAGAATCCGACACAGCTTTCACGGCGGACAACGATTATGAATGTTTCACCTTTGTAGAAGATTTTGAAGACTCACCACCCGAGTTTGAGTCTTTTGCTTTTTCGGATGAGTTAGTTGAACCATCCGACTCGGTTGCGTACACTCGATTTGAACCTTTGATGGAATCCATCGAGTTTGAAACAGTTACTCCATTGTTACCATCTATTGTTTTACCTCCTAGACCCGAACTAAAGTTTTTGCCGTCGCACCTTAAATATGCTTATCTAGGTGATAATGAGACCTTACCCGTCATCATATCGGCTTCTCTAGCATTGAGCAAGAGAAGGCCCTTTTAATGGTCTTACAAAATAATCAGCAAGCTTTTGGTTGGTCTATGGCGGACATCAAGGGGATTAGTCCCCTCATAGTCGAACATCATATACACTTGATGGATCATGCCAAGCCGGTAAGGGATCTATAAAGACGCCTCAGCCCCATTATGAAAGAGGCTGTCAAGAAGGAGATTGTTAAATGTCTTGATAGTGCTATCATTTATCCTATCTCGGATAGCCAATGGGTTAGCCCCATTCATGTTGTGCCAAAGAAATCGGGCATCACGGTCATTACCAATGAGGCAAATGAGTTAATTCCTGCTCACACCCAAACTGGGTGGCGAGTTTGCATCGACTATAGAAAACTCAATGCCGCGACAAGGAAAGACCACTTTCCTATACCTTTCATTGACCAAATGCTAGAACGATTGGCTGGGCACGAGTTCTACTGCTTTTTAGATGGCTATTCAGGCTATAACTAAGTCCCAATAGCCAAAGTAGATCAAGGCAAGACCGCATTTACCTGTCCTTTTGGCACATTTGCTTATCGTCGCATGCCCTTTGGGTTATGCAATGCACCCGCTACATTTCAGCGGTGTATGATGGGGATTTTTTCAGACATGGTTGAAAAGTTTTTGGAGATCTTTATGGATGATTTCTCCATTTTTGGTGACTCCTTCGACGAGTGTTTGCTACACCTTGACGCAGTTCTTACCCGCTGTAGGGATAAGAACCTAACTTTAAATTTGGAGAAGTGCCACTTTATGGTACGAGAAGGCATTGTCTTAGGACATGTCATCTCGCAAAACGGCATAGAGGTTGATAGAGCCAAAATTGAAGTCATTTCTAATCTTCCTCCTCCTAAATGCGTCAAAAACATCCGAGCTTTCCTTGGCCACGCCGGTTTTTATAGACGGTTCATCAAGGATTTTAGCAAGATTGCTAGACCCTTGACTCTCTAATTGGCCAAGAACACAACATTTGATTTTGACTCAACTTGCATGAAAGCGTTGAAGTCATTGAAACACTATCTCATTTCTGCGCCCATTCTTTCATCTCCAGACTGGACGCATCCTTTCGAAATTATGTGCGACGCATCAAATTTTGCCATTGGTGCTGTTCTTAGACAGCACATTAATAAAATGCCGCACGTAATTTATTATGCTAGTCGTAAACTAAATGAGGCCCAACTAAACTACACAACAACAGAAAAAGAATTTCTAGTAGTTGTGTTTGCATTTGAAAAATTCCGGCCTTATTTGATCGGCTCTCCAGTTATTGTATATACAGACCATTCACCTCTTCGCCACCTTTTTGCGAAGAAGGATGCTAAATCGAGGCTCATACGTTGGATCCTCTTACTACAAGAGTTTGACCTTGTCATAAGGGACAAAAGAGGATGTGAAAACGTAGTGGCCGATCACCTTTCACGACTTCCTTCTTCACCTACACTTGAACTTCTGATCAAAGATGTTTTTCCCGATGAGCAACTCTTAACCGTTTCTTGCGAACCATGGTTCGCTGATATATTAAACTACTTAGCCACCGGCTTGATACCTAAAGATTGGTCGAAACAGGATAAACTTCGATTCTTGTCCCAAGCAAAGCATTTTAACTGGGATGAACCTTATCTCTTTAAATACTGTTCCGACCAAATCATTCGTCGGTGTGTACTGGAAAACGAGTTTAAGAGTGTGCTGTCTTTTTTCCACGATCAAGCATGTGGCGGGCACTTTGGCCCAAAGAAGACAGCCGAGAAAATCTTGCAGTGTGGTTTCTATTGCCCACGACTCTTTAAGGATGCATATGAATACTGCAAGACATGCTCCCGGTGCCAACACTTGGGCCGGATATCGCGGAGAAACGAAATGCCGCTCCAACCAATTTTGGTTGTGGATGTTTTTGATGTTTGGGGAATAGACTTCATGGGACCATTTCCTAATTCTTTTAGGAATGTGTATATTGTTTTGGCTGTTGACTACGTTTCAAAGTGGGTCGAGGCTGTGCCTAGCCGAACGAACGACAACAAGGTTGTCGTTCGATTTCTTAAAGAACATATCTTTTCTCGATTTGGGCACCCTCGAGCGATTATAAGTGATAATGGTTCTCACTTTTGCAATAGGACTTTTGAGTCCTTAATGCGAAAATATTCTATTACCCACAAGATGTCAACGCCATACCATCCCCAAACATGTGGGCAAACCGAGGTTTCAAATCGGCAAATCAAGCAAATCTTGGAGAAAACGGTTTCTAAAAACCGTAAAGATTGGTCACTCAAACTGATCGATGCACTATGGGCTTTCCGTACTGCATACAAGACCGATCTTGGTATGTCTCCATACCGGCTTGTTTATGGGAAGGCTTGCCACCTCCCAGTTGAGATTGAGCATAAAGCATTTTGGGCAATCAAAGAGTTGAATTTATCATTAGGAGATGCGGGCAGCAATCGAAAGCTGCAATTAAATGAACTAGAAGAGCTGCGGGATGAGACTTATGATAATGCCGTAATTGTTAAAAACCAAACTAAGGTGTTCCATGATAAACACCTTCTGCGAAAAACGTTTAAACCTGGTCAACAGGTTTTACTCTATGACACTCGGTTACATTATCACCCCAGCAAGCTCCATTCTAGGTGGACGGGACCATTTGTAGTTCGCACTGTTTATCCGCACGGTGCGGTCGATCTTGAAAATCCGAAAGACGGTATTTTATTCAAAGTAAATGGACATCAATTGAAACCGTTCTTCACAGCGGACCCATCGGAGGAGCTCCTGTTTTTGCAGAAGCCGATCTACACCGATTAAATCTCCTCCATTTTACCCCCAAATTTCCAATCAATTTTTCCAAAACTTTATTTCAAATAAGTTTGGGGTTATGTATCATTTGTAAATATGTTAATAAATAGGAAACTGCCGACATTATCGACCCACTTGGTGCAGCATGACAGTGAGGACACTGTCCAGCATAAGTTTGGGGGTATGCTCGGTAAGTTTTCTTCCTTCGCATTCATATGTATATTTTTGCATTGCATCCTTATATAAAAATCATAAAAATTGAAAAATTTGAAAAGAAAAAAAAAAAAGAAAAACCCAAAAAAAATTGAAAATTTCAAAAAAATTATAAAAATTAATGTATTCAATTTTGGCCGTATTAAACTTATGTTTGACAAAAAAGTTGACTGGCTAGGAAAAACTAGATCTTAGACTTTGTAAATTAAAAATCCTAAAAATAACCTTTCTTAAAGTTTAACGGTAGAAAGTATATGTCTTTGTAGTTTATTTAGAAATAGGAAAATTTCAAGTTCACTTCTTAGGCTAAGTCGAAACAAAGGAAAATTATTGATATTTTTATTAGAGTATAAGTTTGAAAAATAATTCCTAGCTTATGTCTAGATTCTGAAAATGTATACCCTACGAATTGCACTAACACGCACCTTTAAACTTGGAATAGTAGAGGAGACCTTGAAATGCTCTTGTCTAAAGTCCTTAGTACGAAGAAAATGAAAAAAAAATACAAGTGTGAATAAATAAATAAAAAATGAACACTGGTTTTTGTGATTACTTAAGGCTAAAAAATAGAAAAATATTTAGCGAGGGTGCTTCATCACCTAGTGCCTTAGACCAACTGGTTTGAAAGTCACTGCTAAAGCCTTGGGTGTTGCAAGACTAGGAATTACGTTTTAAAGTGCAAACGCATTTTGTAATCGGTCGTTGGTACCTGAAGAAGTATTAACGGTTGCAAGAAGGATGTGTAAGCAAAATTCAATTAAAAATTCACCAATTAATAAGTGCTTTGGACAACGGACAAAAGTATGATTGCTTGATTTGAATTTCCAAGTGTAGGGGTGATAAACACACACACGTAGGGGTATGTGATTGGAGTTTAGATGAGAGAAAGGAGTGAAGAATAGAACTTGTATCTTTAGTAGAGTTGATAAAAATTCCTAAGTGGAGATGGAACCCTAGAAGGAAAACTTAAGAGATGCCGAAAGCTAAGTAGGTCTGCAGAACGTATATAATCTTAAGTTAAATGATGAGAAAGTACGAAAAATATGAGTGGATAATTTACAAATCGGCGATAATAGAATTCCTTGTTAGAAAACCTAATTGGAGAACAAAAGTCGAAAAGGCGAATTGATAGGATTTTGTGGGTAGCATCCGTTGAAAACCCTCAGGAGACAACACTCCTCCTACTAGGGACACCTAGAGGTTTAACGGCTTGTTGCACGAGCTCAGTGCAACCGCGATTCCCTACGAAAGTGAGGTTAGGTTTTTATCGTGAATAAAAATAGGTTTGCTCAAGGACGAGCAAAAGATAAGTTTGGGGGTATTTTTTCATACCATAATATTGCATTATTATATTCCCCATTCTTTTGCATTTTACAAATAAACAGATTCTTTTGACCCATGTCTGATACATAGTACAGGTTACAGGTTCTTGGAGCAAAAACAGTGAAAAAGAGAAAAGACGATATAAAAGAGGGACTTTGACCAACAAGTAGAAGGATCTTAATCAAGCCTATACAAAATGCCTACACAAAAGATCAGTACAAGGCAACGCAAGGTCCAAGATTACAAAGCGATCAGGCAAAAGTCCACTACGATTCACTGGGAGATCTTGAAGGAACCTAGAAGCCAATTGGAGAAAAGTACTGAAGAAATAGGAAGAAAAAGACACCAGAAAGCAGCCCAGAAAGTTGGAGAGCCCAAGCCCACTTGTTGGCCGCGGAACCGCAGCCTAACCCCTGCTGCGGTCGCGGTTCAGCGGCCGTATAGAGCCCGGAGAGAATAATTTTTTTACCAAAATGTGGAGGCGGCGCTGACTAGTCTTCCTAGGGGTATTTTTATAAATACAGACGTGTGGCAATTGTAAACCTAGGGTTTTCTATGTCCTATAAATAGAGACCCAATTCATTGTATTTTTTCATGCCCCTTTTCATCAATAAAATTTCAGATTTCTTTTGAAGTTTGGAGAGCATCAAATTTGTAAGTAGGTTTATTTTCTGCCTTAGTTCTAGTTTTAATTTCTGCCATGGGTAATTTCTTTTCTTGCCCTAGTTTAATCTAGTTTAGAATTTTTATTAACTTGCAGTAAATCTTTAATCTCTTAAACCAAAACAAAATAAAAATTATGTCTTTCGTAGATCCCATAATGAGCGAGTAGTTTCCTCGGTTGTTAGGGTTAGGAATAGGGAAGGGTTTGAGAGATGAAGATCTCTCATCTCTTTCTTTACCAATCTCTTAAGAACAATTAGGACTCCATGCATGATTTCATATTCCGCTCCCTACGGCATTCTACCCACGAGCTAACGGTGATACTGTAGTATAAAAGACCGGATTTGAATGTTTTCCATTGAGGTTAGGGTAAAGATTAAGAAAGGAAGGACAAGGATCTAGAGGAAGAAATGTCTTCCCAATCATCCTAATCTCCTTTATTAATAATTACCATAACCCCTAATATGATATCTAATTTAAGGCATTGAAAGAGATGTAGATCTTTATTTACCAAACTTTACCTAAATCTAATCCTAGCAAGTTTCATAATCCTAGTATAACTCAACTTAGTTTTAGATTTAATTAAAAGATCCAACACCCTTTGGAATTAGCTCGTAAGAACATTTAGGAGATTTACAACTTCCCTGTGGACCGACCCGTACTCACCGGCTAGCTACCAAGCGACGCCGTTCTTGATTGCGGTAATATATTTTTGATCGATAAAATCTCACATAATCAAGCGTCGTATAGATTTTGATGATATGTGATATAATTTTTAGAATCCAAAATAATTAGTTTCGTGAAAATTAGTTAGTATTTTGTAAATCTTGCATTGTAGTCTCTTTTGATCGATTGCCATGAAGTTTTGATTCGTATTGAAACTCCATCGCAATCACGTATCGTACGCGAATACTCGCCAAATAACTTTATTAGGTAACCATGCCCCATAGCCCTGACCAAGTGACTGTAGGAGAACCCCGTTGCTAAAAGCATCCACTCGGATGCTCGCGGCCACGGTGTTCCGCCTAAGTGTACTTCGTCGACGACATCGGGGTGCGGCCATTTACTAAACTTTCCGATGAGCAATCGATCGGGTAGTCGGGAATCTTGTTGAATTACTCGACTAAGCTATTGAAAAGTGTTTTCGATTTGAGGCTAAAATGCAAGGTTTATATGTTAGGCATGAAATTCGAAATATATGAGATGTTCCGGGTTTATGATGTCTAAGGAAATACGGATTCTAATTATTGTATTTTTTCATTTTTTTTCTGCGACCAGAAGTGTAATATGTGGCGTATCCTAAATCTTGTTGCTATATGTCAATGGAATTTGGGATATGCATATTTATTTTCGTTCATGACATGTGATGTTATGTGTTGCTGATATGTTATATTGGATCATCGTGAATGAATAGCCAGGGGTTTTATGTGAGATGAGACTTTTTCAATTTCATTCATGTAAAATTTGTATGTAATATTCTTTTATTGGGACACATCCGGGTTGAGGATGATGTCACCATTGATGTATATTATTTACTTTTCCGCATTATGATATACCTAAGACGGGGAGCACAAGTAACCGGGTTCTGGAGTCCAGTGGGAGACCATCGCGAGGAGTCGAGACCGGGTCTCCTAACTCTAGAATCGACAAGGTTGGTTGCTGTCACGCCCCGCTTCCCAAAAGAAGGAGAAGGATGACGTGGCATGGTCCGCAAGCTAACTGTATTGAAGGTGGTCTATTAAATACAGTTACGTTAAGCGTATGAATATTTAACATGCAGGGTGTGTACCAAAACAAAAATAATGAAAGCGAAAGGCATTTATTTCCATTAACCAAACTTTATTACATTCCAAAAGAAAGAGTAAAATAAACTAAGTAGTTTAATTACATCGAGGAGAAACAAAGGCCCTAAACATGTGGGCAACAACAAAAATTAAATCTAGCTAATCTTCCATCGTCCAGTCTGCATAATCTTCATAAGTTAGCTTCACACCTTGATCTTCGCCATAATACTCATTCTTATCTGACGGACATTCCAAAGATAGAGGAAGAAAAGGAAGGTCCGTCAACGAGTTATACTCGGGTAGGATTGCCTTATAAGGAAGTAGGTATAGAAACAAACAGGTGTATATAAATATAATGAATATGATGTACATGGGTATAAAGGTATAAAGTTGTATGCAAATTAGATATGTTGACAGAGGTATATGTTTGGTAAAGGTTCAAGTATAGTCAAACGAATATTCTGTCTGAGAGTTAGATCAGGTTAAACAAGGTATGTATGGATGGAATTGACTGGTGAACATACTCGTATCCTTGAGGTATCCCATGACTAGCAGGAAGCAGTATGAGCTGGTGCTCGTGCCTGGGATGGCAAACAATGTGGTAGCGTGAATATCCCCGAAAGGTGTCCCATGACAACTATGGAGTTTTGTCTAGCGTGAATATCACTCAAGTGCACAGGTATTACCATCCTTCAGTTCCATAATAAACAACAAGTTTAAACCGGTAAAATATCCATATCCAAGATACTGAATAACTCGTGTCTCATGAAGAAAGGTAAATAAGGTAAAAGGTGGGTATAGCACATGATGTGAGTTTAATGTTGAGTATCAATAGGTATTGTAAACGTTTTACTTTGTTAAACAAGGGTCCAGATACTCGCGATTATTCCGTTGTGGCCACGGAACAACATCGGGGCAGGGATCATGATCGAGTAGTAGGGGAATCAGAGTTCTGAATCTCCTTACCTAATCAAACTACACATCCCGTGGTTCAGTATAAAGGTTTTGACGAATTAGAGTTAGTGCGTATACCTCTAGGCATGGAATTTCCACATTGTATGTCATCCACATTTTGGATCATTCGCCCTCAAATAGGGTTAGTATTCTCCCGAATATCTGGTTAGTAGTCGTCCACATTTTGGACTGGTCACCCTGCCTGCAGGGATCTTCATATATGTATAGTCGTCCGTACATCAGACTAGTCACCCGAAATATCGGGATCTTCTCAATAAGTATTCCA
This sequence comes from Agapanthus africanus, assembly GCA_030015575.1. Lineage (NCBI taxonomy): Eukaryota > Viridiplantae > Streptophyta > Magnoliopsida > Asparagales > Amaryllidaceae > Agapanthus > Agapanthus africanus. Next base: position 27,945,311 of record JASDDO010000029.1, on the reverse strand, counting down.
TACCTAGGTCCGCGCATTCTTACCCTAACCGTATCATGTTTTGTATATGTCATAGTCGTGTAATCAATAAGTTGATCTTATTTAATTTGGTCTTCCACAACCGCTCGTTTTATCTTGTTATCTTCTAAAGTTTGTAATGTACTTCGTATCATCTTATAGAACACTTAGTTAATAAAGGATAATAGTGTTTAAATATTTTTATTATTTCTAAGAAAACCATGATCTTTGAAATATTCGTCATTTTTAGAAAACCCTAAATTTTTACTGAAAATATCCTTTCGATAAAAAGTTATGGTATTTTTTTGAAAATTATCTTTTAATAAGGTTTTAGACATCTTTTTTGAAAAATATCGTTATACGGGTCATGTTCTTTGTTGAAAATAGCCTTTTAATAATGGTCGAGGTATTTAATGAAATTATCTCTTTTTAGGATAGGTTAAGGTATTTTATTGTAATTAATAATTTTATGAAATTATAGCGTTTTAAGTTTGGGTAACGTTTTAGAAAGTACGTTCGTGTTGGCAACCGCTGCACATAGACGGCGGATTTATGTCCTTTTCAAGGACGATTGTCTATAAACCATGAGGTATTCACGTAAAACGTTACCCTATTATTAGGGTAACACATTAAACCTTAGTTAATATTCTAAGAAGAATTTATATAAAAATATCCTTTCGAGTGAAAAGGGCTAAGTTGGAAAAACCACATGACGTTATTTAAATTTAGTAATAACCCATTCCAAAAGGTGAAGGAATTTAGCAACATTATAGTAGTCGAAGAAAAAGGGTGTACGTAAAAATATAGATATATAACGTATCTAAACATAATTGTTCCAAATATCTTATCTAGTGTGGATATAAAAAAAAATAACTTTTTAACAAAATGAAGGTACTTTTGTGGAAGAAAGCTATTTCGAGATCACAAAAGTAGCATGGGTGAGTGTGGGTATGTAAGGGGTGAATTAATACTCATGAGTTATAATATTAGGCCTGTCACATTCTATATTGTATAAGAGTGCATCATTTTTTGGCATGTAGGCGTGATTACGGAAACCATTTTAATCATAGGTTAAGATTATCATCATTAAGGGTACAAAAGAATATGCATGCAAGAATATTATAACATCAATTTTAATGGGGGGTTGTTGATTAGAAGTCGGAACTAAGGTTATTGAAAAAAAGAAGAAGGTGACAGATGAGGGGAGATAGGCGGATCCTACCTTTTGTTTGAGTCGGATGCCGATGGGTTGAAAACGTAGGCTTGTACAAACTCCTCAATAGCTCCACGCTCAAATTTTTCTTTGGTGATTGGGTGGAGCCATAGCGTCGGCGTCGTCGATACGAAGGCGTGAGTATTTTTTTCAGAATTTTTGGAGTTCTGAGGTGTGAGAAATCAATGCTTGAAGTGCCTATTTATAGGGTTTTATCACCAACCATAAAATCCAAGAAATCCGTTAAATTTCCCCAAAATCCGTGCAGCCCAATGACTGCAGAATCATCAGCTGATGATTGCCACGCCACCAGTGCTTCGTGGCCGTTGGATCTTGATCTAACGGCCGAGATCGCGCCGCCAAGCCCATCTCTCGCGCCACGCGCCACGTACTCGAGTCTGCGTGTGGAGACCATGCGTTTTCGCGTGGTCCCCACCACGTGGGCGCCGCCACGAGGCTCTGGGCCATTGGATCTTGTATCCAACGGTCCAGATCAAGGGGATTTTAAATATATATATTTTTTTATAAAAGAATAATAAACTGTTTGTTATTTAAAAATTGAATCTGGTTTTAAAATAATTGTTAAAAATAGTTTAAAATACGGGAAAAAATGGAAAATTTTCAGAAAATATATTTTATCGTTATCTTTAGTATAAAAATAATTTTGGGCTAAAAATAAATAATATATCCATTCCTATGGTTTTAGCTAGTTATTAAAATCTAGTTTATCCTTTAAAATATTTTTAATTACGAATTAATTATTTTAATCGATAATTAAAATATGCAGATTATTTTAAGGCATTATAAAACATTTTAAGCCTATAAAAATGATAAATAGATTTTAGAAAATTCCTTTAATCATTTTCAATGCTTTGAAAATTACTAACATTACTTTAAAAATATTCTTCTATCAACGAAACACGTAAATAATTATTTGATAGTAGAAATTTAAATAAAATATATTTTATTAGGTGTTAGAAAACACGGTCGTTACAATTTACTCTCCTTAAAATAATTTCGTCCTCGAAATTTCAGAAGGTAGGTCAAGAAGAAAGAATTCACTAAGATGGGATTATCGCGGTTAAATATTTTAGGTCTCGCACCGTCGTCCCGTTTCCTCGCTTCCGTGTATGTCTGCCTAGTAGTTCTTTCTCCACTTAACTCTAGCCGGCTGGATGGTCTTGTCCCTCAAAGTTTCATCCGTCTATTATCCCGACCGGTTGCTGCTCATATGTTACGCCAACCTTTCCGTGATCTCAGAACGATCAAAAGTACGACTAGGGTTGCCAGCATACCTTCTCAACTGTGAGATATAAAAGTATTATGCACGTCCTCCGAAGAAAATAGCAGAACTAGGCTATACACAAACCCACCGTCTCCTTCCAAGATGTTAAACCGCCGATGAGTCGTGGGCTAAGTTTTCCGCGCTCTCTTCATTATATCACCATCTCCACTTTTTCTACAATTATCTCAATCTTACGAATTCTCCATATTCAGGATCGTCCCAATCGATCGGCACTTCTCCTATATAAAACTTGACCACACTCATCTGCTTCATGTGTTTCGACCATCCGTGTCTACACGTTCTTCTTATAGTTGTGTTTTTATATCTTCAGGATGAACATTACCATCGTCGGTTCTAGATCTGGACAGGATAGTTGCGTCCACAAGTATTTAGTTGTCTTGACGCATATGCAACTATATCGCCGCGCTGATATCTCGCACCACCAAGTCCCTTCTCCGAAAATTGCAGTTGATGCTTAAAACTTCTGGGTTTGCTACGAATGGCAAGAATGGTTGTGATAGTTACGATCTACCCTCCTTAGAATAATTTTATATTTAAAATTTTCAAAGGAGTAGCCACTACTGGGAACGGAAATTAGTAACGCTATCAGGAACCCTCTTTGCTGCATGTGTCGCCCCCGAGAGTTGGTGTATCACTTGATGCATGGAAAGTCTCTGAAGGGTTTAGGTACAAGGAATCGGAAAATGTAAAATCGGTAGTTGCTTCCGGATAGAAAAGTTTGGAAGTTGAAGGAAGGTTATGAATTGATGGAAGACTTGAGAGATATAACATAAAGGCAACTTTACGAAAACTAGAGGAATTAGAGTGTGTCTAATTAAGATTTGCACCGAAAGATAAATAAGTATGATATCAAAGAAAGGTTGAAAAAGAAAAGAGTACCTCTGCTGTCTTGCCACGCGGCATCAGACTTCTCGGCCATCATGGTGAAGGTCTGGCGTTTGGGTCCATTCCTTTGCGCTTGCTAAAAAACACGCTCCTGTGATGGCAAGGTTGGTCCCTTTGGTGATGCCCCTTGACCGGTTGGTTAAGTGGCGGAAGGTGGCCAGTTTCCCTGTTGTGGTGCCACATAGTTAGCCGGCTTGTTGACGGGGCCTGATTGTCTCCCTCTCTAAGGACAGTCCCCAAAGGCATGATCCGGAGACCCACAGACTATGCAAAGTTTTTTCAAAATGCGACAGTCTCTCCTGTAGTGTCCGGTCCTACCACAATGATTGCATATAACGGCTGGTTTTCCGAAGATAGTTGGTCCGGATGGTCTCTTGGGTTTATGTCTCCCGTTGAATCTGGAAGATGATCCCTCAAAGATTTGATTGGCTGGTCGCTTAATGCCAGACAAACGGTCATCCTTCCTCATGCGTCTATGAAAGTCTTCAAAGTTTCGTACCGCCACTAAGATTTCATCATAAGTCGAAAGAGTAGCTGAAGACATGGAGGACTGCGTCTTCAGGTCCAATCCTTGCCTGAATCTCTTAGCATAAAGTTTTGAGGTTTCCACCAGATGATGTGCGAACCGACTTGACCTTGCAAACTCCGAAGTGTACTCGTCCTCAGACTTATCCCACATGCTCCCTTGTTGGAATTGTATAAACTCTCTTTCCATCTCTAGGTGTGCCACAGCTGGAAAGTACAGGGTATCAAAACGCTGTTTGAACATTTCCCAGTCGATGGGCTCCTTCAATCTGCTTTCCTCCGCCTCCCACCATATCCTGGCATTATCCATAAGTTGTAGCTTAATGATCTTCACCCACGCGTCCTTCGGAATTTGGGCGGCATCGAGATCGTTGACTCTTCCCTTTAGCCATTCTTCGGCTTCAAAAGGAGTTTCCTTTCCCGAAAAAGTCTTAGGGTGGAGTGATCTGAACTTCTTCACTCCCACCGAACCTTGAGGAACTAGGGCTAGTGCCTTACTTAAAATCTCTGCTTGCTGCTGCCTACTTTCTCGTAGCTCCTGATGAAGGGCAGCTGTATGCTGCTGCTGTTGCTCCAGTAATCTTTGCATCATTTGTAGCATAGCTGCTTGCTGAGCAGCGGATTCATTGACTCCATTTCCCCTTCAGTTGCGGTCATGGTGTCGTCCGGCCATTGATGATCAGAATAGGTTAGGTTACAAACAGGCTGAGGGATGAGACAAGATAATAGCTTGCATGGAAGAACAACAATTAATGCAAGAGAGAGACTAATAAGAAGAGCAAGAGACACGAGAGATTTTTGCTCGAAACCATGATTTTATTATCCAACTTCAATATGGAGAGTACAACCGAAAAGTAAGGACATGCCCCTACTATTCCTACATCGTTTTATTCGGCCAAAGAAAAGGAAAAATACTTATTAGTCTCAATTATGGGAGTTCAACAAGTGGTGATAGGTCCTCGCACTAAGAAAGGTATGGCCATTCCCACGGTGCCTTGTGGGGACAACTGCCTGAGTTTTTTCGGCCTCGAGTTCCTCCTCACTCGAAGCTTTGTCCTTCGACTCATCCTCGGCAGGAGCCTCGTTCTCTGATTCCACCTCTATAAGGTCTTCTTCTTCTACAGGAGCCTCCTCATCCGGATCATATTCCATAGGATTCTCTTCGCCGGAGGAGCTTCTTTTTCTGGCCCATCCTCTATATGCTCCTCTTCCATAGGATCTTCTTCTTCATCTTCGGAGTCATTGGCCATCATAGGCTCCAGAGTTGCAGCATCGACTTCTTCGTCTTCAGAGTCGCTGTCGGAAATGACCGCCTGAGAGTCTACTACTTCATCGTCTGAATCTCCAGAGGTAGCTTCAAAAGACATGTCATCCTTGTCGGAAAGATTTGCCATGACCTGAAGGGAAGGTCATGGACAGGGTACATAATGTCAAGGAAGGGACAAGGGACATAGGAAAATTATGAAATCGGTATAGATGGATGAGATTAACAAATATAATAAGTCGATTAACGGTTTCATTTTAGTACACAAGATGACTTGCATGGGGCCACCACAAAAACCTGTCACGCCCGGCTTCCCAAAAGAAGGAGAAGAATGACGTGGCATGGTCTGCAACCTAACTGTATTGAAAGTGGTCTATTCAATACAGTTACGTTAAGCGTATGAATATTTAACAGGCAGGGTGTGTAACAAAACAAAAATAATAAAGGCGAAAGGTATTTATTTCCATTAACCAAACTTTATTACATTCCGAAAGAAAGAGTAAAATAAACTAAGTAGTTTAATTACATCGAGGAGAAACAAAAGCCCTAAACATGTGGGCAACAAAAAAAATTAAATCTAGCTAATCTTCCATCGTCCAGTCTGCATAATCTTCATAAGTTGGCTTTACACCTTGATCCTCGCCATAATACTCATATTTATCTGACGGACATTCCAAAGATAAAGGAAGAAAAGGAAGGTCCGTCAGCGAGTTATACTCGGGTAGGATTGCCTCATAAGGAAGTAGGTATAGAAACAAACAGGTGTATATAAATATAATGAATATGATGTACATGGGTATAAAGGTATGAGGTTGTATGCAAATTAGATATGTTGACAGAGGTATATGTTTGGTAAATGTTCAAGTCAAGTTAAACGAATATTCAGTCTAAGAGTTAGATCAGGTTAAACAAGGTGTGTATGGACGGAATTGACTGGTGAACAGACTCGTATCCTTGAGGTATCTCATGACTAGCTGGAAGCAGTATGAGCTGGTGCTCGTGCCTGAGATAGCAAGCAATGTGGTAGCGTGAACATCCTCGAAAGGTGTCCCATGACTACTATGGAGTTTTGTCTAGCGTGAATATCACTCAAGTGCACAGGTATTACCACCCTTCAGTTCTATAATAAACAACAAGTCTAAACCGGTAAAATATCCATATCCAAGATACTGAATAATTCGTGTCTCATGAAGAAAGGTAGATAAGGTAACAGGTGGGTATAGCACCTGATATGAGTTTAGTGTTGAGTATCAATAGGTATTGTAAACGTTTTAGTTTGTTAAACAAGGATCCGGATACTCGCGATTATTCCGTTGTGGCCACGGAACAACAACCGGGGAAGTGAAATGTACCGTTTCACTTCCCGGGATCATGATCGAGTAGTAGGGGAATCCGAGTTCCGAATCTCCTTGCCTAATCAAACTACCCATCCCCTGGTTCAGTATAAAGGTTTTGACGAATTAGAGTTCGTGCATATACCTCCAGGCATGGAATTTCCACATTGTATGTCATCCACATTTTGGATCATTCGACCTCAAATAGGGTTAGTATTCGCCCGAATATCGGGTTAGTAGTCGTCCACACTTTGGACTGGTCACCCTGCCTGTAGGGATCTTCATATATGTATAGTCGTCCGTACATCAGACTGGTCACCCAGAATATCGGGATCTTCTCAATAAGTATTCCATACATAGGTCCATGCATTCTAACCCTAACCGTATCATGTTTTGTATATGTCATAGACGTGTAATAAATAAGTTGATCTCATTTAATTTGGTCTTCTAAAAGCGCTCGTTTTATCCTGTTATCTTCTAAACTTTGTAAAGTACTTCGTATCATCTTATAGAACACTTAGTTAATAAAAGATAATAGTGTTTAAGTATTTTTATTATTTCTAAGAAAACCATGATGTTTGAAATATTCGTCATTTTTAGAAAACCTTAATGTTTTACTGAAAATATCCTTTCGATAAAAGGTTATGGTATTTATTTGAAAATTATCTTTTAATAAGGTTTTAGACATCCTGTCACGCCCCGCTTCCCAGAGTACGCAAGATTGGGCACGTGACATAGCCAACCATGCTACCTGTGGGTAGGAAGTATCCATCCACAGTCACATTACGGCTGTAGAGATATCAAGAACAAGATAAATAAACTATCTAACACATGTCCAAATCCATAATAACAAGAGTCAATGAAAAATAAGTGCGGAAGCAAATGATCCAATATAATAATAGAAAGGTACGTCCCATAATGCGGGATCACACCTGGAAATAAAATGCAATAAATGAACTAACCACTACAGAACTCACAAATCAGCCTGCTGGCTGAAGTACTCCTGCTCGGTCGGCGACAGTGGTAAAGAATCTCGGCCATGCAAAACCCAGACGTCAGCGCGTCATATCAACCAGTAATATAATATGAACATGGTAATAAGCAATGCAGTGATGAACATGAATAAAACAATAATATGAAATAACAGTGCAGGGTAGTGTGCAGTGGGTAACTAAACTGTTCTATCAGGTTTTCTATTCTAAAGTCTTTGAAATCAATTGATGACTCGTCGATGTAACTCAATAGTATCCCGTGCATGCCCGGGACCACGGTCAAGACCCTCGGGGCTGAATCCGAGACGTGCCGCTAGGCAGTAATAGGTAGCAGGATGGACGAGTGATGTCAGCATCATCACTCCCGGACTGGCCAAGCCCGTAAGACTGATCAGAACAGGTATCGAACTGTTGAGTTACAAGTCGGTTTCACCTTTGATTTCCCCATACCCCCACGTTATGTATGTCAGGTCAGGTATTCAGTAATCAAGAACTAATGCCAACACAGGATCAGGTAAAAGCAGGTTTGTCTGGGTAGACAACAGGAATGGTCCATGAGGACCCCAAGTCAGGTTTGTTGGCATTAGGCATGAGATCAGGTAACAAGTCAGGTCATGGTACAACAGGTTGAGTCGGTATGTATATATATCGTGTGTAGCAAGGTCAGGTCAATATGTAATGCAATCGAATGTGTGCTCATAACAGGTATAGAAGCGAATAAGGAACAACAGCAGGAAACGCAGTAAATAACAATAATAGTTCATTTAATCACAATGGTGCTTTGTATTATCTTATTAACGGGTTCGAGCACCCTTGGGGTGCAATAATCACAAGGTAAAGCAACATCAATAACATAAAGTAATGAAGCTATATGAAACTAAACTAAAGCATAAATAATTGTCACATGGATGATCTAACAAATAAAGCAAGGACGATCTAATTGGTTTTGTTAGCTAAAGCATGGATTAATAGCAGACCAATTAATTACATGAAGCTACTATAATGATTCAATGTTAATGATAATTGCAACCGTCAATTCCAAGTTATACTATAATATCGATTTTACCATCAACTGTGTGGTTATATTAAATAATATGATAATTAAATGTATAGCAAGACTTGATCTTGTATATTAGCATGTTAGAGCAAGTATTCGGATACTTGCCTCGACGGTTTCGCAAACCGGAAAACACGAACGTAGCGTCGGCGGAAAACACGCGACGGATGCACGGGTCGCGGATCGAGTCCAAACAACGAACAGCGGGACCACACGGACCGGAGTACTTCGCTGGAGAGTCGGGTCAAGTCGTCGGCACGGCCGGAATCCGGCGAAATGTCAAAATGGCGACGAGGTTAGCAAAATACAAACTATGGACACGAACGGCCAGCGAGGGGTTAACACGCAGGGAGAAAGTAAAGAGATGCTTACAGGGGTGGCACGGGTGTCAACCGCGACGGGTTCGACGGCGATGGGGCGCCGGCGAGGCAGCGACGGCGGCAGTCTAGGCTGGAAATTGCTGGAGGTCGCTGGAATGGGATTGTGCGGTGAGTAGAGGAGGTCCTGGCCTGGTCTGGATCGTAGGGGGAAGAGGAGGTGGTCGGCGGTGCGCTGGAGACGACGACGAGGCGCGATCTCCGGCGAACAGGGTTTGGTGTTAGGGTTAGGCTCGTGTTCAGTTGCAGTCCGGCGAGGGAACAAGGAGGAAGATGAAGAGGTCGGGACGAGGGTGAAGGGAGGAAGTCGACGTCGTCGGCGATGGGAGGCGGCGGCGACGGCGAGCACTGCGGGTGCAGGTGGCGTGGCGTTGGCTGCAGGCTCTGGGAGGAGGGAGCAGAGGAGGACGGAGGTGCGGCGTAGGCAAGGGTGCTGGTGGTGGTCTCGTCGGCGCGGGGACTGCGGCGGCGACGGCGACGAGGTGGCTAGGGTTTGATGGGGGTTCGAGGGTTTCTCGTGGTGGGTTTCTGCGATGGGGACGAAGGAAATAAAAGGGTTAGAGAGAGAGAGAGAGGATTTAAAGGAGGAGAGAGAGAGAGATGGGGTAGAGAGAGATAGGGAGAGATTTTAGGAGAGAGAGAGAGAGTGAGATTAGAGAGAGGAGAGATAGAGAGAGAACGAGGTGGGGCCCACGAGAGAGATTAGCCTCGTGATTGGCTGGGAGGTGTAAAGGGAAAAATTTGAATTAAAATTTTAAAAGATTTAAACTGTTACATGAGTGACAGAAATATATATATGCATAGTTTTAGATTTTAATTTAAATGTGTATTTTGGCGCTAGATGAGACATTTCCAAATCGCGCCCGGGTTGCGCCCAAATGTTTCAAATTCAAAAAATAGGATTTTAAGCGGGTTCCAAATTTTAAAATGAGATGTTTTATGATTAAAATGCATGCCCCCAAGTCGGACACTTGCACGCGCGCGTAGCCGTCCAAACTCGCCCGTTTCACCGAAGGGGATGAAATCTCGACGCGCTGACGCTACCACGCGACTAGTGGTGACGAGTAGGCCAATATGGATATTTTTAATTTCATTTTAGGTGTTAAAATTTGTTATAGGCAAAAATGACTTAGCCGGTTAAAATTTTGCAACAAGCTCCAAACAAGCAAGACAAATGAAATGAGCAATGTCTAACACTCAACCAGTAACATAAATAGTATTATTGGGCTCGGGTGTTACATCATACCCAACTACAAAAAGAATTTCTTCCTCGAAATTCCAAGAATACAGGATAGCTAACTACAAGAAGAGGTGAGGAAACTTCTGCCGGATCTCGTCTTCTCGCTCCCAAGTGGATTCTCCATGCGATCGATCACCCCAAGAAACTAGCACAAGAGGGATAACCTTGTTCTTAAGAACCTTTTCTCTTCGATCCTTGATTTCAACCGGTCGCTCCTCAAAAGTTAGGTTCTCCCGTACAGTCAACTCCGAATGATCCAAGACGTGGGTCTCATCTCGAACATACTTCCGTAGTTGAGATACATGAAACACCTCGTGCACTCCTGCCAATGACTGTGGTAACGCCAAACGGTACGCTACCTGTCCAACACGCTCCAATATCTCGAAGGGTCCAACGAATCGAGGACTAAGCTTTCCCCGACTCCCAAAGCGAATCACCCCTCTAGTCGGTGATATCTTCAAGAATACCAAATCACCCACGGCGAACTCTAGAGGTCTTCTTGACGTGTCAGCCCAACTTTTCTGTCTGTCTTGAGCTGCCTTCATATGCTTCCTGATGGTATTCACCTTCTCGACTGTCTGTACCACCAAATCTGGTCCTAGTAACCTTCGTTCACCAACATCATCCCAACAAACAGGTGAACGACACTTACGACCATACAACGCTTCAAACGGAGCCATCTGAAAAGTCGCTTGGAAGCTATTGTTGTACGAAAACTCCACCAAGTGTAGGTGATCCTCCCAAGAACCTTTGAAGTCCAACATGCAAGATCTCAACATATCTTCAAGAGTCTGGATCGTTCTCTCCGATTGTCCATTAGTTTGAGGATGATAAGCTGTGCTAAACTTCAATCGAGTCCCCAAACTTTCTTGTAAACTCCTCCAGAAGTGTGACAAGAACCGAGTGTCCCGATCGGACACGATGCTCACCGGTACTCCATGCAATCTTACAATCTCCTGCATGTACCGCTCTGCCAAAGTCTCCGTCGATTGACCAACCCGAAAAGGAATAAAGTGAGCCGCCTTGGTCAACCGATCGACAATCACCCATACTGCACTGTTGCCCTTTGGACTCCGCGGTAAAGCCGTCACGAAATCCATGGTTATATGTTCTCACTTCCACTGAGGAATCGGAAGTGGTTGCGACAAACCAGCAACCCTCTGGTGTTCAGCCTTGACTTGCTGACACACCAAGCACTTAGCCACGAAGCGAGCAATCTCCCGTTTCATACCTTCCCACCAGAAGTGCTGTCGAATATCTCGGTACATCTTTGTCCCTCCTGGATGTACAGAGTAAGCTGAACTGTGTGCCTCCTTCATAGGCTCTTCACGTACATCCCTTTTTGGCACACACACACGGCTACCATACCTCAACGAACCATCTTCGTGGATCAGTAAATCGGTTCGTAGTCCGGCTTCAACCTGCTCTCGAAACTTTTGCAGTCTAGGATCCTGCGATTGTGCCGCTTTAACCTTCTCAACTAAGGACGACTGTACTTGCAACTGCATCAACTGTCCCGTAGCATGTGGTAGCACAACCTCCAAGTCAAATCTTCGAAAATCCGTAATGATCTCCCTTTGTGCAGTCAATACCTGAATCGCTGGTAACCGACTAAGCGCATCCGGCACGACGTTAACTTTTCTCGGATGGTACTTAAGATCAAGGTCGTAGTCGGCCATCAGCTCCAACCATCTGCGTTGCCTCATGTTCAACTCCTTCTGAGTGAATACATACTTCAAGCTCTTGTGATCTATAAAGACTTCGACTCTCTCGCCCAAAAGGTAGTGTCTCCAAATCTTCAAGGCGAAGATCACGGCCGTAAGCTCCAAGTCATGAGTCGGGTAATTCTTCTCATGATTCTTCAGTTGCCTCGATGCGTAAGCTACGACCTTCCCATTCTGCATCAAAACACATCCCAATCCTTTTCCAGATGCGTCGCTGTGAATCACCAGTCCTCCTGAATTGTCTGGTACGGTCAGGATAGGGGCGGTTATCAGCTTCTGCTTCAACGTCTCGAAGGCCAATGCACATCCATCCGTCCAAACAAAAGGTACTTCCTTGCGCGTAAGCTTGGTCAACGGTTCTGTCAAACGAGCGAGTTTTCCACAAATCTCCTGTAGTATCCGGCCAAACCAAGGAAACTTCTTATCTCAGCCACATTTCTTGGAATAGGCCAAACTCGAACTGCTGCAATCTTCTCGGGATCGACGGCGATTCCATCGCCCGACACGACATGCCCCAGAAACTTCACTTCTTCCAGCCAGAATTCGCATTTACTCATCTTCGCATACAATTTCTCTCGTCTCAGTGTCTGCAGTGCGATCTTCAAATGCTCAGCATGCTCCTCCGGACTCCTCGAGTGAACCAGAATGTCGTCAATGAATACCACAATAAACTGGTCCAAGAACGGTGGAAAGATTCGGTTCATCAAGTCCATGAATATTGCCGGCGCATTCGTTACTCCGAAGGGAATTACTAGATACTCGAAATGTCCATACCGAGTTCGAAACGCCGTCTTTGCAAATGTCTTCTGCTTTCACTCGGACCTGATGATACCCGGATCGCAAATCCAGTTTCGAGAATACTCTCGCGCCACTAAGCTGCTCAAAAAGTTCTCCAATGCGAGGGATCGGGTACTTGTTCTTAATAGTCACCCGGTTCAATTCTCGATAATCAATGCACATCCTTCTCGTGCCATCCTTCTTCTTTATTAGAAGAACTGGAGCTCCCCAAGGCGAGTTGCTGCTTCGAATCCAACCCTTCGCAAGTAATTCACCAACTTGCTTCTTAACTCCTTCCAATTCCACTGGTGCCATCGGATAATAAGCTTTAGATACTGGCGCTGCACCAGGACTAAGGTCAATCGCGAACTCCACGTCTCCTCGGTGGTAAACCCGATATATCTTTACTACTTCCATGAGATCGCGAACTACCACCGGTTCTTCACAACCATCAATTTCCATAGCTGCGAGAATACCATGCGTCGGCCCAGCCCTAAACTCGATTGGCCCGACAGAACTGCCTCCCTACCGCAACTGCTGTCTGTATCGTTGGCCGCGAAAGGTCCAGCGAAACTTCTGAGTCTCGTCCATTCTGCTGCTTGTACGTCCACGGTTGCTCCATTCTGCCTTATTCCGATGAACTTCTCTTCCATTTCCTCGGCGCAGTCCGCGGAAGGACTTCTCCAGGAAACTCTTAGAGAAATCCGCCCACTGCTTGGCTTGGGCAAGCGGTTCTCGTCCACAAGCCACCACTCTCGGGCGTAATCCACTAGTTGAATGCGCACTACATCAACTCCTTTGTCCTCTGGAATCTGTGCCGCAATCAACAAATTCTCCGTGCCGACTAGCCACTGTGCGGCTGGCACGGCTCCTTTAAACCAGTCAATGTAGACGGACCCAAAGTCTGAAATCTGCTACAGTCCCTACTCGGTCAACTGGTCTAGTTCCAACCTCGTTCACAGACTGCTGAACGATCTGCAAACCTTCCTGGAACGAGTCCGCTTGCTGCTGGATCAGCTCGGTCTGTTTCTTTGATTTCCAGCATTCCTCTTATCACTCCAAGCATGGCGGCTTCGTTCACACGCCTCTGGTACGTCTTTAACTTCTTACCTGTCATAATCCTGAACTCAAAACACCCAACATTAGCATGATGATAGATTCTGAATATGGATCAAGGCTAGAACTCCAAGATACTTAAATAGAGTACCACATTGTAACTATGCCGCGGTATCATAGCCACAATTACTTAACTCCACCCAAGTCGCCCAAGTCCTAGGGATAACAAGAAATCAGGTTTCCGAGCCGACATGCAGAGTAAGTTTGCACGTCGTAAAAGATGTAATCCGGAAGAATGTGATTCAAGAATGGTAAAACGGTCAAGGTGGCAGGACATGTTTCCTAAGCACGGGTATTCTGATTCGTGTATCGGGTACAATACCCAACTACAAAAGAATCAACCCAACTAATCCATGGCGCTCTGATACCAAAAGAACCATGTCACACCCCGCTTCCCAGAGTACGCAAGATTGGGCACGTGACATAGCCAACCATGCTACCTGTGGATAGGAAGTATCCATCCACAGTCACATTACGGCTGTAGAGATATCAAGAACAAGATAAATAAACTATCTAACACATGTCCAAATCCTTAATAACAAGAGTCAATGAAAAATAAGTGCGAAAGCAAATGATCCAATATAATAATAGAAAGGTACGTCCCATAATGCGGGATCACACCTGGAAATAAAATGCAATAAATGAACTAACCACTACAGAACTCACAAATCAGCCTGCTGGCTGAAGTACTCCTGCTCGGTCGGCGACAGTGGTAAAGAATCTCGGCCATGCAAAACCCAGACGTCAGCGCGTCATATCAACCAGTAATATAATATGAACATGGTAATAAGCAATGCAGTGATGAACATGAATAAAACAATAATATGAAATAACAGTGCAGGGTAGTGTGCAGTGGGTAACTAAACTGTTCTATCAGGTTTTCTATTCTAAAGTCTTTGAAATCAATTGATGACTCGTCGATGTAACTCAATAGTATCCCGTGCATGCCCGGGACCACGGTCAAGACCCTCGGGGCTGAATCCGAGACGTGCCGCTAGGCAGTAATAGGTAGCAGGATGGACGAGTGATGTCAGCATCATCACTCCCGGACTGGCCAAGCCCGTAAGACTGATCAGAACAGGTATCGAACTGTTGAGTTACAAGTCGGTTTCACCTTTGATTTTCCCATACCCCCACGTTATGTATGTCAGGTCAGGTATTCAGTAATCAAGAACTAATGCCAACACAGGATCAGGTAAAAGCAGGTTTGTCTGGGTAGACAACAGGAATGGTCCATGAGGACCCCAAGTCAGGTTTGTTGGCATTAGGCATGAGATCAGGTAACAAGTCAGGTCATGGTACAACAGGTTGAGTCGGTATGTATATATATCGTGTGTAGCAAGGTCAGGTCAATATGTAATGCAATCGAATATGTGCTCATAACAGGTATAGAAGCGAATAAGGAACAACAGCAGGAAACGCAGTAAATAACAATAATAGTTCATTTAATCACAATGTTGCTTTGTATTATCTTATTAACGGGTTCGAGCACCCTTGGGGTGCAATAATCACAAGGTAAAGCAACATCAATAACATAAAGTAATGAAGCTATATGAAATTAAACTAAAGCATAAATAATTGTCACATGGATGATCTAACAAATAAAGCAAGGACGATCTAATTGGTTTAGTTAGCTAAAGCATGGATTAATAGCAGACCAATTAATTACATGAAGCTACTATAATGATTCAATGTTAATGATAATTGCAACCGTCAATTCCAAGTTATACTATAATATCGATATTACCATCAACTGTGTGGTTATATTAAATAATATGATAATTAAATGTATAGCAAGACTTGATCTTGTATATTAGCATGTTAGAGCAAGTATTCGGATACTTGCCTCGACGGTTTCGCAAACCGGAAAACACGAACGTAGCGTCGGCGGAAAACACGCGACGGATGCACGGGTCGCGGATCGAGTCCAAACAACGAACAGCGGGACCACACGGACCGGAGTACTTCGCTGGAGAGTCGGGTCAAGTCGTCGGCACGGCCGGAATCCGGCGAAATGTCAAAAAGTCGACGAGGTTAGCAAAATACAAACTATGGACACGAACGGCCAGGGAGGGGTTAACACGCAGGGAGAAAGTAAAAAGATGCTTACAGGGATGGCACGGGTGTCAACCGCGATGGGTTTGACGGCGATGGGGCGCCGGCGAGGCAGCGACGGCGGCAGTCTAGGCTGGAAGTTGCTGGAGGTCGCTGGAATGGGATGGTGCGGTGAGTAGAGGAGGTCCTGGCCTGGTCTGGATCGTAGGGGGAAGAGGAGGTGGTCGGCGGTGCGCTGGCGACGACGACGAAGCGCGATCTCCGGCGAACAGGGTTTGGTGTTAGGGTTAGGCTCGGGTTCAGTTGCAGTCCGGCGAGGGAAGAAGGAGGAAGATGAAGAGGTCGGGACGAGGGTGAAGGGAGGAAGTCGACGTCGTCGACGATGGGAGGCGGCGGCGACGGCGAGCACTGCAGGTGCAGGTGGCGTGGCGTTGGCTGCAGGCTCTGGGAGGAGGGAGCAGAGGAGGATGGAGGTGCGGCGTAGGCAAGGGTGCTGGTGGTGGTCTCGTCGGCGCGGGGACTGCGGCGGCGACGGCGACGAGGTGGCTAGGGTTTGATGGGGGTTCGAGGGTTTCTCGTGGTGGGTTTCTGCGATGGGGACGAAGGAAATATAAGGGTTAGAGAGAGAGAGGATTTAAAGGAGGAGAGAGAGAGAGAGATGGGGTAGAGAGAGATAGGGAGAGATTTTTAGAGAAAGAGAGAGAGAGAGAGTGAGATTAGAGAGAGGAGAGATAGAGAGATAATGAGGTGGGGCCCACGAGAGAGGTTAGCCTCGTGATTGGATGGGAGGTGTAAAGGGAAAAATTTGAATTAAAATTTTAAAAGATTTAAACTGTTACATGAGTAACAGAAATATATATATGCATAGTTTTAGATTTTAATTTAAATGGGTATTTTGGCGCTAGATGAGACATTTCCAAATCGCGCCCGGGTTGCGCCCAAATGTTTCAAATTCAAAAAATAGGATTTTAAGCGGATTCCAAATTTTAAAATGAGATGTTTTACGATTAAAATGCATGCCCCCAAGTCGGACACTTGCACGCGCGCGTAGCCGTCTAAACTCGCCCGTTTCACCGAACGGGATGAAATCTCGACGCGCGGACGCTACCACGCGACTAGTGGTGACGAGTAGGCCAATATGGATATTTTTAATTTCATTTTAGGTGTTAAAATTTGTTATAGGCAAAAATGACTTAGCCGGTTAAAATTTTGCAACAAGCTCCAAACAAGCAAGACAAATGAAATGAGCAATGTCTAATACTCAACCAGTAACAGAAATAGTATTATTGGGCTCGGGTGTTACACATCCTTTTTGAAAAATATTGTTATACGGGTCATGTTCTTTGTTTAAAATAGCCTTTTAATAAAGGTCAAGATATTTAATGAAATTATCTCTTTTTAGGATGGGTTAAGATATTTTATTGTAATTAATAATTTTATGAAATTATAGCGTTTTAAGTTTGGATAACGTTTTAGAAAATACGTTCGTGTTGGCAACCGCTGCATATGGACGGCATGATTTGTGTCATTTTCAAGGACAATTGTCTATAAACCACAAGGTATTCTCGTAAAACATTACCCTATTATTAGGGTAACACATTAAACCTTAGCTAATATTCTAAGAAGAATTTATATAAAAATATCCTTTCGAGTGAAAGGGGCTAACTTGAAAAAACCACATGATGTTATTTAAATTTAGTAATAACCCCTTTCAAAAGGTGAAGGAATTTAGCAACATTATAGTAGTCAAAGAAAAAGGGTGTACGTAAAAATATAGATCTATAACGTATCTAAAAATAATTGTTCCAAATATCTTCTCTCGTGTGGATATAAAAAAAATATAACTTTTTAACAAAACGAGGGTACTTTTGTGGAAGAAACCTATTTCGAGATAACAAACGTAGCATGGGTGAGTGTGGGTATGTAAGGGGTGAATTAATACTCGCTGGTTATAACATTAGGCCTGTCATATACCATATTGTATGAGAGTACAACATTTTTTGGCATATAGGCGTGATTACGGAAACCATTTTAATCATAGGTTAAGATTATCATGATTAAGGATACAAAAGAATATGCATCCAAGAATATTATAACATCAATTTTAATGGGGGGTTGTTGATTAGAAGTCGGAACTAAGGTTATTGAAAAAAAGAAGAAGGTGACAGATGAGGGGAGAGAGACGGATCCTATCTTGTGTTTGAGTCGGATGCCGATGGGTTGAAAACGTAGGCTTGTACAAACTCCTTAATAGCTCCGCGCTCAGATTTTTCTTTGGTGATTGGGTGGAGCCGTAGCGTCGGCATCGTCGATACGAAGGCGTGAGTATTTTTTTCAGAATTTTTGGAGTTCTGATGTGTGAGAAATCAATGCTTGAAGTGCCTATTTATAGGGTTTTATCACCAACCATAAAATCCAAGAAATCCGTTAAATTTCCCCAAAATCCGCGCCGCCCAATGATTGCAGAATCATCAGCTGATGATTGCCGTGCCGCCAGTGCTTCGTGGCCGTTGGATCTTGATCCAACCGCCGAGATCGCGCCGCCAAGCCCATCTCTCGCGCCACGCATCACGCGCTCGAGTCTGCGTGTGGAGACCACGCGTTTTCGCGTGGTCCCCACCACGTGGGCGCCGCCGCGAGGGTCTGGGCCGTTGGATCTTGTATCCAACGGTCCAGATCAAGCGGATTTTATATATATATATATATATATATATTTAATAAAAGAATAATAAACTGTTTGTTATTTAAAAATTGAATTTGGTTTTAAAATAATTGTTAAAAATAGTTAAAAATACGGGAAAATTATGGAAAATTTTCGGAAAATATATTTTATCGTTATCTTTAGTATAAAAATAATTTTGGGCTAAAACTAAATAATATATCCATTCCTATGGTTTTAGCTAGTTATTAAAATCTAGTTTATCCTTTAAAACATTTTTAATTACGAATTAATTATTTTAATCGGCAATAAAAATATGCAGATTATTTTAAGGTATTATAAAACATTTTAAGCTTATAAAAACGATAAATAGATTTTAGAAAATTCCTTTAATCATTTTCAATGCTTTGAAAATTATTAGCATTACTTTGAAAATATTTTTCTATCCACGAAACACGTAATTAATTATTTGATATTAGAAATTTAAATAAAATATATTTTATTAGGTATTAGAAAACACGGTTGTTACAGTTGCTGCTCTCGTAGGGGTCTAGGGATGTGGGTTTGTCTATTCATCACGACTGTGGAATCCATGTTTTTCATACTGGCTGAATTTAAAACAGGGACCTGATATATCCAATATTTCATATGTGGGCTTCTGCTGCTTGGTTCTGTGATGTGATCATATAACTGCGTGAGACGAAAGCTATATATATATATATATATGATATATTTAATAAGCGTTGCTTATGTTTTGCACCCGTGCTAGTCCAGCCCCCGCTCTGCCGTTAGTTAAGTAACTTAACGGTGCACGACGGGACCCATGGCGAATGCAGATGGCATAAGCATACGTTCTATTTTTGTTTCATTTTCTATGATGTTTAGGAAACATTAAATGATGGGACTTCATTAATGAGATTAATGAAAAGAAAAGAAACCTAAAGATGTTGTAGAATAAAAAGTTTTTAAAAAGATAGCTCTAGTTCTTGCTTTGCATAGTGGTATTCCTTGATGAATATCCAGCACCTCATTCGATGAGGAAAGAGCCGAGATCCCTTCACCCGGGGTGACCTCTTTAGCTAAACTAGCAAATGCTATAACCCATGCGGTTTTGTTTTAATAGCTTCTCTAATTCTTGTTTTGCATAGTGGCATTCCTTGATGAATATCCAGCACCTCATTCGATAAGGAAAGAGCCGAGATCCCTTCATCGGGAGTGACCTCTTTAGCGAAACTAGAAAAAGCGACAAAAAACACTCCTTTTCAAATCACTAGACTCCGAAAAGATATCAAGTTCATTACGTGATAAGTTTTCATAAAAACCAGCCGCAGCCCTCCGTCATTTCAGATAAGTACTATTTAGTATTCGTGCTACGTTTGTTGACCATAGCCAAGGCGTAGTGTGTGGTAGCAAATTAGTGCTTATCTGCAACATGTGATGCGATTCGATTTGAGTAGTCGTACGGCTTTGTTGATCTTAACCAAGGGTCATACGGATGGGTTTAATTCAATAAATAAATGACGGGTTGAACTTGGCTAGCACTTATGATTTGTTGGCCATAGCCAAGGTCATAAGTTGCTAGGGATAAAAACAGATATTGGGAATTTCAAGTGTTGAAATTTGCAATGAAATTGCATACCTTCTATATGATAGTTGGATCCCGATACCAACTGCGAGTAAGAGATACTCCTGGGAGAGTTTTCCACTTTACAATTAGCCGATCCAATAGGTGTCTAAGAAAGATGTTAACGGGGTTGATGCCCCTGCGGAAACAAGGTTATTTAATTAGTTTCATGCGAAAACATGGGGAGACTCTCTCGGAGTACCAATACCTTCCTGGCCAAACGATTGGCGAACTTGTAGGGTGTAATTAATCCCGGCTAATCTTACCTTTTAGGGTTTGAAGGAAGATTTGATAAAAACAGTGGGAGCCATCCTAATTAGATAAGATAATAACCAATCTAATCTTGCAAGATAGCACGCTAAAGTGTTTCCTTCTCTCTCTCTCCAGGTAGCAACCAATGACACGCCTTAATCAAGATAATAATATGGATGTATTGACCGAACCCGCTTATTATACTAAGCTGGGGAACGTTGGTTCCGCTTTTTCTTATGATTATCATAAGTCTAAGGAAGGGATAGGGGAATATCAGGATTCCCATGCCACCTAAACGAAGAATAAGCATGTTGATGCTCAAAGGAGTCGTACAAACAGGTTGATTTTGGGTACAGTCCCGAATCACATGGAGGCAATGAGCGATAGGAGGGGTTTTGTCTCTGCCAGTATAGGGAGTTGATGTTGCGCTATGCTCGATTGGCTATAACAGGAAGTCCCTGGCCAGGAATGTTGATGAGATTTACTGGTAAGTGTTATTAGTAGTTTCTCGTATCGTTATAGGCCACACATCGGCATGACTTATCAAGTTATTAGGGTCAGACGATTCCACCCCCAGACATGATATGCGACATATCAGATGAAGAGACCGGACTGTACGGTAAGTGTTACCTATAGACTTCATGGGAGTTTGGACAAGCTTTCTTGTTGATCTTCTATTCGCTCCATACCTGGGTAGCCGTTAGGTCCAGCTAGTACCGCTAATGGCTTATGGGTGACTGATGTGATCATCGCCTACTGCTGGCATATTGATGAGTCTTTAGAGTCCCAGATAGAAGTTTCTTGGTTCAAGCGAAACAAAGTAGGGCACATATGCTGATATGTGCGGAGGCCTGATTAAATACGAATATGAGATACCATATTGTAATCTGGCGGTTATTTAATATCAGTTAGAATATATGTGATATGAACGGATTATTGAATCAAGTGTTGATTTGATAATGTGATACACAGATAAATGATATTAGTCGGTTATATGTGATATAACCGGATTATTAAATCATGTGTTGATTTAATAATATGATATATATTTATATTTGATATAATTGTATATTGACAAATATTATTTTCTCACTAATTATTTGCCTTATATATATATATATCTGTGTGTGTGTGTGATATATATATATATATATATATATATGAAGCATGGTTGATTTTCTATTTTTAGGAAATTGAAAAAGATATGGAAAAATAGGGAGACTATGGAGGAATGGGGTGAAGCATGAATTTTATATTTGTTTAATCATTTGGACTCACTATTGAAGCATGGTTGGAATAAACAATTTGGTTTATTCCATGCTTCAATGAGTGAGGTATTTGATCAAGCCATTCTACACTAGCATTCACTTGACTTGATCATTTGATTTTCTCTTGAGCTCTCTCCATCTTCTTCTACCTCCTACACAAAACCCTAACCCTCACATGTGATGTGAATCATAGGGTTCTGTATAAATCCTAGTGAGCTTAGAAACCCTACTTCATCATCCTAGTTTAGATTAGCAATTTAAACTAGTGTGTTTTCTTCACTAATGAGATTTTAGTGAAGACGTAGCTTGGATTCAAGAAGCTTCGGGTGGATCATCTTCGTCATGAAGATCGCGAAGGAGGCTCGTTCATACTTTGATTGGACTACGAAGAGTCGTAGGGACTACAACCTGGAGCATTTGAAGCGAAGGACTCGATCAACAAAGGTTGTTGATTCTATCCTTAGCTTAGTATTTATTGATATCATCATAGTTAACCCTAATTATCTAGTTAGATCCTTATTTAGTGTTGATTAGCACCTCTAAAATTTAAAAATTGCATGTGTGATGCCCGTTTTAACACTATCGTGGTGCTAGTAAACACATTCACATTCTATTATCTCATCTAGTCGCATGTCGTCGCATGTTATGTGTATATCGCCCAATGAACATTTAATATATCATATCATGACATGATGATTTAATCTCAAATCATATATCATAGTCTCGTGACATCATGTCCGATCATATCGACTCATATCATTCTAACATAGCATATCCTCATCTCGTGATATCATATTGAAATTATCCTCAAATTTACATGTGTGTGTGTGTGTGTATTGTTAGGAATATGTATGCCCTAGAGGCCATTATTGTATGATATAGTGGATGCTTGGATATATATATAGAGGACTTTCTTGCTCGGCATGATAGTATGCTTTCTGGTTGCTCTTTATCTTAACATGTACACTTGTATTATTATACTGTCTCTCTGATACATGTTGATAAATCCCTTAGGATGTATGCTTGACTATCAGGACTATGATGCAGATCATACTACTAGAACTTGTGTAGTCTACAAGCACATCCTTTAAATGTTCCTAGTCGAGAGAGTATCGAGACATGGCATCGTTATTCCAGAGTAGACTAGTGTGTACGTTTCTTGACCCTGTATGGGGCGATGGTTGATCCCATAACCATTTGTGTTTGACATCAAAGATTGTATACAGGTGCTCAATAGAGAATGGGTACACTGAACAGGACTCGCCGAGAACTCCTAGATGGTACCATACCTATCGACAGATTGCAGTTCTCTGGTGACACTGGTACAGGTTAGTCTGTAAACCCGAGATCGTCATAGTGTCTTGTGTGATTCCCATTGTGCTTTGACTTCCTCCTTACCACGGCTCAAAGGAGTCATGCAAACATGTGGATTTTGGGTACTGTCCCGAGTCATATGGAGGTAGTGAGCGATAGGAGGGGTTTTGTCTCTCCCGGTATAGGGAGTTGATGTTGCGCTATGCTCGATTGTCTATAACAGTAAGTCCCTGGCCAGGGGTGATGAGATTTACCGGTAAGTGTTATCAGTAGTTTCTCAAACCGTTATGAGCCATACATCGGCATGACTTATCAAGTTACAGGGGTCTGCCGATTCTACCCCTAAACTCAATATGCGGCATATCAGACGAAGAGACCGGACTGTACGGTAAGTGTTACTTATAGGCTTCATAGGAGTTTGGACAAACTTGCTTGTTGATCTTCTATTCGCTCAATACCAGGGTAGCCGTTACGTCCAGTTAGTACCGCTGACGGCTTGTGAGCGACTGATGTTATCATCACTTACTGCTGGCGAATTGACGAATCTTTAGAGTCCTACACAGAGGTTTCATAGTTCAAGCAAAACGAAGTAGGGCACGTATGCTGATATGTGCGGGGGCCTGATTAAATACGAGTATGTGATACCGTATTCTAATCTGGCGACATTTGTTATCAGTCAGATTATATGTGATATAACCGGATTATTGAATCAGGTGTTGATTTGATAATGTGATATATAGTTAAATTAAATTAGTCGGTTATATGTGATATAACCGGATTATTATCAAGTGTTGATTTAATAATTTGATATATATTTATATTTGATATAATTATATATTAACTCATATTATTGCTCACTAATTACTTTCTTAATATATATATATATATATATATATTATGAAGCATGGTTGGAATTTCTATTTTGAGAAAATAGAAATGAGATGGAAAATGGGGAGACTTTTGAGGAATGGTGTAAAGCATGGCTTGTTCATTTTTTTATTCATTTGCATTCACTATTGAAGCATGGTTGGATATATTATTGGTTTTTAATTCCATGCTTCAATAAGTGAGATGAGGTATGAGCCATTCTCTTCACTTGCTCATTTTCTTCATGCTAGCTCATTCTCTATCTCTCTCCTTCTTCTCCCTCCTCCTCCTCCAAGCCCTAACTATCACATGTGATGTGAACCATAGGGTTTTGGATAAATCCTAAGTGAGCTTAAAACCCCTACTTCATCATCCTACTTTAATCTAGCAATTCTAATTAGGGTGTTTCCTTCAGTAATGAAACATTAGAGAAGAGGTAGCTTGAATTAGAGGAGCTTCGGATGGATCATCTTCGACACAAAGATCGCAAAGGAAGCTCGTTCATTTTTTAAGTAGAGCCTAGAGGAGTCGTAGGGACTACTGCCCGGAGCTATAGAATTGAATGGCACGGTCTACAAAGGTTGTAATCTCCATCACTTAGCTTAGTTCTTTTCATATCATCACCATAAACCCTAATTATCTAGTTAGATTCTAGGTTATTGTAGCTTAGCACTAAGAAAATTTTAAAATTGCATGCTTGATTCCGATTAAAACCTTGTGGTGGTGCTAGGGTACACTTTCATGGTACTAGAGCCAAACTAGAACATTAGGGTAAGTCTTTACGACGTTAAAGTGTTCGATCGGTTTTCGAAACCCGCTTTTTACTTACTTTCTGTCCTTTTTCCAAAAGATGGAATATTTCAAATTAAAAATATGCAGAAATTCGTGCAGGGTATTTAGTGGAGCCCTAAGAAATTCGAGGAGCCAACTCCTTTAAAGAGCCGTGGAACCGCGGCCTAAACTCTAGTTTGGCCGCGGTTCCGCCGCAACTTTGTGGTATTTTGGCATCAATTTTTTTTGTGCTGCTCCAGTATTTTATTTGGCACTTTCTAGGTGTTTTTAGTGAGACTCAAGTAGTTAAGGTCTCTAGGATTTATGGGTATTTGATAAATCAATCGAAATATTTAACATCGTCTAGATTATGATGATATGTGATACAAGTTTTAGGATACACAATATTTAGTTTTGTGAAAACTAGTTAGTGTTTTATAAATCTAGCATTTTAGTCTCGGTTGATCGATTGTCACGGAGTTTCGATTCGGATCAAAACTCCGTACCAATAACGTATAGTACGCGAACACGACAGTCGGGAATCTTGTTGAATTATCCGACTGCTTATTGAAAAGAGTTTTCAATTTGAGACAAAAATACAAGGTTTATAGGTTAGCCATGAAATTCGGAATATGAGATATTTCGGGTTTATGATGTCTAAGGAGTTTGCAGATTCTAAATATTGTAGTTTTTCATTTCTTTTCTGCGAGCGTAAGTGTAATATGTGGGGTATCCCAGAACTCATTGCTATATGTCAAAGACATTTGGGATACGCATATTTACTTACGTTGATGACATGTGATGTTATGTGTTGCTGTGATATGTTATATTGGATCGTCGTGATTGAATAGCCGGGGGGTTTTGCGTGAGATGAGAGTTTTTTAATTTTCATTCATGTAAAATTGTATGTAATATTCTTTTATTGGTACACTACCGGGTTGAGGATAATGTCACCATTAATGTATATTATTTACTTTTCCGCTTTAGGATAGACCGAAGATGGGGAGCATAAGTAACCGGGTTCTAAAGTCTAGTTGGAGACCATCTCGAGGAGTCGAGACCGGGTCTCCTAACTCTAGAATTGGTAGGGTTGCTTGCCGCTCTCGTAGGGGTCTAGGGATGTGGGTTTGGCTATTCATCACGACCATGGAATCCGTGTTTTTCATTATTGGCTGAATTTAAAACACGGACCTCCTAGTATATCCAATATTTCATATGTTTACTTCTGCTGCTTTAGTTCTGTGATGTGATCATATAACTGTGTGAGATGAATGCTATATATAATAAACATTGCTTATGTTTTGCACCCGTGCTAGTCCAGCCCCCGCTCTGCCGTTAGTTAAGTAACCTAACGGTGCATGACGGGGCCCCGTGGCGAATGCGGATAGCATAAGCGTACGTTCTACTTTCGTTTTTATTTTGTGATGTTTAGGAAAACATAAATGATGGGACTTCATTAATGAGATTAATGGAAAGAAAAGAAACCTAAAGATGTTTTAGAATCAAAATTTTCAAAAAAGGTAGCTCTGGTTCTTACTTTGCATAGTGGTATTCCTTAATGAATATCCAACACCTCGTTCGATGAGGAAAGAGCCGAGATCCCTGTTGGGTTATGGCAGCACCCTGGCCATCAAACAGTGGCCAAATGCGGAAGAAATTTTTTCAAAACTGGTGCTACCATAACCCGATGCTCGGATCTACCATAAACCCTATACTAGCAAACATATATAGAGGAGTTAGATGGTTATACCGAATGAACCAAGTCCTTCGGGTCTTCAACCATCATCTCAAGCTCCTAGTGGTCGCAGATCGAATTTGGTTGCCGGTCTTCCTCTATCTACGATGATCCACCCGAGAGAAACGGCGCAAGCTTCAGCCTTGCCTAGCAAGGCAATCGACGCTCCAAGGTTGCTAGCAATAGAGAGTGGAGGTGTAAGATTATCTCACTATAATTTTCTCTCATCACAAATGCTCAAAAGAGCAACTCAAGAAGAAGAAGGAGGAGGTGAGGAAAACAATGGCATGAGCAACCATGGAAAAAAAAGGCCAAGTCCCTCAAGAGAGCGAGAATGATCAAGTGAATTATCAAGTGAATAATAATTCAATAATAGGATGGCATGTATAGAATATATGGCTACAATAATTTTCAACCATGCATACAAAATATCTCTTCTCATTTTCCAATAAACAAATGAGAGCCATGCCTCTCTACATGCCACACCATGCCCATGCCAACTCACCCCTCCACCTCATTTCCTAAATTGATTTTCTAAAATGAAAATCAAATAATGAGGTGGCCATCTTCTAGAAGCTATTCCGCATAAACACGGAATGCAACCCGGTACACGTATCGAAATACATATATGCGTATTCGTACAAAAATACGAATAGCCAAGAGAGAAAATGAATAGTGAACAATATTACTAGAATACATATATATATATATATATATATATATATATATAAACATATATAAATTATTAAATCAAAATCTGATTTAATAATCCGGCTTAATCCTAAGCCGCTAGTATTATTAACCGTCCGATCAAAGTCTGTGCAGCCTGTAGACATATTTAATCGGACACCTGTATGTACCAACATACGTCATCTACACCATATCGCCTGAACCGTGAAAACCCTCTGTGTGGGACTCTAAAGACTCGTCAATATGCTGGCAGTGGGTTTAACCACAAGCACGTCAGCGGCATTAGCTGTACGTAACGGCTACCCAGGTATTGAGCGAATGGAAGGCCGACAAGCAAACTCATCCGTACCCCTGTTGAGCCTGACAGTGATAATCTCCGTACAGTCCGGTCTGTTCATCTATTGAGTATCGTATATCGAGTCTAGGAGGTGGATGAAGTCAGACCCCTAATAACGCGACATTTAGTGTCGGTATGAAACCTATCACCCCCTGAGAAACTACCGATCCTAGATCAGTAATTCTTGACTACCTTGGCTAAGGATTTTTGGTGATGGCTACCCGTGCACTACGTGACATCAACCCCCAATACCGAGAGAGACGAATCCCCGACGATCCGCTCACTGCCTCTATATGTCTCAGGAATGTATCCAACTAAAACCTGTTTGCATGACTCCTTTGAGCCGTGGTAGGGTAGTAATCAAAGCACAGTAGGAACTCACACGAGAAAAATGACGATCTCAGGTCGACAGACTAACCTATAAACATGTCACCTGGGAACTGTCATCTGACAATAGGTATAATACCAACTAGCATGTTCCCGGCGAGTCCGTCCAGTGTACTCATAACCCAATGAGCACCTATATACTATCTTAGGTGAACAAACTGACACCAATGGCTTGTGATACCGGCCACCACCCTTCATCGGGGTCTCGATAAGCATACACTAGTCTACTTTAAAGTATCGATGCCTAGTCTCGAAACTCCCACGACCAGGGACATTTAAGAATATGCTTATAGACCATCCAGCTCCCACGTATATGATCGCCATCATAATGCTGGTAGTCAAGAAAGAATCCTATACGCTCTATAAACATGTAATAGTGATCTGTAATGCCACCTAATGTTGTACATGATGCTAAAGACAAACCAGATAGTATACTATCATCTCGAGTAAGAGTGTTCTATCGGTATAGGTCCTCCCTCAATCATCACAATCGCGTGCCTGCGATTCAATAATTGACTTGAGGGAACTATAGCCAACAATCTCCCACATGCACTTAAGGCTAAATATTGCGGTGTCGCATACTCACAGCCCGTGTAATACCGAACATCCAACTTCTCTACTAATCAGTCTTGCAAAGCCCGTTTGCAAAACTATTGCGTTCGATAAATAGGCTCAGTGAGTGGATCCGCTCCAGTGTTTCTATCTTTAACTCTCTATATCTCAATTTCGCGGAGAAAGACTATCTCCCGAAATGAGCAATACCTGTCTTAGAATTTGTTTGGATATCTGATGGGACCCAGTTCACAAATGAACTTCAAATCAAACAAACTTCTTAGACTATATCATCCACTGAATTTAATCAGTATGCTGCGCCATGCCTGCCTCAGTATCCCTTTGGACCACCCGTCGAACATACTGCCCCTCAAAAGAGGGAAAACTATAACTATGACAGTCACTCTGTCATCCAGGTCACTCTGACAGTCACTCTGTTACCATATCCTAAGAACATCCACTTGTGTTCATAACTGCTTCCTAATGTTTCTCCAGGATTGGATTAATATATGTTTATTGCAGCTAGTGCAAAAGCAATATCTGGTGTTGTACTTGACATCTCATGATTGACTCAATTGCCCAAGCAAGTGATATGCCAATCATGAAAATCCCTCTCTTCATCAGTCTAGAAGACATCTCTTTAGAGAGGGTGACTTCATCACCCGCAGGTACACCACCATGCCAGGAGTCATCCAATCTAAAATACCTTTAGAATATTGTCAAGTACCCTAATTGGGACACTTCCCAAATCTAGATCTAAAACCATAGATCTAGTCACCAGAATCCCTGATATTATATCCATATCTTATGCGGAGAAATAACTTTTTGACAACCACAGTATAACCGATCGTAGTATATGAAGATCTCTGCCTATCAAGTGCATGTCGTTCAAATACCCGGACAACACTCTCTACTGCCTTCTTACCAGATCCATCTCCTATTCTGATGAAGTCAAAACATATGACTATCACATCAAAATAGATGATCCATTTCTGCTATACCTGCTTTAGTCTATAGATAAACATAAGCTACTTGCCCTCTATATGCTTCCGCTGCTCCCACTGACTACAACAACCCTCTGGTAGAGTCATATACACGTGCACTTCCAAAGCTCATTAGAACGACGTTATACTCATCCTCCAGCCGGGTCTTATAGTCTAGAACAATAGCAATAGCAAGTCTGGGCAAACAAGAACCTCCCTGTCACCGTCTCTGAGAAGACAGATGTACTTCTTGGGTGCCCGAGGTTACCCACCAAATCTGCGGAGTGGCTAATGGAATGTCGAGTCCAATTGAATCTTTAGGTTCTACTAAATTTTCAGTAATCGTTTGTGGTTCTGGAATAACTTCCAGTTCTACCATACTCCCACTAATGTTTTCTGAAAAGAATCCATTTTTACTAAAACTGTAGCGGGTCAAGAACAATAAAACTATTGATCTTCCAGATGGTAGAATTTTAACCCTCGTCAATGTCCGGGATAACCCACAAACAGCCATTACTGAAACGTGCCTTGAGTTTATCCGGAGTCTGGTTTCAAGCATAAGCCGGACAACTCCATTGTCACGACCCGAAATATTAGCTCATGACCGGCACTTAAATCACGCAACGTCTGAA
The DNA here is from genome assembly GCA_030015575.1 of Agapanthus africanus. Lineage (NCBI taxonomy): Eukaryota > Viridiplantae > Streptophyta > Magnoliopsida > Asparagales > Amaryllidaceae > Agapanthus > Agapanthus africanus. The sequence goes on along the minus strand of JASDDO010000029.1, from coordinate 27,915,378 downwards.
GGCGTAACGGAATTTAAGTAAGCCGAAGCCCAGAAATCAAAACCCTTTTAAGAAAATAAAAGAGGTGAAGTTTTGAAATAAAGTGATAAAGAAATCAAGTTTTCTTAATGCATGGAAAAAAGACATGAAAATGCAAGTGAAAATTTCTAGTTTAAAAACATGTTTCATCGTATAAAAATTTGGGCAGCACCTCCTTTGTATTTTTGATCCAAAGCCACAAATAACTAATGATAATAAAGGCATCCCCAAGCTGGAGCTAGCTCTTCGCCAACGGCGGATCACAACCATGCAAGATAGTATATATAAGTATACGATGCCCAACGGCGAAGTTCACCACAAAGATAAAGAAATAAGCAAGACATCAAAACCACAAGTAGCGGAAAACCCCTCGCTCTAAGCCTCGCAACCACAAGTCTCACTAAGTCTCATTACTTACAAAAATACTAATTTTTGATTGATGGAGTTGACTAGATACAGAATGAAATATAAATACAAGAGTGGGTACGATACAAATGTCCCACCTACCAAAGTGATCACCCGAAAGCAACTGTGTGCCAGCGATGCCGCTACTGATCCATGCGGTCAACCTGCAAGAACTGTGGCACAACGGAGGTGAGTTTCCAACTCGTGAGTAGAAAAACATCAATAAGTAGAAATCGAATAAACAACAACTCCTAGGTCAACTATATCATGAAGGTAATACTATGATATCTCTGTTAGTTGTATGTATGCCCTAGAGGCCATTATTGTACATGAAAGGTATATTATAGTGGATGCTGGGACATATATAGGGAGGGCTTTCTTTCTCCACATGATAGTACGCTATCTGGTTGCTCTTTATCCTAACATGTACACTTATTGTCTCTCTGTTACATGTTGATAAAGCCCTTAGGATGTGTACTCGACTTCCAGGATTATGATGCAGATTATACTAGTGGGGCCTGGGTAGTCCATGAGTACATCCTTCAATGTTCCTAGTCGTGGGAATATCGAGACGGGGCATCGATATTCCAGAGTAGACTAGCATATATCTTCTCGACCCATGTGATGGGCGATGGATGTTCCCATATCCATTGGTGTTTGACATCAGAGATGGTATACGGGTGCTTAGTGGAGACTGAGTACACTGAATGGACTCGCCGAGAACTCCCAGATGGTATTATACCTCACGTCAGATGGAAGTTCTCTGGTGACACTGGTACAGCTTAGTCTGTCGACCCGAGATCGTCATAGAGTCTTGTATGTTTCCTACTGTGCTTTGATTTCCACCCTACCATGGCTCTACTGAGTCGTGCAAACAGGTGGTTTTGGGTACAGTCCCAATTCACATGGAGGTAATGAGCGATAGGAGGGGATTCGTCTCTCCCGGTATTGGGGGTTGATGTTGCGCTATGCTCGACTGGACATAACTGGAAATCCCTTACCAGGGTTGATGTGATTTACTGGTAAGTGTTATCAGTAGTTTCACGAACGTTATGGACCTTACATCGGCATGACTTATCAAGCTACTGGGGTCTAACGTTTACCACCCCTAGGCGAGATATGCGACATATCAGACGAACAGACCAGACTATACGGTAAGTGTTACTGATCGGATTCGCAGGAGTGTGCGCTGGCTTGCTCGTTGATCATCTGATCGCTCAATACCCGGGTGGCCGTTACGTTTAGCAGACCGCTTGCGGCTTGTGGGTGACTGATATGATCACCACCTACTGCCGGCGTATTGTCGAGTCTTTAGAGTCCTACACAGAGGTTTCCTGGCTCAAGCGAAACGAAATAGGAGTGCATATGAGATATGTGCGGAACCGAGAATAATACTAGTATGTGATACTGTATTCTATTCTCGCGATTTGTATCAATTATCGGTTGTATGCGATATAGCCGGGTTACCAAATCAAGTGTTGATTCGATATTTTGATACACTAGATATTAGTCAGTTATATACGATATGACCGGATCATTAAATCAAGTGTTGATTTAATGATTTAATGTATAATTAAATATTTGATATATTACTATACATTAACTAGTATTGGTTCACTTAAGATTGATTTTCTCACTTGATGTACATATAATGTATATGTGATATATAATTATGTACATGTTTGTATCATGATGGATGATACATGCAAACTTGGGTGTGTGTATGACTTACACCATATTAAAATTAATGGTAAAGGTTTATATTTATTTTGTAATTCAAAATTAGTGAGCACTTTGTCATGCTTGAAGCTTCATGAAGCTTGAAGCATTCATTGACCAAGTCCACTAACTTTGTCTCACTTAAGATATTTATTAACTAAACCATTAATATGAACCATGGATTAGTCTCTACAAAGGTTAGTGGATAAAATTAACTCACCCATGATTGCATTATGATATTATCTTCACTTGTTCATTCTTTTCTTAATTATTCATTCTTGCTTCTTCTTCTTCTTCTTCATCCAAAAGAAGAAAAGCTTGCTAAGTTTTTTTTAGTGAAGAAACAAAGTGAGAAATCAAAAACTAAATTAAACCCATTTCCTATTTCATCATCCTCTACTACTTGCCATTTATTTTATGGTGTTCTCTTCACAATGTTCTTGACCAAGTGAAGAGGGAGCTTGAGTTTGAGTCTCCTCGACATAGATCATCTTCGGCCTCGAAGACTACTAGAAAATCCGTTCATTTCTCTGATGAAACCATCACTAGAGTTCGGGAGCCCGAAGATCGCAGTGATGGGACTTCAACACGGAGCTTTAGAAGTGAAGGACCGGATCTACAAAGGTTGTATTTTCATTCACTTCTCTTTGTAATGTTGGATTACATGTTTTGTTACCATAGTTTTCTAGTATGTATCCTTGGTTGATTACTTAGCACCCGCTTTAATTTTTGTTGTGGCATGTGTGATACTTGAAAATCCTAGGCTAGGTGCTAAGGAATCCCAACATGGTATCAGAGCCTAACTAGAAACATAGACGATGTTTAGACAATCCGAAACCGAAAAACTCCGCAAAATACGATTTTAGAAACCCATGGATTTGCTCTCTGGAAATTTTTTAAAAAGTGGTCTGAAAATTTTTTAAGCAACTGCAGAGTGGCATTTTGGGTATTTTAAGAACACGGGTGAAACATGAGGGGGAGTGCTCGGTTCCAGGCCGGCGAGAAGGCCCATAATTCCGGCGTCGCCGACCCCTTATGCTCCCCTGCCCCTCGTATTGAACCTGTGATCTTTTACTCATATTCTGGGGTTTCTGGTATTGTTTGTTTAGTCCAGATTTTCATGAGATGATAATTGTGTTATGGACTCTTTGCGGAGTATTTCGTATTCATATTTTTTTAGCATTTTATTGGTAACATAGACCATGTTTAATACTTCGAACGAAATTTAAACTTCACCCCATGACCCCTTCTAAAATTTCCAAGTGTTGGAATTTTTTCTAAGTTAATTATATTCAATGTTCGCTCAAGTAACTCTATGGACCCTCTAGAAGAACATAAACCTTAACTCGATTCTATGCCCTCGGAACCGCGGCTTGAACCCTAGGGTTCGCCGTAGTTCCGCGGTGTCAAAGGTGAGGCGTTGGTTTGACCCTTCTACGGCTGGATCATAGGTATTGTGGTACGTTTTGGGTACTTTGACTTCCCTCAAGTGTTGAGCTTATCGGGTGATGGGGTGTTACTTGATTCATTCGAAACATTTAATATAGTCTAGTATATTGCGATATAATACTTGGAATCAACAACATTTGAATTTTATAAGTCTAGCAATTTAGTCTCATTTGATCGGTTGCCATGGGATTTTGATGCGATCAAAAGTCCGTCGTAATCACTTTGTGTATTCGGATACTCGCCGGGAACATTACTAGATAGCTACGCCCCATAACCTCGACCAAGTGACTGTAGGAGAACTCCATTGCCAAAAAGCATATGTCCGGGTGCTCACGGCGGCGGTGTTCCGCCTAAGTGCACTTCGTCGTCAGTATCGGGGGTTCCGGCCCTCTACTAAAGTTTCTGACGAGCATTCGATCGGGATGTCAGGAATCTTGTTGAATTTCCCGACTGATTATTGGAAAGTGCTTTCAATATTGAGACTAAAATGTGGGGTTTATAATTGTTAGGCATGCGATGTCTAAGGAATTCATATTGTTAGGCATGTGATGTCTAAGGCGGTTGCGGATTCCAACTGTTGTAGTTTTTCGCTTTCTTTTCTACGACCGTAAGTGTAATATGTGGGGTATCGCCGGTTTCGTTTCTATACGTCAACGACAATTGGGATACGCATATTTACTTACGTTGATGACATGAGATGTTATGTGTTGCTAGATATGTTATATTGGATTGTCGTGTTTGAATAGCCGGGTTTTTTTTTATGTGAGATGAGAGTTTTTCATTTTCTTTCATGTAAAAACTTGTATGTAATATTCTTTTATTGGGGCACTTCTGGGTTGAGGATGATGTCACCGTTGATATATATTATTTAATTTTCCGCATTAGGATAGACCCAAGGAGGAAAGCACAAGTAACCGAGTTATAGGGTCCAGTGGGAGACCATCTCGAGGAGTCGAGTCCGGGTCTCCTAACTCTAGAATTGGTAGGCTTTCTTGCCGCTCTCATAGGGGTCTAGGGATGTGGGTTTGGCTATTCATCACGACCGTGGAATCCGTGTTTTATACAGGCTCGATATAAAACACGGACATCGTAGTATATCCAATATTTCATATGTTGTTTTCTGCTGCGTTATCTGTGATGTGATCATTTAATATGTGGAGATAGATATTGTATATAGTATATATGATATATTATATAGATGTTGCTTGTGTTTTACACCCACGCTAGCCCAGCCCCGCTCTGCCGTTAGTTACCTAACCTAACGGTACATGACAGGGCATCGAGGCGAATGCGGATGGCATAAGCGTACGTTGTATTTATCTGTGATGTTTAGGTAAACTTAAATGATGGGACATTCATTAATAAGATTAATGAAAGAAAATAAACCTAAAAGATGTTGTGGAATCGAATTTCAAAAACTAGGTAGCTCTAGTTGTTGCTTTGCATAGCGGTGTTCCTTGTAGAACATCCATCACCTTATTCGATGAGGAAAGAGCCGAGATCCCTTCACCGGGAGTGACCTTTTTAGCAATAACTAGCAGATGCTACAACCTTCGGTTTGTCTTTTGATTGCTTTTTCTAGTTCTTGCTTTGCATAGTGGTATTGTGAATATCCTGCACCTCATTCGACGAGGAAAGAGCTGAGATCCCTTCACCGGGAGTGACCTTTTTAGCGAAACTAGCAAAAGCCTCAAAAACACTCCATTTAAAACCATTTGATTCTGCAACGAGATCAAGTTCAAAACGTTAAAAGTATTCTTAAAACCAATCCGCAACCCTCCGTCATTTTAGGAACTAGAGTACTTAGTATTCGTGCTGCGTTTGTCGACCATAGCCGAGGCGTAGTGTACAGTAGCAAAGTAATGTCTTCCTACACAGCATATGACGCGATTAGATAGGACAATCATGTGACTTTGTTGACCTTAGCCAAGGGTCATGTGGGTGGGTCTAATTAATCACGAAATGATGGGTAGAACTTCACTAGTGCTTATGATTTGTTGACCATAGCCAAGGTCATAGGTACTAGGGGTAAAAACCTTTATCGGGAGTTTCAAGTGTTGAAATTTGCAATGAGATTGCATACCTTCTATATGATAGTTAGATCCTAATACCCACTGCAAGTAATTGTTACTCCTGGGAAAGTTTTGCACTTTACAATTAGCTGATCAAGTAGGTGTCTAGAAAAGTGTCAACGGGGTTACGCCCCTGGGAAAACGAGGTTTATTTTAATTAGGTCCGTGCGAAAGCACGGGGAACCTCCCTCAAACTACCGGCACTAGCCTGGCTAAAAGATTGGCGAACTTATAGGGTATAATTAATCCCGGCTAGTCTTTCCTTTTAAGGTTTGAAGGAAGATTTGATAAAAACAGTGGGAGCCATCCTGATTAGATAAAATATACAACCAATCTAATCTTTCAAGAGCGCACGCAAGGTGTTTTTCTTCTCTCTCTCTCTCTAGGTAGCGACCATGTCACGCCTTAATCAAGATAATAATATGGATGTATTGACCGAACTAGTTTATTATACTGAGCTGGGGAACGTTGGTCCCGCTCCAACTTATAATTGTTATAAAACCGAGAAGGAAATAGGGGAATACCAGGATTCCCATGCTGCCCAAACGAAGAAAATGCATGATGATGCATCTCCTTCGGGTATGTTCATTACAAAATACTGTTTCTCAGTATCCTCTACGTCCTAGGTATGTGATACTGGATCAGGATTGCAGATATGTAATCTGTTACATGGGCTACATATAGGTAGTGAACTAAGAACGGGTGATAAGTTTCAAGAGTTGAAAATGGTGCAATTATTGCAGCCAAAGTGTAGGCAGTTATCACCCTGTATTACTAAATACATTGATTCTGAACGAATGTTATTAGATACCTAACCTGATATACAACATCATATCAGTCTCTTTATTTACTAAAGAAAGGATATAATTTTGTATCGTTGGATAATGTTTTGAACATTTCCTATATCAAGAGTTGATCGGTTAAGGCACGTTATCTAAAAGCATATACATTCTAAATCAAACCACAGTTCTTAACGTACAGAACACACACAAGAGGAAGAGTTCAGAAATGAAAGAATCCTTCTTGAGGCATTGTAGACTAGGTCATATCAATGAGACCCGACTAGCTAAGTTACATTTAGATGCATATTTAAATCAGTTTGAATTTACATCTTATGAAACTTGCCAGTCATGTCACAAAGATAAAATGACCATAGCTCCGTTTACTGGAAACAGAGAAAGGGTTAGTGGACTCTTGGGACTAATACATGTTGATGTGTGAAGGTCCCCAGTCTACATATGCCAGGACTGGTTCTTTATACTTCCTTACATTCACTGATGATCTCTTAAGATTCGGACACATGTTCCTGTTGAAACACATGCCTGAAGCTTTTTGAGAACTTCAAAGAATATAAGATAGAAGTAGAGAACCAATACAGGTATAAGTATTATGTCCTTTGATGAGATCAGGGAGGAGAGTACTTAGGCATGGAGATCCTGGACTATTCTAAAGGAGAATGAGATTCTCTCTCAGCATTACTCCTCTGTATACACCACAGCACGTCGGTGTATCGGGGCGAAGCAATCGCATCCTATGAGATATGGTGCGCTCTATGATGAGTACTACTGAGTTACCTATTTCTTTTTTGGGGGTTATACGCTTGGAGAAGCTGCATACCTATTGAATTGGGTTCCGATCAAATCAGTGCCTACCACTCCATATGTGATATGGTATGGGAAGTGTTAGGTCCACGATACCACTCCCGGTTCTTACGGGGTTGCGAAAACGGTGAAAAACAATTTTTTGGGTTTTGGTAACATGGACTATAAAACCCGGATCTTTGCTAAACAACACACTAGCAACAACTACGAGCTTTACCTACTCGGTTAGAGGGTTATACCTTGTCTTGAACTCCTTCTCTTCTTGTTGTTCCCCTCCTTGCTTTCTCCTTGTGGTAGTTTGAATGACTCCTCCTCCTTGTCTCCTCTTTGCCGAAGATAGATCCACCCAAGGGCCTCAAACTTGAGCTCCTAGCTCAATCTAGAGGTAACTAAGGTATTTGGTTTGCTAAACCTAGTACCCTAGAATGAGTAGAGATATGTTATGGTGGCTTTGTCTCAAAAACTTATGATTTCCAACACATGGAACACTTAAGCTTTGAGAGAGGAAGGAGAAGAGCTTTTGCAAAGAGAGAAAAGATATGATAGAATGAGAGCTCTCTTTTTGCAACCATGCTCATATGAGAGAATAATAGATTAATAATAATAATTAAAAAGGAAAATGTGATGGTGAGTATGGAATGACCATTATCATTTCATAATAAATGCAATTTGCAAAGATCAAGAAGCATCTTTGATATGAAATGATTATGGTCAAAATGTCAACAAGGGTCAAAATGTCCACCATGGTCAAACGGTCAACCTAACCATCACACAACAATCCTTAATTATCATTATTAATCATATTTATCATTCTCATTAGGGTTTGGAAAAAGTCAACGGTCAACAAGTCAACCAAAGTCAAATGGTCAACAACCCTAATGAGAATCTTCTGCCTCTGCCTCTATCAACTGTGCATACACACCCGCATCCGCGTTCCGATGAACATGAATACAATGAGACAAAACCAATCCCAAAACATATACTAGGATCTGGCTTAAACCAAACCCCGCTAGTAATAACTGTCCGGACACCAAACGTGCCAAGTGCGCGGATGTGAACGAACCCCGTCGCAAAACCATGCGACCTCTACTCTGTTTTGCCCAAAGGCGAATAACCCTCTGTGTGGGACTCTAAAGACTCAAAACTACGCTGGCAGTGGGGTTAACCATAGACCGCAAGCGGCACTAGCTGTACGTAACGGTCCCCAGGTAGATGTCGATAAGAAGACTGATGAGGTGAACCCATCCGAACTCCTACTGAGCCTGTATGTGACAATCTCCATACAGTCCGGTCTGTTCGTCTAAGAGTATCGCATGGTGGGCCTTGGGGGTGGTAAGCGTCAGTCCCCTAATAGCGGTACAAGTCGTGTCGGAGTATAGTCCAAAACACCCTGAGAAACTACTGGTAACACTACCAGCAAATCTCGCTTGCCCTGGCCAGCGACGACTATGTGTAATGGCTCTCCTAGACACAGCGCGATATCAACTCCCAATACCGGGAGAGACGAATCCTGTCTAACCGTCACTGCCTCCAAGTGCTTCGGGACTGCACCCAACTACTACTTGTTTGCACGACTTAGTAGAGCCGTGGTAGGGTAGTAATCAAAGAACAGTGGGAACACACTCGAGACGAAGTGACAGTGTCAAGTCAGCGGACTAAGCTGTACTCATGTCACCTGGGAACTGTTAACTGACGATTGGTATAATACCAACCAACAGTTCCCGACGAGTCCTGTCCATTGTACTCGTAACCTAACGAGCACCCGCATACTATCTCAAGTATGACGTACTGACGGCTGTGGGACAGACCGTCTCCCCTGCTGGGATGAGAAGCGCATACGCTAGTCTACTCCGGAGTATCGATGCCCTGTCTCGATAGTCCTTCGACTAGGGACCTGTATAAGGATGTGCTTGTGGATTACCCAGCCCCCATGAGTGTGATCTCCATCACAACGTCGGTAATCAAGCAAAGATCCTAAGGGCTCTACAGATGTGTATAGGCGATATTTTAAAAGAAACACACGTACACATTGAAGTAGAAACAAACCAAGTAGCATACTACTATTTTGAGCAAGATTGTATATACAATGGTGAATATCCTAAGCTTCCATTAAGTAATATACAAACTAGTATGATACAGTAATGGCCTCTAGGGTATATACACTAACAATCTCCCACTTGTACTAAGGCCATGTACTGGCGTATCGAAGACCTATCATCTCGATCAGCCGCTCTAACTGAGTCTGGGGCAAGGCCTTCGTGAATGGATCCTCCGTGTTGTCTTTTGTGTCCACTCTCCGTACCTCGATCTCCTGGCGATCAATGATCTCCCTGATCAGGTGATACCGCCTTAAGATGTGTCTGGATTTCTGATGGGACCTTGGTTCCTTCCCTAAAACTATAGCCCCATTGTTATCGCAATACAAAAGTATTGGGTCAACAATGGACGGAACCACCTGAAGTTCACTAATGAACTTCATCATCCAGATCGCCTCTTTTACGGCATCGCTTGCAGCAATGTATTCAGCCTCCATCGTCGAGTCTGCGACGGTATCCTGTTTGGAACTCCTCCAACACACCGCCCCTCCGTTGAGCGTAAACACAAAATCCGAGACAGACTTGCAGTCATTTTTGTCACTCTGGAAGCTTGAATCGGTAAAGGACTCGACCCTGAGGTCTCCATTACCGTAAACCAGGAACATCTCCTTAGTCCTTCTCAGGTACTTGAGAATGTTCTTCACTGCCGTCCAGTGGTCCTCACCTGGGTCTGACTGATACCGGCTCACCACGCTTAGTGCGTAAGCTACATCTGGTCTTGTACATAGCATCGCATACATTATAGATCCTACCACCGAAGCGTAGGGTATAGTGCTCATGCGAACCCTCTCCTCGTCAGTCTTAGGAGACATCTTCTTGGAGAGGGTAATTCCGTGCAATGCGGGTATGTTACCGCGCTTGGAATCCTCCATACTGAATCTCTTTAGTATGGTCTCTATGTACCTGGACTGCGAAAGTCCCAGTAGTCTCTTGGATCTATCTCTGTAGATCTTGATCCCCAGAATGTACGAGGCATCACCCAGGTCCTTCATGGAGAACCGTTGTGACAAAAATAGCTTGACCGATTGTAGCATTGGAATGTCATTTCCTATCAAAAGAATGTCGTCCACGTACAAGACTAGGAATACGACAGTTCGTCCTACAATCTTCTTATAGTCACAAGGTTCATCTTCGTTCTTGATGAAATCAAATTCCTTGATTGCCTCATCAAAACAGATGTTCCAGCTCCGCGATGCCTGCTTTAATCCATAAATGGATTTAAGCAACTTGTACACCTTCCCGCTGCTCCCACTGTCTACGAAACCTTCTGGCTGATCCATGTAAACGCACTCTTCTAAACAGCCGTTTAGAAAAGCCATTTTAACGTCCATCTGCCAGATTTCATAGTCATGGAAGGCAGTAATGGCAAGTAGGATCCTAATGGATTTAAGCATAGACATCGGAGAAAAAGTTTCGTCATAGTCCAAACCAGATCTTTGACGAAAACCTTTTGCAACGAGTCTAGCTTTATAGGTTTCCACCTGCCCATCTACACCAAGTTTCCTTTGGTAGATCCATTTGCATCCAACGGGTTTTACCCCAGGTGGAGCAATATCCAAGGTCCACACTTTATTGGTGTACATGGACTCCATTTCGGATTGCATTGCTTCCAGCCACTTATCAGAGTCCCTACTGATAATGGCCTGCCTGAAACTGGTAGGGTCATCTTCTTCCAAGATGCAATCCTCTCGATCCCCGTCTAAGAGAAAACCGTAGTATCTCTCGGGCGGATAAGAAATCCTACCAGATCTGCGGAGTGGCTGACGATCGTCTGGGGTTATTGAATCCAGTGGTTCCTCCAAATTTTCAGTTACATTTTGTGGTCGCTGAATTTCTTCCAGTTCTACCGAACTCCCACTAGTTTCTTTTGCAAGAAACTCCCTTTCTAAAAAGGTAGTGTGGCAAGATACAAACACCTTCTGTTTCTCAGTGTGGTAGAACAGATATCCTAGTGAGTCTTTAGGATATCCCACAAATTTACACAGAACTGACCGTGCCTCTAGCTTGTCCGGTTTCTGTGTTTTCACATAGGCTGGACAACCCCATATCTTAAATCGCTTAAGATACGGATTTCTTCCACTCCATATTTCATATGGAGTCTTAGGCACTGATTTGGATGGAACGTAATTCAGTAGGTATGCCGCTGTTTGAAGCGCATGTCCGCAAAATGAAAGAGGCAACTCAGCACTACTCTTCATGGAGCGAACCATGTCCAATAGGGTACGATTCCTCCGCTCCGATACACCGTTGTACTGTGGTGTATAAGGAGGAGTAAGCTGAGAGAGAATACCATTCTCTTTTAAGTAATCTAGGAATTCCATGCTTAAGTACTCCCCTCCTCTATCAGACCGGAGGATCTTGATACTTTTGCCAGTCTGGTTCTCTACTTCGTTTCTGAATTCCTTGAATTTCTTAAAAGCTTCAGATTTGTGTTTCATAAGATACACATATCCGAATCTAGAGAGATCGTCAGTGAATGTGATGAAGTACGAGAACCCACCCCTTGCATGTATAGACATCGGACCACATACATCACTGTGTATAAGTCCCAAGAGCTCTGTTGCTCTTTCTCCATGTCCGGTGAACGGAGATTTGGTCATCTTCCCTTTGAGAAAGGACTGACAAGTTTCATAAGATGAAAACTCGAACGCATTCAAGAGTCCATCTTTATGCAACTTACTTAGTCTTTTCTCTCCTATATGACCAAGTCTACAATGCCACAAGTAGGATTCATTCGTATCTGAATTTTTCCTCTTGCGTGTGTTTTGTATATTGAGAACTGTATTCTGATTTAGAACGTAGATACCATTACACAGTGTACCTTCTGCAACCAGTACCTTATGAAGGTAAATGTTCATGATATTTCTATCAAGAACAAAGTTATATCCATCTTTATCGAGTAAAGAAACTGATATGATGTTGCAAACCATGGAAGGTACATAGTAGCAATCGTTCAAAATCATAGTATTGCCATTTGGCAACACTAGGTGATATTCACCGACGGCTGCAGCATTAACTTGTGCTCCGTTCGCTACTCTGAGCGACATATCACCAGGTACAACTTTCCTACTTTTTCTCAGTCCCTGCAATAAATTACAGATATGAGATCCTGATCCGGTATCAAGTACCCAGGAGGTAGGGCTGACCGTAAAGCAGTTCTTAATTACAAGAACATCTGAAGTAGATGCAAAACCATGCTTCTTCTTCAACTGGGTATCCTTGGAATTCATATAATCCTCTTTCCCTTTCTCATACTTATGACTGTTGTCACAAGTTAGAGCCGAACCAACGTTCCCCAGCCCCGAATAAGAATTCGGATCGGTCAAGCGATACATTTTATTATCTTGATTAAGGCGTAAAATGGTTGCTACCTGGAAAGAGAGAAAAGAAACACTCAGCATGCGCTCTTGCAAGATTAGATTGGTTTATTGATTTCTCTAACCAGGATGGCTCCCAATGTTTCCTCAAATTCTTCTTCAAACCCTAAAAGAAGAACTAGTCAGGATTAATCGCACGTCACAATACTTGCTTAACCTTTCAGCCAGGCTGGTGTTGGTACTTCGAAAGTGGTTTTCCAACGCTTTCGCGAAGTTCATCAATTAAATAACCTCTTTTCCCTGGAGGCGTAGCCCCGCTAACACCGTTCTAGACACCTACTTGGTTTATAGCATTGATTGTTAAGTGAAATAATCTCCCGAGAGTAATCCAACTCATCACTGGGATCGGGATCCAACTATCATTGTGTGATGACCTAGATGGAATCCACTCTAGTCACCACACTCCAGAAGGTATGCTAAATCTGCAAGTTTCAGTTTCTTTAGAAACTCCCAATGTGGATTTTTGCCCCTAGGACCCAAGTGACCTTGACGGAGTCAACAAATCAAAGAGTCCTAGTCAAGTTCAACCCGTCATTATCTGGATTGCATTAAACCCACCCGTATAACCCTTGACGGAGTCAACAAGGTTATACGACTGTCCTAACCAATCCCATTTACTACTACAAACAAGCAGCACTCAGCTACCGTACACTACACCTTGACGGAGTCAACAAACGCAGCACGAATACTAAGTGTTACTTGTAAGAAATGACGGAGGGCTACGGCTGGGTTTTTGGCGAAAAACCCGTTAACGTAATGAACTTGATATCGTTGAAGGAACCTGATAGCCTTTTTGAAAATATAGTGGCGAAAACTTTTGCTAAAGAGGTCAATCCCTGTGAAGGGATCTCGGCTCTTTCATCGTCGAATGAGGTGCAGGATATTCTAAGCTGAATACCTCGATGCAAAGGAAGAATAATCTACTATAGTGAAGTTATTACCCTGACGCAAACTTTTGTCCAAGGGGTCACTCCCAATGAAGGGATCTCGTCCCTTGCCTCGTCGAATGAGGTGCATAATATTCTAAGCTGAATACCTCGATGCAAAACAAAAGTGAACGTCCTTGCAATAACAGCTTTTTGAAAATTGTTCCAACAACGTCTTTTAGGTTTATTTTCTTGCATTAATTTAATGCGTCCCATCAATTAATCCTACCATTGCAGAAAACAACGAAAATATGACGTACACTTATGCCATCCGCATTCGCCATGGGGCCCCGTCATCACCCGTTAGGTTACTTAACTAAAGACAGAGCGGGGGCTGGACTAGCACGGATACAAAACATAAGCAACGCTTAAATAGATATCATATATAGATATATAAATCCATTCGTCAGATGCAATGATAGCCATTCCAGATCATAGATGAATACTTTGGATATACTAGGAATCTGCATTTCGTTCGAGCCTGCAACGAAAGACAGATTACACAGTCGCGATGAATAGCCAAATACCCCACCCTAGACCGCTACGGGTGCGGCAAACTACCCGCTAAATACCCGAAGTGAAGCAACCTCCCTCAACAACGTGAGTAGGCCACTCGGCACTTCGAGGTACCCGGTAGTTTGTGCACCTCTCCTTGGGTCTATCCTAGGAGCAAAAACAGTAAAAAGAAATTATACAATGGCGGCTACAACCTCATCCCGGATGTGCGGCCATACAAATAATATTACATCAACTTACATATTACATGAATTGAAAGATAAAGAAAACTCCCATCTCACAACCCCCCGGCTATTCATCCGCGACAATCCAACGAATTCATATACATAAACCATCCACATTACAGATCACAGATATGTATAACCCCCACTAATCGACATATAGCGATTAGCAGACATTCAATACATATATCACATTACAGATATAACCCATTAGCCAAAGTCTACAGAAATTCGATCAAAATATGGACTTGTAACCACCCCAAAAACAAATTTTGTTCTCTGGAAATTCTGGGCAGAAACAAACCATCCTAAAAATCATAAAACACCAACATAAGAACACTGCAAGAAGTTTGACCCACGGCCGAGTTAACTCGGCCGCGGTTCCGCGGCGCGTTAACCAACTCACTGGACCAAATTTCTTCTGTATTCTGTTAAAACCCTGAGCCGATTTTTAGCATGTGATTTATTATTTTTTGAACAGATCTAAAAATCGGCAGAAAGTTAGCTTTTTCGGCATGTTTTGCGGTTTTTTGTCCGATCGAAATTCTAGATACTTTGCTAATATGCTAGTGTGTGTTTAGCTAGTCTCTGATACTACTGTTAGGTCCACGATACCTCTCCCGGTTCTTACGGGGTTGCGGAAACGGTGAAAAACAATTTTTAGGGTTTTGGTAACATGGACTAGAAAACCCGGATCTTTGCTAAACAACACACTAGCAACAACTACGAGCTTTACCTACTCGGTTAGAGGTTATACTTTGTCTTGAACTCCTTCTCTTCTTGTTGTTCTCCTCCTTGTTTGCTCCTTGTAGTAGTTTGAACGGCTCCTCCTCCTTGTCTCCTCTTTGCCGAAGATAGATCCACCCGAGGGCCTCGAACTTGAGCTCCTACCTCAACCTAGAGGTAACTAAGGTATTTGGTTTGCTAAACCTAGTACCCTAGAATGAGTAGAGATGTGTTATGGTGGCTTTGTCTCAAAAACTTATGATTTCCAACACATGGAACACTTAAGCTTTGAGAGAGGAAGGAGAAGAGCTTTTGCAAAGAGAGAGAAAAGATATGATAGAATGAGAGCTCTCTTTTTGCAACCATGCTCATATGAGAGAATAATAGATAAATAATAATAATTAAAAAGGAAAATGTGATGGTGAGTATGGAATGACCATTATCATTTCATAATAAATGCAATTTGCAAAGATCAAGAAGCATCTTTGATATGAAATGATTATGGTCAAAATGTCAACAAGGGTCAAAATGTCCACCATGGTCAAACGGTCAACCTAACCATCACACAACAATCCTTAATTATCATTATTAATCATATTTATCATTCTCATTAGGGTTTGGAAAAAGTCAACGGTCAACAAGTCAACCAAAGTCAAATGGTCAACAATCCTAATGAGAATCCTCTGCCTCTGCCTCTATCAACTGTGCAAACACACCCGCATCAGCGTTCCGATGAACACGAATACAATGAGACAAAACCAATCCCAAAACATATACTAGGATCTGGCTTAAACCAAAGCCCACTAGTAATAACTGTCCGGACACCAAACATGCACAAGTGCGCGGATGTGAACGAACCCCGTCGCAAAACCATGCGACCTCTACTCTGTTTTGCCCAAAGGCGAATAACCCTTTGTGTGGGACTCTAAAGACTCGACACTACGCTGGCAGTGGGGTTAACCACAGACCGCAAGCGGCACTAGCTGTACGTAACGGTCCCTAGGTAGATGCCGATAAGAAGACTGATGAGGTGAACCCATCCGAACTCCTACTGAGCCTGTATGTGACAATCTCCGTACAGTTCGGTCTGTTCGTCTAAGAGTATCGTATGGCGGGCCTAGGGGGTGGTAAGCGTCAGTCCCCTAATAGCTGTACAAGTCGTGTCGGAGTATAGCCCAAAACACTCTAAGAAACTACTGGTAACACTACCAGCAAATCTCGCTTGCCCTGGCCAGGGACGACTATGTGTAATGGCTCTCCTAGACACAGCGCGATATCAACTCCCAAAACCGGGAGAGACGAATCCTGTCTAACCGTCACTGCCTCCAAGTACTTCGGGACTGCACCCAACTACTACCTGTTTGCACGACTCAGTAGAGCCGTGGTAGGGTAGTAATCAAAGAACAGTGGGAACACACTCGAGGCGAAGTGACAGTGTCAAGTCAGCGGACTAAGCTGTACTCATGTCACCTGGGAACTGTTAACTGATGATAGGTATAATACCAACCAACAGTTCCCGACGAGTTCTGTCCAGTGTACTCGTAACCTAACGAGCACCCCCATACTATCTCAAGTACGACGTACTGACGGCTGTGGGACAGACCGTCTCCCTTGCTGGGATGAGAAGCGCATATGCTAGTCTACTCCGGAGTATCGATGCCCTGTCTCAATAGTCCTACGACTAGGGACCTGCATAAGGATGTGCTTGTGGATTACCCAGCCCCCACGAGTGTGATCGCCATCACAACGCCGGTAATGAAGCAAAGATCCTAAGGGCTCTACTAATGTGTATAGGCGATATTTTAAAAGAAACACACGTACACATTGAAGTAGAAACAAACCAAGTAGCATACTACTATTTTGAGCAAGATTGTATATACAATGGTGAATATCCCAAGCTTCCATTAAGTAATATACAAACTAGTATGATACAGTAATGGCCTCTAGGGCATATACACTAACAGGAAGAGCCCATGTCTTAAGCAAGTTAAGATTTGGGTTGTCCGGCCTATGTCTAAAAGCAAAATTCGGACAAGCTCGAGGCAAGGTCAGTTCTGTAGAACTGGAAGGAGTTCCAGCTATACAAACTACAGCAGATGATTTGGTAGAACCGGTGGATTCAATAGTTCCCGATGAACCTCAGCCTCTCCGCCGATCTAGTAGGATTCCTCATCCACCTAAGAGATACTTAGGTTTCTCGATGACAGTGGGAGCGGGGATTGCATCATGGAGATGATGACCCAACTAGTATCGAGCAGGCCATCAAGAGTTGGGACTCTGTAAGAATGGCTGGATGCTAAGCGATCTGAGATGGAATCTATATACACCAACAAAGTACGGACTTTGGTTGCTATATCTGAAGGGTTAAATCCCCATCAGGAGCAAGTATATCTTGAGAAGATTACTTAGTGTAGATGGAAAAGTTGAGACTTTCAAAGCTAGACTTGTTAAAAGTTCTCATCATCGACCAGGCGTGGATAATGATGAAACCTTTTCCAGTAGATGTGCTTAAGTCCATCCAGATCCTACTTGCCATTGCTACATACCTTGACTACGATATCTGGTGGTTGGGTGTCATGACTGCTTTTCTAAATATTTATTTAGAAGAGAGCGTCTATAGGTACACAGCTAGAGGGCTTCGTAGACAGTGGGAGCAGCGGAAACGTGTGCAAGTTACTTTAAAAGTTAAAGCAGGCATCGCGGAGTTGGAACATCTGTTTTGATGTGGTAGTCAAAGAGTTTGACTTCATCAAAATGGTAGATGAACCTTATATATACAAAAAGGTAGTTTAGAGTATGTGTAACGCTTTGAAAATCGTTTAAGCAGTTTTTCGGTAATCGGCTAAATTAGCAGTCTTTTCCGTAAAAAGTCAAAATAGGTATTTTTTCATTATAGACCTAATTATACAAAATTTAGATAAGATATTAATATAAATTCGTCACTAAAATGTCACTTAAAATTTTTTAGTTAATTAAAAAAATTCTTAATTAATTATTTTTAATATTATTTTAAGCTTTTGAAAATACATTTAATTAGTGATAAATACAAATTTAATTGGGTAAATTACACACTTAGGAAACATTATAAACTAAAATTTAGCGTTAATAAAATTTTATCAAGACTTTTCAAGATTTTTGTTCTATGGTTTAAAAATTTAATCAAAAATGGTTTAAAATGGGGTTTTTGTGTAAAAATTGATGTGATAGTCATTAATTGAGCTTGGGAAAGGCTTTTTGTGTAGAATTTTCCACACCATTCATACACACACACCCTCCTCTACTCCAGGCCGAGTTCACTGCTGGAAACCCCATTTTCCCCTCTCTTTCTTGCTTCAAAATTGCTTCAAAAATCAACAAAAATCCACAAATATACACAATTTCTTCACTAATTCTAACCTAAATCCCATTCCATCACTTCCCTAACCCTAATTTGTTTGAAAAGTGAAGAAAAGAGGTGTCTTGGAGGGAAGTGCAAGTTAGGAATCAACTCTTGTAAGGTATAAATCCTAATCTAGTTGTTTAATTTGCTAGATTAAATAGTTCAAGTGTGAATTTTAGTTATAAATTCTTGTTTATGAAATTTCAAGAAAAGGGGTGATGTTGTAGTTAGGGTTCGAAGTTGAATAAGTGAGTTTAGGTTAGTATTGTGGCCATCTAGTGTATTAGGTAGGATTGTGCGATGTTGCGATCGCGATATCGTTAATTCGCGATGTTTGCTTTGAAATCGGTATGCTAACGCTTACTAGATTTTTATGAATTTTAGGAGGTGATATAATTTCGGTAGATTGGCGATATAATTAGCATCTTATACAAATTTTAGTGTGCACGAATGCTGGGTTTTGTCTTGTCGGGTTTTAGTTTTGACGATTGCCCCAAAACGGCGATTTTAGTTAAAGTTTTAGCGATTTTCGAGTATTTTCCGCGTACCGAGTGCACGTTGTGATTAATTCGAGAGCGTTGATCTTTTCATATTGTGAGTTGCGTCATTTCAGGAATCTTTAATCTTATATTGTGTGTTATGCAATTCTAGGAACGATTGCGGAAACATCAGACGCGGCGGGCAAAGGCAAGGGGTGGTCGGATCGGATTAGCGAGGCATTCAGATGAGTAGATGTATTCATCTATGGGAGAATCGTCTGAATGGTGCGAGGCACCCCCTAGTTAAGATTACTTTATTTCTTGCAAGATTTGCATTGTTAGTTAGCTAACCCCCCTCATTCACATTGCATACCCTTATAGCTAATCGTCTGCTAGATTGCATGGATATTCATATACTCATGTATGATATCACTTCATAGGACACGTACACCATTACCATTGGCTCCTGTTGCACCCGCACTATTCATGTGACACACATGCCTTTGGTAATTGCTATGCCACAAGCACTGTAGGACCCGTTTAGTTTAGTATCACCACTTGTATTATACACGATATATGAAATCGCATAGCATGTATATACCTCGCATCATCATCATACTTACATAGATTTCTAGCCACAAATCACATCGCATACCTTGATATCATAGTCATTTATCATATACAACATGTTGGGTATTATGATTTTCTTAAGGATTTCAGTATTGCTGCGATTTCTGGATTTTGGGGAAAACCGCAAGAATTTAACAAAAGCTTATATTTATCATTTTTAAAAACAAAGTTGCGGTTTTCTCATGATGTATGTGTCATCCACCATGAGTTTTCATGTTTTCTGTTGGATTTCGAGACCCGATTCGAGGAGTGGATGAACCGTCTCGGGTACATGGTGGGCCCGGTATGGTACCCCGGGGCAAGAAGATCGAGTTGTACACGATGAGCCTGGCAGGGGAAGACTACCTACCGGTGATGTCTGGCGCGGCGGATATCCAGAGGATACCGACCGTTGTCATGAGATTTGATGATATGGGCCGATCTGGACTGACGGAGCCCGATGTATTGAGACATTGATACAGTGATACATTGAGACAGATGTGTTTTCATATTTGGTGTCGATGTTTGACACGGGTTTCAGATGATTTCTTAGTGGTATTTAGCTATTATACAGATATTCTTTTTCTAAAGTTAAGAATGCAGATTTCATAGCATTTAAAACACTTAAAGATTTAGTATTGATATTGCATACATGTGCATGCATACTAGAGGTATTACATCACATCTGGACATACATGCTGTGACGCATTTGGTGCATTCTTACGATAGCCCTACTAGATATTATATTCTACTCACGAGCTGGCAACTCACCCCCGTTGTGCCACAGTGTCTTGCAGGTTGGACTCATCAGCCTTGTAGCGGCGGCTTATCTTATTAGTGACTTCTTTTGCTCAGACTCGCGACATTGCTCGTATGTGGGTTGCGAGAGCACTTTTATTTCTTTTTGTACTATTTTTGTATCTAGTATTCTCCATTTACCACTTCTTATGTGTATATGCGACCTAGTGATGAGACTGAGAGATTTGTGTATATGTGGGTTCTTTTGGGTCGAGCTCACTTGAGCCGACGTTGTGTTTTCTTATATTTCGCATTTCTTTATGCTCTTTTTCTTGAGATTACATATATATATTGCGTGTGGTTGTGATCCGCCTTGGGCGAAGAGCTAGCTCCCGCTTGGGGATGCCATTTTGTGATTACAGGTTATATATCTTGTTGTACCTATTTTGGGGATAGAATTTACAAAGGAGACTCTTCCGAAATTTTCGGAAATTTTTGATGTTTTAAAAAGGGGTTCAATGCAACTTAATTGATTTCAAGTTGTTTTCATGAAAGGTTTTCCTTCACTCTCTTTTGATTTTTGGTTTAGATTTTTTTGGGCTTTGGCTGACTTAGGTTACGTTACGCCTTTAGACGTCTCGTAATCTAAGTGCCAGTCACGTTCCGTACTTTCGGGTCGTGACAAAGTTGGTATCAGAGCGTAGGTTTTACCTTTCTGAGTGTAGGACAACCTTGGTAGATGGAGTAGGTGACTTAAGCAGAGTGGCGTAGCGTGGGCATGATCCGCGACATACTTACGATACGGTACTCCGCCTAAGTGACCTTAGGACATAATTGCTTGTATTTTCTTTCTTGATTCGTTGCATTCTTTGATTCAATTGCAATGTTCTTATCGGTCCTGTTTCTTATTCCAGCTTCGATGCCGCCAAAGACTACGAGAGCTCAGCGGGCTGCCGCTAGGGATGAGATTCGAGCGGGCTCTTCTGAGGCGAGGATCGAGCGGGATGATACGCCTACCCCTCAGGGTCATATTGATCCGCTTTATCTAGACCGTATTGCCAGATTAGAGGCCGGCATGCAGGAGTTGCGACAGATGATGGGATCTTTAGTTGAGTCCAGTCGGGCACAGAGGTCCGAGGACGTTCCTTCCACCGCACAGACCACAATTATACCTGCTGCACAGATGGTCACTCCTGCTGCTACTGCGACAATGCCTGTTTCACTACAGGAGTATATAAGATTGAGACCTCCAGCTTTTACCGGTACGGATGCGAAAGAGGACCCACAGGCATTTCTTGATAGGATGGCTCGGATTTGCCGTTCGTTGAGGTGTTCTGATGATAGATTGGTGGAGTTCGCGAGTTTTCGTCTGGAGGGTCTTGCCCAGACATGGTACGATTCAGTAGATAGAGGCCGAGCTGCAGGTCAACCTTCTATGACCTGGGATGAGGTTACAGCTGCGTTTCTTGCCCGTTTTCTTTCAGAGAGTGTCCGAGATGCTCGAGCCCGTAGTTTTGAGTCTCTACGCAAGACTCCTGGGATGACGGTGCCGGAGTATGATATACAGTTTACCCAGTTGTCTCGATATGCTCCGTACCTAGTAGACACGGAAGAGAAGAGAATAAAGAGGTTTGTGCGAGGGCTTGACACACAGCTATTCCTTGCCATCGGCACCCAGCACTTTGATATATACGCAGCCGTGATGGACGCAGCCTTACTTTTGGAGGAGCGCATTTCTGAGACTCCGGTCGTTTCTGGGCCGAAGAGAATCCGTACTGATATGCCAGCTCAGCGGCAAATGGCTAGACACCGCGATAGATTATTTCCAGGAGATGGTGGAGGCAGAGGATTGAGACGAGGTCAGTTATTTGGTTCATATCCACAGACCCAGCAGTCGTCGCCAGGATGTTTTCGGTGTAGGAGTCAGTACCACCGTGTCAGAGACTGTACCATGGGGCGCCAGGGCGCGGTGACAGTCCCATATGTGACCTTACCACCTTCACCACCTCCTCAGAGAGCCCTACTTCCTACTCCTGATGATGCTCCACGCCAGCCAGATGCTCCCAGAGGTCGTGGGCGTGGCGGTCCGGTTCAGAGAGGACGAGGCAATAGAGGCAGAGGCATAGGCCAAGGTAGAGGCAGAGGAAAGCCAGCTACTAGTGGTGGACAGGCCCGAGTGTTCGCGTTGACTCCTCAGGATGCACAGGCATCCAATGCCGTCCTGACAGGTACTCTGCCAGTATGTTCTTTTGATGCACGGGTATTATTTGATCCAGGCTCCACACATTCCTATGTATCCACGTAGTTTGCACCGAGGTTGGGCCGAGAGTCTTCTCCGTTAGATCAGCCGCTCGTCGTTATTACACCGGTAGGCGAGTCGTTTGTTGCCCGTTTCGTGTACCGATCATGTTCCGTTCGTATCGGGGAGAGAGATTCTTCAGTTGATTTGATTCTCCTTGATATGCTAGACTTTAACGTTCTTCTTGGTATGGACTGGCTAGCCACCTATTATGCATCCGTGGACTGCCGTGAGAAAGCAGTCAGATTCAGTTTTCCTGGTGAGCCGGTTCTTGTTTTTTAGGGAGATCGTAGCACTACCCTTCCAAGCTTGATTTCTTCTCTTCGTGTTGGTCAGCTCTTAAGGAAAGGGTGTCAGGGATTCTTAGCCTATGTTTGTGATACTAGCTCTACAGAGGTTCCGTTGGACTAGGTCCCTGTTGTGAGAGAGTTCCCTGATGTATTCCCTGACGAGCTGCCTGGTCTGCCACCAGAGCGCGAGATAGAGTTCTGCATCGACTTGATCCCCGGCACGGGGCCTATCTCTATACCGCCTTATCGGATGGCCCCGGCGGAGCTGAGAGAGCTGAAGGATCAGTTACAGGACTTGCTGGACAAAGGGCCTATCCGACCGAGTGTGTCACCTTGGGGTGCTCCCGTCCTGTTTGTTAAGAAGAAGGACGGAAGTATGCGCTTATGCAATTATTATTGTCAGCTGAACCGGGTTACTGTGCGGAACAGATATCCCCTACCCCGCATTGATGACTTATTCGATCAGCTCCAGGGTGCAGGGTTTTTCTTGAAGGTTGATTTATGGTCAGGTTATCACCAGTTGCGGGTTCGGAAGGAGGATATTCCGAAGACCGCTTTCCGTACTCGATATGGTCAGTATGAGTTCTTGGTGATGTCGTTCGGTCTCACCAATGCCCCGGCAGCATTTATGGACTTGATGAACCGTGTATTCAGGCCGTATCTCGATCAGTTCGTCATTATGTTCATTGACGACATCTTGGTTTATTCTCGGAGCCGGGAGGAGCATGAGCAGCACTTACGTATCACATTGCAGACTTTGAGGGAGCATCAGCTGTTCGCCAAATTTTCCAAGTGCGCATTCTGGCTAGACAGTGTTGACTTTTTGGGTCATGTAGTGACGAGAGATGGTATTTGTGTCGACCCGAAGAAGATCGAGGCAGTTCAGCATTGGCCTAGACCGGTATCAGTTATAGAGGTTCACAGCTTTCTGGGTCTGGCCGACTATTATCGACGTTTTGTCCAGGATTTCTCTTGTATTGCTGCACCGTTGACCGGGTTGACTCGGAAGGGGGCTCTTTTTGATTGGACCCAGGCATGTGAGGATAGTTTCCAGCAGTTGAAGACTCGTCTGACTACTGCACCAGTGTTAGCATTGCCTTCAGGATCGGCGGGTTCGTGGTATATTGTGATACTTCTCGAGTGGGGCTGGGCTGTGTATTGATGCAGCACGACAGAGTTATCGCGTATGCTTCTTGACAGCTGAGGAAACACGAACAGAACTACCCCACTCATGATTTAGAGATGGCTGCAGTGGTATTTGCACTTAAGATCTGGAGACATTACCTATACGGCGAGTCATGCCAGATATTCACTGGCCACACGAGTTTGAAGTATATCTTTTAGCAGCGAGATCTGAATCTGAGACAGCGCTGTTGGATGGAGTTGGTGAAAGATTATGATTGTGAGATTCTATACCATCCGGGCAAGGCGAATGTTGTGGCAGATGCTTTGAGTAGGAGGCCCGGAGGTAGCTTATCTTGTTTGAGCACAGTACAGATGCAGTCGACGGCGGATTGGCAGGTTTTATGTGACAGCAGAGTGCAGTTCGAGTTTACTCCTACAGGGGGACAGCTGGCCCATTTCAGAGCACGCCCACAGTTACTTGACCGTATCCGCGAGGCACAGTCCGGCGAAGCCCGTATTTTTGAGATTATTGAGCAGATTCGGCAGGGTCGAGTTTCTGAGTTCGTGATTGATGATCAGGGGATACTTCGATTTGGGACTCGACTGTGCGTACCAGATTCTGAGGGACTGAGGCGCGATATCCTCGAGAAGGCACATAGGTCAGTATACAGTGTGCATCTAGGTTCCACGAAGATGTACCGTGATTTGAGAGAGGTTTACTGGTGGGACGGAATGAAGAAGGATGTTACAGACTTTGTGTCGAGATGCCTGACTTGTCAGCAAGTCAAGACCGAGCACCAGAGGCCAGCTGGTGAGTTGCAGCCTTTGCCCATTCCTGAGTGGAAATGGGAACAGGTCTCTATGGACTTCATTGTGGGTCTACCCAGGACTAGTCGAGGGTATGACTCTATTTGGGTGATTGTGAATCGACTGACGAAAGCGGCTCACTTCCTGCCAGTGAAGACCACTTTTGATTTTCTCAGTACGCCCAGGTTTATATTGATGAGAACGTGCGACTGCATGGTGTTCCAATTTGCATCGTGTCCAACCTGGCCACCCAGTTTACCAGCCGATTATGGCAGAAACTTCAGGAAGCTTTGGGAACCCGATTGAGTTTTAACACAGCCTTTCATCCGCAGACTGATGGTCAGTCGGAGCGGACTATTCAGACTCTTGAGGACATGCTCAGAGCTTGTGTTTTAGATTTCGGTGGTAGCTGGGATCATCATTTGCCCTTGATCGAGTTCTTCTACAATAATAGCTTCCAGGAGACGATTCAGATGGCACCTTTCGAGGCTTTGTATGGGACAAGATGTCGATCGCCTGTATGTTGGAAAGAGCTCAGGGAGAGCAGTATTTTAGGGCCGCAGATCGTACAGGAGACGACCAAGAAGATACAGCTGATTCCGGACAGGATGAGAGCAGCACAGAGTAGGCAGAAATCTTATGCTGACAGGCGCCGTCGCAAACTCGAGTTCGCCGTTAGCGATCATGATTTCCTAAAGGTCTCTCACGGAAAGGGAAGCTTAGTCCTAGATATGTTAGTCCTTTCGAGATCCTAGAGCGTGTTGGTCCAGTCGCTTATCGGTTAGCTCTTCCGCCCAGCTTCCCCGATGTTCACCCCGTATTCCATGTTTCGATGCTCCGCAAGTACCTTCATGATCCTTCCCATGCGATTCAGCACCAGATGATCCAGCTAGAGCGTGATCTTTCATTCACCGAGCAGCCGGTGGTCATTTTGGATCGGCAGGTGAAGAAATTGAGGTCAAAGGTTATACTGTCCGTCAAGGTCCTTTGGCGTGGCCCGAACAGCGAGGAGGTCACCTGGGAGACCGAGGTCGAGATGACGAAGAGTTATCCCCATCTTTTTGAAGGTACGCGTAGTTAGATTCTAAATTCGGTCCCCGAATTTTTTTTAAGGGGGGGGAAGATTGTAACGCTTCGAAAATCGTTTAGGCAGTTTTTCGGTAATCGACTAAATTAGCAGTGTTTTCCGTAAAAAGTCAAAATAGGTATTTTTTCATTGTAGACCTAATTATACAAAATTTAGATAAGATATTACTATAAATTCGTCTCTAAAATGTCACTTAAAATTTTCTAGTTAATTAAAAAAAATTCCTTAATTAATTATTTTTAATATTATTTTAAGCTTTTGAAAATACATTTAATTAGTGATAAATACAAATTTAATTGGGTAAATTACACACTTAGGAAACATTATAAACTAAAATTTAGTGTTAATAAAATTTTATCAAGACTTTTCAAGATTTTTGTTCTATGGTTTAAAAATTTAATCAAAAATGGTTTAAAATGGGGTTTTTGTGTAAAAATTGATGTGATATTCATTAATTGAGCTTGGGAAAGGCTTTTTGTGTAGAATTTTCCACACCATTCACACACAGACACCCTCCTCTACCTCCAGGCCGAGCTCACTGCTGGAAACCCCATTTTCCCCTCTCTTTCTTGCTTTAAAATTGCTTCAAAAGTCCACAAAAATACACAATTTTCTTCACTAATTCTAACCTAAATCCCATTCCATCCCTTTCCTAACCCTAATTTGTTTGAAAAGTGAAGAAAAGAGGTGTCTTGGAGGCAAGTGCAAGTTTGGAATCAACTCTTGTAAGGTATAAATCCTAATCGAGTTGTTTAATTTGCTAGATTAAATAGTTCAAGTGTGAATTTTAGTTATAAATTCTTGTTTATGAAATTTCAAGAAAAGGGGTGATGTTGTAGTTAGGGTTTGAAGTTGAATAAGTGTGTTTAGGTTAGTATTATGGCCATCTAGTGTATTAGGTAGGATATTTGTGCGATGTTGCGATCGCGATATCGTTAATTCGCGATGTTTGCTTCGAAATCGGTATGCTAACGCTTACTAGATTTTTTTGAATTTTAGGAGGTGATATAATTGCAGTAGATTGGCGATATAATTAGCATCTTATATGAATTTTAGTGTGCGCGATTTCGGGGTTTTGTCTTGTCGGGGTTTAGTTTTGACGATTGCCCCGAAACGGCGATTTTAGTTAAGGTTTTAGCGATTTTCGTGTATTTTCCGCGTACCGAGTGCACGTTGTGATTAATTCGAGAGCGTCGATCTTTTCATATTATGAGTTGCGTCATTTCAAGAATCTGTAATCTTATATTGTGTGTTATGCAATTCTAGGAACGGTTGCAGAAACATCAGACGCGGCGCGCAAAGGCAAGGCGGTGGTCGGATCGGATTAGCGAGGCATTCAGGTGAGTAGATGTATTCATCTATGGGGGAATCGTCTGGATGGCGCGAGGCACCCCCTAGTTAGGATTACTTTATTTCTTGCAAGATTTGTATTGTTAGTTAGCTAACCCCCCCTCATTCACATTGCATACCCTTATAACTAATCGTCTGCTAGATTGCATGGATATTCATATACTCATGTGTGATATCACTTCGTAGGACACGTACACCATTACCATTGGCTCCTGTTGCACGCGCACTATTCATGTGACACACACGCCTTTGGTAATTGCCATGCCACGAGCACTGTACGACCCGTTTAGTTTAGTATCACCACTTGTATTATACACGATATATGAAATCGCATAGCATGTATATACCTCGCATCATCATCATACTTACATAGATTTCTAGCCACAAATCACATCGCATACCTTGATATCATAGACATTTATCATATACAACATGTTGGGCATTATGATTTTCTTGAGGATTTTAGTATTGCGGCGATTTCTGGATTTTGGGGAAAACCGCAAGAATTTAACAAAAACTTATATTTATCATTTTTAAAAACAAAGTTGCTGTTTTCTCGTGATGTATGTATCGTCCACCATGAGTTTTCATGTTTTCTGTTGGATTTCGAGACCCGATTCGAGGAGTGGATGAACCGTCTCGGGTACATGGTGGGCCCGGTATGGTACCCCGGGGCAAGAAGATCGAGTTGTAGACGATGAGCCTGGCAGGGGAAGACTACCTACCGGTGATGTCTGGCGCGGCGGATATCCGGAGGATACCGACCGTTGTCGTGAGATTTAATGATATGGGCCTATCCGGACTGACGGAGCCCGATGTATTGAGACATTGATACAGTGAGACATTGAGACAGATGTGTTTTCATATTTGGTGTTGATGTTTGATACAGGTTTCAGATGATTTCTTGATGGTATTTAGCTATTATACAGATATTCTTTTTCTAAAGTTAAGAATGCAGATTTTATAGCATTTAAAACACTTAAAGATTTAGTAGTGATATTGCATACATGTTCATGCATACTAGATGTATTACATCACATATGGACATACATGCTGTGACGCATTTGCGTGCATTCTTAAGATAGCCCTACTAGATGTTATATTCTACTCACGAGCTGGCAACTCACCCCCGTTGTGCCACAGTGTCTTGCAGGTTGGACTCATCAGCCTTGTAGCGGCGGCTTATCTTATTTGTGACTTCTTTTGCTCAGACTCGCGACATTGCTCGTAGGTGGGTTGCGAGAGCACTTTTATTTCATTTTATACTATTTTTGTATCGAGTATTCTCCATCTACCACTTCTTATGTGTATATGCGACCTAGTGATGAGACTGAGAGATTTGTGTTTATGTGGGTTCTTTTGGGTAGCGCTCACTTGAGCCGACGTTGTGTTTTCTTATATTTCGCATTTCTTTATGCTCTTTTCTTGAGATTACATATATATATTGCGTGTGGTTGTGATCCGTCTTGGGCGAAGAGCTAGCTCCCGCTTGGGGATGCCATTTTGTGATTACAGGTTATATATCTTGTTGTTCCTATTTTGGGGGATAGAATTTACAAGGAGACTCTGCCGAAATTTTCAGAAATTTTTGATATTTTAGAAAGGGGTTCAATGCAACTTAATTGATTTCAAGTTGTTTTCATGAAAGGTTTTCCTTCACTCTCTTTTGATTTTTGGTTTAGATTTTTCTAGGCTTTGGCAGACTTAGGTTACGTTACGCCTTTAGACGTCTCGTAATCTAAGTGCCAGTCATGTTCCGTACTTTCGGGTCGTAACAGTATGGTAGTATTCCTCGTACTGTACGTGGATAACATACTCTTGATAGGAAAGGAGTTTCCTATGCTACGCTCGGTCAATCTCCTCTTATCACATTGATTCTCCATATAGGATCAAGGTGATACCTCCTAAATCCTGGGTTTTGGATCTATGAGATAGATCTAAACGGATGTTAGGATTCTCACTAGGTGTAGTGAGATGGTATCAATCGATCCTGGGGAGAATCACTGGATAGCTTCCAGGGTGGTAAGGTTGACTGAATGTCAGTCGCAGACATTGTCTTTACCCTTAGTGGAGGGGCGGTATGATGGAAGAGTTCCAAGCTAGATACCGTGGCAAACTATACGATAAAGGCTGGTGACATCGCTACTAATGATGCTACCAAAGAGGTAGTCTGGGTGTATATTTGTTCATGAGATGAACTAGGTTCCTACCATTGTGTTACAATGGAGGTGTGGCTTTAGCCTAGGAACCCCGGTCCCATCAGGTGACCCAGACATATTCTAAGGCAGTATCACCTGATCATGAAGATGGTTGATCTCCAGGGAGATCGAGGTTATGAGAGTAGACTTAGAGGTTAACACGGAGGATCCACTCACGAAGGCCTTTTTCCAGAGAGAGACTTTTATGGGATGGTTGAGTATGAGATACTACAACCACTACAATATGATGACCCTAGTGCAAGTGGGAGATTGTTTGTTGTATGTATTCCCTAGAAGCCATTATTGTACATGAGATGTATATTACAGTGGATGCTGGGACATATATAGGGAGGACTTTCTTGCTCGACATGATAGTACACTATCTAGTTACTCTTTATCTTAACATATACACTTATTGTCTGTCTGTTACATGTTGATAAAGCCCTTAGGATGTGTACTCGACTTCCAGGATTATGATGCAGATCATACTAGTGGGGCCTGGGTAGTCCATGAGCACATCCTTCAATGTTCCTAGTCGTGGGAATATCGAGACGGGGCATCGATATTCCTGAGTAGACTAGCTTATATCTTCTCGACCCATGTGATGGGCGATGGATGTTCCCATATCCATTGGTGTTTGACATCAGAGATGGTATACGGGTGCTCAGTGGAGACTGAGTACACTGAACGGACTCGCCGAGAAATCCCAGATGGTATTATACCTCACGTCAGATGGCAGTTCTCTGGTGACACTGGTACAGCTTAGTCTGTTGACCCGAGATCGTCAGAGAGACTTGTGTGTCTCCCACTGTGCTTTGATTTCCACCCTACCACGGCTCTACCGAGTTATGCAAACAGGTGGTTTTTGGGTAAAGTCCCGATTCACATGGAGGCAATGAGCGATAGGAGGGGATTCGTCTCTCCCGGTATTGAGGGTTGATGTTGAGCTATGCTCGACTGGCCATAACTGGAAATCCCTGGCCAGGGTTGATGTGATTTACTGGTAAGTGTTATCAGTAGTTTAACGAACGTTATGGACCTTACATCGGCATGACTTATCAAGCTACTGGGGTCTGACATTTACCATCCCTAGGCGAGATATGCGACATATCAGACGAACAGACCGGACTGTGCGGTAAGTGTTACTGATCGGATTCGCAGGAGTGTGAGCAGGCTTGCTCATTGATCTTCTGATCGCTCAATACCCGGGTGGCCGTTACATTTAGCAGACCGCTTGCGGCTTGTGGGTGACTGATATACTCACCACCTACTGCTGGCGTATTGACGAGTCTTTAGAGTCTTACACAGAGGTTTCCTGGCTCAAGCGAAACGAAATAGGAGTGCATATGAGATATGTGCAGGACCGAGAATAATACTAGTATGTGATACTGTATTCTATTCTCGCGATTTGTATCATCGGTCGGTTGTATGCGATATAGCCAGGTTACCGAATCAAGTGTTGATTCGAAATTTTGATACACTAGATATTAGTCGGTTATATGCGATATGACCGGATCATTAATTCAAGTGTTGATTTAATGATTTAATGTATAATTATAAATTTAATATATTACTTTACATTAACTAGTATTGGTTCACTTAAGATTGATTTTCTCACTTGATGTACACATAATGTATATGTGATATATAATTGTGTACATTTTTGTATAATGATGAATGATACATGCAAACTTGGGCGTGTGTGTGACTTACATTTAAGTTAATGGTAAAGGTTTATATTTATTTTGTAATTCAAAATTAGTGAGCACTTTGTCATGCTTGAAGCTTCATGAAGTTTGAAGCATTCTTTGACCAAGTCCACAAACTTTGTCTCACTTAAGATATTTTTTAACCAAAGCATTAACTTGAACCATGGTTTAGTCTCTACAAAGCTTAGTGGATAAAACTAACTCATCCATGGTTTCATTATGATATTATCTTCACTTGTTTATTCTTTTCTTAATTATTCATTCTTGCTTCTTCTTCTTCTTCTTCTTCATCCAAAAGAAGAAAAGCTTGCTAAGTTTTTTTTAGTGAAGAAACAAAGTGAGAAATCAAAAACTAAAGTGAACCCATTTCCTATTTCATCATCCTCTACTACTTGGCATTTAGTTTAGGGTGTTCTCTTCACAAAGTTCTTGACCAAGTGAAGAGAGAGCTTGAGTTGAGTCTCCTCGACGTAGATCATCTTCGGCCTCGAAGACTACGAGCAAATCCGTTCATTTCTCCAAGGAAACCATCACTAGAGTTCAGGAGCTCATTGATCGCAGCGAAGGGACGTCAACACGGAGCTTTAGAAGTGAAGGACCGGATCTACAAAGGTTGTATTTTCATTCACTTCTCTTTGTAATATTGGATTACATGTTTTGTTACCCTAGTTTTCTAGTATGTATCCTTGGTTGATTACTTAGCACCCCCTTTAATTTTTTTTGTGCCATGTGTGATGCTTGCAAACCATAGGCTAGGTGCTAAGGAATCCCAACAATCTAGGGTGACCGGGGCTGTATATGTGCCAACACTAATATTAATGTCAATCAGCATGTGGATACCATCCAATAATATAATCAATGTCTGTATGCATGTGAATCCCGTCCACGTGTCAACCGTTGACACAACAACATCATGCATGTAAATATCATAAAAGCATATGCATGGAAGTATGAGGATATAAATCAATGTGTGTCCCTCGCGACACATCAAAAACATGGAACCTGGGTGTCCAGCATCGACACTCGAAAATATCATGAAACCCGTATCCAGCATCGACACGTAAATCCTCATATCTCGGGCTCCGTCAGTCCGGATCGGCTTACGGGCTCTGTCGGTCCGGATCGGCCCATATCATCTCTCGACTCCGGTCGGTATCCTCCGGATATCCGCCGAGCCCAAATACAATCATCGGTAGGCAGTAGTCCCTCCGCCAAGCTCACTGTCTACTGCACAACATCCATTTCTTACCCCGGGGTATCATACCGGTCCACCATGTACCCGCATTCGGCCTCATCCGACTCTTGAATCGGGTTTTACATGTCACACGTCTCAGTGTTGGTGATAGTGCCCTCAGAGTCAATTATTAGGTCACAGGTACGTGATTGTAATGATTGAGGGAGGACCTATCCCGGTAGGACAGTCTTACTCGAGATGATAGTATGCTATCTGGTTTACCTTTATCATCGTGTACTGCTTGAGGTGACCTGACACGTCGCTATTACACGTTGATAGAGCCCCTAGGATTCTTGCTTGACCACCAGCAGTATGAGGGCGATCATATAAGTGGGAGCTGGGGGTCTATAAGCTTATCCTTAAAAGGTCCCTAGTCGTGGGAGTTTCGAGACTGGGCATCGATACTCCATTAGTAGACTAGTGTATACAGTCGAGACCCCGACGAGGGGCGGTGGCCGGTCTCACAAGCCACTGGTGTCAGTTGGATCACCTAAGATGTATACAGGTGCTCATTGGGTTATGAGTACACCGGACAGGACTCGCCGGGAACATGCTAGTTGGTCATATACCAGACGTCAGATGGCAGTTCCCTGGTGACATGTGTGCAGGTTAGTTCATCGACCTGGGGATCGTCATTTGTCTCGTGTGAGTTCCCACTGTACTTTGATTACTACCCTACCACGGCTCAAAGGAGTCGTGCAAACAGGTTTTAGTTGGGTACAGTCCCGAGCCACATGGAGGCAGTGAGCGTATCTTCAGGGGTTCGTCTCTCCCGGTATTGGGGGTGAGGTCGTGCTGTGTCTAGGAGAGCCATTACACAAAGTCCTTGGCCAAGGCAAGGAGATTTACTGGTAGGTATTCCAGTAGTATCTCAGGGTGTTCTGGGCTACACTCCGACACGACTTGTACCGCTTTTGGGGGTCTGACTTTTACCAACCCCCTAGGCCCGCCATGCGATACTCATAGACGAACGGACCGGACAGCACGGATATTGTCACTGACAGGCTCAGTAGGGTGTCAGGATGAGTTCGCTCATCGACGTCTTTTTTTAGTCAATACCTGGTAGCCCGTTACGTATTGGCTTATACCTCTGACGTGCTAGTGGTTAAATCCACAACCGAGGTGTTGATGAGTCTTTAGAGTCCTCCACATTTCAGTTACTCAGCTTTCGGGCGAAAGGTTGTAGAGGCCGTATGGAGATATGGCAAGGTCCGACCAAATACGTGCGGTATTGCACGGATCGGGATCGGACAGTTTGTACTATAGGCCGTATGGGTATATGGCAGGGTTCGATCAGATACGTGCGGTATTGCATGGATCAGGATCGAACAGATATTACTAGCCGGTTTTGGTATAAGCCGGATCCTAATATAGTACAGTGTAGATTTTGTCTCATTGCATTTGTATTTCGGTCGAAATACAGATGCAGGTGTGTATGCACAGTATCGGGGTTTTTCCTGTAATTTATTACGGGACCAGTTTTCTGGAGTTGCCAGTTTGCTTTCTGTTTCGGCCGATTTCCATTGTTCCGTTCATTGGCCGAAGATTGGTGGAGGAGGGCTTATTTGCATTGTTGCAAATAAGTATTTGTGGAGGGGTTCTTTGCATTTTGTTGTATCATGATAGCACCATCCTTTGACTTGTTATCTTCATGATGGCTTGACTTTTAGTAACCATCATGGTTGTTGATTACTTGTTTTGGAGTGTGGGTTATGGTAGTGATCATTGGTGTTTGAGTGTTAGATTTTCCTTGCTATCATTTCTTTTCACATGATAACCATTCCTCTTTCCTTTGTGGATATGGTTGACACTCTCTCCTTTTTGGAGAACTCACTCTCATTCTCCCCTCTCACCATGTCCATGGCCGGCCACTCCTTGTAGGGGCTGTCCAAATTTCCTATGTGGGGTTTTTGGTGTTTTTGCTTTGGTAAAAATCCCACAAGAACAACCTCCAAAAGCTTGTATCATCCCTCCACCAAAAAGGCAATTCCTACAACCCTAAAATGAGATCTCTACATTATATTCTACAGCAAATCTTGGGCACGTCGAGTAGCCGGCTTCGTGCCCGAGTTGCCTCGGCATTGAGGTGGGAGCCCGTAAACAAAGTAGGCGATGTGGTGCACTTCCGGCGACGAGGAGGAGACGGGACTTTTCCGCAGGAGATCCGGACGGTGGCGAGAAGACCGGAGGACTTGGATCGTCGGTATATCTCTAACCCATCTTCTAGTTAGCTTAGACTTGTTAATGGTTACGATCCGGGTGTTTAGTGCGCGGTGGTGCCGGTTTGCTAAGTCCGCAAAAATTAAAGTTTTTCACCGCTTCCGCACTCCGGCGTCGGATTGACGGCCGGGGCGCCGCCGTGCACTTACAGTGGTATCAGAGACTCGCCATTAACTTAGTCTAGCTTTGTGTAATGTGTTTGCATTTCCGATCGATCAAAAAGTTCCAAAACTGCATTTTAGTTCGCATCAGTTTCTGTTGAAAAATTTTGGTCTCGAAAAATTTTTCAGGTTATAAAATATTGATGTACTGGAAAATCTAAGAGTTCTGTAAAAATTTGACGAAGTAACTCCATAGTTGGAGCGCGGAACCGCCGCGAAAACCCCATTTGTGCGGCCCTTCCGCCGCGCACTATTCACATCACTTCACCAATTTTTTACAGAGGCCATCTGGGCTTAAAATATGGGTTTTGGAATATTAAAATTGGGCCCAGGTTTTCTGTGAGTGCTACAGTTTTGATTGGGGGCCCACTTGTTAATTTTTGATCGATCGGATATATTTTAAACACATTTTTCACAGTATTTACATTATATCTGCGACCGTGAATGTCACTTGATCGGTAAATCCGGTCTAACTGCTATAGCCCGGTTAGACGGATTTGCGAACGTGACTTTCACGTTGATGTTTTGTTTTTCTGCTGTGATGTTGCGGATCGGTCGTGGGGGATAGCCTGGATGCAATGCTAGTACGTTTCTGTTGTATTATGTACATTTGATATTGCGGGGCGAGCGTCCGACATGTGGACTGCCGTCACTGCCTGATTGTATTATTATTTTAGGGCACGACCTGGTTGCGGTCGATGTACCCGGTGTATGTATATTTTACTTTCTGTACTAGGATTGCCCCGCGGAGGGGTGCACGGATAGCCGGGTTCTGGAGGGCAACAAGCCCGTATCTCATGGCATTGAGACGGAAGGGGCTTCACTCTAGGATTGGCGGGCTATTCGCCGCACTCGTAGGGGGTACAGGTTGACCCAGGAGGGGTGCCCAAGTTACCGGATTCCGTGAAGTGCCGGGTGGTCCATTCACGTCGCTGAAGGGGGCTGCCTCGCTTCAGGTTTTGGCGGGTAACTTGCCGCGCCCGTAGGGGTCTAGGATTTCATTGCACAGGCTATCCACACGACCAGGGGAACGTCGGGTTTCAGCGGCTCTGTGAAACCCGGGGATCCCAGATATCTGTATTGTTTCTGTGATGCTGTTCATTCTCTGTGATGTTGCATTTTTATTCACGCCTTGAGCGAATATAATATATTGGTATATATATTAGTAGATGTTGTATATGTTTTACATCCGCGCTAGTCCAGTCCCCGCTCTGTCGTTAGTTAGCTAACCTAACGGGTAATGACGGGACCCAGTGGCGAATGCGGATGGCATATACGTACATCAGTATATTTTCGTTCTTTTTGGTGTGATCAATTGATGGGACTGCATTGATTCGGATCAATGCAAGTTAAAAACAAACCTAATCTGATGTTGTTGGAACACTTTTCAAAAAGCTGTTATTGCAAGGACGTTCACTTTTGTTTTGCATCGTGATATTCAGTTGGAATATCCTGCTCCTCAGTCGACGAGGCAAGGGCCGAGATCCCTTCACCGGGAGTGACCCCTTGGACAGAAGTTTGCGTCAGGGCATTAACTTCACTATAGCCGATTACTTTTGCTTTGCATCGCGGTATTCATTTGGAATATCCTGCACCCCATTCTACGGGGAAAGAGCCGAGATCCCTTCACCGGGAGTGACCTCTTTAGCAACGGTTTTCGTCACTATATTTTTAAAAAGCTATCCGTTCCTTCGACGATATCAAGTTCATTACGTTAAAGGTTTTCGCCAGAAACCATTCGTAGCCCTCCGTCGTTTCATATGGGTAGTCAATAGTATTCAAGTTGTGTATGTTGGCCAAAGTCAAGGCACAGTGTTTGGTAGCTGTTGGTTATTCATATGCAGCATAGATAGATGCGTTGGTTTGGGACAGTCGTGCTGCCATTTTGGCCAAAGTCAAGGGTATGTACGGGTGGATTCAAATTAACCTGGAGAATGACGGGCAGAACTTGACATGTGACTTATGATATGTTGGCCAAAGTCAAGGTCATAAGAGCATGGGGCAGAAATCACATCGGGAGTTTCAAAAGAACTGAAACTTGCCAGATATGCGCATACCTTCTGGAGTGTGATAGCGTGAGCGGATTCCATCACGTTATCATGCAATGATAGTTGGATCCCGATTCTCACTGATGAGTTAGTTTACTCCTCGGGTGACCCCGACTAATTCTTCTTTCAGGTTTGGAGGAGAATTTGAGGTACAGTGGGAGGTTTCCAGATTAGATAAATTGGTAACCATTCTGATCTAGGTTAGAGTGCACGCTGAGTATTTCTTTTCTCTCTCTCTTTGGCAGCGACCATTTGACCCGACCCTAAGACTATGACTCAGTGACCAAATTGACCGAACCTTCTTAAACACCGGCTTTTTGATTGTCAGAGTTGCAAACCTCATTGCCACTCCTACTTTTACCCTTTTCTCCAGGACACCCCGTTTTACTACGAACGTCCACTTCCATTGGACAGAACCATCGTATGGTTAGATACGAACTCGAAAGAATTTATTCGAGGATGGTTTCAGGTTCTGGAGAAAACGGATAGGATTATTCAGTTGTCTTTTCCTTTTACCCTCTCTCAGGTTACGAGTACTCCTTGGTTTAGGGGTAGTACACCTATTACGCAAATTGGATTGTCTTCTTCCGAACCTTAGGCTGGTGCCGATCGGTAGGGAATGAAGAAAACCAATTAGCATAACGATGGTGTGCAGAAGGTATTAAGTTAAGACAAAGCAAGGGATTAGTAAGAGGGCAAAGTAAATTGCAACAGATATTCACGACCAAACCAGGTATTTCATTACCACTCCCAAATCACCTTTGTATTTCTCCAGAACACTCCGTATCACTACGAAGATCCACAGTTTATTGGATACTCCATCGTATGGTTATATACGAACTCGAAAGGAATTTATTCCAGTTCGGGGATGGATTCTGGTTCAGGAGAAATAGGAATAAGGTTTATTCGGTTGTCTTTTATCTTCACCCTCTCTCATTGCGAGTGTTCCTAGGATTGGGACAGTACACCCATTATGCTTATTGGATAGTCTTCTTCCAAACCATAGGCTGGTGCCGAACGGTAGGGAAGGAAGAAAACCATTTGGCCTAAAAGAGTGTGCAGAAGGTAAAGACTAAAGACATATGAAGGGATTTGGAGAGGTGGCAAAGAACTATACGGTTACAGTCGTGAATCTGGAAGAGGCATTACTAGGAATACCAGAATACCCCATCGGAACATTTCAATGTTTCAGTTTCACTGTGTAATGTTAAAAGAAAACTGATTTCCCGATTAGACACTTGCTCCAGGGTATGTATTTACCAGGTATGATTCTCACATCTGTATGGTTTTACAGATGATGAGTGGGAGTAGGTTATTGGGAATTGGGTGATTATCCTCATTATATCGGGATTCGTTGTAATCGGTGATATTTGAGGAAATCACCTGGGCTGTTTGCCGGTCGGCAAATATTTGGTTTTGAATATCCGTTGCTGTGCACCAATTTCAAATTGATATATCTGTACGTCTATTTTTATAGAGTGAGATATACCTTTTGATATTATGTCGATGACATTTACTTATATCAGTGGATGGTTAGGTAAGGAGCATTAAACAGCGGTGTAATTCTTCTTAACCATAAGTACAGTTTCCAACCTACGACACACAGTGAATGAGTTATCAGACTCAAGGGACTTATACAGAGTATTGTATGTTGTCCAGGGTCCATCAGGACAGAGGGGTTGGTCCTCGTACTATATTCGGTTTACTTATGACTTCTCTAGTTTTTAAACAAGTGTTTCGCGGAAACACAGGGTCCGAATTTGGAGAAGTTATAGGTATTTGAATAGAGTAGAGAACCAGGTATAGCAAGTATCGGGATTCTTCAAAGAGATCGAAGATGTAGATACTTGTGTATGGTATTCAGTTAATAGTAATGATAAAGAGATCTTGCTTCTCTTTCGGGTTACTCATGATTGGAAGCATTCCTAAGTTGAGTAACGCTGATTGGCCTCCTTCCATTT
Source organism: Agapanthus africanus (assembly GCA_030015575.1). NCBI lineage: Eukaryota > Viridiplantae > Streptophyta > Magnoliopsida > Asparagales > Amaryllidaceae > Agapanthus > Agapanthus africanus. The sequence goes on along the minus strand of JASDDO010000029.1, from coordinate 27,876,558 downwards.
AGTTAACATGCGCTGGGGACAGCTGCATGATTTGAATCTGGTTCAATTAAATCAGTGCCTCTGTTTCTATATTGGATATAGAACAGTTCATATCTTAACGATGTTAAGGTACGGGGAGTTGTCCGGTTTATGATTAAAACCAGACACTGGACAACTCAAGGCACGTTTCTGTAATGGCTGTTTGTGGGTTGACCCAGGCTATGACGAGGGTTGACTTTCTACCATCTGGATGAACAATAGCGATATTGTTCTAGACTCGCCACAGTTTTATTAAAAATGGATTTTTTCAGAAAACAGTAGTGGGAGTATGGTAGAACTGGAAGTGATTCCAGAACCACAAACGATTACTGAAGATTTGACAAGGAACCTAAAGATTCAATCTTGATTGACATTCCATTGGCCACTCCGCAGATAAGGTGGGTAACTTCAGGCACCCGAGAGGTACTACGGTAGCCTCAAGGACGGTGACAGGGAAGTTCTTGTTTACCCACAATTGCTATTGCTGTTGTTCCAGGTTACGAGACCCGGCGGGAGGATGAGTATAGCGTCGTTCTAAACCAGTTTTAGAAGTGTACGTCTATATGACTCTGCCAGAGGGTTGTCGTAGTCAGTGGGAGCAGCGGAAGCATTGGTGGACAGGTTGCTTATGTCTATTTATAGACTAGAGCAATGTAGCGGAGATAGATCATCTATTTCTGACGTGACAGTCATGGGTTTGACTTCATCAGAATAGGGGATGGATCTGTTGAGAAGGTAGTAGGGTGTGATATCCTGGTATTTGGATGATATACACAGAGTAGGAAAGGAAACTCCTACACTACGATCGGTTATACTTTGGTCGTCACACAGTTGTTTCTCCACAATGGAAATGGATTTTATATCAGACATACTGGTTACTAGATCTATGGTCTTAGATCTAGATTTGGGTGGTTTCCCAATCAGGGTACTTGACAGCATTCTAAGAGTATTTAGGATGGACGACTCCTGGCACGGTAGTGTACCTGCAGGTAATGGAGTCACCCTCTCCAAAGGTGTCTTACAGACTAAAGGGGAGAGGGACGGGCATGATTGGCAGCTCACTTGCTCAGGCAATTGAGTCAATCGTGAGATGTCAAGTACCACACCAGATGTTGTTCTTGCACTAGATGCAATAAGTTGACATTAATCCAATCCTGGAGAAACAGTCGGAAGCAGTTTTAGAACATAAGTGGATGTTCTAGGGAGATGATAACGACAGCCTCATGTGGGAGACAGTTATCATTCCAGGCTTCCAAGGTGACATGGACGACAAGGAGGTTGTCAGAGTTACAGTTTTCCTTCTGATGAGGGGCAGTATTTTGGACAGGTGGTCCAAGGCAATACTGAGGGAGGCATGGCGTGCAGGACACTGATTAAGTTCAGTTGTCAAAACAGTCTAAGAAGTTTGGATTTGGAGTTCATTTATGAGCTACGTCCCATCAGACATCCAGACATATTCTAAGACTGATATTGCTCATTTCGGGAGATGGCTTTCTCCGTGAACTTGAGATATAGAGAGACATAGAAAGAAACAACTGAGCGGATCCACTCACTAAGGCTATTCCTCGAACGCAATAGTTCCGCAAACGAGCTTTGTGAGACTGACTAGTAGAGGAGTTGGATGTTCGGTATCACACGGGTTGTGAGTATGCGACATCGCAATAATTAGCCTTGAGTGCAAGTGGGAGATTGTTGGTGATAGTGCCCTCAGAGTCAATTATTAGGTCACAGGTACGTGATTGTAATGATTGAGGGAGGACCTATCCCGGTAGGACAGTCTTACTCGAGATGATAGTATGCTATCTGGTTTACCTTTATCATCGTGTACTGCTTGAGGTGACCTGACACGTCGCTATTACACGTTGATAGAGCCCCTAGGATTCTTGCTTGACCACCAGCAGTATGAGGGCGCTCATATAAGTGGGAGCTGGGGGTCTATAAGCTTATCCTTAAAAGGTCCCTAGTCGTGGGAGTTTCGAGACTGGGCATCGATACTCCATTAGTAGACTAGTGTATACAGTCGAGACCCCGACGAGGGGCGGTGGCCGGTCTCACAAGCCACTGGTGTCAGTTGGATCACCTAAGATGTATACAGGTGCTCATTGGGTTATGAGTACACCGGACATGACTCGCCGGGAACATGCTAGTTGGTCATATACCAGACGTCAGATGGCAGTTCCCTGGTGACATGTGTGCAGGTTAGTTCATCGACCTGGGGATCGTCATTTGTCTCGTGTGAGTTCCCACTGTACTTTGATTACTACCCTACCACGGCTCAAAGGAGTCGTGCAAACAGGTTTTAGTTGGGTACAGTCCCGAGCCACATGGAGGCAGTGAGCATATCTTCAGGGGTTCGTCTCTCCCGGTATTGGGGGTGAGGTCGTGCTGTGTCTAGGAGAGCCATTACACAAAGTCCTTGGCCAAGGCAAGGAGATTTACTGGTAGGTATTCCAGTAGTATCTCAGGGTGTTCTGGGCTACACTCCGACACGACTTGTACCGCTTTTGGGGGTCTGACTTTTACCAACCCCCTAGGCCCGCCATGCGATACTCATAGACGAACGGACCGGACTGCACGGATATTGTCACTGACAGGCTCAGTAGGGTGTCAGGATGAGTTCGCTCATCGACGTCTTTTTTTAGTCAATACCTGGTAGCCCGTTACGTATTGGCTTATACCTCTGACGTGCTAGTGGTTAAATCCACAACCGAGGTGTTGATGAGTCTTTAGAGTCCTCCACATTTCAGTTACTCAGCTTTCGGGCGAAAGGTTGTAGAGGCCGTATGGAGATATGGCAAGGTCCGACCAAATACGTGCGGTATTGCACGGATCGGGATCGGACAGTTTGTACTATAGGCCGTATGGGTATATGGCAGGGTTCGATCAGATACGTGCGGTATTGCATGGATCAGGATCGAACAGATATTACTAGCCGGTTTTGGTATAAGCCGGATCCTAATATAGTACAGTGTAGATTTTGTCTCATTGCATTTGTATTTCGGTCGAAATACAGATGCAGGTGTGTATGCACAGTATCGGGGTTTTTCCTGTAATTTATTACGGGACCAGTTTTCTGGAGTTGCCAGTTTGCTTTCTGTTTCGGCCGATTTCCATTGTTCCGTTCATTGGCCGAAGATTGGTGGAGGAGGGCTTATTTGCATTGTTGCAAATAAGTATTTGTGGAGGGGTTCTTTGCATTTTGTTGTATCATGATAGCACCATCCTTTTACTTGTTATCTTCATGATGGCTTGACTTTTAGTAACCATCATGGTTGTTGATTACTTGTTTTGGAGTGTGGGTTATGGTAGTGATCATTGGTGTTTGAGTGTTAGATTTTCCTTGCTATCATTTCTTTTCACATGATAACCATTCCTCTCTCCTTTGTGGATATGGTTGACACTCTCTCCTTTTTGGAGAACTCACTCTCATTCTCCCCTCTCACCATGTCCATGGCCGGCCACTCCTTGTAGGGGCTGTCCAAATTTCCTATGTGGGGTTTTTGGTGTTTTTGCTTTGGTAAAAATCCCACAAGAACAACCTCCAAAAGCTTGTATCATCCCTCCACCAAAAAGGCAATTCCTACAACCCCAAAATGAGATCTCTACATTATATTCTACAGCAAATCTTGGGCACGTCGAGTAGCCGGCTTCATGCCCGAGTTGCCTGGGCATTGAGGTGGGAGCCCGTAAACAAAGTAGGCGATGTGGTGCACTTCCGGCGACGAGGAGGAGACGGGACTTTTCCGCAGGAGATCCGGACGGTGGCGAGAAGACCGGAGGACTTGGATCGTCGGTATATCTCTAACCCATCTTCTAGTTAGCTTAGACTTGTTAATGGTTACGATCCGGGTGTTTAGTGCGCGGTGGTGCCGGTTTGCTAAGTCCGCAAAAATTAAAGTTTTTCACCGCTTCCGCACTCCGGCGTCGGATTGACGGCCGGGGCGCCGCCGTGCACTTACACTCAGAACTAAGAAAATGCAGGGTGGACGCACTGAAATATCATATCAAGAGAAACCAGGTTTTTTTTGAAACAGTACATGCTTTCTTTTGAAATAACCACGCTTCTCAAATCCAGAAATCTCATGAAAACAGCTATCTCATTGCGTAAAAGCGTAAAGCATGATGTATGCGACATATAACAGAAATGTAAGCATATCCGTATATCATGCAACATGGAACAGTAATATGCACATATCGAGGGAAAACCGCTCTTTTAAATGAATCCAGTTTAAAAATATATCCCGCGGTTCCCAAATTCTCCAAAGTCTAATGCAATATTGTATAAAGGTGCATATGCAACTATAGCAAGTAAATCGTATAAAGAGTCATATCATGATGCATCAAATCCTACTGTGTAGTGACATGGCAATTATCGATGATGAAGTGTGTGATCCGGTAAATCTGTCTACGTGTAACATACGCATCTTCGATAATGTTTTAAGTGTACTAGCACAAGTATATGCAATGCAATGAGAATAACATGAATGCAGCATAAGGTAAATCATATGCAAATGCTGACGGGTATACGTATCTAACATGACCGAGTCGGTGAATCTAACCATCGACACCTATCCTCACGACATCATGTACGGTATAATCCATCGTACAGCGGCATTAAACCAATAGGGATCCTATCAACCTATATGACAATGAGGGTACGGCCTAATGTCACGTACAGCCTATCATTCATCATTCACAACATATGTACACATATATATCCATATACCTATGTCCCAAGTCACATCCATAAAATCTCATATCAGGGGACCGGCATGGTATCAATCCTCTTAATCGACTCGCATTCGTATACCAACATATCATTATATCACATGCCAAATCGTATTCTCTTTTCATCGCATCTATATCTCACATAAGGTCAATTTACAATTACATTCTACCTTTACTATAAGCATACGTATCTAATCTAACATACACACCCGAACCATACAATCCGTTTTTAAAAGATGCGAATCGTAGTTTTGAAAGTCGGGGCTATTGTGTTCTTAAGGAAAAGATATCATTTGAAAATCCGTAACGTCCCTCAAGGTATCTGTTTAAAAGATGCATACGATTCTTCAGTTTAGAAATAGGTATGGTTCAGATGACACATTATGTCGGCTATCTAGTCTTATAGTACCCTAAACAGCAATATCATCAAACATCATCCTCAAATCCTGTCATCACATATTAGTCGTATCATATCACCCCTAACTATCCTTTAGTTTCTAATATGGTTTCTCTAACTATCTTTTAACTCTATTTATAGTTTTCTATAAAAGGTTCCCTTAACCATATCCTATATATATAAATCGGTTTCCATCAAAGTTTGCGGGGGTGCTATACGCTATCCACCCGACTTCCCCCGTAGATATAGATCTACTCACCTTGCTCCTTGATTGCCGAAGTCGATGACCCGATGCTCCGTCGCCTCAGAATCCATGCGAAGGTACCTACAATGATACACAATCGAAATCGCTATTAAAATCAAGTCGGAAAAACCAATACGGCACATGGTTCGTGTAAGTCCGTGTTGCCCATCCCGGTGCTTACGGGGAGGCGGAAAACATAATAAAAAACGGATTTTTAATGACTTAGGCAACATGGACTTTGCTTGTGAGGATCTTTGCTAAACGAAAACTAGCTAAAGTAAACTAACAACTAACTAAGTTGTAGAAAGGTTATACCTTTGGTCTTTAGTCCTTCTCTCCTTGCTCGTCGGAATGGTAGAAAGGCCTCACCTTGCTTGTCTTCTTCCGTCAAAGAAAGATCCACTTGAAAGCCACCACCTTTAGCTTCAACTCCAAGCTAGGAGTAACTAGAGTGCAAGAAATGCTAAGACTTGAACCCTAGAAGAGAGTAGAGAGGATCAAGTGAAGGTTTTTCTCAAGCTTTTTGTTTCTCAACACATGAGAGGGAGAGAGCTTGAGGGAGAGGATGAACAAGAGAGAGAAATGATATGAGAGAATGAGAAAATAATAGAGCTCTTCTCACTAATATGTGTGAATTAATTTAATTGAATAATTAGCTAGATAATTATCATGGTAAATCATGACATGACCATTATGATTTCAAATTGCAAAGATCAAAAAGCATCTTCCAAAAGAAATTATGATGGTCAAAGTGTCAACCTAGGTCAACAAGTCAAAGAAGTCAAATGGTCAACAACCACAACCATGGATAATTATTAAACTAATTACTAATTAACAATAACACACACATAAATATTAGGGTTAATAAAATGACAATAGCCATTAACCCTAATCAAGGTCCTCTCCCTCAATCTCAAGCAACTGTGCATACGCACCCGCATTCGTGATCCGAGGAACACGAACACAATGAGAAAAACCAATCTCAAATCATATACTAGGATCCGGCTTAAACCAAAGCCCGCTAGTATAAACTGTCCGGACAGCAAACGTGCACAAGTGCGCGAATGTGAACGAACCCTGTCGCAAAACCATGCGACCTCTACTCATTTTGCCTAAAGGCGAATAGCTCTCTGTGTGGGACTCTAAAGACTCGACACTACGCTGGCAGTGGGTTTAACCACAGACCGCAAGCGGCATTAGCTGTACGTAACGGTCCCCAGGTAGATGTCGATAAGAAGACTGACGAGGTGAACCCCATCGGCACTCCTACTGAGCCTGTATGTGACAGTCTCCGTACAGTCCGGTCTGTTCGTCTGATACATCGCATGGCGGGCCTAGGGGGGCGGTGAACGTCAGTCCCCTAATAGCGGTACAAGTCGTGTCGGAGTGTAGCCCAGAACACCCTGAGATAACACTGGAAACCTACCAGTATATCTCGCTTGCCCTGGCCAGGGACTACTCGTGTAATGGCTCTCCTGGACACAGCGCGATGTCAACCCCCAATACCGGGAGAGACGAATCCTGTCTAACCGTCACTGCCTCCAAGTGCTTCGGGACTGCACCCAAAAACTACCTGTTTGCACAGCTCCTTTGAGCCGTGGTAGGGTAGTAATCAAAGTGCAGTGGGAACACACTCGAGGCGAAGTGACAGTGTCAAGTCAGCGGACTAAGCTATACTCATGTCACCTGGGAACTGATAACTGACGATAGGTATATTACCAACCAACAGTTCCCGACGAGTCTTGTCCAGTGTACTCGTAACCTAACGAGCACCCACATACTATCCCAAGTACGACGTACTAACGGCTGTGGGACAGACCGTCTCCCACACTGGGATGAGAATCGCATACGCTAGTCTACTCCGGAGTATCGATGCCCTGTCTCGATAGTCCAACGACCAGGGACCTGTATAAGGATGTGCTTATAGATTACCCAGCTCCCACGAGTGCGAGCGCCATCACAACGCTGGTAATCAAGCAAAGATCCTAAGGGCTCTACTAATATGTATACCAGCAATATGCTAAAAGAAACACATGCACATATTAAAGCAGAGACAAACCAAGTAGCATACTACCATTTCGAGCAAGATTGTATATACAACTGTGAATATCCCAAGCTTCCATTAAGTAATATACAAACTAGTATGATACAGTAATGGCCTCTAGGGCATATACACTAACAATCTCCCACTTGCACTAAGGCCATGTACTGGCGTATCGAAGACCTATCATCTCGATCAGCCGCTCGAACTGAGTCTGGGGTAGGGCCTTCGTGAATGGATCTGCTGTGTTATCCTCTGATGCAACTCTCCGGACCTCGATCTCCTGGCGATCTACGATCTCCCTGACCAGGTGATACCGCCTTAAGATGTGTCTGGATTTCTGATGGGACCTGGGTTCCTTCGCTAAAGCTATAGCCCCGTTGTTGTCGCAATACAGAGGTATTGGGTCAACAATGGACGGAATCACCTGAAGTTCTTTCAAGAACTTCCTCATCCAGACAGCTTCTTTTGCGGCATCAGATGCAGCGATGTATTCCGCTTCCATAGTCGAGTCAGCAACGGTTTCCTGTTTGGAGCTCTTCCAACACACCGCCCCTCCATTGAGGGTAAAGACAAAACCCGACATGGACTTGGAATCATCCTTGTCACTCTGGAAGCTGGAGTCAGCAAAGGCCTCAACCTGCAGGTCTTTTCCGCCATACACCAAGAACATCTCCTTAGTCCTTCTCAGGTACTTGAGAATGTTCTTTACTGCTATCCAATGTTTCTCCCCAGGGTTTGACTGATACCTGCTTACCACACTCAGTGCATAAGCCACATCCGGTCTGGTACACAACATCGCATACATTATAGAGCCTACCGCAGAAGCGTAGGGTATAATAGACATGCGATCCCTCTCCAAATCAGTCTTGCGAGACATCTCTTTGGAGAGGGTGATCCCGTGACAAGCCGGTAGATTACCGCGCTTGGAATCTTCCATACTGAATCTCTTCAGTATGGTGTCGATGTACCTGGACTGTGAGAGTCCTAATATCCTCTTGGATCTGTCACGGTAGATCCGGATACCCAGAATGTAGGAGGCATCACCCAGGTCTTTCATGGAGAACCTGTGTGACAAGAACCCCTTGACAGATTGTAGCATAGGAATGTCATTTCCTATTAAGAGAATGTCATCCACGTATAAAACGAGGAATACTACAGTTCTCGCTACAAATCTACAATAGATGCATGGTTCATCTGGATTTTTGATAAAGCCAAATTCTTTGACCGTCTCATCAAAACAGATGTTCCAACTCCGCGATGCCTGCTTGAGTCCATAAATGGACTTGAGCAACTTGCACACCTTTCCGCTGCTCCCACCCTGAATGAAACCCTCTGGCTGGTCCATATAGACACACTCCTCTAAATGACCATTTAGAAAAGCTGTCTTTACGTCCATCTGCCAAATCTCATAATCGTGGAAAGCAGCGATGGCAAGAAGGATCCGAATGGATTTCAGCATAGCTACTGGAGAAAAGGTTTCGTCATAGTCCAAACCAGGTCGCTGACGAAAACCCTTTACTACCAGTCTAGCTTTATAGGTCTCAACCTGTCCATCTACACCAATCTTCCTTTTGAAGATCCACTTGCATCCTACGGGTTTTACCCCGTCTGGAGCAATGTCCAACGTCCATACTTTGTTGGTGTACATGGACTCCATCTCGGTCCGCATTGCATCCAGCCATTTTACCGAGTCGACGCTCTGAATGGCTTGCTGGAAGCTAGTAGGCTCATCACAATCCAGGATGCAGTCTTCTCTATCCCCGTCAATGAGAAAACCGTAGTATCTCTCGGGCGGATGAGACTGCCTACTACTCCTGCGGAGTGGCATAGGAATGTCCTGTTCTTTTTAACCTTCTGGTTCCACTAAACTTTCAGTAGTAGTTTGTGGTTCTGGAATTTCTTCCAGTTCTATTGCGCTCCCACTTATTTCTTTTTCTATGAACTGATGTTCTAGAAAGTGGGCATTGCGAGAAACAAGGACTTTTTGTTCCTCTGCGTAATAGAAAAGATACCCCCTGGAGTTCTTTGGGTATCCCACAAACTTGCACAGTACTGAGCGTGCCTCGAGCTTGTCCACATGCTGCTTTTTGACATAAGCTGGACATCCCCAAATCTTCAAGTATTGAAGATAGGGTTTCTTCCCACTCCATAACTCATATGGTGTGGTAGGCACAGTCTTAGTGGGAACACGGTTCAAAAGATATGCAGCTGTTTCTAGCGCATATCCCCAGAATGATCGCGGTAACTCAGCGTTACTCATCATGGACCGTACCATATCCAATAGGGTTCGGTTCCGTCTCTCCGATACACCGTTATGTTGCGGAGTGTATGGAGGAGTAAGCTGAGAGAGAATTCCATTCTCTTTTAAGTAATTCAGGAATTCGGCACTTAAGTATTCTCCTCCTCGATCCGATCTTAGGATCTTGATACTTTTGCCTGTTTGTTTTTCTACTTCATTCTTATATTCCTGGAACTTATCAAAAGCTTCGGATTTATGCTTCATTAAGAAGACATGTCCGAATCTTGAGAAATCATCCATAAAAGTTATGAAGTAAGAAAAACCGCTTCGCGCATGTGTAGACATTGGACCGCACACGTCGCTGTGTACGAGTCCCAAGAGCTCGCTCGCTCTTTCTCCGTGTCCAGAAAACGGAGCCTTTGTCATCTTTCCTTTGAGACAGGATTGACAAGTTGCATACGATTGATATTCGAACGGATCTAAATATCCTTCAGTATGTAACTTAGTCAATCTTCTCTCATTGATGTGACCCAGTCTACAATGCCATAAGAAAGTTTTATTAATTTCTGGAGACTTTCTTTTGTGTGTATTCTGGATATTGAAAATCTGTGGTTGGTTTAAAACGTATATACCGTTGTTCAATGTACCTGACCCAATCAACACTTGATTAAGGTGAATGTTCACTACATTACTTACAAATGCAAATTCATAACCTTCTTTAGATAATAAAGATACAGAAATGATATTACAGGTTGCATTTGGTACATAATAACAACTACGCAAAACCAAAAAGTGTCCATCTGATAATCCCAGGTGATAGTCCCCCACGGCCTCAGCATCCATGCTAGCACCGTTCGCAACTCTGAGGGTCATGTCACCTGCCTTCAAAACTCTACGCTTTCTCAACGCCTGCAAAGAATTACAGATATGAGATCCTGATCCGGTATCCAATACCCAGGAAGTAGAGTTTATTGATAGACAATTTTCAATAACATACACACCTGAAGCTGAAGCTGCAACTCGCTTCAAATCCTGTGTTCTGGCTTTCCAAGCCTTGCAATCTTGTTTCCAGTGACCACTTTTGTGACAATAGAAGCATTCTTCCTTCCCCACCAGCTTCCCCGCTACCTTTGTTGCTTTACCCTTTCCCTTCGTATCCACTTTACCGACACCGCCTCTTGGTTTGGCGGGGGCTTTCTTCTTCTTGCCTTTGGCTTTCGCCCTGGACCTAGAAGAGGAAGATCCTCCTACAAACAAAGTGGATGTCTCCCTACCCTTCTGTAGGGTGCCCTCAGCAGTCCTCAACATGTTCAGAAGTTCGGCAAGTTCAACCTCCTTTCCTTGCATGTTGAAGTTAAGAATGAACTGGGCGTAAGTGGAAGGAAGGGACTGGAGAATCAAATCGGTATAGAGTTCATTCTCCAACGTGGTCCCAAGGTCCGCGAGCTCCTCTATGTAGCCGATCATCTTAAGCACGTGGTCCGCTACCGATGATCCGACGGCCAACCTTGCCGAAAAGAGCTTCTTCGACACTTCGTATCTTGCGATACGAGACTGCTCTCCATACAGTTCTTTTGTATGGAGAAATATGGACTCTAGGTCCATATTCTCGTGCCTCCTCTGATGTTCGTTGTCCATCGAGGCTAGTGCGAGGCATCTGGCCCTCGCGCAATCTATCTCCCATGTCTTACGGATTTCAACATCCGCGACGCTGGAGGTGGGACCTGGGACAGGGGGAGCTTTGGTGGTAAGTATATACCCCAGCTTGTCATAAGTGATAGCCATCTTGACATTCCTGAGCCAATCTTTGTAGTTTGGCCCTGTCAATATGTTTTTATCTAATAGTAACTTAAGTCCGGTCATCTTGAATGGTCGCTGCAATTAGGAGAGAGAAAAGAAACACTTTAGCATGATGCTCTTGCAAGTTTAGAGTGGTTTTTAGTTTGTCTAAACTGGATGGCTCCCACTGTCTCTCGAATCCCTTCTCAAACCGTAAAGAAAAGGATTAGCCGGGATCATTCTCACCGTACAATACTTGCTTAACCGTTCAGCCAGGCCAGTGTCGGTACTTCGAGGGAGGTTTTCCAACGCTTTCGCGAAGTTCCTTAATTAAGTAACCTCTTTTCCCTGTGGGCGTAGCCCCGCTAACACCTTTCTAGGCACCTACTAGGTTTATAGCATTGATCGTTAAGTGAGAGTTTTCCCGAGGAGTAGCATATACTCACAGTAGGATCGGGATCCAAATATCCTCGCGTGATAAAACCGAAGGAATCCTACCAGAATTATCACACTCCAAATGGTATGCAACGCTAGCAAGTTTCAGTACTTATGAAACTCCCGATGTGGATTTTTGCCCCATGCTCTTATGACCTTGGCGTGAGGTCAAAATGTCATAAGTCACATGTCAAGTTCTTCCCATCATTATCCTGGTTAATTTGAACCCACCCGTACCTACCCTTGACGTAGGCCAAAACGGCAGTACGACTGTCTCAAATCAACGCATTCTATCTATGCAACGGATAAATATCCGGTAGCTACCAATCACTATGCCTTGGCGTGAGGTCAAAATACATAGCTTGAATACTACCGAATATTTAACCGAAATGATGGAGGGCTACGGATGGTTTTGGCGAAACCGTGAACGTAGTGAACTTGATATAATCGATGGAATGAGATAGCTTTTAAAAGGAGTGGTTCAAGCTCCGCGTTTAAAAGTTTAGTTTTGAAAAGAACCGAGTGGTTTTCAAAGTGTTCCAATCGACTTTTACTTGGTTTATTTCTTGCATTAGTTCTTTTAATGCGTCCCATCATTTAATCCTACCATTGCAGAAAACAACCAAAATATGACGTACGCTTATGCCATTCGCATTCACCACGGGGCCCCGTCATCACCCGTTAGGTTACTTAACTAACGACAGAGCGGGGGCTGGGCTAGCGCGGCTGTAAAACATAAGCAACGCCTAAATAGTTATTATATATAAATATATAGCAATGATAGACATTACAGATCACAGATGAATACATTGGATATACTAGGAATCCGCAATGCGTTCGAGCCTGCAACGCAAAGCGGATTACACGGTCGCGGTGAATAGCCAATACCCCACCCAAGACCCCTACGGGTGCGGCAAACTACCCGCCAAGCACCCGAAGCGAAGCAACCTCCCTCACCACCGTGAGTAGGCCACTCGGCGCTTCGAGATACCCGGTAGTTTGTGCACCCCCTCCATGGGTCTATCCTAGGAGCAAAAACAGTAAAAAGAATTATACAATGACGGCTACAACCCCGACCCGGTTGTGCGGCCATACAAAGAATATTATTACATCAATTTACATGTTACAAATGAATGAAAGAAAAACAACGCTCATCTCACATCCACCCCGGCCATTCACCCGCGACAATCCAATCCATTCATATCCACAAACCAATAACAATCACAGATCATGTATAACCCCGACTAATCGTCTTATAGCGATTAGCCGACGTTCAATACATGCAAGCATTACAGATATAACCGATGTAGTTAAAGTGTAGTGAAGTTCCGAAAAATACGGATTTATAGGACCCCAAAAGTAAATTTTAGTTCTGGAAAATCTGGGCACATATAACATATCCTAAAAATCCTAAAACCAACACAGAAACATACTGCACCAAAAACGATACAGAGAGGGGACAAGACGGCCGCGCTTCCGCGGCAAGAGCTCCTTATGCCGCGGAAGCGCGGTCCTCTAGACTCCTCTTTGGTTCGTCTTTGGTGGTATTTCACACAAAACTCTGAGATAATTTTTGAAGTATAAAGTTTTTCATTTTGACCAGAAAAAAAAAAATAACAGAAACTAGGGTTTTGCGAGTTTGGTTTTTCGATTTTCCGGTTTCGAAACTTCGTTACACTTAACTACTTAGCTAGTTTAGGTTTAGTTAGGCTCTGATACCACTGTAAGTCCGTGTTGCCCATCCCGGTGCTTACGGGGAGGCGGAAAACATAATAAAAAACGGATTTTTAATGACTTAGGCAACATGGACTTTGCTTGTGAGGATCTTTGCTAAACGAAAACTAGCTAAAGTAAACTAACAACTAACTAAGTTGTAGAAAGGTTATACCTTTGGTCTTTAGTCCTTCTCTCCTTGCTCGTCGGAATGGTAGAAAGGCCTCACCTTGCTTGTCTTCTTCCGTCAAAGAAAGATCCACTTGAAAGCCACCACCTTTAGCTTCAACTCCAAGCTAGGAGTAACTAGAGTGCAAGAAATGCTAAGACTTGAACCCTAGAAGAGAGTAGAGAGGATTAAGTGAAGGTTTTTCTCAAGCTTTTTGTTTCTCAACACATGAGAGGGAGAGAGCTTGAGGGAGATGATGAACAAGAGAGAGAAATGATATGAGAGAATGAGAAAATAATAGAGCTCTTCTCACTAATATGTGTGAATTAATTTAATTGAATAATTAGCTAGATAATTATCATGGTAAATCATGACATGACCATTATCATTTCAAATTGCAAAGATCAAAAAGCATCTTCCAAAAGAAATTATGATGGTCAAAGTGTCAACCTAGGTCAACAAGTCAAAGAAGTCAAATGGTCAACAACCACAACCATGGATAATTATTAAACTAATTACTAATTAACAATAACACACACATAAATATTAGGGTTAATAAAATGACAATAGCCATTAACCCTAATCAAGGTCCTCTCCCTCAATCTCAAGCAACTGTGCATACGCACCCGCATTCGTGATCCGAGGAACACGAACACAATGAGAAAAACCAATCTCAAATCATATACTAGGATCCGGCTTAAACCAAAGCCCGCTAGTATAAACTGTCCGGACAGCAAACGTGCACAAGTGCGCGAATGTGAACGAACCCTGTCGCAAAACCATGCGACCTCTACTCATTTTGCCTAAAGGCGAATAGCTCTCTGTGTGGGACTCTAAAGACTCGACACTACGCTGGCAGTGGGTTTAACCACAGACCGCAAGCGGCACTAGCTGTACGTAACGGTCCCCAGGTAGATGTCGATAAGAAGACTGACGAGGTGAACCCCATCGGCACTCCTACTGAGCCTGTATGTGACAGTCTCCGTACAGTCCGGTCTGTTCGTCTGATACATCGCATGGCGGGCCTAGGGGGGGCGGTGAACGTCAGTCCCCTAATAGCGGTACAAGTCGTGTCGGAGTGTAGCCCAGAACACCCTGAGATAACACTGGAAACCTACCAGTATATCTCGCTTGCCCTGGCCAGGGACTACTCGTGTAATGGCTCTCCTGGACACAGCGCGATGTCAACCCCCAATACCGGGAGAGACGAATCCTGTCTAACCGTCACTGCCTCCAAGTGCTTCGGGACTGCACCCAAAAACTACCTGTTTGCACAGCTCCTTTGAGCCGTGGTAGGGTAGTAATCAAAGTGCAGTGGGAACACACTCGAGGCGAAGTGACAGTGTCAAGTCAGCGGACTAAGCTATACTCATGTCACCTGGGAACTGATAACTGACGATAGGTATATTACCAACCAACAGTTCCCGACGAGTCCTGTCCAGTGTACTCGTAACCTAACGAGCACCCGCATACTATCCCAAGTACGACGTACTAACGGCTGTGGGACAGACCGTCTCCCACACTGGGATGAGAAGCGCATACGCTAGTCTACTCCGGAGTATCGATGCCCTGTCTCGATAGTCCAACGACCAGGGACCTGTATAAGGATGTGCTTATAGATTACCCAGCTCCCACGAGTGCGAGCGCCATCACAACGCTGGTAATCAAGCAAAGATCCTAAGGGCTCTACTAATATGTATACCAGCAATATGCTAAAAGAAACGCATGCACATATTAAAGCAGAGACAAACCAAGTAGCATACTACCATTTCGAGCAAGATTGTATATACAACTGTGAATATCCCAAGCTTCCATTAAGTAATATACAAACTAGTATGATACAGTAATGGCCTCCAGGGCATATACACTAACAGTTCGCTCATAGGTTAAAACCTATAGCCTCACATGCAGAAAACGACCAAACAACTCTCGATATCGACGTACATAAGTCAAGTGATCGAGGTAAAACATAAATACCAAAATTCTAGTTATAAACCATTACGATTTCAAAACAAAATCTCAGAAAACATGCTCCAGATTTTACCCTAGGAGAAATTAGCAAATTTTGCATATGTAAAGGGTCTAGATCACAGATACTGGAGCCATGAAACAAGAACGAGACCGGGAAATCAAGGTTTGGCCACAATTTGCGGCCAGAAGGCTTAAATTTGCGGCCAGGAAATGGTTCTGAGGGCTGGGGTCTCAGGGGTAGTCTTCTGGTCACCTGCACAACTCTCAGTTTTCGGTAAATAATATCAGGTCATCCGAGTGTTAGCAGATCTCCAATTACCATCACAATTTCCAGAAAATCCAATATCGGCAGACATCAAAGTTCGTGGATTGGCGTTTGTCTATGGTTTTATGTCCAAAATACTACCACTAAAAGGGTTTAAGGTCACTACTAACCCAACTACACTATCTCAATTCAAGACAAAACCCTAACCTCTGTTAGTTATATGTATGCCCTAGAGGCCATTACTATACATAGGATGTATATTGTAGTGGATACTTGGACATATATAGGGAGGACTTTCTTGCTCGACATGATAGTATGCTATCTGGTTGCTCTTTACCTTAACGTGTACACTGATTGTCTCTCTGTTACATGTTGGTAAAGCCCTTAGGATGTGTACTTGACTACCTGGACTATGATGCAGATCATACTAGTGGGGACAATGTAGTCCATAAGTACATCCTTCAAAGTCCCTAGTCGTGGGTGTATCGAGACGGGGCATCGATATACCAGAGTAGACTAGCGTATACCTTCTCGACCCATACAGATGGGCGATGGATGATCCCATATCCATTGGTGTTTGACATCAGAGATGATATACGGGTGCTCAGTGGAGACTGGGTACACTGGACGGACTCGCCGAGAACTCCCAGATGGTATTATACCTTACGTCAGATGGCTGTTCTCTGGTGACACTGGTACAGAGTAGTCTGTTGACCCGAGATCGTCATAGAGTCTTGTGTGGTTCCCACTGTGCTTTGATTTCCATCTTACCACGTCCAAGAGGGCGTGCAAAACGGTGGTTTTTGGGTACATTCCCGAGTCACATGGAGGCAATGAGCGATAGGAGGGGATTCGTCTCTCCCGGTATAGGGGGTTGATGTTGCTGTGTTCGATTGGCTATAACAGGAAATCCCTGGCCAGGGTTGCTGAGATTTACTGGTAAGTGTTACCTGTAGTTTCTCGAATTGTTATAGACCTCATATCGACACGACTTATCGAGCTATTGGGGTCTGACGTTCACCACCCCTAGGCGAGATATGCGACATATCAGACGATCAGACCGGACTGTACGGTAGTGTTACTGGTTGGATTCACTGGAGTGTAAGCGGGCTTGCTCGTCGATCTTCTGATCGCTCAATACCCGGGAGGCCGTTACGTTTAGCAGACCGCTTGCGGCTTGTGGGTGTTTGATATGATCATCATCTGCTGCCGGCGTATTGACGAGTCTTTAGAGTCCTACACAGAGGTTTCCTGGCTCAAGCGAAACGAAATAGGAGCGCATATGAGATATGTGCGGGACCGAGAGTAATGCGTGTATGTGATACCGTATTACATTCTCGCGATGAATGTATCGATTGGTTATATTCGATATAACCTAGATATCGAATCAAGGATTGATTCGATAAGCCGATACATTGGATACTAGTCGGTTATGTGCGACATGACCGGATCATTGAATCAAGTGTTGATTTAATGATTTAATGTATAATTATATATTTGATATATTACTTTGCATTAACTAGTATCGGTTCACTTTAAATGGATTTTCTCACTTGATTTGTGCACATTGTATATGTGATATACTTTTTGTGCACTTGATTGTATCATTTTTGATGATACATGTTTGCTAGGGTTTTTGTGTAAAGATCAAACCATGGTTACATGTTAATGGTTAGGGTTATGTTTTATTCACTTATTTATTTATCTATTGATTTTTGGAAAATGAAAGGCATGAAAAGAAAATGGTGGCTTGTTTTGTATTCTAGTTGAAGCTTCATGAAGCTTTGACCTAAGTGACCATTTTTGTCTCATGCTTATCCCTAACCATTCCAACTAACCTTGGTTTAATCTCTATTGACCATGGTTTACATTAAGATAAGTTTTGATTTTCTATTGATTTTAATTAACTTATCATAAGAATTATCATCTTCCTCTTCTTCTTCTTCTTGAAGAAAACCTTTCTTCATCAATGATGATTGATGAAAATGAGTGAGAAATCCAATTCTAAAGTCTACCCACTTCCTATTTCTTTATTCTCTACCTCTTGCCAAGTAGTAGAGTGTGTTTCCTTCACAAGTTTTCTAGACTTGGTGAAGTTGGAGCTTGATCTAGCGATGCCTCGACGTAGATCATCTTCGGCACGTCGTCGATGACCTAGCCCGCTCTTTCTCCGATAAATCCGACGCTAGAGCTCGGGATTTGATTTGGACAGCGGAGAGGACCTCATCACGGAGCCGTGGAGGTGGAGGACCGGATCTACAAAGGTTGTATTTCCGTATTCTTATAGTTAAGTGTTAACTAGTTTCATTTTATCGCCTAAACTTCTAGCCAACGATCCGTATTAGGGTTTCTCGGCACCGTAATTTTTGAAATTGGCATGGTTGATGCCTTGTGAGATCTCTTGAGAGAGCCTAGTAACCCTACAGTGGTATCAGAGCCTAGCTAGAGCCTTAGGCGAAGTCTAGACGGAATTTGAAACCCGAACGAACCCGAAACCCAACTCAAAAAATGCTCTCTGTCCTTTTTCTAAAATCTGGGATTTTTCAACATTAAAAATATGCAGAAAAATCAGCAGAGGATTGTAAGGGTTACTGTAAAATTCGATGACGTAATTCCTTAAAACCACCGCGGATCCGCGGCATGAGCATGCTCATGCGGCGGTTCAGCGGTCATTTTGTCTTTTTGGGCATCGAATTTTGTACAGTAATTCTTAGTTGGCATTGTTGACTTTTCTGGGAATTTTTAATATTTATTCAAGAGATGATTTTTCTGGGTTGTTTTGGGGATTCGTATGTTCGATCGGATTATCAAATTTTGTCTGTGTGGTTTTCCGGATAATTTTTGAATATGTTAAAAAGTTCGGCCGGATATAAATACCCAATTTTTCCCCTGTCGGGAAATTTCCAAGTGTTGGATTTTTCCGTAGTTTAACGACGTTCTAAGTAGTGCAAGTAACTCGATGGACCCTCTAGAAGACAACAAACCTTAACTCGATTATGTGACCGTCTTGAACTGCCCTTTGAACCTTAGGGTTTGGGGCAGTACGGCGTGCCACATGTGAGGCGTTGGCTTGACCCTTCTACGGCTGGACCGTCGGTACTGAGGCACGAACTGAATGTTTTTAGACTTGTTTCATGTGTTGATCTGTTTTGGGAAAACTTGGGTATTCGATTGTCCGATCGGAAAGTTTAACATTTTCTATTTATCCGGAATGGGATACAACATTTGGAATTCACGAACAATTATGAGATAACCTAATGAATGTTATAAATCTAGCAATTTAGTCTCACTTGATCGGTTGCCATGGAATTTTGATATGATCAAAAGTCCGTCGCAATCACGTAGCGTACGTGGATACTCGCCGGATAAACTTATTAGACAGCTACATCCCTTAACCCCGACCAAGTGACTGTAGGAGAACCCCGTCGCCGAAAGCATCCGTTTGGGTGCTTGCGGTAGCGGTGTTCTGCCTTGGTGCACTTCGTCGACGGTATCGGGGGTGCGGCCGTCTACTGAAGTTTGCAACGAGCATTCGATCAGGATGTCGGGAATCTTGTTGAATTGCCCGACGTGATATTGAAAAGTGTTTTCGATAATGAGACTAAAATGCGGGGTTTATAATTATTAGGCATGCGATGTCTAAAGAATTCATTTGGTCAGGCATGCGATGTCTGAGGAGGTTGCGGATTCCAACTGTTGTAGTTTTACACTTTCTTTTCTGTGACCGTAAGTGTAATATGTGATATCGCCGGTTTCGTTGCTATATGTCAACGACAATTGGGATGCGCATATTTACTTACGTTGATGACATGTGATGTTATGTGTTGCTGGATATGTTATATTGGATCGTCGTGTTTCAATAGCCGGGGGTTTTTATGTGAGATGAGTGTTTTTCATTTTCATTCATGTAAAAACTTGTATGTAATATTCTTTTATTGGGGCGCTTCCAGGTTGCGGAAGTTGTCACCATTTGTATATTATTTACTTTTCCGCACTAGGATAGACCCAAGGAGGGGAGCACAAGTAACCGGGTTCTGGGGTCCAGTGGGAGACCAACTCGAGGAGTCGAGTCGGGGTCTCCTAACCCTAGAATTGGCAGGGTTGCTTGCCGCTCTCGTAGGGGTCTAGGGGTGTGGGATTGGCTATTCATCACGACCGTGGAATCCGTGTTTTATACTGGCTCGTATTAAAAACACGGACGTCCTAGTATATCCAATATTTCATATGATTCTTCTGCTGCGATATCTGTGATGTGATCATGATATGTTCTATGATGGATACTTTATATAGTATATATGATATATTATATAGATGTTACTTATGTTTTACACCCGCGCTAGCCCTGCCCCACTCTGCCGTTAGTTACCTAACCTAACGGTGCACGAGGGGACATCGAGGCGAATGCGGATGGCATAAGTGTACGTCGTATTTATCTGTGATGTTTAGGTACTTCAATGATGGGACTTCATTAATGAGATTAATGAAATAAAAGAAACCTAAGATGTTGTGGAATCGAATTTCAAAATTAAAACAGGTAGCTACAGTTCTTGCTTTGCACAGCGGTATATATGATATATCCTGCACCTTATTCGATAAGGAAAGGACCGAGATCCCTTCACCGGGAGTGACTCCTTTAGCAATAACTGGCAGATGCTACACACTCGGTTTGTCTTTTGATTCCTTTTAAGAGTTTTCGCTTTGCACAGTGATATATATGATATATCCCGCACCTCATTCGACGAGGAAAGGACCGACGATCCCTTCACAGGGAGTGACTCCTTTAGCAAAACTAGAAAAGCCTAAAAAAACACTCCATTTTAAAATCATTTGATTCTACAACGATATCAAGTTCATTACGCAATAGGTTTTCAGAAAAACCTGTCATAGCCATCCGTCATTTCAGATAAGTTGTATATAGTATTCGTGCTGCATTTGTTGGCTTTCGTCAAGGTGCAGTGTGCGGTAGCTATATGCTGCTTATCTGCCAGCATACGATGCGATTGGATTAGGGTAGTCGTGCGGCTTTGTTGGCTTTCGTCAAGGGTCGTGCGGGTGGGTTTAATTCAATCAAGAAATGACGGGTTGAACTTGACTAGCGGACTATGGGATGTTTGGCCTCCGTCAAGGTCATAGGACGCTAGGGGTAAAATATTATCGGGAATTTCAAGTGTTGAAATTTGCAATTAGATTGCATACCTTCTATGAGATAGTTGGATCCCGATACCCGCTGCGAGTAAGAGTTACTCCTGGGAGAGTTTTACATATTACAATTAGCCGATCAAGTAGGTGTTAACGAGGTTACGCCTCTGGGAAAACGAGGTTTACATTAATTAGGTTCGTGCGAAAGCACGGGGGACCTCCCTCAAAGTACCGACACTGGCCTGGCTGAAAGATTGGCGAACTTGTAGTGTGTAATTAATCCCGGCTAGTCTTTCCTTTTAGGGTCTGAAGGAAGATTCGATAAAAAGCAGTGGGAGCCATCCTGATTAGATAAAATAATAACCAATATATTCTTGTAAGAGCGCACGCTGAGTGTTTTCTTCTCTCTCTCTCCAGGTAGCGACCATATCACGCCTTAATCAAGATAATAATATGGATATTTGACCGAACCCGCTTGTTATACTGAGCTGGGGAACGTTGGTCCCGCTCCAACTTATAATTGTTATAAGACAGAGCAGGAAATAGGGGATTACCAGAATTCCCGTGCCACCCAAACGAAGACAGTGCATGTTGATGCATCATCTTCGGGTGTGTTCATTACAAAGAACTGTTTCTCAGTATCTTCTGCGTCCTGGGTATTTGATACCAGATCAGGATCCCAAATATGTAATCTGTTACATAGGGCTACAGAAAGGTAGAGAACTGAGAACGGGTGATAAGTTTCATGAGACAGAAAACGGGGCAAGTGTTGCAGCCAAGTCTGTTGGTCACTGTCACCCTGTATTATGAATACATTGATTCTGAACGAATGTTATTAGATACCGAACCTGATATACAAAATCATATCTGTCTCTTTGTTAGTAAAGAAACGATAAAATTTTGTATTGTTGGATAATGTTTTGAACATTTCCTATATCAAATGTTGATCGGTTCAGGCACGTTATCTAAAAGCATTGATGTTCTAAATCAAACTACAGTTCTTAGTATACAGAACACACACAAGAGGAAGAGTCCAGAAATGAACGAATCCTTCTTGAGGTATTGTAGACTAGGTCATATCAATGCGACCCGACTAGCTAAGTTGCACAAAGATGCATATTTAAATTAGTTTGAATTTATATCTTGTGAAACTTGCCAGTCATGTCACAAAGATAAGATGACCATAGCTCCGTTTACTGAAAACAGAGAAAGAGTTAGTGAACTCTTGGGATGATACATGTTGATGTATGAAAAGTCCCCTGTCTACATATGCCATGACTGGTTCTTTGTACTTCGTTACATTCTCTGATAATCTCTCAAGATTCAGACATATGTTCCTGTTGAAACACGAGTCCGAACCTTTTGAGATATTCACTGAATATGATTTAGAAGTAAAGAACCAATACGGGTATAAGTATTATGTCCTTTGATGAGATCGAGCAGGAGAATACTTGAGCACGGAATTCCTGGACTATTCTAAAGGAGAATGAGATTCTCTCTCAGCATTACTCCTCCGTATACATCATGGCACGATGGTATATCAGGGCGGAGCAATAGCACCCTATGTGATAAGGTGTGCTCTATGATGAGTACTACTGAGTTACCTATTTCCTTTTTGGGAGTTATGCACTTGAGAAGCTGCATACCTATTGAATAGGGTTCAAATCAAATCAGTTGCCTACCACTTCATATTTGATATGGAAAGGGAAGAGCCCATATCTTAAGTTGGTTAAGATTTGGGGTTGTCTGGGCTATGTCTAAAAGCATAATCCGGACAAGCTCGAGGCAAGGTCTGTTATGTACAACTGGAAATGTTCCAGCTATACAAACTACAGCAGATGATTTGATAAAACCAAAGGATTCAATAGTTACCAACGAACCTCAGCCTCTCCGCCGATCTAGTAGGGTTCCTCACCCACCTGAGAGATATTTCGGTTTCTCTATGACAGTGGGAGCGAGGATTGCATCATGAGATGATGACCCAACTAGTTTCGAGCTGGCCATCAGGAGTGAGACTCTGTAAGAATGGCTGGATGTTTAGTGATCTGAGATGGAATCTATGTACACCAACAAAGTATGGACTTTGGTTGCTATATCTGAAGGGTTAAATCCCCATCAGGAGCAAGTATATCTTGAGAAGATTACTTAGTGTACATGGAAAAGTTGAGACTTTCGAAGCTAGACTTGTTAAAGGTTTGCATCATTGACCAGATATGGATCATGACGAAACCTTTTCTAAGGATCTATGCTTAAGTCCATCCAGATCCTACTTACCACGGCTACATACCATGACTACGATATCTGATGGTTGGGTGTCATGACTGCTTTTCTAAATATTGATTTAAAAGAGTGCGTCTGTAAGTACACAGCCAGAGGGCTTCGTAGACAGTGGGAGCAGCGGAAACGTGTACAAGATGCTTTATAAGATAAAGCAGGCATCGCGGAGTTGGAACATCTGTTTTGATGGATTAGTCAAAGAAGTTGACATCATCAAAATGGTAGATGAACCTTGTATAAACATAAAGAAAGTAGGGAGTATGGTGATGATCCTCGTAGAGTACGTGGATGACATACTCTTGATAGGGAAAGAGTTTCCTATGCTATGCTCGGTCAATCTCCCCTTATCACAATGATTCTCCATATAGGATCAAAGTGATACCTCCTAAATCCTGGATTTTAGATCTATGAGATAGATCTAATTGGATGTTAGGATTCTCACTAGTTGTAGTGAGATGGTATCAATTGATCCTGGGGAGAATCACTGGAAGGGTTCCAGGGTGATAAAGACGACTGAATGTCAGTCACAGGCATTATCTTTACCCTCAGTAAAGGGACGGTATGATGGAAGAGTTCCAAGATAGATACCGTGACAAACTAGAAGATAAAGGCTGGATACATCGCTACTTAAGATGCTACCAAAGAGGCTGTCTGGGTGTATATATTTGTTCATGAGATGAACTCTGTTCCTCCCATTGTGTGACAATGGAGTTGTGGCTTATGCCAAGGAACGTCCGTCCCATCAGTGATCCAGACATATTCTAAGGCAGTGTCACCTGATCATGGAGATGGTTGATCTCCAGGGTGATCGAGGTTTGAAGAGTAGACTCAGAAGACAACACAGCGGATCCACTCACAAAGGCATTTTCCCAGAGAGAGACTTTTATGGGATGGTTGAGTATGAGATACTACAACCACTGCTATCAGATGGCCCTAGTGCAAGTGGGAGATTGTTAGTTATATGTATGCCCTAGAGGCCATTACTATACATAGGATGTATATTGTAGTGGATGCTTGGACATATATAGGGAGGACTTTCTTGCTCGACATGATAGTATGCTATCTGGTTGCTCTTTACCTTAACGTGTACACTGATTGTCTCTCTGTTACATGTTGGTAAAGCCCTTAGGATGTGTACTTGACCAACTGGACTATGATGCAGATCATACTAGTGGGGACAACGTAGTCCATAAGTACATCCTTCAAAGTCTCTAGTCGTGGGTGTATCGAGACGGGGCATCGATATACCAGAGTAGACTAGCGTATACCTTCTCGACCCATACAGATGGGCGATGGATGATCCCATATCCATTGGTGTTTGACATCAGAGATGATATACGGGTGGTCAGTGGAGACTGGGTACACTGGACGGACTCGCCGAGAACTCCCAGATGGTATTATACCTTACGTCAGATGGCAGTTCTCTGGTGACACTGGTACAGAGTAGTCTGTTGACCCGAGATCGTCATAGAGTCTTGTGTGGTTCCCACTGTGCTTTGATTTCCATCTTACCACGTCCAAGAGGGCGTGCAAAACGGTGGTTTTTGGGTACAGTCCCGAGTCACATGGAGTCAATGAGCGATAGGAGGGGATTCGTCTCTCCCGGTATAGGGGGTTGATGTTACGCTGTGTTCGATTGGCTATAACAGGAAATCCCTGGCCAGGGTTGCTGAGATTTACTGGTAAGTGTTACCTGTAGTTTCTCGAATTGTTATAGACCTCATATCGACACGACTTATCGAGCTATTGGGGTCTGACGTTCACCACCCCTAGGCGAGATATGCGACATATCAGACGATCAGACCGGACTGTACAGTAGTGTTACTGGTTGGATTCACTAGAGTGTAAGCGGGCTTGCTCGTCGATCTTCTGATCGCTCAATACCCGGGTGGCCGTTACGTTTAGCAGACCGCTTGCGGCTTGTGGGTGTTTGATATGATCATCATCTGCTGCCGGCGTATTGACGAGTCTTTAGAGTCCTACACAGAGGTTTCCTGGCTCAAGCGAAATGAAATAGGAGCGCACATGAGATATGTGCGGGACCGAGAGTAATGCGTGTATGTGATACCGTATTACATTCTCGCGATGAATGTATCGATTGGTTATATTCGATATAACCTAGATATCGAATCAAGGATTGATTCGATAAGCCGATACATTGGATACTAGTCGGTTATGTGCGACATGACCGGATCATTGAATCAAGTGTTGATTTAATAATTTAATGTATAATTATATATTTGATATATTACTTTGCATTAACTAGTATCGGTTCACTTTAAATGGATTTTCTCACTTGATTTGTGCACATTGTATATGTGATATACTTTTTGTGCACTTGATTGTATCATGTTTGATGATACATGTTTGCTAGGGTTTTTGTGTAAAGATCAAACCATGGTTACATGTTAATGGTTAGGGTTATGTTTTATTCACTTATTTATTTATCTATTGATTTTTGGAAAATGAAAGGCATGAAAAGAAAATGGTGGCTTGTTTTGTATTCTAGTTGAAGCTTCATGAAGCTTTGACCTAAGTGACCATTTTTGTCTCATGCTTAACCCTAACCATTCCAACTAACCTTGGTTTAATCTCTACACTTGACCATGGTTTACATTATGATAAGTTTTGATTTTCTATTGATTTTAATTAACTTATCATAAGAATTATCATCTTCCTCTTCTTCTTCTTCTTGAAGAAAACCTTTCTTCATCAATGGTGATTGATGAAAATGAGTGAGAAATCCAATTCTAAAGTCTACCCACTTCCTATTTCTTCATCCTCTACCTCTTGCCAAGTAGTAGAGTGTGTTTCCTTCACAAGTTTTCTAGACTTGGTGAAGTTGGAGCTTGATCTAGCGATGCCACGACGTAGATCATCTTCGGCACGTCGTCGATGACCTAGCCCGCTCTTTCTCCGATAAATCCGATACTAGAGCTCGGGATTTGATTTGGACAGCGGAGAGGACCTCATCACGGAGCCGTGGAGGTGGAGGACCGGATCTACAAAGTTTGTATTTCCGTATTCTTATAGTTAAGTGTTAACTAGTTTCATTTTATCGCCTAAACTTCTAGCCAACGATCCGTATTAGGGTTTCTCGGCACCGTAATTTTTGAAATTGGCATGGTTGATGCCTTGTGAGATCTCTTGAGAGTGCCTAGGAACCCTACAACCTCAACTTGGAATTTTCCAAGTTCACTAATCTACACTTAATCCAATATAAACTAATATAGATGCAAAATCAATTGAAATACTACACCAATGATACAAGAATCACCTCATTTGGCAACTCAAGAAAATTCTTGAGTTGCCCTAAGTCTTTAAAATCCGATTTTTCTTGGTCCAAAGGGTTTGTGAGAAGCTTGTGCATGTTTTTAATGAAAGGATTTATGTGTTTTGATGTTGTTTTGAGGTTGTTTTGAGGGGGTGAAGTGGAGGTGGGAGATGAAGCAGCCATAGGAGGAGAGGAGATGAAAAATGATGAAGGAATGAGTGAAGAGAGAAGTGTGCCATGACTAGGTTGACCCTTCACCCTCTCTCTCTCTTATGCCCATAGCTCTTATTCTATTCATTTTCTTTTCTTCTCTTTTCTCTTCTCATATAAAACCATGTCATGCTTGAAAATAAAGAAAAGACCATGGTAGGAAAATGTAACAAAGTGAAATGTGATATGGTGCATGTCACATGCACAAAACAAGCTTAATGTACGATTAGCGATATTTAATTGCGATTAGCATTAAAATGGAATATATTTAATTATACAACAATCTATGAATGCTCAAATCTTATAAAACACCTTCTTTTCAGCAATTCCTATAATTTTCCAATTTATCGGTATTTAATTATACCGCATTAATAAAATATTCGTAATATTTATTATTTAATTATAAAAATTTCCCCAAAAATAATATTTTATTTTTCTTAAATGTTACAATCTTCCCCCTTAAAGAAATTTGGTCCCCGAATTTAAATTTAAACCCCCAAATACTAAAACATTTCTAAATTCAACTCCAACAAAGGGGCTCCTAAATCACGGAAGATATAGAAATTCCACAGCGTATCACGTGCGCATGAAAACGAGTACGAAACTCCAAAATCGAACTCCGTCAAGCGTCACGCAAATCACCGGATTTGCACGCATATCCTCGGATTTACAATGGAGATACAGATCTTGAAATCCACTACAGAAATCCAGTGTACACTAGTCAAATACTATAATACGTGTATAGTACGCATCCTTGAAAACTTCAAAATCCGAATAAAATACATGCAAATTCTTTTCTGAATCGCCGTGTGACGCGTAACTCACGGCACAAGTGACGGACGCTCATTTGTAAAGTAATAAATATATGCTCATATTGGTTTTGCTAAACATACGTTCCGCCTTTTTGAAACATCCCAAAAGGTTTCCCTTGTAAACATTCTTGTCGCTCACGGACACGTAGGAAATAGCGAGACTATAGCTCCTTTTTGAAAAACTCTGGTTAAACGTTTAATGCAAGCAAAATACTCAGGTACTGTGCTCAGATCAGTCCTGTTCGGCTACTACAAAATATAGTACCCATCATGAAAACAAAGTGCCTCAAGGCAAAAATCAGCCTCAAAAGGCGTATCCAATAATCACCTGCGTCTGGTGCGTACGGGAATCAAATCCAAATACAAGTGGTACGAACGAGCACAAAAGTAAAACTAAGTGCAACGGATGTGCATGAAACCATCTGTCCAGTGCAACGAGTGTGCACGACAACAACATCTAGTGCATATATAGTGCACGAAATCTCAATCTAGTGCAACTAACATGCATGAATGAAAAATCCCAAATCGAGTGCATCCGGTATGCACAAAATCCAATATCGAGTGCCGAATATGCACAAAAATCTAAACCAAGCGCGTCAGGTTCGTAAAAAACATCTAGTGCAGTAGCATGTACGAAAACGTACAGCAAGTGCCAACGCACACGAAAAACGCAATCTGATAACGCAAATGCTCAAAGACATAGATCGGGTGCAACCAAGGCACGGAGTATAAAGCCGGTGCAACCCATGCATAAAATACCAAGGTTGTGCAAAAAATGCACAAAATACAATTCGAGTGCATCCAGTGCACGAAATACAAATCCAGTGCATGCAAATGCACAAAGTACAAATCTGGTGCAATAAATGCACGGAAACTCATCAATAACCCAAATGCGTATAAAAGCAACACCGAGTGTACCAAGGTGTATGAAATCATAAACATGTGCAACCGCGTGCATAAAACACGTATCAATGCACTGCAAGCATATATGAGCTATACCGAGTGCAAAATCAAATCGAGTGCATACCACATGCACAAAATCAAATCAGCCGTATGAAATCCATGAAATCATAACCACGTGCTACCAAGGCACAAAACCGATATCAAGTGCTATAAATATGCACATATTATAAACCAACACAACGGTGTATAAAGCATATCTCAAGTGCAATAACTATGCATCAGATATAAATACCCAGTAGGTGCAGCCATGGTGCACGAAATCAATATCATGAAACTCAATCATCAAAACTCAAATCCAAGCGATATAAGCGTGATACTCGGATCACAAACGCAAATTGCAACAATTGAAATTGAGGTACACCTCTTACAATGTCGAAAAAAATGTCGGTGCGCCCCAGAACTGGCAGAGTAAGAACATCTGCTTGCCTCCTGCCCACGGTCTGGCGTCCTCTGTCTCTGGGTCCTCATTTCTCTGTGGATTACCAATCTCGAAATCCATCGGCTCATCGGCCCGGTCAGGTGTGCTAACGGGAACGATTCCGCTCTGGCACTTCTCTAGTCACCTCTCGGCCAATTATCACGACCACTCGTAAAGCAGCACGTCTCTGGCGTCGGCCTCTGGCCCTCTGAATACACGTGACACATCTGATCCTCGGTGCAAATCTCATCGCAGTAGTGTCCTGGAAGGAACCTACTCAGGTCTCTTCCGATCTCGCCTATGCCGAACTGTACGGAGGCTGGTACTCTTGCATATTCTCTTCTTGTTTTCTGGACATCTGCGTTCTCAGCACTGCATCTCCTCGGGAACTGGCCGTATCCTAACACTTCTGTATACACATCAGAACTCTAATCTCAACGGTGAGTAACAACAGCTCGTCAGCATCTCGCATGAACCTCTGGTCCCACTCGTCTGTATCATCGTCCACTTCGACGTCACATCACGCTATCTGCGTACTGCAATTGTTCTCGGCTACAGTTGATCCGAAGTCTCTCACACGGACTCGAAATCACCAAATCGGTGTCTTCATCACTCTGTAGAAGATCTTTAGTCGAACAGGTCCTCGGGAACTCGTCCATGCCATCGGAGGAATACTCAATACTCGTCTGTTCTCTGTCAACTCACAACACATCTGGGTGAGGTCCTCTATCCGAAGCTGGTCAGCTTGCTGATCTCCTATCATATGGTATCCGGAAGACGTTAAACCTTTCGATCGAGTCATCAAAGTCCCAAAATTTCCGAAAGCTCAACACCTGAGCACAATTTAAAAATATCTGGTACATACCACAGTACCTCTGGACCGGCCGTAGAAGGGCAAACCCAAGCCTCACTGACGGCACCGCTAAACTGCCGCAAACCATAAGGTTCAAAAGCGGTTCCATGGTCATCATGTCGAGTTAGGGTTTCATTCTTCTAGAGGGTCCACAAAATTACTTGCATGTTCCTCCGAACACTTCAAACTTGGAAAAATGGGTTTCTGACACTCGTTCGAACTTTTTAGCTTCGCCTAGCCGACATGTGAATATCCTTCGTCTCTCAACTCAAGGTAGACTAGCTATCATCTGTCGTATCTCTGCCTGAAAGCTCCAGCGATCTCAACTCGTAAAGTCTGGAGGCTTCATCCTATCAATCTCAGCAACAACTGGGTCATCTGTCTGCACAGTAGACGACATCACAATCTCTGAGGTTGGCTATACATTAATAGTCCTCTCGCAACTGGCAACTCTAACAATGGCCCGATCATCCGGTGTAAAACCAGACACTCGCCTCAACAAGAGGTCACAATACAAGCACTACATCAAGACGTTCCCATGTCACCAGAAAACACAATGGTCAGCCCTCGTACCAGATAAGCTCGCCCTGACCGCATCACTAGCAGCAGCTCAACCTGTGCTCAAACCATGGTGACAGGAACCTCAATCGTGTGTCGACGAAAACAGATCAAGGGCATGGAAGGAAACGACACATCCCGAATGGATACATGATCATAAGAAGAAACGACATCAATGAAAGTATGATCATGGAGACGAACAGAATCAAGGATCTCAAACGGATGTGTAATCATGGGTACGAAGAGAATCACAGATCTTAGAATATGTACATCCTAAGTTTTCTTAAGTGGAGTATCCTATCTTAAATATACCGCGGAACATACGTACGGTACGTCACTCTGCCCAAGCTACCTACTCCATCAATCAGGGTCAGCCTATGAAACGAATGTTCGGGTCTAATACCCTCCCCCCGTTCAAGTCTAAGTTCCGTAAGGTCAAGCCTAGGTTCCGAAATATACATACGCCCTAGACTCCGCATAGTCAAACATAGACTCGAACCAAGTTTAAATCTAGCGCTCTGATACCAACTTTGTCACGACCCGAAATATTAGCTCGTGACCGGCACTTAAATCACGCAACATCTGAAGGCGTAACGGAATTTAAGTAAGCCGAAGCCCAGAAATCAAAACCCTTTTAAGAAAATAAAAGAGGTGAAGTTTTGAAATAAAGGGATAAGAAAATCAAGTTGTCTTAATGCATGGAAAAGAGACATGAAAATGCAAGTGAAAATTTCTAGTTTAAAAACATGTTTCGTCTTTTAAAAATTTGGGCGGCACCTCCTTTGTATTTTTGATCCAAAGCCACAAATACATAATAATAATAAAGGCATCCCCAAGCGAGAGCTAGCTCTTCGCCAAATGGAGGATCACAACCATGCAAGACAGTATATATAAGTATACGACGCCCAACGGCGAAGTTCACCGCAAAGAAAAAGAAATAAGCAAGACATCAATACCACAAGTAGCGGAAAACTCCTCGCTCTAAGCCTCGCAACCACAAGTCTCACTAAGTCTCATTATTTACACAATACTAATTTTTGGTTGATGGAGTTGACTGGATACAGAATGACATATAAATACAAGGGTGGGTACGATATAAATGTCCCACCTACCAAAGCAATCACCAGAAAGAAAATGTGTGCCAGCGATGCCGCTACTCATCCATACGGTCAACCTGCAAGAACTGTGGTACAACGGGGTGAGTTGCCAACTCGTGAGTACAAAAACATCAACAAGCAGAAATCGAATAAACAACGACTCCTAGGTCAACAATATCATGAAGGTAATATTAAGATATTTAGGGTGACCGGGTCTGTATATGTGCCAACACTAATATCAATGTCAATCAGCATGTGGATACCATCCAACAATATAATCAATGTCTGTATGCATATGGATCCCGTCCACGTGTCAACCGATGACACAACAACATCATGCATGTAAATATCATAAAAGCATATGCATGGAAGTATGAGGATATAAATCAACGTGTGTCCCTCGCGACACATGAAAAACATGGAACC
Source organism: Agapanthus africanus (assembly GCA_030015575.1). Taxonomy (NCBI): domain Eukaryota; kingdom Viridiplantae; phylum Streptophyta; class Magnoliopsida; order Asparagales; family Amaryllidaceae; genus Agapanthus; species Agapanthus africanus. The sequence goes on along the minus strand of JASDDO010000029.1, from coordinate 27,844,529 downwards.
TGGGTATCCAGCATTGACACTCGAAAACATCATGAAACTCGTGTCCATCATCGAGACGTAAATCCTCATATCGCGGGCTCCGTCAGTCTGGATCGGCCCATGAGCTCCGTCAGTCCGGATTGGCCCATATCATCTCTCGACTCTGGTCGGTATCCTCCGGATATCCGCCGAGCCCAAATACTATCACCGGTAGGCTGTAGTCCCTCTGCCAGGCTCACCGTCTACTGCACAGCATCCTTTTCTTGCCCCGGGGTACCATACCGGGTCCACAATGTACCCGCAATCGGCCTCATCCAGCTCATCGAATCGGGTTTCACATGTCACACGTCTCAGAACCGAGGAAACGCATGGTGGACGCACTGAAATATCATATCAAGAGAAACCGGGTTTTTTTTTAAAACAATACATGCTTTCTTTTGAAATAGCCATGGTTCTTAATTCCAGAAATCTCATGAAAACAGCAAATCTAAATGCGTAAAAGCGTAAAGCATGATGTATGCGACATATAACAGAAATGTAAGCATATCCGTATATCATGCTACATGGAACAGTAATATGCACATATCGAGGGAAAACCGCTCATTTAAATGAATCCAGTTTAAAATATATCCCACGGTTCCTAAATTCTCCAAAGTCCAATGCAACATCGTATAAAGATGCATATGCAACTATAGCAAGTAAAGCATGCAAGGAGTCATATCATGATGCACCAAATCTTACTGTGTAGTGACATGTCATTTATCGATGATGAAGTGTGTGAGCCGGAAAATCTGTGTACGTGTAACATACGCATCATCGATAATGGTGTAAGTGTACTAGCACAGGTATATGCAATGCAATGAGAATAACATGAATGCAACATAAGGTAAATCAAATGCAAATGCTGACGGGTATACGTATCTAACATGAAAGAGTCGGTGAATCTAACCATCGACACCTAGCCTCACGACATCACGTACAGTACAATCCATCGTACGGCGGCATTAAACCAATAGGGATCCTATCAACCTATATGACAATGAGGGTACGGCCTAATGTCATGTACAGCCTATCATTCATGATTCACAACATGTATACACATATATATCTATATACCTATGTCCCAAGTCACATCCATAACAATCTCATATCAGGGGACCGGCAAGGTATCAATCCTCTCAATCGACTCGCATCCGTATACCAACATATCATCATATCACATGCCAAATCGTATTCTCTTTTCATCGCATCTATATCTCAATAAGGTCAATTTACTATTACATTCTACCTTTACTATAAGCATACGTATCAAATCTAATATACACGCCCGAACCATACAATCAGTTTTTAAAAGATGCAAATCGTAGTTTTGAAAGTCGAGGCTACGGTGTTTTTAAGGAAAAGATATCATTTGAAAATCCGTTACGTCCTTCAAGGTATCTTTTTAAAAGATGCATACGATTCTTTAGTTCGGAAATAGGTATGGTTCGGATGAAACATTACGTCGGCTATATAGTCTTATAGTACCCTAAACGGCAATATCATCAAACATCATCCTCAAATCGCGTCAGCACATATTAGTCGTATCATATCATATAATATCATCAAACATCATCCTCAAAACCCAAATACCAAAATTAAAGTTATAAACCATCACGAATTCAAAACAGAATCTCAGAAAACATGCTCCAGATTTTACCCTAGGAGAAATTAGCAAATTTTGCTTACGTAAAGGGTCTAGATCACAGATACTGGAGCCATGAAACAAGAACGAGACCAGGACATCAAGGTCTGGCCGCAATTTGCGGCCAAGAGGCTTAAATTTGTGGCCAGGAAATGGTTCTGGGGCTGGGGTCTCAGCGATAGTCTTCTGGTCACCTGCACAACTCTCAGTTTTCGCTAAATAATTTTCAGGTCACCCGGGTGTTAGCAGATCTCCAATTACCATCACAATTTCCAGAAAATCCAATATCGGCAGATTTCAAAGTTCGTGGATTGGGGTTTTTCTCTGATTTTAGGTCCAAAATACTATCACTAAGGGGGTTTATGGTCACTACAAACCCAATTACACTATCTCAATTCAAGACAAAACCCTAACCTCAACTTGGAATTTTCCAAGTTCACTAATCTACACTTAATCCAATCTAAACTAATATATATGCAAAAGCAATTGAAATACTACACTAATGATACAAGAATTACCTCATTTGGCAACTCAAGAAAATTCTTGAGTAACCCCAAGTCTTCAAAATCCGATTTTTCTTGGTCCAAAGAGTTTGTGAGAAGCTTGTGCATGTTTTTAATGAAAGGATTTATGTGTTTTGATGTTGTTTTGAGGTTTTTTTAAGGGGGTGAAGTGGAGGTGGGAGATGAGGAAGCCATGGGAGGAGAGGAAATGAAAAATGATGAAGGAATGAGTGAAGAGAGAAGTGTGCCATGACTAGGTTGACCCCTCACCCTCTCTCTCATGCCCATACCTCTTATTCTATTCATTTTCTTTTCTTCTCTTTTCTCTTCTCTTATAAAACCAAGTCATGCATAAAAATAAAGATAAGGCCATGGTAGGATAATGTAACAAAGTGAAATGTGATATGGTGCATGTCACATGCACAAAACAAGCTTAATGCACGATTAGCGATATTTAATCGCGGTTAGTATTAAAATGGAATATATTTAATTATATAACAATCTATGAATGCTCAAATCTTATAAAACACCTTCTTTCCAGTAATTCCTATAATTTTCCAATTTATCGGTATTTAATTATACCGCATTAATAAAATATTCCTAATATTTATTATTTAATTATAAAAATTTCCCCAAAAATAATATTTTATTTTTCTGAAATGTTACAACCATATACCTCAACATCGTCAAGATACGAACCATTCTATATACAATATAGAAACAGAGGCACTAATTTAATTGGAACCAGATTCAAATCATGCATCTATCTCCAGTGCATGTCAACTAAGTGGAATGAGTCCAAGCAGCATTACTCATTTAAGAGTGCATCCACATATGAGTAACCTGAAAGAGAAGCAAGTTCTCAAAACCATAACTATCAATGGAATACCTAGCACAAGTATCTGCATCTTCGACTACCTCGAAGAATCCTGATACTTCCAACAAATGGTTCTTTACTTTAATCTTATACCTATATCTTCTCAATATCTGGACTTTGTATTCCAACAAAATACTTGTCTAGAACTCGAGAAGTCATGAGCAAACAGAATATACTATGAGTACCAACCCCTTTGTTCTAATGGACACCGGACAACATACAATACTTTGTACAAGTCCCATGAGTTCAATAACTCAAACCCTGTGCGTCGTAGGTTGGAAACTGTACTATGGTTAAGAAAAATTACACCGTTGTTGAATGCACCTTACCTAATCACCAACTGATATAGGTAAATGTCATAGACATAATATCAAAAAGTTATATCTCACTTTATAAAATAAACGTACAGATATATCAGTTTGAAATTGGTGCATAACAATCGGATATTCAAAACCAAATATTTTCCGTTAGGAAAATACCCAGGTGATTTCCTCAAATATCACCAATTACAACGAATTCCGATATAATGAGGATATAATCACCTAATTCCCAATATCTTACTTCTACTCACCATCTGTAACACCATACAGATGTGAGAATCAAATCTGGTAATACATATCCGAGAGTCAGAATCCAGTTGGGAAACAGTTTTTAATTAATATTGCACAGAAAAACTGAAACATGAAAATGTTTCGAAGGGGTAGCCGGGTATCTCAAGTAATGCCTCTTCCGCTATCCAGATTCATGACAGTAACTGTATACTTCCTTTTCTGTCACTTCAATCCCTTTATATGTCTTTACTTATTACCTTCTGTACACCACCTTTAGGCAAATTAGTTTTCTTCTTTTCCAACCATTCGGTACCAGCCTATGGTTTGGAAGAAGACTATCCAATAAGAGTAATAGATGTACTCTCCTAATACCAGGAGCCCTCTCAACCTGAGAGAAGGTAAAGAGAAAAAACAACTGAATAATCATTATTCTATTCCTCCACAACTAGAATCCATTCTCGAACTGGAACAAGTTCCTTCGAGTTCGTATGTAACTATACGATGGCACATCCAATAAATGTGGATCTTCGTAGTAATACGGAATGTTCTGGAGAAAAGTAAAGGTGAACTACGAGTGGCAGGGGTATACGCTGTTTCGTCTTGAATGATAGTAGTCGCAATGTCTTATGCCCTCAATCTAATCCCTTTATATGTCTCTACTTATTACCTTCTGTACACCATACTTAGGCTTAATTGGTTCTCTTCTTTCCCTATCTTTCGGAACCAGCCTAAGGTTTGGAAGAAGACTACCTAATAATCCTAATAGGTGTACTCTCGTAATACCAGGAGCCCTCACAACCTGAGAGAAGGTAATGAGAAAAGACAATTGAATAATCCTTATTCTATTCCTCCTGAACCAGAATCCATCTTTGAATCTGGAATAAGTTTCTTCGAGTTCATATGTAACTATACGATGGAATATCAAAGAAATGTGGATCTTCGTAGTGATACGGAGTGTTCTGGAGAAATGCAAAGCGAAAGAAAGAGAGGCAATGATTTATGCGACTAAATGACAATCCAAAAGCCAAAGTGTTTTTAGAAGGTTCGGTTATCTTGGTTCACGAGTTTTAGTTTAGGGTCGGGCCATGGTCGCTACGAAAGAGAGAGAGAAAAGAAACACTCAGCGAGCATTCTAACCTAGATCAAAATGGTTAGTCACTTTATCTAATCAGGATGGCCCCCATTGTTTCCTCGAATTCTCCTCCAAACCCAAAAAGGGAATTAGTCGGGATCATCTAAAATCACCCGACGAGTAAACCTACTCATCAGTGGGAATCGGGATCCAACTTATCATCACATGATAACTTGATGGAATCCACCCAAGTCACCACACTCCAGAAGGTATGCGCAAGCCTGGCATGTTTCCTGTATGTTTGAAACTCCCGATGTGATTTTTACCCCTAACGACTTCATGGCCATGATACAAACCAATGTGCCATAAGTCGCTAGTCAAGTTCAACCCGTCATTATCCAAGATTGATCTAAACCCACCTGCACAAGCCCTTGATAGAGACCAACGTGACTATGCGGCTATCCTAGATAATCGCATATCCATGCTGTAGACACGTATCACGCAGCTACCGTACACTATGCCTTGATAGAGACCAACGTACATCGCACGAATACTACGAGATACCTATCTGAAATGACGGAGGGCTGGGGCTGGTTTTTGGCGCAAAAACCTTAACGTAATGAACTTGATATCGTTGAAGGAATCCAAGTGGTTTTACAAATATATAGTGGCACAAACTTTTTCTGAAGAGGTCACTCCCGGTGAAGGGATCTCGGCACTTTCCTCATCGAATGAGGTGCAGGATATTCCCAATCGAATACCGTGATGCAAAGCAAAATAATCAACTATAGTAAAGTTATTACGTTGACGCAAACTTCTACCCAAGGGGTCACTCCCGATGAATGGATCTCGGCCCTTGCCTCGTCGAATGAGGTGCAGGATATTCCTAATCGAATACCACTGTGCTAAGCAAAAGAAAACATCTGTAATGTCTGTTTTGAAAAAAAGGTTCCAACAACATCATTTATAGGTTTGTTTTATCCTTGCATCTATCAGAATCAACACAGTCCCATCAATTAACATATCACACCAGAAAAAAACGAAAAATATGATGTACGTATATGCCATCTGCATTCGCCACTAGGCCCCGTCATCACCCGTTAAGTTACTTAACTAACGACAGAGCGGGGGCTGGACTAGCGCGGGTGCAAAACATATACAACATCTACTAGTATATATATAAATATATATAACAATATTCTAAGGCATGATATAAAGCAACATCTCAGAATCACAGCCAAGCAATACAGAGTGGTGGATAATCCTGGAGCCCCGGGTTTCACTTGAGCCGCAAATGAGACCCGACGTTCTTTGTCGCATCGATAGCCTGTGCAATGAAAAGCTAGACCCGTACGAGTGCGGCAATTTACCTGCCTATCCCAGAAGAGAGGCAACCCCAATCAACAACGTGAATAGGCCATCCAACACTTCACGGAATCCGGTAACTTGGGCACCCCTCCGTGGGTCAACCTATACCCCCTACGAGTGCGGCGAATAGCCCGCCAATTCTAGAGTAAGCTCCCCTCCGTCTCAACGCCATGAGTTGCCAACCCGTTGCCCTCTAGAACCCGGCTATTCGTGAACTCCACCATGGGGTCATCTTGTTGGCTTCCGCGGCACCGTCACTGGGTTTCGGGAGGCATCGTTCATGCCGTTGTTTAAAAAATTGGCGCGCTGAAGAACTCTAACCTAGAATCTTAACTAGAGAATTAGACAAAACAAGAATGTAAACATCTTTACATCTAAGCGAACAAAGAATACAACCTTTGTAGACCGGTCCTTCACTTCAATAGCTCCGTGTAGTAGTCCCTTCACTCCAAGTAGTGAACTCCCGGACTCTAGAAAGGCTCCACAAGATGAAAGGAACAAACTTGCTTGAAGTCTTTGAGGCCGAAGATGATCTACGTCGAGGAGACACTAATTCAAGCTACCTCTGTAGGGTTCTTTGGCATGACTACTAGGTTTTGCAAGGCATCAAACATGCTATATTTAAAAATTCTAGTGTGCCAAACAACCTAACCTAGGATCTAGCTAGAGTTTTAGGGGCAAAGCAATAATGTAAACTACTTTACATAGAAGTGAACGAGAAAGACAACCTTTGTAGACCGGTCCTTCAAATCAATAGCTCCTTGTAGTAGTCTCTTCGCTGCGATCATGGTACTCCCGGACTCTTGCATGGCTTCTCAAGGCGAAAAGAACGAACTTGCTTGAAGTCTTCGAGGCCGAAAATGATCTACGTCGAGGAGACACTATCTCAAGCTACTACTTCACTAATGTGAGATTAGTGAAGCTAACACCCTATACTAAAGTGCTAATCTAGTAGAGAATTATGAAAGAGGAAATGGGCTCACTTTAGATTTATTTTTCTCACAATATTTTCTCACTTTTGAAAAACCTAGCAAGCTTTTTTCAAAGGAAGAAGAAGATGAACTCAAGTGATGAGGATGAACTAATGAGGTGAGAGAATCAACCATGGGTGAGTTTGTATCTTATATCTAACTCATGTAGAGACATAACCATGGCTAAATTATAATGATTAGGTTAATAAATATCTTAAGTAGAATAAAATGAATGGACTAAGTCAATGCATCCACAAGCTTCTACAAGCTTCATGCATATGAGCAACTATCCTCTAATTTGGATTTACTTTAAATATTTAAACCCTACATTATAATTAGTATGGTGTAAGTCTCATACACCCATGTAGTGTGTATCAACAACCATGACACAAAAGAAAACACAATTAATATATATCACATATATATTAAGTGTGCACATGTGAGAAAATAAATGCTTAAGAGAGCTAATATTAGTTAATGTAAACTAGTATATCAAATATACAATTATACACTAAATTATCAAATCAACATTTGATTTAATAATCCGGCTATATCACATATAACCGACTAATATAATATGTACCAACTTATCGAATTAACACCTGATTCGATAACCCGGCTATATCACATATAACCGACCGATACAAATATCAAGAGAATAGAATACGGTATCACATACGCGCATTATTCTCGGTCCCATATATATCACATCTGTGCTCCTACTTTGTTTTGCCTGAGCCAGTAAAACCTCTATGTAGGACTCTAAAGACTCGTCAATACGCCGGCAGTAGTTGATGATCACATCAAGCACCCATAAGCCGTCAACGGTACTAGCTAGACGTAACGGCTACCCAGGTATTGAACGATCAGAAGATCAGCAAGCAAGCCCGCACTAACTCCTGCAAAAGCTTGACAGTAACACTTTCGTACAGTCCGGTCTCCTCGTCTGATATGTCGCATATCCAGTTTAGGGGTGGTATATGTCAGACCCCAATAACCGATAAGTCATGCCGATATGAGGATCATAACGGGTCGAGAAACTACTGATAACACTTACCAGTAAATCTCTAATTCAGCCTTGGTCAGGGACTTTCCTATTATGGCCAATCGAGCACAGCGCAACATCAACCCCCAATACCGGGAAAGACGAAACCCCTCCTATCGCTCATTGCCTCCATATGACTCAGGACTGTACCCAAAAACCACCATTTTTCACCTCCTCTTGAATGTGGAAAGGTGGAAATCAAAGTACAGTGGGAATTACACAAGTCTCTATGACGATCTCGGGTCTACAGACTAAGCTGTACCAGTGTCACCAGAGAACTGCTATCTAACGATAGGTATAATACCAACTAGGAGTTCTCGGCGAGTCCGTCCAGTGTACCCAGTCTCCACTGAACACCCGCATACTATCTCTGATGTCAAACACCAATGGACATGGGATCATCCATCGCCCATCTCATTGGTCGAGAAGCGTATACGCTAGTCTACTCTGGTATATCGATGCCCTGTCTCGATACACCCATGACAAGGAACATTAAAAGATGAACTTATAGACTACCATGGCCCCACTAGTATGATCTGCATCAAAATCCTGCTAGTCAAGTATACATCCTAAAGGCTTTACCAACATGTAACCATAAGACAGTATCAAGAGACAAGTATACATGTTAAGATAAAGAGCAACCAGATAGCACACTATCATGTCGAGCAAGAAAGTCCTCTTTATATATTTCCAAGCATCCACTATAATATACATCATATGTACAATAATGGCTTCTAGGGCATACAAACAACTAACAATCTCCCACTTGCACTAGAGCCAGCTGCTGTAGTATCGCATACTCAGCATCCCGAAGAGTCTCTCAAACTGTATCTGGAAAATGGCCTTCGTGAGTGGATCCGCAGTGTTGTTCTTCGCATCAACTCTCCTGACCTCGATCTCCCGGCGATCAACTATCTCCCGGATCAGGTGATACCGCCTTAGAATATGCCTAGATCGCTGATGGGACCTGGGTTCCTTGGCTAAAGCCGCAGCTCCATTGTTATCATAATACAAAGGTATTGGATACTCAATGGATGGAACCACTCCAAGTTCGGTTATGAACTTCTTCATCCAGACAGTCTCTTTGGCAGCATCGTTGGTACCGATGTATTCAGCCTCCATCTTGGAACTCTTCCAGCATACCGCCCCTCCATTGAGGGTAAAGACAAATCCCGAGTGAGACTTAGAGTCGTCCTTATCACTCTGGAAGCTCGAATTGGTAAAGGACTCCACTTGGAGTTCTCCGTTACCATACAGCAAGAGCATCTCTTTAATCCTTCTCAAGTACTTAAGAATGCTCTTCACAGCTGTCCAGTGACTCTCTCCAGGATCTGCTTGATACCTACTCACGAGACTTAGTGAGTGTGCTACATCGGGTCTGGTACATAGCATCGCGTACATGATAGAGTCTACTGCCGAAGCTTAGGGTATCCCTTGCATGCGAGCTCTCTCCAAATCAGTCTTGGGAGACATCTCTTTGGAGAGAGTGAGTCCTGAGATCGTGGGTAAAAACCCACGTATGGATTCTTCCATACTAAACCTCTTTAGTATGGTGTCAATGTACCTGAATTGGGACAATCCCAGTATCCGTTTAGATCTATCTCTATAGATCTTAATCCCTAAGATGTAGGAGGCATCCCGTAGACCTTTCATTGAGAATCTTTGTGATAAGAAGAGCCTGACCGATTGCAGCATAGGAATGTCATTTCCTATCAAGAGTATGTCATCTACGTACAATACGAGGAAGACAACCTTACTCTCTGCCACCTTTTTGTATATACAAGGTTCATCTACGTTTTTGACGAAATCAAACTATTTGATAACGACATCAAAACAGATGTTCCAACTCCGCGATACTTGCTTTAACCCGTAGATGGATTTAAGCAGCTTGCACACCTTTCCGCTGCTCCCACTGTCTACGAAGCCCTCTGTCTGAGTCATGTATACGCACTCTTCCAAATCACCATTTAGAAAGGCGGTCCTAACATCCATTTGCCAGATTTCGTAGTCATGGTATGCAGCAATGGAAAGTAGGATCCGGATGGACTTAAGCATAGCCACTGGAGAAAAGGTTTCGTCATAGTCCGCACCTGGTCTTTGACGAAAACCCTTTGCAACAAGTCTAGCTTTGAAAGTCTCAACTTTTCCATCTACACCAAGTTTCTTCTTAAAGATCCATTTGCTCCCAATAGGTTTTACCCTTTCAGGAGCAACTTCCATAGTCCATACTTTGTTGGTGTACATGGATTCCATCTCATATCGCATTGCATCTAGCCACTTCACTGAGTGCCCACTCGTGATGGCCTGCTCGAAACTAGTTGGGTCATCATCCTCCATGATGCAATCCTTGCTTCCACCATCAATGAAAAAACCGTAGTATCTCTCAGGTGGATGAGGAACCCTACTAGATCGGTGGAGAGGCTGAGGTTTGTTGGGAACTACCGAATTCTCTGGTTCCACCAAATCTTCAGTTGCAGTTTGTGCTGCTGGAACTTCTTCCAGCTCTACCTCTTTGCCACTAATTTCTTTTACAAGAAATTCCTTTTCCAAAAGGTGTCGTATTGAGAAACAAACGCCTTTTGTTCCTCGGCGTGGTAGAAAATATATCCTTGTGAATTCTTTGGATATCCCACAAACTTGCAAAGAACTGATCGTGCCTCGAGTTTGTCTGGATTTTGCCTCTTGACATAGGCCGGACAACCCAATATCTTAACTCGTTTAAAATATGGTCTCTTCCCACTCTATATCTCATATGGTGTGGTAGGTACAGATTTAGATGGAACTTGATTCAATTGGTATGCTGCTGTCTCAAGCGCTTAACCCCAAAAGGAAATTTGCAACTCAGCAGTGCTCATCATAGAACGCACCATATCCAATAGGGTGTGATTCTTCCGTTCCGATACACCATTGTGCTGTGGTGTATACGAAGGACTAAGCTGAGAGAGAATCCCATTCTCTTTTAGAAAGTTCAGGAACTTCGTGCTTAGGTATTCACCTCCTCGATCAGATCGAAGGATTTTATTACTTTTACCCGTTTGGTTCTCGACTTCGGATTTATATTCCTTGAATTTCTCAAAAGCTTCAAACTTGTGTTTTATTAGGAACATATGTCCGTATACTGAAAGATCGTCAGTGAATGTAATGAAGTACGAAGAACCATTCCTGGAATGTGTAGACATGGGACCGCATACATCACTATGTATCGGTCCTAAGAGTTCCGTAACTCTTTCTCCGTGTCCTGTAAACGGAGTTTTGGTCATCTTGCCTTTAAGACATGACTGGCAAGTGTCATAAGATGAAAATTCGAATGGATTCAAATATCCATCCTTATGCAACTTAGCTAGCCGTGTCGTATTGATATGACCCAGTTTACAATACCATAAGAAGAATTCGTTCATTTCTGAACTCTTCCTCTTGTGTGTGTTTTGTACATTAAGAACTGTAGTTTGATCTAGAACGTATATGCCATTATTTAACGAGCTTGATCCAATCAACTTTTGATTCAGGAAGATGTTCATAACATTATCATGTACTACAAAATTATATCCTTCTTTACTTAATAAAGAAACTAATATAAGATTGCATATCAGGGTCGGAATGTAATAGCATTCGTTCAGAATCAATGTATTACCATTTGGCAATACAAGGTGATATTCGCCAACAGCTTTGGCTGCAACAGTTTCCTCATTCCCTACTCTTATGGAATGATCACCCATTCCCAGTTCTCTACCTTTCCTTATCCCATGTAACATATTACATATGTGGGATCCTGATCCGGTATCTAATACCTAGGACGTAGAGTGAACTGAGAAACAGTTCTCAATAACTAACACACCCGAAGAAGATGCATCAACATGCTTATTCTTCGTTTGGGCGGCGTGGGAATCCCGATATTTCCCTATTCTCTGTTCAGTCTTATAACACTTATAAGAAAGAATGGAACCAACGTTCCCCAACTCAGTATAACAAGCGGGTTCGGTCAATACATCCATATTATTATCTTGATTATGATGTGACATGGTCGCTACCTGGAGAGAGAGAAGAAAACACTTTAGCGTATGCTTTTGCAAGATCAGATTGGTTATTATTTTATCTAATCAGGATGGCTCCCACTGTTTTTATCAAATCTTCCTTCAAACCCTAAAAGAAAAGATTAACCGGGATTAATTACACCCTACAATTTCGCCAATCTTTCAGGCAGGCCAGTGTTGGTACTTTGAGGGAGCTTCCTCGTGCTTTCGCAAGGACCAAATTAAAATAAACCTCGTTTTCCCAGGGGCGTAACCCCGTTAAGACTTTTCTAGACACCTACTTGATTGGCTAATTGTCCTGTGTAAAACTCTCCCAGGATTAACTCTTACTCGCAGTGGGTATCGGGATCCAACTATCTCATATAAGGTATGCAATCTCATTGCAAATTTCAACATTTGAAATCCCGATAATCTTTTGCCCCTAGCAACTTATGACCTTAACATAGTCAGCAAATCATAAGCGCTAGCCAAGTTCAACCCGTCATTTTCCGATTGAATTAAACCCACCCGCACAAACCTTAATATAGTCAACAATGTCGTTCGACTACCCTAATCCAATCGCATCTCATGTTTTAGCAGATAAGCACTAATTAGCTATTGCACACTACGCCTTAATATAGTCAACAAACGTAGCACGAATACTAAGTAGTACTTATATGAAATGACGGAGGGCTACGACAGGTTTTTATGAAAACCTTTTGCGTAATGAACTTGATATCGTTGTAGAACCAAGTGATTTTTTGAAAAGGAATGTTTCTGAAGCTTTTACTAGTTTTGCTAAAGAGGTCACTCCCGGTGAAGGGATATCGGATCTTTCCTTATCGAATAAGATGCAGGATATTTCATAAATACCACTATTCAAAGCAAAAACTATAGAAGCAATCAAAAACAAAACCGAGTGTTATAGTATCTGCTAGTTTCGCTAAAGAGGTCCCTCCCGGTGAAGGGATCTCGGCTTTTTCCTTATCGAATAAGGTGCTGGATATTCTACAAGGAATACCTCTATGCAAAGTAAAAAACTAGAGCTATCCTTTTTGAAAATTTGATTCTACAACATCATTTAGGTTTCTTTTCTTTCATTAATCATATTAATGAAGTCCTATCATTTAGCTTCCTAAGCATCACAGAAGAAACGAAAATACAACGTACACTTATGCCATCCGCATTCGCCACAGTGTCCCTCTATGCACCGTTAAGTTACTTAACTAACGGCATACCGGGACGGGACTAGCGCGGGTGCAGAATGTTGGAGATAGTGCCCTCAGAGTCAATTATTGGATCACAGGCACGTGATTGCAATGATTGAGGGAGGACCTATCCCGGTAAGACAGTCTTACTCGAGATGATAGTATGCTATCTGGTTTACCTTTATCATGGTGTACTGCTTTAGGTGACCTGACAGGTCGCTATTACACGTTGGTAGAGCCACTAGGATTCTTGCTTGACGGCCAGCAGTATGAGGGCGATCATATACGTGAGAGCTGGCAGTCTATAAGCACATCCTTAAATGGTCCCTAGTCGTGGGAGTTTCGAGACAGGGCAACGATTCTCCAGAGTAGACTAGTGTATACAGTCGAGACCCCGACGAGGGGCGGTGGCCGGTCTCACAAGCCACTGGTGTCAGTTGGTTCACCTAAGATGTATACAGGTGCTCATTGGGTTATGAGTACACCGGACAGGACTCGCCGGGAACATGCTAGTTGGTCTTATACCTGACGTCAGATAGCAGTTCCCTGGTGACATGTGTATAGGTTAGTTCATCGACCTGGGGATCGTCATTTGTCTCGTGTGAGTTCCCACTGTACTTTGATTACTACCCTACCACGCTCAAAGGAGACGTGCAAACAGGTTTTAGTTGGGTACAGTCCCGAGCCACATGGAGGCAGTGAGCGGATCTTCAGGGGTTCGTCTCTCCCGGTATTGAGGGTGAGGTCGCGCTGTGTCTAGGAGAGCCATTACACGAAGTCCTTGGCCAAGGCAGGAGATTTACTGGTAGGTATTCCAGTAGTATCTCAGGGTGTTCTGGGCTACACTCCGACACGACTTGTACCGCTTTTAGGGGTCTGACTTTTACCAACCCCCTAGGCCCGACATGCGATGCTCATAGACGAACGGACCGGACTGTACGGATATTGTCACTGACAGGCTCAGTAGGGTGTCAGGATGAGTTCGCTCATCGACGTCCCTTTTGGTCAATAGCTGGTGGCCCGTTATGTATTGGCTTATACCTCTGACGTGCTAGTGGTTAAATCCATAGCCATAGTATTGACGAGTCTTTAGAGTCCACCACACTTTCAGTTACTCAAGCTTTCGGGCGAAACGCTGTAGAGGCCGTATGGAGATATGGCAGGGTCCGATCAGATACGTGCGGTATTGCACGGATCAGGATCGGACGGTTAGTACTAGGAGCCGTATGGATATATGGCAGGGTTCGATCAGATACGTACGGTATTGCACGGATCAGGATCGGACGGATATTACTAGCCGGCTTTGGTTTAAGCCGGACCCTAGTATAGTACAGTGTAGATTTTGTCTCTTTGTATTTGTATCCAGTCGGAATACAGATGCGGGTGTGTATGCACAGTATCGGGGTTTTTCCCGTAATTTATTACGGGATCAGTTTTCTGAGGTTGCCAGTTTGCATTCCGTTCCGGCCGGTTTTCCTTTGTTCTTTCCCGGCCGGACTTTCCGATGGAGGGGCTTATTTGCAAGTTTGCAAATAACATTTGTGGAGGGGGTTTCTTTCAAATGTATTGATTATGATGGCATCTTTTCTTTTCAACCATCATTTGATTCTCTTTACATCACTTGATTTGTATTAATGGTGATTAGAGTTGATTTGGAGTTGATGTGAGATTGTTATCATTATTTTTTGGATGTGGTCACCCTCCACCTTTTACTACACTCACCTCCCTTATACATCATGCTTTCCCTCCACCATTTCCTTATATAGGCCGGCCACAATTTGAGAAGGGGAGATGAGAGAGTTTCATTTTGGTTGTGGTGGCATCATTCTTGTTCTCATATTCCTCTTGCTAGAAAATTGAAAGCACCAATTTTCCTAACCTCCTCCTCCATCCTCCATGGCAACTAAACCCCCAAATGAGACATAGCCTCTACACTACATTCTACAGCAAATCTTGGACGCGTCGGCCAGCCAACTTCGCGCCCGAGTTGCCTCGGTATTGAGGTGGGAGCCCGTAATAGAAGCAGGCGACGTGGTGCCCTTCCGGCGAGAAGGTGGAGACCGGACATTCCGTAGGAGATCGGGACGACGACGAGAAGACCGGAGGACTCGGATCACTCGGTATATCTCTAACCCGTCTTGTAGTTAGCTAGGACTAGTTAATGGTTCGATCCGGGTGTTTAGTGCGCGGTGGTGCCGGTTTGCTAGTTTGCAAAATTAAAGTTTTTCGCTTCCGCATTTTGGCGTCGGATCGACGGCCGGGGCGCCGCCGTGCACTTATAGTGGTATCAGAGCCTCACCATTAACTTAGTCTAGCTTTGCCTAATGTGTTTTACGTTTCCGATCGAACAAAATCCCGAAACCGCGTTTTCAAGCACTATCAGTTTCTGTCGAAATTTTTTGGAGTCCAAAAATTTTTCAGGTTGTCTCAGAATGATGTGCAGGGAGTTCTAAGAACACTGGAAAAATTTTATGACCCGATCCCTCCGTACGACCGCGGAACCGCGGCCATAACCCCTCTTTGGCCGCGGTTCCGCCGCAGAAATGTGGGTTCATGTCATCATTTCTTTGCAGTGGGCTTGTGGGCTGAAAATAGGGGTTTTGGTACACTTTGTTTGGGCCCAGATTTTCTTGATGTGCTACAGTAGTACTTTGGGGCCCACTAGTTAAAATTTGATCGATCGGATATTTTAAACACATTATTTCACAGTATTTACATTATATCTACGACCGTGAATGTCACTCGATCGGTAAATCCTGTCTAAACTGCTATAGCCCGGTTAGATGGATTTACGAACGTGACTTTCACGTTGATGTTTTGTGGTTTTGCTGTGATGTTGCGGATCGGTCGTGGGGATAGCCTGGTTGCAGTGGTAGTACAGTTTTGTTGTATTATGTACTTTTGATATTGCAGGGCGAGCGTCTGACATGTGGACTGCCGTCACTGCCTGTTTGTATTATTATTTTGGGGCACGGCCAGGTTGCGGTCGATGTACCCGTTGTATGTATATTTTACTTTCTGTACTAAGATTGCCCCACGGAGGGGTGCACAGATAGCCGGGTTCTAGAGGGCAACAAGCCCGCATCTCATGGCATTGAGACAGAGGGGCTTCACTCTAGAATTGGCGGGCTGTTCGCCGCACTCGTAGGGGGTACAGGTTGACCCAGGATGGGTGCCCAAGTTACCGGATTCCGTGAAGTGCTGGGTGGTCCATTCACGTTGCTGAAGGGGGCTGCCTCGCTTCAGGTTTTGGCTGGCAACTTGCCGCGCCCATAGGGGTCTAGGATTTCATTGCACAGGCTATCCACACGACCAGGGGAACGTCGGGTTTTAGTAGTGGCTCTGTGAAACCCGGGGATCCCAGATATCTGTATTGTTCTGTGATGCTGTACATTTCTGTGATGTTGCATTTTATCACGCCTTGAGCGAATATAATATATTAGTATATATATTAGTAGATGTTGTATATGTTTTGCATCCGCGCTAGTCCGGTCCCCGCTCTGTCGTTAGATAGCTAACCTAACGGGTAATGACGGGACCCAGTGGCGAATGCGGATGGCATATACGTACATCAGTATATTTTCGTTCTTTGTGGTGTGATCAATTGATGGGACTGCGTTGATTCGGATCAATGCAAGTTAAAAACAAACCTAATCTGATGTTGTTGGAACACTTTTCAAAAAGCTGTTATTGCAAGGACGTTCTCTTTTGTTTTGCACCGTGGTATTCAGTTGGAATATCCTGCTCCTCAGTCGACGAGGCAAGGGCCGAGATCCCTTCACCGGGAGTGACCCCTTGAACAAAAAGTTTGCATCAGGGCAATGACTTCACTATAGCCGATTGCTTTTGCTTTGCATCGTGGTATTCAGTTGGAATATCCTGCACCTCATTCTACGGGGAAAGAGCCGAGATCCCTTCACCGGGAGTGACCTCTTTAGCAATGGTTTTCGTCACTATATTTTTCTAAAAAGCTATTCGTTCCTTCAACGATATCAAGTTCATTACGTTAAAGGTTTTCGCCAGAAACCATTCGTAGCCCTCCATCATTTCAGTTAAATATTCGGTAGTATTCAAACTATGTATTTTGACCTCACGCCAAGGCATAGTGTTTGCTAGCTGCCGGGTATTTATCTGTTGCATAGATAGATGCGTTGGTTTGGGACAGTCGTACTACTATTTTGGCCTACGTCAAGGGTATGTACGGGTGGGTCCAAATTAACCTGGACAATGATGGGTAGAACTTGACATGTGACTTATGATATTTTGACCTCACGCCAAGGTCATAAGAGCATGGGGTAAAAATCCACATCGGGAGTTTCAAAAGAACTGAAACTTGCCAGATATGCGCATACCTTCTGGAGTGTGATAGCGTGAGCGGATTCCGTCACGTTATCATGCGATGATAGTTGGATCCCGATTCCCACTGATGAGTTAGTTTACTCCTCGGGTGACCCCGACTAATTCTTCTTTCAGGTTTGGAGGAAAATTTGACGTTACAGTGGGAGGTTTCCAGATTAGATAAAGTGATAACCATTCTGATCTAGGTTAGAGTGCACGCTGAGTGTTTCTTTTCTCTCTCTCTTTGGCAGCGACCATTGACCCGACCCTAGACTATGACTCAGTGACCAAATTAACCGAACCTTCTTAACACTGGCTTTTGGATTGTCAGAGTTGCAAACCTCATTGCCACTCCTACTTTTACCCTTTTCTCCTGGACACCCCGTATTACTACGAACGTCCACTTCCATTGGACAAAACCATCGTATGGTTATATACGAACTCGAAGGAATTCGAGGATGGTTTCCGGTTCTGGAGAAAACGAATAGGACTATTCAGTTGTCTTTTCCTTTCACCTTCTCTCATTGCGAGTACTCCTTGGTTTAGGAGATAGTACACCTATTACGCAAATTGGATAGTCTTCTTCCAAACCTTAGGCTGGTGCCGAACGGTAGGAAATGAAGAAAGCCAATTAGCCTAAACGGTGTACAGAAGGTATTAAGTTAAGACAAAGCAAGGGATTAGTAAGAGGGCAAAGTAAATTGTGACTGATATTCACGACCAAACCAAGTATTTCTTCGCCAATCCTAAAATCACCTTTGTATTTCTCCAGGACAATCCGTATCACTACGAAGATCCACAGTTTATTGGATACTCCATCGTATGGTTATATACGAACTCGAAAGGAACTTGTTCCAGTTCGGGGATGGATTCTGGTTCAGGAGAAATAGGAATAAGGTTTATTCGGGTGTCCTTTATCTTCACCTTCTCTCGCATTCCGAGTGTTCCTAGGATTGGGACAGTACACCCATTATGCTTATTGGATAGTCTTCTTCCAAACCATAGGCTGGTGCCGAACGGTAGGGAAGGAAGAAAACCATTTGGCCTAAAGGGGTGTGCAGAAGGTAACGACTAAAGACATATAAAGGGATTTGGAAAGGTGGCAAAGAATTATACGGTTATAGTTGTGAATCTGGATAATGGAAGAGGCATTACTAGGAAAACCAGGATACCCCATCGAAACATTTCAATGTTTCAGTTTCACTGTGTACTGTTATAAGAAAACTGATTTCCTAATTAGACACTTGCTCCAGGGTATGTATTTACCAGGTATGATTCTCACATCTGTATGGTTTTACAGATGATGAGTAGGAGTAAGTTATTGGGAATTAGGTGATCATCCTCATTATATCGGGATTCGTTGTAATTGGTGATATTTGAGGAAGTCACCTGGGTTGTTTGCCGGTCGGCAAATATTTGGTTTTGAATATCCGTTGTTGTGCACCAATTTCAAATTGATATATCTGTACGTCTATTTTTATAGAGTGAGACATACCTTTTTGAAATTGTGTCTATGACATTTACCTATACCAATAGATGGTTAGGTAAGGATCATTGAACAGCGGTGTAATTCTTCATAACCATAGTACAGTTTTCAAGCTACGACACACAATGAATGAGTCACTACACTCAAGGGACTTATACAGAGTATTGTATGTTGTCCAGTGTCCATTAGGACAGAGGGGTTGGTCCTCATACTATATTCTGTTTACTTTTAACTACTCTAGTTCTTAGACATGTGTTTCGTAGAAACACAGGGTCTAAGTTTCGAGGAGTTATAAGTATAAGAATAAAGTAGAGAACCAGGTATTGCAAGTATCAGGATTCTTCAAGGTGATCGAAGATGTAGATACTTGTGTATGGTATTCAGTTGATAGTAATGATTAAGAGAACTAGCTTCTCTTTCAGTTTACTCATAATTGGAAGTATTCCTAAGTTGAGTAACGCTGATCGTCCTCCTTCCATTTAGTTGACATGCACTGGAGACAGCTGCATGATTTGAATCTGGTTCAATTAAATCAGTGCCTCTGTTTCTTGGATATAGAACAGTTCATATCTTGATATTGTTAAGGTACGGGGAGTTGTCCGGCTTATGCTTAAAACCAGACTCCGGATAACTCAAGGCACGTTTCTGTAGTGGCTGTTTGTGGGTTGACCCAGGCTATGACGAGGGTTGACTTTCTACCATCTGGAAGATCAATAGTGATATTGTTCTGAACTCGCCACAGTTTTAAATAAAATGGATTTTTCAGAAAACAGTAGTGGGAGTATGGTAGAACTGGAGGTGATTCCAGAACCACAAACGATTACTGAAGATTTGATAGGAACCTAAAGATTCAATCTGGTTTGACATTCCATTGGCCACTCCCAGATATGGTGGGTAACCTCAGGCACCCGAGAGGTACTCCGGTAGCCTCAAGGACGGTGGCAGGGAGGTTCTTGTTTACCCAGACTTGCCATTGCTGTTGTTCCGGACTGTGAGACCCGGCAGGAGGATGAGTATAGCGTCTTTCTAAACTAGTTTTAGAAATGTACGTGTATATGACTCTGCCAGAGGGTTGTCGTAGTCAGTGGGAGCAGCGGAAGCATTGGTGGACAGGTGGCTTATGTCTATTTATGGACTAAAGCAGATATAGCGGAGATAGATCATCTATTTCTGATGTGACAGTCATAGGTTTGACTTCATCAGAATTAGGGATAGATCTGTTAAGATGGTAGTAGGGTGTGATGTCCTGGTTTTTGCATGACATACACATAGCAGGAAGTGATATTCCTATACTACGATCGGTTATACTTTGGTCGTCACACAGTAGTTTCTCCACACAGGACTTGGATATTATATTATACATTCTGGTTACTGGATCTATGGTTTTAGATCTAGATTTGGGTGGTTTCCCAATCTGGGTACTTTGGCAGCATTCTATGAGTATTTAGAATGGACCACTCCTGGCACGGTAGTGTACCTGCAGGTGATGAAGTCACCCTCTCTAAAGGTGTCTTACAGACTAAAGGGGAGAGGGATACGCATGATTGGCAGATCACTTGCTTAGGCAATTGAGTCAATCATGAGATGTCAAGTACCACACCAGATGTTGTTCTTGCAGTAGATGCAATAAGTTGATATTGATCCAATCCTGGAGATACAATCGGAAGCAGTTTTAGAACATAAGTTGATGTTCTAGGGAATTGATAACGGCAGCCTCCTTTAGGAGACGGATATCATTCCAGGCTTCCAAGGTGAAATAGACGACAAGGACGTTGTCAGAGTTATAGTTTTTCCCTCTGACGAGGGGCAGTATTTTGGACAGTTGGTCCAAGTGGATACTGAGGGAAGGCATGGTGCAGGATACTGATTAAGTTCAGTTGACGATACAGTCTAAGAAGTTTGGATTTGGAGTTCATTTATGAGCTAGGTCCCATCAGACATCCAGGCATATTCTAAGACAGGTATTGCTCATTTCGGGAGATAGGTTTCTCCGCGAACTTGAGATATAGAGAAACATAGAAAGGAACATCAAAGCGGATCCACTCACTGAGGCTATTCTTCGAACGCAATAGTTTCGCAAACGAGCTTTATGAGACTGACTAGTAGAGGAGTTGGGTGTTCGGTATCACACGGGCTGTGAGTATGCGACATCGCAATAATTAGCCTTGAGTGCAAGTGGGAGATTGTTGGAGATAGCGCCCTCAGAGTCAATTATTGGATCACAGGCATGAGATTGCAATGATTAATGGAGGACCTATCCCGGTAAGACAGTCTTACTCGAGATGATAGATGCTATCTGGTTTAGCTTTATCATCGTGTACTGCTTTAGGTGACCTGACAGGTAGCTATTACACGTTGGTAGAGCCCCTAGGATTCTTGCTTGACGGCCAGCAGTATGAGGGCGATCATATACGTGAGAGCTGGCAGTCTATAAGCACATCCTTAAATGGTCCCTAGTCGTGGGAGTTTCGAGACAGGGCATCGATTCTCCAGAGTAGACTAGTGTATACAGTCGAGACCCCGACGAGGGGCGGTGGCCGGTCTCACAAGCCACTGGTGTCAGTTGGTTCACCTAAGATGTATACAGGTGCTCATTGGGTTATGAGTACACCGGACAGGACTCGCCGGGAAAATGCTAGTTGGTCTTATACCTGACGTCAGATAGCAGTTCCCTGATGACATGTGTACAGGTTAGTTCATCGACCTGGGGATCGTCATTTGTCTCATGTGAGTTCCCACTGTACTTTGATTACTACCCTACCACGCTCAAAGGAGACGTGCAAACAGGTTTTAGTTGGGTACAGTCCCGAGCCACATGGAGGCAGTGAGCGGATCTTCAGGGGTTCGTCTCTCCCGGTATTGGGGGTGAGGTCGCGCTGTGTCTAGGAGAGCCATTACACGAAGTCCTTGGCCAAGGCAGGAGATTTACTGGTAGGTATTCCAGTAGTATCTCAAGGTGTTCTGGGCTACACTCCGACACGACTTGTACCGCTTTTGGGGGTCTGACTTTTACCAACACCCTAGGCCCGACATGCGATGCTCATAGACGAACGGACCGGACTGTACGGATATTGTCACTGACAGGCTCAGTAGGGTGTCAGGATGAGTTCGCTCATCGACGTCCCTTTTGGTCAATAGCTGGTGGCCCGTTATGTATTGGCTTATACCTCTGACGTGCTAGTGGTTAAATTCACAGCCATAGTATTGACGATTCTTTAGAGTCCACCACACTTTCAGTTACTCAAGCTTTCGGGCGAAACGCTGTAGAGGCCGTATGAAGATATGGCAGGGTCCGATCAGATACGTGCGGTATTGCACGGATCAGGATCGGACGGTTAGTACTAGGAGCCGTATGGATATATGGCAGGGTTCGATCAGATACGTGCGGTATTGCACGGATCAGGATCGGACGGATATTACTAGCCGGCTTTGGTTTAAGCCGGACCCTAGTATAGTATAGTGTAGATTTTGTCTCTTTGTATTTGTATCCAGTCGGAATACAGATGTGGGTGTGTATGCACAGTATCGGGGTTTTTCCCGTAATTTATTACGGGATCAGTTTTCTGAGGTTGCCAGTTTGCATTCCGTTCCGGCCGGTTTTCCTTTGTTCTTTCCCGGCCGGACTTTCCGATGGAGGGGGTTATTTGCAAGTTTGTAAATAACATTTGTGGAGGGGGTTTCTTGCAAATGTATTGATTATGATGGCATCTTTTCTTTTCAACCATCATTTGATTCTCTTTACATCACTTGATTTGTATTAATGGTGATTAGAGTTGATTTGGAGTTGATGTGAGATTGTTAACATTACTTTTTGGATGTGGTCACCCTCCACCTTTTACTACACTCACCTCCCTTATACATCATGCTTTCCCTCCACCATTTCCTTATATAGGCCGGCCACAATTTGAGAAGGGGAGATGAGAGAGTTTCATTTTGGTTGTGGTGGCATCATTCTTGTTCTCATATTCCTCTTGCTAGAAAATTGAAAGCACCAATTTTCCTAACCTCCTCCTCCATCCTCCATGGCAACTAAACCCCCAAATGAGACATAGCCTCTACACTACATTCTACAGCAAATCTTGGACGCGTCGGCCAGCCAACTTCGCGCCCGAGTTGCCTCGGTATTGAGGTGGGAGCCCGTAATAGAAGCAGGCGACGTGGTGCCCTTCCGGCGAGAAGGTGGAGACCGGACATTCCGTAGGAGATCGGGACGACGACGAGAAGACCGGAGGACTCGGATCACTCGGTATATCTCTAACCCGTCTTGTAGTTAGCTAGGACTAGTTAATGGTTCGATCCGGGTGTTTAGTGCGCGGTGGTGCCGGTTTGCTAGTTTGCAAAATTAAAGTTTTTCGCTTCCGCATTTTGGCGTCGGATCGACGGCCGGGGCGCCGCCGTGCACTTACACAGAATATAAGCAACGTCTACTATAAAACTCATATATAATATGTATCCATTCATCTCAGAATCCACAGTGATCACATCACAGAGCAGCAGAAGAAACATATGAAATATTGGATATACTAGGAGGTCCGTGTTTCATTTTGAGCCTGTATGAAACACGGATTCCACAGTCGCGATGAATTGCCAAACCCACATCCCTAGACCCCTATGAGAGCGGCAAGCAACCCTACCAATTCTAGAGTTAGGAAACCCCGACTCGACTCCTAGAGATGGTCTCCCACTGGACTCTAGAACCCGGTTGTTTGTGCTCCCCTCCTTGGGTCTATCCTAATGCGGAAAGGTAAATAATATACAACAATGGTGACATCATCCTCAACCCGAAAGTGCACCAACAAAAGAATATTACATACAATTAATTTTACATGAATGATAATAAAAACTCTCATCTCACATAAAACCCCCGGCTATTCAAAACGCGAAGATCCAATATAACATATCACAGCAACATATAACATCGCATGTCATCAACGTAAGTAAATATGCGTATCCCAATTGTCGTTGACGTATAGCAACGGAATCGGCGATACACCACATATTACACTTACGGTCACAGAAAAGAAAATGTCAAACTACAACCTTTGGAATCCATAATAACCTTAGACATCGTAAACCCAAAATATCACATACTTTGGATTTCATGCCTAACTATACGAATTCCACATATTGTATCACATTCCACAGATAGCTAGACGATGTTAAACCTTTCGATCGAATCAACGAATTCCTAAAATTTCCCAGAAAGCTCAACACTTGAGCAATATTAAAAATACCCAGAAACATGCCCCAGTACATATAGACCAACCGTTGAAGTGCCGTCCCTTGCCTCCTTAGTAGCGCCACGGAACCACCGCCAAAACAATGTTTTGGCCGCGGTTCCACGGTCACTAAAAAGAGTTAGGGAATCGTTCATCAAGAGGGTCCATAAAATTATCTGCATGATTTTTTGAGGATTTCTAATGTGAAAAATTCCAACATTTTAAAAAATTTCCAGAAAGTGGGGAATATCGAGTTTTCGGAGTTCGTTCGAACTTCTAATTTCGCCTAGACAACTCTTAATGCTCTAGCAAGGCTCTGATACCACTGTAGGGTTCTTTGGCATGACTACTAGGTTTCGCAAGGCATCAAACATGCTATATTTAAAAATTCTAGTGTGCCAAACAACCTAACCTAGGATCTAGCTAGAGTTTTAGGGGCAAAGCAATAATGTAAACTACTTTACATAGAAGTGAACGAGAAATGCAACCTTTGTAGACCAGTCCTTCACTTTAATAGCTCCTTATAGTGGTCACTTCGCTCCGATCATGGTACTCCCGGACTCTTGCATGGCTTCTCAAGGCGAAAAGAACGAACTTGCTTGAAGTCTTCGAGCCCGAAGATGATCTACGTCGAGGAGACACAATCTCAAGCTACTACTTCACTAATGTGAGATTAGTGAAGCTAACACCCTATACTAAAGTGCTAATCTAGTAGAGGATGATGAAGTAGGAAGTGGTCTCACTTTAGATTTATTTTTCTCACAATATTTTCTCACTTTTAAAAAACCTAGCAAGTTTTTTTCAAAGGAAGAAGAAGATGAAATCAAGAGATGAGAACGAACTAATGAGGTGAGAAAATCAACCATGGGTGAGTTTGTATCATATAGCTAACTCATGTAGAGACATAACCATGGCTAAATTATAATGGTTAGGTTAATAAATATCTTAAGTAAAACAAAATTAGTGGACTAAGTCAATGCATCCACAAGCTTCATGCATATGAGAAATTATCCACTAATTTGTATTTACTTTAAATATTTAAACCCTACATTATAATTAGTATGGTATAAGTCTCATACACCCATGTAGTGTGTATCAACAACCATGACACAAAAGAAAACACAATTAATATATATCACATATATATTAAGTGTGCACATGTGAGAAAATAAATGCTTAAGTGGGCTAATATTAGTTAATGTAAACTAGTATATCAAATATACAATTATACACTAAATTATCAAATCAACACTTGATTTAATAATCCGGCTATATCACATATAACCGACTAATATAATATGTACCAACTTATCGAATCAACACCTGATTCGATAACCCGGCTATATCACATATAACCGACCGATACAAATATCGCGAGAATAGAATACGGTATCACATACTTGCGTTATTCTCGGTCCCGCACATATCACATATGTACTCCTACTTCATTTTGCCTGAGCCAGTAAAAGCTCTAGGTAGGACTCTAAAGACTCGTCAATACGCCGGCAGTAGATGATGATCACATCAAGCACACACAAGCCGTCAGCGGTGCTAACTGGACGTAACGGCTACCCGGGTATTGAATGATCAGAAGATCAGCAAGCAAGCCCACTCTAACTCCTGTAAAAGCCTGACAGTAACACTTCCGTACTGTCCGGTCTCCTCGTCTGATATGTCGCATATCCAGTCTAGGGGTGGTATACGTCAGACCCCAATAACCGATAAGTCATGCCGATATGAGGATCATAACGGGTCGAGAAACTACTGATAACACTTACCAGTAAATCTCTAAATCATCCCTGGCCAAGGACTTCCCTGTTATGGCCAATCGAGCACAGCGCAACATCAACCCCCAATACCGGGAGAGAAAAAACCCTTCCTATCGCTCATTACCTCCATGTGACTCGGGGCTGTACCCAAAAACCACCGTTTTGCACATTCTCTTGAACGTGGTAAGGTTGAAATCAAAGCACAGTGGGAATCACACAAGACTTTATGACGATCTCGGGTCTACAAACTAACCTGTACCAGTGTCACCAGAGAACTGCTATCTGACGTGAGGTATAATTCCATCTAGGAGTTCTCGGCGAGTCCTGTTCAGTGTATCCAGTCTCCACTGAGCACCCATATATAATCTTTGATGTCAAACACTCATGGATGTGGGATCATCCATCACCTATCATATGGGTCAAGAAACGTATACGCTAGTCTACTCTGGAATATCGATGCCCCGTCTCGATACTCCCACGACTAGGAACAATTGAAGGATGTACGTACGGACTACCCTGGCCCCAATAGTATGATCCGTATCATAATCCTTATAGTCAAGTACACATCATAAGGACTTTATCAACATGTAACAGAGTGACAATAAGTGTACATATTAAGATAAAGTGCAACCAGATAGCATACTATCAAGTCGAGCAAGAAAGTCCTCCCTATATATGTCCAAGAATACACTATAATATACATCATATGTACAATAATGGCCTCTAGGGCATACATACAACTAACAATCTCCCACTTGCACCAAGGCCATTTGTTGTAGTATCTCATACTCAACGACCGATAAAAGTCTCTCTAGGGAAAGGCCTTTGTGAGTGGATCCTCCGTGTTATCCTTTGCGTCAACTCTCCTATCCTCGATCCCTTGGAAATCAACCATCTCCCTGATCAGGTGTTTCTGCCTCACAATATGTCTGGATCGCTGATGGGACCGGCGTTCCTAGGCCAAAGCCACAGCTCTATTGTTGTCACAATAACAGTTATTGGATACTCAATGGTAGGAACCATGTTCATCTCATGAACAAGAAATATCCAGACAACCACTTTGGCAACATCGTTGGTAAGCGATGTATTCAGCCTTTATCGTCTAGTTTGCCACGGTATCTAGCTTGGAATTCTTCCAACATACCATCCCTCCACTGAGGGTAAAGACAAAGCCTGAGACTGACTTTCAGTCGACCTTATAACTCTGGACTCGAATCGGTAAAGGACTCCCACTGGAGTTCACCGTTACCAAAAACTAAGAACATTTCTTCAGTGCTTCTCAAGTACTTAAGAATGTCCTTCACAGCTGTCCAGTGATTCTCCCAAGATCCGATTGATTCCTGATCACTACTCCTAGTGAGTCAGCTACATCTGGTCTGGTACATAACATCACATACATGATAGAGCCTATTGCCGAGGCATAGGGTATCCCTTGCATGCGAGCTCTCTCCAAATCAGTCTCGGGAGACATCTTTTTGAGAAAGTGATTCATGAGTATGTGGGCAAACCACCACGCTTAGAATCTTCCATACTAAACCCCTTTAGTATGGTGTTAATGTACCTGGATTTTTGGACACTCCCAACATCCACTTGGATCTATCTCTATAAATCTTAATCCTCAAGATGTAGTAGGTATCCCCAGATCGTTCATGGAGAATACTCATGATAAGAGGAGCTTTGACGTGGTGTAGCATAGGAAACCCATTTTCCTATCAAGAGTATGTCTTCTACGTACAATACGAGGAAGACAACATTACTCTCTACAACCTTCTTGTATATACAAGGTTCATCTACCTTTTTGATGAAGTCAAACTCGTTGAGAGCCACATCGAAACAGATGTTCCAACTCCACGATACCTGTTTTAATCCTGATGGACTTAATCATAGCCACTGGAGAAAAAGTTTCATCATAATCGAAAACTGGTTATTGACGAAAACCTTTTACTACAAGTCTAGCTTTGAAAGTCTCAACTTTTCCATTTACACCAAGAATCATCTCAAGATCCACTTGCTCCCGATGGGTTTTATCCCTTCAGGTGCAACATTCAAAGTCATAATTTTTTGGTGTACATGGATTCCATCTCAGATCGTATTGCATCCATCCATTTCACAGAGTCCCTACTCTTGATGGCCTGCCTGAACCTGGTTGGGTCATCATCTACCATGATGCAATCCTCGCTCCCACCGTCACCGAGGAAGCCGCAGTATCTCTCAGGTGGATGAGGAACCCTACCAGTTTCGTGGAGAGGCTGAGGTTCGTTGGAGACTATTGAATCCTTTGGTTCCACTAAATCATCAGTTGTTAGTTTGTCTAGCTGGAAATCCTTCCAGTTCTACCTCATGACCACTAATTTCTTCCATAAGAAATTCCTTTTCTAAAAAGGTGGTATGCTGAGAAACAAAACACCTTTTGCTCCTCAGTATGGTAGAAGATATACCCTCGCGAATGTTCGGGATATCCAACAAACTTATACAGAACTGACCTTGCCTAGAGCTTGTCCGGATTTTTCTTTTCAACATGGACCGGACAACCCCATATTTTAACTCGTTTGAGACATGGTCTCTTCCCATTCCACATCTCATATGGAGTGGTAGGCACAGATTTGGATGAAACCCCATTCAATAGGTATGCAGCTTCTCAAGTGCATAACTCTAAAAGGAAACAGGCAACTCAGCAGTACTCATCATAGAGCGCACCATATCTAATAGGGTGCGATACTTCCGTCCCGATACACCGTTGTTCTGTGGTGTATACAGAGGAGTAAGCTGAGAGAGAATTCTATTCTCTTTTAAATAATCCAGGAACTCCGTGCTAAAGTATTCTCCTTCTCGATCATATCGAAGGACATTAATACTTCTACCCGTCTGGTTCTCAACTTCAAGCTTATATTCCTTGAATTTCTTAAAAGTTTCAGACATGTGTTTCAACAAGAACATATGTCCGAATCTTGAGAGACGGTCAGTGAATATAATTAAGTACGAGGAACCAACTCTGGCATTTGTAGATATAGGACCATATACATCACCATGTATCAGTCCCAAGAGTTCAATAACACTTTCTCCGTTTCCAGTAAACGGAGTATTGGTCATTTTACCTTTGAGACAAGACTGGAAAGTATCATAAGATGAAAATTCGAATAGATTCAAATATTCATCCTTATTTAACTTAGCTAGTCGTGTCGCATTGATATGACCCAGTCTACAATGCCACAAGAAGGATTCGTTCATTTCTGAACTACTCCTCTTGTGTGTGTTCTATATAGTTTGAACTGTGGTTTGATTTAGAACATTTATGCCATTATATAACGTGCCTGATCCAATCAACTCTTGATTAAGGAAAATGTTTAC
Source organism: Agapanthus africanus (assembly GCA_030015575.1). Taxonomy (NCBI): domain Eukaryota; kingdom Viridiplantae; phylum Streptophyta; class Magnoliopsida; order Asparagales; family Amaryllidaceae; genus Agapanthus; species Agapanthus africanus. The sequence continues at coordinate 27,815,101 of JASDDO010000029.1, read as the reverse complement.
AACATCATCCTTCACTACAAAATTATATCCTTCTTTATCTTAATAAAGAAACTGATGTAATGTTGTATATCAGGTTCGGCATGTAATAACATTTGTTCAGAATCAATGTATTTGCCATTTGGTAATACAAGGTGATATTCGCCAACTACTTTGGGTGCAACATTTGCACCATTCCCTACTCTAGAGAATGATCACCTTTTCTCAGTTGTCTATCTTTTTTCAGCCCACGTAACATCTTACATATGTAGGATCCTGTTCCGGTATCTCATACCTAGAACGTAAAGTGTACTGAGAAACAGTTCTCGTTAATGAACACACCCGAAGAAGATGCATCAACATGCACATTCCTCGTATGGGTCGCATGGGAATACGAATCTTCCCCTATTTCCTGCTCAGACTTATAACAATTATAAAGTAGAGCGGAACCAACGTTCCCCAGCTCAGCATAATAAGAGGTTGGGTCAACACATCCATATTATTATCTTGATTAAGGCATGTCACGGTCGCTACCAAGAGAGAGAAAGAGAGAAGAAAACACTCAGCGTATGCTTTTGCAAGATTAGAATGGTTATTAATTTATCTAATCAGGATGGCTCCCACTTTTTTTTATCAAATCTTCCTTCAAACCCTAAAAGGTAAGACTAGCCGGGATTAATTACACCCTACAAGTTCGCTAATCTTTCAGACAGGCCAGTGTCGGTACTTTGAGGGAGGTTCCCCGTGCTTTCGTACGGACCTAATTAAAATAAACCTCGTTTTTCCAGGGGCGTAACCCCGTTAATACCTTTCTAGACACCTACTTGATCGGCAAATTGTAATGTGTAAAACTCTCTCAGGAGTAACTCTTACTCGTAGTAGGTATCGGGATCCAACTATCTCATAGATGATATGCAATCTCATTGCAAATTTCAACACTTGAAATTCCCGATAATATTTTACCCCTAGTGGCTCATGACCTTAACTATGGTCAACAAATCACAAGCACTAGTCAAGTTCTACCCGTCATTTCGTGATTAATTAGACCTACCCACATGACCCTTAACTATGGTCAACAAAGTCACAAAACTGTCCTAATTAATCGCATCATATGCTGTGTAGGAATACATCACTTAGCAACCGCACACTATGCCTTAACTATGGTCAACAAACATAGCACGAATACTAAGTACTCTACTTCCTAAAATGACGGAGGGTCTGCGGATTGTTTTTATGAAAACCATTAACGCGATGAACTTGATTACGTTGTAGAATTAAGTGATTTTGAAAAGGAGTGTTTTTTGAAGCTTTTACTAGTTTCGCTAAAAAGGTCACTCCCGGTGAAGGATCTCGACTCTTTCCTCATCGAATGAGGTGCAGGATATTTCACAAATACCACTATGCAAAAAAAGAACTAGAGAAGCAATCAAAAACAAAACCGAGTGGGTTGTAGCATCTGCTAGTTTCGCTAAAATGGTCACTCCCGGTGAAAGGATCTCGGCTCTTTCCATATCGAATAAGGTGCTAGATATTCTACAAGGAATACCGCTATGCAAAGTAAGAACTAGAGCTACCAGTTTTTAAGCAGGATTCTACAACATCTTTAGGTTTCTTCTATTTCATTAATCTCATTAATGAAGTCCCATCATTTATGCTTCCTAAGCATCACAGAAGAAACGAAAATACAACGTACTCTTCTGCTGCCATCTGCATTCTCCACAGTGTCTCGTTATGCACCGTTAGGTTACTTAACTAACGACATAGCGGGGCGGGACTAGCGCGGGTGCAAAACATAAGCAACGTTTATTATATATCATATATATAATAATCCATTCGTCTCAGAATATCAAGTGATCACATCACAAAATATCAGCAGCAGAAGAACACATATGAAAAATTGGATATACTAGGAATTCCGTGTTTTAAATTAAGCCAGTAAAAAACAACCGGTCGTGATGAATAGCTAAACCCACATCCCTAGACCCCTACGAGAGCGGCAAGCAACACTACCAATTCTAGAGTTAGGACACCCGGTCTCGACTCCTCGAGATGGTCTCCCACTGGACTCTAGAACCCGGTTTCTTGTGCTCTCCTCCTTGGGTCTATCCTAATGCTGAAAAGTAAATAATATACATCAATGGTGACATCATCCTCAACCTGGAAGTGCCCCAATAAAAAAATATTACATACAAGTTTTTATATGAATGAAAATGAAAAAAACTCTCATCTCACATAAAAAAAACCGGCTATTCAAACACGACGATCCAATATAACATATCACAGCAACACATAATATCACATGTCACCAACGTAAGTAAATATGCGTATCCCAATTGTCGTTGATGTATAGCAACAAAACCGGCGATACACCATATATTACACATACGGTCGCAGAAAAGAAAGTGAAAACTACAACAATTGAAATCCGAAACCACCTTAGACATCATAAACCCAATGTATTACATACTTTGGATTTCATGCCTAACCATATGAATTCCTTAGACATCGCATGCCTAACAATTTAAGCCTCGCATTGCAGTCTCGATATTGAAAACACTTTTCAATAACCATTCGGGTAATTCAACAAGATTCCCGACAACCTGATCGAATGCTCGTCGGAAACTTTAGTAGACGGCCGCGCCCCCGATGCCGTCGACGCAGTGCACTTAGGCGGAACACCGCAGCCGTGAGCACCCGAACGGATGCTTTTGGCGATGGGGTTCTCCTATAGTCACTTGGTTGGGGCTATAGGGCGTGGCTATCTAGTAAGGTTACCCGACGAGTATCCGCGTACGCTACGTGATTGCGACAGAGTTTTGATCCACATCAAAATCCCATGGCAACCCATCACATGAGACTAAATTGCTAGATTTATAAAATTCAAATTAGTTTTCATAAAACTAAATATAGTGGATTCCAAGTATTGTGTTACAATCATAGATAGTCAGACGATGTTAAAATTTTCGATCGAATCAACAAACACCTAAAATTTTCCAGAGAGCTCAATACTTGAGCGAAGTTTAAAAATCACCCAGAAAATGCCACCGCACCTATGGCGCCGCGGAACTACCACAAACCCTAGGGTTCGGCGGCGGTTCCGGCGGTCATAGTATCGAGTTAGGGTTTAATTCTTCTAGAATCATCTGCATGATTTTTGAAGATTTTAAACTTGGAAAAATCTAATTTTTGTAAAATTTCCAGCGAAGGAGAAAATGGGTTATTGATATTCGTTCGAACTTTTTAACGTCATCTAAATTACCCGAAACGATGTTAGAATTACAACTACGAAACACTCGGAATTTCCTTAACAAAAATATAACATCACATGCAATATCAGTAAAAACAAGCAACACCTTAAATACCAAAACCCAGTGACGGGAACACAGAAAAAATTTGAAGCCAAAACAAGCTTCCAAAACCGGCCAGGCCGAATTTTGTGCTCACTTCGCCGGGTCAAATCTGGTTAAAGGGGTTCAAATTTCTTCAGTGTTCATGTAACATCACATTAACATTCTGTAGTTGTTTAAAAAAAAATTTAGACACTCTGGAAAAATCGACATAAACTAGGTTTTAGTTTCGAGTGTTTCGGAATTGTTTCGGTTTTTTAATTCTACAAACATCGTCTAATTCTCTAACATGGCTCTGATAACACTGTTGGGTTCCGCGGCACCGCCACTGGGTTTCGGGAGGTATCGTCCATGCCGTTTTTTAAAAAATTGGCGCTCTAGCTAGAAAATTAGGAGTTAAGCTAGCATGTAATCAACCATTACACTAAGTGAACAAGGAATACAACCTTTGTAGACCGGTCCTTCACTTCAATAGCTCCGTATAGTAGTCCCTTCGCTCCAAGTAGTGAACTCCCGGACTCTAGTAAGGCTCCACAAGATGAAAGGAACAAACTTGCTTGAAGTCTTAGAGGCCGAAGATGATCTACGTCGAAGAGACACTAACTCAAGCTACCTCTTCACTAATTGTGAAGCAAAGAACCTAAACTAAATGGCTAATCTAGTATAGGTTGATGAAGTAGGAATTTTGCTCACTTTAGAAAAAATTTTCTCACTTATTTTCTTCACCTCCCAAAAAGCTAGAGAGCTTGAGGAAGGAGATGAAGAAAAGCAACCATGGAAAAAACTTAGTATAGAATGGCAACCATGGGTGAGTTAATATCATATACTAACTCATATAGAGACTAAATCATGGCTAATCATAATGGTTGGGTTAATAAATATCTCAAGTAAAACAAAATTAGTGGACTTGGTCAATGGTTTCATAAGCTTCTACAAGCTTCAATCATGTGACTAATTTCCATTTAATTTTGATTTATTTTAAATAAATAAAACCCTTCATTATGTTAAGCATGGTGTGAGTCTCATACACCCATGTAGCATATTGCAACTAGCATGACACAATAATATATATATCACATATATATTAAGTGTACATAAATGAGAAAAAGAAATGCTTAAGTGAGCTAATATTAGTTAATATAAATTAATATATCGAATATATAATTATACATTAAATTATTAAATCAACACTTGATTTAATAATCCGGCTATATCACGTATAACCGACTAATATCATTTGTATCAACTTTTCGAATCAACACTTGATTCGATAACCCGGCTATATCACATATAACCGACCGATAACACAAATTGCGAGAATAAAATACGGTATCATATACACGTATTAATCTCGGTCCCGCACATATCACATATGTGCTCCTACTTCGTTTCGCCTGAGCCAGGAGACCTCTGTGTATGTGTAACGTTTTAAAAATAAATAAATAAATAGTTAGGAGAATTTTATAATAATCGGTAAATAAATTGTATTTTCCTTAAAACGTAACTATAATTATTTTTCATCATAAACATAAATAAGCCTATTTTAACTATGTAATTGTTTGTAATTGGTATTTATTTGGTCACTTATAAATTGTTAGTTAAATTAAATATTTTTCCTTAATTTATTATTTTAAATAATATTTTACGCTTTCATTTATACATTAAATTAGTGTAAATTGCAAATTGGAATGGGTTAATTTTACAAATGTGAACAATGAATACTTAGAATCAAGTTTGTAACATACTCATTCTTTCTACACTTGTCTACATAATTCTAGATAATTCTAGGGTTGTTTAGAAAAATAAAATAAAACAAAATAAGTAACACAAGACTTAATCCATGTATTAATTAAAGATGCTTCGACACACACACCCCTCACATTCTCTCTCTCCCTCTCATTTCTATCATGGCCGAGCCTCCCATGAGCAGCCCTAAGAAAAAATTCTCCACCTCAATTCCCACTTCTTTTCCACTTCTAAAAATAATATAAAAGAAAATGTAAAAAAAGGAACTAATATAGGATATAATTGGATACTTCTACACTAATCCATACACTTCTCTCTCTCTCTCTCTCTCTCTCTCTCTTTCTCTCACTCACCTACACAAAACCCTTCTCAACTTTTGGCCGAGCCTAGGCTGCCCCCTCTCCCATTTTCTCCACTTCATTCAACATCAAAAATCCATTAAATTCCATCAAAAATCAACATAAGTTCTCACTAATTCTTTAATTAAACCCTTACCCATTATTCTTTGGCCAAACTAGTATGGATCTTGGAGCAAGAAAGCATCTTTGGGAGGCTAGGTTGCAAGTTTGCTCTCTCGAATGCTGAGGTAAAATCTTAACCCTGTGGTTTAATTGTTAGTAAATTACTTCAATCTAATCTAATTAGGTGTTTAATTATGGTTTTAATTTCAAAACTAAATTTTCAAGAGAAGGCTTTGAATGCAAGTTAGGGTTTTTATCATACCATTAAGGTTGCAATGTGTAATTTAACATATTAAGGCTTGCAAAATCTAACCTGGTTGTTAAGTTAACAAATTGTTGCTCCTAAATTGTCCAAATTATATAATTTGCAAACTAGATTTGAGGATTAATGAAAATAAGTGAGATAAAAATCTAGTTAATATGTGTGTGATCTAATTAAGATATTAAGTGATTATTGTGGCCACTAGTTTTGTTAAAATATCAAGATTTGAACAAAAATGGTAATTGATGCTTACTAGGTTTTTGGAATAAATTGATTCTAATTAAATTTGAGGTTTTGATGAGTTATAACATATTTCATATAATAATTAATGTGTTGTGAATGCACGATTGGGTTTAGACATGGTTGTGGTCACGTATTGCGATCCTAGTTCTAGTTTGTAGCGTTGTCGCGAGCGCGTTCTGTGCACCAAGTGTGTGCGCATCTAGTTTGTGCGCGTGTTTGACTTGTGTCACTTATTCCGAGACTAATCGTATATTTATCCTTTTAATTGCTTGTGTGCGATTCTAGGATCGGGTGCAGAGGCATCAGACGCGGCGCGGAAAGACAGGGCGGAGATCAGATCAGATTAGCCGAGGCGTCCCGGTGAGTAGATGTACACATCTATGGGGGGATCGTCTGGATGGCGCGAGGCGCCCGATAGTTGGATTACTAATAGTACTTGCATTTATATGCATAGTTTCCCTAGTTAGCCATCTCATTGCATCACATCGTTATATAAATATATATATTTGTGTGATATCATCTCATAGGACACTTGCACCATTACTATTGGTTCCTGCTGCACGTGCACTATTTATGCAAACACACACGCCATTGGTAATTGCTATGTCACGAACACTATAGAACTTTCTTAGAATTGGTATTAGCGCAACTGCATCATATATGATCCGTTGATTTATACTTGTATATTCATTTCATTAAAATGGATACGTAGGATTATTCGTCATATATACATATCTCATTGCATCATGATTCATGCATAGCTTCTCATCGTACTTCGCATGGTATATACTACCGTATCATAGATTTCCATCATCACCAGCATGTTTATATATTGTGATTCTTCTCGAGAATTTCAGTATTTATGAGATTTCTGGATTTTGGGGGAAAATCGCAAAAAATTTACAAATTTATTATTTTTTTAAGAATGCAAATTACAGTTTTCTCGTAATGTGATGTGTGCGGCGTCCACCATGAGTTTTCTCGGTTTTTGAGCAGTATCATATACCCGATTCGAGGAGGGTGATGAACTATCTGCGGGTACATGGTGGACCCGGTTTGGTACGTCGGGGCAAAAAGATCGCACAGATGGCGTTGAGCCCGGCAGGGGAGCACTACCTACCGGTTATTTATGGCGCGGCAGGTATCCGGAGGATATCGACCATAGTCATGAGATTGATGATATGGGCCGATCTGGACTGACGGAGCTCGAGATATTGAGACATTGAGATATTGTGACATTGAGATATCGAGACATTGAGATATTGAGGCATTGAGATATACATATTTAGTGTTGATGCTTGACACGGATATCAGTTGATTTCATTGATGATACTACAGCTATTTCATAAAAGTTTTAATAAGATAAGAATACAGATTTTCTCGTACCAAACATATTCAGGTTTCACGTGATTATGCATTCATGTTGCACACATACTAGTACATTACATCATATCGGTGTATGTAGGTTGTGACGCATTTGCGAGCATGCATATGATAGCCTTATTAGATGTTACTTACTAATCACGAGTTGGCAACTCACCCCCGTTGTGCCACAGTATCTTGCAGGTCTGACCCGTCAGCGCAGTAGCGGCGGGCATACTTCCTCTGTTACTTCATTGCATCGATTGGCAGCTTTGCTCACAGGTGGGTTTTGGAGGATTTTCTTTTGCTCCCACCGTGTACTTTATTTTGTACCTAGTATACTCTATCTACCCTTGTATATTTTACTAGACGGTGAGACTTGTATTTATGGTTTGGTGTCGATACTCACTTGAGCCGACGTGATACTTTTATGCTTTTATACTTATTTCGCATTATTATTATATATTCATTGCATGTGGTTGTGATTCTGCCTTTGGCGAAGAGCTAGCTCCCGCTTGGGGATGCTTTTATTCATTTATATGTATTTTCTTATTTTGTACCCGTGTAACAACCCTAAATTTCCTGTACAACTTTCTGTACAATTTTTTCAAAATTACAGAAAGGGATATTTTTGCCTGAGCACAAGTTATAATTTTGTTTTCCCTTTTAATAGCAAGAAGGAGCTTGTAGCTCATTAGTAATACCTTGCACTACTGAACCAACCCATTAGAGTTCAAATCCCATACCCCACATTATTTTTAATATTGTTTTATTTTAATAATTTTAGAAGACCAAGGGTTTATACGTGGATAACTCATAAAAAAAACCCACTACACTAAATAAACAAACTGTCCCAGGGGCTAAATGGAGCTTCGAGGAAGCCAACGGCAGCCGGACACGGCCGGACTCGGCCGACTATGGCCGCCGCCGCCGGCCGGTCTCGGCCGGACCGCCGAGTCCCCAACATAAAAGTTGGGCCTCTTGGACTCCCCTGTACTCCTGTATACTTTAAATGTACAGACCAGTACTAGAGACACTTTATAACCCTAATTACTCTATTTTATTACATTTTAATATATTTTTTCCATTCAACCTTTCACCTACCCTAAACCCTAGCCTTACCCTATAAATACAACCCCTAAAGACACCCCGTCACTCCAAAATTCTGATCAAAACTCTCAAGAAATCCATAGAAGTTTAGTGTACTTTTGGAATTAGCGAAGGGCGAAGCTCCGACAATTTTTCGACGACGACCCTAGGAGCTCCCGGCAACGAAACAATGCACCGGCGCCTCCTACCGTCCCCTCTTCATCTCTTCTAAGCTCTAAACCCATAAGTCCCACCTCCCTCTTTCATTCTCTAGTCTTAAAACATCTTTTAATAAAACCCGACGAAATCGGAGTTAATCCGATGTCCGATTCGGTTCTTCCTAAAAATCTCACTTTCTCTTAAATATAATCATACTAAACCATTACATGTTGACTATTAAACATTAACAAGTCGTATTGAACAAGTTCCATATCAAAAAGATTTCTATTTCAATTGTTATCGTACTTTTCACTTAAATACCATGTAGTTTAATTCCGACATTTAAAACATCAAAATCTTGCTATACCTTTAAATAAATCATGAAGTAATGACCTACCTCCTCACACACTCATATGCAACATAGCACAATACATTTCGGGAACATAGAAAACGGAAAAACAAAACTCTACATTTAAATACCCCTAACTATTAAAACCGTTTCTATAAGAATTCGTGTTTTTTATAAATTTTTGCAAAGCGCCGCTACAACCCACTTTGGGGAACTCGACTGGGATGGTGCGGATTATCGTACATCCCTGGGCTTAGTAGTACGAGATTCAGACCTCCGCAAGGAGCATTCCGTCTCGAAGATTTAAAATACGAATATCTTAAGAAAATGAGATTTCTAGAAATATTATATATATTAAAATTTATTTATATATATATATATATGTATCATTAAAATATCATTTTTTTGTGGTAATATAAATATTCCAACTTTTTCTAAAATCACAAGAATCTCTTTACAATAAAATACCATGAATTCCGTATAAGTTCAATATTACAATTAAATTCCATATATTATGAAAAATAGGTTTATTCACTAGAAATGTCACAAATATAAAATCTACAACCATGAACACTCAAAAGACGATAAATAAATACTTTGGGTGTATTTTGAAAACTATAAAAATTATTTTTACATAAAACACCCTCAAGTTCTATAAATTACTCTGAGGACCCTAGTAAATATAGGTTTAAGCGGGACCAGTCTCTTGAGCCTCAGGGAGCCGGAGATATGGGTGCTTGCCTATCTAAGGTAGATAACTTAACAACGATGTTATTAATACGATAATCGTCTTTGAAAAAGACACAAATCCTGCCGCCCATGTGCAGCGGTTACCGATAACAATCAGAACTTCAATTTCTTTTCTAATTGTCCGACTCAGATTGAGTCTCATTAAATAATCTGACTTGAATATGATTCAAGTACAATCTACAATATAACAATTCACTATAAATCCTTGAATCCATATATTCAATCTATTCAAACTGTATTGACTGAACCCAACCATGGATATATTTCCTTTTACATGATTCTCCAGTTACATCCATGATTCTCCAGTTACAACTATTTTAATGATATCATGGTTTCGGCAAGTCATCCAAATATACAATCTATATTACAATTCAATTACAAGTTGAAATACAATACAAACAATACAATACAATACTTCGCGGGGTTTAAGGGGTAGATTGGTACGGAAGGTGTTAGAAGTGGCACGAGACAGTAACTATAGGACGTAATTATATCCATGCCGTTATTCCGTGGTATTATTGACGGAGCCTTGTACTTCCATTTGCCCTAGTCTCTAGCATATAGAGACTCCTTTCGTATACACGGGTATCCTTCTGTACCAAGCTACAAACAACAGTGTTAACCATATAATACAACTTTAAAAGCTACCTTCTCTTTATGTCTATTCTATTTCTCCCTTATCTTTGGGATTTACCGAGTGATTGTTCGCTGACGACATTCCTTCTCTTTCTTCTTTGGAATGTAGTCAGGTGATCTGGACATTCAGGAGATCGAGCCTACTAGTGTGGACTTGGACCAGCTTTCCTACGACCCAGAGCTCTAGCTTAATTGTACAAACGTTTATTTCAGTACTTTTCATTTCTGTTATGCCACTGTTTAGGTATTGCTTTCATTCAGTTGTATTTATATTTTCATGTATTATAAAAAAGAATGTGAATAAATAAAGTTGCTGTTTTATTATATCTTGTCTCTTGTGCATTTATATTTATATTGCTTAGATATACTTAGCGTATTTACTTCACAGTAAATATGTAGCGGCCTTGTCGCGTCCCCTTCGCCGTATAACGGGAAGCAGGGCGTGACAGGTTTTGTTGGCGGCCTATGCAGGTCAGAGCTGTATGAAACCCTATCATGCAGTTCTGTTCTGCGTGAACAACCTAAGCAATATAACACAAGAATCAGCAACTAAAACATTCTTTACAATTCATATTCCTTGAATCTTATTATTTCAAATTCTTTGGATCTATCCTAACCCTATTCTTACTTTTCCTCAACTCTTTTCAAATCTTTCGCATTCTTTCATTCTTTCACATATTTTTCATACATTACCAATAGTTCTATCACCAAACTTTCCTTGAATCTGTTACACTTCTTTTACAAATTTCGATGTCGAAATTTTTATAAGGAGGGTAGAATGTAACAACCCTAAATTTCCTATACAACTTTCTGTACAATTTTTTCAAAATTACAGATAGGGGTATTTTTGCCTGAGCACAATTTATAAGTTTCTTTTGCTTTTTAATAGCAAGAAAAAGCTTGCAGCTCATTGATAATACCTTGCACTGCTGAACCAACCCATCAGAGTTCAAATCCCATACCCCACATTATTTTTAATATTGTTTTATTTTAATATTTTTAGAAGGCCAAGGGTTTACACGTGCATAACTCGTAAAACCCCCACTACACTAAATAAACAAACTGCCTCAAGGAGTAAATGGAGGATCGAGGAAGCCAAAGGCCGCCGGACCTGGCCGGACTCTGCCGAATCGGCCGACGACTCAGCCGACTCAGGCCGCCGCTGCCGGCCGGACTCGACCGGACCGCCGAGTCCCCAAAATAAAAGTTGGGCCTCTTGGACTCCCTTGTACTCCTGTATATTTTAAATGTACAGACCAGTACAAGAGACTCTTTAAAACCCTAATTACTCTATTTTAATACATTTTTTCAATTCAACCATTCACCTACCCTAAACCCTAGCCTTACCCTATAAATACAACCCCTAAACACTCCCCCCTCACTCCAAAATTCTGATCAAAACTCTCAAGAAATCTATAGAAGTTTAGTGTACTTTTGGAGTTAGCGAAGGGCGAAGCTCCGGCAATTTTCAGACGACGACCCTAAGAGCTCCCGGCGACGAAACGACGCACCGACGCCTCCGACTGTCCCCTCTTCCACTCTTCTAAGCTCAAAACCCTTAAGTCCCACCTCCTTCTTCTATTCTCTAGTCTTAAAACATCTTTTAATAAAACCCGATGGAATCAGAGTTAATCCGATGTCCGATTCGGTTCTTCCTAAAAATATCACTTTCTCTTAAATACAATCATACTAAACCATTACATGTTGAGTATTAAATATTAACAAGTCGTATCGAACAAGTTCCATATCAAAAAGATTTCTATTTCAATTTCAATTGTTATCGTACTTTTCACTTAAATACCATGTAGTTTAATTCGGACATTTAAAACATCAAAATCTTGCTATACCTTTAAATAGATCATGAGGTAATGACCTACCTCCTCACACACTCATATGCAACATAGCACAATACCTTTCGGGAACATAAAAGACGGGAAAACGAAACTCTACATATAAAGAACCCTAACTATTAAAACTGTTTCTATAAGAATTCGTATCTTTTATAAATCTTTGCAAAGCGCCGCTAAAACCCATTTTGGGGAACCCGACTGGGATGGTGCGGATTATTGCACATCCCTGAGCTTAGTAGTCCGAGATTCAGACCTCCGCAAGGAGTATTCGGTCTCGAAGATTTAAAATACGAATATCTTAAGAAAATGAGATTTTTTATAAATATTACATATATTAAAATTTATATATATATATATATATATGTATCATTAAAATATCTATTTTCCTGGTAATATAAATATTCCAACGTTTTCTAAAATCACAAGAATCACTTTACAATAAAATACCATGAATTCCATACAAGTTCAATATTACAATTAAATTCCATGTAATATGAAAAATATGTTTATTCACTAGAAATGTCTCAAATATAAAATCTATAACCATGAAAACTCTAAAGACGATAAATAAATACTTGGGGTGTATTTTGAAAAGTATAAAAATTATTTTTACATAAAACCCCCTCAAGTTTTAAAAATTATTCTAAGGACCCTAGTAAATATAGGTTTAAGCGAGACCAGTCCCTTGAGCCTCAGAGAGCCGGAGATATGGGTGCTTGCCTATCTAAGGTAGATAACTTAACAACGGTGTTATTAATACGGTAATCGTCTTTGAAAAACACACAAATCCTGTCGCCCATGTGCAGCGGTTACCGATAACATAAAAGCAATTAGGTCTTCAATTTCTTTTCTAATTGTCTGACTCAGATTGAGTCTTATTAAATAATCTGACTTGAATATGATTCAAGTACAATCTACAATATAACAATTCAAAACAAATCCATGAATCCATATATTCAATCTATTCAATCTGTATTGACTGAATCGAACCATGGATATACTTCCATTTATATGATTCTCCAGTTACATCCATGATTCTCCAGTTACATCCATTTTACTGATATCATAGTTTCGGCAAGTCATCCAAATATACAATCTATATTACAATTCAATTACAAGTTGAAATACAATACAAACAATACAATACAATACTTCGTGGGGTTTAAGGGGTAGATTGGTATGGAAGGTGTTAGAAGTGGCACGAGACAGCAACCATAAGACATAATTACATCCATGCCGTTGTTCCGTGGTATTATCGACGGAACCTTGCACTTCCATTTACCCTAGTCTCTAGCATATAGAGACTCCTCTCGTATACACTGGCATCCTTCTGTACCGAGCTACAAACAACAGCGTTAACCATATAATACAACTTTAAAAGCTACCTTCTCTTTCTGTCTATTCTATTTCTCCCTTATCTTGGGGACTTACCGAGCGATTGTTCGCTGACGACATTCCTTCTCTTTCTTCTTTGGAATGTTGTCAGGTGACCTGGACATTCAGTAGATCGAGCCTACTAGTAAGGACTTGGACCAGCTTTCCTACGACCCAGAGCTCTAGCTTCATTGTACACTCTTTTATTTCAGTACTTTTCATTTCTGTTATGACACTGTTTAGGCATTGCTTTCATTCAGTTGTATTTACTTTTCCATGTATTGTAAAAATGAATGTGAATAAATAAAGTTGCTGTTTTATTATATCTTGTCTCTTGTGCATTTATATTTATATTGCTTAGATACACTTAGCGTATTTACTTCCCAGTAAATACATAACCGCCTCGTCGCGTCCCCTTCGCCGTATAACGGGAAGCAGGGCGTGACAGGTTTTGTTGGTGGCCCATGCAGGTCAGAGCTATATGAAACCCTATCATGCAGTTCTGTTATGCGTGAACAACCTAAGCAATATAACACAAGAACCAGCAACTAAAACATTCTTTACAATTCATATTCCTTGAATCTTACTATTTCAAATTCTTTGAATCTATCCTAACCCTATTCTTATTTTTCCTCAACTCTTTTCAATTTTTTTTGCATTCTTTCGTTCTTTCACAAATATTTCATACATTACCAATAGTTCTATAACCAAACTTTTCTTGAATCTGTTACACTATTCTTTTACAAATTTCGAGGACGAAATTTTTATAAGTAGGGTAGAATATAACAACCCTAAATTTCCTATACAACTTTATGTACAATTTTTTCAAAATTACAGAAAGGGGTATTATTACCTGAGCACAAGTTATAAGTTTGTTTTGCTTTTTAATAGCAAGAAGGAACTTGTAGCTCATTGGTAATACCTTGCACTGCTGAACCAACCCATCAGAGTTCAAATCCCATACCCCACATTATTTTTAATATTGTTTTATTTTAATATTTTTAGAAGACCAAGGGTTTACACGTGCATAACTCATAAAAAACTCACTACACTAAATAAACAAACTGTCACAGGGGGTAAATGGAGCGTCGAGGAAGCCAACGGCCGCCAGACTCGGCCGGCGTCTCGGTCGACTCGTTCCGCCGCCGTCGGCCGGACTCGGCCGGACCGCCGAGTCCCCAACATAAAAGTTGGGCCTCTTGGACTACCCTGTACTCCTGTATACTTTAAATGTACAGACCAGTACCAGAGACTCTTCAAAACCCTAATTACTCTATTTTAATACATTTTATTATATTTTAATACATTTTTCAATTCAACCTTTCACCTACCCTAAACCCTAGCCTTACCCTATAAATACAACCCCTAAACACACCCCCCTCACTCTAAAATTTTGATCAAAACTCTCAAGAAATCCATAGAAGTTTAGTGTACTTTTGGAGTTAGCGAAGGGCGAAACTCCGGCAATTTTCAGACGACGGCCTTAGGAGCTCCCGGCGACAAACGACGCACCGGCTCCTCCTACGATCCCCTCTTCCTCTTTTCTAAGCTCTATACCCGTAAGTCCCACCTCCGTCTTCTATTCTCTAGTCGTAAAACATCTTTTAATAAAACCCGACGAAATCGGAGTTAATCCGATGTCCGATTCGGTTCTTCCTAAAAATCTTACTTTCTCTTAAATACAATCATACTAAACCATTACATGTTGACTATTAAATATTAACAAGTCGTATTGAACAAGTTCCATATCAAAAACATTTCTATTTCAATTGTTATTGTACTTTTCACTCAAATACCACGTAGTTTAATTCCGACATTTAAAACATCAAAATCTTGCTATACTTTTAAGTAAATCACGAGGTAATGACCTACCTCCTTATATATTCATATGCAACATAGCACAATACCTTTCGAGAATATAGAATATGGGAAAACGAAACTTTACATTTAAATACCCCTAACTATTAAAACCGTTTCTAGAACAATTCGTATTTTTTATAAATCTTTGCAAAGCGCCGCTACAACCCACTTTGGGGAACCCGACTGGGATGGTGCGGATTATTGCACATCCCTGGGCTTAGTAGTGCCCGATTCAGACCTCCGCAAGGAACATTCGGTCTCGAAGATTTAAAATACGAATATCTAAAGAAAATGAGATTTCTAGAAATATTATATATATTAAAATTTATTTTTATATATAAATATATATATATATATATATATATGTATCATTAAAATATCTATTTTTGTAACGCCTTGAAAATTCGTTTAGGTTATTTTTGCGTTAATTAGCGTTAATGCGTGTTTTTCATAAAACTTCGTTAATGGCTATTTCCACCTAGACTGGACTAAATCTATTTTTAATAGTGATAATATGTAATTTTATATATAATTGTGTTTTATTAATTATTATTTAAATTATTGTTCACTAATTACCAAATTTTCTAAACAATTGTTTTCTAAGTAAAATGTTAGTTAGCATGCAAAACACAATTTCTACCTTAGGTTTAATGTAACATGTTCTCTTTTTATTTTTTTTCCTTTTGTTATCATTTCTTTTTAAATACCCCAAAACTTTTTAGAAATTTAAGAAAAAGAAAAGAAAAGAAAAGGGAGGCATGGGGGGTATTAAATGAGCATGGAGCTTGACTTTTGGGCTCTCTTTCTCTCTCCCTCTCATTCCAGCAGCCCCAGCTCCAGCTGCAGCCCTCCCCTTTTCTTCTTCTTCTTCATTCATCCAAGCCTCATCCCCATCCAAAAATCCATCTTTTCTTCACTAAAACCCTTGCTAATCACCCCTAAACACATCCTTGTTTGTTCTTGAAGCAAGGTCAGCAAGTTCGAACCCTCCTAGGACCAACTTGAGGTATAAAGCTCACTCTATTTACCTCTTTGCTAAACATGTAGTTTATATAGCTTAATTTAGTGTTTATGTAGGTTTTTGTGTTAATTATGTGGTTTAAGTGGAGATTAGGTTAAGTTAGGGTTTTTAGGGCTCGATTAGCTTAATTAAGTGTTGTTAGTGTCGTTTAATCCTAATCTTTGCACCTGTTTACACTAAAATACCTTATTGTATTAAATTAATGTTAATTAGTGTTTTAGTTAAGTATTATGCTAGTTTTGTTATCTGCTTTTAAACCGAGTGCTTCAAGCAAAAGTTGCAAATACTGGGACATAGTTACTGGGCTAGGACCATACAGAAAGCACGAGACCCCACTTCCCTTCCCAGGCCGCAAATAAAAGAGTTCTGGATGCAAATTGAGGCCAGATGGTGGAGTTGGGTGTCGGGTCATCTTCTATAGGTGTCTGCTGTGTTTTGTAGGACTTTGGTACATGCAACTTTTCATGTTTCTTCTCTAATCAAAATCTGGAACCAAATACCTTGTTTTCAATACTTTTAAACTTGCGTCACACGTACGTTATGGGTTTAGGTTTGTTGTTTGCTGTTTATCACAGCGTGTCAGGGTGGTTTCAGATGATTGCACACACGTTTTTGTATTTCGAGTGCACACGCGTTAACTCGCGACGCTAGTTTCTCGTATGGTCTTGATATCGCGTTTTTGCAGGATTTTCGCCTTATGCGTGTTGCTTTGTGTAAATTCTTGGATCGGTCGCGGAGACATCGGACGCGGCATGGAAAGGAAAGGTAGTGATCGGATTAGACTAGCGGAGGCGTTCCGGTGAGCAGATGTACACATCTACGGGGGAAATCGTTTGGATGGCGCATGACACCGGATAGTTCGAATGCAGTTAATACTTATAATTATATGCGTAGTTTCTAATTAATCATCCCGCTGCATTGCATCATTTATCATATGTATTTATACTGTGCTAGTACCTCATAGACCACTCGTACTATTACCATTGGTTTATGATGCACGGGCACTATTCATGGGGACACACACGCCTTTGTTATTGCTATGCCGCGAACACTTTATAACTTGTTTAAATCCGCATCTTATCACTTGCGCTAATTTCTGATTAATAAACCTGCAATTTTTATATTTAATTCTTCAATATGGATATGTACGATTGCTAGTCACATGAACATATCTTATTGCATCATTGTTCATGCAAAGCTTTCTAGTTTCCGCATTGCATTGCATATTGCTAATATCATAGACATTCATGTATCATGATTCCTTTTGAGGATTTCCGTATTTATGAGATTTATGGATTTGAGAAACCGCAAGGATTTGAAAACATATTACTATTTTAAAAATTTAAGTTGCGGTTTTCTCGTGTTATGATGCATCTATCGTCCACCATGAGATTTCTCGGTGCCTGAGCAGTATCATATACCCGATTCTAGGAGGAGGAGGAACCGTTTATGGGTGCATGGTCAACCCGGTGCGGTACCCCAGGGCAAGATGGTCGCAGATGATGGCATTGAGCCTGGCAGGGGAGCACTACCGACCAGTTATTTATGACGCGGCGGATATCCGGAGGATACCGACGTAGTC
Organism: Agapanthus africanus; assembly: GCA_030015575.1. Taxonomy (NCBI): domain Eukaryota; kingdom Viridiplantae; phylum Streptophyta; class Magnoliopsida; order Asparagales; family Amaryllidaceae; genus Agapanthus; species Agapanthus africanus. The sequence goes on along the minus strand of JASDDO010000029.1, from coordinate 27,797,034 downwards.
TTGATTTATGATGATATGGGCCAGTCCGTATTTGCCGGAGCCCTAGATCAAATTTTTGGGCCAGTCCGGATTGCCGGAGCCCAGGATAATTGAGATATTCATATTTAGTGTCGATGCTTGACACAGATTTATATTGATTTCATTGATGAAACTACTGCTAAATTAAAGAAATTTAATAAGATAAAAATACAGATTTCCCATGTTAATTATATTCAAATCTCATGTTATTTATTGTATTCATGTTGCATACATATTATTGCATCGCATCATATTAGTATATATAGGTTGCGGGGTTATTTTGTTGCCACCTTGTATCATTATTGTATCTAGTGCACTCCATCTACAATATTTACCACATGTATTAGTATATTGTAACCTAGAGACGAGACAGTGAGATTTGTGTATTTATATGTTTTATCTCAGGGTCGAGCTCACTTGAGCCGACATGATGCCGTATTACTTTATGCCTTTATATGCTTATTTTTGCACAGCGATGATTTATATTGCGTATGATTTTGAGTCCGCTTTTGGCGAAGCGCTAGCTCCCGCTTGGGGATGCCTTATTTCATATTATGCATATATTCCTGTTTTGTACCCGTTTGGGGCTAGTATTTACAAAGGAGCCTCTGCCGAAATTTTCGGAAAATGATATTTCTTTTAAAAAAAGCTTGATGTGTCGTATTTGTTTTAAATCGCTTTCAATAAATCTTGGTTTTCCTTCACTCTACTGCTCTATTTGGTTATGATTTCTGGGTTTTGGCTTACTTGGTTTACGTACGTCTCGAGACGTTTCATAATTTAAGTGCCAGTCGCGTTCCGTACTTTTCGGGTCGTGACAAAGTTGGTATTAAAGCGTTAGGTTTTACATTTATGAGTGTAGGATGACCCTCGGTAGATGGAGTAGGTAACTTAAGCAGAGTGATGTAGCGTGTGTATGTTCCGCGGCATACCTACGATACGATACTCCACTTAAGAAACCTTAGGATATACATATATTGAGATCTTTGATTCTATTTGTTTCCATGATCATACCCTTATTGATTCCATTCCTCCTTATCATCATGTGTCCATTTTGGGATCTATTGATTCCTTTCATTCCATTCATATGGTTTCATCGATACATGCTTGAGGTTCCTGTCACCATGATTTGACCGCAGATTGAGCTGCTGCTAGTGATGCGGTAAGGGCGAGCTCGTCATGGACGAGGACTGACCATCGTGTTTTCTGGTGACATAAGAACGTCTCGATTTTTGTATTGGTGTTGTGACTTCTCGTTTGAGGTGAGTGTTCGGCGTTGCACCGTATGATCGGTACATTGATAGAGGCTGCCTGTTGTGTGAGGACTGTTGATGTACAGCATACCTCAGAGATTTTGATGTCGTCTACCATGTGGTTGCTGAGATTGATGTGATGTCGCTTGCAGAGCTTACGAGCTGAGATCGCTGGAGCTTTTCGGCAGAGATACGACAGATTATAGCTAGCCTATCTTGAGTTGAGAGACGAAGGGTATTCACATGTTGTCTAGGCAAAGTTAAAAGTCCGAACGAATGTCAGAAACCCATTTTTTTCCAAGTTTAAAGTATTCGGAGGAAACATGCAAGTAATTCTGTGGACCCTCTAGAAGAATGAAACCCTAACTCGACATGATGACCATAGAACCGCTTTTGAACCTTAGGGTTTGCGGCAGTTTAGCGGTGCCATCAGTGAGGCTTGGGTTTGCCCTTCTACGGTTGGTCCATAGGTACTGTGGCATGTACTAAATATTATTAAACTGTGCTCAAAGTTGAGCTTTCGGGGAATCATGGGACTTTGATAAATCGAACGAAAAGTTAACGTCGTCCGGATATCATGTGATAGGAGACCAGTACGTGGACCAGCTTCAGATAAGGACCTCACCCAGATGCGTTGTGAGTTGATCAAGAACGGCCGAGTATTGAGTATTCCTCCGATGGTATAGACGAGTTCCCGAGGACGTGTTCGGCTAAAGATCTTCTACAGAGTGATGAAGATACCAAGTTTGTGATTTCGAGTCCGTGTGACAGACTACGGATTGACTGTAGCCGAGACAATTGCAGTACGCAGATGTTCAGAAAGCGAGAAGAAGATTAGGCAAGAGTACCAGCTTTCGTATAGTTCGGCATAGGCAAGATCGGAAGAGACCCTGAACTGGTTCCTTCTTGGACACTGCTGCAATATGATTTGCACTGATGACCAGACGTGTAACGAGTATTCAGAGGACCAGAGGCCGACGCCAGTGACGTGCTGCTTTAAGAATGGTCATTCTAATTGGCCAAGAGACGATCAGAGAAGTGCCAGAGCGGAATCGTTTCCGTTAGCACACCTGCCTGAACCGAAAAGCCAATGGATTGCAAGATTGGTAATCCACAGAGAAATGAGGACCCAGAGACAGAGGACGCCAGACCGTGTGCAGGAGGCAAGCAGATGTTCTTGCTCTGCCATTTTTGTGCGCACCAATTTTTTTCAACGTTATAGGAGGTGTACCTCAATGTTATTTGCTGTGATTTGCGTTGTGATCCGAAAATCACGCTTATATCGCTTGGATTTGAGTTTTAATGATTGAGTTTTATGATATTGATTTCGTACACCATTGCTGCACCTACTGGGTATTTATATTTTTGTGCGTAGTTATCGCACTTGATATACGATTTACACAATGTTGTATTGGTTTATGATTTGTGCATATCTATTGCACTTGATATTGATTTTGTGCCTTGGCTGCACATGCTTATGATTTCCTGGATTTCATACAGTTCATTTAATTTTTGTGCGTATGGTACACACTCGATTTGATCTTGCACTCGGTATAGCTTATATGTGCTTGCAGTGCATTGATACGTGTTTTGTGCACGCAGTTGCACACGTTTATGATTTTTACACCTTGGTACACTCGGTATTGCTTTTTATGCACTTGAGTTATTGATTGATATTTTGTGCATTTGATGCACCGGATTTGTATTTTTGTGCATTTGTTACACCAGACTTATATTTTTCGTACATACTATTGCACTATATGCTTTTTACGGACCAGACACGTTTGATTTGGATTTTTGAGCATATTAGGCACTCTGTTTTGGGTTTCGTGCATATTGAATGCACTTGATTTAGATTTCATTCGTGCATGATATGAGATGTGATTTTGTACACACTGGATCCACACGATTGAGATTTTCGTGCACAATAGCTGCACTAGATATTGTTGTCGTGCACACCCATTGCACTGGACAGATGCTTTCGTGCACACCCGTTGCACTTAGTTTTTCTTTGTGCATATTGTGGCAGCTGTGTTTGGATTTGATTTCCGTGCGCACCAGACGCACGTGATTGTTGGATACGCCTTTTGAGGCTGATTTTGCTTTTGAGCACCTTGTTTTCATGATTGGGCACTATATTATGTATTAGCTAAACATGACTGATCTGAGGACAGTACCGGAGTATTTTGCTTGCACTAAAAAGTTAAAAAGAGGTTTTAAAAAAAAGAGCTATAGTCTCACTATTTCCTACGTGTCCACGAGCGGCACGAACGTTTATAATGGAAAACCTTTTGGCATATTTCAAGACGAAAGAACGTATAATTCGAGCAAAAACATATATAAGTATATTTACTACTTTACAATGAGCGTCCGCCCCTTGTGCCGTGAGTTTCGCATCACAAGGTAATTCAGAAAGATTTTTGCAAGTGTTTTACCCGGTTCTAAGATTTTTCCAAGGATGCGTGCTATATATATGTATTATGGTATTTGACTATGCATAATGGATTTCAGTAGGGGATTTCGAGATCTGTATCTCCATTGTAACTCCGATGATATGCGTGCAAATCCGATGATTTGCGAGACGCTTGACGGAGTTCGATTTGAGTTTGTATTCGATTTCAGTCGCACACGATGCGCTGTGGCTTTCAATATCTTTCATGATTTCGGAATTCTTGATTTATGACCAGGGTGTGCTACGTTTAGGGACTCGTTGGTGTGTACCTGATATTGATGGGTAGATATGCGAGTTCCTAGAGCAGGCACATCGGCCAGCTTTTAGTGTTCACCCAAGTGCCACCATGATGTAACGTGACTTGAGAGATAGTTACGGGTAGGCAAGGATGAAGAGTGATGTTTCGGATTTCATTTTGAAGTGCCTGACTTGTCAGCGAGCTAAGGTTGAGCATTTGAGACCGGCAGGAGAGTTGCAATCTTTAACCGTTCCAGAGTGGGAATGGGAGCAGATCTCCATGAATTTCGTTGTGGGTCTATCCAGGTCTAGTCAAGGGTAGTCTCCATTTGGGTGATTGTTGTCCAGTAATGCTCAGTATGTTCAGTTTGCTTAGTTGTTCTTCGACAAGTTTTACGTTTGCACGGAGTTCCTTCATGCATTGTATCCAATAGAGACATTCAGTTCACTAGCCGTCGTTGGCAGAAGCTTCAGGAAGCCTTGGGTACATGTTGAGCTTTAGCTCCTCTTTCCGTTCGTAGGTCGATGTCCAGTCAGAGCGGACTATACAGACTCAGGAAGATATGCTTCGTATATGCGTGCTTAAGTTCGTTGGCAGTTGGGACCGTCACTTTCCATTGGTAGAACTTTCCTACGATAACAGTTATCAGGAGACAATTCATATGGCAACCCCTTGAGGCTTGTATGGTAAATCGTGTCGATCGCCAATCTGTTTGACTGACTCCGCTATAGCAGGAATTTTGGACCCCAACTAGTCAAGAGACTTCGGAGATGATCCAGTTGATTTAGGTCAGGATGAGAGCAGCCCAGGGCGGACAGAAGTCTTATGCCGACTGTCTTCGTCGCAGACATGAGTTCGCAGTGGGGGATCATGTATTCCTACGGATTTTTTCGATGAAATAGCGTGTTGAGTTTTGGGAAGCTTAGTCCCATATTGTAGGTCCTTTTGAGATCCTTGAGCAAGTCAGTACCGTTGCCTATTGTTTGGCTCTTCCGCCCAGTTTTCCTGATGTTCACCCCGTATTACATGTATCGACGCTCAGTACCTTCACGACCCTTCTCATACGATTCAGCACCCGACGGTCGATCTGGAGTGCGACCTTTCTTTTGCTGAGCAGCCGGTGGTCATCCTGGATCGGCAGGTGAAGAAATTGAGATCAAGGGTTATACCGTCCGTAAAAGTCCTTTGGCGTGGCCCGAGCAGCGAGGAGGTCACCTGGGAGACCGAGGACGAGATGAGGGAGAAATATCACCATCTCTTCGATATTACGCGTAGCTATATTTTAAATTCGAGGACCGAATTACTTGAAGGGGGAAGATTGTAACGTCTTGAAATTCGTTTAGGTATTTTCTCGTTAATTAGCGATAATGCGTGTTTTTTATAAAACTTCGTTAATGGCTATTTCCACCTAGACTGGACTAAATCTATTTTTAATAGTGATAATATGTAATTTTATATATAATTGTGTTTTATTAATTATTATTTAAATTATTGTTCACTAATTACCAAATTTTCTTAACAATTGTTTTCTAAGTAAAATCTTAGTTAACATGCACAACACAATTTGTACCTTAGGTTTAATGTAACATGTTCTCTTTTTATTTTTTTCCTTTTGTTATCATTTCCTTTTAAATAACCCAAAACTATTTAGAAATTTAAGAAAAAGAAAAGAAAATGGAAGCATGGGGGGAGGGTATTAAATGAGCATGGAGCTTGACTTTTGGGCTCTTTTTCTCTCTCTCCATCTCATTCCAGCAGCCCCAGCTCCAGCTGCAGCCCTCCCTTTTACTTCTTCTTTATTCATCCAAGCCTCATCTTCATCCAAAAATCCATCTTTTATTCACTAAAATCCTTAATAATCACACCTAAACACTTCCTTGTTGGTTCTTGAAGCAAGGTGAGCAAGTTTGAACCCTCCTAGGACCAACTTGAGGTATAAAGCTCACTCTATTTACCTCTTTGCTAAACATGTAGTTTATTTAGCTTATTTTAGTGTTTATGTGGGTTTTTGTGCAAATTATGTTGTTTAAGTGGAGATTAGGTTAAGTTAGCGTTTTTAGGGCTTGATTAGCTTAATTAAGTGTTGTTAGTGTCGTTTAATCCTAATCTTTGCATCCGTTTACACAAAAATACTGTTAGTGTTTATGCCCTAGAAGGCCATTACTGTATCATACTAGTTTGTATATTACTTAATGGAAGCTTGGGATATTCACATGTATATAACAGTCTTGCTAAACATGGTAGTATGCTACTTGGTTTTTCTATCTTAATATGTGAGTGTACGTATTGATAGAGCTCTTAGGATCTTGCTTGTCTACCAGCGTTGTGATGGCAGTCACACTAGTGGGGGCTGGGTAGTCTACAAGCACATCCTTATTCAGGTCCCTGGTCGTTGGATTATCGAGACAGAGCATCGATATCCGGAGTAGACTAGTGTGTACGTTTCTCATCCCAGTTGGGGAGATGGTCTGTCCCACAGCCGTCAGTACGTCGTACTGGAGATAGTATGCAGGTGCTCGTTAGGTTACGGGTACACCGGACAGGACTCACAGGGAACTGTTGGTTGGTTTGATACCAGTCGTCAGTAAGCAGTTCCCAGGTGACATGAGTACAGCGTAGTCCGCAGACTTGACACTGACACTTCGCCTCGAGTGTGTCCCACTGTTCTTAGATTGCTACCCTACCACGGCTCAAAGGAGTCGTGCAAACAGGTAGCAGTTGGGTGCAGTCCCGAGCACTTGGAGGCAGTGGCGGTTAGAAAGGATTCGTCCCTCCCGGTATTGGGAGTAGATATCGTGCTGTGTCAGAGAGCCATTACGCAAAGTCCCTGGGCAGGGCAAGCGAGATTTACTGGTAGGTTCCAGTAGTTTCTCAGGGTGTAATGGGCTTCACTCCGACACGACTTATACCGCTATTAGGGGACTGACGCTTGCCGCCCCCCTAGGCCCGATATGCGATAGTCTTGGACGAACGGACCGGACTGTATGGAGATTGTCACATCAGACTCAGTAGGAGTTCGGATGGGTTTCCTCATCGGCCTTCTTATCGACAACTACCTGGGGACCGTTACGTACAGCTAGTGCCGCTTGTGGTCTGTGGTTAAACCCACTGCCAGCGTAGTAGTCGAGTCTCTAGAGTCCCACACAGAGAGTTTCCTACTCCAGGCGAAACGATATAGAGGTCGCATGGTTTTGCGACAAAGGGTTCGGACGCATACGTGCGTTTACGCACGTACGACTTTCGGACAGTTTTTACCAGTCGGCTTTGGTTTAAGCCAGTTACTGGTATCCGGTTATTGGATTTTTTACAGTCTAAAGTTTTTCCGTATTTTTGCGGATAGGAGGGGCGTTCTCGTAATTGTACGAGAAGCTTCTAGAAGATGTGACTAAGGAGGTTAAGGTGACATAAGCTTTGGATAAGATTAGTGATGTCATGAGGGTGATTCATCATGATCATTAATGCACCATAAATGCTTAATGACTCATGTTAATGAATCACCTCTTTTCATTTATGAAGCATGCTTATTCATTTCTTTTATTCATTATTCTAAAATAAGAATGCTTCATAATATATTATGATACACTCTCTCTCATCTCATTATCTCATCTCACATTCTCTCTCCTCAAGCTCTCATCTTCAAGAGACTAATCCTTAATCCTCATGTGTTGAGATCAAAGGTTTAGTTAGACTTGAACATCCATTACCTTCACTCTATATCATCCTTTCTTCTTTGATTAGCAATCAAAGTAGATTAGTTGCCTCAAGTTAGAGGTGTAGCTTGGAGTTTTGCTCTCGGGTGGATCGTCTACTACCTAGAGAAGGCCGAGGAGAACAAGAAGATCGTAAAGACGAAGGACTAGTTTCATTTGGTATAATCCCTAAACACAATAGTTAAGAAACACTTTGTGTACGGTTATTTATAGTTTAGCTTCCATTCAAGCGGTTAGTCGATGTTCGTTCTTTAAACTTGATCGTTTTTGAAAATTCCGCCTCCCCACAAGTACTCGGGTGTACTACATCGACTTACAGTGGTATCAGAGCCTCGCTAAACACTAAATAACTTGATTGCAAATTTGTACGAATTTCGAACGGAAAAACGAAGCCGGAAAACCCTAAATCTGTTCAGTTTCTGTCGAACTTAAAATGATGTCCAAAAATTTTTCAGGTAAGTTCAGAGAGCTTGAAAAGACACCAGAAGAACACCCAAGAAAAACAGTCACCTGAATCGCCTAACTCACCGCGGAACCGCGGCCTCAGCCTACTGAGTCGCCGCGCTTCCGCCGCCGAGTTGGCGAGTCAGGAGCCGATTTTTCTTCTGTTGCTTCTGTGTATTATTTGGGGTTTTCTGGAATATTTAATATTTGCTCAGGTTACTGTTTAACAGAGCAGATTTTGGAGCAATATTGATGTTGTTTAATCGATCGAAATTGTACAGTATTTGCATGTTGGATTATATCTGTGATTGTTTAATGTGTTCGTAAACCTCCCCTAACTGCTAGTATGTCGGTTGGCAGGGGGTTGCACATTTCTGTAATGGTTATATCTGTTTGTGCATATAAACTGTATTGGACTGTTGTGGTGTATAGCCGGGGTTTAGCAATGGGTTATTGTTTAATTCATTTGTTTTAAATGTAATTTGTTGTAATATTATTTTGCGGGGCACATCCAGGTTGCGGTTGTAGCCACCGTTGTATTATTTCATTTTACTGTTTTTGCTCCTAGGACTGACCCAAGGTGGGGTACACAAACTGCCGGGCGGGTAGTTTGCCGTACCCGTAGGGGTCGAGGGTGGGGTATCGGCTATTCATCACAACTGTGTAATCTGTCTTTTCTTGCAGGCTCAAAAGAAATACAGATTGCTTGCAAATCCAATATTGTTTATCTGTGTTCTGGAATGAATATCATTGCGTCAGACGAATGTAAAATATCTATATTTATGATAGCTATTTAGACGTCATTTATGTTTTACACCCGCGCTAGCCCAGCCCCCGCTCTGTCGTTAGTTAAGTAACCTAACGGGTGATGACGGGACCCAGTGGCGAATGCGGATGGCATAAGAGGACGTTGTATTTTCGTTGTTTTCTGCAATGATAGGTTAATGATGGGACGCATTATCTGTAATGCAAAGAAAATAAACCAAGTTTAAATCGTTGGAACAATTTAAAAGAAACCACTCGGTTATTTTTAAAACAGATATTTTTAAATGCGGAGATTTAACCACTCCTTTTAAAAGCTATCAGGTTCCTTCGGTTATATCAAGTTCACTACGTTCACGGTTTCGCCAAAACCAGTCGTAGCCCTCCGTCATTTCTTATGAATGGTCAGTAGTATTCAAGCTATGTTTGTTTGGCCCTTAGTCAAGACATAGTGATTGGTAGCTGCTGGGGTATTCATTTGTTACATAGATAGATGAGTTGGTTTGGGACAGTCGTATTGCTTTGTTGGCCCTTAGTCAAGAGTATATACGGATGGGTTCAAATCAACAGGATAATGATGGGCAGAACTTGACATGTGACTTATGATTTGTTGGCCCTTAGTCAAGATCATAAGAACATGGGGCAAAAACATATATCGGGAATTTCTAAAGAAACTGAAATTTGCAAAGAGATGCATACCATTTGGAGTTTGATGAATGTTGGTAGGATTCCTTCAACATTATCATACGATGATATTTGGATCCCGATCCTACTGTGAGTATATGCTACTTATCAGGATATTCGTCACTTAACGATCAATGCTATAAACCTAGTAGGTGTCCAGAAAGGTGTCAGCGGGGTTACGCCCCCAGAGAAAAGAGGTTATTTAATTAAGGAACTTCGCGAAAGCGTTGGAAAACCTCCCTCGAAGTATCGACACTGGCCTGGCTGAACGGTTAAGCAAGTATTGTACGGTGAGAATAGTCCTGGCTAATTCTTCTTTTATGGTTTGAGGAAGGATTCGAGAAACAGTGGGAGCCATCCAGTTTAGATAAACTAAAAACCACTCTAAACTTGCAAGAGCATCATGCTAATGAGTTTTCTTCTCTCTCTCTCCTAATTGCAGCGACCCTGAAAATGACTGGACTTAAGTTACTTTTAGAAAAAAATATACTGACGGGGCCAAACTATAAAGATTGGCTGCGGAATGTCAAAATGGCTTTGACCTATGACAAACTGGGGTACGTCCTCACCGCTACGGCACCTGCTGTCCCTGATCCCAAATCCAGCAATGCGGATAAGGAAATCCGCAAAACCTGGGATTTAGATTGCGCGAGAGCCAAGTGCGTCGTGCTTGCCTCTATGGACAATGAACATCAGAGGAGGCACGAGGATATGTCCCTGGATGGCATATTTCACCATACAAAGGAACTTTATGGAGAGCAATCTCGTATAGCAAGATACGAGACCTCTAAGAACTTGTTTCGAGCGAGGTTGGCTGTCGGGTCATCGGTAGGTGAACATGTCCTACAGATGATCGGCTATATTGAAGAGCTCGCAGACCTTGGGACGACTTTGGATAATGAGCTGTATACAGACCTTATTCTCCAGTCCCTTCCTCCCACCTACGCCCAGTTTATCCTCAACTTCAATCTTCAAGGAAAAGAAGTTGAACTTGCGGAACTCCTGAACATGTTAAGGAGTGCAGAGGGCACCTTGCAGAAGGCAAGGGAAACACCCGCTATGTTTGTTGGCGGTGCATCTTCTTCCGGGTCCAAGGCTAGGGCCAAAGGAAGGAAGAAGAAAGCCGCACCCAAACCTAGAGGAGGTGTTAGTAAGGTGGGAAAGAAGGGAAAGAAAAAGATAGCAGCACCGGTAGTTGGCCAGGATGAGTGCTTCCATTGTCACAGGAAAGGGCACTGGAAGAAGGATTGCAAGGCGTGGAACGCCAAGAACCAGGAACCGAAGCAAGCTGTGGCTTCGACTTCAGGTGTGTTTGTAATTGAGAATTGTCTGTCGATCAACTCTACTTCCTGGGTATTGGATACCGGATCAGGATCTCATATTTGCAATTCATTGCAGGCACTGAGAAACCGTAGAGTGCTGAAGAAAGGTGATATGATCCTCAGGGTTGCTAACGGAGCTAGCGTGGGAGCTGCGTCCGTCGGGGATTATCACCTAGGATTGACGAGTGGACATATTTTGGTTTTACATAACTGTTATTTTGTACCAAGTTTAACGTGTAATATCATATCGGTTTCCTTGTTATCAAATAAAGGTTATGATTTCACGTTTGTAAGAGATGTTGTTAACATCCACCTTAATCATGGTTTGATTAGGTCCGGTACTCTAAATAACGGCATATATGTGTTAAACCAACTCCAAATTTTCAATGTCCAGAACACACTAAAAAGAAAGTCTCCAGATTTAAATAAAGCTTTCTTATGGCATTGTAGACTGGGTCACATCAATAAGAGAAGGTTGACTAAGTTGCATAGAGAAGGATATTTGGACACGTTCGAATATCAATCTTATGACACTTGTCAATCTTGTCTCAAAGGAAAGATGACAAAGACTCCATTTACTGGACAAGGAGTAAGAGCGAGCGAGCTCTTAGGACTCATACACAGCGATGTATGCGGTCCAATGTCTACACATGCAAGAGGTGGTTTTTCCTACTTCATTACTTTTACAGATGATTTCTCTAGGTATGGACATGTTTTCTTAATGAAACATAAATCCGAGGCCTTTGAGAAATTCAAGGAATATAAGAGTGAAGCGGAAAACCAAACAGGCAAAAGTATTAAGACACTAAGATCTGATCGAGGTGGAGAATACTTAAGTGCCGAGTTCCTAGGTTACCTAAAAGAGAAAGGAATTCTCTCTCAGCTTACTCCTCCATACACTCCACAGCATAACGGTGTATCGGAGAGACGGAATCGAACCCTATTGGATATGGTACGATCCATGATGAGTAATACTGAGTTACCGCGATCTTTCTTGGGTTATGCGCTAGAATCAGCGGCATATCTTTTGAACCAGGTTCCAACCAAGACTGTACCTACCACACCATATCAGATGTGGAGTGGGAAGAAACCCTGTCTAAAACATTTTAGGACATGGGGGTGTCCAGCTTTTGTAAAAAAGCAGCATGTGGACAAGCTCGAGGCACGCTCAGTACTGTGTAAGCTTGTGGGATATCCAAAGAACTCCAAGGGATATTATTTCTATTACGCAGAGGAACAAAAGGTTTTTGTTTCTCGTCATGCCCACTTCTTAGAAACTGAATTTTTAGAAAATCAGAAGAGTGGGAGCGAAGTAGAACTGGAAGAAATTCCAGAACCACAAGCTGTTACTGAAAGTTTGGTAGAACCAGAGGTTCAAGAAGAACAGAACATTCCCGCACCCCTCCGCAGGAGTAGTAGGCCGTCTCATCCGCCTGAGAGATACTACGGTTTTCTCATAGATGGGGATAGAGAGGATTGCATCATAGATGATGATGAACCTACTGACTTCCGGCAGGCCATCCAGAGCGGCGACTCGGTACGATGGCTAGATGCAATGCGGACCGAAATGGAGTCCATGTACACCAACAAAGTATGGACTTTGGACTTTGCTCCAGATGGGGTAAAACCCATAGGATGCAAATGGATCTTCAAGAAAAAGATTGGTGTAGATGGACAGGTGGAAACCTATAAGGCTAGACTTGTTGCAAAGGGTTTTCGTCAAAGACCTGGTTTGGACTATGACGAAACTTTTTCTCCAGTGGCTATGCTCAAATCCATTCGGGTCCTTCTTGCTATTGCTGCCTTCCATGATTATGAAATCTGGCAGATGGACGTAAAGACGGCTTTTCTGAATGGAAATTTAGAAGAGAGCGTCTATATGGATCAGCCAGAGGGTTTCAATCAGAGTGGGAGCAGCGGGAAAGTATGCAAGCTGCTTAAGTCTATTTATGGACTAAAGCAGGCATCGCGGAGTTGGAACATCTGTTTTGATGAAACAGTCAAAGAGTATGACTTTATCAAAAATCCAGATGAACCGTGCATATATAGTAAAGTTGTGGCCAGAAGTGTCGTATTCCTCGTCTTGTACGTGGATGACATTCTATTGATAGGAAATGACGTTCCTATGCTACAATCTGTCAAAGGATTCTTGTCACACAGGTTCAAAATGAAAGACCTGGGTGATGCCTCGTACATTCTGGGGATCCGGATCTATCATGATAGATCCAAGAGGATGTTGGGACTTTCGCAGTCCAGGTATATCGACACTGTACTGAAAAGATTCAGTATGGAAGATTCTAAGCGCGGTAATCTACCGGCTTGTCACGGAATCACCCTCTCCAAAGAGATGTCTCCCAAGACTGATTTGGAAAGGGAACGCATGTCTATTATACCCTACGCTTCTGCGGTAGGCTCTATAATGTATGCGATGTTGTGTACCAGACCAGATGTTGCTTACGCACTGAGCGTGGTAAGCCGGTATCAGTCAGACCCAGGGGAGAAACACTGGATAGCAGTAAAGAACATTCTCAAGTACCTGAGGAGGACTAAGGAGATGTTCTTGGTTTACGGCGGAAAAGACCTCAGGTTGGAGGCCTTTGCTGATTCCGGCTTCCAGAGTGATAAGGACGATTCCAAGTCCATGTCGGGTTATGTCTTTACCCTCAATGGAGGGGCGGTGTGCTGGAAGAGCTCCAAGCAGGACACCGTTGCTGACTCGACGATGGAAGCGGAGTATATAGCTGCTTGCGATGCCGCAAAAGAAGCAGTCTGGATGAAGAAGTTCCTAACAGAACTTCAGGTTGTTCCTACCATAGTTGATCCAATACCTCTGTATTGCGACAACAACGGAGCTATAGCTTTAGCGAAGGAACCAAGGTCCCATCAGAAGTCCAGACACATCTTGAGGCGGTATCACCTGATCAGGGAGATCATTGATCGTCAGGAGATCGAGGTTCGGAGAGTTGCTTCTGAAGAGAACATTGCTGATCCATTCACGAAGGCCCTTCCTCAGATTCAGTTCGAGAGGCTACTCGAGATCATTGGTCTACGATATGCCAGTACATGGCCCTAGTGCAAGTGGGAGATTGTTAGTGTTTATGCCCTAGAAGGCCATTACTGTATCATACTAGTTTGTATATTACTTAATGGAAGCTTGGGATATTCACATGTATATAACAGTCTTGCTAAACATGGTAGTATGCTATTTGGTTTTTCTATCTTAATATGTGAGTGTACGTATTGATAGAGCTCTTAGGATCTTGCTTGTCTACCAGCGTTGTGATGGCAGTCACACTAGTGGGGGCTGGGTAGTCTACAAGCACATCCTTATTCAGGTCCCTGGTCGTTGGATTATCGAGACAGAGCATCGATATCCGGAGTAGACTAGTGAGTACGTTTCTCATCCCAGTTGGGGAGATGGTCTGTCCCACAGCCGTCAGTACGTCGTACTGGAGATAGTATGCAGGTGCTCGTTAGGTTACGGGTACACCGGACAGGACTCACAGGGAACTGTTGGTTGGTTTGATACCAGTCGTCAGTAAGCAGTTCCCAGGTGACATGAGTACAGCGTAGTCCGCAGACTTGACACTGCCACTTCGCCTCGAGTGTGTCCCACTGTTCTTAGATTGCTACCCTACCACGGCTCAAAGGAGTCGTGCAAACAGGTAGCAGTTGGGTGCAGTCCCGAGCACTTGGAGGCAGTGGCGGTTAGAAAGGATTCGTCCCTCCCGGTATTGGGAGTAGATATCGTGCTGTGTCAGAGAGCCATTACGCAAAGTCCCTGGGCAGGGCAAGCGAGATTTACTGGTAGGTTCCAGTAGTTTCTCAGGGTGTAATGGGCTTCACTCCGACACGACTTATACCGCTATTAGGGGACTGACGCTTGCCGCCCCCCTAGGCCCGATATGCGATAGTCTTGGACGAACGGACCGGACTGTATGGAGATTGTCACATCAGACTCAGTAGGAGTTCGGATGGGTTTCCTCATCGGCCTTCTTATCGACAACTACCTGGGGACCGTTACGTACAGCTAGTGCCGCTTGTGGTCTGTGGTTAAACCCACTGCCAGCGTAGTAGTCGAGTCTCTAGAGTCCCACACAGAGAGTTTCCTACTCCAGGCGAAACGATATAGAGGTCGCATGGTTTTGCGACAAAGGGTTCGGACGCATACGTGCGTTTACGCACGTACGACTTTCGGACAGTTTTTACCAGTCGGCTTTGGTTTAAGCCAGTTACTGGTATCCGGTTATTGGATTTTTTACAGTCTAAAGTTTTTCCGTATTTTTGCGGATAGGAGGGGCGTTCTCGTAATTGTACGAGAAGCTTCTAGAAGATGTGACTAAGGAGGTTAAGGTGACATAAGCTTTGGATAAGATTAGTGATGTCATGAGGGTGATTCATCATGATCATTAATGCACCATAAATGCTTAATGACTCATGTTAATGAATCACCTCTTTTCATTTATGAAGCATGCTTATTCATTTCTTTTATTCATTATTCTAAAATAAGAATGCTTCATAATATATTATGATACACTCTCTCTCATCTCATTATCTCATCTCACATTCTCTCTCCTTAAGCTCTCATCTTCAAGAGACTAATCCTTAATCCTCATGTGTTGAGATCAAAGGTTTAGTTAGACTTGAACATCCATTACCTTCACTCTATATCATCCTTTCTTCTTTGATTAGCAATCAAAGTAGATTAGTTGCCTCAAGTTAGAGGTGTAGCTTGGAGTTTTGCTCTCGGGTGGATCGTCTACTACCTAGAGAAGGCCGAGGAGAACAAGAAGATCATAAAGACGAAGGACTAGTTTCATTTGGTATAATCCCTAAACACAATAGTTAAGAAACACTTTGTGTACGGTTATTTATAGTTTAGCTTCGATTCAAGCGGTTAGTCGATGTTCGTTCTTTAAACTTGATCGTTTTTGAAAATTCCGCCTCCCCACAAGTACTGGGGTGTACTACATCGACTTACAAATACCTTATTGTATTAAATTAGTGTTAATTAGAGTTTTAATTGAGTATTATGCTTGTTTTGTGATATGCTTTTAAACCGAGTGCTTCAGGCAAAAGTTGCAAATACTGGGACTTAGTTACTGGGCTAGGACCACACACAAAGCACGAGACCCCACTTCCCTTCCTAGGCCGCAAATAAAAGAGTTCTAGCTGCAAATTGGAGCCAAATGGTGGAGTTGGGTGTCGGGTCTTCTTCTATAGGTGTCTGCTGTGTATTGTACGACTTTGGTACATGCAACTTTTCCTGTTTCTTCTCTAATCAAAATCTGGAACCAAATACCTTGTTTTCAATACTTTCAAACTTGCACGACACGTACGTTATGGGTTTAGGCTTGGTGTTTGCTGTGTATCACAGCCTTTCAGGGTGGTTTCAGATGATTGTACACACGTTTTTGTGTTTCAAGTGCACACGCGTTAACTCGCGACGCTAGTTTCTCGTATGGTCTTGATATCGCGTTTTTGTAGGATTTTTGTATTATGTGTGTTGCTTTGTGTAAATTCTAGGATCGTTCGTGGAGACATCAGACTCGGCATGGAAAGGAAAAGCGGTGATCAGATCAGACTAGCGGAGGCGTTCCGGTGAGCAGATGTACACATCTGCGGGGGAAATCGTTTGGATGGCGCATGCCGCCCGATAGTTAGAATGCAGTTAATATTTATAATTATATGCGTAGTTCCTAATTAATCATCCCGCTGCATTGCATCATTTATCATATATATTTATACAGTGCTAGTACCTCATAGGCCACTCGCACTATTACCAATGGTTTATGATGCATGTGCACTATTCATGGGGACACACACGCCTTGGTAATTGTTATTCCACGAACACTTTATAACTTGTTTAAATCCGCATCTTATCACTTGCGCTAATTTCTGATTAATAAACCTGCAATTGTTATATTTAATTCATCAATATGGATATGCACGATTGCTAGTCACATGCACATATCTTATTGCATCATTGTTCATGCATAGCTTTCTAGTTTCCGCATTGCATTGCATATTGCTAATATCATAGACATTCATGTATCATGATTCCTTTTGAGGATTACCGTATTTATGAGATTTATGGATTTGAGAAACCGCAAGGATTTGAAAACATATTACTATTTTAAAAATGTAAGTTGCGGTTTTCTCGTGTTTATAATGCATCTATCGTCCACCATGAGATTTCTCGGTGCCTGAGCAGTATCACACACCAAATTCGAGGAGGAGGAGGAACCGTTTGTGGGTGCATGGTCAACCCGGTGCGATACCCCGGGGCAAGATGGTCGCAGATGATGGCGTTGAGCCTGGCAGGGGAGCACTACCGACCGGTTATTTATGACGCGGCAGATATCCAGAGGATACCAACATACTCTTGAGTTTTGATGATATGGGCTAGTCCGGATTTGCCGGAGCCCAAGATCAGATTTTTGGGCCAGTCCGGATTGCCGGAGCCTAGGATAATTGAGATATTCATATTTAGTATGGATGCTTGACACGGATTTATATTGATTTCATTGATGAAACTACAGATAAATTTCTGAAGTTTAATAAGATAAAAATACAGATTTCCCATGTTAATTATATTCAAATCTCATGTTATTTATTGTATTCATGTTGCATACATATTATTGCATCACATCATATTAGTATATGTAGATTGTGACATCATTGTGTATATGCTTACGATAGCCTTATTAGATGTTGCTTATTACTCACGAGTTGACAACTCGCCCCCGTCGTGCCACAGTGTTTTGCAGGTCTGACCCGTCAGCACAGTAGCGGCGGGCGCACCTTCTCTCTTGCTCCTTTTGCTTTGACTCGCAGCGTTGTTCGTAATTGGGTTGCGGGGTTATTTTGTTGCCACCTTGTATCATTATTGTATCTAGTGTACTCCATCTACCGTATTTACCATATGTATTAGTATATTGTGACCTAGAGACGAGACAGTAAGATTTGTGTATTTATATGTTGTATCTCGGGGTCGAGCTCACTTGAGCCGACATGATGCCGTATTACTTTATGCCTTTGTATGCTTATTTTTGCACAGTGATGGTTTATATTGCGTGTGATTTTGAGTCTACCTTTGGCGAAGAGCTAGCTCCCGCTTGGGGATGCCTTATTTCATATTGTGCATATATTCCTGTTTTGTACCCGTTTGGGGCCAGTATTTACAAATAGGACTCTGCCGAAATTTTCGGAAAATGATGTTGCTTTTAAAAAAACCTTGATGTGTCGTATTCGTTTTAAATCGCTTTCAATAAATCTTGGTTTTTCTTCACTCTACTGCTCTATTTGGTTTTGATTTCTGGGTTTTGGCTTACTTAGTTTACGTACGTCCCGAGACGTTTCGTAATTTAAGTGCCAGTCACGTTCCGTACTTTTCGGGTCGTGACAAAGTTGGTATCAGAGCGTTAGGTTTTACCTTTATGAGTGTAGGATGACCCTTGGTAGATGGAGTAGGTAACTTAAGCAGAATGACGTAGCGTGTGTATGTTCCGCGGCATACCTACGATACGATACTCCACTTAAGAAACCTTAGGATATACATATATTGAGATCTTTGATTCTATTTGTTTCCATGATCATACCCTTATTGATTCCATTCCTCCTTATCATCATGTGTCCATTTTGGGATTTGTTAATTCCTTTCATTCCATTGATATGGTTTCATCGATACATGCTTGAGGTTCCTGTCACCATGGTTTGACCGCAGATTGAGCTGCTGCTAGTGATGCGGTCAGAGCGAGCTCGTCATGGACGAAGACTGACCATCATGTTTTCATGTGACACAAGAACGTCTCGATTTTTGTATTGGTGTTGTGACTTCTTGTTTGAGGCGAGTGTTTGGCGTTGCACCGTATGATCGGGACGTTGATAGAGGCTGCCGGTTGTATGAGGATTGTTGATGTACAGCATACCTCAGAGATTTTGATGTCGTCTACCGTATGGACAGATGACCTAGCTGTTGCTGAGATTGATGTGATGTCGCTTGCAGAGCTTACGAGCTGAGATAGTTGGAGCTTTCCGGTAGAGATAAGACAGATTATAGCTTACCTATCTTGAGTTGAGAGACGAAGGGTATTCACATATTATCTAGGCGAAGTTAAAAGTCCGAACGAATATCAGAAACCCATTTTTTCCAAGTTTAAAGTATTCGGAGGAAACATGCAAGTAATTCTGTGGACGCTCTAGAAGAATGAAACTCTAACTCGACATGATGACCATAAAACCGCTTTTGAACCTTAGGGTTTGCGGCAGTTTAGCGGTGCCATCAGTGAGGCTTGGGTTTGCCCTTCTACGGTTGGTCCATAGGTAATGTGGCATGTAGTAGATATTATTAAACTGTGCTCAGAGTTGAGCTTTCGGGGAATCATGGGACTTTGACAAATCGAACAAAAAGTTAACGTCGTCCGGATATCATGTGATAGGAGACCAGTACGTGGACCAGCTTCAGATAAGGACCTAACCCAGATGCGTTGTGAGTTGATCGAGAACGGCCGAGTATTGAGTATTCCTCCGATGGTATGGACGAGTTCCCGAGGACGTGTTCGGTTGAAGATCTTCTACAGAGTGATGAAGATACCGAGTTTGTGATTTCGAGTTCGTGTGAGAGACTCCGGATTGACTGTAGCCGAGACAATTGCAGTTCGCAGATGTCCAGAAAGCGAGAAGAAGATTAGGCAAGAATACCAGCTTTCGTATAGTTCGGCATAGGCAAGATCGGAAGAGACCCTGAATAAGTTTCTTCCAGGACACTGCTGCAATAAGATTTGCACTGATGACCAGACATGTGACGTGTATTCAGAGGACCAGAGGACGATGCCAGTGACGTGCTGCTTTACGAATGGTTATACTAATTGGCTAAGAGACCATCAGAGAACTGCCAGAGCCGAATCATTTCCGTTAGCACACCTGATTGAACCGAAAAGCTGATGGATTGCGAGATTGGTAATCTACAGAGGAATGAGGACCCAGAGACAGAGGACGCCGGACCATGAGCAGGAGTGAAGCAGATGTTCTTGCTCTGTCAGTTTTGGGCGCACCAATTTTTTTCGACCTTGTAGGAAGTGTACCTCAATGTCATTTGCTGTGATTTGCGTTGTGATGCGAGAATCACGCTTATATCTCTTGGATTTGAGTTTTAATGATTGATTTTTATGATATTGATTTTGTACACCATTGCTGCACCTACTGGGTATTTATATTTTTGTGCGTAGTTATCGCACTTGATATACGATTTACACATTGTTGTATTGCTTTATGATTTGTACATATCTACTGCACTTGATATTGATTTTGTGCCTTGGCTGCACATGCTTATGATTTCCTGGATTTCATACAGTTGATTTTATTTTTGTGCGTGTGGTACGCACTCGATTTGATCTTGCACTCGGTATAGCTTATATGTGCTTGTAGTGCATTGATATGTGTTTTGTGCAAGTAGTTGCACACGTTTATGATTTTTACACCTTGGTACACTCGGTGTTGCTCTTGAGTTATTGATTGGTATATTGTGCATTTGATGCACCGGATTTGTATTTTTGTGCATTTGTTACACCAGACTTATATTTTTCGTACATACTATTGTACTATATGCTTTTTACGGACCTGACACGTTTGATTTGGATTTTTGAGCATATTAGGCACTTGGTTTTGGGTTTTGTGCATATTGAATGCACTTGATTTGGATTTCATTCATGCATGATTGAGATGTGATTTTGTGCACACTGGATGCATACGATTGAGATTTTCGTGCACAATAGCTGCACCAGATATTGTTGTCGTGCACACCCGTTGCACTGGACAGATGCTTTTGTGCACACCCGTTGTACTTAGTTTTTCTTTGTGCATATTGTGGTACCTGTGTTTGGATTTGATTTCCGTGCGCACCAGACGCACGTGATTGTTGGATATGCCTTTTGAGGCTGATTTTGCTTTTGAGCACCTTGTTTTCATGATTGGGCACTATATTGTGTAGTAGCCAAACAGGACTGATCTGAGGACAGTACCGGTGAATTTTGCATGCACTAAAAAGTTAAAAAGAGGTTTTAAAAAAAAAGAGCTATAGTCTCACTATTTCCTACGTGTCCACGAGCGGCACGAACGTTTATAAAGGAAAACCTTTTGGCATATTTCAAGATGGTGGAACGTATAATTCGAGCAAAAACATATATAAGTATATTTACTACTTTACAATGAGCGTCCTCCCCTTGTGCCGTGAGTTACGCATCACATGACAATTCAGAAAGATTTTTGCATGTGTTTTATTCGGTTTTAAGATTTTTCCAAGGATGCGTGCTATATATATGTATTATGGTATTTGACTATGCATAATGGATTTTAATAGGGGATTTCGAGATCTGTATCTCCATTGTAACTCCGATGATATGCATGCCAATCCGATGATTTACGAGACGCTTGACGGAGTTCAATTTTGAGATTGTATTCGATTTCAGTCGCACACGATGCGCTGTGGCTTTCAATATCTTCCATGATTTCAGAATTCTTGATTTATGACCAGGGTGTGCGACGTTTAGGGACTCGTTGGTGTGTACCTCAAACTGATGGGTAGAGACGTGAGGTCCTAGAGCAGGCACATCTGTCAGCTTTCAGTGTTCACCCAAGTGCCACCATGATGTCACGTGACTTGAGAGATAGTTACGGGTAGGCAAGGATGAAGAGTGAAGTTTCAGATTACGTTTTGATGTGCCTGACTTGTCAGCGAGCTAAGGTTGAGCATTTGAGACCGACAGGAGAGTTGCAATCTTTAACCGTTCCGGAGTAGGAATGGGAGCAGATCTCCATGAATTTCGTTGTGGGTCTACCCAGGTCTAGTCAAGGGTATGACTCTATTTGGATGATTGTTGTCCAGTTATGCTCAGTATGCTCAGTTGTTCTTCGATAAGTTATCCGTTTGCATGGAGTTCCTTCATGCATTGTATCCAATAGAGACATTCAGTTCACTTGCCGTCGTTGGCAGAAGCTTCAGAAAGCCTTGGGTACCTGTTGAGCTTTAGCTCCACTTTCCGTCCATAGGCCGATGGCCAGTCAGAGCAGACTATATAGACTCTGGAAGATATGCTTCGTATGTGCGTGCTTAAGTTCGTTGGCAGTTGGGATCGTCACTTGCCATTGGTAGAACTTTCTTACGATAACAGTTATCAGGAGACGATTCAGATGGCAACCCTTTAGGCTTGTATGGTAAATCGTGTCGATCGCCAGTCTATTTCACTGACTCCGCGAGAGCAGGAATTTTGGACCCCAGCTAGTTAAGAGACTTCGGAAATGATCCAGTTGATTCAGGTCAGGATGAGAGCAGCCTAGGACGGACAGAAGTCTTATACCGACTGTCGTCGTCGCAGACTTGAGTTCGCAGTGGGGGATCATGTATTCATGCGTATTTTTTCGATGAAATGGCGTGTTGAGTTTTGGGAAGCTTAGTCCCATATTGTAGGTCCTTTTGAGATCCTTGAGCAAGTCAGTACCGTTGTCTATTGTTTGGCTCTTCCGCCCAGTTTTCCTGATGTTCACCCCGTATTCCACGTATTGATACTCCGCAAGTACCTTCACGACCCTTCTGATACGATTCAGCACCCGACGGTCCATCTGGAGTGCGACCTTTCTTTTGCAGAGCAGCCGGTGGTCATCGACAGGTGAAGAAATTGAGATCAAGGGTTATACCGTCCGTAAAGGTCCTTTGGCATGGCCCGAGCAGCGAGGAGGTCACCTGGGAAACCGAGGACGAGATGAGGAAGAAATATCCCCATCTCTTCGAAATTACGCGTAGCTATATTTTAAATTCGGGGACCGAATTTCTTTAAGGGGGGAAGATTGTAACGCCTTGAAAATTCGTTTTGGTTATTTTCTCGTTAATTAGCGATAATGCGTGTTTTTCATAAAACTTCATTAATGGCTATTTCCACTTAGACTGGACTAAATCTATTTTTAATAGTGATAATATGTAATTTTATATATAATTGTGTTTTATTAATTATTATTTAAATTATTGTTCACTAATTACCAAATTTTCTTAACAATTGTTTTCTATGTAAAATCTTAGTTAGCATGCACAACACAATTTCTACCTTAGGTTTAATGTAACATGTTCTCTTTTTAATTTTTTTCCTTTTGTTATCATTTCCTTTTAAATAACCCAAAACTTTTTATAAATTTAAGAAAAAGAAAAGAAAAGGGAAGCATGGGGGGTATTAAATGAGCATGGAGCTTGACTTTTGGGCTCTCTTTCTCTCTTTCCATCTCATTCTAGCAGCCCCAGCTCCAGCTGCAGCCCTCCCCTTATCTTCTTCTTCATTCATCCAAGCCTCATCCCCATCCAAAAATCCATCTTTTCTTCAATAAAACCCTTGCTAATCAGCCCTAAACACTTCCTTGTTGGTTCTTGAAGCAAGGTCAGCAAGTTTGAACCCTCCTAGGACCAACTTGAGGTATAAAGCTCACTCTATTTACCTCTTAGGTAAACTTGTAGTTTATTTAGCTTAATTTAGTGTTTATGTGGGTTTTTGTGCTAATTATGTGGTTTAAGTGGAGATTAGGTTAAGTTAGGGTTTTTTGGGCTCGATTAGCTTAATTAAGTGTTGTTAGTGTCGTTTAATCCTAATCTTTGCATCTGTTAACACTAAAATACCATATTGTATTAAATTAGTGTTAATTAGTGTTTTAGTTAAGTATTATGCTAGTTTTGTGATCTGCTTTTAAACCGAGTGCTTCAGGCAATAGTTGCAAATACTGGGATTTAGTTACTGGGCTAGGACCACACACACAAAGCACGAGACCACACTTCCCTTCCCAGGCCGCAAATAAAAGAGTTCTGGCCGCAAATTGCGGCCAGATGGCGGAGTTGGGTGTCGGGTCATCTTCTATAGGTGTCTGCTGTGTTTTGTGGGACTTTGGTACATGCAACTTTTCTTGTTTCTTCTCTAATCAAAATCTAGAACCAAATACCTTATTTTCAATACTTTTAAACTTGCGCGACACGTACGTTATGGGTTTGGGTTTGGTGTTTGCTGTGTATCACAGCGTGTCAGGGTGGTTTCAGATGATTGCCTACACGTTTTGGTGTTTCGAGTGCACACGCGTTAACTCACGATGCTTGTTTCTCGTATGGTCTTGATATCACATTTTTGCATGATTTTCTCCTTATGTGTGTTCCTTTGTGTAAATTCTAGGATCAGTCATGGAGACATCGGAAGTGGCATGGAAAGGAAAGGCGGTGATCGGATCAGATTAGCGGAGGCATTCCGGTGAGTAGATGTACACATCTACGGGGGAAATCGTTTGGATGGCGCATGACGCCCGATAGTTAGATTGCAGTTAATACTTATAATTATATGCGTAGTTCCTAATTAATCATCCCGCTGCATTGCATCATTTATCATATGTATTTAAACTGTGCTAGTACCTCATAGGCCACTCGCACTATTACCATTGGTTTATGATGCACGAGCACTATTCATGGGGACACACACGCCTTGATAATTGCTATGCCACGAACACTTTATAACTTGTTTAAATCTGCATCTTATCACTTGCGCTAATTTCTGATTAATAAACCTGCAATTGTTATATTTAATTCATCAATATGGATATATAGGATTGCTAGTCACATGCACATATCTTATTGCATCATTGTTCATGCATAGCTTTCTAGTTTCCGCATTGCATTGCATATTGCTAATATCATAGACATTCATGTATCATGATTCCTTTTGAGGATTTCCGTATTTATGAGATTTATGGATTTGAGAAACCGCAAGGATTTGAAAACATATTACCATTTAAAAAATGTAAGTTGCGGTTTTCTCGTGTTTTGATGCATCTATTGTCCACCATGAGATTTCTCGGTGCTTGAGCAGTATCATACACCCAATTTGAGGAGGAGGAGGAACCGTTTGTGGGTGCATGGTGGACCCGGTGCGGTACCCCGGGACAAGATGGTCGCAGATGATGGCGTTGAGCCTGGCAGGGGAGCACTACCGACCGGTTATTTGTGACGCGGCGGATATCTGGAGAGTACCGACGTAGTCTTGAGTTTTGATGATATGGGCCAGTCTGGATTTGCCGGAGTCTTAGATCAAATTTTTGGGCCAGTCTAGATTGCCGGAGCCCAGGATAATTGAGATATTCATATTTAGTGTCGATGCTTGACACAGATTTATATTGATTTCATTCATGAAATTACAGCAAAATTACAGAAGTTTAATAAGATAAAAATACAGATTTCCCTTGTTAATTATATTCAAATCTCGTGTTATTTATTGTATTCATGTTGCATACATATTATTGCATCGCATCATATTAGTATATGTAGGTTGTGACATCATTGTGTACATGCTTACGATAGCCTTATTAGATACTACTTATTACTCACGAGTTGGCAACTCACCCCCATCATGCCACAGTGTTTTGCAGGTCTGACCCGTCAGCACAGTAGCGGCGGGCGCACCTTCTCTCTTGCTGCTTATGTTTTGACTCGCAGCGTTGTTCGTAGGTGGGTTGCGGGATTATTTTGTTGCCACCTTGTATCATTATTGTATCTAGTGTACTGATTGATAGAGTTTTTGCGTGCTTAGTTAATTACCGCAATCAAAACGGTTTCGCTTGTAGCTAGCCGGTTGAGTACAGGTCATCCGCAGGGAAATGGGAATCTTTTTCTATGCGCTTCGACGAGTTAAGTCCAAATGTCCAGGTTTGTTTGAGATTAACTATATGCTAAAATGTATATAAAGAGAGCGTGTTAGGGTTAGGATTAGGTTAGTTTGAGATAGGAGTCGCTCACTTCTTTCGTTGCTACTCTTAATATCGGTGTTACGGTAATCGGCAACAACGGGGATTAGCACGACTAGGAAGGAACTTGCGAGTATAAGCTAGGCTTTCCAACGCTCAGTTCCTTCCTTTTGGTCCTTGTCCGTCCGTTCTTGGCTCTTAGCCTTAACCTCCGGTTAGTTCAACCACAACCGGTCTCACTAAGGAATCACCGCTATCATGTAGGATAGGGTGCCGTAGGGAACGGATTGTGGTTCAATTAACGGGAGTCCGAAATAAGATGTCGGGCAAGAAAAGAGTGAGAGTGATTTCCTTCTCTCAAACTTTCCTTATCCTACCCTAACAAGTGAGAAACTACTCACCCATTAAAAAAAAAAAATACAACAAAAGGAGGAAGATAGAAAGAAAGAGGTTAGAAGATTACAACTAGCTATTTGAGACCTCACTTTGGCAAGGATCAAGCTTAAGCATCATTGTAGTTAAGGATAAAGAAAAATAGAACAAGAAAGAAACAAACAACAAATAACAACAACTAGATTAGCAAATGAAAATTACAAGCAATTATAATTAACAACATAACAAGATAAGCATGACAAAGAAAAGAACACTTTTATTCATCACTTCACTCATAAAAGCTCACTACAAGGTTTTAATGGAGGAAAGATGGAAAGAGGAAGAAGAACAACAAAATATATCCTAAAATCTAACACAAGAATTAAGCACCCTTCACTTGGTATTGTTCTGGGCAATTTTTAGCAGGAAACAGAAACCCTAGGGCAACATTCTGGCCCTACATGAAGTTACCAATATGCCCCCAGAAAATATTCACCTGCCGAGTCAACTCGGCCGCGGATCCGCGGCCGAGTCGCCATGTTGGCCGCAGATCCGCGGCCATTTAGGGGACTTGGGTTTTCATTTTTGGTGGGTTTCTCTGTATTGCTGTACTTTTTAGTGTGGTATACTTGGTTTCTCAGAATCTCTTTACATTTCTTCCAGATTTTCAGCAGGTCAAAAGGTGATTTGATGTGGATCTTTGGCCATGATTTTCTTGAGCTCCGCGTAGATATCTTGGATCTTGTGTTGAAATTGTGCTTTGTGCATGAAAATGACCATCGATTTGCCATTTTGTCCCTTAAACTAGTGTGCAACAACATACAGATAGAGAGCGGAGACCCGTATTTTATCCGTGGTTGGCAGTAATCGAGAATTTGTCGCGCTTTTCCATGAATTTTACTGCTTAGAGCTGAGAACCTGTAACCTGCAATTATCTAGCAAAACACGGATCAAGAGTACCTACCTATAAGCAATGTGATCATAAATGGGTGGTATAAAATTGCAAAAATCTAATATGAACAAATACCCCCAAACTTATCATTTGCTCGTCCCGAGCAAAGCCAATTTATTCATAAAAATTCCTAAACTCACTTTCGCAGGGAACGCGATAGCACTGAGTATGTGCAACAAGCCGTTAAACCTCTAGGTGTCCCTAGTAGGAGGAGTGTTGTCTCCTGAGGGTTTTCAGCGGATACTACCCACAAAATCCCGTCAAGCTAGTTTTGCGAAATAACTATGATTCAAAACCCCTAAGGTTTTGTTTTAAAAAATAATAATTCTATTATCCTAATTCTAGACTATCGAACCTTTATTTTTCACACCTCGCTTCTCATTTAACTTAAGATTTTATATGTCTTTACGTGCAATGCAAATAGTGTCGTTAAGTTTCAGAAGGATTGATTAAAGTCATCATGTCACAAAATAAAGCCCAGATAAAAATTTAAAAAGGATCACATAAGTTTTATAAAGAGTTAAGCATTTTTCATGTTTCGTTTTCCAGTAAGGTTTCAATTTCAGAATTTCTATCTTCCTTAACAGGAACTAGGTCTTATTTTTCACTCCACCTTTTTCTTGTTTTCATTTCATACACACCTCTGTGAACGTGCAATAGTCTTTATCATAGAATAAAACATTCAAATCTCCGCTAGAAATACTTTTTTATAAAAACCTGTCTTTTGTCAAGATTATTCTCACACAAAGAACCGTTAGGAATTTTAACTCGGAGAGAACACTTGATTGACTTTTTTTTAATCTGGACTTTCTATGCTTCTTAACGAGCTTTGGGCCAATGCTCCCAAACCAGTTGGCTTTAAGGCATTAGGTGTAGAGACACCCCAGCGGACTTAATTGCTCAAGTTACCTAGGACCAAAAACAAAAGACAATTTAGCGTGAAAATCATGATGATTCAATGCGAACGGAGATATAACCGGCAGTTCAATTACTTTTTTTTTGGGATAAAAGACGTGTTTAGTGGGTTCGGTGTGTAATCATTCCAATCAAGTTCCAGATAGGTTATTTTTCATAATTAGTTCCAATTAAGGCATCAATAACATCCCTTCATATCCGCTTCACTTCATAAACTATTCTTGATGTTACTTATTTCAGAACAAACCTATTTGATCCTCAGAAAATAATTTATCCATTTAAAAGTATTCAGACATAATAGACTTGTCATCTAATTTTCAAAACTCACGACACGTGTAGTGTGATGTAAAGACGTATATCAGCTATAGTTAACTTCAAAGGAGAGTTATCTTTCAGGTTTTCAAATTCTAGAAAATAAGATTTAGTTATTCTTATCTTATCAAACAAAATCGTTGAAATGTTGAATCTGAGTTCTCCCACTAGCTAACTTGACGAAAAAGTTTTTATGTTTTTAGAAAATTTTCAGATTTTTATGGATTTTATGGATTTTAATATACAGATGCAAAATATACATATGAATGCGAAGGTTAGAAATGCGTACCGAGCGTACCCCCAAACTTAAATTGGACAGTGTCCTCACTGTCATTGCATGAAGAAATTATTGAAGGGTCAAAATTGTCGGTTAGATATACACATATTTTTATTTTGTTTTTTTATATTTTTTATTTTATATATATATATATATTTTTTTAAAGAAACTTGTTAAAGATGGATATGCACCGGACAAGAATATCCACATATATATACAAAATGGTATATACATACCCCCAAATTTATTTGGTAGTAGGCAGAGGAAGATTATACAGGGTAAACCGGCTCCTGTAAGACCAGGAGCTGCTCTGTTGGTTCGGCGCTAAGGTACGGTTTTAGTCTGTGTCCGTTTATTTTGAAAAATGAACCGTCCTTTAGATTCTCCAAATCCACAGCGCCATGCGGATACACATTCCGCACAAAATATGGCCCTTTCCAGCGAGATCTGAGTTTACCTGGATGGAAATGTAGCCGGGTGTCGTAAAGCAGTACCTGTTGACCAGGTGCGAATGTTTTGCGCAAAAGGTGTTTATCGTGAAACACCTTCGTTCGGTTCTTAACGACAACCGTGTTTTCGTAAGCCTCATCCCGAAGCTCGCTCAATTCGATCAACTGCAGCTTCCGATGGCTGCCCGCATCTTCGAGAGACAGATTCAGCTCCTTTATCGCCCAAAATGCGCGATGCACTATTTCCACAGGAAGGTGGCAAGCCTTTCCGTAAATAAGCCGATTGGGAGACATACCAAGATCGGTTTTATAAGCAGTTCGAAATGCCCAAAGGGCATCAGTGAGTTTTAACGACCAATCCTTATGGTTCTTGGAAACCGTCTTCTCCAGTATCTGCTTGATTTGTCGATTTGAAACTTCAGGTTGCCCACAGGTTTGGGGGTGGTAGGGCGTAGATAGCTTATGATTAATGGAATATTTCCGCATCAAGGCCTCGAAAGTCTTATTACAGAAATGAGTTCCATTGTCGCTAATGATCGCTCGGGGGTGCCCAAACCGGGAGAAAATGTTTTCCTTAAGAAATCTAACGGCAACCTTGTTGTCGTTAGTCCGGCTTGGCACAGCCTCGACCCACTTAGAGATATAATCAACAGCGAGAAGGATGTACAAGTTCCCAAACGAGCTGGGAAACGGCCCTATGAAATCAATCCCCCAAACATCGAAAATCTCCACAACCAAGATTGGTTGGAGCGGCATCTCGTTTCTTCTGGATATCCGGCCTAAGTGTTGGCACCGGGAGCAAGTCTTGCAGTAGTCATGAGCGTTTTTGAAAAGTTGTGGCCAGTAGAAACCACACTGCAAGATCTTCTCGGCTGTCTTTCTGGGGCCAAAATGCCCGCCACATGCTTGATCGTGGCAAAACGACAGCACATACTTGAATTCATCGTCAGGGACACACCGACGAATGATCTGGTCGGGACAGTACTTGAATAGATAGGGTTCGTCCCAGTAAAAGTGTTTTACATGGGATAAGAATTGAAGTCTGTCCTAACTTGACCATTCAGTCGGTAGTAATCCTGTGGTCAAATAGTTCACAATATCTGCGAACCAGGGTTCGCAGAATACTGTCAAGAGCTGTTCATCCGGAAAAACGTCGTTGATCGGAATTTGAAGCTACGGCGAAGAAGGAAGTCGTGAGAGATGGTCGGCGACTACGTTTTCACATCCTCTTTTGTCCTTGATGACAAGGTCAAACTCTTGAAGCAAGAGGATCCAACGTATCTGCCGAGATTTTGCATCTTTCTTCGCAAAAAGATGGCGCAGAGCAGAATGGTCCGTGTAGACGATGACTGGAGAGCCGATGAGGTAGGGCCTGAACTTTTCTAAAGCAAATACAACAGCCAAGAATTCCTTCTCGGTTGTTGTATAGTTCAGTTGGGCGTCGTTCAGGGCTCGGCTAGCATTATAGATTATGTGATGCATCTTGTTGATGTGTTGTCCAAGGACAGCACCGATGGCAAAGTCAGATGCATCGCACATAATCTCAAATGGGTGCGTCCAGTCAGGAGAAGAAAGAACGGGAGCAGAAGTGAGTAAGCTTTTTAATGACTCGAACGCAGTCACACAGCTCGAGTTGAAGTCGAATGTCGCGTCCTTGGCCAGCAAAAGAGTCAAGGGCCTAGCAATCTTGCTAAAGTCCTTAATGAGCCGTCTATAGAAACCGGCATGGCCAAGGAAGGCTCGGATGTCTCTGACGCATCTGGGAGGAGGGAGATTGGAAATGACTTCAATCTTTGCTTTATCTACCTCAATGCCATTTTGCGAGATGATATGTCCTAAGACAATACCTTCGCGCACCATGAAGTGGCACTTCTCCCAATTCAAAGTGAGGTTCTTGTCCTTACATCGGGTAAGGACAGCGTCGAGATGCAACAAACACTCATCAAAGGAATTGCCGAAAATGGAGAAATCGTCCATGAAGATCTCCAAGAATTTTTCCACCATGTCTGAGAAGATTCCCATCATACACCGCTGGAAGGTAGCGGGCGCATTGCATAACCGAAAGGGCATGCGACGATATGCAAACGTGCCGAAAGGACAAGTGAATGTGGTCTTGTCCTGGTCTTTTTCGGCGATGGGAATCTGATTATAGCCGGAGTAGCCATCAAGAAACCAGTAGTACTTGTGTCCAGCCAATCGTTCAAGCATCTGGTCAATGAAAGGTAGCGGAAAGTGGTCCTTCCGCGTTGCGGCGTTGAGTTTTCTATAATGGGTGCATACTCGCCTCCCAGTCTGGGTGCGAGTAGGGATTAACTCGTTCTCCTCGTTGGTTATGACCGTTATGCCTAATTTCTTAGGGACAACGTGAATGGGGCTAACCCATTAGCTATCAGAGATAGGGTAAATGACACCACTATCTAGACACTTTACGATCTCCTTTTTCATAGCCTCCTTCATGACTGGATTGAGTCACCTTTGTGGATCCTTGGCTGGTTTGGCATCATCCATCAGATGAATGTGATGTTCAACGATCAGGGGACTAATCCCCTTGATGTCCGCCATTGACCAGCCAAAAGCTTGCCTATTGCTGTGCAAGACTGTCAGAAGGGCTTTCTCTTGCTCCAGAGCTAGAGAAGCCGAGATGATTAGAGGAAGGGTCTCGTTCTCACCCATGTAAGCGTACTTAAGGTGAGACGGCAATGGCTTAAGTTCGAGCGTTGGAGGTGAAACGATTGAAGGCAAGATTGGTGAAAAGGTCTCGAACTCAAAGGATTCCAGCAGAGGTTCAAAACGAGTGTAAGCGACGGAGTTGGATGGTTCAGGTAACTCATCCGGAAATTCAAAGGATTCAAACTCGGGTGGTGACTGGCTAAGATCGTTCGAGAAAGTGAAACACTCGTAGTCATTGTCGGGCGCAGAAACAGCAGCATGTTCGAAGAGGAATGCACTAGTGGCATTAAGGTTGTCGTGATCGAATAAAAACTCCTCGAATTCACACTCCTCCGGGGTGATCTCCTGGATTGAACAAACGTCTAGTATATGAGCATTAGGTTCGGAAGGCTGATTCCCCAACCTAAAAATGTTGAGTTCAATTGTCATGTTTCCAAAAGATAGGTCCATCGAACCATTTCGACAATTGATCACAGCATTTGAGGTTGCAAGGAATGGGCGACCGAGTATCACCGGAATTTGATTCCGGGGGTTAGCTACAGGCTGTGTGTCCAAAACAATGAAGTCAACAGGGAATATGAAGTCCCCAACCTTGATTAACACATCCTCTAGCTCACCCCTAGGATGGGTGATCGATCGGTCGGCCATTTGGAGAGTACAGTGTGTGGGTTTCAGCTCTCCTACACCTAGTTGCTCATATACTGAATACAGAAGCAGGTTAACACTGGCTCTAAGATCCAAAAGTACGCGGTTGATGTTCTTATCCCCAATGGTAATAGAAATCGTAGGACAGCCAGGGTCCTTCCGTTTTTGAGGTAAAGATTGGGTAAGAGCATCACTCACAGCACTAGCTAAGAAAACTTTCTTGGGTACCTGAGATTTCCTCTTTTTCATGCACAAGTCCTTTAAGATTTTTGTGTAGGAAGGGACTTGTTGGACAGCATCTAAAAGGGGAATGTTAATATTAACCTGCTTAAACAACTCCAGAATCTTCTCCATTTGTGGATTTTGTTTATTGGACCTCAACCGGTTTGGAAATGGAACGTTTTTAAAATTGGTTAAGTCCAATGGTTATGGAGGAGATTGTGGAGTTGGAACGGATCCTAGAGCTGGAGTTTTCGTGGAGTGAGAAGTGGGTCCGTTTAGAGCAGAAGAAGAGGAAGAGCCTTTTGAAGAATGGAGAATAGGCTCAGAAGACGAAGAAGAAGAAGAAGAAGAAGAAGAGGCCGGGGTGTCATCATCTATCCTTGTCCCAATGTTGTTTTGCAGCATCCTTCCAGATCTCAATGTAGTCACGGCACTTACATTATGGTTTTGTTATTCAAGAGCAACATGTACATTATGTGGGTGACCAGGATTTGGGAGTGGTTGAGATGGAAGCTTCCCCTTTTCCCGCTCGCTTAAGGCCGCATTCAGCTGTGCAATCTGGGCTTCGATGGTGTGATGCTTTGCCCGTGTGCAGCAGTGTGTTGCACCAAAGACTGAATGGACAACTGGATGTTGGCGGTGGATTGTGTCGATTGTTTTACAAACGCCTCCAGACTCCGTTCTAGCGAGGAAACCTTATCGTTGTTTGACGGAACAAAGTTGTTTTGAGGAAAAGAATTGTTCGTCTGAATTTGAAAAGGTTGGGGTTGGAAGGGCTGCTGAAATTAATGTTGAGTTTGTTGCTGAGCTTGTTGTTGCGGAGGAGGGGGCCTCTGGAAATCGTTGCCTTGGAATTGATGTTGGTTCTGATTCCAAGCGAAATTGGGGTGGTTCCTCCAACCGGGATTGTAGGTGGAAGAGTATGGATCGTTTCTTGGTCTTTACTGAAATGCTGCATTAACCTGATCCTGTCCTTGAGATGGTGGATTGTAAGGACACTCTTCGGTTAGGTGGGATGGATCGGAAAAACAAGCACAAATGGTACGAAGGGGAAGAACAGGGGCAGGAGCAGGAGATGAAAATTTGCTCTCTATCGCTTCAAGTTTTTTCGTTATTGCAGCCATTTCGGCTTTCATTGCAATAGAGACATCGAGTTGGTGAATTCCTGCTGTATACTGACCAGTAGAAGTAGAGGAAGAAGAAGAAGAAGTACTTGGTCTGGTGCTCTCCCATTGAAGCGTTTGTTCCGCAACGTCATCGAAGAATTGCCATGCTTCCTCGTCAGATTTGGATAGGAAGTGGCCCTGACAAATGGTTTCCAACAACTGCTTGGTTGCTGGGTTCAGGCCCTCGTATAAGGTTTGGCAAAGTTGCCATTTCTCAATACCGTGGTGAGGGTACTGAACAAGAAGGTCTTTATATCGGTCAAAGCACTTCCAAAAAGGTTCAGTAGGAAGCTGGGAGAATTGGTTGATTTCGTTATGGATCCTCGCGGTTTTGTGATTTGGATAGAATTTCTTGAGAAACGCTTTCACAAACTCATCCCAACTGGTTATGGAGTGGGAAGCAGTGCTATACAGCCACTTTTTAGCAAGATCGCACAAAGTGTACGGAATGACCCGTAGCCGTATAGCATCGTCTGACAGCTGGGTCATTTTCATCATGGCACAAACATTCTGGAACTTGTTGATGAATATATAGGCATCTTCAGATTCAAGCCCATGAAATTTCGGAAGCATGTTAATGAAGTGGGGCTTAATTTCGAAATTATCCCCATTGGCCGGTGGAAGGGAAAGACAGGTGGGAAGTGCAGAGCGGATGGGATAGAAACGATCCTTGAGCGCGATTCGCTGTGGCGCTACTACAGGCGGTGGTTGTGGGTTATTCGCATCCATAGGAGGTGGAATCAATCCCGGGGGAGTTGAAGGGATGTTAGGATTAAATCCTGACATCGCAGAAGAAGAAGTTGGAGATAGTGAAGGTGAGTAAGTGTGAACAGAATCCCGGTCAACGTTGGAGTTAGCCGGCAAAGGTAAGGGTGAAAGAGGCGTGGAAGGAGTTTCGACGTCTGAGTCGATCGCGTAGTCGGTAGCGACTAACGTAACGCGGACTAGGCGGGCGCTAGTGTCCCGAGTCCAACCGGACATACACTAAACGAGTTTAGTGTAGTCAAAGAGGAGAAGGAGAGGGTAAGAAAACGTCAATGGAGAAATATGATGGGAGGTGGGTGAAAAAATGGGATTCTGGCGATAAATGGGCAAGTTTTTATAAAAGTTTTTGTTTTGTGTTTTTTTTTCTTGTTAGAAAGAGCTTTACAGAAATATGTACGGACTTACGGCTTCAAACAATCACAGACAAAATATGCACAATCACACCTAGATCTAGGGTCACCTAGGTCAGCTAGACAGCTCCTAACTGTTCCAAAGGGCTAGAAATAGGACCTCAAACCGCCTCTTCACCGCCAATTGCGGCCAGGTAAATGCCAGGTAAGTGGGAGGCTCCCCACTACGAAAGTAGTGGTCCTAGTTAAGTAACCACTTGCCTTAGACACACTTGCCTAGACACCACAAAGTCAGGTTAGGATAAACGGCCGATGCCTACAACTAGTCCTCTGTCCTATTGAGCGCGACGTCCTTAGGGCTGAGTCTAGTATTTTTTAATTAAATAATGGTTAATGCATATGCCTTTTGTGATTTCTGGGGTCCTGGGAAGGGTGATGAAATCCCCACCCAATCTGAATTGGTTTCAAGCCCCTTAAAGTCCGATGAAAAATATGCAAAGCAGTAACAATCAATTGCAATCAATTATTTTTTTTATTTTTTTGCGCGGCGCAAAGAATCCTGCACAAAAACACTTTATTGGAAGGGGGAAGAGAGTTTGCGCAAAGAATGCTGCAGAAAAAACAGTTCAGTGGAGTTCAGAGGAGTGGGGAAGAGGGAAGAAAGACTCACAGGGAATTTTGGTTTCAGATGTCAGCAAACAGCCACGATTCCGCGGCCATACACGTGCTTATGCCGCGGTTCCGCGACAATAAAGTGGAATTAGGCCTTCAAATTCCTGGACTGTGCTGGGTTAGGTGTCCTCTTCTTGCTTAGAGCTCCTGAATCTTGATTTGCTCACTGGGTCTGCTCCAGAATTTTACAGTAGACCGTTGGTTCCGTCTTCATCACCCATGATGTAGCCGCGAGTTATGGGTCTAACTTCCTACGTCTTTAGCACTGAACTCGACCTTCTTTTTACCCTGCACACTTGCACAAAAACTAATCAAAAATAACAATATGATTTTTACTGTATATTTTTTTTGTTTTGTTTTTCGGTTATATTTATATTCATAAATTAACCTGAATTACACAAAGAAATAAACTACCGTCTCCACGGCAACGGCGCCATTTGATTGATAGAGTTTTTGCGTGCTTAGTTAATTACCGCAATCAAGACGGTTTCGCCTGTAGCTAGCCGGTTGAGTATGGGTCGTCCGAAGGGAGATGGGAATCTTTTTCTATGTGCTTCAACGAGTTAAGTCCAAATGTCTAGGTTTGTTTGAGATTAACTATGTGCTAAAATGTATATAAGGAGAGCTTGTTAGGGATAGGAATAGGTTAGTTTGAGATAGGAGTGGCTCACTTCTTTCGTTGCCACTCTTAATATCGGTGTTACGGTAATCGGCGACAACGGGGATTAGCATGACTAGGAAGGAACTTGCGAGTATAAGCTAGGCTTTCTAACGCTTAGTTCCTTCCTTTTGGTGCTTTTCCGTCCGTTCTTGGCTCTTAGCCTTAACCTCCGGTTAGTTCAACCACAACCGGTCACACTAAGGAATCACCGCTATCATGTAGGATAGGGTGCCGTAGGGAGCGGATTGTGGATCAATTAACGGGAGTCCGAATTAAGATGTTGGGAAAGAAAAGAGTGAGAGAGATTTCCTTCTCTCAAACTTTCCTTATCCTACCCTAACAAGTGAGAAACTACTCACCCATTACAAAAAAAAAAGAAAATACAACAAAAGGAGGAAGATAGAAAGAAAAAGGTTAGAAGATTACAACTAGCTATTTGAGACCTCACTTTGGCAAGGATCAAGCTTAAGCATCATTGTTGTTAAGGATAAAGAAAAATAGAACAAGAAAGAAACAAACAACAAATAACAACAACTAGATTAGCAAATGAAAATTACAAGCAATTATAATTAACAACATAACAAGACAAGCATGATAAAGAAAAGAACTCTTTTATTCATCACTTCACTCATATAAGCTCACTACAAGGTTTTAATGGAGAAAAGATGAAAAGAGGAAGAAGAACAACAAAATATATCCTAAAATCTAACACAAGAATTAAGCACCCTTCACTTGGCATTGTTCTGGGCTATTTATAGGCAGGAAACAGAAACCCTAGGGCAACATTCTGGCCCTACATGAAGTTACCAATATGCCCCCAGAAAATATTCACCTGCCGAGTCAACTCGGCCGAGGATCCGCGACCGAGTCGCCTTGTTGGCCGCGGATCCGTGGCCATTTATAGGATTTGGGTTTTCATTTTTGGTGGGTTTCTCTGTGTTGCTGCACTCTTTAGTTTGGTATACTTGGTTTCTCAGAATCTCTTTACATTTCTTCCAGATTTTCAGCAGGTCAAAAGGTGATTTGATGTGGATCTTTTGCCATGATTTTCTTGAGCTCCGCGTAGTTATCTTGGATCTTGTGTTGACATTGTTCTTTGTGCATGAAAATGACCATCGATTTGCCATTTTGTCCCTTAAACTGGTGTGCAGCAACATACAGATAGAGAGCGGAGACCCGTATTTTATCTGTGGTTGGCAGTAATCTAGAATTTGTCGCGCTTTTCTATGAATTTTTCTGCTTAGAGCTGAGAACCTGTAACCTACAATTATCTAGCAAAACATGGATCAAGAGTACCTACCTATAAGCAATGTGATAAAAAATGGGCGGTATAAAAATGCAAAAATCTGATATGAACATGTACTCCATCTACCGTATTTACCACATGTATTAGTATATTGTGACCTAGAGACGAGACAGTGAGATTTATGTATTTATATGTTGTATCTCGGGGTCGAGCTCACTTGAGCAGACATGATGCCGTATTACTTTATGCCTTTATATGCTTATTTTTGCACAGTGATGATTTATATTGCGTGTCATTTTGAGTCCGCCTTTGGCGAAGAGCTAGCTCCTGCTTGGGGATGCCTTATTTCATATTGTGCATATATTCCTGTTTTGTACCCGTTTGGGGCCAGTATTTACAAAGGAGACTCTGCCGAAATTTTCGGAAAATTATGTTGCTTTTAAAAAAACTTGATGTGACGTATTTGTTTTAAATCGCTTTCAATAAATCTTGGTTTTCCTTCACTCT
This sequence comes from Agapanthus africanus, assembly GCA_030015575.1. NCBI lineage: Eukaryota > Viridiplantae > Streptophyta > Magnoliopsida > Asparagales > Amaryllidaceae > Agapanthus > Agapanthus africanus. The sequence continues at coordinate 27,759,213 of JASDDO010000029.1, read as the reverse complement.
ACTGCTCTATTTGGTTTTGATTTCTGAGTTTTGGCTTACTTGGATTACGTACATCTCGAGACGTTTCATAATTTAAGTGCCAGTCGCGTTCTATACTTTTCGGGTCGTGACAATTTTTGTGGTAATATAAATATTCCAACTTTTTCTAAAATCACAAGAATCACTTTACAATAAAATACCATGAATTCCATATAAGTTCAATATTATAATTAAATTCCATGTATTTTGAAAAATAGGTTTATTCACTAGAAATGTCACAAATATAAAATCTACAACCATGAAAACTCTAAAGACGATAAATAAATACTTGGGGTGTATTTTGAAAAGTATACAAATTATTTTTACACAAAGCCCACTCAAATTCTATAAATTACCCTAAGGACCCTAGTAAATATAGGTTTAAACGGGTCCAGTCTCTTGACCCTCAGGAAGCCGGAGATATGGGTGCTTGCCTATCTAAGGTAGATAACTTAACAACGGTGTTATCAATACGGTAATCGTCTTTGAAAAGGACACAAATCCTGCCGCCCTTGTGCAGCGGTTACCGATAACATCAAAACAATCAGGACTTCAATTTCTTTTCTAATTGTCCGACTCAGATTGAGTCTCATTAAATAGTCTGACTTGAATATGATTCAAGTACAATCTACAATATAACAATTCACTACAAATCCATGAATCCATATATTCAATCTATTCAATCTGTATTGACTGAAACGAACCATGGATATACTTCCATTTACATGATTCTCCGGTTACATCCATGATTCTCCGGTTACATCCATTTTACGGATATCATGGTTTCGGCAAGTCATCCAAATATACAATCTATATTACAATTCAATTACAAATTGAAATACAATGCATACAATACAATACAATACTTCGCGGGGTTTATAGGGTAGATTGGTACGGAAGGTGTTAGAAGTGGCACGAAACAGCAACCATAAGACGTAATTACATCCATGCCGTTGTACCGTGGTATTATCGACGGAGCCTTGTATTTCCTTTTGCCCTAGTCTCTAGCATATAGAGACTCTTCTCGTATACACTGGCATACTTCTGTATCAAGCTACAAACAACAGCGTTAACCATATAATACAACTTTAAAAGCTACCATCTCTTTCTATCTATTCTATTTCTCCCTTATCTTTGGGACTTACCGAGCGATTGTTCGCTGACGACATTCCTTCTCTTTCTTCTTTGGAATATTGTCAGGTGATCTGGACACTTAGGAGATCGAGCCTACTAGTGAGGACTTGGACCAGCTTTCCTACGACCCAGAGCTCTAGCTTCATTGTACACACTTTTATTTCAGTACTTTTCATTTCTGTTATGCCACTATTTAGGTATTACTTTCATTTAGTTGTATTTACTTTTCCATGTATTGTAAAAAAGAATGTCAATAAATAAAGTTGTTGTTTTATTATATCTTGTTTCTTGTGTATTTATATTTATATTGCTTAGATACGCTTAGCGTATTTACTTCACAGTAAATACGTAGCGGCCTCGTCGCTTCCCCTTCGCCGTATACCGGGAAGCGGGGCGTGACAACCCATTTCGGGGCCTGTATTTATAAAGGAGACTCTGCCGAAATTTTCGGAAAATTATGTTGTTTGTAAAATGATTAATGCGACTTATTTGGTTTAAATCGTTTTCTTTAAATAAGTTTTCCTTCACTCTCTCTCTTTAAATGGTTTAGATTTCTGAGCTTTGGCTTACTTAGATTACGTACGCCTTGAGACGTTTCGTAATTTAAGTTCCAGTCAGATTCCGTACCTTCAGGTCGTGACAGTAGGCCTCTAAAGACTCGCCAACACGCCGGTAGTAGGTGATGATCATATCAGTCACCCACAAGCCGTCAGCGGTCTGCTAAACATAACGGCCACCCGGGTATTGAGCGATCAGAAGATCAAAAAGCAAGCCTGCTCATACTCTTGCGAATCCAATCGGTAACACTACCGTACAGTCCGGTCTCTTCGTCTGATATGTCTCATATCCAGCCTGGGGGTGGCAAACTTCAGACCCCAATAGCTTGATAAGTCATGCTGATGTGAGGCCCATAACGATTCGAGAAACTACTGATAACACTTACCAGTAAATCTCAGCAACCCTGGCCAGGGATTTCTTGTTATGGCCAATCAAGCATAGCGCAAAATCAACCCCCAATACCGGGAGAGACGAAATCCCCTCCTATCGCTCATTTCCTCCATGTGACTCGGGACTGTACCCAAAAACCACCGTTTTGAATGTTCTCTTGAACATGGTAAGGTGGAAATCAAAGCACGGTGGGAATCACACAAGACTCTATGACGAACTGGGTCTACAGACTAACCTGTACCAGTGTCTCCAGAGAACTGCTATCTGATGTGAGGTATAATACCATCTAGTAGTTCTCGGCGAGTCCTGTTCAGTGTACCCAGTCTCCACTGAGCACCTGCATACAATCTTTGATGTCAAACACCAATGGATATGGGATCATCCATCGCCCATCATATGGGTCAAGAAACGTATACGCTAGTCTACTCTGGAATATCGATGCCCCGTCTCGATACTCCCACGACTAGGAACAATTGAAGGATGTACTTACGGACTACCCTAGCCCCACTAGTATGATCTTCATCATAATCCTGATAGTCAAGTACACATCCTAAGGGCTTTATTAACATGTAACAGAGAGACAATAAGTGTACATGTTAAGATAAAGTGCAACCAAATAGCATACTATCATGTCGAGCAAGAAAGTCCTCCCTATATATGTCCAAGCATCCACTATAATATACATCATATATACAATAATGGCCTCTAGGGCATACATACAACTAACAAATCCTAGTACAGAAAAAAAAATAATATGTACAAGGGTGACATCGACCTCAACCCGGTCGTGCCCCAAACAAATAATATACAAGCTGGCAGTGACGGCAGTCCACATGTCGGACGCTCGTCCCGCAATATCAAATGTACAAATGAGTCTAAACCGCACTAACATTCCACCCAAGCTATCCACCATGATAATCCAGCCACAACACAGCAAAACACAGAACATCAACGTGAATGTCACGTTCGCAAACTCGTCTAAAAGAACATATAGCAATTAGACGCGTTGTACCGCTCTAATGACATTCACGGTCGCAGATAGAAATGTATGCACTGTAAAGTTTTAAACGGTGTTAAAATATCGACTTCGAAGCACCCTGAATTGCTCCTGAACAAAAGATAACACTATATCCAAAATGGGCAAAACAAACAATACCATTGTACTAATATTCCAGAGACTAGACAACCCTACAAAATTCAAGTCCAAACTCCAAAACAAAACCGGCCACACAAATTTTTTTTCAAGTCTCGCCTGGTCGAATCTGGTGAATGGGGCTCATTTTTGTAGGGTGTTCTAGATGTCTCACAAGTAGCCTTCTGCAATTGTTTAACAAAAATTTTAAAGACTCTGAAAAATCGACAGCAACTGGAATAATCATAGTATTGTTTTGAAGTTGTTTCGGTTTTGACACTTTAACATTGTTTAAACAAGCTAGCTAAGGGTTTACGTGTTGGCTCTGATACTATGCTGGGTTACGGTAGCGCCCCGACTATCAAACCGTGGCCAAATGCGGAACAAAAATTTTCAAAACTGGCGCTGCCACAACCGGATGCCCGGATCTACCTTAAACCCTATACTAGCAAACATATAAAGAGGAGTTAGATGGTTAGACCGAATGAACTAAGCCCTTCGGGTCTTCAACCATCATCCCAAGCTCATAGTGGTGGCGGATCGAATTCGGTTGCCGGTCTTCCTCTATCTACAATGATCCACCCGAGGGAAACGGCGCAAGCTTCAGCCTTGCCTAGCAAGGCAATCGACGCTCCAAGGTTGCTAGCAATAGAGAGTGGACGTGTAGGATTATATCACTATAATTTTCTCTCATCACAAATGCTCAAAAGGGCAACTCAAGAAGAAGAAGAAGGAGGTGAGGAAAATAATAGCATGAGCAACCATGGAAAAAAAGGCTAAGTCCCTCAAGAGAGTGAGAATGATCAAATGAATTATCAAGTGAATAATAATTAAATAATAGGATGGCATGTATAGAATATATGGCTACAATAATTTTCAACCATGCATACAAAATATCTCTTCTCATTTTTCCAATAAACAAATGAGAGCCATGCCTCTCTACATGCCATACCATGCCCATGCCAACTCACCCTTCCACCTCATTTCCCAAATTGATTTTCTAAAATGAAAATCAAATAATGAGGTGGCCATCTTCTAGAAGCTATTCCGTATAAACACGGAATGCAACCCGGTACACGTATCGAAATACATATACGCGTATTCATACAAAAATACGAATAGCCAAGAGAGAAAATGAATAGTGAACAATAATACTAGAATACATATATATATAAACATATATAAATTATTAAATCAAAATCGGATTCAATAATCCGGCTTAATCCTAAGCCGCTAGTATTATCAACCGTCCGATTAAAGTCTGTGCAGCCTGTACACAGATTTAATCGGACACCTGTATGTACCAACATACGTCATCTACACCATATTGCCTGAACCGTGAAAACCCTCTGTGTGGGACTCTAAAGACTCATCAATAAGCTGGCGGTGGGTTTAACTACTGGCACGTCAGCGGCACTAGCTGTACGTAACGGCTACCCAGGAATTGAGCGAAAGGAAGGCCGATGAGCAAACTCATCCGTACCCCTACTGAGCCTGACAGTGACAATCTCCGTATAGTCCGGTCTGTTCGTCTAAGAGTTTCGCATATCGTGTCTAGGGGGTGGTTGAAGTCAGACCCCTAATAACGCGAAATTTAGTGTCAGTATGAAACCCATCATCACCTGAGAAACAACCGATCCTAGATCAGTAATTCTCGACTATCTTGGCCAAGGATTTCTGGTGATGGCCACCCGTGCACTGCGAGACATCAACCACCAATACCGGGAGAGGCGAATACCCGACGATCCGCTCACTGCCTCCATATGGCTTGGGACTGTACCTAATTAAAACCTATTTGCACGAGCCGTGGTAGGGTAGTAATCAAAGAACAGTGGGAACTCACACAAGAAAAATGACGATCTCAGTTCGGCAGACTAACCTGTACACATGTCACTTGGGAACTGTCATCTGACAATAGGTATAATACCAACTAGCATGTTCCCGGCGAATCCGTCCAGTGTACTCATAACCCAATGAGCACCTGTATACTATCTTAGGTGAACAAACTGACACCAATGGCTTGTGAGACCGGCCACCGCCCCTCGTCGGGGTCTCGATAAGCATACACTTGTCTACTCTGGAGTATCGATGCCCAGTCTCGAAACTCCCATGACCAGGGACATTTAAGGATGTGCTTATAGACCACCCAGCTCCCACGTATATGATCGCCATCATAATGCCGGTAGTCAAGCAAGAATCTTATGGGCTCTATAAACATGTAATAGTGATCTTTAATACCACCTAATGCTGTATATGATGATAAAGACAAACCCGATAGCATACTATCATCTCGAGTAAGTCTGTTCTACCGGTATAGTTCCTCCCTCAATCATCACAATCGCGTGCATGCGATTCAATAATTGACTTGAGGGCACTATAACAAACAATCCCTGTTGGAGATAGTGCCCTCAGAGTCAATTATTGGATCACAGGCACGTGATTGCAATGATTGAGGGAGGACCTATCCCGGGACGACAGTCTTGCTCGAGATGATAGTATGCTATCTGGTTTACCTTTATCATCGTGTACTGTTTCAGGTGACCTTACAGGTCGCTATTACACGTTGATAGAGCCCCTAGGATTCTTTCTTGATGACCAGCAGTATGATGGCGATCATACACGTTGGAGCTGGGGTCTATAAGCACATCCTTAAAAGGTCCCTAGTCGTGGGAGTTTCGAGACTGGGCATCGATACTCCATTAGTAGACTAGTGTATACAGTCGAGACCCCGACGAGGGGCGGTGGCCGGTCTTACAAGACACTGGTGTCAGTTGGTTCACCTAAGATGTATACAGGTGCTCATTGGGTTATGAGTACACCGGACAGGACTCGCCGGGAACATGCTAGTTGGTCTTATACCTGACGTCAGATAGCAGTTCCCTGGTGACATGTGTACAGGTTAGTTCATTGACCTGGGGATCGTCATTTGTCTCGTGTGAGTTCCCACTGTACTTTGATTACTACCCTACCACGGCTCAAAGGAGTCGTGCAAACAGGTTTTAGTTGGGTACAGTCCCGAGCCACATGGAGGCAGTGAGCGGATCTTCAGGGGTTCGTCTCTCCCGGTATTGGGGGTGAGGTCGCGCTGTGTCTAGGAGAGCCATTACGCAAAGCCCTCGGCCGAGGCAGGAGATTTACTGGTAGGTATTCCAGTAGTATCTCAGGGCGTTCTGGGCTACACTCCGACACGACTTGTACCGCTTTTGGGGGTCTGACTTTTACCAACCCCCTAGGCCCGACATGCGATGCTCATAGACGAACGGACCGGACTGTACGGATATTGTCACTGACAGGCTCAGTAGGGTGTCAGGATGAGTTCGCTCATCGACGTCCCTTTTGGTCAATAGCTGGTGGCCCGTCACGTATTGGCTTATACCTCTGACGTGCTAGTGGTTAAATCCACGGCCATAGTATTGACGAGTCTTTAGAGTCCACCACACTTTCAGTTACTCAAGTTTTCGGACGAAACGCTGTAGAGGCCGTATGGAGATATGGCAGGGTCCGATCAGATACGTGCGGTATTGCACGGATCAGGATCGGACGGTTTGTACTAGTGGCCGTATGGATATATGGCAGGGTTCGATCAGATACGTGCGGTATTGCACGGATCAGGATCGGACGGATATTACTAGCCGGCTTTGGTTTAAGCCAGATCCTAGTTTAGTACAGTGTAGATTTTGTCTCATTGCATTTGTATCCGGTCGGAATACAGATGCAGGTGTGTATGCACAATTTCGGGGTTTTCCTGTAATTTATTACGGGACCAGTTTTCTGGAGTTGCCAGTTTGCATTCCGTTCCGGCCGGTTTTTCCTTTGTTCTTTCCCGGCCGGACTTTTCCGATGGAGGGGGTTATTTGCAATTGTGCAAATAACATTTTGTGGAGGGGGTTTCTTGCAAATGTTTTCATTATGATATGTTTAGCATCTTTCATCCATGATGGTGCATTAAATGAGATTTGAAAGGTTAAGGTTTGGATGTATGTTTGTTATGATGATGTTTTTGGATATGGTCACCATTCTCTTTATCCTACACTCACCTCCCTTATACATGTTTGTTTTCCCTCCACCATTTTCCTTGGTTGATTTTGGCCGGCCACTTCATGAGGTAGATAGAATGGTTCATTTCATTTTGGTGTGGAGATTTTATCATCCATCTCATTTTAGCTTGACACAAAAATCCCCAAGTTCATATCTTGTTGATTCCTCCATCAAGGCAACTTCACAAACCCTATGAGGCAAAGTAATTCTACACTACTTCTACAGCAAATCTTGGGCGCGTCGGCTAGCCAACTTCGCGCCCGAGTTGCCTCGGTATTGAGGTGGGAGCCCGTAAAAGATACAGACGATGTGGTGCCCTTCCGGCAAGGATGTGACGACCGGAGTTTCCGCGGGAGATCGGGACGATGACGAGAAGACCGGAGGACTCGGATCACTCGGTACATCTCTCACCCCATCTCTAGTTAGCTAGTATAGGTTAATGTTTTCGATCCTGGTATATTGTCCGCGGTAGCGCCAGTTTAAAGTTAAGAAAAATTTTGATTCCGCATTTTGGCCTCGGATTGACGGCCGGGGCGCTGCCGTGGCGCAACATGGTATCAGAGCCAGGCCATTAACTTCGTCTAGCTTCGTTTGATGTGTTTTGCATTTCCGATCGACCAAAATTCCAAAATCTACATTTTCACTCACATCAGTTTTCTGTATAATTTTTCCTGGCTCTAAAAATTTTTCAGGTTGTCTCAGTATGATGAGCAGGGAGTTCTAAGACTGCTGTAAAAATTCGACGCAGTGAGTCTATCAGTGAAGCGCGGAACCGCGGCCAAACCCCCCCTTGGGCCGCGGTTCCGCCGCACATTGGTGTCCTCACTGTGTCCAATTTCTCCAGTGGGCTTCTGGGCTGATTTTATGGGTTTTGGAATATTAAAATTGGGCCCAGAATTTCTGTGAGTGCTACAGTATTGCTTGGGGGCCCGCTTGTTAATTTTTGATCGATCGGATATTTTAAACACATTATTTCACAGTATTTACATTATATCTGCGACCGTGAATGTCACTTGATCGGTAAATCCTGTCTAACTGCTATAGCCCAGTTAGACGGATTTGCGAACGTGACTTTTCACGTTGATGTTCTATGTTTATGCTGTGTTGTTGCGGATCGGTCGTGGGGGATAGCCTGGATGCAATGCTAGTACAGTTTTGTTTTATATGTACATTTGATATTGCGGGGCGAGCGTCCGACATGTGGACTGCCGTCACTGCCTGTTTGTATTATTCTTTTGGGGCACGACCTGGTTGCGGTCGATGTACCCGTTGTATGTATATTTTACTTTCTGTACTAGGATTGCCCCGCGGTGGGGTGCACGGATAGCCGGGTTCTGGAGGGCAACAAACCCGCATCTCATGGCATTGGGACGGAGGGGGCTTCACTCCAGGATTGGCGGGCTATTCGCCGCACTCGTATGGGGTACAGGATTGACCCAGGAGGGGTGCCCAAGTTACCGGATTCCATGAAGTGCTGGGTGGTCCATTCACGGTGCTGAAAGGGGCTGCCTCGCTTCAGGTTTTGGCGGGTGACTTGCCGCGCCCGTAGGGGTCTAGGATTTTCATTGCACAGGCTATCCACACGACCAGGGGAACGTCGGGTTTCAGCAGCGGCTCTGTGAAACCCGGGGATCCCAGATATTTGTATTGTTCTGTGATGCTGTATATTTCTGTGATGTTGCATTTTATCACGCCTTGAGCGAATATAATATATTGGTATATATATTAGTAGATGTTGTATATGTTTTGCATCCGCGCTAGTCCAGTCCCCGCTCTGTCGTTAGTTAGCTAACCTAACGAGTAATGACGGGACCCAGTGGCGAATGCGGATGGCATATACGTACATCAGTATATTTTCGTTCTTTGTGTTGTGATCAATTGATGGGACTGCGTTGATTCGGATCAATGCAAGCTAAACAAACCTATTCTAATGTTGTTGGAACATTTTTCAAAAAGCTGTTATTGCAAGGACGTTCACTTTTGTTTTGCATCGTGGTATTCATTTGGAATATCCTGCTCCTCAGTCGACGAGGCAAGGGCCGAGATCCCTTCACCGGGAGTGACCCCTTGGACAGAAGTTTGCGTCAGGGCATTAACTTCACTATAGCCGATTACTTTTTCTTTGCATCGTGGTATTCAGTTGGAATATCCTGCACCTCATTCTACGGGGAAAGAGCCGAGATCCCTTCACCGGGAGTGACCTCTTTAGTAAAGGTTTTCGTCACTATATTTTTATAAAAAGTTATCCAGTTCCTTCAACGATATCAAGTTCATTACGTTAAAGGTTTTTCGCCAAAAACCAGTCGTAGCCCTCCGTCATTTCAGATCAGCATTGCTTAGTATTCGCGCTGCGTTTGTCGTTGCTATTCGCCGAGGCGTAGTGTGCGGTAGCTTTGTTGTGCTATTCTGTCGCATGGATATGTGGATTGGTTAGGACAGTCGTACGACTTTGTTGATTATTCGTCAAGGGTCGTGCGGGTGGGTTTAACGCAATCAAGATAATGACGGGCTGAACTTGACTAGGACCTTTTGATTTGTTGATTATTCGTCAAGGTCACTTGGGTCCTAGGGGTAAAAATCACATCGGGAGTTTCAAAAGAACTGAAACTTGCCAGGCATGCGCATACCTTCTGGAGTGTGGTGACGTGAGTGGATTCCGTCATGTTATCATGCGATGATAGTTGGATCCCGATTCCCACTGATGAGTTGGTTTACTCCTCGGGTGACCCCGACTAATTCTTCTTTCAGGTTTGGGGAAGAATTTGAGGTTACAGTGGGAGGTTTCCAGATTAGATAAAGTGATAACAATTCTGATCTAGGTTAGAGTGCACGCTGAGTGTTTCTTTTCTCTCTCTCTTTGGCAGCGACCATTGACCCGACCCTGGACTTTGATTCAGTGACCAAGTTGACCGAATCTTCTTAACACTGGCTTTTGGATTGTCAGAGTTGCAAACCTCATTGCCACTCCTACTTTTACCCTTTTCTCCAGGACACCCCGTATTACTACGAACGTCCACTTCCATTGGACAAAACCATCGTATGGTTATATACGAACTCGAAGGACTTCGAGGATGGTTTCTGGTTCTGGAGAAAACGAATAGGATTATTCAGTTGTCTTTTCTTTTCACCTTCTCTCATTGCGAGTACTCCTTGGTTTAGGAGATAGTACACCTATTATGCAAATTGGATAGTCTTCTTCCAAACCTTAGGCTGGTGCCGAACGGTGGGGAATGAAGAAAACCAATTAGCATAACGATGGTGTGCAGAAGGTATTAAGTTAAGACAAATAAAGGGATTAGTAAGAGGGCAAAGTAAATTGCGACTGCCATTCACGACCAAACTGAGTATTTCTTCGCCAATCCTAAATCACCTTTGTATTTCTCTAGAACACTCCGTATCACTACGAAGATCCACAGTTTATTGGATACTCCATCGTATGGTTATATACGAACTCGAAAGGAACTTGTTCCAGTTCGGGGATGGATTCTGGTCCAGGAGAAATAGGAATAAGGTTTATTCGGTTGTCTTTTCTCTTCACCCTCTCTCGCATTGCGAGTGCTCCTAGGATTAGGACAGTACACCCTTTATGCTTATTGGATAGTCTTCTTCCAAACCATAGGCTGGTGCCGAACGGTAGGGAAGGAAGAAAACCATTTGGCCTAAGGGGTGTGCAGAAGGTAATGAATAAAGACATATAAAGGGATTTGGAGAGGTGGCAAAGAATTATACGGTTATAGTTGTGAATCTGGATAATGGTAGAGGCATTACTAGGAATACCAGGATACCCTATCGAAACATTTCAATGTTTCAGTTCAGCTGTGTACTGTTAAAAGAAAACTGATTTCCCGATTGGACACTTGCTCCAGGGTATGTATTTACCAGGTTTGATTCTCACATCTGTATGGTTTTACAGATGATGAGTGGGAGTAAGTTATTGGGAATAGGGTAATCATCCTCATTATATCTGGATTCGTTGTAATCGGTGATATTTGAGGAGATCATCTGGGCTGTTTGCCGGTCGGCAAATATTTGGTTTTGAATATCCGCTGTTGTGCACCAATTTCAAATTGATATATCTGTACGTCTATTTTCATAGAGTGAGATATACCTTTTGATATTATGTCGATGACATTTACCTATATCAGTGGATGGTTAGGTAAGGAGCATTAAACAGCGGTGTAATTCTTCTTAACCATAAGTACAGTTTTCAACCTACGACACACAGTGAAAGAGTTGTTAGACTCAGCGGACTTATACAGAGTATTGTATGTTGTCCAGTGTCTATTAGGACAGAGGGGTTGGTCCTCATACTATATTCTGTTTACTTTTAACTTCTCTAATTCTTAGACATGTGATTCGTAGAAACACAGGGTCTGAGTTTTGAGGAGTTTTTGGTATAAGAATAGAGTAGAGAACCAGGTATTGCAAGTATCGGGATTCTTCAAGGTGATCGAAGATGTAGATACTTGTGTATGATATTCAGTTGATAGTAATGATAAAGAGAAATTGCTTATCTTTCAGGTTACTCATAATTGGAAGCATTCCTAAGTTGAGTAACGCTGATCGGCCTCCTTCCATTTAGTTGACATGCACTGGAGATAGCTGCATGATTTGAATCTGGTTCATTTAAATCAGTGCCTCTGGTTCTATATTGGATATAGAACAGTTCATATCTTAACGATGTTAAGGTACGGGGAGTTGTCCAGCTTATGATTAAAACCAGACACTGGACAACTCAAGGCACGTTTCTGTAATGGCTGTTTGTGGGTTGACCCAGGCTATGACGAGGGTTGACTTTCTACCATCTGGAAGATCAATAGTGATATTATTCTTAACTCGCCACATTTTAAAAAGAAATGGTTATTTTTCAGAAAACAGTAGTGGGAGTATGGTAGAACTGGAAGCGATTCCAGAACCGCAAACAATTACTGAAGATTTGATAAGGAACCTAAAGATTCAATCTGATTTGACATTCCATTGGCCACTCCGCAGATAAGGTGGGTAACTTCAGGCACCCGAGAGGTACTCCGGTAGCCTCAAGGACGGTGACAAGGAAGTTCTTGTTTACCCACACTTGCCATTGTTGTTGTTCCAGGCTGCGAGACCCGGCAGGAGGATGAGTATAGCGTCGTTCTAAACTAGCTTTAGAAGTGCACGTCTATATGACTCTGCCAGAGGGTTGTCGTAGTCAGTGGGAGCAGCGGAAGCATTGGTGGACATCAGGCTTATGTCTATTTATAGACTAAAGCAGATATAGCGGAGATAGATCATCTATTTCTGATGTGACAGTCATAGGTTTGACGTCATCAGAATAGGGGATGGATCTGTTAAGAAGGTAGTAGGGTGTGATGTCCTGGTTTTGGATGACATACAGAGAATAGGAAAGGAAACTCCTATAATACGATCGGTTATACTTTGGTTGTCACACAATGGTTTCTCCACACAGGACTTCGATATTATATCGGACATTCTGGTTACTAGATCTATGGTTTTAGATATAGATTTGGGTGGTTTCCTAATCTGGGTACCTTGACAGCATTCTATGAGTATTTAGAATGGACGACTCTTGGCACGGTAGTACACCTGCAGGTAATGGAGTCACCCTCTCTAAAGGTGTCTTACAGACTAAAGGGGAGAGGGATACGCATGATTGACAGATCACTTGCTTAGGCAATTGAGTCAATCATGAGATGTCAAGTACCACACCAGATGTTGTTCTTGCAGTAGCTGCAATAAGCTGATATTAATCCAATCCTGAAGAAACAGTCGGAAGCAGTTTTTAGAACATAAGTTGATGTTCTAGGGATGTGATAACGACAGCCTCTTTTAGGAGACGGTTATCATTCCAGGCTTCCAAGGTGACATGGATGGCAGAGTGGCTGTCAGAGTTATAGTTTCTCCTTCTGACGAGGGGCAGTATTTTCGACAGGTGGTCCAAGGCAATACTGAGGGAGGCATGGCGCTGGGTACTGATTAAGTTCAGTTATCGATACAGTCTAAGAAGTTTGGATTTGGAGTTCATTTATGAGCTAGGTCCCATCAGATATCCAGACATACTCTAAGACAGGTATTGCTCATTTCGGAAGATGGCTTTCTCCGCGAACTTGAGATATAGAGAGACATAGAAAGAAACATCTGTTGGAGATAGTGCCCTCAGAGTCAATTATTAGGTCACAGGTACGTGATTGTAATGATTGAGGGAGGACCTATCCCGGTAGGACAGTCTTACTCGAGATGATAGTATGCTATCCGGTTTACCTTTATCATCGTGTACTGTTTTAAGTGACATGACGCGTCGCTATTACACGTTGATAGAGCCTCTAGGATTCTTGCTTGACCACCAGCAGTATGAGGGCGATCATATAAGTGGGAGCTGGGGGTCTATAAGCATATCCTTAATAGGTCCCTAGTCGTGTGAGTTTCGAGACAGGCATCGATACTCCATAGTAGACTAGTGTATACAGTCGAGACCCCGACGAGGGGCGGTGGCCGGTCTCACAAGCCACTGGTGTCAGTTGGATCACCTAAGATGTATACAGGTGCTCATTGGGTTATGAGTACACCGGACAGGACTCGCCGGGAACATGCTAGTTGGTCATATACCAGACGTCAGATGGCAGTTCCCTGGTGACATGTGTGCAGGTTAGTTCATCGACCTGGGGATCGTCATTTGTCTCGTGTGAGTTCCCACTGTACTTTGATTACTACCCTACCACGGCTCAAAGGAGTCGTGCAAACAGGTTTTAGTTGGGTACAGTCCCGAGCCACATGGAGGCAGTGAGCGTATCCTCAGGGGTTCGTCTCTCCCGGTATTGGGGGTGAGGTCGTGCTGTGTCTAGGAGAGCCATTACACAAAGTCCTTGGCCAAGGCAAGGAGATTTACTGGTAGGTATTCCAGTAGTATCTCAGGGTGTTCTGGGCTACACTCCGACACGACTTGTACCGATTTTGGGGGTCTGACTTTTACCAACCCCCTAGGCCCGCCATGCGATACTCATAGACGAACGGACCGGACTGCACGGATATTGTCACTGACAGGCTCAGTAGGGTGTCAGGCTGAGTTCGCTCACAGACGTCCCTTTTGGTCAATACCTGGTAGCCCGTTATGTATTGGCTTATACCTCTAACGTGCTAGTGGTTAAATCCACAACCAAGGTGTTGACGAGTCTTTAGAGTCCCCCATATTTCAGTTACTCAGCTTTCGGGCGAAAGGTTGTAGAGGCCGTATGGAGATATGGCAAGGTCCGATCAGATACGTGCGGTATTGCACGGATCAGGATCGGACAGTCTGTACTATAGGCCGTATGCATATATGGCAGGGTTTGATCAGATACGTGCGGTATTGCACGGATCAGGATCGAACAGATATTACTAGCCGACTTTGGTATAAGCCGGATCCTAGTATAGTACAGTGTAGATTTTGTCTCACTGCATTTGTATTTCGGTCGAAATACAGATGCAGGTGTGTATGCACAGTATCGGGGTTTTCCTGTAATTTATTACGGGACCAGTTTTCTGGAGTTGCCAGTTTGCTTTCCGTTTCGGCCAATTTCCATTGTTCCGTTCATTGGCCGAAGATTGGAGGAGGAGGGTTTATTTGCATTGTTGCAAATAGGCATTTGTGGAGGGGGTTCTTTGCATCTTGTAGTATCATGATGGTTTTCATGATGTGCACCATCATTGACTTCTCCTTCTCATGATGGCTTGACTTTTAGTGGGCATGATGGTTGTTGATGATGAGGGGTGAGGTTGGTTGAGTGTGGGTTTATTGTTGTGATCATTTCCTTTTTGGCATGATAGCCTTCTCTCTCTCCATTGCATTATTGGATGGCTCTCTCATTTTCTATCATACTCTCCCTCATTCTCACTCACCCCTCATTGTAGTGGCCGGCCAAGTCCTAGTTGGGCTATCCAAATATTGTAGTGGGGTTTTTGGTGTTGATTTCATGTTCCAAAATCCACAAGTTCCTCCACAAAAACTCCTTGCATCATCCCTCCACCACAATGGCATCTCCAATACCCCAAAAGTGAGACACAAGCTCTACCAAACATTCTACAGCAAATCTTGGGCACGTCGAGTAGCCGGCTTCGTGCCCGAGTTGCCTCGGCATTGAGGTGGGAGCCCGTAAACAAAGTAGGCGATGTGGTGCACTTCCGGCAACGAGGAGGAGACGGGACTTTTCCGCGGGAGATCGGGACCATGACGAGAAGACCGGAGGACTTGGATCGTCGGTATATCTCTAACCCATCTTCTAGTTAGCTTAGACTTGTTAATGGTTACGATCCGGGTGTTTAGTGCGCGGTGGTGCCGGTTTGCTAAGTCCGCAAAAATTAAAGTTTTTCACCGCTTCCGCATTCCGGCGTCGCATTGACGGCCGGGGCACCGCCGTGCACTTACAGTGGTATCAGAGCCTCGCCATTAACTTAGTCTAGCTTGGTGTAGTGTGTTTTTCTGTTTTGATCGATCGAATGTTCCAAAACTACATTTTTGTTAGCATCAGTTTTCTGTTGGAAATTTTTGGTCTCGAAAATTTTTTCAGGTTGTAAAATATTGATGTACTGAAAAATCTAAGAGCTCTGTAAAAATTCGACGAAGTAACTCCACAGTTGGAGCGCGGAACCGCCGCGAAAACCCCCTTCCCGCCGCCCTTCCGCCGCACACTGTGGAGATCACTTCACCAATTTTTTACAGAGGCCTTCTGGGCTTAAAATATGGGTTTTGGAATATTAAAATTGGGCCCAGGATTTCTGTGAGTGCTACAGTTTTGATTGGGGGCCCACTTGTTAATTTTTGATCGATCGGATATTTTAAACACATTTTTCACAGTATTTACATTATATCTACGACCGTGAATGTCACTTGATCGGTAAATCCGGTCTAACTGCTATAGCCCGGTTAGACGGATTTGCGAACGTGACTTTCACGTTGATGTTTTGTTTTTGCTGTGATGTTGCGGATCGGTCGTGGGGGATAGCCTGGATGCAATGCTAGTACAGTTTTGTTGTATTATGTACATTTGATATTGCGGGGCGAGCGTCCGACATGTGGACTGCCGTCACTGCCTGTTTGTATTATTATTTTGGGGCACGACCTGGTTGCGGTCGATGTACCCGTTGTATGTATATTTTACTTTCTGTACTAGGATTGCCCCGCGGAGGGGTGCACGGATAGCCGGGTTCTGGAGGGCAACAAGCCCGCATCTCATGGCATTGAGACGGAAGGGGCTTCACTCTAGGATTGGCGGGCTATTCGCCGCACTCGTAGGGGGTACAGGTTGACCCAGGAGGGGTGCCCAAGTTACCGGATTCCGTGAAGTGCTGGGTGGTCCATTCACGTTGCTGAAGGGGGCTGCCTCGCTTCAGGTTTTGGCGGGTAACTTGCCGCGCCCGTAGGGGTCTAGGATTTCATTGCACAGGCTATCCACACGACCAGGGGAACGTCGGGTTTCAGCGGCTCTGTGAAACCCGGGGATCCCAGATATCTGTATTGTTCTGTGATGCTGTTCATTCTCTGTGATGTTGCATTTTATTCACGCCTTGAGCGAATATAATATATTGGTATATATATTAGTAGATGTTGTATATGTTTTGCATCCGCGCTAGTCCAGTCCCCGCTCTGTCGTTAGTTAGCTAACCTAACGGGTAATGACGGGACCCAGTGGCGAATGCGGATGGCATATACGTACATCAGTATATTTTCGTTCTTTTTGGTGTGATCAATTGATGGGACTGCATTGATTCGGATCAATGCAAGTTAAAAACAAACCTAATCTGATGTTGTTGGAACACTTTTTCAAAAAGCTGTTATTGCAAGGACGTTCACTTTTGTTTTGCATCGCGGTATTCATTTAGAATATCCTGCTCCTCAGTCGACGAGGCAAGGGCCGAGATCCCTTCACCGGGAGTGACCCCTTGGACAGAAGTTTGCGTCAGGGCATTAACTTCACTATAGCCGATTACTTTTGTTTTGCACCGTGGTATTCAGTTGGAATATCCTGCACCCCATTCTATGGGGAAAGAGCCGAGATCCCTTCACCGGGAGTGACCTCTTTAGCAACGGTTTTCGTCACTATATTTTCAAAAAGCTATCAGTTCCTTCAACGATATCAAGTTCTTTACGTTAAAGGTTTTCGCCAGAAACCATTCGTAGCCCTCCGTCGTTTCATATGGGTAGTCAATAGTATTCAAGCTGTGTTTGTTGGCCAAAGTCAAGGCACAGTGTTTTGGTAGCTGTTGGTTATTCATATGCAGCATAGATAGATGCGTTGGTTTGGGACAGTCGTATAGCCTTGTTGGCCAAAGTCAAGGGCTTGTGCGGGTGGATTCGAATCAACCTGGAGAATGACGGGTAGAACTTGACATGTGACTTATGATTTGTTGGCCAAAGTCAAGGTCATAAGAGCATGGGGCAGAAATCACATCGGGAGTTTCAAAAGAACTGAAACTTGCCAGATATGCGCATACCTTCTGGAGTATGATACCGTGGGCGGATTCCGTCACGTTGTCATGCGATGAGAGTTGGATCCCGATTCTCACTGATGAGTTAGTATACTCCTCGGGTGACCCCGACTAATTCTTCTTTCAGGTTTGGAGGAGAATTTGAGGTACAGTGGGAGGATTCCAGATTAGATAAATTGGTGACCATTCTGATCTAGGTTAGAGTGCACGCTGAGTGTTTCTTTTCTCTCTCTCTTTGGCAGCGACCATTGACCCGACCCTAAGACTTTGACTCAGTGACCAAGTTGACCGAACCTTCTTAACACCGGCTTTTGGATTGCCAGAGTTGCAGACCTCTTTGCCACTCCTACTTTTACTCTTTTCTCCGGGACACCCCGTATTACTACGAACGTCCACTTCCATTGGACAAAACCATCGTATGGTTAGATACGAACTCGAAAGAATTTATTCGAGGATGGTTTCCGGTTCTGGAGAAAACGGATGGGATTATTCAGTTGTCTTTTCCTTTTACCCTCTCTCAGGTTACGAGTACTCCTTGGTTTAGGGGTAGTACACCTATTACGCAAATTGGATTGTCTTCTTCCAAACCTTAGGCTGGTGCCGACCGGTAGGGAATGAAGAAAACCAATTAGCATAACGATGGTGTGCAGAAGGTATTAAGTTCAGACAAAGCAAGGGATTAGTAAGAGGGCAAAGTAAATTGCAACAGATATTCACGACCAAACCAGGTATTTCGTTACCACTCCCACATCACCTTTGTATTTCTCCATGACACTCCGTATCACTACGAAGATCCACAGTTTATTTGGATACTCCATCGTATGGTTATATACGAACTCGAAAGGAACTTGTTCCAGTTCGGGGATGGATTCTGGTTCAGGAGAAATAGGAATAAGATTTATTCAGGTGTCTTTTATCTTCACCTTCTCTCGCATTGCGAGTGTTCCTAGGATTGGGACATTACACCCATTATGCTTATTGGATAGTCTTCTTCCAAACCATAGGCTGGTGCCGAACGGTAGGGAAGGAAGAAAACCATTTGGCCTAAAAGGGTGTGCAGAAGGTAAAGACTAAAGACATATGAAGGGATTTGGAGAGGTGGCAAAGAACTATACGGTTACAGTCGTGAATCTGGAAGAGGCATTACTAGGAATACCAGAATACCCCATCGGAACATTTCAATGTTTCAGTTTCACTGTGTAATGTTAAAGGAAAACTGATTTCCCGATTAGATACTTACTCCAGGGTATGTATTTACCAGGTACGATTCTCACATCTGTATGGTTTTACAGATGATGAGTGGGGGTAAGTTATTGGGAATTGGGTGATTATCCTCATTATATCAGGATTCGTTGTAATCGGTGATATTTGAGGAAATCACCTGGGCTGTTTGCCGGTCGGCAAATATTTGGTTTTGAATATCCGATGTTATGCACCAATTTCAAATTGATATATCTGTACGTCTATTTTCATAGAGTGAGATATACCTTTTTGAAATTATGTCTACGACATTTACCTATATCAGTGGATGGTTAGGTAAGGAGCATTAAACAGCGGTGTAATTCTTCTTAACCATAAGTACAGATTTCAACCTACAACACACAGTGAATGAGTTATCAGACTCAAGGGACTTATGCAGAGTATTGTATGTTGTCCAGGGTCCATCAGGACAGAGGGGTTGGTCCTCGTACTATATTCGGTTTACTTATGACTTCTCTAGTTTTTAGACAGGTGTTTCGTAGGAAACACAGGGTCCGAATTTTGAGAAGTTATAGGTATTTGAATGGAGTAGAGAACCAGGTGTAGCAAGTATCGGGATTCTTCAAAGTGATCGAAGATGTAGATACTTGTATTTGGTATTCAGTTGATAGTAATGATAAAGAGATCTTGCTTCTCTTTCAGGTTACTCATAATTGGAAGTATTCCTAAGTTGAGTAACGCTGATCGGCCTCCTTCCATTTTGTTGACATGCGCTGGGGACAGCTGCATGATTTGAATCTGGTTTAATTAAATCAGTGCCTCTGTTTCTATATTGGATATAGAACAGTTCATATCTTAACGAAGTCAAGGTACGGGGAGTTGTCCGGTTTATGATTAAAACCAGACACTGGACAACTCAAGGCACGTTTCTGTAATGGCTGTTTGTGGGTTGACCCAGGCTATGACGAGGGTTGACTTTCTACCATTTGGATGAACAATAGCAATATTGTTCTAGACTCGCCACAGTTTTATTAAAAATGGATTTTTTTCAGAAAAACAGAAGTGGGAGTATGGTAGAACTGGAAGTGATTCCAGAACCACAAACGATTACTGAAGATTTGATAAGGAACCTAAAGATTCAATCTGGATTGACATTCCATTGGCCACTCCACAGATAAGGTGGGTAACTTCAGGCACCCGAGAGGCACTACGGTAGCCTCAAGGACGGTGACAGGGAAGTTCTTGTTTACCCACAATTGCCATTGCTGTTGTTCCAGGTTACGAGACCCGGCGGGAGGATGAGTATAGCGTCGTTCTAAACCAGTTTTAGAAGTGTACGTCTATATGACTCTGCCAGAGGGTTATCGTAGTCAGTGGGAGCAGCGGAAGCATTGGTGGACAGGTTGCTTATGTCTATTTATAGACTAGAGCAGATGTAGCGGAGATAGATCATCTATTTCTGACGTGACAGTCATGGATTTGACTTCATCAGAATAGGGGATGGATCTGTTGAGAAGGTAGTAGGGTGTGATATCCTGGTATTTGGATGATATACACAGAGTAGGAAAAGAAACTCCTACACTACGATCGGTTATACTTTGGTCGTCACACAGTGGTTTCTCCACAATGGAAATGGATTTTGTATCAGACATACTGGTTACTAGATCTATGGTTTTAGATCTAGATTTGGGTGGTTTCCCAATCAGGGTACTTGACAGCATTCTAAGAGTATTTAGGATGGACGACTCCTGGCACGGTAGTATACCTGCAGGTGATGGAGTCACCCTCTCTGAAGCTGTCTTACAGACTAAAGGGGAGAGGGACGTGCATGATTGGCAGATCACTTGCTCAGGCAATTGAGTCAATCGTGAGATGTCAAGTACCACACCAGATGTTGTTCTTGCACTAGATGCAATAAGTTGACATTAATCCAATCCTGGAGAAACGGTCGGAAGCACTTTTAGAACATAAGTAGATGTTCTAGGGATATGATAACGACAGCCTTATTCAGGAGAGAGTTATCATTCCAGGCTTCCAAGGTGACTTGGACGACAAGGAGGTTGTCAGAGCTATAGTTTTCCTTCTGATGAGGGGCAGTTTTTTGGACAGGTGGTCCAAGGCAATACTGAGGGAGGCATGGTGCGCAGGATACTGATTAAGTTCAGTTGACGATACAGTCTAAGAAGTTTGGATTTGGAGTTCATTTATGAACTATGTCCCATCAGACATCCAGACACATTCTAAGACAGGTATTGCTCATTTCGGGAGATGGGTTTCTCCGCGAACTTGAGATATAGAGAGACATAGAAAGAAACAACTAAGCGGATCCACTCACTGAGGCTATTCCTCGAACGCAATAGTTCCGCAAACGAGCTTTGTGAGACTGACTAGTAGAGGAGTTGGATGTTCGGTATCACACGGGCTGTGAGTATGCGACATCGCAATAATTAGCCTTGAGTGCAAGTGGGAGATTGTTGGAGATAGTGCCCTCAGAGTCAATTATTAGGTCACAGGTACGTGATTGTAATGATTGAGGGAGGACCTATCCCGGTAGGACAGTCTTACTCGAGATGATAGTATGCTATCCGGTTTACCTTTATCATCGTGTACTGTTTTAAGTGACATGACGCGTCGCTATTACACGTTGATAGAGCCCCTAGGATTCTTGCTTGACCACCAGCAGTATGAGGGCGATCATATAAGTGGGAGCTGGGGGTCTATAAGCATATCCTTAATAGGTTCCTAGTCGTGTGAGTTTCGAGACAGGGCATCGATACTCCATAGTAGACTAGTGTATACAGTCGAGACCCCGACGAGGGGCGGTGGCCGGTCTCACAAGCCACTGGTGTCAGTTGGATCACCTAAGATGTATACAGGTGCTCATTGGGTTATGAGTACACCGGACAGGACTCGCCGGGAACATGCTAGTTGGTCATATACCAGACGTCAGATGGCAGTTCCCTGGTGACATGTGTGCAGGTTAGTTCATCGACCTGGGGATCGTCATTTGTCTCGTGTGAGTTCCCACTGTAATTTGATTACTACCCTACCACGGCTCAAAGGAGTCGTGCAAACAGGTTTTAGTTGGGTACAGTCCCGAGCCACATGGAGGCAGTGAGCGTATCCTCAGGGGTTCGTCTCTCCCGGTATTGGGGGTGAGGTCGTGCTGTGTCTAGGAGAGCCATTACACAAAGTCCTTGGCTAAGGCAAGGAGATTTACTGGTAGGTATTCCAGTAGTATCTCAGGGTGTTCTGGGCTACACTCCGACACGACTTGTACCGCTTTTGGGGGTCTGACTTTTACCAACCCCCTAGGCCCGCCATGCGATACTCATAGACGAACGGACCGGACTGCACGGATATTGTCACTGACAGGCTCAGTAGGGTGTCAGGCTGAGTTCGCTCACAGACGTCCCTTTTGGTCAATACCTGGTAGCCCGTTATGTATTGGCTTATACCTCTAACGTGCTAGTGGTTAAATCCACAACCAAGGTGTTGACGAGTCTTTAGAGTCCCCCACATTTCAGTTACTCAGCTTTCGGGCGAAAGGTTGTAGAGGCCGTATGGAGATATGGCAAGGTCCGATCAGATACGTGCGGTATTGCACGGATCAGGATCGGACAGTCTGTACTATAGGCCGTATGCATATATGGCAGGGTTTGATCAGATACGTGCGGTATTGCACGGATCAGGATCGAACAGATATTACTAGCCGACTTTGGTATAAGCCGGATCCTAGTATAGTACAGTGTAGATTTTGTCTCACTGCATTTGTATTTCGGTCGAAATACAGATGCAGGTGTGTATGCACAGTATCGGGGTTTTCCTGTAATTTATTACGGGACCGGTTTTCTGGAGTTGCCAGTTTTCTTTCCGTTTCGGCCAATTTCCATTGTTCCGTTCATTGGCCGAAGATTGGAGGAGGAGGGTTTATTTGCATTGTTGCAAATAGGCATTTGTGGAGGGGTTCTTTGCATCTTGTAGCATCATGATGGTTTTCATGATGTGCACCATCATTGACTTCTCCTTCTCATGATGGCTTGACTTTTAGTGGGCATGATGGTTGTTGATGATGAGGGGTGAGGTTGGTTGAGTGTGGGTTTATTGTTGTGATCATTTCCTTTTTGGCATGATAGCCTTCTCTCTCTCCATTGCATTATTGGATGGCTCTCTCATTTTCTATCATACTCTCCCTCATTCTCACTCACCCCTCATTGTAGTGGCCGGCCAAGTCCTAGTTGGGCTGTCCAAATATTGTAGTGGGGTTTTTGGTGTTGATTTCATGTTCCAAAATCCACAAGTTCCTCCACAAAAACTCCTTGCATCATCCCTCCACCACAATGGCATCTCCAATACCCCAAAAGTGAAACACAAGCTCTACCAAACATTCTACAGCAAATCTTGGGCACGTCGAGTAGCCGGCTTCGTGCCCGAGTTGCCTCGGCATTGAGGTGGGAGCCCGTAAACAAAGTAGGCGATGTGGTGCACTTCCGGCAACGAGGAGGAGACGGGACTTTTCCGCAGGAGATCGGGACCATGATGAGAAGACCGGAGGACTTGGATCGTCGGTATATCTCTAACCCATCTTCTAGTTAGGTTAGACTTGTTAATGGTTACGATCCGGGTGTTTAGTGCGCGGTGGTGCCGGTTTGCTAAGTCCGCAAAAATTAAAGTTTTTCACGGCTTCCGCATTCCGGCGTCGGATTGACGGCCGGAGCGCCGCCGTGCACTTACAACATCTAGGCGGATCCACTCACTGAGGCTTTTCCTCGAACGCAATAGTTTCGCAAACAGGCTTTGTGTGACTGACTAGTAGAGGAGTTGGGTGTTCGGTATCACACGGGCTGTGAGTATGCGACATCGCAATAATTAGCCTTGAGTGCAAGTGGGAGATTGTTGGAGATAGTGCCCTCAGAGTCAATTATTGGATCACAGGCACGTGATTGCAATGATTGAGGGAGGACCTATCCCGGGACGACAGTCTTGCTCGAGATGATAGTATGCTATCTGGTTTACCTTTATCATCGTGTACTGTTTCAGGTGACCTTACAGGTCGCTATTACACGTTGATAGAGCCCCTAGGATTCTTGCTTGATGACCAGCAGTATGATGGCGATCATACACGTGGGAGCTGGGGTCTATAAGCACATCCTTAAAAGGTCCCTAGTCGTGGGAGTTTCCAGACTGGGCATCGATACTCCATTAGTAGACTAGTGTATACAGTCGAGAACCCGACGAGGGGCGGTGGCCAGTCTCACAAGCCACTGGTGTCAGTTGGTTCACCTAAGATGTATACAGGTGCTCATTGGGTTATGAGTACACCGGACAGGACTCGCCGGGAACATGCTAGTTTGTCTTATACCTGACGTCAGATAGCAGTTCCCTGGTGACATGTGTACAGGTTAGTTCATTGACCTGGGGATCGTCATTTGTCTCGTGTGAGTTCCCACTGTACTTTGATTACTACCCTACCACGGCTCAAAGGAGTCGTGCAAACAGGTTTTAGTTGGGTACAGTCCCGAGCCACATGGAGGCAGTGAGCGGATCTTCAGGGGTTCGTCTCTCCCGGTATTGGGGGTGAGGTCGCGCTGTGTCTAGGAGAGCCATTACGCAAAGCCCACGGCCGAGGCAGGAGATTTACTGGTAGGTATTCCAGTAGTATCTCAGGGCGTTCTGGGCTACACTCCGACACGACTTGTACCGCTTTTGGGGGTCTGACTTTTACCAACCCCCTAGGCCCGACATGCGATGCTCATAGACGAACGGACCGGACTGTACGGATATTGTCACTGACAGGCTCAGTAGGGTGTCAGGATGAGTTCGCTCATCGACGTCCCTTTTGGTCAATAGCTGGTGGCCCGTCACGTATTGGCTTATACCTCTGACGTGCTAGTGGTTAAATCCACGGCCATAGTATTGACGAGTCTTTAGAGTCCACCACACTTTCAGTTACTCAAGTTTTCGGGCGAAACGCTGTAGAGGCCGTATGGAGATATGGCAGGGTCCGATCAGATACGTGCGGTATTGCACGGATCAGGATCGGACGGTTTGTACTAGTGGCCGTATGGATATATGGCAGGGTTCGATCAGATACGTGCGGTATTGCACGGATCAGGATCGGACGGATATTACTAGCCGGCTTTGGTTTAAGCCAGATCCTAGTTTAGTACAGTGTAGATTTTGTCTCATTGCATTTGTATCCGGTCGGAATACAGATGCAGGTGTGTATGCACAATTTCGGGGTTTTCCTGTAATTTATTACGGGATCAGTTTTCTGGAGTTGCCAGTTTGCATTCCGTTCCGGCCGGTTTTTCCTTTGTTCTTTCCCGGCCGGACTTTTCCGATGGAGGGGGTTATTTGCAATTGTGCAAATAACATTTTGTGGAGGGGGTTTTCTTGCAAATGTTTTCATTATGATATGTTTAGCATCTTTCATCCATGATGGTGCATTAAATGAGATTTGAAAGGTTAAGGTTTGGATGTATGTTTGTTATGATGATGTTTTTGGATATGGTCACCATTCTCTTTATCCTACACTCACCTCCCTTATACATGTTTGTTTTCCCTCCACCATTTTCCTTGGTTGATTTTGGCCGGCCACTTCATGAGGTAGATAGAATGGTTCATTTCATTTTGGTGTGGAGATTTTATCATCCATCTCATTTTAGCTTGACACAAAAATCCCCAAGTTCATATCTTGTTGATTCCTCCATCAAGGCAACTTCACAAACCCTATGAGGCAAAGTAATTCTACACTACTTCTACAGCAAATCTTGGGCGCGTCGGCTAGCCAACTTCGCGCCCGAGTTGCCTCGGTATTGAGGTGGGAGCCCGTAAAAGATACAGACGATGTGGTGCCCTTCCGGCAAGGATGTGACGACCGGAGTTTCCGCGGGAGATCGGGACGATGACGAGAAGACCGGAGGACTCGGATCACTCGGTACATCTCTCACCCCATCTCTAGTTAGCTAGTATAGGTTAATGTTTTCGATCCGGGTATATTGTCCGCGGTAGCGCCAGTTTAAAGTTAAGAAAAATTTTGATTCCGCATTTTGGCCTCGGATTGACGGCCGGGGCGCTGCCGTGGCGCAACAATCCCTTCATCGGGAGTGACCTCTTTAGCAAAACTAGCAAATGGTACAACCCACTCGGTTTTGTATTGATAGCTTCTCTAGTTCTTGCTTTGCATAGTGGTATTCCTTGATGAATATCCAGCACCTCATTCGATGAGGAAAGAGCCGAGATCCCTTCACCGGGAGTGGCCTTTTTGGCAAAACTAGAAAATGCTACAAAACCACTCATTTTCAAAACACTAGATTCTCAACGATTTCATGTTCATTACGTTAAAGGTTTTCATCAAAACCAGTCGTAGCCCTCCGTCATTTCAGATAAGTGCTATTTAGTATTCGTGCTGCGTTTGTTGGCCTCCGTCAAGGCGTAGTATGTGGTAGCTGATTAGTGCTTATCTGCCGCATATGATGATTGGATTAGGGTAGTCGTACGGCTTTGTTGACCTTATTAAGGGTCGTACAGGTGGGTTTAATTCAATCACGAAATGAAGGGTTGAACTTGGCTAGCGCTTATGATTTATTGACCTTGTTATGGTCATAAGTTGCAAGGGGTAAAAACAGATATTGGGAATTTCAAGTGTTGAAATTTTCAATGAGATTGCATACCTTCTATGAGATAGTTGGATCCCGATACCCACTGCGAGTAAGAGTTACTCCTGGAAGTGTTTTCCACTTTACAATTAGCTGATTCAGTTGGTGTCTAAGAAAGGTGTTAACGGGGTTATTGTCACGACCTGCAGGGTACGAAACGTGAGTGGCACTTAAGTTACGAAACGTCTCAAGACGTCCGTAAAATAAGTAAGCCAAAGCCCAGAAATCAAAACCAAATAAGCAGAAGAGAAGGAAAACCAATCAATTGAAAGCGAGTTTATCAAATAAGTCATATCAAGCCTTTTTAAAAACAATATCAATTTTTCCGAAAATTTCGGCAGAGTCTCCTTTGTAAATAATGGCCCCCAAAATGGGCACAACAAGAATATATATGAATATAACAATAAGGCATCCCTAAGAGGGAGCTATCTCTTCGCCACAAGGCGGTCACAAATCCCACGCAACGTAAATCAGCAATGTGCATAATAAACATAAAAAGCACAAGTAAAATATCATGTCGACTCAAGTGAGCTCGACCCCAAAATACAGCATGAAAAGTCCACACATCTCACAGTCTCGTCTCTAGATTAATATACAACAATACTGGTAGATATAGTAGATACAGTAGATGGAGTACTCTAGATACAAAGAATATACAAGGTGGTACAAAATAATAATACAACCTACCTACGAGCAAAAGCCTCGAGTCCAGGCAAAAGAAGCAAGTGTGCCCGCCGCTACTGTACTGACGGAGCGGACCTGCAAATAACTGTGGCACAACGGGGGTGAGTTGCCAACTCGTGAGTAATAAATAACATCTATACAGGCTATCGCAAGCATGCACACAAGCATCCTAGCATGTATAATACAGGTATGGCAGGATATACTAACAGGTATGTATGCAACATGAATGTACTAGCAGGTATGAATGCAATATGAATCAACTCGTGATCTGAATATATAGGTACAAGAAGTTATATTTTTCATTTAAGAATCTCTTTTCTTTTAAATATCAGCACAATACCAATAGAATCAACAAGAATCCGTGTACAGCATCGACACCTTAAAACTGTCTCAATCTCATGTATCCATATCATGGTATCTCTGGCCCCAGCCGTCCGGCTGACCCATCTCAAATATCAATATCTCATCATCTCGCGGCCACGGTCGGTATCCTATGTATATCCGCCGTGCCAAAAAAGTCACCGGTAGGTAGTCTATCCCCTGCCAGGCTCAACGTCAACAACACGACCTTCTCGCTCCGGGGTACCTTACCGGGCCCACCATGTACCCGAGACGGTTCATCCAACTCCTCGAAACGGGTCTCGAAAACCACAGTAAACTCATGGTGGACGACACTCACATCACTAGAAAACCGCAATTTTGCATATTTTAAAAAGGGTAACAAGTTTTAGAAATTTTGCGGCTTTCCTCCGAAATACAGAAATATCATAAATCTCAAGAAATCTTCATGAATGCATACGTCAATGATAATGAATGCATATGGTATTAATGTTCAAGTTACAATGTATGATTAATAGACTAGGCATGAGCAAATGATATAATGATATACATGCACATGAATAGCAATTCAACGATGTTATTTTAAGGATTTATTGCAATAATACAGGTTTAGATATCCAATATGGTGACAATATTCTAGATTATAAGTTATCTAGTGTCGTGGAATGGCAATTACCAGGGCTTGTGTGTACGCATGAATAGTGCTCGTGCTGCATATAAAAACCCTGGCAATGGTGCAGGTGTCCTATAGAATAGATTCATATATGTATGTCAAATAAAGCATGGATGTAGCAAGATATTACGCAAGCATTTACTCCTAATTACTAATGTCACTAGAAATCTTTAAACAACTTAAACTATCGGGCGACTTGCGCCATCCAAACGATAGTCCCCCGTAGATGTTATATCTACTCACCGGAATCCCCAGCTAGCTACGTCCAACCACCGCTTTCCCTTTCCGTGCCGCGTCCGAAGTCTCCGCGACCGAACCTGGAATTT
Organism: Agapanthus africanus; assembly: GCA_030015575.1. Classification (NCBI taxonomy): domain Eukaryota; kingdom Viridiplantae; phylum Streptophyta; class Magnoliopsida; order Asparagales; family Amaryllidaceae; genus Agapanthus; species Agapanthus africanus. The sequence continues at coordinate 27,730,602 of JASDDO010000029.1, read as the reverse complement.
GCATCAATACAAAACATAAGATTACATATCATGAAACGACGCAAATCCCAAACGAAAATATCCACGTTCACAAGCTAAGCACAACGTGCACAAGGTGCGCGGAACATACCCGAAAATCGCAAAACTAACTTGAATCGTCGTTTTGGGACTCCCGGCAAAACTAAAACCCGATCACACAAAATTCCGCACTCACACATCCTAAATGTCGTAGGATATGCTAAAAATATAATCAAGTTATCATAATAATTCATCACATAATTTCTATAAAAACCTAGTAAGCACAAAAAATTCCAAATTCGTGCAAAAATCGCGGATTTGCGATAAAGTGCACACAACATCGCGCAAACACCCAAGTTAACCATTAGAAATCCACTACAATTAATTTAATCCAATTATCATGCTACAAAACCCATTATCCAAACACAACCCTTTTCTTGATTTTCATGAAACAAGCATAACAACCAATTTAACACTAAAAAAAACTAGATTAACACAATTGAAACCCACTTAAGCAAAGTGACCACTTAGATTAGGCTAACAAAACAACTAGATAGTAAATATAATTTAATTAACCTACTAATGGTTTCTAAAACACTAGTTTAAACTCAAGCCATGAATTTTAACAAACCTAGAATGAAAATAGTACTAAAATTAACACTAAAACAACTTAATTAAAGGAACTTAACCAAAAGAATTTAATTAGGTAGAAATTATACCTCACAAGCCCAAACCCTATGTTGCTATAGCTTCCCAAGATGCCATCTTTCTCCAAGATTTGAACCAATTTAGGTTTGAGAAGAGAGGGAAAAAGGTTTTGCTTTTAAATTGTGAAGGAAATTGTTGATTTTTGTTGAATTTTAATTGATTTTGATGGAAATTTTTTTAGCAAAAGAGAAAGGAAATGAGGGGGGCTGCATCAAGTGGGGTTTCGGCCAGATGAGGGAGGGAAGGGAGAAAGTGAGGGAAGTGTGGGAAAAGTCAAGGTCAAAGCCATGCCAATCAACCAAAAACCCATACTCAATTTAATTTATTAAAACCCTTTTCATATCATTTTGTTCAAATGAGTGAAGACAATTGGAGGGGGAAAAAAGAGGTGGGCTGCTGCAGGTGGGGCCGGCCAAGGAGATGTGAGGATGTGTGTGAGAGAGTGCACAAAATTTTTTATGCAAAAAGACCTCCCATAAGTCCAAAATTGCAAGTTTTAGTTCAAAATAAATATATATTTGTTTTCCAAAAAAAACCCCATTAAAACTTGAAATAAAATACTAAAAATTTATATTACAACTAGATTTTAATTAACATGATTTTAATGATTAAAATTAGCCCATTTAAATTTGTATTTATCACTACTTTAATGTATTTTTTACAGGCATAAAATAATATTAAAAATTGAAAAATTAGGGAAAATTTTTAAACGACCAGAATTTTATAAGTAACTCATTAGCTACTAAAAACTAGCAATTACCTATCCAAATTAGGTATAATTAGGCCTAAACTGCAAAATAACAAAAAAGACGATTTACGAAAAAATACCAAATTTTCACCGATTTTCGGGAAAACACCAAAACGACTTTTCAAGGCGTTACAATCTTCCCCCCTTAAAGAAATTCGGTCCCCGAATTTAAAAATATAGCTACGCGTACCTTCAAAGAAATGGGGGTATTTCTTCCTCATCTCGTCCTCGATCTCCTAGGTGACCTCCTCGCTGCTCGGGCCACGCCAAAGGACCTTGACGGTCGGTATAACTTTCGATCTCAATTTCTTCACCTGCCGATCTAGGATGACCACCGGCTGCTCTGCAAAAGAAAGGTCGCGCTCTAGCTGGACTGTCGGGTGCTGAATCGCATGCGAAGGGTCGTGAAGGTACTTGCGGAGCATCGAAACATGGAAGACGGGGTGAACATCGGAAAAGATGGGTGGAAGAGCTAAACGATACGCAACTGCGCCAACAAGCTCGAGGATCTTGAAGGGACCCACAAATCTGGGACTAAGCTTTCCTTTTCGCCCAAATCGCATCACGCCCTTCATCGGAGAGACCCTCAGAAAAACATGATCGCCAACTGCGAACTCTAGTCTGCGACGGTGCCTGTCTGCATAAGATTTCTGCCTGCTCTGAGCCGCTCTCATCCGGTCTCGGATCAACTATATCTTCGCTGTCGTCTCCTCAACAAGCTGCGGCCCCAATATACTGCTCTCGCTGAGCTCTGTCCAACAGACGGGCGATCTGCATCTCCTCCCATACAATGCCTCGAAAGGTGCCATCTGAATAGTATCCTGGAAGCTGTTGTTGTAGGAGAACTCCACTAACGGTAAATGATGATCCCAGCTACCACCAAAGTCCAAAACGCACGCTCGGAGCATGTCCTCGAGAGTCTGAATAGTCCGCTCTGACTGGCCGTCGGTCTGCGGATGAAATGCTATGCTGAAACTCAAACGGGTGCCCAATGCCTCTTGAAGTCTCTGCCATAGTCGGCTGGTAAACTGGGTGCCTCTGTCGGACATGATACACGTCGGGACTCCATGCAGTCGTACAATCTCGTCGATGTAAATCTGGGCATACTGAGCAAAATCGAAAGTGGTCTTCACTGGTAGGAAGTGAGCCGCTTTCGTCAATCGATCCATGATCACCCAAATGGATTCGTACCCTCGACTGGTCCTGGGTAGACCCACCACAAAGTCCATCGAAATCTTCTCCCATTTCCACTCCGGAATGGGCAAAGGCTGCAACTCTCCTGCTGGTCTCTGGTGCTCGGTCTTTACTTGCTGGCAAGTCAGTCATCTCGATACGAAGTTTGTGACGTCCCTCTTCATCCCGTCCCACCAGTAAACATCTCGCAAATCGTGGTACAACTTAGTGGAACCCGGATGAACGTTGTATGTCGATCTATGCGGCTCCTCAAGAATCTCACGCCGCAGTCCCTCAGAATCTGGTACGCACAGTCGAGTCCCAAATCGCAGTACTCTCTGATCATCGATCACGAACTCGGAATCTCTGCCCTGTCTAATCTGCTCCATGATCTCTGAAAGACGGTTATCGCTGGGTTGTGCCTCTCGAATACGGTCAAGTAACTGCGGACGTGTACGAACATGCGCAAGCTGTCCCCCTGTCGGAGTGAACTCGAAATCAACTCGGCTGTCGCATAAAATCTGCCAATCTGCCAACGACTGCCTCTGTACTGCGCACAAACAAGATAGACTACCCCCGGGCCTCCTGCTCAAAGCATCCGCCACTACATTAGCCTTGCCCGGGTGGTACAAAATCTCGCAATCGTAGTCCTTTACTAGTTCCATCCAACGGCGCTGTCTTAGATTCAGGTCTCGCTGCTGAAATATATACTTTAAGATTTTGTGATCAGCGAATATCTGACACGACTCACCGTATAGGTAATGTCGCCAGATCTTAAGTGCAAAGACCACTGCAGCCATCTCTAAATCGTGAGTGGGGTAGTTCTGTTCATCTTTCTTCAACTGCCGCGAAGCATACACGATCACCTTGTCATGCTGCATCAATACGCACCCTAGCCCTACTCGTGAAGCGTCACAATAAACCACGAATCCGCCTGATCTTGAAGGCAAAGATAATACCGGCGCCGTAGTCAAACAAGTCCGTAGCTGCTGAAAACTGTGCTCGCACTCCTCCGTCCAAACGAAAGGAACTCCCTTCCGGGTCAATCGGGTCAAAGGTGCAGCAATACGGGAGAAATCCTGAACGAATCGCCTGTAGTAGCCAGCCAGGCCTAGGAAACTGCGGATCTCCGTAACTGATGTCGGTCTGGGCCACTGCTGAACAACCTCGATCTTCTTCGGGTCCATACATATGCCATCTCTCGTAATCACATGACCCAAGAACCAAACGCTGTCCAGCCAGAATGCACACTTGGAAAATTTAGCGAAAAGCCGGTGCTCCCTCAGAGTCTGCAACGTAATCCGCAAGTACTGCTCGTGCTCCTCTCGGCTCCGGGAATACACCAAAATATCATCAATGAACACAATGATGAACAAGTCGAGATACGGCCGAAATATACGGTTCATAAAATCCATGAATGCTGCTGGGGCATTGGTGAGTCCGAACGACATCACCAAAAACTCATAGTGGCCGTAGCGCGTGCGGAAAGCTTCCTCGGTATATCCTCCAGTCGAACTCGTAGCTGATGGTATCCTGATCGCAAATCGATCCTCGAGAAATATCCCGCACCCTGAAGCTGGTCGAACAAATCATCAATACGTGGCAAAGGATATCTGTTCCGCACGGTAATTTTGTTCAGCTGGCGGTAGTCGATACACAAACGCAAACTGCCGTCTTTCTTCTTGACGAACAGGACAGGAGCACCCCAAGGGGAAACGCTAGGTCGAATAAACCCCTTATCTAACAAATCCTGCAACTGATCCTTCAGCTGTCGAAGCTCCGCCGGGGCCATCCGATAAGGCGGTATAGAAATAGGCCCCGAGCCGGAAATCAAGTCAATGCAGAACTCAACGTCGCGCTCAAGCGGTAGCCCAGGCAGCTCATCAGGGAAAACATCAGGGAACTCACAAACAATCGGGACCCGGTCCAATGGAACCTCTGCAGCTCAAGTATCACAAATATACGCTAAGAATCCCTGACATCCCTTCCGCAACAGCTGACCGGCGAGAAGAGACGAAATCAAGCTGGAAAGGGTGACACTGCGGTCTCCCTGAATAACAAGGACTGGCTCTCCCGGAAAGCTAAATCTGACTGCCTTCTCATGGCAGTCCACCAAAAGCATAACAAGTGGCCAGCCAGTCCATGCCCAGAAGCACATCAAAGTCCAACATATCGAGGAGAATCAAATCAACCGACAAATCCCTTACCCCGATACGAATGAAACACAAACGAAACACAAAACGAGCGACAAACGACTCGCCTACCGGGATAATAACAACAAGCGGGTGATCTAACGATGACGACTCACAGCCCAACATCGGTGCAAAGTGTGTAGATACGTATGAATGTGTGGAACCTGGGTCGAATAATACTCACGCGTCGAAAGAACATACTGGCAAGGTACCTGTCACAACGGCGTTGGATGCCTGTGCATCCTGCGGCGTCAAAGCAAATACTCGGGCCTGACCCCCACCAATAACTGGCTGTCTTCGGCCTCGGCCTCCTCGTCCTCTCTAGATCGGACCGCCACGTCCATGGACTTTGGGTGCATCGAACTGTCGTAGAGCATCGCCAGTGATAGGAAGTAGGGCTCTCTTAGGAGGAGGTGGTGATGGCGGTAAGGTCACATGTGGAACTGTCGCCGCTCCCTGTCGTCTCACCGGACAGTCTCTGCTACGGTGGTGTGGACTCCCGCACCTAAAACATCCTGGCGACGGCTGTTGTCCCTGTGGATATGAACCATATAACTGACCCCGTCTAAATCCTCTGCCAGGCCCATCTCTCGGAAAGAATCTGCCGCGCTGCCTCTGCGATGGCACATCGGTGCGAATCCTCTTCGGCCCAGAAACGGCCAATGTCTGTGATATGCGTGTCTCCATCCGTAATGCCGTATCCATAGCAGCTGAATAGGTGTCGAAGTGCTGGGTGCCAATAGCAAGAAATAGCTGGGTGTCAAGTCCCTGCACGAACCTCTTCACTATCTTTTCTTCAGTATCCACCAGATACGGAGCATATCTGGACAACTGCGTAAACTGGACATCGTACTCAGACACCGTCATCCCTGGAGTCTTGATCAAGGCCTCAAAACTACGAGCTCTGGCGTCACGAATGCTCTCTGGGAGGAAACGAACTAGAAAGACTGCTGTAAACTCGGCCCAAGTCATAGGCAGTAGACCTGCAGCTCGACCTCTCAAGACTGACTCCCACCATGTCTGCGTGAGGCTCTCTAGACGGAAACTCACAAGCTCCACCCATCGATCGTCCGAACATCTAAGCGTACGGTAGATCCTGGCTAAACTGTCAAGGAATGTCTGCGGATCCTCTGCTGCATCGGTGCCCGTAAAGACTGGAGGTCTCAGCCTCATGAAATCCTGTAGTGATACTGGGATAGCCATGGTGGTGGTAGTAGCAACTGTCTGGGCAGCAGGCACCATGGTAGTCTATGATGTGGTAAGTACATCCTCTGATCTCGGTGCACAACTGGCCGCTACTAGGGATCCCACCATCTGTCGTAACTCCTGCATACCTCCCATCATTTGTCGTAGCTCCTCCATACCAGACTCAAGCCTATCCATGTGGCCTGGGGAAGGCGGATCAGTCTGTCCCTGATGCGCAGGTATCCCACCCTGCTCGGTCCTCGTCTCGGACGAGCCTGCTCGGATCTCATCTCGGGCGGCAGCCCTCTGCGCTCTCATAGCCTTCGGCAGCATAGTGCCTGTTACAAGAACAGGATGATAAGAACAGTGCAATAGAATCATAGGATACACGGAATTGAAGAAGGAATTTCAATCAAGTATATCCTAAAGTCGCCTAGGCGGAGTACCGTATCGCAAGTATGCCGCGGACATACGCACGCTACGTTACCCTGCTTAAGTCACTTACTCTATCTACCAAGGGTCATCCTACACTTAAAAAGGTAAAACCTATCGCTCTGATACCAACTTTGTCACGACCCGCAGGGTACGGAACGTGACTGGCACTTAAGTTACGAAACGTCTCAAGACGTCCGTAAAATAAGTAAGCCAAAGCCCAGAAATCAAAACCAAATAAGCAGAAGAGTGAAGGAAAACCAATCAATTGAAAGCGAGTTTATCAAATAAGTCATATCAAGCCTTTTTAAAAACAATATCAATTTTTCCGAAAATTTCGGCAGAGTCTCCTTTGTAAATACTGGCCCCCAAAATAGGTACAACAAGAATATATATGAATATAACAATAAGGCATCCCCAAGCTGGAGCTAGCTCTTTGCCATAAGTCGGTCACAAATCCCACGCAATGTAAATCAGCAATGTGCATAATAAACATAAAAAGCACAAGTAAAATATCATGTCGATTCAAGTGAGCTCAACCCCAAAATACAGCATGAAAAGTCCACAAATCTCACAGTCTCGTCTCTAGGTCAATATACAACAATAATGGTAGATACAGTAGATGGAGTACTCTAGATATAAAGAATATACAAGGTGGTACAAAATAATAATACAACCCACCTACGAGCAAAAGCCTCGAGTCCAAGCAAAAGAGGCAAAAGAAGCAAGTGCGCCCGCCGCTACTGTACTGACGGAGCGGACCTGCAAAAGGCTGTGGCACAACGGAGGTGAGTTGCCAACTTGTGAGTAATAAATAACATCTATATAGGCTATCGCAAGCATGCACACAAATATCCTAGAATCTATAATACAGGTATGTATGCAACAAGAATGTACTAGCAGGTATGAATGCAATATGAATCAACTCGTGATCTGAATATATAGGTACAAGAAGTCATATTTTTCATTTAGGAATCTCTTTTCTTTTAAATATCAGCACAATACCAATAGAATCAACAAGAATCCGTATCCGGCATCGACACCTCAAAACTGTCTCAATCTCATGTATCCATATCATGGTATCTCTGGCCCCAGTCGTCCGGCTGATCCATCTCAAATATCAATATCTCATCATCACGCGTCCATGGTCGGTATCCTCTGGATATCCGCCGTGCCAAAAAAGTCACCGGTAGGTAGTCTATCCCCTGCCAGGCTCAACATCAACAACACAACCTTCTCGCCCCGGGGTATCTTACCGGGCCCACCATGTACCCGAGACGGTTCATCCAACTCCTCGAAACGGGTCTCGAAAACCACAGCAAACTCATGGCGGACGACACTCACATCACTAGAAAACCGCAATTTTGCATATTTTAAAAAGGGTGACAAGTTTTAGAAATTTTGCGGCTTTCCCCCGAAATACAGAAATATCATAAATCTCAAGAAATCATCATGAATGCATACGTCAATGATAATGAATGCATATGGTATTAATGTTCAAGTTACAATGTATGATTAATAGACTAGGCATGAGCAAATGATATAATGATATACATGTACATGAATAGCAATTTTACGATGTTATTTTAAGGATTATTGCAATAGTACAGGTTTAGATATCTAATATGGTGACAATATTCTAGATTATAAGTTATCTAGTGTCGTGGCATGGCAATTACCAGGGCATGTGTGTACGCATGAATAGTGCTCGTGCTGCATATAAAAACCCTGGCAATGGTGCAGGTGTCCTATAGAATGGATTCGCATATGTATGTCAAATAAAGCATGGATGTAGCAAGATATTACGCAAGCATTTACTCCTAATTACTAATATCACTAGAAATTTTTAAACAACTTAAACTATCGGGCGACTTGCGCCATCCAAACGATAGTCCCCTGTAGATATTATATCTACTCACCGGAATCCCCAGCTAGCTACGTCCAACCACCGCTTTCCCTTTGCGTGCCGCGTCCGAAGTCTCCGCGACCGAACCTGGAATTTGCATCAATACAAAACATAAGGTTACATATCATGAAACGACGCAAATCCCAAACGAAAATATCCACGTTCATAAGGTAGGCACAACGTGCACAAGGTGCGCGGAACATTCACGAAAATCGCAAAACTAACTAGAATCGTCGTTTTGGGACGCCCGGCAAAACTAAAACCCGATCACACAAAATTCCGCACTCACACATCCTAAATGTCGTAGGATATGCTAAAAATATAATCAAGTTATCATAATAATTCATCACATAATTTCTATGAAAACCTAGTAAGCACTAAAAATTCCAAATTCGTGCAAATATCGCGGATTTGCGATAAAGTGCACACAATATCGCGCAAACACCTAAGTTAACTATTAGAAATCCACTACAATTAATTTAACCCAATTACCATGCTAAAAAACCCATTATCCAAACACAACCCTTTTCTTGATTTTCATGAAACAAGCATAACAACCAATTTAACACTAAAAAAAACTAGATTAACACAATTGAAACCCACTTAAGCAAAGTGACCACTTAGATTAGGGTAACAAAACAACTAGATAGCAAATATAATTTAATTAACCTACTAATGGTTTCTAAAACACTAGTTTAAACTCAAGCCATGAATTTTAACAGACCTAGAATGAAAATAGTACTAAAATTAACACTAAAACAACTTAATTAAAAGAACTTAACCAAAAGAATTTAATTAGGTAGAAATTATACCTCACAAGCCCAAACCCTCTGTTGCTATAGCCTCCCAAGATGCCATCTTTCTCCAAGATTTGAACCAATTTAGGTTTGAGAAGAGAGAGAATATGGTTTTGCTTTGAAATTGTGAAGGAAATTGTTGATTTTTGTTGAATTTTAATGGATTTTGATGGAAATTTTTGTAGCAAAAGAGAAAGGAAATGAGGGGGGCTGCATCAAGTGGGGTTTTGGCCAGATGTGGGAGGGATGGGAGAAAGTGAGGGAAGTGTGGGAAAAGTCAAGGTCAAAGCCATACCAATCAACCAAAAACCCATACTCAATTTAATTTATTAAAACCCTTTCCATATCATTTTGTTCAAATGAGTGAAGACAATTGGAAGGGAAAAAAGAGGTGGGCTGCTGCAGGTGGGGCCGGCCAAGGAGATGTGAGGATGTGTGTGAGAGAGTGCACAAAATTTTTTATTCAAAAAGACCCCCCACAAGTCCAAAATTGCAAGTTTTAGTTCAAAATAAATATATTTTTGTTTTCCAAAAAAAAAACCCATTAAAACTTGAAATAAAATACTAAAAATTTATATTACAACTAGATTTTAATTAACATGATTTTAAAGATTTAAATTAGCCCATTTAAATTTGTATTTATCGCTAATTTAATGTATTTTTTTATCGGCATAAAATAATATTAAAAATTGAAAAATTAGGGAAAAATTTTAAACGGCCAGAATTTTATAAGTAACTCATTAGCTAATAAAAACTAGCAATTACCTATCCAAATTAGGTATAATTAGGGCTAAACTGCAAAATAACAAAAAAGTCGATTTACGCAAAAATACCAAATTTTCACCGATTTTCGGGAAAACATCAAAACGACTTTTCAAGGCGTTACAGTTATGCCCCTGCGGAAATGAAATTATTTAATTAGTTCCATGCGAAAGTATCGAGAGACTCCCTCGGAGTACCAATACCTGCCTGGCTGACCGATTGGCGAACTTGTATGGTGTAATTAATCCCGGCTAATCTTGCCTTTTATGGTTTGAAGGAAGATTTGATAAAAACCAGTGGGAGTTATCCTGATTAGATAAGATAATAACCAATCTAATTTTGCAAAGAGCGCACGCTAAAGCATTTCCTTCTCTCTCTCTCCAGGTAGCGACCATGACATGCCTTAATCAAGATAATAATATGGATGTATTGACCGAACCCGCTTATTATACTGAGCTGGGGAACATTGGTTCCGCTTTTTCATATGATTGTCATAAGTCTGAGCAAGGAATAGGGGAATATCAGGATTCCCATGCAACCCGGATGAAGAATTAGCATGATGATGCATCTTCTTCGGGTGTGTTCGTTACCGAGAACTGTTTCTCAGTTTGCTGTATGTCCTGGGTATTGGATACCGGATCAGGATCCCACGTCTGTAATTTGTTGCATGGGCTAAAAAGAGGAAAGAACTGGGAAAGGGTGATATGTCTCTCAAAGTAGGGAATGGAGTAATTGTTGCAGCCAAAGCAGTTGGCGAATATCACCTAGTATTACCAAAGGATAATACGTTCAATCTGAACGAATGTTATTACGTACCAAATATGATGTGCAATATTATATCAGTTTCTTTATTGCATAAAGAATGATATAATTTTGTATTGGAGGATAATGTTATGAATATTTTCCTAAATCAAGTGTTTATTGGGTTTGGTACGTTATGTAATGGTATATACGTTCTAAATCAAACTACAGTTCTAAACGTACAGAACGCACACAAGAGGAAAAGTTCAAAAATGAATGAAGCCTTCTTTGGCATTGTAAACTAGGTCATATCAATGCGACAAGACTAGCTAAGTTGCGTAAAGATGGATATTTGAATCAGTTCGAATTTACATCTTATGAAACTTGCGAGTCATGTCTCAAAGGCAAAATGACCAAAACTCCGTTTACTAGACACGGAGAAAGAGCTACAGAATTCTTGGGACTGATACATAGTGATATATGCGGTCTTATGTCTATACATGCCAGGAATGGTTCCTCGTACTTCATTACATTCACCGATGATCTCTCAAGATACGGACATGTGTTCCTGATGAAACATAAATCTGAAGCTTTTGAGAAATTCAAGGAATATAAGAATGAAGTAAAGAACCAGACGGGTAAAAGTATTAAAATCCTTCGATCTGATCGAGAAGTTGAATACTTGAGCACGGAATTCCGTAACTATCTAAAAGAGAATGGGATTCTCTCTCAGCTTACTCCTCTATATACACCACAACACAATGGAGTGTCGGAGCGGAGGAATCACACTCTATTAGATATGGTGAGCTCTATGATGAGTAATGCTGAGTTACCTATTTCCTTTTGGGGTTATGTGCTTGAGACAGCCACATACCTATTGAATATGGTTCCCACCAAATCCGTTCCTACCACTCCACATGACATATGGAAAGGGAAGAGGTCATGTCTTAATTTTTTTAAGATATGGGGTTGTCCGACTTATATTAAAACACAAAATCCGGACAAGCTCGAGGCAAGGCCAATTCTGTGGAAGTTTATAGGATATCCAAACATTTGCGAGGGTATATCTTCTACCACACCGAGGAACAAAAAGTGTTTGTTTCTCGACATGCCACTATTTTAGAAAAGGAATTTCTTGTGAAAAAAACTAGTGGCAATAAGGTAGAACTGGAAGAAGTTCCAGCTACAGAAACTGTTACCGACAATTTGGTAGAACCGGAGGATTCGATAGTCGCTGACGAACCACAGCCTCTCTGTTGGCTATAGTGCCCTTAGGTCAATTATTGGACCGCAGGCACGTGATTGCAATGATTGAGGAAGGACCTGTACCGGAAGAACAGTCTTACTCGAGATGATAGTATGCTATCTGGTTTATCTTTATCATCGTGTACATACTTCAGGTGACTTTACAGATCACTATTACATATTGATAGAGCCCATAGGATTCTTGCTTGATTGCCAGCGGTGTGATGGCGATCATATACGTGGGAGATAGACCCCAGCACATCTTTAAAAGTCCCTAGTCGTGGGAGTTTCGAGATTGGGCATCGATACTCCAGAGTAGACTAGTGTATACTGATCGAGACCCCGATGAGGGGCGGTGGCCGGTCTCATAAGCCATTGGTGTTAGTTGGTTAACCTAAGATGTATACAGGTGCTCATTGGGTTATGAGTACACTGGATGGACTCTCCGGAAACATACTAGTTGGTATTATACCTATTGTCAGATAGCAGTTCCCTGGTGACATGTGTACAAGTTAGTCTATCGACCTGAGATCGTCATTTGTCTCGTGTGAGTTCCCACTGTGCTTTGATTACTACCCTACCATGGCCCAAAAAAGTCGTGCAAACAGGTTTTAGTTGGGCACAGTCCCGAACCATATGGAGGCAGTGAGCAGATCGTCAGGGGATTCGTCTCTCCCGTTATTGGGGGTTGATGTCGCGGAGTGCACGGGTGGCCATCACTAGAAATTCTCGGCCGAGGTAGACGAGAATTACCGATCTAGGCTCGGTAGTTTCTCAGTTGGTGATAGGTTTCATGCCGACACTAAATGTCAAGTTATTAGGGGTCTGACTTTATCCACCTCCCTAGACTCGATATGCGATACTCATAGACGAACAGACCGGACTGTACGGATATTGTCACTGTCAGGCTTAGTAGGGTTTTAGGATGAGTTTGCTCGTTGGCCTCCCTTTCATTCAATACCTGGGTAGCTGTTACGTACAACTAGTTCCATTGACATGCTTGTGGTTAAACCCACTGCCAGCGTATTTACGACTCTTTAGAGTCCCGCATAGAGGGTTTCCCTAGTTCGGACGAAACGTTGTAGAGGCCGTATGGTTTTATGGCAGGGTTCGATCATATTCATGCACTTGTGCACGGTTCATGATTGGACGGATAATACTAGTGGGCTTTGGTTTAAGCCGGATCCTAGTATTATATTGTTGGATTATTTTCGTCTCGTTGTATTCGTTTTCATTCGGAATATGGATGCCGGTATGTATATACGAATGAGGGGTATTCTTGTAATTCGTTACGAGATAACTTTAGGGTTGCCATTTCTTTTCTTGTTTTAAACATTTAGTTTAATGTTTATTGTGTGGAAAATGTGAGGTTAAGTTTTGGCTTGGCATTGAATGTGGCATGTGCACTTGGTTTTTATTTTGGGCTAGATATTTGTGTGTTGTGAGATATTATGGAATGAGCAAGCGGCAGATATTTTTTGAGGGGCTAGGCTTTTTCTTTAGTTGATATTAGCTCATTGCAAATACCTCAAAAGACTCAAGCCAAAACAACAAAAGAAAAGAGCAGCAAGACATTTTCTTCACATGCCATTTCTTGAGTTCACAGTTTCTTCTCCCATGGAAACTTCTTCAACCTCCACCTAATCTCTCTCAAGAGTTGAGGATCCTTAGGTGTTTTGAGACAAAGTATTCACACACTCTCTCTACTTCATCTTGGCTATCTAGGTTAGCAAACTAGAAACCCGAGTTACTTCGTTTTTAAGGCGGGAGCCCGTATTACTAATCCTTGACGTGGATCGTCTTCAACGAGGGAGACCGGAGATCGAACTTGATCGAGGCAGCCGTGATGAACTTGGGACAGAGGTTGAAGACCGAAGGACACGGATCGATCGGTATAACCTCTCTAAACTCTTTTCATTGGACTAGTATAGGGTTAATGGTACTATCCGTCGATTAGGGTTCCGTTAGCGCCGAGTTTTTAAAGTTTTTGTTCCACGTTTGTCCACGTATTGATGGCCGGGGAGCTGCCGTAGCCCAACACTCTCCGCAGATCTAGTAAGGTTCCACATTCACCTGAGAGATACTACGGTTTTCTCATAGACGGTGGGAGCGAGGATTGCATCATGGAAGATGATGACCCAACTAGTTTCAAGAAGGCTATCACAAGTGGAGACTCTGTGAAATGGTTAGATGCTATGCGATCTGAGATGGAATCCATGTACACCAACAAAGTATGGACTTTGGAAGTTGCTCCTGAAGCGGTAAAACCATTAGGAGAAAGGGGATCTTCAAGAAGAAAATTGGTGTAGATGGAAAAGTTGAGACTTCCAAAGCTCGACTTGTAGCAAAAGTTTTTCGTCAACGACCAGGTGTTGACTATGATGAAACATTTTCTCTAGTGGCTATGCTTAAGTCCATCAGGATCTTACTTGCCATTGCCAGAGACATCAAGACCGCTTTTCTAAATGGTGATTTAAAAGAGAGCGTATACATGACACAGCCAGAGGGCTTCGTAGACAGTGGGAGCAGCAGAAAGGTGTAAGTTTCTTAAATCCATCTACGGATTAAAGCAGGCATAGCGGAGCTCGAACATCTATTTTGATGAAGCTATAAAAGAGTTTGACTTCATCAAAAATGTAGATGAACCAAGTATATACAAGAAGGTTGTAGAGAGTAAGCTTGTCTTCCTCGTATTGTATGTGGATGACATACTCTTGATAGGAAACGATGTTCCTATGCTACACTCGTTCAAGCTCTTCTTATCACACAAGTTCTCCATAAAAGATCTGGGTGATGCCTCCTACATCCTGGGGATTATGATCTTTAGAGATAGATCTAAGCGGATGTTAGGATTGTCCCAATCCAGGTACATTGACACCATACTAAAGAGGTTTAGTATAGAAGATTCTAAGCATGGTAATGTTTCCCGAATAAAAGAGCAAAGCTCTGTTCTAAACTCAAGAGGCAGCGCCTCACGTGTTTGCCACGAGGGCGCCAGCGCCAGAGTTAAAAACTCTTAGAAGAGCAAAACTCTGTTCAAAACCCAAGAGGAAACGCCTCACGTGTTTGCTACGAGGGCGCCTGCGCCAGAGTTAAAAACTCTTATTGGCGCCGCACATGCACAACATGTAAGCGCCGGTGCCTGGTATAATTAAATTATACTTTTTGTTAAACAGAGCCGTTGGATCAAAAATCCAACGGAGATGATAAATCATCAGAGTGCAGAATTAAATTCTGTTGAGGAAATATTCCTCAAATCTTTCTAAACAAGAAAGATTACTCTCTGTAAAACAGAGTACTGGTGATTGATGAATCACCGAGCTACAGAATAAATTCTGTGTGGGAAAATATTTCCCTAATCTTGTTAAAAACAAGAAAAATATCTTCTGTAAAACAGAAGTCCTTGGATCAAAGATCCAACGGTGGGAAAAATCCCCAAATCAATTAGGATCTCTCAATGAGAGATTTCTTCAACTAATCAACAGTTTTGTCTCTACTATATAAAGGACCCAAGACTTCAAGTCTAAAAAAGGAAGGACCCCCCATAAGCTTTTAAAAAAAAAGGGAAAGCTTTAAAAGAACAGAGAATTAAATTCTCGAAGAAGAAGAGCTCTGTTCTTGGAAATTTTAGGTAAATAAAATTATATAAAGATCATGTGGATCATTCAAAAAAGGAAGAAGATAGAGAACTCCGGAGTGCTTAGCGCTCAGTAGGCGGCACTCCGCGCCCAGCGCCCCACGTGCCCCTCACAAGGGCGCCATAAAATAAAGAGTGCTTGGCGCTCAGTGGACGGCGCTCAGCGCCCAGCGCCCCACGTGCCCCTCATGTGGGCGCCATAAAATAAAGAGTGCTTAGCACTCAGTGGCTGGCGCTCAGCGCCTCATGTGACCCTCACGTGGGCGCCACAAAACATAAAAGTGCTTGACACTCATTATTTAGTGCCTAGCGCCTCATGTGCTTCACACGTGGGCGCCATAAAGAGTGCTCAGCACATCATATAGAGACAAAAGGAAAGAGAGAGTAAAGTGTCACGACCCGAAATAGCCCGTGACTGGCACTTGAATCATATGAAGTCTATAGGACCACATCTAATTCAAGTAAGCCAAAAGCCCAGAAATCTAAAACCATTTTTAGGTAAGAAGAACTTATTTTAAAACGAGTGGTTTTAATAGCATAAGCCGAATTATGCATTTTTAAAACATCAAGCCTTTTCTGAAAATTTCGACAGAGTTTCCTTTGTAAATACTGGCCCCGAACAGGGTACAACAAGATAAAAGCATATATAATTATAAAAGGCATCCCCAAGCGGGAGCTAGCTCTTCGTCAATCGACAGCCACAACCATGCAAGCATAAAGTATACAACGCCGAAGGGCGAGGATCAAAACTCAAATGGAAGCTCAAAACATTAATGAAAACCATGACAAAACAACGCGCGACTCTAAGGCCGAAATAATATACAACTGGTCTCTAAGTCTGAAATAAATATACAAGTTTGGTTGATGGAGTTTCTAGATACAACTGAAAATATATAAATAAATACAATGGCGGTCACGATACAAGTGAACCTACCTACTAGCAAATCACCCGGAATGAAAGCAGTGTGCCAGCAAAGCCGTAACGGAACCTATACGGCAAAACCTGCAAGAAACTGTGGCACAACGGCAGTGAGTTGTCAACTCGTGAGTAGAAAATATCACAGAGCAGAAATCGTATGTATGACGCAATCCTAGGTCATACGATCAGTAATATCCTCAAATGTTAAAGTCTGAAGCATGAAAAGGTGGCAAAGGTAAACATCTATACATAAGTGTAACCCAGTGCTCGTGTCAGTGCCTCAGGTAGCAATATATCATATGTATGAGATATGAATGTAATATAAGGATAAGAGTGAGACAACTGTTTTATTCAATGGGATTTCTATAAGTATAAAAATCGAGTATCATCAATGAAATAAACAGAGATATCCGTGTCAAGCAACGACACAAAACATAAATCCCAATATCTCAATATCTCAGGCTCCGGCTACCCGGACTGGCCTGTATCATCAAATCTCAAAATCTTAGTGTGTCAAATCTCAATATCTCAGTCATCCGTATCATCTGTGGGATCGGCCCGCGGGCTCCGACAGAACGGATCAGCCTATAACCATCTCATGAGTCCGGCCTGTATTCACCGGATAACCGACGAGTCCAAATAATATCACCGGTAGGTAGTGCTCCCCTGCCAGGCTCATGGAATACAACTCGAACTTCTTTCCTCGGGGTACCAGACCGGGCCCACCTTGTTCCCGAGACGGTTCATCCAACTCTTCGAATCGGGTTTCCAAATCCTACAGCAATCATGAAAACTCATGGTGGACGACACATACATCATGGGAAAACCGCGCTTTTCATTTTAAAAAGAGAAAGAAGTTTATATATATTCTTGCGGTTTTTCCCCAAATCTAGGAAATCTCATGAAAATCCGAAATCCAATCATCAATAGCAAGTAAACAGTGAATAATTATATGCATGAAGTAGCAAGTAATAACTGCAATGTCTAAACTGGCATATAAAGCAAGTACACTAACATCATGTCGAAACTATCAACTAACAAGCGATATCAATGAAATAATATTCTATAAAGTGTAAGTGACATGGAAATTACCGATGATGATGAGTGTGAGCCGGCAAGTAAGTGTATGTGGAACATACGTATCATCGGTAATGGTGCTGGTGTCCTGACAGCATAATCTCAATAATGGCATATGGAAATACAATATAAACCTACAAATGCGATGCGAACAGTAATAATATGCGGGAGTTGAATAATAAACACAACGATAACTAATATGCATTTATATAATATGAGTCATACAGTTTTGCCATTTGAAATAACACAAATCGTGGTGTTTTGAAAATAAGGACTACGGTGTTTTTAAGAAAAGATACGTCCTTTTGAAATATCCGTAGAATCCCTTGGCCTATCTTTTAAAATACCGAAAATTCGTTAGTTTTGAAATAGGTAGGAATCGAATCTAGTCTAACAACTACAGTAATTATAGGGCTGAGCTAACATGCTAAACGAAAGGTAAGGACACCGCCTAACATCTGAGTCGATACATATATATAAATAATAGTCGGTGATCCCGTCTTAATAGTATCATATACGATATAATATCTATAATATGACATCCTCAAGTCAAGAGTGCGGATCTATCATCAATATAAAGCTCGTACGGTAAATCCGTCGTACGGCCTCCCAAATCTGGGTACGGGTCAAACGTCACATCTATCACATTATTCATCTGGTATCCTCTTTATCAAATATCATGATCCGGGGTACTGATCTACGTCTAGTACAATACTGATACCATCTATGTATACATGCGTGTGTATGAAAACACCACGTCAAAAGACCCGCTAAAACATCATGTCGTATCTCATACAGAAACCTGTCACATCACCGATCTCACGGCCTCAAGCCTAATCTCATCGACTCATCTCAAATCCCAAGTACAATCCTCATAATCCATGTATATGTATACGTATAAATATATATATATATATATCTATATCTATATATATATATACACACACACACATACATAGTCCCATACCGATGTGTGTGTGTATATATATATACATATCCCCATATACGCACATGTAAAAGAATGAATGTATGCAAGTGTGTGTGCGTGTGTGGGTGCAACAACTACTCTAGGGTTTCGCAAGCAACACTACTAATCCATGAACACCTAGTATCTTTCTTAATCATCAATAATCTCATATCAACATAATATTTATATATGTGTATACGTATTCGTATACATCACTACGAACTGCACGGGTGCTATACGCCATCCACCCGACTTCCCCCGTAGATATATATCTACTCACCTTGCTTCTGGTTTGCCGATGCCGATGTTGCTATCTTCATCTTTAACGTCTCGACATCACGTGGGGTATCTACACATATAATCCAATAGCAAATGCGTATTAAAATCACATCGGAAAACCAAAAACGGCACACGCTATGCTCATAGGTAAAAACCTATAGCCTCGCATGCAAACACTGTAGGGTTCCTAGGCACTCTAATGGAGTCTCACAAGTGATCAAACATGCACAAATCAAAAAATTCCTTGTGCCTACAAACCCTAAAACGGATCGTTAACTAGATATATAGGCGAAGCAAGCATGTAATCGAATTAAATGCTAAGGGAAAGTGACTACAACCTTTGTAGATCCGGTCCACCACTTCCTAAGCTCCGCGATGATCTCCCTCCGCTGTCCAAATCGAACCCTTGACTCTAGCATTGGCATCATCGAAGAATGGGCGGGCTTGATCGTCGGTTCGATGCCGAAGATGATCTACGTCGAGGCATCACAAGAACAAGCTCCAACTTCACCAAGCCTTGAAAACTTGTGAAGGAAACACCCTATACAACTTGGCAAGAGGTAGAGGATGAAGAAATAGGAAGTGGGTAGATGTTAGATTTGAATTTCTCACTCATTTTGGCTAGTTGCCATTAATGGTGCAAGCTATCTTCAAGTTGAAGATGAAGAAGAAGATGATAAAGAATTATGATAAGTGTTATGTAAATGATAAATAAATCAATACTTATCATTTACTAACCCTTGGTTAGTTGTAGAGAATGGACCATGGTTAACTTGAATGGTTAGGGTTAAGGATGAGACAAGAATGGTGACTTAGTCAAAGTTTCAAGAAACTTCAACTACAAACAAATCAAGCCACCATTCTATTTTCTTTATCATTTTCTTTTTCCAAAATAAACAAAAAGAATAAATAAATGAATAAGTAAATAAAAAGAAAACCCTAATCATAAACTTAACCATGGTCTAATTCTTTACACTAACCCTAGCTTGCATGTATCATCAAACATGATACAATCATGTGCACAAAATATATCACATATACAATGTGCACAAACCAAGTGAGTAAATCCATTTAAAGTGAACCAATACTAGTTAATGCAAAGTAATATATCAAATATATAATTCTACATTAAATCATTAAATCAACACTTGATTTAACGATCCGGTCATGTCGCATATAACCGGCTAGTATCCAATGTATCGGCTTATCGAGTCAATCCTTGATTCGATAACTAGATTATATCGCATATAACCATTCGATACATTCATCGCGAGAATAGAATACGGTATCACATACACGTATTATTCTCGGTCCCGCACATATCTCATATGCGCTCCTATTTCGTTTCGCTTGAGCTAGGAAACCTCTGTGTAGGACTCTAAAAACTCGTCAATACGCCGGCAGCAGATGATGATCATATCAAACATCCACAAGCCGCAAGCGGTCTGCTAAACGTAACGGCCACCCGGGTATTGAGCGATCAGAAGATCGACGAGCAAGCCCGCTCACACTCCTGTGAATCCAACCAGTAAAACTTACCGTATCGTCCGGTCTGTTCGTCTGATATGTCGCATATCTCGCCTAGGGTGGTAAACGTCAGACCCCAGTAGCTCAATAAGTCATGCCGACTTGAGGTCCATAACATTCTTGAAACTACTGATAACTCTTACCAGTATATCACTGCAACCCTGGCCAGGGATTTCTTGTTATGGCCAGTCGTGCATTGCGCAACATCAACCCCCAATACCGGGAGAGACGAATCCCCTCCTATCGCTCATTGCCTCCATGTGAATCGGGACTGTACCCAAAAACCACCTGTTTGCACGACTCAGTAGAGCCGTGGTAGGGTGGAAATCAAAGCACAGTGGGAGACACACAAGACTCTATGACGATCTCGGGTCAACAGACTAAGCTGTACCAGTGTCACCAGAGAACTGCCATCTGACGTGAGGTATAATACCATCTGGGAGTTCTCGGCGAGTCCGTTCAGTGTACCCAGTCTCCACTGAGCACCCGTATACCATCTCTGATGTCAAACACCAATGGATATGGGATCATCCATCGCCCATCACATGGGTCGAGAAGATACACGCTAATCTACTCTGGAATATCGATGCCCCGTCTCGATATTCCCACGACTAGGAACAATGAAGGATGTACTCATTGACTACCCAGGCCCCACTAGTATGATCTGCATCATAGTCCTGGAAGTCGAGTACTCATCCTAAGGGCTTTATCAACATGTAATCAGAGAGACAGAAACTATACATGTTAAGACAAAGAGCAACCAGATAGCGTACTATCATGTCGAGCAAGAAAGTCCTACCTATATATGTCCCAGCATCCACTACAATATACATCCAATGTACAGCAATGGCCTCTAGGGCATACATATAACTAACAATCTCCCACTTGCACTAGGGCCATCTGTAGCAGTGGTTGTAATATCTAATACTCAACCATCCCCTAAAAGTCTCTCTTTGGGAAAAGGCCTTCGTGAGTGGATCCGCCGTGTTCTCCTCTGAGTCTACTCTCCTAACCTCAATCACCCTGGAGATCAACTATCTCCATGATCAGGTGATGCTGCCTCAGAATATGTCTGGGTCACTGATGGGACCAGGGTTCCATGGCCGAAGCGACACTTCCATTGTCATACAATGGCAGGAACCTAGTTCATCTTATGAACCAATATACACCCAAACTTCCTCTTTGGTAGTATCTTTAATAGCGATGTTACCAGCCTTTATCGTCTAGTTTGTCACGGTATCTAGCTTGGAAATCTTCCAACATACCGTCCCTTTACCGAGGGTAAAGACAATGCCTGCGACTGACATTCAGTCGTCCTTATCACTCTGGAACCCTTCCAGTGATTCTCCCCAGGATCGATTGATACCATCTCACTACAACTAGTGAGTATCCTAACATCCAATTAGATCTATCTCATAGATCCAAAGCATAGGATTTAGTATGTATCACTTTGATCCTATATGGAAAATCATTGTGATAAGCGGAGATTGATCGAGCGTAGCATAGGAAACTCCTTCCCTAACAAGAGTATGTCATCTACGTACTCTACGAGGATCGTCACCATACTCCCTACTACCTTTTTGTTTATACAAGGTTCATCTACCATTTTGATGATGTCAACTTCTTTGACTAATCCATCAAAACAGATGTTCCAACTCCGCGATGCCTGCTTTATCCTATAAATCATCTTGCACACGTTTCCGCTGCTCCCACTGTCTACGAGGCCCTCTGGCTGTGTACTTATAGACGCACACTTCTAAAACATCATTTAGAAAAGTAGTCATGACACCCAACCACCAGATATCGTAGTCATGGTATGTAGCCGTGATAAGTAGGATCTGGATGGACTTAAGCATAGGTACTGGAAAAGGTTTCATCATTATCCACGCCTGGTTGATGACGAAAACCTTTAACAAGTCTAGCTTTGAAAGTCTCAACTTTTCCATCTACACCAAGTAATCTTCTCAAGATATACTTGCTCCTGATGGGGATTTAACCCTTCAGTTATAGCAACCAAAGTCCATACTTTGTTGGTGTATAAGGATTCCATCTCAGATCACTAAGCATCCAGCCATTCATACAGAGTCCCTACTCTCGATGGCCTGCTCGAAACTGATTGGGCCATCATCTCATGATGCAATCCTCGCTCCCACTGTCATCGAGAAACCGAGGTATCTCTCAGGCAGGCGAGGAACCCTACCAGATCGGCGGAGAGGCTGAGGTTCGTCGGGGACTATAGAATCCTTTGGTTCTGTCAAATCTTCAGCTGTAGTTTCGTATAGCTGGAACCTTTCCAGTTCTACAGAACTGACATTGCCTCGATCTTGTTCGGATTTTGCTTTTGACATAGGCCGGACAATCCCAAATCTTAACTTACTTAAGAGATATGATCTTCCCATACTATATCTTATATGGAGTGGTAGGCACAGATTTGATTCGAACCTAATTCAATAGGTATGCAGCTTCTCAAGCGCATAACTCCCAAAAGGAAATAGGTAACTCAGTAATACTCATCATAGAGCACACGATATCTAATATTGTGTGATTGCTCCGCCCCGATACACCGTTGTGCTGTGGTGTATTCAGAGGAGTAATACTGAGAGAGAATCTCATTTTCCTTTAGAATAGTCCAAGAATTCCATGCACAAGTATTCTCCTCCGTGATCTCATCATAGGACATAATACTTATACCCGTATATTGGTTCTCTACTTCCTACTTATATTCTGTGAATACCTCAAAAGGTTCGGACTTATATTTCAACAGGAATATATGACTGAATCTTGAGAGATTATCAGAGAATATAATGAAGTATAAAGAACCAGTCCTGACATGTGTAGACAGGAGACCTTACATACATCATCATGCATCAGTCCCAAGAGTTTACTAACTCTTTTTCAGTTTCAAGTAAACAGAGCTGGTGTCATTATATCTTTGTGACATGACTGGCAAGTTTCACAAGATGTAAATTCAAACTGATTTAAATATGCATCTAAATGTAACTTCAGCTAGTCGGGTCGCATTGATATGACCTAGTCTACAATACCTCAAGAAGAATTTGTTCATTTCTGAACTCTTCCTCTTGTGTGTGTTCAGTATACAAGGAACTGTAGTTTGATTTAGAACGTCAATGCTTTTAGATAACGTGCCTGAACCGATCAACTTTTGATATAGGAAATGTTCAAAACATTATCCATCAATACAAAATTATATCCTTTCTTTACTAATAAAGAGACTGATATGATTTTGTATATCAGGTTCGGTATCTAACAGCATTTGTTCAGAATCAATATATTCGTAATACAGGGTGATAGTGACCAACAGACTTGGCTGCAATACTTGCCCCGTTTTCTGCCTCATGAAACTTATCACCCGTTCTCAGTTTTTCTACCTTTTTGTAGCCCAATGTAACAGATTACATATCTGGGATCCTGATCCGGTATCATATACCCAGGATGCAGAGGATACCGAGAAACAGTTCTTTGTAATGAACACACCCGAAGGAGATGCATCATATGCACTTTCTTCGTTTGGGCGGCATAGGAATTCTGGTATTCCCCAATTTCCTGCTCTGTCTTATAACAATTATAAGTTGGAGCGGGACCAACGTTCCCCAGCTCAGAATAACAAGCGGGTTCGGTCAATACATCCATTTTATTATCTTGATTAAGGCGTGATATGGTCACTACCAGGAGAGAGAGAGAAGAAAACACTCTGCGTGCGCTCTTACAAGATCAGATTGGTTATATATTTTATCTAATCAGGATGGCTCCCACTGTTTTTATCAAATCTTCCTTCAAACCTTAAAAGGAAAGACTAGCCGGGATTAATTACACTCTACAAGTTCGCCAATCTTTCAGCCAGGCCAGTGTCGGTACTTTGAGGGAGGTTTCCCGTGCTTTCGCACGGACCTAACTACAGTAAACCTCATTTTCCCAGAGGCGTAACCCCGTTGACACCTTTCTAGACACCTACTTGATCGGCTAATTGCAAAGTGCAAAACTCCCCCAGGAGTAACAATTACTCGCAATGGGTATCGGGATCCAACTATCATATAGAAGGTATGCAATCTCATTGCAAATTTCAACACTTGAAACTCCCGATAAAGGTTTTTACCCCTAGCACCTATGACCTTAACTATGGTCAACAAATCATAAGTACTAGTCAAGTTCTACCCGTCATTTCGTGATTAATTAGACCCACCCACATGACCCTTAACTAAGGTCAACAAAGTCACGTGACTGTCCTAACTAATCGCATCATATGCGGTGTAGGAAGACATCACTTAGCTAACGTACACTGTGCCTTGACTATGGTCAACAAACACAGCACGAATACTAAGTACTCTACTTCCTAAAATGACGGAGGGTTGCGAATGGTTTTTATGAAAACCTTTAACGCTTTGAACTTGATCTCGTTGCGGAATCAAATGGTTTTTAAATGGAATGTTTTCGAGGCTTTTCTAGTTTTGCTAAAGGGGTCACTCCCGGTGAAGGGATCGTCGGCCCTTTCCTCGTCGAATGAGGTGCGGGATATATCATATATATCACTGTGCAAAGCGGAAACTATAGAAGCGATCAAATGACAAACCGAGGGTTGTAGCATCTGCCAGTTATTGCTAAAGGAGTCACTTCCGGTGAAGGGATCTCGGTCCTTTCCTCATCGAATAAGCTGCAGGATGTTCTATAATGAACACCGCGATGCAAAGAAAGAACTGTAGCTACCTGTTTTTATTTTGAAATTCGATTCCACAACATCAATTAGGTTTATTTTCTTTCATTAATCTCATTAATGAATATCCCATCATTAAGGTCCACCTAAACATCACAGATAAATATAACGTACGCATATGCCATCCGCATTCGCCTCGATGTCCCGTCTGCACCGTTAGGTTAGGTAACTAACGGCAGAGCGGGGCAGGGCTAGCGCGGGTGTAAAACATAAGCAACGTTTATATAATATATCATATATACTATATATAATATCTGTCACAGAACATCGCATGATCACATATAAATCACAGCAGAAGATACATATGAAATATTGGATATACTAGGACGTCCGTGTTTTCAATACGAGCCAGTATAAAACACGGATTCCACGGTCGTGATGAATAGCCAATCCCACACCCCTAGACCCCTACGAGAGCGGCAAGTAACCCTACCAATTCTAGGGTTAGAAGACCCGGACTCGACTCCTCGAGTTGGTCTCCCACTGGACCCCAGAACCCGGTTACTTGTGCTCCCCTCCTTGGGTCTATCCTAGTGCAGAAAAGTAAATAATATACAAGTGGTGACAACATCCGCAACCTGGAAGTGCCCCAATAAAAGAATATTACATACAAATTTTTACATGAATGAAAATGAAAAACACTCATCTCACATAAAAAAAACCCCGGCTATTCAAACACGACGATCCAATATAACATATCCAGCAACACATAACAACACATGTCATCAACGTAAGTAAATATGCGCATCCCAATTGTCGTTAACATATAGCAACGAAACCGGCGATATCACATATTACACTTAGGGTCACAGAAAAGAAAGTGTAAAACTACAACAGTTGGAATCCGCAACCTCCTCAGACATCGCATGCCTGACCAAATGAATTCTTTAGACATCGCATGCCTAACAATTATAAACCCCGCATTTTAGTCTCATTATCGAAAACACTTTTCAATATCAAGTAGGGCAATTCAACAAGATTCCCGAAAAACTGATCGAATGCTCGTCGCAAACTTTAGTAGGCGGCCGCACCCCTGATACCATCGACGAAGTGCACCAAGGCGGAACATCGCTGCCGCGAGCACCCGGACGGATGCTTTCGGCGACGGGGTTCTCCTACAGTCACTTGGTCGGGGCTATGGGGTGAGGCTGTCTATTAAGTTTACCCGGCAAGTATCCGCGTACGCTACGTGATTGCGACGGACTTTTGATCACATCAAAACTCCGTGGCAACCGATCAAGTGAGACTAAACTGCTACGTTTATAATATTCATTCCGTTATCTCATAACAATTTGTGAATTCTAATTATTGTATCACATTCCGGATAAATAGAAAATGCTAAACTTTTCGATCGAACAATCGAACACCCAAGTTTTCCCGATACAGCTCAACACATGAAATAAGTCTAACAACATTCAGTTCGTGCCTCAGTACCAACGGTCCAGCCGTAGAAGGGTCAAGCCAACGCCTCACATGTGGCACGCCGTACTGTCCCAAACCCGAAGGTTCAAAGGGCAGTTCAAGACGGTCACATAATCGAGTTAAGATTTGTTGTCTTCTAGAGGGTCCATCGCGTTACTTGCACTACTTAGAACGTCGTTAAACTACGGAAAAATCCAACAATTGGAAATTTCCCGGCAGGGAAAAATTAGGTATTTATATCCGGTCGAACTTTTTAACATATTCTAAAAATACCGATGCCCCGTCTCGATATTCCCATGACTAGGAATAATGAAGGATGTACTCATTGACTACCCAGGCCGCACTAGTATGATCTGCATCATAGTCCTGGAAGTCGAGTACTCATCCTAAGGGCTTTATCAACATGTAATCAGAGAGACAGAAAGTATACATGTTAAGACAAAGAGCAACCAGATAGCGTACTATCATGTCGAGCAAGAAAGTCCTACCTATATATGTCCCAGCATCCACTACAATATACATCCAATGTACAGCAGTGGCCTCTAGGGCATACATATAACTAACAAACACGACCAATAATCCTAGTCGTTGATGTTCAAACGCAACCCGACCGAAAAGAATTATCAAATACCAAAATCCAAGTTAAAACAAGTAGTAAAACAATGCGCCAACAGAAGAAAATGATCCTATATTCTACCCAAGGTCAAATCAGCCAATTTTGCATATGCCAAGGGTCAAATTTACTGGAGATAAGTCCCTGGAACAAAAACAAACCATTTCCAAACTGCTCTCACGGCAAATTGCGGCCAGAAGGAATAAATTTGCGGCCTAGAGGAGAGGGAAGGGCTAGGGTTTTGGTGGTACACTCCAGGCTGCCTGCACATCACTCTGTGTTTACTAAATAATTTCCAGAGGCTAGGGGTGTTAGCAGATGTCATAAAACACTCACAGAATCCAAAATCCTTCTGATATCGGGTTTCTAAGTCCGCTAAAATGGGTTCTAGTCTCTGGTTTAGGTCTCCAATCAATCACCACAGGGGTTGTGTATCCTCTACTAGCCTTAATTTCACCTTTAGGTTCAACTAAAACCCTAATCCTCAACTCAAGTTTTCAAACTTCCCAAAACCACACAATATCGGTTCTAATTTAACATGCATGTAAAAATAATGGAAATACTAGGCTAATGGTTAAGAGAATATCTCATTTGGCAACTCAAGAAAATTCTTGAGTTGCCCAAAGTGTCCAAAATCAAATTTTGCTTGGCTTCCCATGCTTGTAGTGAGCTTGTGCATCTTTTTATTGAAATGGGTATTGGGTTTTGAGGTGTTTTTAATGGAGTTTGAGAGGGTTGAAGAGGGGGAAGGAGTGAGGGTAGCAGCAGCAGCAGCAAGAGAGTGAGGGAGAGGAGAGAATGTGAAGAAAATGGTGAGATGAGAGGATGGCAAGTCAAAGATAACCCCCTCATCTTTCTCTCTCTCACCCATACCTAATACTATATTCATATCCTTTTCTTTTCTTTTTCTTTTTCTTCTCTCCTCAATAGTAAACCCAAAACAAACCATACAGCAAAAATCATATAGGAAAAAGGTAACAAGTGAAAAAAAATACATGGTGCATGTTTTGCACAAAACAAGCTTAATGCGCGATTAGCGATATTTAATCACAATTAGCACTAAATTAGTGTCAAAAAAATCATAAACTCTCATAATTCTCTTAAATCACATAAAGTACCCTCTTTTTAGTAATTTCCATAATTTTCCAAATTTTTCCCAATTTATCAGTATTTAATTATACCGCCCTATTAAAATATTCAATATTTTATTATTTAATTATAAAAATTCCCAAAAATAATATTTTATTTTTCTGAAATGTTACAATCTTCCCCCCTTAAAGAAATTCGGTCCCCGAATTTAAATTTAAATCCCTCAATACTAAATCATTTCAGTAAAAGACTAAGCCGTCGGGGTCCCGAAATCATAAATACATAAAGCACATCGGAACGCAATGCATGCGCATGAAAACGAGTATATCAATCAAAAGTAAAACTCCGTCAAGCATCCCGCAATCATCGGAGTCATGGTGAAGACACAAATGTCTAAATCCAATACAAAAACCGACATGATATACATCAAAACTATAACATGTAAATATCAATTTAACATCGGAAAGAAATGCATGCTAAACCTTTCATATTGCTGCGCGATGCGCGTATCGCGGCACAGTGGCGGATGTCTGTTGTATGAAATAGCTATATCTATATATATCCTTTATTTTAATATGTACGTCCCGCCGTTTTGAAGCAATTAAGAAGGGTTTCCTTTTGTAAAAAGTTTCGTGTCATCTTAGACACGTAGGTAAACACTAAGACTATAGCTCTTTCTTTGGAAATCCCTTCGATATCTATCAATGCATGCAAAAATATATCCAGATACTGTCCTCTGACTAGTCCTGCTCAGTACGAAAACAAATAGTAAATATCATGAAAACGTACTGTTCCATAAGAAATCAATCCTAAAATGTGAATACAAATGCTACGTGCGTCCAGTGTGCACGGAAATCAAAATCCATGAATATGCCATACATGTGCACAGAAACAACAATTGAGTGCATCGGGTATGCACGAAACATCTGTCAAGGGCAACGGGTGTGCCTGACAGCAATATCAGGTGCATGTGATATGCACAAAGAATCCGATTTAGTGCATCTGGTGTGCACCAAAATCGCATCTCAAATCATGCGCCCAACATGCGCGAAAATCCAAATCAGGTGCATCCATCATGCACAAATAAAATCTAAATCATGTGCATCCAACATGCACGAAATCACGAAATCCAATATCAAGCGCCGAATCATGCGCAAAAATCCAATCAGGTGCACAAGGTGCACAAAACAAATATCGAGTATCACTATCGAAATCGACGGTATACAGCATATCTCAAATCCAAATCAGGTATACCGTGGTATCAAATCTCACAACCATGTGCATCAACGTGCACAAAATCGAATCAAAACACTAAAAGTGCATGAAAACTATGCCGTAAGCATAAGTCAAATCATATGCATGCCCTAGGCATGAAGTCAAAATCAATACCTCAATTAACATCAAATCAAAGTCCTGTGCAACTGTAGTGCACGAAATGCGTATCACTGCACTGCAAGCATATGTAAACTATACTGAGAGCAAAAACCAAATCGTGTGCGTACCATAGGCACAAAATCAACTCAACTGTATGAAACCCATGAAATCATAAACATGTGCAGCCAAGGCACAAAATGATATTAAGTACAATAACTGTGCACAAAAGATAAATACCCAGTAGGTGCAACCATGGTGCACGAAAATAAATATCATGAAACCAAGTCATCAAAACTCAATCATGCGAATAGATCGCCCAAAACACTGGAAATCAAGTATGGCGGAAACAGTCCCGCTCAAGCACATCCTCTAAGAATCTCTGACCAACTGTTGTGGTCACACATGACATGTCTCGTCGACGATGCCGAACTCTGGCCTGCGGGGTGTGCATAATATGACCGCTCCTTGGTCCAAGTCTTCTCGTAAAATATTCCAGAAAGGTCCTATTGAGGTCTCTCCCAAATCTCGTCTCTGCCGAACTGTCCGGAAGTCATCATCCTTTACTATATCTGTTTCTTGTTCCGGAATGGCTGCATACTCACCGTGACTCCTTCTGGAAGATATATCCATAAATAACGCTTCTGCATGCGTATCACATCTCTGATGTCGGCGGTGTGGAACGTCATCTTATCAAGATCTCGTACAAACCTCTTACTCCACTTTTCTCTAATGTCGACTGCTTTGGACTCGTCTCTTCATGGCTGCATGGACTGTGCTCCAACGGCTATACTCGTATCTGGAGTCTCCCAAGCAATGCATCCCATCACATGATCTCCAAAAGATGTCGAACCATCCGATCGACTCGTCAAAACCTCATAATCCCCTAAGAGATCAACATCTTGGGTACAGTTTAATAATATCGAGTACATGCCACAGCACCTATGGACAAACCGTAGAAGGGAAAACCCAAGCCTCACAAATGGCACCGCTAAACTGCCGCAAACCCTAAGGTTCAAGGGCGTTCCATGGTCATTACGTCGAGTTAAGGTTTCATTCTTCTAGAGGGTCCGTAGAGTTACTTGCATGTTTTCTTCAAATACTTAAAACTTAGAAAATGGTTTCCTGACATTCGATCATCTCTATCAACACCCAACGTATCCGTGTGAAGTCTTCTCAAGTTGGAATCAATCAACCTGATGACCTCGCATCGGGGTAAGCGAACGAACCATATGTCCTAGTCTTTCACCCTCGTGTGACTAGCGACCATCTATCATATCTCTGAGTATAACTCGTACTGCAAAAGCTCCAACATCTGTTCGATATCTTGTCGTTCGCAGCAACTACTGGCTCATTCGTCTGCACGCTGAACAGTGCCTCAATCATCATGAATAAGCGATACATCAATGGTCATCACATTCTAGCTTGCCTCTATCAGTGGCTCAATCCTCTGGTGCCGATCTGCACGTCCGAGTAATCTCGTAGAAGCGACCCATCAAACGCTCATGGCGCGAAAACACAATAAAACGATGCCTCTCTATGCAATCGTATCCCTGGAATCACGCCCTGGTCAGTCCTCGTTCATGATGAGCTCGTGCTTACCGCAACTCTAGCCGTAGCTCTCTCTGCCCATGTAATCGTGGCAGCAAAATCCCATTCCGATATCGATGAGGATAGATCATGAATGAATATAATATTGTGCAAAGAAATGTACATCCTAAGGCTTCTTAAGCGGAGTATCGTATCGTAAATATACCGCGAAACATACGTATGGTACGTCACTCTACTCAAGCTACCTACTCCATCAACCAAGGGTCATCCTACGCGACGAAAGTTCGGGTCTAATACCCTCTCGACTAAGTCTACGTTCCGTAAGGTCAAGCCTAGATTCCGTATATATCTTAACGCCCTAGGCTCCGCATAGTCAAACATAGACTCGAACCATGGTTAACCTAGCGCTCTGATACCAACTTTGTCACGACCCAAAATAGCCCGTGACTGGCACTTGAATCATATGAAGTCTACAGGACTACATCTAATTCAAGTAAGCCAAAAGCCTAGAAATCTAAAACCATTTTTAGGTAAGAAGAACTTATTTTAAAACGAGTGGTTTTAATAGCATAAGCAGAATTATGCGTTTTTAAAACATCAAGTCTTTTCTGAAAATTTCGTCAGAGTTTTCTTTGTAAATACTGGCCCCGAACGGGGTACAACATGATAAAAGCATATATAATGATAAAAGGCATCCCTAAGCGAGAGCTAGCACTTCGTCAATCGACGGCCACAACCACGCAAGCATAAAGTATACAACGCCGAAAGGCGAGGATCAAAACTCAAAATGAAGCTCAAAACATCAATGAAAAACATGATAATACAATGCGCGACTCTAAGGTTGAAATAATATACAACTGCTCTCTAAGTCTGAAATAAATATACAAGTTTGGTTGATGGAGTTTCTAGGTACAACTGAATATATATAAATAAATATAATGGCGGTCACGATACAAGTGAACCCACCTACTAGCAAATCACCCGGAATGGATGCAGTGTGCCAGAAAAGCCGTAACCGAAACTGTACGGCAAAACCTGCAAGAAACTGTGGCACAACGGGGGTGAGTTGCCAACTCGTGAGTAGAAAACATAACAAAGCAGAAATCGTATGTATGACGCAATCCAAGGTCACACGATCAGTAATATCCTCAAATGATAAAGTCTGAAGCATGAAAAGGTGGCAAGGGTAAACATCTATACATAAGTGTAATCCCAGTGCTCGTGTCAGTGCCTCAGGTAGCAATATATCATATGTATGAGATATGAATGTAATATAATGAAAAGAGTGAGACAACTGTTTTATTCAATGGGATTTCTATAAGTATGTAAATCGAGTATCATCAATGAAATCAACAGAAAAATCCGTGTCAAGCATCGACACAAAACATAAATCCCAATATCTCAATATCTCAGCCTCCGGCTACCCGGACTGGCCTGTATCATCAAATCTCAAAATCTCAGTATCTCAAATCTCAATATCTCAGGCATCCGTATCATATGCGGGATCGGCCTACGGGCTTCGGTAGAACGGATCAGCCTATAACCATCTCATGACTCCGGCCAGTATCGTCCGGATAATCGACGAGTCCAAATAATATCACCAGTAGGTAATGCTCCCCTGCCAGGCTCATCGAATACAACTCAAACTTCTTGTCCCGGGGTATCATACCGGGCCCACCATGTATCCGAGACGGTTCATCCAACTCCTCGAATCGGGTTTCCAAATGCAATAGCAATCATGAAAACTCATGGTGGACGACTCATCCATCATGGGAACACCGCGCTTTTCATTTTAAAAAGAGAAAGAAGTTTATATATATTCTTGCAGTTTTCCGCCAAATCAGGGAAATATCATGAAAATCCGAAATCCAATCATCAATAGCAAGTAAACAGTGAAAAATAATATGTATGAAGTATCAAGTAACAACTGCAATGTCTAAACTAGCATATACAGCAAGTACACTAATAGCATGTCGAAACTATTAGCTAACAAGCTATATCAATGAAATAATATTCTCTAAAGTGTAAGTGACATGGCAATTACTGATGATGATGTGTGTGAGCCGGCAAGTAAGTGTATGTGGAACATACGCATTATCTGTAATGGTGCTGGTGTCCTGAGAGCATAATCTCAATAATGGCATATGGAAATATAATATAAACCTGCAAATGCGATGCGAACAGTAATAATATGCGGGAGCTGAATAATAAACACAACGATAACTAATCTGCATTTATATAATATGAGTCATACAGTTTTACCATTTGAAATAACACAAATCGTGGTGTTTTGAAAATAAGGACTACGGTGTTTTTAAGAAAAGATACGTCCCTTTGAAATATCCATAGAATCCGTTGGCCTGTCTTTTAAAATACCCACGATTCGTTAGTTTTGAAATAGGTAGGGGTCGAATCTAGTCTAACAACTACACTAACTATAGGGCTGAGCTAACAGGCTAAACGAAAGGTAAGGAAACCGCCTAACATCTGAGTCGATACATATATATAAATAATAGTATGTGATCCCGCCTCAATAGTATCATATAAGTTACAATATCTATAATATGACATCCTCAAGTCAAGAGTGCGGATCTATCATCAATATAAAGCTCGTACGGTAAATCCGTCGTACTGCCTCCCAAATCTGGGTACGGGTCAAATGTCACATCTATCACATTATTCATCTGGCATCCTCTTTATCAAATATCATGATCCGGGGTACTGATCTACGTCTAGTACAATACTGATACCATCTATGTATACATGCGTATGTATGAAAACACCACGTCAAAGGACCCGCTAAAATATCATGTCGTATCTCAAATACGAACCCTGTCACATCACCGATCTCACGGCCTCAAGCCCAATCTCATCGACTCATCTCAAATCCCAAGTACTATCCTCATAATCCATGTATATGTATACGTTTATATATACACACACATAGTCTTATACCTATGTGTGTGTATATATATATACATATCCCCATATACGCACATGTAAAAGAATGAATGTATGCAAGTGTGTGTGCGTGTGTGGGTGCAACAATTACTCTAGGGTTTCGCAAGCAACACCACTAATGCATGAACACCTAGTATCTATCTTAATCATCAATAATCTCATATCAACATAATATTTATATATGTGTATACGTATTCGTATACATCACTGCGAATTGCGGGGGTTCTATACACCATCCACCCGACTTCCCCCTTAGATATATATCTACTCACCTTGCTTCTTGTGTGCCGATGCCGATGTCGCCATCTTCATCTTCAACGTCTCGACATCACGTGGGGTACCTACACATATAATCCAATCGTAAATGCGTATTAAAATCACATCGGAAAACCAAAAACGGCACACGCTACGCTCATAGGTAAAAATCTATAGCCTCGCTTGTAAACACGACCAACAATCCTAGTCGTTGACGTTCAAACGCCACCCGATAGAAACGAATTATCAAATACCAAAATCCAAGTTAAAACAAGTCGTAAAACAATGCGCCAACATAAGAAAATGATCCCATATTCTACCCAAGGTCAAATCAGCCAATTTTGCATATGCCAAGGGTCTAATTTACTGGAGATAAGCCCTTGGAACAAAAACGAACCATTTCCAAACTGCTCCGGCAGCAAATTGCGGCCACAAGGAATAAATTTGCGTCCTAGAGGAGAGGTTAGGGGCTAGGGTTTTGGTGGTACACTCCAGGTTGCCTGCACATCACTCTGTGTTTGCTAAATAATTTTCAGAGGCTCCAGGTGTTAGCAGATTTCATAAAACACTCACAGAATCCAAAATCCTTCCGATATCGGGTTTCTAAGTCCACTAAAATGGGTTCTAGTCTCTGGTTTATGTCTCCAATCAATCACCATAAGGCTTGTGTATCCTCTACTAGCCTTAATTTCACCTTTTGGTTCAACTAAAACCCAAATCCTCAACTCAAGTTTTCAAACTTCCCAAAACCACACAATATCAGTTCTAATTTAACATGGATGTAAAAACAATGGAAATACTAGGGTAATGGTTAAGAGAATACGTTATTTGGCAACTCAAGAAAATTCTTGAGTTGCCCAAAGTGTCCAAAATCAAATTTTGCTTGGCTCCCCATGCTTGTAGTGAGCTTGTGCATCTTTTTATTGAAATGGGTATTGGGTTTTGAGGTGTTTTTACTAGAGTTTGGGAGGGTTGAAGAGGGGGAGGGAGTGAGGGCAGCAGCAGCAGCAGCAAGAGAGTGAAGGAGAGGAGAGAATGTGAAGAAAATGGTGAGATGAGAGGACGGCAAGTCAAAGATAACCCCCTCACCTTTCTCTCTCACCCATACCTAATACTATATTCATATCCTTTTCTTTTCTTTTCTTTTTCTTTTTCTTCTCTCCTGAATAGTAAACCCAAAACAAACCATACACCCAAAATCATGTAGGAAAAAGGTAACAAGTGAAAAAAAAGACATGATGCATGTTTTGCACAAAACAAGCTTAATACTCGATTAGCGATATTTAATTGCGATTACCACTAAATTAGTGTCAAAAAAATCATAAACTCTCATAATTCTCTTAAATCACATAAAGTACCCTCTTTTTAGTATTTTCCATAATTTTCCAAATTTTTCCCAATTTATCGGTATTTAATTATGCCGTCCTATTAAAATATTCAATATTTTATTATTTAATTATAAAAATTCCCAAAAATAATATTTTATTTTTCTGAAATATTACATAAAGTGTGAGCATCAGAACTCACATGAGTGCTCAGCACTGTTTGCATGAAAAAGAGGTACTGAGCCCAAACCAGTGCTTAGCACTTCTTTCAAATAAAAGAACATTGAGTGGGTCAAGCCCAAGTTGGCGAGGTCCTTAATTCAGATCAACTGAGCCCATTGGTTCATTGCTTCCCAAACATGACTCATGACATTCAAAATGATGTTCATCCCACATTTCCTATGTTAATCTTAGTTTCCTAAAAAAAAGATGGCTAACGATTCTTTGATGGTCCACTATGATCTCTTCCCTCAGACACGGGAATTGGTTCAAGGGTACATCTCTCCATACCTCTGACGCATGTCGTTATAATTCCTCAACGTCTTCAGAGAGGTCGCGGGTCCCGACAACCAACTGCTTTTGGTGCACCTCCTAAACTGACATGCACATCCCAGACCAAACCACACCCCAAATCGGTGTATCCCACATCATCGCCAAACATCCCGTCACGTAACACATACACGGGCATAAAAGGGTGATCTACGGACCGTAATGTCCTCAAACTACTACGGAGCGAAACGTCCTTAAACTAAACCCTCACCTCAAAAGGGGTGATCTACGGACCGTATCGTCCTCAGACTAATACGGACCGAAACGTCCTTAAACTAAACCCTCATCTCAAAAAGGATGATCTACAGACCGTAACGTTCTCAAACTACTACAGACCGAAACGTCCTTAAACTAAACCCTTACCTCAAAAATGGTGATCTACGGACCGAAATGTCCTTAAACTAACAACGAACCGTAACGTCCTTAAACTAAAACAATAGAGCCCAAATGCTTTTTTGTTGGATCTGAATGATCCTAAAACCCTGTTAAGTGATCTTAGTCTCAAATTGGACTAACGTGTCCTTAACAAAAATTTAAGTTGATCTTAATCTCAAACGAGATTAATGATCCTTAAATCAACCCAAACCTAAATTTAAGATATATGGATTTGGGCTAATCCACGCCCTACGGGCGACAACATGAATTAGTCTCCGTATACAATCCACGGGCAACCAAAAATAAAACAAAATACACACGACACGAAGTGAACTTCTGGAGCAGGAGAATGTGGTTATCGCTATGTGATAACGTAATTAACTGCAAGGGCTTGCGCATGTAGGGAAGAGCGTCCACATAATCAAAAAAACCCTTGCAAACGAGGGGGAATTTGACGAAGTCTGCTACAACGGCCGCATCCGTCCAAACCTCCGAGACACGGTGTCATAAATCAACTTGGCAGCTTCGAAGAGGTGGACGGATAAACCCAAATAGCATCTTCCCCCGAATTCAGGCAAGATAACTCATCCCGGTTTCGTCTCTGTTATGGGTGGTGAATAGATTCTGGCACGCCCGGTGGGACCTTTACCTCTTTCTACTCCACACTTCATGTAAGGTTCCCTAGCACGACAACATGGTTTCGGGAGGCATCGACCATGCCATTTTCAAAAAATTGTCATGCTAAACAACCCTAATCCTAAAATCTTTAAGTAGAGATTTAGACAATACCAAATGTAAACTACTTTACATCTAGAGAACAAGAATACAACCTTTGTAGACCGGTCCTTCTCTTCACTTGCTCCGTATAGTAGTCCCGCGACTCCACTAGGCCTCTCTTGAGACTTTGAAAGAGCTTCCTCCGATGATATTCGTGCCGAAGATGATCCACGCGAAGTCCCTCCAATTCAGGCTACCTTTTACACTAAACTCTTTAGCGTATGAAACACGCTACACTTGATCACTAGTCAAGTGTAGGATGGTGAAGTAAGGGATGTTAAGAGCTCACAAGTTTGTATTCAAGCTTCATGATTCACATCACATGTAAGGGTTGAAGCTTGAACCATGACATGAGGAGGAGGAAGAAGCTAGAGAGCAACCATAGGAGCAACTCAAGAAAATTGGCTAAGTGTTGTTAATGAGCTAGAATGAATGCCAACTCTTGACCCCTCACTCATTCAAGCATGGAATTATGCAATATAAAATTGCAACCATGCTTGAATAGTGAGTCAAGATGAATAAACAAAATTAAATCCCATGCTTGCAACCATGCTTTCACTTTCCACCTCATTTCTATTTTCACAAAATAGAAATTTAAATAACATGCTTCATTATTTTATATATATATATATCATATATATTAATATATACATAATGAAGAATAATTAGTGAGCTAATGATATTAGTTAAGATATAATTATATCACATATAATATATATCATATTATTAAATCAACACTTGATCTAATAATCCGGTTATAACACATATGACCAACTAATATCATTTATCTGTATATCACATTATCGAATCAACACTTGATTCGACAATCTGGTTATATCACATATAACCGAACTGATAACAGATGACTGCCAGATTACAATACGGTATCACATACTCGTATTTAATCAGGTCCACACACATATCACATATGTGTCCTACTTCATTTCGCTTGAACCAGGGAACTTCTGTGTGGGACTCTAAAGACTCGTAAATACGCCGGCAGTAGGTGATGATCACATCAGTCACCTACAAGCCGTCAGCGGTACTCGCTAGACGTAACGTCTACTCGAGTATTGAGCGATATGAAGATCAACAAGCAAGCCTGTCCACAGTCTCCATGAAGCCTATCAGTAACACTATCGTACAGTCCGGTCTCTTCGTCTGATATGTCCCATATAATGTCTAGGGGTGGAAATCGTCAGACCTCAGTAACGTGATAAGTCATGCCGATGTCTGGCCTATAATGGTTCGAGAAACTACTGATAACACTTATCAGTAAATCTCGGCAGCATCCTTGGCCAGGGACTTCCAGTTATAGCCAATCGAGCATAGCGCAACATCAACCCCCAATACCGGGAGAAACGAAACCCCTCCTATCACTCATTGCCTCCATGCGACTCGGGACTGTACCCAAAATCCACCTGTTTGCACGTCTCCTTTGAGCGTGGTAGGGTAGAAATCAAAGCACAGTGGGAGCCGCAAAAGACTCTATGACGATCTCGGGTCTATAGACTAACATGTACCAGTGTCACCAGAGGACTGCTATCTAACGATAGGTATACTACCACATAGGAGTCCTCAATGAGTCATGTTCAGTGTACCCAGTCTCCACTAAGCACCCGTATACCATCTTTGATGTCAAACACCAATGGATGTTGGATCATCCATCGCCCATCATATATGTCAAGAAGCATATACGCTAGTCTACTCTGGAATATCGATACCCTGTCTCGATATTCCCTCGACTATGAACAATAAAAGGATGTACGTGTGAACTACCCTGGCCCCACTAGTAAGATCTCCATCATAGTCCTGGCAGTCAAGTACATATCCTAAAGGCTTTATCAACATGTGAGAGCAAGACAGTATCACAATACAAGTCTACATGTTAAGACAAAGAACAACCAGATAGCATATTATTATGTCGAGCAAGAAAGTCATCTCTATATATGTCCAAGCATCCACTATAATATACACCATATGTACAATCATGGCCTCTAGGGCATACATATAACTAACAATCTCCCACTTGCACTAAGGCCATGTGTTGTAGTATCTCATACCCAACATCCCAAAAAGTCTCTCAAATTGTATCTGGGGAAGGGACTTTGTGAGTGGATCTGCTACGTTGTCCTTCGTGTCAACTCTCCTGACCTCGATCTCCCAGCTATTAACTATCTCTCGGATCAGGTGATACCGCCTCAGAATATGTCTGGATCTCTGATGGGACCTGGGTTCCTTGGCCAAAGCCACCGCTCCATTGTTATCACAATACACAGGTATTGGATGCTTAATGGATGGAACCACACCAAGCTCAGCAATGAACTTATTCAACCAGACAGCTTCTTTGGCAGCATCGTTGGTAGCGATGTATTCAGCCTCCACCGTCGAGTCTGCAACAGTGTCTTGCTTGGAACTCTTCTATCACACCGCCCCTCCGTTGAGGGTAAAGAAAAAACCCGAGACCGACTTACTGTCGTCCTTATCACTCTTGAAGCCCGAGTCAGTAAAGGACTCCGCT
Source organism: Agapanthus africanus (assembly GCA_030015575.1). Taxonomy (NCBI): domain Eukaryota; kingdom Viridiplantae; phylum Streptophyta; class Magnoliopsida; order Asparagales; family Amaryllidaceae; genus Agapanthus; species Agapanthus africanus. The sequence goes on along the minus strand of JASDDO010000029.1, from coordinate 27,690,772 downwards.
TAGAGTTCACCGTTACCGTACACCAAGAACATCTCTTTAGTCCTTCTCAACTACTTGAGAATGTTCTTCACAGCTGTCCAATGATTCTCTCCTCGATCTGCTTAATACCTGTAACACCTTAGGTTGTGTTTAGTGGTTAAATATATTTTAATATATGGTTTCTAATAAAAAGTTTACCAAATTAAGTTTCAAATATTTTAGCCTATTTAAAGAGTATTTTATTAGAATTTTCCTCGGCTTGCACACACTTGTGCATGTAAACTAGGGTTAAAATTAGGGTTAGCAACCATGGTGGACTAGCCATTTTGTTTAACCCATTTTCTTTAAGTTATTTGGTCTTAATTAAGTATGTCTGTTTTTTGTTTGGAAAAGAAAATCATTTGTATTAGTTGACTTGGAGGGAGAAAGAGAGGGGGGGAATGGGCATGATGGGCTTGCCCATGCTAGCATTAAATGAGGTGAGAGAGAGAGGGGTTGACTCTCATATCACTCATTGCTTCATTTTCAAACACTCTCATTTCTCAACTTCTCTCTCTCACTCACACACACACACACACTCATTTCTCAACAACAGCAGCAGCAGCCACCAACAACAACATCAGCAGCAGCCACCAACAACACCAAAAGCATCAGCATAAGCATCATCAGCATCAGCATGAGCACAAGCAGCATCAGCATCAGCACAAGCAGCAGCAACATCAGCACAAGCAGCAGCAACAACATGCATCAGCAGCAGCAGTACCCCAGCAGCAGCAGCCCTTCGTCTTCTTCTTTTTTTTCTCCTTCTCCTTGCACCTAGGGTCAAGGAAGGTATAATCCTTAGCCCAACTTCCTTGTTTGCTAGACTTATGTGTTGTTAAGCATAATTAGTGTTTATTATGAGTTTTTGGTGCTAATTTGTGGTTAAGTTAGGTTTAAGCTAAGTTGAGACCTTTCATGGTTTAAATAGCTGGATTAGGTGTTAATATTGCTATTTAAACCTATTAGTTCCACTAGATTTCACTAAATCGCCTTAAAGTCTAAAACTTAGAGTTTTAAAGTGTGGTTGTGATGCAAACTATGGGATATTGTGTCCTGCTACAATTTTGAGCTTTTTCTAGCTTAGCAAACAATTTCAGAAGAGTGTGCAGGCTGTATAGGATGGTGTGTTGTTGTACGAACCTACCCCCTTACCAAGGACCCGGCAACATACCCCTATTTCCCGGCGTCGCCAGCCACCCCCCCTCTGGTGATTTGGTCCTGGTGTTTAGCAGAGAGGTGTCTGTGTTGGTCTGTCTGGGTTTTGTATTAGTTATTTCCTTTGTTTATTTGCTGGTAAAATTCTGGGTGAAGTTAGGTTAGTTTTTGTGTTTTGTGGACCTTGACGATAAAATGGTGGTTTAGTTGGAGACTAGGATGATTCAGGATGGTTTAAGGTTAGACTAGCTCTAATATGTGCTGTTGGTATCACTGGATCCCTGTTAACTTACCTAGTTCCACAGAATACCCTATTGTTGCAACTAAGCCTTTTGAATCGTTTTAAAAATAAACTTTAAGATACGTAGTATCTGCTGTTTCTAGTGTAAAAATCTTTGTAAACAAACATATACACTAGGCTATGAATTGTGTTAGGACTCTAGTGTAGGAACCTGGACCCATTCTACCGGTTTTTGACCGATATCAACCCCCTAGCCGCCGGCCTAACTTTTTGTATTTGTATTGGATTTTGGCTGGTAGCTGTCTGTAGGTATTTTGAATAGTTTGGCCTTGTTTGATTTTCTTGTTTTTGCTCCAGATTAAATCTGAGACCGTTTACCTTTAATTTGCGTAGCGGGACTTGCGCGACACGTATGATACGGGTTGAGTTGGTTTACTGTGTCACAGTGTGTCGTTGTGTGCCACGGCGTGTCGCGTTGGTTTTTGGTGCATGCACACACGTTACGTTTTCACACGATCTAGCGTATCGGACACACGCGTTTAGTTCGCGACGCGAGTTTCTCGTTTGATTTCGATATCGCGTGTTGCGAGATATTTGGCTTATATATGGATTCTTTGTGTAATTCCAGGTTCGCAGGCGGGTACGTCGGATGCAGCAAAGAAAGAGAAGCAGGTGATCGGCTACGTGTAGCACGCGATCATGTGAGTAGATTTAACATCTATGGGGAAATCGCCCGTATGGCGTTAAGCGTCAGGGCGTGTTAGGATATTTAGTCGTAGATACTCATATGGACTAGTAGTATACATTCTTGTTGCATATAAAAATTGTAGTATAGAACACTGCAGTGTCACTAACGGTTCAAGCTGCACGAGCACTATTAGTATGTTACACTCACACCGTTAGTGATTACCATGACACTCACACTATAGGATTGTTACGCATTATACATATCGTTTGATTGTCGCATATTGACATATATGGATATCTTCATACCTGCGCACATGCACACTATATACTCATACCTGTGCACACATATATTGATATCTTCATACCTGCGCACATGCACACTATATACTCATACCTGTACACACATATATTGATATCTTCATACGTGCGTACATGCACACTATATACTCATACCTGTGCACACATATATTGATATCTTCATACCTGCGCACATGCATACTATATACGCATACCTATGCACACATATATTGATATCTTCATACTTATGCACATGCACACTATATACTCATACCAGTACACACATATATTGATATCTTCATACCTGCGCACATGCACACTATATACTCATACCAGTACACACATATATTGATATCTTCATACCTGCGCACATGCACACTATATACTCATGCCTGTGCATACATATATTGATATCTTCATACCTGCGCACATGCATACTATATACTCATACCAGTGCACACATATATTGATATCTTCATACCTGCGCACATGCACACTATATACTCATACCAGTGCACACATATATTGATATCTTCATACCTGCGCACTTGCACACTATATACTCATACCAGTGCACACATATATTGATATCTTCATACTTGCGCACATGCACACTATATACTCATACCAGTGCACACATGTATTGATATCTTCATACTTGCCCACATGCATATTATATACTCATACCAGTGCACACATATATTGATATCTTTATACTTGTGCACATGCACACTATATACTCATACCAGTGCACACATGTATTGATATCTTCATACTTGCGCACATGCACATTATATACTCATACCACTGCACACATATATGGATATCTTCGTACTTGCATAGATTTACGCATTGAGATATGTTGTTTCCATGTTATTTCTGGATATGCGAACCGTGGATATTTCAAAAGTGAATATGTAATTATTTAAAAACCCGGTTTCCCTTGATTTGATATTTCAGTGCGTCCACCATGCATTTTCTCAGTTCTGAGACATGCGATATGTGAACCCGAATCGAGGAGTTGGATGAGGCCGATTGCGGGTACATGGTAGACCCGGTATGGTACCCCGGGGCGAGAACGGATTCACTGTGCAGTAGATGGTGAGCCTGGCAGAGGGACTACTACCTACCAGTGATTGGTTAGATCTGGCGGTTATCTTGAGGATACTGACCAGTGATGAGAGATGGATACGGGACGATCCGCACTGCCGGGGCCGGGGGCCGATTCCGCGGACGGAGCCCGATACTTGAGGATTTGCGTGTCGATGCTAGACACGATGATTCATGATATTTTAGTGTGCCGATGCTAGGCACCTATGATTCTATGAGACTTACAGGATTTGGGCATATGGATGAACATCGATTATTTTCCACGTTGATATTTCGTGTAGATATTATTATTCCCATGCTCAGCATTCAGTATTTTATATCTCATCCTGTATCTGTTGTACCTGATAGAGTACGCATGCTATGACGATTATTGCATACCCTGCTCATCCTATATAGATGCCTTTAGACTTCACATGCTATGCACGATTATTGCACACCCTGCTCATCCTATATAGATGTCATTGGATTTCATATGCTATGCACGATTATTCAATACCCTGCTCATCTTATATAGTTGTCATTAGATTTCACATGCTATGCACGATTATTTCACACCCTGCTTATCATTTAGAGATGTTGTTAGATCGTACTTGATGCATGGTTACTGCTCATATAGTTCATTATATAGGTGTTATCTGTTGGCATTGGTTAGAGTATCGCAGCCCGTGCATACTCGCGATTACCTTTATATGTTATCTACTACTCACGAGTTGGCAACTCACCCCCGTTGTGCCACAGTGTTTGCAGGTTGCCTTTCGGAGTAGTCGCGGCAGGCTGCTTTCTTGCATCTTTTGACACAGATACCCCTACAGTTGGCGTACTAGCTCTTTTGCTGATAGGTGGGTTTTGTGCGGTATCTGTTTATTTTTCAGTTATGTACATTGTTGTATCTAGTACTCTCCATCTACCACTTATGTATTGACTTAGAGACCAGTTGTGAGGATGACGTATATTATTTTGTATTCTGGTGTCGAGCTCGTTGTGAGCCGACTTTACTTATGCAGTTTTATCTGTATGTGATGTTTTTCACTTATTGCTCTTTTCTTCGCTACGACGTCGTATATTGTTATCGTGGTGATTGTCTACTTAAGATTTTCTTAATAGTTTAACAAATGTTTCTATTAAATGTTTTAAACACTCTATACTTTTACGGGTTTGATTTCTGGGTTTCGGCTTATATAGTCGCGTTACGCCTGTAGATGTGACGTGGTTAAGTGCAGGTCACGGGCCAACCTTTGGGTCGTGACAAAGTGGGCATCGGAGCCTAGGTTTTACCATCGGAGTGTAGGATGACCCTGGTATGATGGAGTAGGTAGCTGTAGCAGAGTGGCGTAGCATGCGTATGTTCCGCGGCATACTCACGACACGGTACTCCGCCTAAGCGACCTTAGGACTTATTGATTGAAATTCCTTCATGATTGTATACATCCTTGTGATTCGATTTCCGTATCCTTATCGAATCCTACTTTCTTTCCAGCCATTATGCCGCCAAAGACTACGAGGGCGCAGAGAGCGGACGCGAGAGCCGAGCTTCGAGTTGATTTGTCCGAGACGTGGACAGATCCGAGTAGTGCCCCTGTTGTACCAGAGCAGATTGTTCTTCTTACGACAGAACAGATCTATAGACTAGTGGCAGAGATGCAGGACTTATGCCAGACGATGAGCTCACTGGTGGAGGCCGTTCGAGCGTAGCGACAGGAGGTTGTCACCCCTGTTACCCAGTTGTTCCTTGCGATCATCATGCAGTGTTCCGTCACCTACATAGCACAAGTAGAGGCAGCCCCAGTTTACGAGACACGTCTTCCAGAGACCGTGAGGGTTACGGAACAGTTGAGGAATCATACTGGTGTACCGTCCCAGAGTAGAGGCTTAGGATAAGGATAGTCGTTTGGCTCTCATTCCCAGGAGGGTCAGCAGTCAGCGCGTGGGTGTTTTCGATGCGGAAGCCTTCAACACTTCGTCAGACATTGTTCCTTAGCACCATGTCAGGGTCGTATTCTGAGATGTCATGGACGCGGGAGGTTCACGCAGAGGGGTCAGTCTAGTAGAGGAGGAGTTCGGTCAGTCGCAGGTGAATGGCAGGCGCAAGTTTTCGCTTCGACTCATCAGGATGCGCAGGCGTCCAATGCTGTGATTTCAGGTACTCTTTCAGTATGTCCTTTTGTTGCACATGTATTATTTGATCCGGATCCATGCACTCGTATGTTTCCACACTTCGTGCCGAGTTTAGGACGAGAGTCGTGTTAGGTAGATCAGCCGTTTGTTGTGTTAACTTCTGTCAGCGATTCTTTTGTTGCACGACACATAATACAGTCGTGTGCCAATCGGATAGGAGATTGAGATTCGTCTGTCATTTTGATCCTTCTAGAGATGTTGGACTTGGCGTTCTCCTGGACATGGACTGGATAGCTACGTGCTAGGCGTTGTGGACTACCGTGAGGGAACAGTTAGGTTTTGTTTTCCCCGGCAAGTCAGGTCTTGTTGTGCAGGTGGATAGTGGTGCCGCCTCTCACAGCTTGAATTCAGCCTTTTTCGCTAGTCGGCTTTTGAGGAGATGTCGCGGATTCATGGCGTTCGTTCATGACACCGTAGCCACAGTTGGTTTGATGGATCGGTTTTCTTTCGTGCGAGAGTTTCCGACGTTGTTCCAGATGAGCCGGCGAAGCTTAAGGAGCTTAAGGATCTGCTGCAGAGTTGTTTGTTGGAGGAGTTTCGTGCGTCTGAGTATTTCGCATTAGGAGGCTTCTATTTCTGTTCGTCAAGGAGAAAGACGACAGATTGAGGTTGTGTATTGATGAATCGTCAATTGAACCGGCTTACAGTGCGGATAGATATCCTTTACCTCGCGTTGACGAATTCTTCGATCAGCGTCAGAGTGCGATACTTTTTCTAAGTTTGTTTGGGATCAGGTCATCATTGTTGCGGGTTCGGAGTGATGACATTCCGAAGACTGCCTTGTGCGTGCTACGGGCTTTCTGTGTTTTGGTGTGTCATTGGATTTACCAATGCCCTAGCAGCATTCGTAGATGTGATGAACCGGATTTCTTCAGGCCGTTCCTCGACCAGTTATTGTTGTGTTATTCACGACATCCTGACCTATTTAATGTGTCTTGAGGGACAGGAGTAGCGCTTGAGGATTTGTTTTGCGGATACTGGGAGAGCTCCAGCGGTTTGCTAGATTCTCGGAGTGTTCCTTCAGGCTTGTTTGTGTTGACTCCTGGGTCTTGTAGTTACGGAGACGGTTTTGTATGGTTCCGAGGAAGATCGTGGCCGTACAGCTTAGGCCCAGACTTGTGAGCAGGACGGAGGTTCGCAAATTTTGGGCTTAGCAGGTTTTTACCGCCGTTTCATCCAGGATTGTTAGTGTTGTCCTGCACCATTGTCTGAATTGACCGGAATGGAGGTTTCTTTTCTTTGAACTGAGGCGTATGTGCGGAGTTTCGGCAGTTGAAGATTCGGTTAATAACTGCATCAGTTCTTTCTTTGCTTTTGGTTCGGGCGACCTTGTGGTTTAACTGTGATGTTTCGTGAGTAGGGCTCGAGTGTGTACTGAGGTGACACTATGGAGTTATCGCTTTTACTTCCCTACATTTGGAGGAAGTACGAGAAGGATATCCCACTCATGATTTGGAGATGGTCGCGGTGGTTTTGCGTTGGATATTTGGAGGCACTACTTGTTCGAGAGTCATGTCAGATTTTCACGGACCACCAGAGCTTAATATATATCTTCCTGTAGCGGATTCTGATTGTTGTGGTAGTCCTCTACAGATTTACAGTTCTTGTGTGATCGTTGAGTATAGCTTAAGTTCGTCTATACTGAGGGGACAGCTTGCTCATGGCCGCGCCTGACGACTTTTCTTTCATCGTTTTCGCGAGACACTGCCCGCCGACGCTCGTTCGTCAGAAGTACTTGAGCCTGTTCGGCTGGGTAATGATTCGGAGTCCTTGATTTGTGATAAGGGTGTACTAAGTTTAGGGACGCGTTTGTGTACCTGATATTATTGGGTGGAGACGTGAAATCCTAGAGCAGGTACATCGGTCAACTCTCTGTGTTCATTCAAGTTCTACCAACATTTAACGTGACTTGTGAGATAGTTACGGGTGGGCAGGGATGTAAAGAGAAGTCTCGGATTTCATTTCAATGTGTCTGTCTTGTTGTGTGCTTGGGTTGAGCAACTGAGACCGGCTGGAGAGTTGCAACCTTTAACCATTCTGAAGTGGGAATGGGAGCAGGTCTCCACGAATTTCGTTATGTTGTATACCCAGGATTTGTCAGGGTGTGACTCCATTCGGATGCTTGTCATCCGGTTATACTCAGTTTGCTCAGTTGTTCTTTGTTAAGTTTGTGCGTACGTATTAATTGTTGTCGACAGTTGGGGATCATCACTCGCCATTGTTAGGGTTCTCCTTCGATAGCTGTTATCAAGAGACACTCCAATTGGCAACCTTTAGGTTTAGGGGTTAGCTCATGTCGGTCGCCAGTCTGTTTTTCTAACTCCGCGTTGTACGATTTTTAGACCTCAGCTTGTTTAGAGACTTCGGAGATGATCCAGTTGTTTTAGGTCAGGATGAGAATTGTCCATTTCGAACAGAGGTCATATGCCGACCCAGATGGTCGCAGATTCGAGTTCGCAGTGGCAGATCATGTATTCCTACGGATTTTTCCGATAAATGACGTGCTGAGTTTTGGGAAGCTTATCCCAGGATGGCAGGTCTTTTTAAGATCCTTAAAGCGAGTTAGTTCGTTGCCTTTAATTTGACATTTTCACCCAGATTATTGAGTATTCACCCCGTATTTTCGTGTCGACACCTTGCAATTACCTTCATGACCTTTCTCACTTGATTCAGCACAAGATCATTTAGTTCGAGCGCGATCTTTTGTTCACCAAGCAGCCAGTCATAATATTGGACCGGCAGGTGAAGAAACTTCGATCGAAGGTCTTGCCATCAGTGAAGGTGTTTTAGCGCAGCCCGAATGGTGAAGAGATCACTTGGGAGGCCCAGGGCGAGAAACGGAAGAAGTTCCCTCATCTCTTGAAGGTATGCATAACAGTATATTTTTAAATTCAGGGACGAATTTCTTTAAGGGGGAAGATTGTAACACCTTAGGTTGTGTTTAGTGGTTAATTATATTTTAATATATGGTTTCTAATAAAAAGTTTACCAAATTGAGTTTCAAATATTTTATCCTATTTAATGAGTATTTTATTAGAATTTTCCTAGGATTGCACACACTTGTGCATGTAAACTAGGGTTAAAATTAGGGTTAGACCATGGTTAGCAATCATGGTGGACTAACCATTTTGTTTAACCCATTTTCTTTAAGTTATTTGGTCTTAATTAAGTATGTGTGTTTTTTTTTTGGAAAAGAAAATCATTTGTGTTAGTTGACTTGGAGGGAGAAGGAGAAAGAGAGAGGGAATGGGCATGATGGGCTTGCCCATGCTAGCATTAAATGAGGTGAGAGAGAGAGGGGTTGATTCTCATATCACTCATTTCTTCATTTTAAAACACTCTCATTTCTCAACTTCTCTCTCTCACTCACACACACACACACACACACACACACACTCATTTCTCAACAACAGCAGCAGCCACCAACAACAACATCAGCAGCAACAACAACAACACCAAATAGCATAAGCACAAGCATCATCAGCATCAGCATAAGATGCATCAGCAAAAGCAGCATCAGCACAAGCACAAGCAGCATCAACACAAGCAGCATCAGCATCAGCACAAGCAGCAGCAACATCAGCACAAGCAGCAGCAGCAACATGCATCAGCAGCAGCAGTACCCCAGCAGCAGCAGCCCTTCGTCTTCTTCTTTTTTTCCTCCTTCTCCTTCCACCTAGGGTCAAGGAAGGTATAATCCTTAGCCCAACTTCCTTGTTTGCTAGACTTATGTGTTGTTAAGCTTAATTTGTGTTTATTATGGGTTTTTGGTGCTAGTTTGTGGTTAAGTTAGGTTTAAGCTAAGTTGAGACCTTTCATGGTTTAAATAGCTGGATTAGGTGTTAATATTGCTATTTAAACCTATTAGTTCCACTAGATTTCACTAAATCGCCTTAAAGTCTAAAACTTGGAGTTTTAAAGTGTGGTTGTGATGCAAACTATGGGATATTGTGTCCTGCTACAATTTTGAGCTTTTTCTAGCTTAGCAAACAATTTCAGAATAGTGTGCAGGCTGTATAGGATGGTGTGTTGTTGTACGAACCCACCCCCTTACCAAGGACCCGGCGACATATCCCCATTTCCCGGCGTCGCCGGCCACCCCCCTCTGGTGATTTGGTCTTGGTGTTTAGCAGAGAGGTGTCTGTGTTGGTATGTCTGGGTTTTGTATTAGTTATTTCCCTTGTTTATTTGCTAGTAAAATTCTGGGAGAAGTTAGGTTAGTTTTTGTGTTTTGTGGACCTTGAAGATAAAGTGGTGGTTTAGTTGGAGACTAGGATGATTCAGGATGGTTTAAGGTTAGACTAGCTCTAATATGTGCTGTTGGTATCACTAGATCCCTGTTAACTTACCTAGTTCCACAGAATACCCTATTGTTGCAACTTAGACTTTTGAATCGTTTTAAAACTAAACTTTAAGATACGTAGTATCTGCTGTTTCTAGGGTAAAAATCTTTGTAAACAAACATATACACTAGGCTATGAATTTTGTTAGGACTCTAGTGTTAGAACCTGGACCCATTCTACCGGTTTTTGACCGATATCAACCCCCTAGCCGCCGGCCCAACTTTTGGTATTTGTATTGGATTTTGGCTGGTAGTTGTCTGTAGGTATTTTGAATAATTTGGCCTTGTTTGATTTTCTTGTTTTTTCTCCAGATTAAATCTGAGACCGTTTACCTTTAATTTGCGTAGCGGGACTTGCGCGACACGTATGATACGGGTTGAGTTGGTTTGCTATGTCACAGTGTGTCGTTGAGTGCCACGGCGTTTGTTTTTGGCGTATGCACACACGTTATGTTTTCACACGATCTAGCGTATCGGACACACGCGTTTAGTTCGCGACGCGAGTTTCTCGTTTGATTTTGATATTGCGTGTTGCGAGATATTTTGCTTATAGATGGATTCTTTGTGTAATTCCAGGTTCGCAGGCGGGTACGTCGGATGCAGCAAAGAAAGAGAAGCGGGTGATCGGCAACGTGTAGCACGCGACCATGTGAGTAGATTTAACATCTACGGGGAAATCGCCCGTATGGCGTTAAGCGTCAGGGCGTGTTAGGATATTTAGTCGTAGATACTCATATGGACTAGTAGTATACCTTCTTGTTGCATATAGAAATGGTAGTATAGAACACTGCAGTGTCACTAACGGTTCAAGCTGCATGAGCACTACTAGTATGTTACACTCACACCGTTAGTGATTACCATGACACTTACACTATAGGATTGCTACGCATTATACATATCGTTTGATTGTCGCATATTGACATATATGGATATCTTCATACCTGCGCACATGCATACTATATACTCATACCTGTGCACACATATATTGATATCTTCATACCTGCGCACATGCACACTATATACTCATACATGTACACACATATATTGATATCTTCATACCTACGTACATGCACACTATATACTCATACCTGTGCACACATATATTGATATCTTCATACCTGCGCACATGCATACTATATACTCATACCTATGCACACATATATTGATATCTTCATACTTATGCACATGCACACTATATACTCATACCAGTACACACATATATTGATATCTTCATACCTGCGCACATGCACACTATATACTCATACCAGTACACACATATATTGATATCTTCATACCTGCTCACATGCACACTATATACTCATACCTGTGCACACATATATTGATATCTTCATACCTGCGCACATGCACACTATATACTCATACCAGTGCACACATATATTGATATCTTCATACCTGCGCACATGCACACTATATACTCATACCAGTGCACACATATATTGATATCTTCATACCTGCGCACTTGCACACTATATACTCATACCAGTGCACACATATATTGATATCTTCATACCTGCGCACTTGCACACTATATACTCATACCAGTGCACACATGTATTGATATCTTCAAACTTGCGCACATGCACATTATATACTCATACCAGTGCACATATGTATTGATATCTTTATACTTGCGCACATGCACACTATATACTTATTCCAGTTCTCACATGTATTGATGTCTTCATACTTGCGCACATGCACATTATATACTCATACCACTGCACACATATAAGGATATCTTCATACTTGCACAGATTTACGCATTGAGATATGCTGTTTCCATGTTATTTCTGGATATGGGAACCGTGGATATTTCAAAAGTGAATATGTAATTATTTAAAAACCCGGTTTCCCTTGATATGATATTTCAGTGCGTCCACCATGCGTTTTCTTAGTTCTGAGACGTGCGATATGTGAACCCGAATCGAGGAGTTGGATGAGGCCGATTGCGGGTACATGGTGGACCCGGTATGGTACCCCGGGGCGAGAACGAATTCGCTGTGCAGTAGACGGTGAGCCTAGCAGAGGGACTACTACCTACCGGTGATTGGTTAGATCTGGCGGTTATCTGGAGGATACTAACTATTGATTAGAGATGGATACGGGACGATCCGCACTGCCGGGGCCGGGGGCCAATTCCACGGACGGAGCCCGATACTTGAGGATTTGCGTGTCGATGCTAGACACGATAATTCTTGATATTTTAGTGTGCCGATGCTAGGCACCTATGATTCTATGAGACTTACAGGATTTGGGCATATGGATGGATACCGATTATTTTCCACGTTGATATTTCTTGTAGATATTATTATTCCCATGCTCAGCATTCAGTATTTTATATCTCATCCTGTATCTGTTGTACGTGATAGAGTACGCATGCTATGACGATTATTGCATACCCTGCTCATTCTATATAGATGCCATTAGACTTCACATGCTATGCACGATTATTGCATACCTTGCTCATCCTATATAGATGTCATTGGATTTCTTATGCTATGCACGATTATTCAATACCCTGCTCATCCTATATAGTTGTCATTAGATTTCACATGCTATGCACGATTATTTCACACCCTGCTTATCATTTAGAGATGTTGTTAGATCGTACTTGATGCATAGTTACTGCTCATATAGTTCATTATATAGGTGTTATCTGTTGGCATAGGTTAGAGTATCGCAGCCCGTGCATACTCGCGATTACCTTTATATGTTATCTACTACTCACGAGTTGGCAACTCACCCCCGTTGTGCCACAGTGTTTGCAGGTTGCCTTTCGGAGTAGTCGCGGCAGGCTGCTTTCTTGCATCTTTTGACACAGATACCCCTACAGTTGGCGTACTAGCTCTTTTGCTGATAGGTGGCTTTTGTGCGGTATCTGTTTATTTTTCAGTTATGTACATTGTTGTATCTAGTACTCTCCATCTACCACTTATATATTGACTTAGAGACCAGTTGTGAGGACGACGTATATTATTTTGTATTCTGGTGTCGAGCTCGTTGTGAGCCGACTTTACTTATGCAGTTTTATCTGTATATGATGTTTTTCACTTATTGCTCTTTTCTTCGCTACGGCGTCGTATATTGTTATCATGGTGATTGTCTACTTAAGATTTTCTCAATAGTTTAACAAATGTTTCTATTAAATGTTTTAAACACTCTATACTTTTACGGGTTTGATTTCTGGGTTTCGGCTTACTCAGTCGCGTTACGCCTGTAGATGTGACGTGGTTAAGTGTAGGTCACGGGCCAAACTTTGGGTCGTGACAAAGTGGGCATCGGAGCCTAGGTTTTACCATCGGAGTGTAGGATGACCCAGGTATGATGGAGTCGGACACGGGCGTTTAGTTCGTGACGCGAGTTTCTCGGTTAATTTCGATATCGCGTGTTGCGAGATATTTTGCTTATATATGGATTCCTTTTGTAATTCCAGGTTCGCGGGCCGGTACGTCGGACGCAGCAAAGAAAGGGAAGCAGGTGGTCGGCTACGTGTAGCACGCGACCAGGTGTGTAGAAACATCTACAGGAAAGTCGCCCGTATGGCGTTAAGCGTCAGGGCGTGTTAGGATATTTAGTCGTAAATAGTCATATGGACTAGTAGCATACCTTCTTGTTGCATATAGAAATGGTAGTATAAAACACTGCACTGTCACTAACGGTTCAAGCTGCACGAGCACTATTAGTATATTACACTCACACCGTTGGTGATTACCATGACACTCGCACTACAGGATTGCTATGCATTATACATATCGTTTGATTGTCGCATATTAACATATATGGATATCTTCATACCTGCGTACATGCACACAATATAGTCATACCTGTGCACACATATATTGATATCTTCATACCTGCGCACATGCACACTATATACTCATACCTATGCACACATATATTGATATCTTCATACCTGCGCACAAGCACACTATATACTCATACCTGTGCATACATATATTGATATCTTCATACCTGCGCACATGCACACTATATACTCATATCTGTGCACACATATATTGATATCTTCATACGTGCGCACAAGCACACTATATACTCATACCAGTGCACACATATATTGATATCTTCATACCTGCGCACATGCACACTATATACTCATACCAGTGCACACATATATTGATATCTTCATACCTGCGCACATGCACACTATATACTCATACCTGTGCACACATATATTGATATCTTTATATCTGCGCACATGCACACTATATACTCATACCAGTGCACATATATATTGATATCTTCATACCTGCGCACATGCACACTATATACTCATACCAGTGCATACAAATATTGATATCTTCATACCTGCGCACATGCACACTAAATACTCATACCAGTGCACACATATATTGATATCTTCATACTTTGGCACATGCACACTATATACTCATAACAGTGCACACTTGTATTGATATCTTCATACTTGCGCACATGCACATTATATACTCATACCAGTGCACACATATATTGATATCTTCATACTTGCGCACATGCACATTATATACTCATACCAGTGCACATATGTATTGATATCTTCATACTTCGCGCATGCACATTATATACTCATACCAGTGCATACATATATGGATATCTTCATACTTGTACACATGCACACTGTATATTCATAGCAGTGCGCACATATATTGATATCTTCATACTTGCATAGATTTACGCATTGAGATATGTTGTTTCCAAGTTATTTCTGGATTTGGGAACTGTGTATATTTCAAAAGAGAATATGTAATTATTTACAAACCCGGTTTCCCTTGATATGATAATTCAGTGCGTCCACCATGCGTTTTCTTGGTTCTGAGACGTGCGATATGTGAACCCGAATCGAGGAGTTGTATGAGGCCGATTGCGGGTACATGGTGGACCTGGTATGGTACCCCGGGGCGAGAACGGATTTGCTGTGCTGTAGACGGTGAGCCTGGCAGAGGGACTACTACCTACCGGTGATTGGTTAGATCTGGCGGTTATCCGGAGGATACTGACCAGTGATGAGAGATGGATACGGGACAATCCGCACTACCGGGGCCGAGGGCCGATTTCGCAGACGGAGCGCGATACTTGAGGATTTGCATATCGATGCTAGACACGATGATTCATGATATTTTAGTGTGCCGATGCTAGGCACCTATGATTCTATGAGACTTACAGGATTTGGGCATATGGATGGACACCGATTATTTTCCACGTTGACATTTCGTGTAGATATTATTATTCCCATGCTCAACATTCAGTATTTTATATCTCATCCTGTATCTGTTGTACCTGATAGAGTACATATGCTATGCACGATTATTGCATACCCTGCTCATCCTATATAGATGTCATTGGATTTCACATGCTATGCACGATTATTGCATACCCTGCTCATCCTATATGGATGTCATTAGATTTCACATGCTATGCACGATTATTGCACACCCTGCTTATCATTTAAAGATGTTGTTAGATCATACTTGATGCATGGTTACTGCTCATATAGTTCATCATATAGGTGTTATCTGGTTCCATAGGTTAGAGTATCGCAGCACGTGCATACTCGCGATTACCTTTATATGTTATCTACTACTCACGAGTTGGCAACTCAACCCCTTTGTGCCACAGTGTTTGCAGGTTGCCCTTCGGAGTAGTCGCGGCAGGCTGCTTTCTTTCATCTTTTGACACAGATACCCCTACAGTTCGCGTACTAGCTCTTTTGCTGATAGATGGGTGTTCCCTTCCGAACGGTGGCCAAGACATGGACGTCTTGCCTGTGATTCAGGGCAGATGCTATTTCATTTTATCCGTCCACCTCTTTGAAGATGCTAAGTTGATTTATGGCACCGTGTATCGGAGGTTTAGACGGATGCGGCCGATGTAGCAGACTTCGTCAGATTCCCCCTCGCTTGAGGGGTTTTTGATTGTGGGGACGCTCTTCCCTGCAGGCGCAAGCCCCTATAGTTAATTACGCAACCGCATCGCGGTAACAACTTTCTCCTTCTCCAGATGTTCACTTCGTGTCATGAGTGTTTGTTTTGTTTGTGGTTGCCCGTGGATTGTATACGGAGACTAATTTATGTCGTCGCCCGTAGGACGTAGATTAGTCCAAATCCGTATTTACTTAGATTTGGGTTTGGTGTTTTAGTTTAAGGATACGTTAGCCATATTTGAGGCTAAGATCGACTTAAACGTTCGTTAAGGATACATTAGTCTGATTTGGGACTAAGATCAACTTAACGGAAAGTGCATTTAGGGGCTCTATTGTTCCAGTTTAGGGACGTAGTGGTCCATTGAATGTATGGCCGTCGGGACCCGACACCTCTTTGACGACGTTGAAGGATTACAACGACAGATATCAGAGGAGTTCAGAGATGTACCCTTGAACAAAAGTTGGTTGGGAGGTCTATAGTCCAATTTGGGACTAAAGTCTGTTTGAGGGTTTAAAAATACGTTAGCCCTATTTGAGGCTATGATCAATTTAAACATTTGTTAAGGATACGTTAGTCTAATTTGAGACTAAGATCAACTTAACAGGATCGTCTAGATCCGACAAAAGAGCATTTGGGCTCTATTGTTCCAGTTTAGGGACGTAGCGGTCCATGTTCCAGTTTAGGGACATGGGGGTCCATTGGTAGTTTAAGGACATTGCGGTCCAACATTGTATGGCCGTTGGGACCCGTCACCTCTCTGACGACGTTGAAGGATTACAACGACAGATGTCAGAGGAGTTCAGAGATGTACCCTTGAACCAGGTGTAAATTGATTTAAGAGAGCAGCCGTGCTCAGTCAATTTTAGTTTGAGGACTTACGGCCAGAATTAGGCTAAGTCCAGTTGAAAATGTTCAACGTTTTTATTTGTAGTTGGCCTGTTAGGCCTTTATTAGGGCTCTGCCCCTGCACTGTATTTTATTCTGGCCTGTTAGGCCTTTTAAGTTGGGCTCTGTCCCCTTTTTATAATGCAGAGCATTTGTTTTGGTCCATTGGGCCTCTTAATTGGGTTTTGCCCCTTAATAATGCATTGCATTAATTAGTCTGACAGAGCGCCACGTGGCTTGTCAGTCGCTTTGCGCCAATTGAGGAGCGTAAGGCGCAAACTTATATGGAGATGACACGTGTCACGCTCTGATGAGCGCAAGCTCAGTGCGCTGCGACAGTGCGCTGCGCTGTTGTGCTGCTGACACGGGGCGCGCTCTGGTGAGTTGCTCCAATGAGAGCAGTTCTCTGTTTTTAGAAGCGCATAGTGCAGATCATTATGGGGCTGACACGTGGCGCTCTCTGGTGGCTTGCGCCAATGAGAGCAGTGCTCTGTTTTTAAAAGCGCATAGCGAAGATCATTATGGGGCCGACACGTGGCGCTCTCTGGTGGCTTGCACCAACCCGAGAGCGCAACAGTGCAGATTTTGCAAGTGCAGGGTACTGTTTTATTATTTTGATCAATTTTAGATCAAAGTAAACAAATTTTCTTGTTTTCAAAGAACCAGTGGTTCATCAAAAGGAAATGCCTTTATTATTATTATATTTTTATTGAAGATCTTTGATCTTGTTCTTAGATCAATGATCTTTTTAGAAGAAATTCTTCTTTATTCAGAGTTTTTTTTTACCTTTTCTTTCTTTTTGAGTTTTTCTCAAAATTCTTCAGAGATCTCTCTCTGTTTCTTGAGTTTCTCTATTCTCTGTGTTCTTGTTCCTTTTGAATTGGGGTCTAGGGGCCTTTATATAGTGTCCATTAATTTGTTAAATTTGTTTAAAATATCATTCTCTGAGTGATTTGGGGATTTTTCCCCACCGTTGGATCTTTGATCCAAGAGCTTCTGTTTTACAGAAGACAATTTTCTTGTTTTAACAAGAACAGAAAGATCTTACTGGAATTTTAATTCTGTTTGGCGCAAACGCGCCAGCGCTTGACACGTGTCGCGCAGCGTAGAGCAACTGCGCGAGCGTAACTGCACTGCCACGTGGCGCGCAGCGTAGAGCGCAGCGCAACTGCGCTGCCACGTGTCGCGCAGCGTAACTGCATTGCCACGTGTCGCGCAGCGTAGAGCACAGCGCAACTGCGCTACCACGTGGCGCGCAGCGCAGTGCGCAAGTCAGCTGAAGCGTTGCTTCTTTAATTTTTTAATTTTTAATTTTTTATTTTAATTTTCAGAATAGAGCCTTGCTCTGATTGGTGCTTCGTTTCCCGCCTTGGAATTTGAATAGAGCTTTGCTCTGATTGGGGCAAACAAATACCCCCCCACCGTTGCGCTTACGTGGCCCTCCAAACGTGAGTGTAGCGGTGGCAGAATTCCAACCGTCGCGGCAACTCATGGAAGTTGAAAGGGCATTTGATGCCTATAAATAGGACCTTTGGTCCTCCACTGATGATCATCATCTTTTAAGATTTTTACTTTCAAAACTTCAGAGCCTTGCTCTTGCCTTCAAGCACCCCAAGAGATAGAATTTCTTTTAGAAAACACTTTTTAGGTAAATTTTTTAATTAAATTAAATTAATTTTCATTGACAGAGCCTTGCTCTCAATAGATCCCTGATCTAAAGAAAACCCATTTAGGGTTTCACTTAGCAGAGCTTTGCTCCAAAAGGGTCTAAAGAGAACCAAAGAGAACCCTGTTAGGGTTCCATCAATAGAGTTCTGCTCTGTGAAAGATTTCATTTACAATTTCTTGATTCATTAATGGAGCTTTGCTCCTTTTAAATCATATAGCAGAATTCTTAAGAGTTGCTGATTTTTGTCGATCTTCTTTTATAGGAGTGATGGATGCCCACATGTACGACCACGACGAGATTATCTCCTACGAGGACATCCGCCGACTCGGCCGTTCCCAAAATCGAGAATTTACTAATGCCGAGTGTGCCGAGATCATGAGTCGCTTCGACGCATACAACGGTCAATTGCTTCCCCGACGTTCCTCTCTCTTGAAGCTTATCGTGGGAGCCATCTGGGAAGCGCTTCCCTTATTCTGTACTGGTGTGCCGCTTAGGGCATTAGATGCCGCCGAGGATAAGGTGCATTCGGTGTATCTGATGAGCCTAATCTCAAAGAGGAGGCGGGATAACCTTATCGATCTTCTGCACCAAGCTTTTCAACAGTCTGCAATACTTGCTGCCTATCGGAGGGAGGAGGACATCAGTGGGGATCCCGATGCTCGTGCTCGCGAAAAGAAGCACACTAGGATGGTTTGCCAGGCTTGGAAAGTTTTAGATAAGGTTACTTTCGAATTCCTCAACCCATGTCTTGGGTCCGAGGTTATACTGTTGTAAACATTTCAATAATGTTGTTGTTTATTTCTTTATTGATGTAAAAACGTTCCAAGTATGAATGACAACTCTTTTGCCTCCTTCCTTTTATTTTCTGCTTTGTTACTGGCACATTCTTTAAATAAGCATAGCCTGTAAGCGATATATAACATTGTGTCTTGAACATCTTGGGGAATAGTGATGGCTTAGGAAGCAGGTTCAGGTCTGCTACCTAAGGCTTATCAACTTCATGAGCCGTGAGGGTCTCATAAAGACTTTTCTCCCTACGAGTCGAGAGGATCTCGTAGGTGTATTTTATCCTTAGGAATCATGAGGATTCCTAAGTACGTTTTCTCTTATAAGTCGTAAGGATCTTACAAAAGAATTTTCCCTCTTATGAGTCGAGAGGACCCGTAAGCGGTTGTTTCCCTCCTTGTCGAGATTCGACTTCGGAGAGTGAGACCTGTGGATAGTATGCAAGAGACCGTTTTGGGCCGACTTGCAGGATCCTGGTGCTTAGGAAACAGGTTTTTTAATCCCCGCTGCTTAAGGCTTTTCCTCACGAATCCAGACGAATCGAGCAGTTCTCGCAAAGACATCAACTTCCTCACGAGTCGAGACGAATCGAGCATTTCTCGCAAGAATATCCTAACGTCACAGTTAACCTCTGCTCTTTACGACAGAGGTCCGTTAGGGTCTGTGGTACTTAGGGTTTTGTCCGTCGTACCGTCGCATCAGCTGATTTATTCCTCGATAGGCAATCGTGCTGTTCGAGTAGCCCTGCGACTGCCGTGTCTCTGATCCCTTCGGGGGCTGGACAAGACATCTTCAAGCAATCTTCCTAGGTAGTTTGACCGTCGGAAGAGCAAGCATTAGTAATTTGCCATACCGCTTTTTACTTGAGGTTAGGCTCATTTTGGAGAGCCCCGATGAGTCATAACCACTCCGTGCTGGTGTGGGATGATCTCCGATAGTCTTTCAGGTTTTATGTGAGTTGCCGTCAAGACCCTGAAGCTAGGAATTTGGCCTTTGCTTCGTTTGTTAGCATCGCGTCTACTGTATCAAGACGAATGCCGCGGTTGTCTCTAGGTTGCTGGTGAACCATCGAGGTTTGGAACTAGGGATTTTTTCGTGGCTCCGTTAGTTTGATTGTCGCGTCTGATCCCTGCTGGAGGAAGAACGTTGGGGTGACATCTCGTCTACTGTATCGAGGTGGAGTTGGTATTTTGCCGTGGCTCCGTTTGTTTGATTGTCGCGTCTGATCCCTGCTGGAGGATGAACGCTGAGGTGACAACTCGTCTGCTTTATCGAGACGAACGTCGGGTTGGAGCTGGGATTTTGCCGTGGCTCCGTTTGTTTGATTGTCGCGTCTGATCCCTGCTAGAGGAAGAACGCTGGGGTGACATCTCGTCTGCTGTATCGAGACGAACGTCGGGGTGGAGCTGGGATTTTGCCGTGGCTCCGTTTGTTTGATTGTCGTGTCTGATCCCTGCTGGAGGAAGAACGCTGGGGTGACATCTCGTCTGCTGTATCGAGACGAACGTCGGGGTGGAGCTGGCATTTTTCTGTGGCTCCGCTTGTTTAACCATGGGGTCTTTCGTTGGCGTTGTATATGCATCTTGATGGAATGCGAAGGAACGCCGTTGTTAACATCTCATCTGCTGTATCGAGAAGATTGTTGAGATGAAGCTGGGATTTTCCGTCGCTTCGCTTTGTTTCGACCGCAAGGTCCTTTGTTGGCGTTGTATCTGCATCTTGATGGACTGCGAAGGAACGCCTTTGTTGATTCTTCGGCCGTAGATATTGCCGTTAAGAATTGGAACTAGGGACTATGCCGTGGCTCCATTTCATTGCGACTCTGAGGTCGGTTGTTGACGTCATGTCTGCATCTGGTTGGAGTGAGGAGAAACGCCGTTGGTGATCTCTAAGTTGTCGATATCAACGTCGAGACCCTGAAGTTAGGGGTCTCCTTTTGCTTCGTTTGTTGACATTGTGTCTGCAATATTGCAACAAATGTCGAGGTTGTCTCTACGTTGTCTATGAATCGTCGAGATTTGGCTTCGCTTTCTGGCGGAGCCTGTCAGGAAGGTATGGTTCCCTTTTTGTTTGTGCCACTGGATTGTATACAGGGATCGATGTGATCTCCCCTGTAGGGCAAAAAGTTTCATTCATCATTTTTTTCTGGTATTTCCGCGATGCTCTATCATTTCAGCTTTTATATCGCGAAGGTCGCGATTGCCCAATCATTTCGGCTATTTTTCGCCGTGCCCAATCATTTCGGCTATTTATTTTATTTTTACTCGCTGCTTTTTATTGCGAGTCGCCCAATCATTTCGGCTATTTAGCATACATACATTTTCACTTGCTGATTTTTATTGCATGTTGCCCCATCATTTCGGCTATTTCGTATGCATGTGTGGCTCGCAGATTTTTTATCGCGAGTGTAGAACTTGGAATCTTGATGCCAATCCTAGCATCAGCATCGCTACAAATGGGATATTGCCAGGAGCGAATCATCATTTGCCATGAAAGGGCTTGGAATTTGATACCGGTTTAGGCATCGGCATCGCTACAACCGGGAGATTTCCAGGAGCGAATCATCATTTGCAACTATTGATGTCGAACAAAGGTGGATTAGCGAACAGGGTTAGGATCCTGTCGACTAAGGCTTTTGACTTCATGACCCGTAAGGGTCTCACAAAGGTATTTCTCCCTACAAGCCGTGCGGATCTCGTAGGTGTGTTTTCTCCTTAGGGATCGTGAGGAGTGCATGTCCCTCTGTAAGTCGCAAGGATCTTACAAAAGGGTTTTCTCGTTATAAGTCGAGAGGACTTACAAGGGTTGTTCACCGTATGAACATATCCCCAGTCACGGATGGGACTTGGTTAGGGAAATGTTTTTTCGCGCCCGTGGATTGTATACAAGGGTCAGTACTGAGCCACTTGTAGGGCAGTAGTGGAAGGTTGTGGGAGTTGCTTAAGAACAGGTTCAGGTCTCTGTAAATTAAGACTTTCAAATCTTATGAGCCGTGAGGGTCCCATAAGAGAGTTCTCCTTACGAGTCGTGACGATCCCGCAAGTGTATTTTCTCCTTAGGAATCGTGAGGATACCTAAGTGTGTCGCTCCTTTCTGAGTCGTAAGGATCTCATGTGGGTGGTTTCTCCTTACAAGGTCGAGAGGACCCTGTAAGTGTCCTTTCACGAGATTGCGCCCTTTCGGGTTTTCACAAACACTCGCCGGTAGCCCTGCTGTTTTTACTCATGGAGCCCTCTCGGGTTTTCATCCGTGCCCTTTTTGCTTATGGACATACCGTTCTTTTTTTTATTATTTTTTTATATTCTTTTTATTCCCTTTTTTTTAAAACGAGGTCGCACCCTTTCGGGTTTTCACAAACACTCACCGGTAGCCCTGCTATTTTTACTCACGGAGCCCTTTCGGGTTTTCATCCGTACCCATTTTGCTTATAGGCATACCGTTTATTTTTATTTTCTTCTTCTTTTTTTTATTCTCGTCAGCCTGAGGATGCTGCGGTAGTAGTTTAAAGACATTTCGGTCATTTGCAAGTTTTTGGACATTGCAGTCCATCATTAGTTTAAGGACGTTCCGCTCTGCCGTCGCCGTATTTGATGCGAATATCTAGTTTATTGACTTTTCGGACTATGGGGCTTTCCCTATGACTGAGCATGATGCCCCCAGCGTATCCATCTTTCTCAGAGCGTGCGGTTGTGACGGGTTAACTCTCCAATTTTCGGAGATGACGAACTTGCCCTGTTGGTATTGGTCTTCAACCCAGTTCTTGAAGACATAACAGTTTTCGATAGGATGGCCTAATACTTGGTGGTAAGGACAATAATTAGGACTGTTGACATCATCCAGTTGTAGTTGGTGTTTCGGCTCCGGCAGAGTGATAAGCCTGTTATGTACTGCCACTTCGAACAGCCTCCTTGTTTCATCCTGGGGAAATGAGTAAGGACGTCTTAACCTCTCCTCGAGGGATATGCGTGGACGCATATTGTTTTGATGAACAACCGGTCTAGGGCCACTCGACTGTTGTTGAGTGTTGGCGACGAGGGTCATTTTCCCCTTTCCTTTATCCTTTTTGCTCGATCCTTTGTTTACGGGGCCGAGATTTTTTCCGAGTAGCGTACGATTGCACGGCTGAACGTTCTCGCAACTCCTCAATTCCTTCATTTTTGAAATAGATTCCTTGAGGAGAGGGTTGAGGGAAGCTTCTTCGTCAGAGTCGCTTCCAAAGGTGATAATTTGCGATCCCTTGGAGTCAGCTATATGATAGTCGGTGGCGGCTCTTTTGCGCTCATCTATCGCATTTTTTCGACGTCTACGAGCTTCACACTTTGTCCTGTTGACGTATTTCCTGTGGGCGACATACCCTTGCCACCAACACTTAAAGGAGTCGCAGTCTTCGGTAGGATGTATGATCTTCTGATAATATAAGCAGAAGTTAGGATGCATCTCTACTCCTCAGAGAGTATTTTCTTCAGAGGGTGGTAGCTTCATTCCCACTGATAGGGCTTTAGCAAACCTTTTCTTCGTCTTGAATTTGTTTTTATCCGCAGCGGATGACTTTTGATTTGACGGAAGTGTCTCGACTCTTTGGTCTAGTCGGCGGTGTTTGGCTCCTTCCATTATGGCCATCTCATGTTCTTGATTGGCTTTAACTTTCAGACGAATCTCATTCAGGAAGGCATCGATCAACTCGTCTGACGGCCGCAGAATTTTTGATTCAGGGTCCGCCCTCGGTTTCTCGGCGTAAGGAGCCTCTTTATCATCCGCCAATGAGTGAGAAATCACATGACAAGTTGCCCCCAGTGCGTCCGTCTTCTTTGGAGTGTGCGGCTGTGGTGGGTTTACCTTCCACTTTTCAGACAGCGCAAACTTACCTTGTAGGTACTGATTCTCGATCCATCCCTTAAAGACGAAGCAATCCTCGATCGGGTGACTTACCGTGTGGTGATAAGGGCAATAATCAGGATTATTGAGATCGCCTGGCTGCAATAGACGTTTTGGACTCGGCAGATTTATGAGTCTGTTGCGCACCACCAGCTCAAACAGTCTTCTCATTTTATTCTGAGGAAACGAGTAAGGACGTCCCAGTCTCTCCTCGAGGGATGGGCATAGACGCGCGTTGTGTTGGCGAACAACCGGCTTTGAATTGCTCGGCTGTTGTTGAGTATTGGTGACGACGATCGCTTTCCCTTTTCCCTTCTCATTTCGAGAGTCTGATTTTGGAGAAGACGGTCCATGGCCTATCTGGTCCATTTGGGCTAATTTGTCGATCAAGGCCTGAAAAGTAGTTGGCTTGAAGAACATCATGAATTGCGAGATGGTCGCTTGCAGATCAAGAGTGCCCACGAACATACCCACCGCTGGCGCTTCTTCGATGCGTTGTTCGCATTTCGACCACAGATTCCGCCATCGTGTTGCGTATTGAACCCACATCTCGCCTGGCCTTACCCTGGCGTTGATCAATGCGGTGATCGGGATGCGCTCGCTGGCGCTTGCAAATCTTTGTGTAAACAGTAGCTCCATCTCTGCGAATGTTTTGACAGAGTCATTAGGTAGCTCTAAATACCATTCGAAGGCCGTTTCCGCTAAGCTGCCAACGAATTGGCGAAGTAACAGTTTATCATCGCCTCCAGTATTGCCGCAAAGAGCCCTGAATTGAGCGACATGCTGATGTGGATTCCCCGTCCCTTTATATACATGGAACTTAGGGATTGTATATCCCGGCGGGTAACTGATTTGGTCATACCAGCTCGGATAAGGTCGTCCGGTTCAAACAATTTGCGCAGCCGCTTCTTTCGCCTGATGAGTCCGTATTTGCTGAGCTATATAGTCATCCAGTGCGGCATTGGAAATGGTTTCTTCCTTGGCTGCTGAAAGAGCCAGAGGAGGATTAGATATCTCCCCTCTGTCGTCCTAAAAAATGATCGGAGGGTCATCAGATGGAGGATCCGGCTGTAACATCATCCCTACCATATCTTGGAAGAGGAGCGCCATTTGTTTTATGTTAGCCGCTTGCTCTGCGGCTTATTTTTCCATATTTTCGAGGACTCTGCGTAGGTAGTCAGCGTCAGTTTCTTATTCGTGCCGCTGTTCTGATGATCCTCCGAGCTTTCTTTTGGCCCGGTAAGTGCGGCCATCGCAGTCATCATCTCTTGAAGCTTCTGTTGCTGTTCTTGAGCCTTCGTCATGGATCGGGTGAGCGGTCGGTGACCCGTCAAAGCACGGCTTTCCTCCTTCCCGGAAGCTATATAAACAGTAAGCACCACTATGCCCCCAGACTTGGGGCGTTTAGATTCAGTATCTGTGCGATTTGCTAAAGGCACAAGGATCTTCCCCGACCTCTTTCTTTTTTGAGTGGTCGAAGTTGAGGGGGCCGTTGTAGTGGGCACCCAAGTAGCTGTTGCTTTTTGTGGCTTGATGGAGTAATCCTTCTCCTGCCGAATCTTCATCTTTTTCTGTCGGCGGAGATAGTTTTCATCAATCACCGACACTTGGACCTGTCGCCAGACCTTGTAAATTTTAGAGGACAGCCGTTGAGGGGGCTGCTCCAGCTTCTTCTCTGAAGTATCCCCCACAGGTGAAGGAGTTCTCTTCAGCACTGCAGTAGGAGAGTTTCTGCGCACCTTGTTGAGCAGTTCGAAGCTATTCTCGGTTGGAACAGCAACATCGATCCCCACCATCGGAGCTGGCGAAGTTATCCCAGAGGGGGAGTGCCCCCAGCCTTCCTCACTCGGCGCCAGTGACGACGTCGAGCGTGTCGTGCGGATGGAGTTGTTTCAGCTATAAGGGTGACTTCGTCATGCTCCCTACTTTGAGGAGAGACAGTTATTGATGTTAGCCTGTCGAAGACTGACACCCGTTGAGAAGCGATGTCTAATCTGTCAAAGACAAATCTCTGGGCAGGGGAAGCAGCATTGAGGACTTCGCCTGGAGCAGCAACCGGAATGGCCAGCCTTGTAAGATCTGACTTCTTCGAAGGAGGAGCCTTTCCAATGATTTCGTCCGCTTGAGCCGGGGTGGCTATCCGCTTTTGGATGGCAGCTTCGGGTATCGCGGGCTTGTAGACGTTCTTGCCCAGTTTGTTGAAAACTGAAGTGTTGAAGTTGGGCGACCCGTTGAGAAGGGTCGTGGCAGTGGTAAATCGCTCAAAGACTGACTTCTTTGGGGCTTCTTGCAACGTCATTGGGGCATTGAAGCTCATCGGTGGGAGCATGGTCCCGGAGAATAGTCCAGTGGTGGCTTGAGTTACTTGCTCCACTGGCATCTCGAAAAGGGAGGCCGCTTGGGGCCCATAAGTCACTCCTCCAGCAAGGACGGAGCGAGAGTTGCAGTTGCAGGCAGTGCAGTTTGAAGCCATTGATCTTCTGTTTTCTTCACGGAGATAGACACAAAATCTTAGTACATCGAATCCACATGCAACCACAGCAAACCGCGATTCGTTCGCGAACACGACACAAGAAGTGTGGAGTGGAAAGAGGAAAAGGTCCCACCGGGCGTGCCAGAATCTGTTCCCCTCCGAACGGCAGCCAAGACATGGACGTCTTGCCTGTGATTCGGGGCAGATGCTATTTGGTTTTATCCGTCCACCTCTCCGAAGATGCCAAGTTGATTTATGGCACCATGTATCGGAGATTTAGACGGATGCGGCCGATGTAGCAGACTTCGTCAGATTCCCCTTCGCTTGAGGGGTTTTTGATTGTGGGGACGCTCCTCCCTGCAGGCGCAAGCCCCTGCAGTTTATTACGCTACCGCATCGCAGTAACAACTTTCTCCTTCTCTAGATGTTCACTTCGTGTCGTGGGTGTTTGTTTTTTTTGTGGTTGCCCGTGGATTGTATACGGAGACTAATTTATGTCGTCGCCCGTTGGACGTGGATTAGTCCAAATCCGTATTTACTTAGATTTGGGTTTGGTGTTTTAGTTTAAGGATACGTTAGCCATATTTGAGGCTAAGATTGACTTAAACGTTCGTTAAGGATACGTTAGTCTGATTTGGGACTAAGATCAACTTAACAGAAAGAGCATTTAGGGGCTCTATTGTTCTAGTTTAGGGATGTAGTGGTCCATTGAATGTATGGCCGTCGGGACCCGTCACCTCTCTGACGACGTTGAAGGATTACAACGACAGATATCAGAGGAGTTCAGAGATGTGCCCTTGAACCAAAGTTGGTTAGGAGGTCTATAGTCCAATTTGGGACTAAAGTCTGTTTGAGGGTTTAAAGATACGTTATCCCTATTTGAGGCTAAGATCAATTTAAACATTTGTTAAGGATACGTTAGTCTAATTTGAGACTAAGATCAACTTAACAGGATCGTTTAGATCCGACAAAAGAGTATTTGGGCTCTATTGTTCCAGTTTAGGGACGTAGCGGTCCATGTTCCAGTTTAGGGACATGGGGGTCCATTGGTAGTTTAAGGACATTGCGGTCCAACATTGTATGGCCGTTGGGACCCATCACCTCTCTGACGACGTTGAAGGATTACAACGACAGATGTCAATGGAGTTCAGAGATGTACCCTTAAACCAGGTATAAATTGATTTAAGAGAGCAGCCGTGCTCAGTCAATTTTAGTTTGAGGACTTACGGCCAGAATTGGGCTAAGTCCAGTTGAAAATGTTTAACGTTTTTATTTGTAGTTAGCCTGTTAGGCATTTATTAGGGCTCTGCCCCTGCACTGTATTTTATTCTGGCCTGTTAGGCCTTTTAAGTTGGGCTCTGTCCCCTTTTTATAATGCAGGGCATTTTTTTTGGTCCATTGGGCCTCTTAATTGGGTTTTGCCCCTTAATAATGCGTTGCATTAATTAGTCTGACAGAGCGCCACGTGGTTTGTCAGGCGTTTTGCGCCAATTGAGGAGCGCAAGGCGCAAACTCATGTGGAGACGACACGTGTCACGCTCTGATGAGCGCAAGCTCAGTGCGCTGCGACAGTGCGCTGCGCTGTTGCGCTGCTGACACGTGGCGCGCTCTGGTGAGTTGTGCCAATGAGAGCAGTGCTCTATTTTTAGAAGCGCATAACGCAGATCATTATGGGGCCGACACGTGGCGCTCTCTGGTGGCTTGCGCCAATAAGAGCAGTGCTCTGGTTTTATAAGCGCATAGCGCAGATCATTATGGGGCCGACACGTGGCGCTCTCTGGTGGCTTGCGCCAACCCGAGATCGCAACAGTGCAGATTTTGCAAGTGCACGGCACTGTTTTATTATTTTGATCAATTTTAGATCAAAGAAAACAATTTTTCTTGTTTTCAAAGAACCAGTGGTTCATCAAAAGGCAATGCCATTATTATTATTATATTTTTATTGAATATCTTTGATCTTGTTCTTAGATCAAAGATCTTTTTAGAAGAAATTCTTCATTATTCAGAGGGTTTTTTTTGCCTTTTCTTTCTTTTAGAGTTCTTCTCAAAATTCTTCAGAGTTCTCTCTCTGTTTCTTGAGTTTCTCTATTCTCTGTGTTCTTGTTCCTTTTGAATTGGGGTCTAGGGGCCTTTATATAGTGCCCATTAATTTGTTAAATTTGTTAAAAAGATCATTCTCTGAGTGATTTGGGGATTTTTCCCCACCGTTGGATCTTTGATTCAAGGGCTTCTGTTTTACAGAAGACAATCTTCTTGTTTTAACAAGAACAGAAAGATCTTACTGGAATTTTAATTCTGTTTGGCGCAAACGCGAAAGCGCTTGACACATGTCGCGCAGCGCAGAGCAACTGCGCTAGCGCAACTGCGCTGCCACGTGGCGCGCAGCGCAGAGCGCACCGCAACTGCGCTGCCACGTGTCGCGCAGCGCAGAGCGCAGCGCAACTGCGCTGCCACGTGGCGCGCAGCGCAGAGTGCAAGTGAGCTGAAGCGTTGCTTCTTTAATTTTTTTATTTTTTATTTTTTATTTTAATTTTCGGAATAGAGCCTTGCTCTGATTGGGGGAAATGAAGCGTTGCTTCGTTTCCCGCCTTGGAATTTGGACAGAGCTTTACTCTGATTGGGGTAAACAGTGTGTTTTGTGCGGTATCTATTTATTTTTCAGTTATGTACATTGTTGTATCTAGTACTCTCCATCTACCACTTATGTATTGACTTAGAGACCAGTTGTGAGGACGACGTATATTATTTTGTATTCTGGTGTCGAGCTCGTTGTGAGCCGACTTTACTTATGCAGTTTTATCTGTCTGTGATGTTTTTCACTTATTGCTCTTTTCTTCTCTATGGCGTCGTATATTGTTATCGCGGTGATTGTCTACTTAAGGTTTTCTTAACAGTTTAACAAATGTTTCTATTAAATATTTTAAACACTCTATACTTTTACGGGTTTGATTTCTGGGTTTCGGCTTACTTAGTCACGTTACGCCTGTAGGCATGACGTGGTTAAGTGCCGGTCACGGGCTAAAATACCTACTCACTATACTTAGTTAGTACGCTACATCGGGTCTGGTACATAGCATCGCATACATGATAGAGCCTACTGCCGAAGCATAGGGTATCCCTTGCATGCGAGCTCTCTCCAAATCAGTCTTGGGAGACATCTCTTTGGAGAGAGTGAGTCCTGAGATCGTGGGTATATTCCTATGCTTGAAATCTTCCATACTAAAACTCTTTAGAACTTTGTCCATGTACCTGGATTGGGACAATCCTAGTATCCTTTTAGATCTATGTGTATAGATCTTACTCCCTAAGATGTAGGAGGTATCACCTAGATCTTTCATTAAGAATCTTTGTGATAAGAAGAGCTTGACTGAGTGCAGCATAGAAACATCATTTCCTATCAAGAGTTTGTCATCCACGTACAATACGAGGAAGACGACCTTAATCTCTGCAACCTTCTTGTATATACAAGGTTCATCTACGTTTTAGATGAAGTCAAACTCTTTGACTGCCGCATCAAAATAGATGTTCTAACTCCGAGATGCCTGTTTCAACCCGTAGATTGATTTAAGCAGCATGCACACCTTTCCGCTACTCCCAATGTGTACGAAGCCCTCCGGCTGAGTCATGTACACGCTCTCTTCTAAATCACCATTTAGAAAGGCGGTCTTAACATCCATTTGCCATATTTCGTAGTCATGGAATGCAGCGATGGCAAGTAGGATCTAGATGGACTTAAGCATAGCCACTGGAGAAAACGTTTCATCATATTCCACACCTGGTCGTTGACGAAAACCTTTTGAAACAAGTCTAGTTTTGAAAGTCTCAATTTTTCCATCCACACCAAGATTTTTCTTAAAAATCCATTTGCTCCCAATGGGTTTTACCCCTTCGGGAGCAACTTCAAAAGTCCATACTTTGTTGGTGTACAAGGATTCCATCTCAGATCGCATTGCATTCAGCCATTTTACAGAGTCTCCACTCGTGATGGCCTGCTCGAAGCTAGTTGGGTCATCATCTTCCATGATGCAATCCTCACTCCCACCATCAATGAGAAAACTGTTGTATCTCTCAGGTGGATGAGGAACCCTACTAGATCGGCGGAGAGGCTGAGGTTCATTGGGAACTATCGAATCCTCTGGTTCTACAAAATCTTCTGTTGTAGTTTGAGCTGCTGGAACCTCTTCCAGTTCTACCTCAAGGCCACTAATTTCTTTCGCTAGAAATTCCTTTTCTAAAAAAGTGGCATGCCGAGAAACAAACACCTTTTTTCCTCGGTGTGGTAGAAGATATACCCTTGTGAGTTTTTGGGATATCCTACAAAGTTGCACAGAACAGACCATGCCTCGAGCTTGTCCGGATTGTGCCTTTTGACATAGGCCGGACAACCCCATATCTTAACATATTTAAGATATGGTCTCTTCCTTTTCCATATCTCATATGGAGTGGTAGGAACTGATTTGGTAGGGGCCATATTCAATAGGTGCATGGCTGTCTCAAGTACATACCCCCAAAAAGAAACAGGTAACTCAGCGGTGCTCATCATAGAGCGCACGATATCCAATAGGGTGCGATTCCTCCGCTCCGATACACCGTTGTGCTGTAGTGTATACGGAGGAGTAAGCTGAGAGTGAATGCCATTCTCTTTTAGATAGTCATGGAATTCTATGCTCAAGTATTCTCCTCCCCGATCAGATCGAAGGATTTTAATAATTTTACCCATTTGGTTCTCAACTTCATTCTTATATTCTTTGAATTTCTCAAAAGCTTCAGACTTGTATTTCAACAAGAACTCATGTCCGTATCTTGAGAGATCGTCAATGAATGTAATGAAGTACGAGGAACAATTCCTGGCATGTGTAGACATGGAACTGCATACATCACTATGTATCAGTCCCAAGAGTTCTGTAACTTTTTCTCCGTGTCATGTAAACGGAGTTTTTGTCATGTTTCCTTTGAGACATGACTGGCAAGTTTCATAAGATGAAAATTCGAACGGATTCAAATATCCATCCTTATGTAACTTAGCTAGTCGTGTCGCATTGATATGACCTAGTCTATAATCCCACAAGAAGAATTCATTCATTTCTGAACTTTTCCTCTTGTGTGTGTTCTGTACGTTAAGAACTGTGTTTTGATTCAGAACGTATAATCCATTATATAACGCACCAAACCCAATCAACACTTGATTTAGGTAAATGTTCATAACATTATTCTCTACTACAAAGTTATATCCTTCTTTATCTAATAAAGAAATTGATATTAAATTGCATATCATAGAGGGTACGTAATAACAGTCGTTTAGGATCAATGTATTCTCAGTTGGCAATACAAGGTGATATTCACCAACTGCTTTGGCTACAACACTTGCAGCTTTCCCTACTTTTAGAGAATGATCACATTTTCCCAGTTTTCTATCTTTCCTTAGCCCATGCAACAAATTGCATATGTGGGATCCCGATCCGGTATTTAATACCCAAGACGTAGAGCGTACTGAGAAATAGTTCTCTGTAACTAACACTCCTGAAGAAGATACATCAACATGCTTATTCTTCGTTTGGGTGGCGTGGGAATTCGGATATACACCTATTTCTTTCTCGGACTTATAACACTTATAAGTTGGAGCGGAACCAACGTTCTCCTGCTCAGTATAACAAGCGGGTTCGGTCAATACATCCATATTATTATCTTGATTAAGGCGTGATATTGGTTGCTGCCTAGAGAGAGAGAGAGAAAGAAACGCGTTAGCATGCGCTCTTTGCAAGATTAGATTGGTTATTATCTTATCTAATCAGGATGGCTCCCACTGTTTTTATCAAATCTTCCTTCAAATCCTAAAAGGTAAGACTAGCCGGGATTAATTACACCTTACAAGTTCGCCAATCTTTCAGCCAGGCCAGTGCCGGTACTTTGAGAGATGTTCCTCGTGCTTTCGCATGGACCTAATTAAAATAAACCCCGTTTTCCCACAGGCATAACCCCATTAAAACTTTTCTAGACACCTACTTGATCGGCTAATTGTGATGTGTAAAATTCTCCCATGAGTAACTCTTACTCGCAGTGGGTATCAGGATCCAACTATCTCATAAAAGGTATGCAATCTCATTGCAAATTTCAACACTTGAAATTCCCGATAATACTTTTGCCCCTAGCGTCTTATAACCTTAACGAAAGCCAACAAACCAAAGGACGCTAGTCAAGTTCAACCCGTACATTTCCTAATTGAATTAAACCCACCCGCACGACCCTTGACGAAAGACAAAAATGTCGTACGACTACCCTAATCCAATCGCATCATATGCACCAGATAAGCAGTAAGTAGCTACCGCACACTACGCCTTGACGAAAGCCAACAAACGTAATACGAATACTAAATACTACTTATCTGAAATGTCGGAGGTCTACGACAGGTTTTTAAGAAAACCTTTTGAGTAACGAACTTGATATCGTTGTAGGATCGAGTGATTTTAAAAAGGAGTGTTTTTTAGGCTTTTGCTAGTTTTGCTAAAGAGGTCACTCCCGGTGAAGGGATCTCGGCTCTTTCCTTATCGAATAAGGTGCTGCATATTCTACAAGGAATACCGCTATGCAAAGCAAGAACTAAAAAGGCAATAAAAAACAAAACCGAATGGGTTGTAGCATCTGCTAGTTTCGCTAAAGAAGTCACTCCCGGTGAAGGGATCTCGGCTCTTTCCTTATCGAATAAGGTGCTGGATATTCTACAAGGAATACCGCTATGCAAAGAAAAAACTAGAGCTACCGTTTTTGAAAATTTGATTCTACAACATCTTTTAGGTTTCTTTTCTTTCATTAATCTCATTAATGAAGTCCCATCATTTATGCTTCCTAATCATCACAGAAGAAATGAAAATACAACGTACGCTTATGCCATCCGCATTCGCCACAGTGTCCCTTTATGCACCGTTAGGTTACTTAACTGACGGCATAGCGGGGCGGGACTAGCACGGGTGCAAAACATAAGCAACGTTTATTATATATTATATATACAATCAAAAAGCATTCGTTTCACGCATATAAAGTGATCACATCACAGAATATCAGCAGCAGGAGATAACATATGAAATATTGGATATACTAGGAATTCCGTGTTTTAAATTAAGCGGGTATAAAACATGGATTCTACGGTCGCAATGAATAGCCAAACCCACATCTCTAGACGCCTATGAGAGCGGCAAGCAACCCTACCAATTCTAGAGTTAGGACACCCAGACTTGACTCCTCGAGATGGTCTCCCACTGGACTCTAGAACCAGGTTACTTGAGCTCCTTGCCTTGGGTCTATCCTAATGCGAAAAAGTAAATAATATACAACAATGGTGACATCATCCTCAACCCGGAAGTGCCCCAATAAAAGAATATTACATATAATGAATTTTACATGAATGAAAATAAAAACTCTTATCTTGCAGGGTTACCTAGGATGGCAGCAAGGTTTCGGGAGGTATCGTCCATGCCAAATTCAAAAATTTGCCGTTCTAGCTAACACTAACCCTAGAATCGTATACAAGAAATCGACGGAATAATATACGTAAACACTTTACATCTTAAGTGATCAAGGAATACAACCTTTGTAGACCGGTCCTTCACTTCAATAGCTCCGTGTAGTAGTCCATTCGCTACAATCGTGAACTCCGGACACTAGAGAGGCTCCCATGAAGAAACGAACATGCTTGCTTCGAAGTCTTCGTGGCCGAAGATGATCTATGTCGAGGAGACACTAGTGAAGCAAACACCCTATACTAAATAGCAAGTAGTAGAGGATGATGAAGTAGGAAGTGGGCTCACTTTAAATTTGATTTTCTCACATTTTTCCTCACATCTCCATTGAAACTAGAAAGCTTTGAGGAAGAAGAAGAAGAATGAACTCATCAAGTGAGAATGAATTAATCATGAGGTTAGAAATGCAACCATGGTGAAATAATATCATGGCTAACTCATGTAGAGAATAAACCATAGCATAGGGTTAAGGTTTGGGTTAATAAATATCTTAAGTTAGACAAAAGAGTTGGCTTTGTCAATGATTATCCATAAGCTTCATCCAAGCTTAAACCATGAAAAATTCTCAAAAATTTGTTTAACTTAATAATAAATATGAAACCCTAATTAACCCTAGCATGGTATAAATCTCATACACCCTTGTTGCATATGTAACCTAGCATGACACAAACATGTACACAAACACACATATCATATATATACATTGTGCACATCAAGTGAGAAAAAAAATCATAAGTGAGCAAGTACTAGTTAATGTAATTTAATATATCAAATATATAATTATACATTAAATTATTAAATCAACACTTGATTTAATAATCCGGCTATATCACATACAACCGAGTAATACCAAATTTAACAACTTATCGAATCAACTCTTGATCCGATAATCCGGCTATATCGCATATAACCGACCGATGTCACAAATCGCGAGAATAGAATACGGTATCTCATATCGTATGAATCTCGGTCCCGCACATATCACATATTTTCTCCTACTCCATTTCACTTGAGCCAGGAAACCCCTGCGTAGGACACTAAGGACTCGTCAATATGCCGGCAGTAGGTGATGATCATATCAAACACCCATAAGCCGCAAGCGGTCTGCTAAACGTAACGGCCAACCGGGTATTGAGCGATCAGAAGATCAACAAGCAAGCATGCTCATACTCCTGCGAATCCAATCAGTAACACTACCATACAGTCCGGTCTCTTCGTCTGATATGTCGCATATCTCGTCTAGGGGTGGTAAACGTCAGATCCCAGTAACTCGATAAGTCGTGCTGATGTGATGGTTATAACGGGTCGAGAAACTACTGATAACACTTACCAGTATATCTCTGAAGCAGCCCTGGCCAGGGAATTCCTGTTATAGCCAATCGAGCACTGCGCAACATCAACTCCCAATACCGGGAGAGACGAAACCCCTCCTATCGCTCATTGCATCAATGTGATTTGGGACTGTACCGAAAAGCCACCGTTTTGCACGTTCTCTTGAACGTGGTAAGGTGGAAATCAAAGCACGGTGGGAATCACATAAGACTCTATGACGATCTCGGGTCAACAGACTAACCTGTACCAGTGTCACCAGAGAACTGCCATCTAACGTGAGGTATAAAACCATCTGGGAGTTCTCGACAAGTCCATCCAGTGTACCCAGTCTCCACTGAGCACCCGTATACTATCTCTGATGTCATACACCAATGGATATGGGATCATCCATCGCCCATCTACATGGGTCAAGAAGCTATATGCTAGTCTACTCTGGTATATCGATGCCCTATCTCGATACACCCACGACTGGAACATTTGAAGGATGTACTTAGTGAATACACCGTCCCCACTAGTACGATCTACATCATAATCCTGGTAGTCAAGTACTCATCCTAAGGGCTTTATCAACATGTAACATAGAGACAATCAGTGTACACGTTAAGATAAAGAGCAACCAGATAGCATACTATCATGTCGAGCAAGAAAGTCCTCCCTATATATGTCCAAGCATCCACTACAATATACATCGTATGTACAGTAATGGCCTCTAGGGCATACATATAACTAACAATCTCCTACTTGCACTAGGGCCATCTGTTGTAGTATCCCATACCCAACAATCAGCATTGGTTGAAGTATCTCATACTCAACCATCCCATAAAAGTCTCTCATGTGAATAAGCCTTTGTGAGTGGATCCGCCCTGTTCTCCTCTGTGTCCACTCTCCTGACCTCGATCTCCCAGGAGAACAACCATCTCCATGATTAGGTGATACTACCTAAGAATATGTCTCGATCTCTGATGGGACGGGGGTTCCTAGGCCTAAGCCACAACTCCATTGTCACACAATGGTAGGAACAAAGTTCATCTCATGAACTTATATACATCCAGACTGCCTCTTTGGTAGGATCATTGGTAGCAATGTATCCAGACTTTATCGTCTAGTTTGTCATGGTATCTACCTTGGAACTCTTCCAACATACCGTCCCTCCACTAAGGGTAAAGACAATGCCTGTGACTGACATTCAGTCGAGCTTACCACGCTGGAATCTATCTAGTGATTCTCCCCAGGATCGATTGATACCATCTCACTACACCTAGTGAGAATCCTAACATCCACTTAGATCTATCTCATAGATCCAAAACCTAGGATTTAAGAGGTATCACCTTGATCCAATATGGAAAATCCATGTGATAAGAGGAGATTGACCGAGCGTATCATAGGAAACTCCTTTCCTATCAAGAGTATGTCATCCACGTACAATACGGGGATCACCATCATACTCCATACTACCTTTTTGTATATACAAGGTTCATCTACCATTTTGATGAAGTCAAAAGCTTTGACTACCACATCAAAACAGATGTTCCAACTTCGCGATGCCTGTTTTAACTCATAAAGCAACTTGCACGCGTTTCCGCTGCTCCCACTGTCTACGAAGTCCTCTGGCTGTGTACTTATAGACGCAGTCTTCTAAATCACCATTTAGAAAAGCAGTCATGACACCCAACAGCCAGATATCATAGTCATGGTATGTAGCAATGGCAAGTAGGATCCGGATGGACTTAAGCATAGGCACAAGAAAAGGTTTCATCATTATCCACACCTGGTCGATGACGAGAACCTTTTACAACAAGTCTTAGCTTTGAAAGTCTCAACTTTTCCATATTCACCAAGTCATCTTCTCAAGATATACTTGCTCCTAATGGGGATTTAACCCTTCAGATAAAGCAACCAAAGTCAATACTTTGTTGGTGTATATGGATTCCAGCTCAGATCGCTTAGCATCCAGCCATTCTCATAGAGTCCCCACTCCTGATGGCCTGCTCGAAACTAGTTGAGTCATCATCTCATGATGCAATCCTCGCTCCCAATATTATAGAGAAACCGAAGTATCTCTCAAGTGGATGAGGAACCCTACTAGATCGGCGGAGAGGCTGAGGTTCGTCGGAAACTATTGAATCCTTTGGTTCTACCAAATCATCAGCTGTAGTTTGTATAGCTGGAACTCTTTCCAGTTCTACCTCATAACCACTAATTTCTTCACAAGAAATTCCCTTTCTCAAAGGTGGCATGCTGAGAAATAAAACACCTTTTGCTCCTCAGTGAGGTAGAATATATTCCTTTGCGAATGCTTGGGATATCCAACAAACTTCCACAGAACTGACCTTGCCTCGAGCTTGTCCGGATTTTGCTTTTAGACATAGGCCGGACAACCCCTAAATCTTAACATCCATAAGAGATGGGCTCTTCCCATACCATATCACATATGGAGTGGTAGGCACCTGATTTGGTTGGAACCCAATTCAATAGGTATGCAGCTTCACAAGTGCATAACACCCAAAAGGAAATAGGCAACTCAGTAGTACTCATCATAAAGCACACCTTATCACATAGGGTGCGATTGCTCCGTCTCGATACACCAACGTACTGTGGTGTATACAGAGGTGTAATGCTGAGAGAGAATCTCATTCTCCTTTAGAATAGTTCAGGAATTCCGTGCTCAAGTATTCTCCTCTATGATCACTGTTCATACCATAATTTTGCATTATTATATTTCCCATTCTTAGTCATTTTACAAATAAACAGATGCGTTTGATCCATGTCTGCTACATAGTTGCAGGTTACAGGTTCTCGGAACAAAAACAGTGAAAAAGATGAAAAGACGATACAAAAGTGAGGCTATGACCGACAAATGGAAGAATCTTGATCAAGCCTACAGTTTGAAGACTAAATGAAGATCAATGGACGATTTCAAAAAGAACAAGGGCAGTGCAAGGTTCAAGACTTCGACACGAAGCAAGCAGTAAAGTCCACGAAATCATTCACTGTAGGAATCTGTAAGATAACTAGAAAACAATCTGAGAAACCAAGTGAAGAAACAAGAAGCAAAATGCATCTAGAAGAAACCCAGAAGAAATCAGTAACCAAGTCCATTATACGGCCGCGGATCCACGGCCAAACCTGCCTTCTGGCCGTGGTCCGGCGGCCATGGGAAGCGCGTCTCGGTGGAAAAATTCCGTGGCGCGTGCTAGGCATGTGTCGGTGGTGTCGGTGCGTCGGTGCAGTAAATAGGGTTTTCTTAGGGTAAAATTGTAAATGCAGACGTGCATCAATTGTAACCCTAGGCTTTCTATGATCTATAAATAGAAGCCCTAAAGCTCTTTTTGATGTATGCCTCTTTTTATTTCATCTATTCAGAATTTAATTCCTGTGTAAATGTTTGGAGAGAGCCATCAATAAAGTAAGTAATTTTATTTCATTGCCGTACTAAATTTTTATTCTGTCTTAGTATAATATTATTATCTGTCCTAGTTAGATAGTTAGAAATATTTTTCAATTCCCTAATGAGTGAGTAGTCTCCTCGCTTGTTAGGGTTAGATTTGGGGAAGGCTTGAGAGATGAAAATCTCTCACCCCTTTCTTGCCCATCACACGTTTTTATAGGACTCCTTTCATACATACACACACCGTTCCCTACGGCACCCTACCCCATGAGGTAACGGTGATACCGTAGTATAAACGACCGGCTGCGTATGTTTTCCATGGAGGTTAGGGTAAGAATTAAGAAAGGAAGGACTGGAACCTAGAGGAAGAAACATCGTTTCTTCCCGATGGTACTAATCCCCTTTATTAATTGTTACCATAACACCTAAAGAGATCTAAATTAGGGCATTGAAAGCGGTGAGAAAATCTTCAATTTCCAAACTTAACCTAAACCTAACCCTAGCAAGATTCTAGTCTTAGTATAAATCAGTTTAGTTTTTAGCGATAATCCATTCAAACAGTTTGGAATTAACTCGTTAGACCAAATTAGGAAATACACAACATCCCTGTGGACCGATCCGTACTCACCGGCTAGCTACCAAGCGACGCCGTTCTTAATTGCGGTTATAAATATTTTTGATTCATCTTTTAAAAGCGCAAGCACGCTAAATCACATTTCAATCAAATGGCGCCGTTGCCGCGGATGGCGTAGTATTTTCTTTTTGCAATTTCGGGATAATATAAAATTAAAAAAATATAAAAACTGAAAAATTAAAAAATATTAAAATTTTATCATCTTTTTATTGTTTGAAGGGTGTTTCGTATGAATTTTGCAGGATCAACGAATGAGTTCGGATCTGGAAATATCTAGAGATTAAACCAGAAAACCCTAGATCTGAACAACAGAGAAAAGTCAAACCAGAGGGGCAGAAAAAATTTTGGGGACCGAGCCGCATATCAGACCGCGGAACCGCGGCGGGAGGCACGCTTTGGCAGCGGAACCGCGGCAGTGGAGTGACGTCAGCACGTAGAAAAAATTGCTGTAAGCTCCCTTTCTCCTTCTCTGCAACCCCTGATATCTCCTCTGTAAAAATTTCCTGCAGGATTCTTTGCGCTAAAAAATCTCTCCCCTTCCAATAATTGATCTTTTGTAGGATTCTTTACGCCATGCTAAAAATAATAAAAAAATTGTTTTCAAGTGGTTGTTTACCGTTTTGCATATTTAATCGGACTTTAAGGTGCTTAAAACCAATCCAGATTGGGTAGGGATTTCATCACCCTTCCCAGGACCCCAGAAATCACATAAGGCATATTTCTTTGACCATCATTTAATAAAAAAAAATTAGACTCAGCCCTAAGGATTTCGTGCTCAATAGGACCGAGGAACAGTTGTAGGCATCGACCGTTGATCCTAACCTGACTTTGTGGTGTCTAGGCAAATGTGTCTAAAGCAAGTGGTTACTTAATTAGGCCCACTACTTACGTAGTGGAGAACCTCCCACTTACGTGGCACTTACCTGGCCACAATTGGCGGTGAAGAGGCGGTTTGAGGTCCTACTTCTTGCCCTTTGGAACAGTTAGGAGCTGTCTAGCTGACCTAGCTGACCCTAGATCTAGGCTTGATTGTGCATTTGTGGTTGATTGAACTGTGTCTAAGCCTTTTATCGAAAATCTTTTTTGCAAAAAGCTCCACATAAAAAAAACACAAAAAGTTTTACAAAATCTTGCAACTTGTCGCTAAGAAATCCATGCACACCACTTACACCCACTTTCTTCACATTGACGTTTTCTTACCCCCACATTCTGTTTTTCGCTTTTTGACTACACTACCACTTTGGTGTATGTTCGGTTAGACTAGGGACACTAGTGCCCGATTAGTCCGTGTCTCGTTGGTACCGACCGACGAAGCTTTCGACTCCGAAGTCGAAATTCCTTCCACTTCCTTACCTTCACCTTCATATTCTTCCTCCGAAGGGATGTCGGGATATAATCCTAACAACACCTTACCCATGGGACTGATTCCATCTCCGTTAGGTGCGAATAACCGGCAACACCCGCCTGTTGAAGCGCCCCAACGAATCGTGCTCCAGGATCTTTTCTACCCGATACGCATCGCCTTACCTACTTGTCTTTCACTCCCACCGGCAAGTGGGGGAAATTTTGAGATCAAACGCCACTTCATCAATATGTTGCCAAAATTTCACAGACTGGAATCCGAAGATGCCTATATCTTCATAAACAAATTCCAAAACGTTTGCGCAATGATGAAAACAACCCAATTATCAGATGATGCTATAAGGCTAAGGGTCATTCCTTTCAGCTTATGTGACTTAGCCGACAAGTGGTTATACAGCACAGCATCACACTCAATTAAAAATTGGGAAGAGTTTGTTAAAGCTTTTCTCAAAAAGTTTTATCCACATCACAAGACCGCGAGAATTCGCAATAAGATTATCCAATTTTCCCAGCTTTCTTCCGAACCCTTTTGGAAGTGTTTTGAAAGGTTTAAAGACCTACTTGTTCAATGCCCTTACCATGGTATCGAAAATTGGCAACTTTGCCAAACTTTATACGAGGGATTGAACCCAGCAACGAAGCAGTTGTTGGAAACCATTTGTCAAGGTCACTTTCTAACCAAATCCAGAGAGCAAGCTTGGCAGTTTCTCGAGGATCTTGCTGAACAAACACTTCAGTGGGAAAGCACTAAGACCACCTCATCTTCTTCTGTTGGTCAGTCTAGGGCAAGCATATATCAATTAGATATGTCGATTGCAATTTAGGCTGAAATGGCCGCACTTACGAAAAAACTAGAAGCAATTGAGACTAAAATCTCATCGTCTTCTACTGCCCCTGTTTTACCCCCACGAACTGTATGTGGTTGTTGTTCGGATCCATCACATCTTACCGAAGAGTGTCCTTACAATCCATCTATTTAAGGACACCATCAAGTCAATGCTGTCTTTCAGCAACGACAAAGAAATGATCCATACTCTTCGACTTATAATCCGGGTTGGAGGAGTCACCCAAATTTTGCTTGGAATCAAAATCAACAATTCCAAGGAAACAACAACTTTCAAAGGCCTCCTCCTCCATAACAACAAGCACCCCAACAAACTCAATACCAGCAACCTTTCCAACCACAACCTTACCCAAATCAAACGAACAATTTTGTGCCCAACAACTTTTACCCTCAAAACAATTTTGTTCAACCAAATGATGATAAGGTTACCTCGCTAGAAAGAAGTTTAGATGCGTTTCTCAAACAATCTACACAATCCGCAGTAAGGTTGGAGACTTCCATTCTGTCTTTGGTGCATAACAATGCTTCACATGATCAAAGTATCAAATCAATCGAAGCCCAAATAGCACAACTAACTGCTGCGTTGAGCGAGCGATAAAAGGGAAAGCATCCATCTCAACCATTGCCAAATCCCGGTCACACACACAATGCAGATGTTGCATATGAACAACAAAATTATAATGTAAATGCTGTGACCACGTTGAGATTTGGAAGAGTGTTGCATAATAATGTGGGTAATAGTGATGACACCCCCGCCGGTGGTTCTTTTTCATCTTCTTCTCCATCATCATCTTCATCATCTTCATCTTCTTCGTTTGTGCCTATTCTTCATTCTTCAAAAGGCTCTTCTTCTTCTGATCCGAACAGACCCACATCTCACTTCATGAACATACCCACACTGGGATCCGTTCTAACTCCACATTCTACTCCACAGACATTGGACTCAACAGATTTTCAAAATGCTCCATTTCCAAACAGGTTGAAATCTAATAAACCAACTCCACAAATGGAGAAGATTGTGGAGTTATTTAAACAGGTTAGCATAAATATAGCTCTCTTGGATGCAATCCAACAAGTCCCTTCTTACGCAAAAATCTTGAAGGGCTTATACTCATCGAAGAGAAAGTCTCAAATACCCATGAAAGTGCTAGTAGCTAGTGCCGTGAGCAATGCTATTAACCAACGTCAACCTTTACCCCAAAAACGAAAAGAACCCTGGCTGTCCTACAATTTCTATAACAATTGGGGATAAGAACATCAATCGAGCACTTTTAGATCTTAGGTCTAGTGTTAACCTGCTTCCCTACTCTGTGTACGAGTAATTAGGTGTTGGAGAGTTGAAACCCACTCGTTGTACTCTCCAAATGGCTGATCGATCAATCACCCATCCTAGGGGTGAGTTAGAGAATGTGTTGATCAAAGTAGGGGACTTCATATTCCCCGTTGATTTTATTGTTATGTACACACAACTTGTTGCTAACCCATGGAACCAAATTCCGGTGATCCTTGGTCGACCATTTTTGGCCACTTCCAATGCCGTAATCAATTATCGCAATGGCTCCATGACTCTATCCTTCGGGAAGATGTCTAGTGAGTTCAATATTTATAAGATAGGAAGTCTGCCCCCTGTGCCTAAAACTAGTACATGAGAATTTTTCTCTATTTACGAAATCACGCAGGAGGACTGCGAGCTTGAAAAATTTCTGTTTGATGACAACAGTTTTGACGCCACTAGTGCGTCCCTCCTTGAATCTAACACAGTTGGCACAACCGATATTGATTATGAATGTTTCACTTTTTCGGATGATTTTGACGACTCACCGCCTGAGTATGAGTCCTTTGAATTTTTGGATGAGTTAGTTGAACCATCCGATTCGGTTGCTTAGAGTGATTTCGAACCATTGTTGGAATCCTTTAAGTTCGAGGTAGATTCCCTAATTTTACCTTTGATTGTTTCGCCTCCGAAACTCGAACTCAAGCTCTTGCCGTCTTACCTTAAATACGCTTACCTAGGTTAGAATGAGACCTTTCCCGTTATCATATCGGCCTCTCTAGCCCACGAGCAAGAGAAAGCTCTTTTAATGGTCTTGCAAAATAACCGGCAAGCTTTCGACTGGACAATGGCGGACATCGAGGAGATTAGTTTCCTCATAATTAAATATCATATGCATATGATGGATGATGCCAAGTCAATAAAGGATCCACAGAAACATCTCGGGGATTGTGTGGACAATCAACCTCCTCCTTTAAAAGTTGAACCACCCCCTTTTCTATTAATAAGCCACGAGAATGCCAATATTCCTCTGATTTCTGATCATTCACATTCTCGTTTTGATTCATCATCACCTCTTATCTCTTCACTTCCACGTACATACAGACACTTTCCATACCACCACTTATCTCTTCCCCAATTCTTTTTGGCTCGGTACAACATGTTCTTCCACCAACCGATACTTTACACAGATAAATTCTTCAACTGGTTGGTGTGGACTTTTGGTCTTTGCAAAGT
This sequence comes from Agapanthus africanus, assembly GCA_030015575.1. NCBI lineage: Eukaryota > Viridiplantae > Streptophyta > Magnoliopsida > Asparagales > Amaryllidaceae > Agapanthus > Agapanthus africanus. Next base: position 27,646,513 of record JASDDO010000029.1, on the reverse strand, counting down.
TTGGCATTGACTTGTAACATCTTTTAACTCAAGTTTGGGGGGACCTTTTTGTATATATATTTTGTTTTTCTTTTAACAATAAAAAAAATATTATAAATAAATAAACAGGGGAGTGCCGACATTTTGACCCTCTTGGTGTCGCCTGACAGTGAGGACACTGTCAAGTTTAAGTTTGGGGGTATGCTCGGTAAGCCTTCTTCCTTCGCATTCATGTGTACATTTTTGCATTTGCATACTTATTTTAAAACCCATAAAAATTGAAAAAATTTAAAAAATTATAAAAATTGAAAAATTCATTTTTGACCATAATTGACTTGAATTTGACAAAAAGATTAACTAGTTAGGAACAACTAGTTCTTAGACTTAGTAAATTAAAAACCCTAAAAATAACCTTTCTTAAAAATTTAACGGTAGAAAGTATATGTCTTTATAGTTTATTTAGAAATAGGCAAATTTCGAATTGACTTCTTGGGCTAAGTTAAAATAAGGGAAAAGTATTGATATTTTTATTACAGTATAAGTTTGAAAAATAATTCCTAAGCTTAAGTCTAGATTCTGAAAATATATACCTTACAAATTGCACAAACACGAACCTTGAAACTTGGAATAGTAGAAAAGACCTTGAAATGCTCTTGTCTAAAAGTCCTTAGTATGAAGGAAAATAAAATAAAATACAAGTGTGAATAAAGAGATAATAAAAAAAATGAACACTGGTTGTTGCGATTACATAAGGCTGCATTAATAAAAAATATTTAGCGAGGGTGCTTTATCACCTAGTGCTTTAGACCAATTGGTTTGTGAGTCACTGCTAAAGCGTTTGGTGTTGCAAGATTAGGAATTACGCTTTAATGTGCAAACACATTTTGTAATCGGTCGTTGGTACCTCAAGAAGTATTAACGGTCGCATGAAGAATGTGTGAGCAATTTTATCTAAAATTCACCAATTGAAAAGTACTTTGGACGATGGACAAGAGTATAATAGCTTGATTTGAATTTCCAAGTGTAGGGATGATATATACACACACGTGGGGGTATGTGATTAGGGTTTGGATGAGAGATAGGAATGAAAAATATGTCTTATATCTTTAATACAGATGATAAAAATTCCTAAGTTGAGATGGAACCCTAGAAGGAAAACTTAAAAGATGCTAAAAGCTAAGTAAATTCACAAGAATATATATAATCTTAAGTTAAATGATAAGGAAGTGTGAAAAATGCGGGTGGATGTTAGTTATATGTATGCCCTAGAGGCCATTACTGTACATTGGATATATATTGTAGTGGATGCTGGGACATATATAGAGAGGATTTTCTTGCTCGACATGATAGTATGCTATCTGGTTGACCTTTACCTTAACGTGTACACTGATTGTCTCTCTGTTACATGTTGGTAAAGCCCTTAGGATGTGTACTTGACTACATGGACTGTGATGCGGATCATACTAGTGGGGAGATGGTAGTCCATAAGTACATCCTTCAAAGTCCCTGGTCGTGGGTGTATCGAGATGGGGCATCGATATACCAGAGTAGACTAGCGTTTACCTTCTCGACCCATACAGATGGGCGATGGATGTGTAAGTCCATGTCACACACCCCACTAACTTGCGGGGAGGCGGAATATATGAAAAACGATTATCAAAGCTTCGTAACACGGACTTGAGCGCATGAATCGTAATCTAAACCATTGCTAACGATATACTAGGGGTTTAACTACTCGGTACCGGAGTTATACCTCACGTTACATGTCCTTCGGGTCTTCATCGCTGTCCTCCACTCCTCGTAGGCTCCTTGAAACATCGGCAACTTCACGGCCTCCTCGAATCAAAGACGGTCCACCCGAAAGCTTCTACGCCAAGCTTAATCTCAAACTTGAGATAACTAAGTTGCTTAAAGTGCTAATCTAAGCTACCTAGAGGATATAGAGTGAGGTTATGAATGTTTTAGTCTATCTAACCCTTGATCTCAACACATGAGAGGTTAGGGTTAGGGTTTCAAGAGAGAGTGAGCTTGAGGAGAGAGAAGGAGAAGATGAGAATGAGAACAAAAATCCTTCTCACTTGAATATATGATACATAATGAATTATCAAATAATATCAATTAATTGATTATTCACCATGTTTCATTTAATCAAGGAGAGTGATTCATCATGTGAGTCATTAGATCATTAATGAAGCATTAATGATATGATGAATCATATAAATGAGTCACACAAAGTAATCATGAAAAAGCCACCTCAACCCCTCATGTCACCACTCTTCTAGAACCTTCTCGACAAATTACGAGAACGCCCCTCCAATCCGTGAAAACATGGAAAAACTTTAGACTGTATAAATCCAATAACCTTATACTAGAATCTGGCTTAAACCAAAGCCGGCTAGTATAAACTGTCCGAAAAGTCGTACGTGCGAAAACACACGTGTACATCCGAACGCTCGTCGTAAAACCATACGACCTCTATATCGTTTCGCCTGGAGCAGGGAAACTCTCTGTGTGGGACTCTAAAGACTCGACACTACGCTGGCAGTGGGTTTAACCACAGACCGCAAGCGGCACTAGCAGTACGTAACGGTCCCCAGGTAGATGTCGATAAGAAGGCCGATGAGGTAAATCATCCGAACTCCCACTGAGCCTGCTGTGACAATCTTCGTACAGTCCGGTCTGTTCTTCTAAGACTATCGCATATCAAGCCTAGGGGGCGGCAAGCGTCAGTCCCCTAATAGCTGTATAAGTCGTGTTGGAGCGAAGCCCATTACACCCTGAGAAGCTACTGGAACCTACCAGTATATCTCGTTTGCCCTGGCCAGGGACTTTGTGTAATGGCTCTCTGACACATCGCGATATCATCTCCCAATACCTGGAGAGACGAATCCTATCTAACCGCGCACTGCCTCCAAGTGCTCGGGACTGCACCTAACTGCTACCTGTTTGCACGACTCCTTTGAGCCGTGGTAGGGTAGCAATCTAAGAACAGTGGGACACACTCGAGGCGAAGCAGCAGTGTCAAGTCTGCGGACTATGCTGTATTCATGTCACCTGGGAACTGACAACTGACGATGGGTATAATACCAACCAATCAGTTCCTCGGCGAGTCCTGTCCGGTGTACCCGTAACCTAACGAGCACCTGTATACTATCTCCAGTACGGCGTACTGATGGCTGTGGGACAGACCATTTCCCCAACTGGGATGAGAAGCGTTTACACTTAGTCTACTCCGGAATATCGATGCCCTATCTCGACAATCCAACGACCAGGGACCTGTATAGGATGTTGCTTACAGACTACCCAGCCCCCACTAGTGTGACTGCCATCACGACGCTGGTAATCAAGCAAAGATCCTATGGGCTCTACTAATATGTATAAGTGATACGTTACAAGAGACATATGCACATATTAAAGTAGACACAAACCAAGTAGCATACTACCATTTTTAGCAAGACTGTATATATAACTGTGAATATCCCAAGCTTCCATTAAGTAATATACAATCTAGTATGATACAATAATGGCCTCTAGGGCATATACACTAACAATCTCCCACTTGCACTAGGGCCATGAGCTGGCATATCGTAGACCTATCATCTCGAATAGCCTCTCGAACTGCGTCTGAGGAATGGCCTTTGTGAATGGATCAGCAATGTTATCCTCCGTCTTTACTCTCTTCACCTCGATCTCCCGGTGATCTATGATCTCCCTGATCAGGTGATACCGCCTTAAGATGTGTCTGGACTTCTGATGGGACCTGGGTTCCTTCGCTAAAGCAATAGCGCCGTTGTTGTCACAATACAGAGGTATTGGATCAACACTGGTAGGAACCACCTGAAGTTCTGTGAGGAACTTCTTCATCCAGACTGCTTCTTTTGCGGCATCGCAAGCAGCTATGTACTCTGCTTCCATCGTTGAGTCTGCAACGGTCTCCTGCTTGGAACTCTTCCAACAGACCGCCCCTCCATTGAGGGTAAAGACATAACCCGACATGGACTTGGAGTCATCTTTGTCACTCTGGAAGCCGGAGTCGGCAAAGGCCTCCATCTGAAGGTCTTTTCCGCCATATACCAAGAACATCTCCTTAGTCCTCCTCAGGTACTTGAGAATGTTCTTTACTGCTATCCAGTGATTCTCCCCTGGGTTTGCTTGATACCGGCTTACTACGCTCAATGCGTATGCTACATCTGGTCTGGTACATAACATTGCATACATTATAGAGCCTACCGCAGAAGCGTAGGGTATAATCGACATGCGATCCCTTTCCAAATCAGTCTTGGGAGACATATCTTTTGAGAGGGTGATTCCGTGACAAGCCGGTAGGTTACCGCGCTTAGAATCTTCCATACTGAATCTCTTCACTATGGTGTCTATGTACCTGGACTGTGAAAGTCCCAATATCCTCTTTGATCTATCACGACAGATCCGGATCCCCAGAATGTAGGTGGCATCACCCAAGTCTTTCATGGAGAATTTATGTGACAAGAATCTTTTGACTGACTGTAATATAGGAATATCATTTCCTATTAGAAGAATGTCATCCACGTACAAGACGAGGAATACTACAGCTCTCCATACAATCTTACAGTATATGCATGGTTCATCTGGATTTTTGATAAAGTCAAATTCTTTGACAGCATCATCAAAACAGATGTTCCAACTCCGCGATGCCTGCTTTAGTCCATAAATGGACTTAAGCAGCTTGCATACTTTACCGCTGCTTCCACTCCGAATGAATCCTTCTGGCTGATCCATATAGACGCTTTCTTCCAAATTACCATTTAGAAAGGTCGTCTTTACGTCCATCTGCCAGATTTCATAATCGTGGAAGGCAGCAATAGCAAGAAGGACCCGAATAGATTTAAGCATAGCCACTGGAGAAAAGGTTTCGTCGTAGTCCAAACCAGGTCTTTGACGGAAACCCTTTGCAACAAGTCTAGCCTTATAGGTTTCAACCTGTCTATCTACACCAATCTTCTTTTTGAAGATCCATTTGCATCCTACGGGTTTTACCCCATATGGAGCAATGTCCAAAGTCCATACTTTGTTGGTGTACATGGACTCCATTTCGGTCCGCATTGCATCCAGCCATTTTACTGAGTCACTGCTCTGAATGGCTTGCTGGAAGCTAGTAGGCTCATCGTAATCAATAGTGCAATCCTCTCTATCCCCGTCTATGAGAAAACCGTAGTATCTCTCGGGCGGATGAGATTGCCTACTACTCCTGCGGAGTGGCGTTGGGATGTCCTGTTCTTCTTGAACTTCAGGTTCTACCAAACTTTCAGTAACAGTTTGTGGTTCTGGAATTTCTTCCAGTTCTACTGTGCTCCCACTATTCTGATTTTCTAAAAATTCAGTTTCCAAGAAGTGGGGATGCTGAGAAACAAAAACCTTTTGTTCCTCTGCGGAATAGAAAAGATACCCCCTGGAGTTCTTTGGGTATCCCACAAACTTACACAGTACTGAGCGTGCCTCGAGCTTGTCCGTATGCTTCTTTTTTACAAAAGCTGGACATCCCCAAGTCTTAAGATACTTAAGACAGGGTTTCTTCCCACTCCACATCTGATATGGGGTGGTAGGCACAGTTTTGGTTGGAGCTTTGTTTAAGAGATATGCAGCTGTTTCTAGTGCATAACCCCAGAAAGATCGCGGCAACTCAGCCTTACTCATCATGGAACGAACCATATCTAATAGGGTTCGATTCCTCCTTTCCGATACACCGTTGTGTTGTGGTGTGTATGGAGGAGTAAGCTGAGAGAGAATTCCATTCTCTTTTAAGTAACCCAGGAACTCGGCGCTTAAGTATTCACCACCTCGATCAGATCTCAGTGTCTTGATACTTTTGCCGGTTTGTTTTTCCACTTCATTCTTGTATTCTCGAAATTTCTCAAAGGCCTCGGATTTATGCTTCATTAAGAAGATGTATCCATACCTAGAGAAATCATCTGTAAAAGTAATGAAGTATGAATAACCACCTCGCGCATGTATAGACATTGGACCGCACACATCACTGTGTATGAGCCTTAAGAGCTCGCTTGCTCTTACTCCGTGTCCAGTAAACGGAGTCTTTGTCATCTTTCCTATGAGACAAGATTCACAAGTAGCATAAGATTGATATTCGAACGGATTTAAATATCCTTCTCTATGTAACTTAGTCAACCTTCTCTCATTGATGTGACCTAGTCTACAATGCCATAAGAAAGCCTGATTTGTTTCCGTAGACTTTCTTTTAAGTGTGTTCTGGACACTGAAAATCTGAGCTTGATTTAATACGTATATTCCGTTTTCTAATGTACCTGACCCAATCAAATCTTGATTTAGGTGGATGTGAACCACATCTCTTGTAAAAGCAAAATCATATCCTTCCTTAGAAAGTAAGGGTACAGATATGATATTACAAATCGTACCTGGTACATAAAAACAGTTACGCAGAATCAATATCTGCCCAGTTGTCATCCCAAGATGATATTCCCCTACGGATTCAGCGTCCATGCTCATTCCGTTAGCAACTGTGAGGGTCATGTCACCTATCCCGATAACCCTACGATTTCTCAGAGCCTGTAATGAATTACAAATATGAGTTCCTGATCCGGTATCCAATACCCAAGAAGTAGGGTTAATTGACATACAGTTCTCTATCATAAACACACCCGAAGTCGAAGCCACAACATGCTTTGTATCCTGGCTACTGGCTTCTAAAGCCCTGCAATCACTCTGCCAATGCCCAATCCCATAGCAATAGGAATGTCCCTCAATAGGGTGGTCCAGCTTGTCATAGGCAATGGACATCTGGACAGACTTTTGCCATTCATATAAGTCAGATTCAGTCAAATTATTATCTAGATGTAACCTAAGTGTGGTCACAGGGTCGCTGCAATTTTAAGAGAGAGAAGAAGATACTATTAGCATGATGCTCTTGCAAGTTTAGAGTGGTTTAATTTATCTAAACAGGATGGCTCCCACTGTTTCTCGAATCCCTCCTCAAACCATAAAAGAAGAATTAGCCAGGACAATTCTCACCGTACAATACTTGCTTAACCGTTCAGCCAGGCCAGTGTCGATACTTCGAGGGAGGTTTTCCAACTCTTTCGCGAAGTTCCTTAATTAAATAACCTCTTTTCTCTGGGGGCGTAACCCCGCTGACACCTTTCTAGGCACCTACTTGGTTTATAGCATTGATCGTTAAGTGACGAATCTCCTGATAAGTAGCATATACTCATAGTAGGATCGGGATCCAAAATATCATCGTATGATAATGTTGAAGGAATCCTACCAACATTCATCAAACTCCAAAATGGTATGCACCTCTCTGCAATTTTCAGTTTCTTTAGAAATTCCTGATGTGGATTTTTGCCCCATGCTCTTATGACCTTGACGAAGGTCAACAAATCATAAGTCACATGTCAAGTTCTACCCGTCATTGTCCAGGTTAATTTGAACCCATCCGTACATACCCTTGACGAAGGTCAACAAGGTAATACGACTGTCCCAAACCAACGCATCTATCTATGCTACATATGAACACCCAACAGCTACCAATCACTATGCCTTGACGAAGGTCAACAAACATAGCTTGAATACTATTGAATATCCGTATGAAATGACGGAGGGCTACGAATGGTTTTGGCAAAACCGTGAACGTAGTGAACTTGATATAATCGAAAGAACCTGATACTTTTTTTAAAAGGAGTGGTTAAAGCTCCGCAATAAAAAATTCTGCTCTTTTAAAATAACCGAGTGGTTTCTTTTAAATTTGTTCCAACGATTAAACTTTGGTTTATTTTCTTTGCATTATAATAATGCATCCCATCAATTAATCTTATCATTGCAGAAAACAACGAAAAATACCACGTCCTCTTATGCCATCCGCATTCGCCACGGGGTCCCGTCATCACCCGTTAGGTTACTTAACTAACGACAGAGCGGGGGCTGGGCTAGCGCGGGTGTAAAACATAAGTGACGTCTAATAGTTATTTATATATAGATATTGTACATTCGTCAGATGCAATAATAAGCATTCCAGATCACAGATAAACTTTATTAGATATGCAGGTAATCCGCGTTTCTTTTGAGCCTGCAAGGAAAGACGGATTACACAGTTGTGATGAATAGCCATTACCCCACCCCAGACCCCTACGGGTACGGCAAACTACCCGCCAAATACCAGAAGTGAAGCGGTCTGCCTCGACACTTCAAAATACCCGGTAGTTTGTGCACCCACCTTGGGTCTATCCTAGGAGCAAAAAACAGTAAAAAGAAATAATAATACAACGGTGGCTACAACCGCAACCTGGATGTGCCCCGCAAAATAATATTACATCAAATTACATTTACATTGAATGAATATTAAATACATCTCAAACCCCCGGCTAATCATCACAACAGTCCAATACAGTTCATATACACAAACAGATAAAATCCATTACAGAAATGTGCAACCCCCTGCCAACCGACATACTAGCAGTTAGGGGAGGTTTACGAACACATTAAACATTACAGATAAATATCCAATAAGCAAATTGATTAGAACATCGATCGATTACTTATATCCGTGTCTACTCCCAAAAGCAAATCATCACAGAGGCAACCTGGGCAGAAACAGTATATACAGGAAAACAAAAAACCCAAAATTATGAATTACTGTGAAACTCCGAGTCAACTCGGCGTTGACTCGGCGGCGGATCCGCGGCATAAGCTCTCTATTGCCGCGGATCCGCGGCCGTTTTGTCGAGTTGCCTCCTCGAATTTTCGCAGATTTCTTATAATTCCCTGCTGTGAATTTTAAGGTATGTCAAAAAAAATTTGCGACACTTTTAAAATTAACAGAAACTGTCAAGGATTAGGGTTTTGTTTTTCGTGTTTTTCCGTCGATCGAACTTCTAATCAGTTGCTAACAAGCTAGTAATGGTTTAGTTGGCTCTGATACCACTGTAAGTCCATGTCACGCACCCCACTAACTTGCGGGGAGACGGAATATATGAAAAACGATTATCAAAGCTTCGTAACACGGACTTGAGCGCATGAATCGTAATCTAAACCATTGCTAACGATATACTAGAGGTTTAACTACTCGGTACCGGAGTTATACCTCACGTTACATGTCCTTCGGGTCTTCATCGCTGTCCTCCACTCCTCGTAGGCTCCTTGGAACATCGGCAACTTCACGGCCTCCTCGAATCAAAGACGATCCACCCGAAAGCTTCTACGCCAAGCTTAATCTCAAACTTGAGATAACTAGGTTGCTTAAAGTGCTAATCTAAGCTACCTAGAGGATATAGAGTGAGGTTATGAATGTTTTAGTCTATCTAACCCTTGATCTCAACACATGAGAGGTTAGGGTTAGGGTTTCAAGAGAGAGTGAGCTTGAGGAGAGAGAAGGAGAAGATGAGAATGAGAACAAAAATCCTTCTCACTTGAATATATGATACATAATGAATTATCAAATAATATCAATTAATTGATTATTCACCATGTTTCATTTAATCAAGGAGAGTGATTCATCATGTGAGTCATTAGATCATTAATGAAGCATTAATGATATGATGAATCATATAAATGAGTCACACAAAGTAATCATGAAAAAGCCACCTCAACCCCTCATGTTACCACTCTTCTAGAACCTTCTCGACAAATTACGAGAACGCCCCTCCAATCCGTGAAAACACGGAAAAACTTTAGACTGTATAAATCCAATAACCTTATACTAGAATCTGGCTTAAACCAAAGCCGGCTAGTATAAACTGTCCGAAAAGTCATACGTGCGAAAACACACGTATACATCCGAACGCTCGTCGTAAAACCATACGACCTCTATATCGTTTCGCCTGGAGCAGGGAAACTCTCTGTGTGGGACTCTAAAGACTCGACACTACGCTGGCAGTGGGTTTAACCACAGACCGCAAGCTGCACTAGCAGTACGTAACGGTCCCCAGGTAGATATCGATAAGAAGGCCGATGAGGTAAATCATCCGAACTCCCACTGAGCCTGATGTGACAATCTTCGTACAGTCCGGTCTGTTCGTCTAAGACTATCGCATATCAAGCCTAGGGGGCGGCAAGCGTCAGTCCCCTAATAGCTGTATAAGTCGTGTTGGAGCGAAGCCCATTACACCCTGAGAAGCTACTGGAACCTACCAGTATATCTCGTTTGCCCTGGCCAGGGACTTTGTGTAATGGCTCTCTGACACATCGCGATATCATCTCCCAATACCGGAAGAGACGAATCCTATCTAACCGCCACTGCCTCCAAGTGCTCGGGACTGCACCCAACTGCTACCTGTTTGCACGACTCCTTTGAGCCGTGGTAGGGTAGCAATCTAAGAACAGTGGGACACACTCGAGGCGAAGCAGCAGTGTCAAGTCTGCGGACTATGCTGTACTCATGTCACCTGGGAACTGACAACTGACGATGGGTATAATACCAACCAATCAGTTCCTCGGCGAGTCCTGTCCGGTGTACCCGTAACTTAACGAGCACCTGTATACTATCTCCAGTATGGCGTACTGATGGCTGTGGGACAGACCATTTCCCCAACTGGGATGAGAAGCGTATACACTTAGTCTACTCTAGAATATCGATGCCCTATCTCGACAATCCAACGACCAGGGACCTGTATAGGATGTTGCTTATAGACTACCCAACCACCACTAGTGTGACTGCCATCACGACGCTGGTAATCAAGCAAAGATCCTATGGGCTCTACTAATATGTATAAGTGATACGTTACAAGAGACATATGCACATATTAAAGTAGACACAAACCAAGTAGCTTACTACCATTTTTAGCAAGACTGTATATATAACTGTGAATATCCCAAGCTTCCATTAAGTAATATACAATCTAGTATGATACAATAATGGCCTCTAGGGCATATACACTAACAGGATGATCCCATATCCATTGGTGTTTGACATCAGAGGAGATATACGGGTGCTCAGTAGAGACTGGGTACACTGGACGGACTCGCCGGGAACTCCCAGATGGTATTATACCATACGTCAGATGGCAGTTCTCTGGTGACACTGGTACAGAGTAGTCTGTTGACCCGAGATCGTCGTAGTGTCTTTTGTGGTTCCCACAGTGCTTTGATTTCCATCTTACCACGTCCAAGAGGGCGTGCAAAATGGTGGTTTTTGGGTACATTCCCGAGTCACATGGAGGCAATGAGCGATAGGAGGGGATTCGTCTCTCCCGGTATAGGGGGTTGATGTTGCGCTGTGTTCGATTGGCTATAACAGGAAATCCCTGGCCAGGGTTGCTGAGATTTACTGGTAAGTGTTACCAGTAGTTTCTCGAATTGTTATAGACCTCATATCGACACGACTTATCGAGCTATTGGGGTCTGACGTTAACCACCCCTAGGCGAGATATGCGACATATCAGACGATCAGACCGGACTGTACGGTAGTGTTACTGGTTGGATTCACTGGAGTGTGAGCGGGCTTGCTCGTCGATCTTCAGATCGCTCAATACCCGGGTGGCCGTTACGTTTAGCAGACCGCTTGCGGCTTGTGGGTGTTTGATATGATCATCACCTGCTGCCGGCGTATTGACGAGTCTTTAGAGTCCTACACAGAGGTTTCCTGGCTCAAGCGAAACGAAATAGGAGCGCATATGAGATATGTGCGGGACCGAGAATAATGCATGTATGTGATACCGTATTCTATTCTCGCGAAGAATGTGTCGAATGGTTATATGCGATATAACCTAGTTATCGAATCGAGGGTTGATTCGATAAGCCGATACATTGGATACTAGTCGGTTATATTCGATATGACCGGATCGTTAAATCAAGTGTTGATTTAATGATTTAATGCATAATTATATATTTGATATATTACTTTGCGTTAACTAGTATTGGTTCACTTTAAATGGATTTTCTCACTCGGATGTGCACATTGTATATGTGATATACTTTTTGTGCACTTGATTGTATCATGTTTGATGATACATGTTTTCTAGGGTTTTTGTGTAAAGATCAAACTATGGTTACATGTTAATGGTTAAGGTTATGTTTTATTCACTTATTTATTTATTTATTGATTTTTGGAAAAATGATAAGCATAAAGGAAAATGGTGGCTTTGTTTGTTTTCTAGTTGAAGCTTCATGAAGTTTTGACCAAAGTGACCATTTTGTCTCATGCTTAACCCTAACCACTCCATTAACCCTAGTTTAATCTCTACACTTGACCATGGTTCATGATATGATAAGTATTGATTTTCTTTTCAATATTAATTAACTTATCATAACATAATTCTTCTTCTTCTTCCTTTCTTCACTTGTAGAAAGCAAGCTCCATCAATGGTGATTGATGGAAATGAGTGAGAAATCCAATTCTAAAGTCTACCCACTTCCTATTTCTTCATCCTATACCTCTTGCTAAGTAGTAGAGTGTGTTTCCTTCACAAGTTTCATGGCTTGGTGAAGGTGGAGCTTGATCTAGCGATGCCTCGACGTAGATCATCTTCGGCATGGACATCGACGACCTAGCTCGCCATTTCTCCGACGAAGCCGACGCTAGAGCCCGGGAATTCACTAGGACAGCGAGGGGACTTCGTCACGGAGCCGTGGAGTGGAGGACCGGATCTACAAAGGTTGTATTTCCCTATTCTCTTAGTTAAGTGTTAACTAGTTTCTTTTGTCGCCTAGATTTCTAGCCAACGATCCGTAGTCGGGTTTCTCGGCAACTAGATTTTTTGAAATTGGCATGGTTGATGCCTTGTGAGACCTCATTAGGATACCTAGGAACCCAACAGTGGTATCAGAGCCAAGCTAGAGCCTTAGGCGAAGTCTAGACGGAGTTTGAAGTCCGAACGAACCCGAAAACCCAATTCCAAATTGCTCTCTGTCCTTTTTCTAAAATCTGGGATTTTTCAATATTAAAAATATGCAGAAAATTAAGCAGGGTTTTTTATGAAATACTGTGAAAAACGGAGACCTAACTCCGTCATAACGACGCGGAACCGCGGCCTAAGCCCACGTGGCGCGGCGGTTCCGCGGCGATACTGTTGACTTATTGACTCCTCTTTGCACAGTAATATTTATAATTAACTCCTGTGTTTTCTGGGTAATTTTAATGTATACTATACAGTTGAGTATTCTAGTTTTGTTTTGGGGATTCGGTGTTTCGATCGGATTATCAGATTTTGTCTATGTGGTTTTCCGGATATATTTTAGAATATGTTAAAAAGTTCGACCGGATATAAATACCCAACTTTTCCCCTGTCGGGAAATTTCCAAGTGTTGGATTTTTCCGTGGTTTAACGACGTTCTTAGTAGTGCAAGTAACGCGATGGACCCTCTAGAAGACAACAAACCTTAACTCGATTATGTGACCGTCTTGAACTGCCCTTTAAACCTTAGGGTTTGGGGCAGTACGGCGTGCCACATGTGAGGCGTTGGCTTGACCCTTCTACGGCTGGACCGTTGGTACTGAGGCACGAACGGAATGTTGTTAGACTTGTTTCATGTATTGAGCTGTATCGGGAAAACTTGGGTGTTCGATTGTTCGATCGAAAAGTTTAACATTTTCTGTTTATCTGGAATGGGATACAATAATTGGAATTCACAAAAGTTATGTGATAACTGAATGAATGTTATAAACATAGCACTTTAGTCTCACTTGATCGGTTGCCACGGAATTTTGATGCGATCAAAAGTCCGTCGCATTCACGTAGCGTACGCGGATATTCGCCGGACAAACTTAATAGACAGCTACATCCCATACCCCCGACCAAGTGACTGTAGGAGAACCCCGTCGCCGAAAGCATCCGTCCGGGTGCTCGCGGTAGCGGTGTTCCGCCTTGGTGCACTTCGTCGACGGTATCTGGGGTGCGGCCGCCTACTAAAGTTTGCGACGAGCATTCGATCAGTATTTCGGGAATCTTGTTGAATTGCCCGACTTGATATTGAAAAGTGTTTTCGATAATGAGACTAAAATGCGGGGTTTATAATTGTTAGGCATGCAATGTCTAAAGAATTCATTTGGTCAGGCATGCGATGTCTGAGGTGATTGCGGATTCCAACTGTTGTAGTTTTACACTTTCTTTTCTGTGACCGTAAGTGTAATATGTGATATCGTCGGTTTCGTTGCTATATGTCAACGACAATTGGGATGGACATATTTACTTACGTTGATGACATGTGATGTTATGTGTTGCTGGATATATTATATTGGATCGTCGTGTTTGAATAGCCGGGGGTTTTTATGTGAGATGGGTGTTTTTCATTTTCATTCATGTAAAAACTTGTATGTAATATTCTTTTATTGGGGCACTTCCAGGTTGCGGAAGTTGTCACCGTTGATGTATATTATTTACTTTTCTGCACTAGGATAGACCCAAGGAGGGGAGCATAAGTAACCGGGTTCTAGGGTCCAGTGGGAGACCAAATCGAGGAGTCGAGTCCGGGTCTCCTAACCCTTGAATTGGTAGGGTTGCTTGCCACTCTCGTAGGGGTCTTGGGGTGTGGGTTTGGCTATTCATCGCGACCGTGGAATCCATGTTTTATACTGGCTCGTATTAAAAACACGGACGTCCTAGTATATCCAATATTTCATATGTTTCTTCTGCTGCGATATCTGTGATGTGATCATGTGATGTTCTGTGATAGATACAGTATATAGTATATATGATATATTATATAGACGTTACTTATGTTTTACACCCGCGCTAGCCCTGCCCTGCTCTGCCGTTAGTTACCTAACCTAACGGTGCACGAGGGGACATCGAGGCGAATGCGGATGGCATAAGTATACGTCGTATTTATCTGTGATGTTTAGGTACTTAAATGATGGGACTTCATTAATTTGATTAATGAAATAAAAGAAACCTAAGATGTTGTAGAATCGAATTTCAAAATAAAACAGGTAGCTACAGTTCTTGCTTTGCACAGCGGTATATATGATATATCCTGCACCTTATTCGATGAGGAAAGGACCGAGATCCCTTCACCGGGAGTGACTCCTTTAGCAATAACTGGCAGATGCTACACACTCGGTTTGTCTTTTGATTGCTTTTAAGAGTTTTTGCTTTGCACATCGATATATATGATATATCCCGCACCTCATTCGACGAGGAAAGGACCGACGATCCCTTCACCGGGAGTGACTCCTTTAGCAAAACTAGAAAAGCCTCAAAGACACTCCATTTCAAAATCATTTGATTCTACAACGATATCAAGTTCATTACGCAAAAGGTTTTCAGAAAAACCTGTCGTAGCCCTCCGTCATTTCAGATAAGTACTGGTTAGTATTCGTGCTATGTTTGTTGACTATGTTAAGGCGTAGTGTGCGGTAGCTAATTAGTGCTTATCTGCATAAGCATATGATGTGATTGGATTAGGGTAGTCGTGCGACTTTGTTGACTATGTTAAGGGTCGTGCGGGTGGGTTTAATTCAATCTGGAAATGACGGGTTGAACTTGACTAGCACTTATGATTTGTTGACTATGTTAAGGTCATATAGCTGCTAGGGGCAAAATTATCGGGAATTTCAAGTGTTGAAATTTGCAATGAGATTGCATACCTTCTATGAGATAGTTGGATCCCGATACCCGCTGCGAGTAAGAGTTACTCCTGGGAGAGTTTTATACATTACAATTAGCCGATCAAGTAGGTATCTAGAAAGGTGTCAACGAGGTTACGCCTCTGGGAAAACGAGGTTTACATTAATTAGGTTCGTGCGAAAGCACGGGGGACCTCCCTCAAAGTACCGACACTGGCCTGGCTGAAAGATTGGCGAACTTGTAGTGTGTAATTAATCCCGGCTAGTCTTTCCTTTTAGGGTTTGAAGAAAGATTTGATAAAAAGCAGTGGGAGCCATCCTGATTAGATAAAATAATAACCAATCTATTCTTGCAAGAGCGCACGCTGAGTGTTTTCTTCTCTCTCTCTCCTGGTAGCGACCATGTCACGCCTTAATCAAGATAATAATACGGATTATTGACCGAACCCGCTTGTTATACTGAGCTGGGGAACGTTGGTCCCGCTCCAACTTATAATTGTTATAAGACAGAGCAGGAAATTGGGGAATACCAGATTTCCCGTGCCGCCCAAACGAGGAGAGTGCATGATGATGCATCATCTTCGGGTGTGTTCATTATATAAAACTGTTTCTCAGTGTCCTTTATGTCCTGGGTATGTGATACCAGATCAGGATCCCAGATATGTAATCTGTTACATAGGGCTATAGAAAGGTAGAGAACTGAGAACGGGTGATAAGTTTCATGAGGCAGAAAACGGGGCAAGTGTTGCAGCCAAGTCTGTTGGTCACTGTCACCCTGTATTACCAATACATTGATTCTGAACGAATGTTATTAGATACCGAACCTGATATACAAAATCATATCAGTCTCTTTATTAGTAAAGAAAGGATATAATTTTGTATTGTTGGATAATGTTTTGAACATTTCTTATATCAAAAGTTGATCGGTTCAGGCACGTTATCTAAAAGCGTTGATGTTCTAAATCAAACTAAATCAAACTACAGTTCTTAGTATATGGAACACACATAAGAGGAAGAGATCAGAAATGAACGGATCCTTCTTAAGGTATTGTAGACTAGGTCAGATCAATGTGACCCGACTAGCTGAAGTTACATGTAGATGCATATTTAAATCAGTTTGAATCTACATCTTGTGAAACTTTCCAGTCATGTCACAAAGATATAATGACACTAGCTCTGTTTATTGGAAACAGAGAAAGAGTTAGTAAACTCTTGGGATGATACATGTTGATGTATGTAGGTCCCATGTCTACACATGCCAAGACCGGTTCTTTGTACTTCATTACATTCTCTGATAATCTCTCAAGATTCAGACATATGTTCCTGTTGAAACACAAGTCTGAACCTTTTGAGATATTCACAGAATATAAGTTAGAAGTAGAGAACCAATACGGGTATAAGTATTATGTCCTTTGATGAGATCAAGGAGGAGAATACTTGAGCACGGAATTCCTGGACTATTCTAAAGGAGAATGAGATTCTCTTTTGGCATTACTCCTCCGTATACACCATTGCACGATGGTATATCGGGGTGGAGCAATCACACCCTATATGATAAGGTGTGCTCTATGATGAGTACTACTGGGTTACCTATTTCCTTTTTGGGAGTTATGCACTTGAGAAGATGCATACCTATTGAATAGGGTTCCAATCAAATCAGTTGCCTACCATTTCATATCTGATATGGAAAGGGAAGAGCCCATGTCTTAAGCAAGTTAAGATTTGGGGTTGACCAGCCTATGTCTGAAAGCAAAATCCGGTCAAGCTCGAGGCAAAGTCTGTAATGTAGAACTGGAAAGGTTCCAGCTATACAAACTGCAGCTGATGATTTAATAGAACCAAAGGATTCAGTAGATTCCAACGAACCTCAGCCTCTCCGCCGATCTAGTAGGGTTCCTCACCCACTTGAGAGATACTTCGGTTTCTCTATGACAGTGGGAGCGAGGATTGCATCATGAGATGATGACCCAACTAGCTTCGAGCTGGCCATCAGGAGTAAGACTCTGTAAGAATGGCTGGATGCTTAGCGATCTGAGATGGAATCCACGTACACCAACAAAGTATGGACTTTGGTTGCTATATCTGAAGGGTTAAATTCCCATCAGGAGCAAGTATATCTTGAGAAGATTATTTGGTGTACATGGAAAAGTTGAGACTTTCAAAGCTAGACTTGTCAAAGGTTTGCATCATTGACCAGGTGTGGATAATGATGAAACCATTTCAAGCAACTATGCTTAAGTCCATCCAGATCCTACTTGTCACGGCTACATACCATGACTATGATATCTGGCGGTTGGGTGTCATGACTACCTTTTCTAAATGATGTTTTAGAAGAGTGCGTCTATAAGTACACAGCCAGAGGGCTTCGTAGACAGTGGGAGCAGCGGAAACGTGTGCAAGATGCGTTATAGGATAAAGCAGGCATCGCGGAGTTGGAACATCTGTTTTGATGGATAAGTCAAAGAGTTTGACATCATCAAAATGGTAGATGAACCTTGTATAAACAAAAAGGTAGTAGGGAGTATGGTGGTGATCCTCGTAGAGTACGTGGATGACATACTCTTGATAAGAAAGGAGTTTCTTATACTACGCTCAGTCAATCTCCGCTTATCTCATTGATTCTCCATATAGGATCAAAATGATACCTCCTTAATCCTGAGTTTTGGATCTATGAGATAGATCTAAATGGATGTTAGGATTCTCACTAGTTGTAGTGAGATGGTATCAATCGATCCTGGGGAGAATCACTGGAAGGGTTCCAGGGTGATAAAGACGACTGAAAGTCAGTCACAGGCATTGTCTTTACCCTCAGTAAAGGGACGGTATGGTGGAAGAGTTCCAAGCTAGATACTGTGACATACTAGACGATAAAGGCTGAATACATCGCTACTTAAGATGCTACCAAAGAGGCTGTCTGGGTGTATATTAGTTCATGAGATGAACTTAGTTCCTCCCATTGTATGACAATGGAATTGTGGCTTATGCCAAGGAACGCCCGTCCCATCAGTGATCCAGACATATTCTAAGGCAGTATTACCTGATCATGGAGATGCTTGATCTCCAAGGGATAGAGGTTAGGAGAGTAGACTCAGAGGACGACACAGCGGATCCACTCACAAAGGCCTGTTCCCAGAGAGAGATTTTTATGGGATGGTTGAGTATGAGATACTACAACCACTGCTATCAGATGGCCCTAGTGCAAGTGGGAGATTGTTAGTTATATGTATGCCCTAGAGGCCATTACTGTACATTGGATGTATATTGTAGTGGATGCTGGGACATATATAGGGAGGACTTTCTTGCTCGACATGATAGTATGCTATCTGGTTGACCTTTACCTTAACATGTACACTGATTGTCTCTCTGTTACATGTTGGTAAAGCCCTTAGGATGTGTACTTGACTACCTGGACTGTGATGCGGATCATACTTGTGGGGACATGGTAGTCCATAAGTACATCCTTCAAAGTCCCTAGTCGTGGGTGTATCGAGATGGGGCATCGATATACCAGAGTAGACTAGCGTGTACCTTCTCGACCCATACAGATGGGCGATGGATGATCCCATATCCATTGGTGTTTGACATCAGAGGAGATATACGGGTGCTCAGTAGAGACTGGGTACACTGGACGGACTCGCCGAGAACTCCCAGATGGTATTATACCATACGTCAGATGGCAGTTCTCTGGTGACACTGGTACAGAGTAGTCTGTTGACTCGAGATCGTCATAGAGTCTTGTGTGGTTCCCACTGTGCTTTGATTTCCATCTTACCACGTCCAAGAGGGCGTGCAAAAAGGTGGTTTTTGGGTACAGTCCCGAGTCACATGGAGGCAATGAGCGATAGGAGGGGATTCGTCTCTCCCGGTATAGGGGGTTGATGTTGCGCTGTGTTCGATTGGCTATAACAGGAAATCCCTGGCCAGGGTTGCTGAGATTTACTGGTAAGTGTTACCAGTAGTTTCTCGAATTGTTATAGACCTCATATCGACACGACTTATCGAGCTATTGGGGTCTGACGTTAACCACCCCTAGGCGAGATATGCGACATATCAGACGATCAGACCGGACTGTACGGTAGTGTTACTGGTTGGATTCACTGGAGTGTGAGCGGGCTTGCTCGTCGATCTTCAGATCGCTCAATACCCGGGTGGCCGTTACGTTTAGCAGACCGCTTGCGGCTTGTGGGTGTTTGATATGATCATCACCTGCTGCCGGCGTATTGACGAGTCTTTAGAGTCCTACACAGAGGTTTCCTGGCTCAAGCGAAAAGAAATAGGAGCGCATATGAGATATGTGCGGGACTGAGAATAATGCATGTATGTGATACCGTATTCTATTCTCACGATGAATGTGTCGAATGGTTATATGCGATATAACCTATTTATCGAATCGAGGGTTGATTCGATAAGCCGATACATTGGATACTAGTCGGTTATATGCGATATGACCGGATCGTTAAATCAAGTGTTGATTTAATGATTTAATGCATAATTATATATTTGATATATTACTTTGCGTTAACTAGTATTGGTTCACTTTAAATGGATTTTCTCACTCGGATGTGCACATTGTATATGTGATATACTTTTTGTGCACTTGATTGTATCATGTTTGATGATACATGTTTGCTAGGGTTTTTGTGTAAAGATCAAACTATGGTTACATGTTAATGGTTAGGGTTATGTTTTATTCACTTATTTGTTTATTTATTGATTTTTGGAAAAATGATAAGCATAAAGGAAAATGGTGGCTTTGTTTGTTTTCTAGTTGAAGCTTCATGAAGCTTTGACCAAAGTGACCATTTTGTCTCATGCTTAACCCTAACCACTCCATTAACCCTAGTTTAATCTCTACACTTGATCATGGTTCATGATATGATAAGTATTGATTTTCTTTTCAATATTAATTAACTTATCATAACATAATTCTTCTTCTTCTTCCTTTCTTCACTTGAAGAAAGCAAGCTCTATCAATGGTGATTGATGGAAATGAGTGAGAAATCCAATTCTAAAGTCTACCCACTTCCTATTTCTTCATCCTCTACCTCTTGCCAAGTAGTAGAGTGTGTTTCCTTCACAAGTTTCATGGCTTGGTGAAGGTGGAGCTTGATCTAGCGATGCCTCGACGTAGATCATCTTCGGCATGGACATCGACGACCTAGCTCGCCATTTCTCCGACGAAGCCGACGCTAGAGCCCGGGAATTCACTAGGACAGCGAGGGGACTTCGTCACGGAGCCGTGGAGGTGGAGGACCGGATCTACAAAGGTTGTATTTCCGTATTCTCTTAGTTAAGTGTTAACTAGTTTCTTTTGTCGCCTAGATTTCTAGCCAACGATCCGTAGTCGGGTTTCTCGGCACCTAGATTTTTTGAAATTGGCATGGTTGATGTCTTGTGAGACCTCATTAGGATGCCTAGGAACCCAACAGTGGATAATTTCTAAGTCGACGATAATAGAGTTTCTTGTTAGTAAACCTAATTGGAGAATAAAAATCAATAGGCCGAATTGATAGGATTTTATGAGTCATATCCGCTGAAAACCCTCAGGAGACAACACTCCTCCTACTAGGGACACCTAGAGGTTTAACGGCTTGTTGCACGACCTCAGTGCAATCGCGTTTCCCTGCGAAAGTGAGGGTAGGTCTTTTTCGAAAATAAAACTAGATTTGCTCGAGGACGAGGAAAAGATATGTTTGGGGGTATTTGTTCATACCATAATTTTGCATTATTTTATTCCCCATTCTTAGTCATTTTACAAATAAACAGGTGCGTTTGATCCATATCTGCTACATAGTTGTGGTTACAGGTTCTCGGAACAAAAACAGTGAAAAAGATGAAAAGACGATACAAAAGTGAGACTATGACCGACAAATGGAAGAATCTTGATCAAGCCTACAGTTTGAAAACTAAATGAAGATCAATGGATGATTTCAAAAAGAATAAGGGCAGTGCAAGGTTCAAGACTTCGACACGAAGCAAGCAGTAAAGTCCACGAAATCATTCACTGTAGGAATCTGTAAGAAAACTAGAAAACAATCTGAGAAACCAAGTGAAGAAACAAGAAGCAAAATGCAGCTAGAAGAAACCCAGAAGAAATCAGTAACCAAGCCGCCTATACGGCCGCGGATCCACGGCCAAACCTGCCTTCTGGCCGTGGTTCGGCGGCCAGGGGAAGCGCGTCTCGGTGGAAAAATTCCGTGGCGCGTGCTAGGCACGTGTCGGTGGTGTCGGTGCGTCGGTGCAGTAAATAGGGTTTTCTTAGGGTAAAATTGTAAATGCAGACGTGAATCAATTGTAACCCTAGGGTTTCTATAATCTATAAATAGAAGCCCTAAACCTCTTTTTGAGGTATTCCTCTTTTTATTTCATCTATTCAGAATTTAATTCCTGTGTAAATGTTTGGAGAGAGCCATCAATAAAGTAAGTAATTTTATTTCATTGCCCTAGTAAATTTTTATTCTGCCTTAGTATAATTTTATTATCTGCCCTAGTTAGATAGTTAGAAATGTTTTTCAATTCCCTAATGAGTGAGTAGTCTCCTAGCTTGTTAAAGTTAGATTTGGGGAAGGCTTGAGAGATGAAAATCTCTCATCCCTTTCTTGCCCATCATACGTTTTATAGGACTCCATGTATACATACACACACCGTTCCCTATGGCACCCTACCCTACGACGTAACGGTGATACCGTAGTATAAACGACCGGTTGCGTATGTTTTCCATGGAGGTTAGGATAAGAATTAAGAAAGGAAGGACTAGAAGCTAGAGGAAGAAACATCGTTTCTTCCCGATGGTACTAATCCCCTTTATTAATTGTTACCATAACACCTAAAGAGATCTAAATTAGGTCATTGAAAGCGGTGAAGAAATCTTCAATTTCCAAACTTAAGCTAAACCTAACCCTAGCAAGATTCTAGTCTTAGTATAAATCAGTTTAGTTTTTAGCGATAATCCATTCACACCGTTTGGAATTAACTCGTTAGACCAAATTAGGAAATACACAACATCCCTGTGGACCGACCCGTACTCACCGGCTAGCTACCAAGTGACGCCGTTCTTGATTGCGGTTATAAATATTTTTGATTCATCTTTTAAAAGCGCAAGCACGCTAAATCACACTTCAACCAATCATATCAAAGGACATAATACTTATACCCATTTTGGTTCTCTACTTCTAACTTATATTCTTTGAATATCTTAAAAGGTTCAGACTTGTGTTTCAAAAGAACATATGTCCGAATCTTGAGAGATCATCAGTGAATGTAATGAAGTACAAAGAACCGTTCCTGGCATGTGCAGACAACGGACCTACATACATCATCATATATCAATCCCAAGAGTTCACCAACTCTTTCTCTATTTCCAATAAACGGAGCTATGTTCATCTATCTTTGTGACATGACTGGAAAGTTTTACAAGATGTAAATTCAAACTGATTTAAATATACATCTTTTGTAACTTAGCTTGTCGGGTCGCATTGATATGACCTAGTCTACAATGCCTCAAGAAGGATTCATTGATTTCTGAACTCTTCCTCTTGTGTGTGTTCTGTACGTTAAAGAACTGTGGTTTGATTTAGAACGTATATGCTTTTAGATAACGTGCCTGAACCGATCAACTCTTTATATAGGAAATGTTCAAAACATTATCCAACAATACAAAATTATATCCTTCTTTACTTAATAAAGAGACTGATATGATGTTGTATATCAGGTTCGGTATCTAATAACATTCGTTCCGAATCAACGTATTTCGTAATACAGGGTGATAACTGCCAACAGATTAGGCTGCAACACTTGCACCGTTTCCAACTCTTAAAACTTATCACCCATTCTCAGTTCTCTACCTATCTGTAGCCCATGTAACTGATTACATATGAGGGATCCTGATCCGGTATCACAGAACCAGGACGTAAAGGATACTGAGAAACAGTTCTCTGTAATGACGCATCAGCATGCACTTTCTTCGTTTGGGCGGCACGGGAATCCTGGTAATCCCTATTTCCAGCTCAGTCTTATAACAATTATAAGTTGGAGCGGGACCAACGTTCCCCACCTCAGTATAACAAGCGGGTTCGGTCAATACATCCGTATTATTATCTTGATTAAGGCGTGACATGGTCGCTACCTGGAAAAAGAGAGAGAGAAGAAAACACTCAACGTATGCTCTTGCAAGATTAGATTGGTTATTAATTTTATCCAATGGCTCCCACTGTTTTAGTCAAATCTTCCTTCAAACCCTAAAAGGAAAGACTAGAGGGATTAATTACACCCTACAAGTTCCCCAATCTTTCAAA
The DNA here is from genome assembly GCA_030015575.1 of Agapanthus africanus. Classification (NCBI taxonomy): domain Eukaryota; kingdom Viridiplantae; phylum Streptophyta; class Magnoliopsida; order Asparagales; family Amaryllidaceae; genus Agapanthus; species Agapanthus africanus. Next base: position 27,622,732 of record JASDDO010000029.1, on the reverse strand, counting down.
CAGGCCAGTGCCGGTACTTTGAGGGAGGTTCCCCGTGCTTTCGCACGGACCTAATTAAAATAAACCTCGTTTTCCCAGCGGCGTAACCCCGTTGACACCTTTCTAGACACCTACTTTATCGGCTAATTGTAATGTGTAAAACTCACTCAGGAGTAACTCTTACTCGCAGTGGGTATCGGGATCCAACTATCTCATAGGAGGTATGCAATCAAAAGACGAAACCGAGGGTTGTAGCATCAGCCAGTTATCGCTAAAGAGGTCACTCCCGGTGAAGGGATCTCGGCTCTTTCCTTATCGAATAAAGTGTTGGATATTCTACAACGAATACCGCTATGCAAAGCAATAACTAGAGCTACATGTTTTTGAAAATTCGATTCCACTACATCTTTAGGTTTATTTTCTTTCGTTAATCACATTAATGAAGTCCCATCATTTTAAGTTACCTAAACATCACAGATAAATACAACGTACACTTATGTCATCCGCATTCGCCTCGATGTCCCCTCATGCACCGTTAGGTTAGGTAACTAACGGCAGAGCGGGGCAGGGCTAGCGCGGGTGTAAAACATAAGCAACGTCTATATAATATATCACATATACTATATCCAGTATCTATCACAACAATATATCAAATGATCACATCACAGATAAATCGCAGCAGAAAACAACATATGAAATATTGGATATACTAGGATTTCCGTGTTTTAAATTAAGCCTGTATAAAACACGGATTCCACGGTCGTGATGAATAGCCAAACCCACATCCCTAGACCCCTACGAGAGCGGCAAGCAACCCTACCAATTCTAGAGTTAGGAGACCCGGTCTCAACTCCTTGAGATGGTCTCCCACTGGACCCTAGAACCCAGTTACTTGTACTCCCCGCCTTGGGTCTATCCTAATGCGGAAAAGTAAATAATATACAATGGTGACATCATCCTCAACCCGGAAGTGCCCCAATAAAAGAATATTACATACAATGAATTTTATATGAATGAAAATGAAAAACTCTCATCTCACATAAAACCCCCGGCTACTCAAACACGACGATCCAATATAACATATCCCAGCAATACATAATATCACATGTCATCAACGTAAGTAAATATGCGTATACCAATTGTCGTTGACATATAGCACCGAAACCGGCAATACACCACATATTACACATACGGTCGCAGAAAAGAAAGTGAAAACTACAACAGTTAGAATTCGCAACCTCCTTGGACATCACATGCCTAACCAAATGAATTCCTTAGACATCGCATGCCTAACAATTATAAACCCTGCATTTTAGTCTCGATCTCGAAAACCCTTTTCAATATCAAGTCGGGCAATTCAACAAGATTCCCAACATCCTGATCGAATGCTCGTCGGAAACTTTAGTAGGCGGCCGCACCCCCGATGCCGTCGACGAAGTGCACTAAGGCGGAACACCACTGCCGTGACCACCCGAACAGATGCTTTTGGTGAGGGGTTCTCCTACAGTCACTTGATCAGGGCTATAAGGTGTGGCTATCTAATAATGTTACTCGGAGAGTATCCGCGTACGCTACGTGATTGCGACAGACTTTTGATCACATCAAAGTCTCGTGGCAACCGATCAAATGAGACTAAATTGCTAGATTTATAAAATTCAAACTAGTTATCTCATAACTGCATGTGGATTCCAAATATTTTATCCCATCATATAATATCTAGACGACGTTAAACTTTTCGATCGATTCATCAAAGTCCTACAATTTCCACACAGCTCAACACTTGAGCACAGTTTTAATAATATTCAGAAGATGCCACAGTACCTATGAACCAGCCATAGAAGGGTCAAACCAATGCCCCACATATGACACCGCTGAACTACCAATAACCTTAGGGTTTAGTGGCGGTTCTGACGGTCACATAATCGAGTTAAGGTTCGTTCTTCTAGAGGGTCCAAAGAATCACTTGCATATTTTTCCGAATACGGTAAACTTGGAAAAATAGGTTTTTGACATTCGATCGAACTTTTAATTTCGTCTAGACAACATGCGAATAACCCGAAACAATATTAAAACTATGAATACGAAACACTCTGAATTGGTTATAGTGTAAAATTACATCACATGCAAAATTAACAAAAATAAACAACACCTGAAATATCGAAACCAAGTCACTGGAACACAGTCAAAAATTCAGAGGGTTCAGCTCAGATTTGGCCGAGATGGGGGGGTTGTGGCCGGCCAAAAATTCTTAGAATGACCTTAAATTTCTACAGTGTTCATGTTATATCCTATATAGCACTTCGTACTTATTTAAAAAAAAAATTGACAATTATATAAAATCGACAGAAACTACAATTTCGTGTTTCAAGTTTTGGAGTATTTCGGTTTCGTAATCCTAACAAAATCCATATAAATTTCTAGCATGTCTCTGATACCACTGCAGGGTAACCTAAGACGGCTGCAAGATTTTGGGAGGCATCGTCCATGCCAAATTCAAAAATTTGCCGTTCTAGCTAACCTTAACCCTAGATTCGTATACTAGAAATCGACGGAATAACATATTTAAACACTTTACATCCTAAGTGAGCAAGGAATACAACCTTTGTAGACCGGTCATTCACTTCAATACTCCGTGTAGTAGTCCCTTCGCTGCGATCGTGAACTCCGGACTCTAGAGAGGCTCCCATGAAGAAACGAACATGCTTGCTTCGAAGTCTTCGAGGCCGAAGATGATCTACGTCGAGGAGACACTAACCCTAGCTATCTCTTTACTAATTGTAGAATTAGTGAAGCAAACACCCTATAATAAATGCAAGTAGTAGAGGATAATGAAGTAGAAAGTGGGCTCACTTTAGATTTGATTTTCTCACATTTTCCTCATATCTCCACTGAAGCTAGAAAGCTTTGGGGAGGAAGAAGAAGAATGAACTCATCAAGTGAGAATGAATTAATCATGAGGTTAGAAATGCAACCATGGTGAAATAATATCATGGCTAACTCATGTAGAGAATAAACCATAGTATAGGGTTCAGGTTTGGGTTAATAAATATCTTAAGTTAGACAAAAGAGTTGACTTTGTCAATGATTATCCATAAGCTTCATCCAAGCTTAAACCATGACAAATTCTTACAAATTTGTTTAACTTAATAATAAATATGAAACCCTAATTAACCCTAGCATGGTATAAGTCTTATACACCTTTGTTGCAGATGTAACCTAGCATGACACAAACATGTAAACAAACATACATATCACATATATACATTGTGCACATCAAGTGAGAAAAGAAATCATAAGTGAGAAAGTATTAGTTAATGTAATTTAATATATCAAATATATAATTATACATTAAATTATTAAATCAACACTTGATTTAATAATCCGACTATATCACATACAACCGACTAATACCAAATGTAACAACTTATCGAATCAACTCTTGATCCGATAACCCGGCTATATCGCATATAACCGACCAATGTCACAAATCACGAGAATAGGATATGGTATCTAATATCGTATCAATAACGGTCCCGCACATATCACATATGTGCTCCTACTCCGTTTCACTTGAGCCAGGAAACACCTGTGTAGGACTCTAAAGACTCGTCATTACGCCGGCAGTAGGTGATGATCATATCAAACACCCACAAGCAGCAAGCGGTCAGCTAAACGTAATGGCCACCCGGGTATTCAGCGATCAGAAGATCAACAAGCAAGCCTGCTCATACTCCTGCGAATCCAATCAGTAACACTACCGTACAGTCCGGTCTCTTCGTCTGATATGTCACATATCTCGTCTAGGGAGGTAAACGTCAGACCCCAGTAACTCGATAAGTCGTGTCGATGTGAGGCTCATAACGGGTCGAGAAACTACTGATAACACTTGCCAATATATCTCTGAAGCAGCCCTGGCCAGGGATATCCTATTATAGCCAGTCGTGCACTGCGCAACATCAACTCCCAATATCGGGAGAGACGAAACACCTCGTATCGCTCATTGCCTCCATGTTATTCGGGTTTGTACCGAAAAGCCACCGTTTTTCACGTTCTCTTGATCGTGGTAAGGTGGAAATCAAAGCACAGTGGGAATCACACAAGTCTCTATGACGATCTCGGGTCTACAGACTAACCTGTACTAGTGTCACCAGAGAACTGCCATCTGACGTGAGGTATATTACCATTTGGGAGTTCTCGGCGAGTCCGTCCAGTGTACCCAGTCTCCACTGAGCACTCGTATACTATCTCTGATGTCAAACACCAATGGATATGGGTGTTAGCTATAGTGCCCTCAAGGTAATTATCTTAGTCGTAGACAGATGATTATGATGATTGAGGCAGGACCTACACCGATAAAACAGTCTTACTCAAGATGATAGTATGATATCTTGTTTGTCTTTATCATCATGTACGTGTTGATAGAGCCCTTAGGATTCTTGCTTGACTGCCAGCAGTATGATGGCGATCATATATGTGGGAGCTGGGGTCTATAAGCACAACATTAAATGTCCCTAGTCGTAGGAGTATCGAGACCGGGCATCGATACTCCAGTGTAGACTAGTGTATACTAATCGAGACCCCGACGAGGGGCGGTGGCCAGGTCTCACAAGCTATTGGTGTTAGTTTGTTCACCTAAGATAGCATGGAGGTGCTCATTGGGTTATGAGTACACTGGACGGACTCGCCGTGAACCTGCTAGTTGGTATTATACCTATTGTCAGATAGCAGTTCCCAGGTGACATGTGTACAGGTTAGTCTGTCGACCTGAGATCGTCATTTGTCTCGTGTGAGTTCCCACTGTGCTTTGAATACTACTCTACCACGGCTCAAAGGAGTCGTGCAAACAGGTTTTAGTTGGATACAGTCCCGAGCCACACGGAGGGAGTGATCGGATCGTCGGGGATTTGTCTCTCCCGGTATTGGGGGTTGATGTCGCGTTGTGTACGGGTGACCATCACCACAAATCCTTGGCTATGGTAGATGAGGATTACCGATCCAGGGTCGATAGTTTCTTAGGAGGTGATGGGTTACATGCCGACACTAAATATCGCGTTGTTAGGGGTCTGACTTTATCCTGTTGCGCCACGGCAGCGCCCCGGCCATCTTACTCGAGGCCAAATTGCGGAATAAAAAATTTTCCTTACTCGGAAACCGGCGCTACCGCGGACAAAGAAAACCCGGATCGTTAACCATTAACCTACGCTAGCAATCAAGAGATAGGGTGAGAAGTATACCAAGAGATCCGAGTCCTCCGGTCTTCTCATCATCGCCCCGATCTCCCGCGGAAAGTGTAGTCTCCATATCGTCGCCTCCTCGCCGGAAAAGGCACCACATCGCCTTCGTCTTTTACGGGCTCCCGCCTCAATACCGAGGCAACTCGAGCATGAAGCCGGCAACTCGACATGCTCAAGAAGTGCTGTAGAATGTAGTGTAGATGATGCTAGTCTCATTTGGGGTTTGTAGTTGCCATGATGGAGGATTGGGGTTAGGAAAAATGGTGCTTTCATTTTTCCGAAACAAGAAGAAGAAGGAGATGAAGAATTCCTCCCATAACAAAGATGAACTCTCTCTTTCTTTTTCTTCCTCTCTTTCTTTTTCTTCTCTTTCTCATAACCATGAAAGACTTATTCATCAAGTGAGAATAAAGGGTGGAGGAAAAACAATATGAAGCTAGAAGGGAGGTGAGTGTAGGATGAAGGAAGTGGTGACCACATCAAGAGACAAGAAAACAAACAACCATACCCTTATCAAATCAAACCCATACCCTCACTTTATCACAAGTCAAGGTGCAAGAAATGAAAGGTGTCATAATCAATATATATGCAAGAAAACCCCTCCACAAAGTGTTATTTGCAAAACTGCAAATAACCCCCTCCATCGGAAAAGTCCGGCCGGGAAAGAACAAAGGAAAACCGGCCGGAACGGAATGCAAACTGGCAACTCCAGAAAACTGGTCCCGTAATAAATTACAGGAAAACCCCGACACTGTGCATACACACCTGCATCTGTATTCCGACCGGATACAAATGCAATGAGACAAAATCTACACTGTACTAAACTAGTACCGGCTTAAACCAAAGCCGGCTAGTAAAAACCGTTCGATCCTGATCCGTGCAATACCGCACGTATCTGATCGAACCCTGCCATATAACTATACGGCCACTAGTACAAAATTGTCCGATCCTGATCCGTGCAATACCGCACGTATCTGATCGGACCCTGCCATATCTCCATACGGCCTCTACAGCGTTTCGCCCGAAAGCTGAGTAACTGAAAGTGTGGTGGACTCTAAAGACTCGTCAATACTATGGCTGTGGATTCAACCACTGGCACGTCAGAGGTATAAGCCAATACGTGACGGGCCACCAGCTATTGACCAAAAGGGACGTCGATGAGGAAGCTCACCCCGACACCCTACTGAGCCTGTCAGTGACAATATCCGTACAGTCTGGTCCGTTCGTCTATGAGTATCGCATGGCGGGCCTAGGGGGTTGGTGAAAGTCAGACCCCCAAAAGCGGTACAAGTCGTGTCGGAGTGTAGCCCAGAACGCCCTAAGATACTACTGGAATACCTACCAGTAAATCTCCTGCCTCGGCCGAGGGCTTTGCGTAATGGCTCTCCTAGACACAGCGCGACCTCACCCCCAATACCGGGAGAGACGAACCCCTGAAGATCCGCTCACTGCCTCCATGTGGCTCGGGACTGTACCCAACTAAAACCTGTTTGCACGACTCCTTTGAGCCGTGGTAGGGTAGTAATCAAAGCACAGTGGGAACTCACACGAGACAAATGACGATCTCAGGTCGATGAACTAACCTGTACACATGTCACCTGGGAACTGCTATCTGACGTCTGGTATAAGACCAACTAGCAGGTTCCCGGCGAGTCCTGTCCGGTGTACTCATAACCCAATGAGCACCTGTATACATCTTAGGTGAACCAACTGACACCAGTGGCTTGTGAGACCGGCCACCGCCCCTCGTCGGGGTCTCGACTGTATACACTAGTCTACTAATGGAGTATCGATACCCTGTCTCGAAACTCCTACGATTAGGGACCTTTTAAGGATGTGCTTATAGACTACCAGCTCCCACGTATATGATCGCCATCATACTGCTGGTCGTCAAGCAAGAATCCTAGGGGCTCTATCAACGTGTAATAGCGACATATCAGGTCACCTAAAGCAGTACACGATGATAAAGATAAACCAGATAGCATACTATCATCTCGAGTAAGACTGTCCTACCGGGATAGGTCCTCCCTTAATCATTGCAATCACGTGCCTGTGATCCAATAATTGACTCTGAGGGCACTATCTCCAACAATCTCCCACTTGCACTCAAGGCTAATTGTTGCGATGTCGCATACTCACAGCCCGTGTGATACCGAACACCCAACTCCTCTACTAGTCAGTCGCACAAAGCCTGTTTGCGAAACTATTGCGTTCGAGGAATAGCCTCAGTGAGTGGATCCGCAGGATGTTCCTTTCTATGTCTCTCTATATCTCAAGTTCGCAGAGAAAGCCATCTCCCGAAATGAGCAATACCTGTCTTGGAACGTCTGGATGTCTGATGGGACCTAGTTCATAAATGAACTCCAAATCCAAACTTCTTAGACTGTATCGTTAACTGAACTTAATCAGTATCCTGCGCCATGCCTCCCTCAGTATTGCCTTGGACCACCTGTCCAAAATACTGCCCCTCGTCAGAGGGAGAACTATAACTCTGACAACCTCCTTGTCGTCCATGTCACCTTGGAAGCCTGGAGTGATAACCGTCTCCTAAAGGAGACAGCCGTTATCATATCCCTAGAACATTCACTTATGTTCTAAAACTGCTTCCTACTGTTTTTCCAGGATTGGATTAATATCAACTTATTGCATCTAGTGCAAGAACAACATCTGGTGTGGTACTTGACATCTCATGATTGACTCAATTGCCTAAGCAAGTGATCTGTCAATCATGCGTATCCCTCTCCCCTTTAGTCTGTAAGACACCTTTAGAGAGGGTGACTCCATTACCTGCAGGTACACTACCGTGCCAGGAGTCGTCCATTCTAAATACTCTTAGAATGCTGTCAAAGTACCCTGATTGGGAAACCACCCAAATCTAGATCTAAAACCATAGATCTAGTAACCAGTATGTCTGATATAATGTCCAAGTCCCTTGTGGAGAAAACACTGTGTGACGACCAAAGTATAACCGATCGTAGTATAGGAATATCACTTCCTACTACCTTCTCAACAGATCCATCCCCTATTCTGATGACGTCAAACCCATGACTGTCACATCAGAAACAGATGATCTTACTCCGCTATATCTGCTTTAGTCTATAAATAGACATAAGCACAAAGTCCACCAATGCTTCCGCTACTCCCACTGACTACGACAACCCTCTGCCAGAGTCATATAGACGTGCACTTCTAAAGCTAGTTTAGAACGACGCTATACTCATCCTCCTGCCGGGTCTCGCAGCCTGGAACAACAACAATGGCAAGTGTGGGTAAACAAGAACTTCCCTGTCACCGTCCTTGAGGCTACCGGAGTACCTCTCGGGTGCCTGAAGTTACCCACCTTATCTGCGGAGTGGCCAATAGAATGTCAAATCAGATTGAATCTTTAGGTTCCTTATCAAATCTTCAGTAATCGTTTGCGGTTCTGGAATCACTTCCAGTTCTACCATACTCCCACTTCTGTTTTTGAAAAAATCCATTTTTAATAAAACTGTGGCGAGTCTAGAACAATATTTCTATTGATCTGCCAGATGGTAGAAAGTCAACCCTCGTCATAGCCTGGGTCAACCCACAAACAGCCATTACAGAAACGTGCCTTGAGTTATCCGGAGTCTGGTTTTAAGCATAAGCCGGACAACTCCCCGTACCTTAACAATGTTAAGATATGAACTGTTCTATATCCAATATAGAACCAGAGGCACTGATTTAATTGAACCAGATTCAAATCATGCAGCTGTCTCCAGTGCATGTCAACTAAATGGAAGGAGGCCGATCAGCGTTACTCAACTTAGGAATGCTTCCAATTATGAGTAACCTGAAAGAGAAGCAAGTTCTCATTATCATTACTATCAACTGAATACCATACACAAGTATCTACATCTTCGATCACTTTGAAGAATCCCGATACTTGCCATACCTGGTTCTCTACTCTATTCAAATACCTATAACTCCTCAAAAACTTAGACCCTGTGTTTCCACGAAGCACATGTCTAAGAACTAGAGAAGTTAAAAGTAAACAGAATATAGTATGAGGACCAACCCCTCTGTCCTAATGGACACTGGACAACATACAATACTCTGTATAAGTCCTCTGAGTCTAACAACTCTTTCACTGTGTGTCGTAGGTTGAAAACTGTACTTATGGTTAAGAAGAATTACACCGCTGTTTAATGCTCCTTACCTAACCATCCACTGATATAGGTAAATGTCATCGACATAATATCAAAAGGTATATCTCACTCTATGAAAATAGACGTACAGATATATCAATTTGAAATTGGTGCACAACAGCGGATATTCATAACCAAATATTTGCCGACCGGCAAACAACCCAGGTGACTTCCTCAAATATCACCGATTACAACGAATCCCGATATAATGAGGATGATCACCCAATTCCCAATAACTTACTCCCACTCATCATCTGTAAAACCATACAGATGTGAGAATCATACCTGGTAAATACATACCCTGGAATAAGTGTCTAATCGGGAAATCAGTTTTCTTTTAACAGTACACAGTGAAACTGAAACATTGTAATGTTTCGATGGGGTATCCTGGTATTCCTAGTAATGCCTCTACCATCATCCAGATTCACAACTATAACCGTATAATTCTTTGCCACCTGTCCAAATCCCTTTATATGTCCTTAGTCAATACCGTCTGCACACCCCTTTAGGCCAAATGGTTTTCTTCCTTCCCTACCGTTCGGCACCAACCTATGGTTTGGAAGAAGACTATCCAAAAAGCATAAAGGGTGTACTGTCCTAATCCTAGGAGCACTCGCAATGCGAGAGAAGGTGAAGATAAAAGACACCTGAATGTACTTTATTCCTATTTCTCCTGAACCAGAATCCATCCCCGAACTGGAACAAGTTCATTTCGAGTTCGTATATAACCATACGATGGAATATCCAATAAACTGTGGATCTTCGTAGTGATACGGAGTGTCCTGGAGAAATACAAAGGTGATTTAGGATTGGCGAAGAAATACTTGGTTTGGTCGTGAATATCAGTCGCAATTTACTTTGCCCTCCTACTAATCCCTTTCTTTGTCTGAACTTAATACCTTCTGTACACCGTTTAGGTTAACTGGTTTTCTTCATTCCCTACCGGTCGGCACCAGCCTATGGTTTGGAAGAAGACTACCCAATTTACGTAATAGGTGTACTACTCCTAAACCAAGGAGTACTCGCAACGAGAGAAGGTGAAAAGAAAAGACAACTGAATAATCCTATTCGTTTTCTCCAGAACCAGAAACCATCCTCGAAGTCCTTCGAGTTCGTATATAACCATACGATGGTTTTGTCCAATGGAAGTGGACGTTCGTAGTAATACGGGGTGTCCTGGAGAAAAGGGTAAAAGTAGGAGTGGCAACGAGGTCTGCAACTCTGACAATCCAAAAGCCAGTGTTAAGAAGGTTCGGTCAACTTGGTCACTGAGTCATAGTCCAGGGTCGGGTCAATGGTCGCTGCCAGAGAGAGAGAAAAGAAACACTCAGCGTGCACTCTAACCTAGATCAGAATGGTTACCAATTTATCTAATCAGGAAACCTCCCACTGTACCTCAAATTCTCCTCCAAACCTGAAAGAAGAATTAGTCGGGATCACCCGAGGAGTAAACCAACTCATCAGTGGGAATCGGGATCCAACTATCATCGCATGATAACTTGACGGAATCCACTCAAGTCACCACACTCCAGAAGGTATGCGCATGCCTGGCAAGTTTCAGTTCTTTTGAAACTCCCGATGTTTGTTTTTACCCCTAGGACTCAAGTGACCTTGACGGAGTCAACAAATCAAAGAGTCCTAGTCAAGTTCAACCCGTCATTATCTGGATTGCATTAAACCCACCCGTACGTGCCCTTGACGGAGTCAACAAGGCCGTACGACTGTCCTAACCAATCCCACTTATGCAACAAACAAGCACCACTTAGCTACCGTACACTACGCCTTGACGGAGTCAACAAACGCAGCACGAATACTAAATAATACCCATAAGAAATGACGGAGGGCTACGAATGGTTTTTGGCGAAAAACCTTTAACGTAATGAACTTGATATCGTTGAAGGAACTGCATAGCCTTTTATAAAATATAGTGACGAAAACCTTTACTAAAGAGGTCACTCCCGGTGAAGGGATCTCGGCTCTTTCCCCGTAGAATGAGGTGCAGGATATTCCAACTGAATACCACGATGCAAAGCAAAAGTAATCGGCTATAGTGAAGGTAATGCCTTGACGCAAACTTCTGTCCAAGGGGTCACTCCCGGTGAAGGGATCTCGGCCCTTGCCTCGTCGACTGAGGAGCAGGATATTCCAAATGAATACCACGATGCAAAACAAAAGCGAACGTCCTTGCAATAACAGCTTTTTGAAAAATGTTCCAACAACATCAGATTAGGTTTGTTTAAACTTGCATTGATCCGAATCAATGCAGTCCCATCAATTGATCACACCACAAAGAACGAAAATATACTGACGTACGTATATGCCATCCGCATTCGCCACTGGGTCCCGTCATCACCCGTTAGGTTAGCTTACTAACGGCAGAGCGGGGACTGGACTAGCGCGGATGAAAAACATATACAACATCTACTAATATATATACCAATATATAGTATTTCGCTCAAGGCGTGAATAAAATGCAACATCACAGAAATGTACAGCATCACAGAACAATACAGATATCTGGAAGCCCCGGGTTTCACAGAGCTGCTGCTGAAACCCGACGTTCCCCTGGTCGTGTGGATAGCCTGTGCAATGAAATCCTAGACCCCTACGGGCGCGGCAAGTCACCCGCCAAAACCTGAAGCGAGGCAGCCCCCTTCAGTACCGTGAATGGACCACCCAGCACTTCACGGAATCCGGTAACTTGAGCACCCCTCCTGGGTCAACCTGTACCCCCTACGAGTGCGGCGAATAGCCCGCCAATCCTAGAGTGAAGCCCCCTCCGTCTCAATGCCATGAGATGCGGGCTTGTTGCCCTCCAGAACCCGGCTATCCGCGCACCCCACCGCGGGGCAACCCTAGTACAGAAAGTAAAATATACATACACCGGGTACATCGACCGCAACCAGGTCGTGCCCCAAAAGAATAATACAAACAGGCAGTGACGGCAGTCCACATGTCGGACGCTCGCCCCGCAATATCAAATGTACATAATACAATAAAACTGTACTAGCATTGCATCCAGGCTATCCCCCACGACCGATCCGCAACAACACAGCATAAACATAGAACATCAACGTGAAAGTCACGTTCGCAAATCCGTCTAACCGGGCTATAGCAGTTAGACTGGATTTACCGATCGAGTGACATTCACGGTCGCAGAAATAATGTAAATACTGTGAAAAATGTGTTTTAAAAATTTCCGATTGACCAAAAATTAATAAATGGGCCCCAATCAAAACTGTAGCACTCACAGAAAACCTGGGCCAAATTTTAATATTCCAAATACCCCATTTTCATGTAAAAACCTCACTGGAAAAATTTGGTCCAGAGAACAAACTGAACCGCGGCGGAAGAGCGGCGCCAAGGAGGGTTACGCCGCGCTTCCGCGGCGGATCTACAGTAACGCATGCCCAAAATTTCCCAGATGTCTTAAAATTTCCTGTACATCATTCTGCAATCACCTGAAAAATTTTTCGAGCCCGGAAAAAATCGACAGAAAACTGATGTACACAAAACGCGGTTTTTTGGAATTTCGGTCGATCGGAAACGCAAACACATTACACAAAAGCTAGGTAAGGTTAATGGCGTGGCTCTGATACCATGTTGCGCCACGGCAGCGCCCCGGCCATCTTACTCGAGGCCAAATTGCGGAATAAAAAATTTTCCTTACTCGGAAACCGGCGCTACCGCGGACAAAGAAAACCCGGATCGTTAACCATTAACCTACGCTAGCAATCAAGAGATAGGGTGAGAAGTATACCAAGAGATCCGAGTCCTCCGGTCTTCTCATCATCGCCCCGATCTCCCGCGGAAAGTGTAGTCTCCATATCGTCGCCTCCTCGCCGGAAAAGGCACCACATCGCCTTCGTCTTTTACGGGCTCCCGCCTCAATACCGAGGCAACTCGAGCATGAAGCCGGCAACTCGACATGCTCAAGAAGTGCTGTAGAATGTAGTGTAGATGATGCTAGTCTCATTTGGGGTTTGTAGTTGCCATGATGGAGGATTGGGGTTAGGAAAAATGGTGCTTTCATTTTTCCGAAACAAGAAGAAGAAGGAGATGAAGAATTCCTCCCATAACAAAGATGAACTCTCTCTTTCTTTTTCTTCCTCTCTTTCTTTTTCTTCTCTTTCTCATAACCATGAAAGACTTATTCATCAAGTGAGAATAAAGGGTGGAGGAAAAACAATATGAAGCTAGAAGGGAGGTGAGTGTAGGATGAAGGAAGTGGTGACCACATCAAGAGACAAGAAAACAAACAACCATACCCTTATCAAATCAAACCCATACCCTCACTTTATCACAAGTCAAGGTGCAAGAAATGAAAGGTGTCATAATCAATATATATGCAAGAAAACCCCTCCACAAAGTGTTATTTGCAAAACTGCAAATAACCCCCTCCATCGGAAAAGTCCGGCCGGGAAAGAACAAAGGAAAACCGGCCGGAACGGAATGCAAACTGGCAACTCCAGAAAACTGGTCCCGTAATAAATTACAGGAAAACCCCGACACTGTGCATACACACCTGCATCTGTATTCCGACCGGATACAAATGCAATGAGACAAAATCTACACTGTACTAAACTAGTACCGGCTTAAACCAAAGCCGGCTAGTAAAAACCGTTCGATCCTGATCCGTGCAATACCGCACGTATCTGATCGAACCCTGCCATATAACTATACGGCCACTAGTACAAAATTGTCCGATCCTGATCCGTGCAATACCGCACGTATCTGATCGGACCCTGCCATATCTCCATACGGCCTCTACAGCGTTTCGCCCGAAAGCTGAGTAACTGAAAGTGTGGTGGACTCTAAAGACTCGTCAATACTATGGCTGTGGATTCAACCACTGGCACGTCAGAGGTATAAGCCAATACGTGACGGGCCACCAGCTATTGACCAAAAGGGACGTCGATGAGGAAGCTCACCCCGACACCCTACTGAGCCTGTCAGTGACAATATCCGTACAGTCCGGTCCGTTCGTCTATGAGTATCGCATGGCGGGCCTAGGGGGTTGGTGAAAGTCAGACCCCCAAAAGCGGTACAAGTCGTGTCGGAGTGTAGCCCAGAACGCCCTGAGATACTACTGGAATACCTACCAGTAAATCTCCTGCCTCGGCCGAGGGCTTTGCGTAATGGCTCTCCTAGACACAGCGCGACCTCACCCCCAATACCGGGAGAGACGAACCCCTGAAGATCCGCTCACTGCCTCCATGTGGCTCGGGACTGTACCCAACTAAAACCTGTTTGCACGACTCCTTTGAGCCGTGGTAGGGTAGTAATCAAAGCACAGTGGGAACTCACACGAGACAAATGACGATCTCAGGTCGATGAACTAACCTGTACACATGTCACCTGGGAACTGCTATCTGACGTCTGGTATAAGACCAACTAGCAGGTTCCCGGCGAGTCCTGTCCGGTGTACTCATAACCCAATGAGCACCTGTATACATCTTAGGTAAACCAACTGACACCAGTGGCTTGTGAGACCGGCCACCGCCCCTCGTCGGGGTCTCGACTGTATACACTAGTCTACTAATGGAGTATCGATACCCTGTCTCGAAACTCCTACGACTAGGGACCTTTTAAGGATGTGCTTATAGACTACCAGCTCCCACGTATATGATCGCCATCATACTGCTGGTCGTCAAGCAAGAATCCTAGGGGCTCTATCAACGTGTAATAGCGACATATCAGGTCACCTAAAGCAGTTCACGATGATAAAGATAAACCAGATAGCATACTATCATCTCGAGTAAGACTGTCCTACCGGGATAGGTCCTCCCTTAATCATTGCAATCACGTGCCTGTGATCCAATAATTGACTCTGAGGGCACTATCTCCAACATATCCACCCCCTAGACTAGATATGCGATACTCTTAGACGAACAGACCGGACTGTACGGATATTGTCACTGACAGGCTCAGTAGGGGTTCAGGATGAGTTTGCTCGTCAGCCTCCCTTTCGCTCAATACCTGGGTAGCCGTTACGAACAGCTAGTGCCACTGACGTGCTTGTGGTTAAACCCACTGCCAGCGTATTGACGAGTCTTTAGAGTCCAACACAGAGGGTTTTCACGGTTCAGGAAATATGGTGTACATGAGGTATGTTGATACATACAGATGTCCGATTTAATATGTGCACTTGCTGCGCAGACTTTGATTAGACGGTTGATAATACTAGCGGCTTAGGATTAAACCAGTTTATTAAATCAGGTTTTGATTTAATAATTTATATGTGTATTTGTATATACGTATTCTAGTATTATTGTTCACTATTCATTTTCTCTCTCGGCTATTCGTATTTTGGTACGAATACGCGTATATGTATTTCGGTACATGTACCGGGAAGTATTCCGTATTTTATACGGAATAGCTTCTAGAAGATGCCACCTCATATATATGAATTTCCATTTATGGAAATTCATTTGTTTTATTAATGAGGTGGAAAAGATGATGTGACATGAGGCATGGACCATGGTATGGGTTCAAAGCAAGGTGCATTTGTTTAATGGTTAATTGGAAAATGATTTTTTTGGAGGAAATAAGAGAGGGGGGCCGGCCACATTGTGGTGGGGGTTTCACTTTCATTTGGTGATTGATTACATTTGCTTCATAACTTCTACTCTCTCATTTTCATACAAAAAGAAAAAGAGTTAGCCATTTCTTGTTGATGCAAAAGCTTCATCACCTCCATTCTTCTTCTTGAGTTACTCCATGGAGCTCATGGTTGAGAGAAAATTTGTAGTGACATATTCATACACCCCCACTCTCCATCGCTAGCGACTTTGGAGCGTCGGTTGCCTCGTTTGTCGAGGCTGGAGCTTGCGCCGTTTCCCTTGGGTGGATCATCGGAGATGGAGGAAGACCGGCAACCAAACCACATCATGGAGCCGCTAGGAGCTTGGAATGAGGACAGAAGGACACGGATCAACTCGGTATAACAATTCTAACTCTTAGTTTAATTTGCTAGTATAGGGTTTAAGGTCGATCCGGGATTCGGGTAGCGGTAGCGCCGGTTTTAGAAATTTTTGTTCGACATTTTGTCTGCGTTTGGACGGCCGGGGCGCTGCCCGGACCCTACATGGTATCAGAGCCAGGTTTTAAACCCCTTACTAGCTTGTTTAAACATGCTTAATAGATCGATCGACGGAATTTACGAAATCACGATTCCATTTTTCCACAGTTTCTGTCGATTTTTAAATGTGGTCAAAAAATTATTTCACACATCTTGAATATCCGTGCTGGCAAATTTAAGGTTATTGAAAAAATTTTGGCTCGTGATTCCACAAAAGTGCCGCGGATCCGCCGCACTAAGCCCCTACTGGCGGCGGTTCCGTGTCGGTTTAGTGGCAATGGGCGACTAAATTTTTTCTGTAGCCCACATACTTGGAAATGTGATTTTTGTGATATTCTGTTTTGGCCCAGGTTTCAGTGAAGTGTTGTTTTGCTATTGGGGCCAATTTGGAACTTAGTCGATCGATATTTTAAAAGTGTGTTTGACAGTACATACATTTCTATCTGCGACCGTGAATGTCATTTGATCGGTAAACTCGTCTAATTGCTATATGTCTTTTAGACGGGTTTGCGAACATGATATTCACGTTGATGTTCTGTGTTGTGCTGTGATATTGGCTGGATTGTCGTGGTGGATAGCAATGGTGCAATGTTAGTACAGTTGATTTAATTTGTACATTTGATATTGCGGGGCGAGCGTCCGACATGTGGACTGCCGTCACTGCCAGTTTGTATATTATTCTTTTGGGTCACGACCGGGCTGAGGTCGATGTCACCCTTGTATATTATTTTATTTTCAGTACTAGGATTACCCCGTGGTGGGGTGCACGAATAGCCGGGTTCTAGAGGGCAACTGGTCCGCATCTCATGGCGTCGGGACGGAGGGGACCTTACTCTAGAATTTGCGGGCTATTCACCGCACTCATAGGGGGTATAGGTGACCCAGGAGGGGTGATCAAGTTACCAGATTCCGTGAACTGCTGGGTGGTCCATTCACGTTGCTGAAGGGGGCTGCCTCACTTCTGTTTTTGGCGGGCAACTTACCGCACTCGTAGGGGTCTAGGTTTCATTGCACATGCTATCCACACGACAGGGAACGTCGGGTCTCACTTGCGGCTCAAGTGAAACTCGGGACTCCAGATTATCCACCATTCTGTATTGCTTCTATGATGTTTCTGTGATGTTGCTTTATATCATGCCTGGGACGAATGTTATATATATATTTATATATTCTAGTAGATGTTGTATATGTTTTACACCCGCGCTAGTCCAGTCCCCGCTCTGTCGTTAGTTAAGTAACCTAATGGGTGATGACAGGACCCAGTGGCGAATGCGGATGGCATATACGTACATTTTATTTTCGTTCTTTTCTGGTGTGATTAATTGATGGGACTGCATTGATTCTTATCAATGCAAGGATAAAACAAGCCTATTTATGATGTTGTTGGAACCAAGCTTTTAAAAAAAACTGACATTACAAACGTTCTCTTTTGCTTTGCACAGTAGTATTCGGTTATGAATATCCAGCACCTCATTCGACGGGGCAAGGGCCGAGATCCCTTCATCGGGAGTGACGCCTTGGGTAAAAGTTTGCGTCAACGTAATAACTTTACTATAGTCGATTATTTTTTCTTTGCATCGTCGTATTCAGTTTGGGATATCCTGCACCCCATTAGACGAGGAAAGAGCCGAGATCCCTTCACCGGGAGTGACCTCTTTAGCAGAAGTTTTCGTCACTATATATTTGTAAAAACCACTTGGATTCTTTCAACGATATCAAGTTCATTACGTTAAAGGTTTTTCGCCAAAAACCAGCCGTAGCCCTCCGTCATTTTGGATAAATAGTGCATAGTATTCGTGCGATGTTTGTTGGCCAAAGTCAAGGTATCGTGTGCGGTAGCTGTGTATTGCTTGTCTATTGCATGGATATGCATTGGTTTAGGACAGTCTTACCACTTTGCTAGCCAAAGTCAAGTGTGTGTGCGGGTGGGTCTAAATCAATCAGGACAGTGACGGGTAGAACTTGACTTGCAGGTTATGATTTGTTGGCCAAAGACAAGGTCATAAACCGCTTAGGGTAAAAATCATATCGGGAGTTTCAAACATACAGGAAACTTGCCAGGCTTGCGCATACCTTCTGGAGTGTGGTGACTTGAGTGGCTTCCATTAAGTTATCATGCGATGATAGTTGGATCCCGATTCCAACTGATGAGTAGGATTACTCCTCGGGTGATTCCGACTAATTCTCCTTTTAGGTTTGGAGGAGAATTCGAGGAAACATTGGGAGCCATCCAGATTAGATAAAAGTGATTGACCATTCTGATCTAGGTTAGAGTGCACGCTGAGTGTTTCTTCTCTCTCTCTCTCTCTGGCTGCGACTATGACCCGACCTTTGACTAAAACTCATGAACCAAGTTGACCAAACCTTCTTAAAATACTTTGGCTTTTGGAATGTTACGGTGTCGCATACATCATTGCCACTTCTATATCACCTTTGCATTTCTCCAGAACACCTCGTATCACTACGAACGTCCACTTCCATTGGATAAATCCATCGTATGGTTATATACGAACTCGAAAGATCTTTTTCGAGGATGGATTCTGGTTCTGGAGAGATTGAATAGGATTATTCGGTTGTCTTTTCTCTTTACCTTCTCTCAGGTTGTGAGGGCTCCTAGGATAAGGAGAGGGTACACCTATTGAGCTTATTGGATAGTCTTCTTCCAAACCATAGGCAGGTGCCGAACGGTAGGGAAGGAAGAAAACCAATTAAGCTTAAGTGTGGTGTACAGAAGGTAATAAGTAAAGACATATAAAGGGATTAGAATAATGGCAAAGGAAATTGCGACCACCATCATTCACGACAAAAACCGTGTATACCCCTGCCACTCCTACATCCACTTTGCTTTTCTCTAGGACACTCTGTATCACTATGTATATCCACTTCCATTGGATAAATCCATCGTATGGTTATATACGAACTCGAGGGAACTTTTTCGAGGATGGATTCTGGTACTGGAGAAATTGAATAGGATTATTAAGATGTCTTTTCCCATTACCTTCTCTCAGGTTGCGAGGGCTCCTAGGATTTAGGAGGGTACATCTATTACGTTTATTGCATTGTCTTCTTCCAAACCTTAGGCTGGTGCCGAAGGGTAAGGAAAGAAGAAAACCAATTAGCCTAAAGAAGGTGTACAGAAGGTAATAAGTAAAGACATAATAAAGGGATTGCAGTGAGGGCAGGTAAATATATGGTGGTTACTGTCGTGAATTAGGATAATGGAAGAGGCGTTACTAGGAATTCCAGATAACCCTTTTGAAACATTTTTCATGTTTCAGTTTTTCTGTGCGATGTTAATTAAAAACTGTTTTCCCAATAAGAATCTAACTCCAGGGTATCTATTTACCAGATCAGTTTCTCACATCTGTATGTTATTACAGATGGTGAGTGGGAGTAAGATATTGGGAATTGGGTGATTAGATCCTCATTATATCGGAATTCGTTGTAATTGGTGATATATGAGAAAATCATCTGGATTTTGCTGGATGGCAAATATTTGGTTTTGAATATCCGTTGTTATGCACCAATTTCAAACTGATATATCTGTACCTTTATTTTATAAAGTGAGATATAACTTTTTGATATTATGTCTGTGATATTTACCTATATCATTTGGTGATTAGGTAAGGTGCATTCAACAGCGGTGTAATTATTCTTAACCATACTACAGTTTTTTCAACCTACGACGCACAGGGTTTTGAGTTATTGAACTCAAGAGACTTATACAAAGTATTTTATGTTGTCCAGTGTCCATTAGGACAAAGGGGTTGGTACTCATACTATATTCTGTTTACTTATGACTTCTCCAGTTCTGGACATGAATTTCGTTGAAATGCAAGGTCCTGATATTCAGAAGTTATAGGTATAAGAATAAAGTAGAGAACCATTTGTTGTAAGTATCAGGATTCTTCGAGGAAGTCGAGGATGTAAAAACTTGTGTTTGGTATTCAGTTAATAGTAATGGTTTTGAGAACTTGCTTCTTTTTCAGGTTACTCATATATGGATGCACTCCTAGATGAGTAATGCTGATTGTCCTTTTTCCATCTGGTTGATATGCACTGGAGACAGCTGCATGATTTTGAATCTGGTTCAAATTAAATTAGTGCTTTTGTTTCTATATTAGATATATATAGAATCAATTTATATCTTAACGATGTTAAGGTATAAGGAGTTGTCCGGCTGATGCTTAAAACCAGAATCCGGATAAACTCAAGGCACGCTTCAGTAATGGCTGTTTGTGGGTTATCCCGGGCTTTGATTAGGGTTAACTTTCTACCATCAGGAAGATCAATATTTATATTGTTCTTGACTCACCACAGTTTTAATAAAATGGACTTTTTGAGAAAACACAAGTGGGAGTATGGTAGAACAGGAAGTTATTCCAGAACCATAAATGATTATTGGAAATTCAAAAGAACCTAAGGATTCAATTGGATTTGATGTTCCATTAGCCACTCCGCAGATTTGGTGGGTAACCTCAGGCACCCGAGAGGTACTTCGGTCTTCTCAGAGACGGTGACAGGGAGGTTCTTGTTTAACCAGACTTGCCATTGCTGTTGTTCTAGACTATAGAACCCGGCAGGAGGATGAGTATAGCGTCGTTCTAAACTAGTTTTAGAAGTGCACGTATATATGACTCTGCCAGAGGGTTGTTGTAGTCAGTGGGAGCAGCGGAAGCATAGTAGGCAAGTAGCTTGTGTCTATTTATAGACTAAAGCAGGTATAGCGGGAATAGATCATCTATTTTTGATGTGACAGTCATAGGTCTTGACCTTATCAGAATAAGAGATGGATCTGGTAAGAAGGTAGTAGGGTGTGATGTCCGAGGATTCGGGATGACATGCACTTAATAGGAAGAGATATTCCTATACTACGATCGGTTATACTTTGGTTGTCATAAAGTTGTTTCTCCACATAGGATATGGATATAATATCAGGTTTTCTTGTTACTAGATCTATGGTTTTAGATCTAGATTTAGGAAGTATCCTAATCTGGGTACTTTGACATTAAATGGACGACTTCTGGCATGGTGGTGTACCTGCAGGTGATGGAGTCACCTCTCTAAAGGTGTCTTACAGACTATAGGGGAGAGGGATCTGCATGATTAGCATTTCACTTGCTTAGGCAATTGAGTTAATCATGAAATGTCAAGTACCACACCAGATATTGCTTTTGCACTAGATGCAATAAGCAGATATATTAATCCACTCCTGGAGAAATATTGGGAAGCAGTTATTGAACATAAGTGAATGTTCTCGGGAAATGATTACGACAGCCTCCTTCAGGAGAATTTTATCATTTTAGGCTTCCAAGGTGACGTGGATGACAGGGTGACTGTCAGAGTTATAGTTTTTCCCTCTTCTGGGGGACAGTATGTTGGACAGGTGGTCCAAGCGGATACTGAGGAAAGGCATGGTGCAGAATACTGATTAAATACAGTAGACGATATAGTCTAAGCAGTTTGCTGGATTTGGAGTTCATTTGTGAACTGGGTCCCATCAGATATCCAGACAAATTCTAAGACAAGTATTGCTCATTTCGGGAGATAGTTTTTCCTCGAAGTTGAGATATGGAGAGATACAGAAAGAAACATTGGAGCGGATCCACTCACTGAGGCTATTTCTCGAACGCAATTATATTCGCAAACGGGCTTTGCGAAACTGATTAGTAGAGAAGTTGGGTGTTCGGTATCACACGGGCTGTGAGTATGCGACATCGCAATAATTGGCCTTAAGTGCAAGTGGGAGATTGTTGGCTATAGTGCCCTCAAGGCAATTATCATAGTCACAGAATGATGATTATGATGATTCAGGAAAGACCTACACCGATAAAACAGTCTTACTCAAGATGATAGTATGCTATCTGGTTTGTCTTTATCATCATGTACGTGTTGATAGAGCCCTTAGGATTCTTGCTTGACTGCCAGCAGTATGATGGCGATCATATATGTGGGAGCTGGGGTCTATAAGCACATCCTTAAATGTCCCTAGTCGTAGGAGTATCGAGACCGGGCATCGATAATCCAATGTAGACTAGTGTATACTGATCGAGACCCCGACGAGGGGCGGTGGCCAGGTCTCACAAGCCATTGGTGTTAGTTTGTTCACCTAAGATAGTATGCAGGTGCTCATTGGGTTATGAGTACACTGGACGGACTCGCCGGGAACCTGCTAGTTGGTATTATACCTATTGTCAGATAGCAGTTCCCAGGTGACATGTGTACATGTTAGTCTGTCGACCTGAGATCGTCATTTGTCTCGTGTGAGTTCCCACTGTGCTTTGATTACTACCCTACCACGGCTCAAAGGAGTCGTGCAAACAGGTTTTAGTTAGGTACAGTCCCGAGCCACATGGAGGCAGTGATCAGATCGTTGGGGATTCGACTCTCCCGGTATTGGGGTTGATGTCGCGTTGTGTACGGGTCGCCATCACCACTAATCCATGGACATGGTAGACGAGGATTACCGATCCAGGATCGATAGTTTCTCAGGAGGTGATGGGTTACATGCCGACACGAAATATCATGTTGTTAGGGGTCTGACTTTATCCACCCCCTAGACTCGATATGCGATACTCTTAGACGAATAGACCGAACTGTACGGATATTGTCACTGACAGGCTCAGTAGGGGTTCAGGATGAGTTTGCTCGTCGGCCTCCCTTTCGCTCAATACCTGGGTAGCCGTTACGTACAGCTAATGCCGCTGACGTGCTTGTAGTTAAACCCACTGCCAGCGTATTGACGAGTCTTTAGAGTCCCACACAGAGGGTTTTCACGGTTCAGGCAATATAGTGTACATGAGGTATGTTGATACATACAGATGTCTGATTAAATATGTGCACTTGCTGCGCAGACTTTGATTAGACGGTTGATAATACTAGCGGCTTAGGAATAAGCCAGTTTATTAAATCAGGTTTTGATTTAATAATTTATATATGTATTTGCATATACGTATTCTAGTATTATTGTTCACTATTCGTTTTCTCTCTCAGCTATTCGTATTTGGTACGAATACGCGTATATGTATTTCGATACATGTACCGGGATGTATTCCGTATTTTATACGGAATAGCTTCTAGAAGATGCCACCTCATTTATATGATTTTCCATTTATGAAAATTCATTTGTTTTATTAATGAGGTGGAAAAGGTGATGTGACATGAGGCATGGACCATGGTATGGGTTCAAAGCAAGGTGCATTTGTTTAATGGTTAATTGGAAAATGATTTTTTTGGAGGAAATGAGAGAGGGGGGCCGGCCACATTGTGGTGGGGGTTTCACTTTCATTTGGTGATTGATTACATTTGCTTCATAACTTCTACTCTCTCATTTTCATACAAAAAGAAAAAGAGTTAGCCATTTCTTGTTGATGCAAAAGCTTCATCACCTCCATTCTTCTTCTTGAGTTACTCCATGGAGCTCATGGTTGAGAGAAAATTTATAGTGACATATTTATACCCCCCCACTCTCCATCGCTAGCGACTTTGGAGCGTCGGTTGCCTCGTTTGTTGAGGCTGGAGGTTGCGTCGTTTCCCTCGGATGGATCATCGGAGATGGAGGAAGACCGGCAATCAAACCACATCAAGGAGCCGCTAGGAGCTTGGAATGAGGACCGAAGGACACGGATCGACTTGGTATAACAATTTTAACTTTTAGTTTAATTTTCTAGTATAGGGTTTAAGGTCGATCCGGGATTCGGGTAGCGGTAGCGCCGGTTTTCGAAATTTTTGTTCCGCATTTTGGCCGCGTTTCGACGGCCGGGGTGCTGCCGGGACCCTACAATGAGATCATCCATCGCCCATCTACATAGGTCGAGAAGCTATACGATAGTCTACTTTGGTATATCGATGCCCTATCTCGATACATCCACGACTAGGAACATTTGAAGGATGTACGTAGCAACTACACTGTCTCCACTAGTATGATCTACATCAAATCCTAGTTGTCAAGTACTCATCCTAAGGGCTTTATCAACATGTAACATAGAGACAATCAGTGTAAACGTTAATATAAAGAGCAACCAGATAGCATACTATCATGTCGAGCAAGAAAGTACTCCCTATATATGTCCAAGTATCCATTACAATATACATTGTATGTACAGTAATGGCCTCTAGGGCATACATATAGCTAACACATCTCACATAAAAACCCCGGCTATTCAAAACACGACGATCCAATTTAATATATCGAAGCAACACATAACATCACATGTCATCAAATAGCTAGACGATGTTAAACATTCCGATCGAATCAACAAACACCCAAAATTTCCTAAAAAGCTCAACACATGAGCGCAGTTTAAATATACTCAGAACATGCCACAGTACCTATGGACCAACCGTAGAAGGGCCAACCCTTGCCTCACCTATGGCGCCGCGGAACTACCGCATACCCGAGGGTTTGGAGGCGGTTCTTACGGTCATAGAATCGAGTTAGGGTTTCAATCTTCTAGAGGGTCCATCGAATCACTTGCATGACATTTGAATGTTCTTTAACTTGGAAAATATCCAACTCTTGGAAAATTTTCCGGCAAATGTTAAAGTGGGTATTTGATATCCGTTCGAACTTTTTAACACCGTCTAAATAACCCCAAAATATAGTTAGAATTACGACTACGAAACACTCCGAATTGCCTTTATAGAAAATTAACATCTCATGCAATTTTGGAAAAAACAAGCAACACCTGAAACACCAAAACCCAGAGACCAGAACACGGAAAAAATACGAAGCCCATAATACACTGTTTGGCCGGCCTACTCGGTTTTTGGGGGGGTTCTCACCGGGTCAAAACCGGTGGATTGGGTTCGTATTTGCTCAGTGTTCATGTTACATCTCATTTAATATTCTGCAGTTGCTAAAAAAAATTTCGACGACTTTAAAACTGAAAGAAACTGGGTTGTTAGTGTTTCAAGTTTCGGAGCAGTTTCGGTTTCGTAATCTAACAAACATTGTCTAATTCTCTAACCTTGCTCTGATACCACTGTAAGGTTCCCTAGCATGACAGCAAGGTTTCGGGAGGCATCGTCCATACCATTTTCAAAAAATTGTCATGCTAAACAACTATAATCCTAGAATCTTTAACTAGAGATTTAGACAATACCAAATGTAAACTACTTTACATCAAGAGAACAAGAATACAAGCTTTGTAGACCGGTCCTTCTCTTCACTTGCTCCGTGTAGTAGTCCCGCGACTCCACAAGGCTTCTCTTGAGAATTTTAACGAGCTTTCTCCGATGACCTTCGTGCCGAGGATGATCCACGCGAAGTCCCTCCAATTCAAGCTACCTTTACACTAAACTCTTTAGCGTATGAAACACGCTACACTTGATCGCTAGTCTAGTGTAGGATGGTGAAGTAGGGGATGTTAAGAGCTCACAAGTTTGTGTTCAAGCTTCATAATTCACATCACATGTGAAGGTTGAAGCTTGAACCATGACATGAGGAGGAAGAAGAAGCTACAGAGAAACCATGGGAGCAACTCAAGAAAATTGGCTAAGTGTTGAGAATGAGCTAGAATGAATGCGAACTCTTCACCCCTCACTCATTCAAGCATGGAATTATGCAATAAAAAATTGCAACCATGCTTGAATATTGAGTCAAGATAAATAAACAAAAGTAAATCCCATGCTTGCAACCATGCTTTCACTTTCCACCTCATTTCTATTTTCACAAAATAGAAATTTAAATGACATGCTTCATTATATATATATATATATATATATATATATCATATATATTAATATATACATAATGAAGAATAATTAGTGAGCTAATGATATTAGTTAAGATATAATTATATCACATATGATATATCACATTATTAAATCAACACTTGATCTAATAATCCGGTTATAACACATATGACCGACTAATATTATTTATCTGTAAATCACATTATCGAACCAACACTTGATTCGACAATCTGGTTATATCACATATAACCGAACCGATAACAGATGACTGCCAGATTACAATACGGTATCACATACTCGTATTTAATCAGGCCCACACACATATCACATATGTGTCCTACATCGTTTCGCTTGAACCAGGGAACTTCTGTGTGTGATTCTAAAGACTCGTCAATACGCCAGTAGGTGATAATCACATCAGTCACTTACAAGCCGTCAGCGGTACTAGCTGGACGTAACGGCTACCCGGGTATTGAGTGATATGAAGATTGATTGAATCATTCTTTTGTGTGTATGTAAAATGTTTCACAACCAAAGAAATTTATACCGCAATCAATTAACGGTGTCTATTGTAGTTTCGTCGGTGAATGCGGATCGTCCACTGAGAAAGTGTGATTTGCTCGAAATCGTTTTAGTTGAGTTGAACATTAAAAGATAAAAGAAAATGATTGAATATTTGTGAAATTTAGTTTCAAGAATCATAAAGAAATAGATCTAGAATCAAGAATTAAGAAATGTCATAATCAATTGAATTATTAAGATATGAAGAATAGCTTGTAGGATCCGATTGAGTTAATAGCTAATGATGAATCTAATAATTCCTAATCTTATCTATTGAATATTTGTAGCTAGATTGATGATGGTGATCGAAGATTAGGGATCTATTGAAGAAACTAGGGTTTCTCCTTTGCTATCCTTTGTCTTTTCATTGATCATCATTCGGATCTAGCCTCTAGAAAAGACAATCATCAATTGTTTGAACCCTAATTTGCAACGAAATAATCAAAATGTGATAGCGATCCAAATTAGGTCATTGATGATTTTTTTTCCTAAAGTTCACAAATCTCATAAGACTTAAGATTAGTATTAGGACTTTATCATCACTAGATCTACCTATTCTCTCGGATCCTCCACAAGTGGAGAATTTACTCACGCATCATCATGAAACAATCAAGAACTAAGAATATCATAATGCGAGAATGAATAGAAAGCGAGAATAACGATTTTCACCTTTATTTAGATCTTCTTCAAATTACACCACTCACTCAAGTTTACAAGACTAGCTCTAGCTCACTCATTTGAGAGGGAATTTGGCGTCGATCTTTGCGTGGCTCGATCATCGTGAGTCACGGATCGTCGTGGATCTCTTACTCGGATGATGAACGGCGTTGCAAATAGAGGATCTTCAGTCTTCGCTCAATTTGTTTCTCAAAATGATCTTGATTTTGCTTTGGAAATGGATTTGGGCTAGGGTTTTGGTATCAAGTTGTGTCACTCAACTTGAATTTGAATTTTCGCTCCAGTTATCTAACTAACTCACCACTAATTAACAAACTATTGAACAACCCCAAATTATAGATCTAGATCCCTTTTTATAATTTTAAAATGAATCTTACCTCCAAATCTTGGTAGTTATGCAGAGCCTTCCAGAAGATGCCACGCGGAAATGGAGCGTCCCGAGGAAGCTAGGCCGTTACAAGGAAGGCTCTGGAAAAGTCTCGAGCGTCGATGAGTCAACTCGGCCGCGGAACCGCGGCGACTCGGCCTGGATCGGCCGCGGATCCACGGCCATTTGAGGAGATCTCTGTATTATTTCACAGGGGTAATTCTGGTGTTGTCTTTAGGGTTCTCTTTTTATGTCTGGAATCTTATAATTCTTTCTTGGTTGCTGCCAGATTTCAAGTCTTTGACTTGCTGCAATTTATCGGCACTTTTGCGATTCCGGTTCTTTTACCTGAAGAATTTTCTGCACAAAAATCTTGAGACAAGAGTTGAGATATACAAAATCATGCTTGTAGTAATAAACACACAATTTACCTCATAATGCCGGTTATAATGTATAACACATGTTATTTGATATTTTGCATACGAATTGCTAATATGTGCTATATTTATACCAAACACCGTTAGATGATTAGAAAGAGTAGGGAAATTGATGTGTTAAGAATGCAATATTTTCGACTGATCAAATTCCCCCAAACTTAATTTTGATCGTCTCGAGCAAACTTGTTTTATTCAAGAGAAAGAGAAAATATAAAGAAAGAGAAAAACTAACTAGCACACTGTCATAGGCAAACACGATTGCACTGAGAACGTGCAATAAGCCTTTAAATCTCTAGGTGTCCCTAGTAGGAGGAGTGTTGTCTCCTGAGGGTCTTCAGCGGATTGCACCCACAAAATCCCATAATAAAAGGAAGATTGTGAAAGTTACATATAAAGATAAGAATTGTAAAAGAAAGATTTTGAAAATTAGAGTTTCCAACTATACTAGATTTTCAGTTGTGAGGAGCCCAATCTTAATAGTCATGAAAAGATGTTAGAAATCACATCATCCCTCAATAAAACATCGTCTTTATTCTTCATTCCTACCTTTCTTCCAAACACCGATCATATACCCCTACGTGTGTGTACAATACATCCCTACACTCGGAGAATTCAATTCAAGCTATCATACTCTTGTCCATCGACCTCAGTACTTTTTAATCGGTGAATATTTAGATGGGTTTGCTCACACATATTTCATGCGACCGTTAATACTTCTTAAGGTACTAACCGACCGATTACTCATGTGCTTGCTGATTAGGTGTATTAGTATTTTCCTCGTCTTGCAACACCTAAGGCTTAGCAGTGACTCCCAAACCAGTTGGTCTAAGGCACTAGGTGATGAAGCACGCTCGCTATATTTTTTTTTGCTGCCTTGGTGCTAAAAAAACTAGTGTTCATTTTTCTACACCATTTTATCTATTTATACTTCATTTATTATTTTCTTTGTACTTTGGCATTAAGACAAGAGCATTTCAAGGTATCCTCTACTATCCCGAGCTTCAAGGCGTGTGTAAGTGCGTATAGTAGGGTATCAACATTCAAATGTTTGGCTTCCAGAATAGGAACTATTTTTCAGTCTTATTTTTATCTGTAGATTAGTGACTTCTTTCATCTTACTAAACATTGGAACAACGGCTCATAACTACTTATTACTAGTTCATTTAAGAAAACATCTAACTTTCTTGTTTTTCTTAAATTTTTCCAATCTTTTGGATGTAATTTCTCGCTATCTAATCTTTTATTAACTTATTTGTGTACACAATTTTTTTTATTATTATATGTTTTGTGCTTATGCAAAGTATGATGCAAAGTGATTCGTAAATAAGCACAAATCTCCCCCAAACTTGTTTATAATAGTGTCCTCACTGTTGTCATCTATTAAATCTCGAAAACCTGTAAGCTTGGGAGGAAATTTATTAACGGGGGCAATAATATATGAACATGAAAATCTTCCCCCAAACTTATTTTTGGCTCACCATTTTTTAGGACAACATTTATTTTCACGAGCCAGAAATATCACCCTGTTAGTTAAATGTATGCCCTAGAGGCCACTACTATACATACGATGTATATTGTAGTGGATGCTTGGACATATATAGGGAGGACTTTCTTGCTCGACATGATAGTACACTATCCGGTTGCTCTTTATCTTAACATGTGCTCTGATTGTCTCAATGTTACATGTTGATAAAGTCTTTAGGATAAGTACTTGACTACCGGTACTATGATGTAGATCATACTAGTGGGGACAGTGTAGTCGCCAAGTACATCCTTCAAATGTTCCTAGTCGTGGGAGTACCGAGACAGGGCATCGATACTCCAGAGTAGACTAGCGTATGCGCTTCTTGACCTATATGATGGGCGATGGATGATCCCATATCCATTGGTGTTTGACATCAGAGAAGGTATACGGGTGCTCAGTGAAAACTGGGTACACTGGTCGGACTCGCCGAGAACTCCCAGATGGTATTATACCTCACGTCAGATTGCAGTTCTCTGGTGACACTGGTACAAGTTAGTCTGTAGAACCGAGATCGTCATAGAGTCTTATGTGATTCCCATTGTGCTTTGATTTCTATCATACCACGTCCAATGGGGCGTGCAAAACGGTGGCTTTTAGGTACAGTCCCGAATCACATGGAGACAATGAGCGATAGGAGGGGATTCGTCTCTCCTGGTATAGGGAGTTGATGATGCGCTATGTTCGATTGACTATAACAGGAAATCCTTGGCCATGGTTGCTGAGATTTACTGGTAAGTGTTATCAATAGTTTCTCGAACTGTTATAGACCTCATATCGACATGACTTATCAAGCTACTTGGGTCTGACGTTAACCACCCCAAGGCGTGATATGCGATATATCAGATGAAGAGACCGGACTGTACGGGAGTGTTACTGATTGGATTCGCAGGAGAATGTACAGGCTTGCTTGTTGATCTTCTGATCGCTCAATACCCGGGTGGCCGTTATGTTTAGCAGACCGCTTGCGGCTTGTGGGTGTTTGATATGATCATCACCTACTGCCGGCGTATTGATTAATCTTTAGAGTCCTACACAGAGGTTTCCTGGCTCAAGCGAAACGGAGTAGGAGCGCATATGTGATATGTGCAGGAATGAGATTAATGCGAGTATGTGATACCGCATTATATTCTCGTGATGTGTGACATTATTGGTTATATGTGATATAGCCGAGTTATCGGATCGAGCGTTGATTCGATAAGATGTTGCATTTGATATTAGTCGGTTATATGTGATATAGCCGGATTATTAAATCAAGAGTTGATTTCATAATTGAATGTATAATTATATATTTGATATATTATAATACATTAACTAATATTTAGCTCACTATTGATTTCTTTTTCTCACATGATGTGCACATTGTACGTATATACGCGATATGTACATTTGTTTACATGGATTGTGTCATGTTTGATGACACATATAAGATAGGTGTATGAGATTAACACAATGCTAGAGTTAAGTTAGGGTTTCTATTTATGTTAAGCTAATTCAAAAGAGATTGAGTTTGTTATGCTAAAACTTGCACAAAAGCTTATGGATAAGCTTATGGATAAGTTTTGACAAAGTCAACCCTTTTGTCTAGTTTAAGATATTTATCAAACCCAACCTTTAACCATAGCCATGAGTTAATGCTCTACATGAGTTAGCCATGAGGGATTAACTAAACCAAAGGTGCAATAATTTATTTGGATGAATTATTCACAAGTCTTCTTCTTCTTCTTCAAGCTTCATGAAAAAGCTTGCTAGCTTCAATGGAGTTTCGAGATAAAATGTGAGAAAATCAATTCTAAAATGAGCCCACCTCCTACTTCTTCATCCTCTACCACTTGCCATGTAGTAGAGTGTGTTCTCTTCACAAAGTTCATGACCTAGTGAAGGAATAGCTTGATTCAGTGTCTTCTCGACGTAGATCATCTTCGGCCTCGAAGTCATCGAAGCAAGCACGTTCGTTTCTTCGCGGGAGCCCCTCTAAAGTCTGGACGATCGTGATCGCAGCGAAGGGACTACTACACGGAGCTATTAAAGTGAAGGACCGCACTACAAAGGTTGTAATCCGAAACTATTAGTAGTAAAGTTGTATACTTGCTTATTGTTTTCGCATAATCTCTAGTATACGATCTTGGTTACGGTTGTTCGGCACGTCTAAAATTTAAATCAGGCATGGTTGATGCCTTGTAGACCCTTGTGAGAGTGCCTAGTAACCCTACAGTGGTATCAGAGCCAAGTTAGAGTTTTAGGCAAAGTCTAGGCGAAGTTTAAAGTCCGATCAAACCCGGAAATCCCGATATATACCCTTCTCTGGAAAAATTTTAAAAATGTGATTTTTTCCATATTAAAAATACTCAAAAAAATCAGCAGGGAATTCTATGGAACTCTGTGAAAAACGATCCACTGATACGCTTAAAGCGCCGCGGAACCGCGGCCGGACCATGCCTTCCGCGGCGGTTCCGCGACGCTACAGTGCTCTTATTGTGTTCTGTTTCCACAGTAATGTCCGTACTATTTTCCTGATTGTTCTGGGATTTTTTTATTCTACTCAAGTGTTGAGTTTTCTGGGTTGAATTGAGGACTCGTTGATTCGATCGGATAATTTAACTTCGTTTAAGTTTTTCCGGATAATTTTAGAAACTGTTAAAAAGTTCGAACGGATATCAATAACTCACTTTTTCCCCTGCCGGAAAATTTCTAAGTGTTGGATTTTTCCATAGTTTAAAAACGTTCTAAGTCGTGCACGTAACACGGTGGACCCTCTAGAAGACAACAAACCTTAACTCGATTATGTGACCGTCTTGAACTGCCTCTAAACCTTAGGGTTTGTGGCAGTACGGCGTGCCACATGTGAGGCGTTGGCTTGACCCTTCTACGGCTGGATCATTGGTACTGTGGCATGTGATGGATGTTTTAAAACTAATTTCAAGTGTTGAGAACTATTTGGGAAAACTTGGGTGTTTGATTATTCGATCGGAAAGTTTAACATTTTCTATTTATCTGGAATGTGGTACAATATTTGGAATGCACAAGTAGTTATGAGATAACTAATTTGAATGTTATAAATCTAGCGCTTTAGTCTCAGATGATCGGTTGCCACGGAATTTTGATGCGATCAAAAGTCCGTCGCAATCACGTAGCGTACGCGGATACTCGCCGGGTAAACTTAATAGACAGCCACGCCCCATAGCCCCGACCAAGTGACTGTAAGAGAACCCCGTTGCCAAAAGTATCCGTTCGGGTGCTCGCGGCAGCGGTGTTCCGCCTTAGTGTACTTCGTCGACGGCATCCGGGGGTGCGTCCGTTTACTAAAGTTTGCGACGACCATTCGATCAGGATGTCGGGAATCTTGTTGAATTGCCCGACTTGATATTGAATAGAGTTTTCGATAATGAGACTAAGATGCGGGGTTTATAATTGTTAGGCATGAGATGCTTAAGGAATTCATTTGGTTAGGCATGCGATGTCTAAGGTGGTTGCGGATTCCAACTGTTGTAGTTTTACACTTTCTTTTCTGTGACCGTAAGCGTAGTATGTGGTGTATCGCCGGCTTCGTTGCTATACATCAACGACAATTGGGATACGCATACTTGCTTACGTTTATGATATGTGATATTATGTGTTGCTGTGATATGTTATATTGGATCGTCGTGTTTTGAATAGCCGAGGGTTTTATGTGAGATGAGAGATTTTCTTTTTCATTCATGTAAAATTCATTTGTATGTAATATTCTTTTATTGGGGCACTTCCGGGCTGAGGATGATGTCACCATTGTATATTATTTACTTTTCCGCATTAGGTAGACCCAAGGTGGGGAGCACAAGTAACCGGGTTCTAGGGTCCAGTGGGAGACCATTTCGAGGAGTCGAGATCGGGTCTCCTAACCCTAGAATTGGCAGTGTTGCTTGCCGCTCTCATAGGGGTCTAGGGATGTGGGTTTGCCTATTCATCGCGACCGTGGAATCCTGTTTTTATACAGGCTCGTATTAAAACACGGACGTCCTAGTATATCCAATATTCATATATGTTCTTCTGCTGCAATGTTCTGTGATGAGATCATATTACTGCCTGAGACGAATGTTTATATTATATATATGAGATATATGTTATATTGCAGATTTCGTTTCAAATGAGATGCTTGTGAAGCATATTAAAATGGGACTTCATTAATGAGATTAACGAAATAAAAGAAACCTAAAGATGTTGTAGAAATTTGTTTAAAAACTGGGAGCTCTAGTTCTTGCTTTGCATAGTGGTGTTCCTTGTAGAACATCCAGCACCTTATTCGATAAGGAAAGAGCCGAGATCCCTTCACCGGGAGTGACCTCTTTAGCGAAACTAGCAGATGCTATAAACTCGGTTTGTCTTTTGATTGCTTCTATAGTTCTTGCTTTGCATAGTGGTATTTGTGAAATATCCTGCACCTTATTCGATAAGGAAAGAGCCGACGATCCCTTCACCGGGAGTGACCTCTTTAGCAAAACTAGAAAAGGCCTTAAAAACATTCCATTTAAAATCACTCGATTCTACAACGATATCAAGTTCATTACGCAAAAGGTTTTCTTAAAAACCTGTCGTAGCCCTCCGTCATTTTAGGAAGTAGAGTACTTAGTATTCGTGCTGCGTATGTCGACTTTAGTTGAGGCGTAGTGTACGGTAGCTAAGTGATGTCTTCCTACACAGCATATTATGCGATTAATTAGGACAGTCTTGTGATTATGTCGACCTTAGTTGAGGGTCATGTGGGTGGGTTTAATTAATCATGAAATGACGGGTAGAACTTGACTAGTACTTATGATATGTTGACCTTAGTTAAGGTCATAAGTACTAGGGGTAAAAGTTTATTGGGAATTTCAAGTGTTGAAATTTGCAATGAGATTGCATACCTTCTATAAGATAGTTGGATCCCGATACCCGCTGCGAGTAAGAGTTACTCCTGGGAGAGTTTTACACATTACAATTAGTCGATCAAGTAGGTGTCTAGAAAGGTGTCAACGGGGTTATGCCCCTGGGAAAACGAGGTTTACTTTAATTAGGTCTGTGCGAAAGCACGGGGAACCTCCCTCAAAGTATCGACACTGGCCTGGCTGAAAAATTGGCAAACTTGTAGTGTGTAATTAATTCCGGCTAGTCTTTCCTTTTAGGGTTTGAAGGAAGATTTGACTAAAACAGTGGGAGACATCCTGATTAGATAAATTGATAACCAATCTAATCTTGTAAAAGCGCACGCTGAGTGTTTTCTTTTCTCTCTCTCCTGGTTACGACTATTTCACGCCTTAATCAAGATAATAATACGGATGTACTGACCGAACCCGCTTGTTATACTGCGCTAAGGAACGTTGGTCCCGCTCCAACTTATAATTGTTGTAAGACAGAGTAGGAAATAGGGGATTACCAGAATTCCCGTGCCGCCCAAACGAAGAAAGTGCATGCTGATGCATCTTCTTCGGGTGTGTTCATTACCGAGAACCTTTTCTCAGTATCCTTTACGTCCTGGGTATGAGATACCGGATCAGAATCCCACATATGTAATTTGGTACATGGGCCATAGATAAGTAGAGAACTGAGAACAGGTGATAAGTTTCATGAGATAGATAACGGTGCAAGTGTTGCAGCCAAGTCTGTTGGTCGTTATCACCCTGTATTATCAGAATACAATGATTCTGAATGGATGCTATTAGATACCGAACCTGATATACAACTTCATATCAGTCTCTTTATTAGTAAAGAATGATATAATTTTGTATTATTGCATAATGTTTTGAACATTTCCTACATCAAGAGTTGATCGGTTCAGTCACGTTAATTAAAAGTATTGACGTTCTAAATCAAACTACAGTTCTTAGTATACTGAACACACACAAGAGGAAGAGTTCAGAAATGAACGAATCCTTCTTGAGGCATTGTAGACTAGGTCATATCAATGCGACCCGATTAGCTGAAGTTACATTTAGATGCATATTTAAATTTGTTTGAATTTACATCTTGTGAAACTTGCCGGTCATGTCACAAAGATAAGATGACCACAGCTCTGTTAATTGGAAACAAAGAAAGAGTTGATGAACTTTTGGGATTGATACATGATGATGTTTGTAAGTCCCCTGTCTACACATGCCAAGACCAGTTCTTTATACTTCATTACATTCAATGTTTATCTCTCAAGATTCGGACATATGTTCCTGTTGAAACACAAGCCTGGACCTTTTGAGAAATTCAATGAATATAAGTTAGAAGTGGAGAACTAAAAACGGGTATAAATATTATGTCCTTTGATGAGATCAAGGAGGAGAATACTTGAGCACGGGATTTCTGGACTATTCTAAAAGGAGAATAAGATTCTCTCTCAACATTACTCCTTCGTATACACCACAGCACCATGGTGTATCGGGGCGGAACAATCACACCATATTTGATATGGTGCGCTCTATGATGAGTACTACTGAGTTTCCTATTTCCTTCTGGGAATTATGCACTTGTGAAGCTGCATACCTATTGAATAGGGTTCTAATCAAATCAGAAGCCTACCACTCCATATATGATATGGTATGGGAAGAGCCCGTCTCTTAAGGATATTAAGATTTGGGGTTGTCCGGCCTATGTCTAAAAGCAAGATCCGGACAAATCTCGAGGCAAGATCTGTTCTATAGAACTGGAAAGGTTCCAGCTATACAAACTGTAGCTGATGATTTGGTAAACCCGAAGGATTCAATAGTTCCCAACTAACCTCAGCCTCTTCGCCGATCTAGTAGGGTTCCACACCCACCTGAGAGATACTTCGGTTTCTCTATGACAGTGGGAGCGAGGATTGCATCAGGAGATGATGACCCAACTAGTTTCGAGCTGGCCATCAGGAGTGGGACTCTGTAAGAATGGCTGGATGATTAGCGATCGGAGATGGAATCCTTATACGCTAACAAAGTATGGACTTTGGTTGCTTTATCTGAAGGGTTAAATTCCCATCAGGGGCAAGTATATCTTGAGAAGATTATTTGGTGTACATGGAAAAGTTGAGACTTTCAAAGCTATGCTTAAATCCATCCAAATCCTACTTGCGACTGCTTCATACCATGACTACGATATCTGGTGGTTGGGTGTCATGACTGCTTTTCTAAATGTTGATTTGGAAGAGAGCGTCTATAAGTACACAGCCAGAGGGCTTCGTAGACAGTGGGAGCAGCGGAAACGTGTGCAAGATGTTTTATGTGATAAAGCAGGCATCGCGGAGTTGGAACGTCAGTTTTGATATAGTAGTCAAAGAGTTTGACTTCATTAAAATGGTAGATGAACCTTGTATATACAGAATGGTAGTAGAGAGTATGGTGGTGATCCTCGTAGAGTACGTGGATGACATACTCTTGATAGGGAAGGAGTTTCCAATGCTACGCTCGGTCAATCTCCGTTTATCACAAGGATTCTCCATATAAGATCAAGTGATACCTCCTAAATCCTAGGTTTTATATTTATGAGATAGATCTAAATGGATGTTAGGATTCTCACTAGGTGTAGTGAGATGGTATCAATCGATCCTGGGGAGAATCACTGGAAAGGTTCCAGGGTGATAAAGACGACTGAATGTCAGTAACAGGCATTGTCTTTACCCTCAGTGGAGGGACGGTATGTTGGAAGAGTTCCAAGCTAGATACCGTGACTTACTAGATGATTAAAGGCAAGATACATCGTTACCAAAGATGCTAACAAAGAGGCAGTCTGGATACATATAAGTTCATGAGATGAACTTCGTTCCTACCATTGTATGACAATGGAGTTGTGGCTTATGCCAAGGAACCCCCGTCCTATCAGAAATCCAGATATAATTCTTAGGCAGTATTACCTGATCATGGAGATGGTTGATCTCCAGGGAGATCGAGGTTAGGAGAGTAGACACAGAGGACAACAGCGCGGATCCACTCATAAAGGCCTTTTTTCCAGTAGAGACTTTTATGGGATGGTTGAGTATGAGATATTTCAACAACTGCTGATTGTTGGGTATCCGATACCACAACAGATGGCCCTAGTGCAAGTGGGAGATTGTTAGTTATATGGATGCCCTAGAGGCCATTACTGTACATACGATGTATATTGTAGTGGATGCTTGGACATATATAGGGAGGACTTTTTTGCTCGACATGATAGTACGCTATCTGGTTGCTCTTTAACTTAACATGTACTCTGATTGTCTCTATGTTACATGTTGATAAAGCCTTTAGGATAAGTACTTGACTACCAGGACTATGATGTAGATCATACTAGTGGGGACAGTGTAGTCGCCAAGTACATCCTTCAAATGTTCCTAGTCGTGGGAGTACCGAGACAGGGCATCGATACTCCAGAGTAGACTAGCGTATGCAGTTCTTGACCTATATGATGGGCGATAGATGATCCCATATCCATTGGTGTTTGACATCAGAGAAGGTATACGGGAGCTCAGTGAAAACTGGGTACACTGGACGGACTCGCCGAGAACTCCCAGATGGTATTATACCTCACGTCAGATGGCAGTTCTCTGGTGACACTGGTACAGATTAGTCTGTAGACCCGAGATCGTCATAGAGTCTTGTGTGATTCCCACTGTGCTTTGATTTCCATCATACCACGTCCAATGGGGCATGCAAAACAGTGGCTTTTGGGTGCAGTCCCGAATCACATGGCGACAATGAGCGATAGGAGGGAATTCGTCTCTCCCGGTATAGGGAGTTGATGTTGCGCTGTGTTCGATTGGCTATAACTGAAAATCCCTGGCCAGGGTTGCTGAAATTTACTGGTAAGTGTTATCTGTAGTTTCTCGAACTGTTATAGACCTCATATCGACATGACTTATCAAGCTACTGGGGTCTGACGTTAACCACCCCTAGGCGTGATATGCGACATATCAGACGAAGAGACCGGACTGTATGGGAGTGTTACTGATTGGATTCGCAGAAGAATGTACAGGCTTGCTTATTGATCTTCTGATCGCTCAATACCCGGGTGGCCGTTACGTTTAGCAGACCGCTTGCAGCTTATGGGTGTTTGATATGATCATCACCTAATGCCGGCGTATTGACGAGTTTTTAGAGTCCTACACAGAGGTTTCCTGGCTTAAGCGAAACGGAGTAGGAGCGAATATGTGATATGTGCGGGAATGAGATTATTGCGAGTATGTGATACCGCATTATATTCTCGTGATGTGTCACATGATTGGTTATATATGATATAGCCGAGTTATCAGATCGAGCATTGATTCGATAAGATGGTGCATTTGATATTAGTCGGTTATATGTGATATAGCCGGATTATTAAATAAAGAGTTGATTTGATAATTGAATGTATAATTATATATTTGATATATTATAATACATTAACTAATATTTAGCTCACTATTGATTTCTTTTTCTCACATGATGTGCACAATGTGTTAGTTGTATTTATGCCCTAGAGGCCAGTATTGTACACATGATGTATATTATATTGGATGCTTGGACATATATAGATAGGACTTTCTTGCTCGATATGATAGTATGCTATCTGGTTGCTCTTTATTTTAACATGCATACTTGTCTCTTTATACTGTCTTATAGTTACATGTTGGTAAAGCCCTTAGGATGTGTACTTGACTACCTGGACTATGATGTGGATCATACTAGTGGGGACATGGTAGTCCATAAGTACATCCTTCAAGGTCCCTAGTCGTGGGTGTATCTAGACGGGGCATCGATATACCAGTGTAGACTAGCGTATACGCTTCTCGACCCATGAGATGGGCGATTGATGATCCCATATCCATTGGTGTTTGACATCAGAGATGGTATACGGGTGCTCGGTGGAGACTGGGTACATTGGACGGACTCGCCGAGAACTCCCAGATGGTATTATACCTCACGTCAGATAGCAGTTCTCTAGTGACACTTGTGTAGGTTAGTCTGTAGACCCGAGATCGTCATGGAGTCTCGTATGATTCCCACTGTGCTTTGATTTCCACCTTACCACGTCCATGAGGGCATGCAAAACGGTGATTTTTGGGTACATTCCCGAGTCACATGGAGGCAATGAGCGATAGGAGGGGTTTCGTCTCTCCCGGTATTGGGGGTTGATGTTGCGCTGTGCACGATTGGCCGTAACAGGGAAGTCCCTGGCCAGGGCTGATTCAGAGATTTACTGGTAAGTGTTATCAGTAGTTTCTCGACCCGTTATGAGCCTCACATCGGCACGACTTATCGGTTATTGGGGTCTGACGTTTACCACCCCTAGACTTGATATGCGACTTATCAGACGAGGAGACCGGACTGTACGGGAAGTGTTACCGGCAGGCTTTTTATAGGAGTTGGAGCGGGCTTGCTTGCTGATCTTCTGATCGCTCAATACCCGGGTAGCCGTTACGTCCAGCTAGTACCGCTGACGGCTTATGGATGCTTGATGTGATCATCACCTACTGCCGGCGTATTGACGAGTCTTTAGAGTCCTACATAGAGGTTTTTCTGGCTAAGGCAAAACGAAATAGGAGCACGTATGTGATATGTGCGGGACCGAGAATAATGCGTGTATGTGATACCGTATTTTATTCTCGCGACTTTTTGTATCGGTCGGTTATATATGATATGACCGGGTTATCGAATCAAGTGTTGATTCGATAAGTCGATACGATGAATGTTAGTCGGTTATATGAGATATGACCGGATTATTAAGTCAAGTGTTGATTTAATAATTAAGTGTATAATTGTTTATTAGATATACTAGTTTACATTTACTAACACAAGTTCACTTAGGGTTTTTTCCTCACATGTACACATTTTTACTATATATGATAAATATGAAAATGTGTTGTATTTTTGGATCATGGTTGATGATACACTATACATGGGTGTATGAGACTTACACTATGCTAATTTTTATTTAGGGTTTTTAATATCTAAAGTAATTACAAAATCAAGTGGTGGATTAGAAAATGCATGAAGCTTGTGGAAGCTTGTGGATGCATTGACTAATTCAACTTGGTTTTGTTTTTACTATGGATATTTCTTAACCCAACCATAAAGATTACCCTAGGGTTAAGTCTCTACAAGGGTTAGTATATGATACTCACTCATCATGGTTTGCCTTCTCCCTTGATCATTATCCTTTCCTCTTTCTTTTGTTCATCTTCTTCATTGAACAAAAGAGAAAGAAAACTAGGGTTTTGAAAAGAGAGCAAAAGATTGTGAGATATAAAATTCCAAAGAGAACCCACTTCCTATTTCTCCATCCTCTACTAGACTAGCACTTTAGTTTAGGGTGTTTACTTCACTAATTCTCTAGATAGTGATGTAGGAGCTTGAGTTGGAATTCCCATGACGTAGATCATCTTCGGCCTCGGAGACTTCAAGCAAGGTCGCATCTTTCGCCTCGTGAAGCCATGCAAGAGTCCGGGAGAACCTTGATCGCAGCGAAGGGACTTCATAAAGGAGCTTTAGAAGTGATGGACCGATCTACAGAGGTTGTATTTCGTATTCCTTTTAGAGTAAAGATGTTTACTTGCTAATTGTTTCGCCTAAACTCTAGTATACGATCTTGCTTAGTGTTATTCGGTACATAAAAATTTAATTTTGGCATGGTCGATGCCTAGTAGAGCCTTGTTAGTGTGCCTAGTAACCCTACAGTGGTATCAGAGCCTAGGTAGAGAATTAGGCGATGTGTTAACGAAGTTAAAACTCCGAACGAACCCGACAACGTCGAAATCAACCCCCTCTGTGGACTTTTTTCAAAATCTGCGATTTTTGTGAATTAAAAATATCTAAAAAAATCAGTAGTGTTTTATAAGAATTATTGTGCAAAACGAGGATATGACTCGTACAGTTGACCGCGGTTCCGCGGCAAATCCCTGCTTGTGCCGCGGAACCGCGGAAGTATGGTGAGCTTTGGATTCTCTGTTTGCACATTAATTCTATATTCTGTGATTTGTATTTTCTGGGTATTTTTAATTTGACTCAAGTGTTGAGTATTCAGGGGTTCATTTTGTAATGTCGATTCGATCGGAGAATTTAATTTTGTTTTGTTATTCCGGATAATTTAGAAAGTACTAAAATGTTCAAACGGATATCGTTAACTCAATTTTTCCCGGAATGAAAAAGTTTCAAGTGTTGAATTTTTACCGAGTTTGAATCTGTCGGAAAAACGTGCATGTGATGTGATGGACCCTCTAGAAGACAACAAACCTTAACTCGATTATGTGACCGTCTTGAACTGCCCTTTGAACCTTAGAGTTTGGGGCAGTACGGCGTGCCACATATGAGACGTTGGTTTGACCCTTCTACGGCTGGACCGTTGCTACTGTGACGTATTTTGGAATTTTTGAACTCCGCTCAAGTGTTGAGCTATTTAGTAAATCTTGGGTGTTTGATGATCTGTTCGGAAGGTTTAATAAAGTCTATTTATCTGGAATGTGATACAATATGTGGAATTCGTACTGTTAGGCATGAAATGCGAAATATGTGATATTTCGGATTTACGATGTCTAAAAAGATTATGGATTCCAAATGTTATAGTTTTACACTTTCTTTTCTGCGACCGTAAGTGTAATTGTGATATCGCACGTTTCGTTGCTATATGGCAACGACAATTGGGATGCGCATATTTACTTACGTTGATAACATATGATGTTCTGTGTTGCTGGATATGTTATATTGGATCAGCACGTTCTGAATAGCCGGGGGTTTTATGTGAGATGAGAGTTTTTATTTTCATTCATGTAAAATTAAAATGTATGTAATATTCTTTTATTGGGGCACTTCCGGGATGAGGTTGATGTCACCTTTTGTATATTATTTACTTTTCCGCACTAGGATAGACCCAACGAGGAGAGCACAAGTAACCGGGTTCTGGAGTCCAGTGGGAGACCAACTCGAGGAGTCGAGTCCGGGTCTCCTAACTCCAGACTTGGTAGGGTTGCTTGCCGCTCTCATAGGGGTCTAGGGGTGTGGGTTTGGCTATTCGTCGCGACTGTGGAATCCGTG
The DNA here is from genome assembly GCA_030015575.1 of Agapanthus africanus. Taxonomy (NCBI): domain Eukaryota; kingdom Viridiplantae; phylum Streptophyta; class Magnoliopsida; order Asparagales; family Amaryllidaceae; genus Agapanthus; species Agapanthus africanus. Next base: position 27,580,049 of record JASDDO010000029.1, on the reverse strand, counting down.
TTTTATAGAGGCTCAAAATAAAACACGGACGTCCTAGTATATCCAATGTTTCATATGTTTCTTCTGCTGCGATATCTGTGATGTGATCATATGATGTTCTGTGATAAATACAGTATATAGTATATATGATATATTATATAGATGTTACTTATGTTTTACACCCGCACTAGCCTTGCCCTGCTCTGCCGTTAGTTACCTAATCTAACGGTGCACGAGGGGACATCGAGGCGAATGCGGATGGCGTAAGTGCACGTCGTATTTATCTGTGATGTTTAGGTGATTTAAATGATGGGACTTCATTAATGTGATTAATGAAAGAAAAGAAACCTAAAAGATGTTGTAGAACTACAGTCTTGCTTTGCATAGCGATATATATGATATATCCCGCACCTTATTCGATGAGGAAAGAGACGAGATCCCTTCACCGGGAGTGACCTATTTAGCAAAACTGGCATATGCTACAACACTCGGTTTGTTTTTTGATTGCTTTTGGAGTTTTGCTTTGCATAGTGATGTATATGATATATCCCGCACCTTATTCGATGAGGAAAGAGCCGAGATCCCTTCACCGGGAGTTACCTCTTTAGCAAAACTAATGAAAGCCTCAAAATCACTCCATTTTAAAAATTCACTCGATTCTACAACGATATCAAGTTCATTACGCAATGGGTTTTTGGAAAAACCTGTCGTAGCCCTCCGTCATTTCAGATAAGAACTGTTTAGTATTCGTGCTACGTTTGTTAGTTTTTGTCAAGGCGTAGTGTGCGGTAGCTAAATAGTGCTTATCTTCTTATGCATATGATGCAGATTGTTTTAGGTTAGTCGTACGACCTTGTTGGCCTTTGTCAAGGGTCATGCGGCTGGGTTTGATTCAATCAAGAAATGACGGGTTGAACTTGACTAGCATCCTATGATTTGTTGGCCTTTGTCAAGGTCATAGGGGTTAGGGGCAAAATATTATCGGGAATTTCAAGTGTTGAGATTTGCAATGAAATTGCATACCTTCTATGAGATAGTTGGATCCCGATACCCACTGCGAGTAATTGTTACTCCTGGGAGAGTTTTACACAGGATAATTATCCGATCAAGTAAGTGTCTAGAAAGGTGTCAACGGGGTTACGCCTATGGGAAAACGAGGTTTACTTTAATTAGGTCCCTGCGAAAGCACGGGGAACCTCCCTCAAAGTACCGACACTGGCCTGGCTGAAAGATTGGCGAAGTTGTAAGGTGTAATTAATCCCGGCTAGTCTTTCCTTTTAGGGTTTGAAGGAAGATTTGATAAAAACAGTGGGAGCCATCCTGATTAGATAAGATAAATAACCAATCTGATCTTGCAAGAGCATACGCTAAAGTGTTTTCTTCTCTCTCTCTCTCCAGGTAGCGACCATTTCATGCCTTAATATAGATAATAATATGGATGTATTGACCGAACCCGCATGTTATACTGTGCTGGGGAACGTTGGTTCCGTTCTTTCTTATAAGAGTTATAAGACTGAACAGGATATAGGGGAATACCAGGATTCCCATGCCACCCGTATGAAGAAAGAATATGTTGATGCATTTTCTTTAGGTGTGTTCGTTACAGAGAACTGTTTCTCCATTTCCTCTACGTCCTGGGTATTAGATACCGGGTCAGGATCCCATACATGTAATCAGTTACATGGGCTTAGAAAAGGTAGAGAACTTGGAGAAGGTGATAAAGACATAAGAGTTGGAAATGGTGCAATAGTTGCAGCTAAAACCGTTAGGGAATATCACCTTGTATTGCCAACTGGTAATACATTGGTTCTGAACGAATGTTATTACATGCCGAACCTGATATGCAACATTATATCGGTTTCTTTACTAAATAAAGAGGGATATAATTTTGTATTACAGGATAATGTTATGAACATTTTCCTTAACCAAAAGTTGGTTGGATCAGGCACGTTATGCAATGGCATTTATGTTCTAAATCAGTCAACAGTTCTGAGCATAACAAACACACACAAGAGGAAGAGTTCAGAACTGAACGAATCCTTCTTATGGCATTGTAGACTGGGTCACATCAATGCGACACGACTAGCTAAGTTGCATAAGGATGGATATTTAAATCCGTTTGAATTTTCATCTTATGGTACTTGCCAGTCATGTCTCAATGGCAAGACGACCAAAACTCCGTTTACGGGACACGGAGAAAGAGTTACCGAACTCTTGGGACTGATACATAGTGATGTATGCGGTCCCATGTCTACAGATGCCAGGGATGGTTCTTCGTACTTCATTACATTCACTGACGATCTCTCTAGATTCGGATATGTGTTCCTGATGAAACACAAATCAGAAGCTTTTGAGAAATTTAGAGAATATAAACATGAAGTCGAGAATCAAACCGGAAAAAGTATTAAAATCCTTCGATCTGATCGAGGAGGAGAATACTTGAGCAATGAATTCCTGGACTTCCTAAAAGAGAATGGGATTCTCTCTCAGCTAACTCCTCCATATACACCACAGCACAACGGTGTATCGGAACGGAGGAACCGCACCCTATTAGATATGGTGCGCTCTATGATGAGCACAGCTGAGTTACCTATTTCCTTCTGGGGGTATGCACTGGAAACAGCTGCAGACCTATTGAATAAGGTTCCCACCAAATCTGTGCCAACCACTCCATATGAGATATGGAAATGAAAGAGACCATGTCTTAATTATGTTAAGATATGGGGTTGTCCGGCCTATGTAAAAACGCAAAATCCGGACAAACTCGCGGCAAGGTCCATTCTGTGTAAGTTTATTGGATATCCCAAACATTCGCACAGGTATATCTTCTACCAAACCGAGGAACAAAAAGTGTTTATTTCTCGACATGCCACCTTTTTAGAAAAGGAATTTCTTGAAAAAGAGATTAGTGGCATGGAGGTAGAACTGGAAGAGGTTCCAGCAATACAGACTACGACAGAAGATTTGGTTGAACTGGAGGATTCAGTAGTTCCCGACGAACCCCTGCCTCTCCACCGATCTGGTAGGGTTTCTCGTCCACCTGAGAGATACTACGGTTTTCTCATTGATGGTGGAAGCGAGGATTGCATCATGGTTGATGATGACCCAACTAGCTTCGAGCAGGCCATCACGAGTGGAGACTCAGTGAAATGGCTGGATGCAATGCAGTCCGAGATGGAATCCATGTACACCAACAAAGTATGGACTTTGGAAGATGCTCCTGAAGGGGTAAAACCCATTGGGAGTAAGTGGATCTTCAAGAAAAAACTTGGTGTAGATGGGAAAGTGGAGACTTCTAAAACTAGACTTGTTGCAAAGGGATTTCGTCAAAGACCAGGTGTGGACTATGACGAAACCTTTTCTCCAGTGGCTATGCTTAAATCCATCTAGATCATGCTTGCCATCGCTGCATATCATGACTACGAAATCTGGCAAATGGATGTTAAGACCGCCTTTCTAAACGGTGATTTAGAAGAGTGCGTGTACATGACTCAGCCAGAGGGCTTCGTAGATAGTGGGAGCAGCGGGAAGGTGTGCAAGCTGCTTAAATCCATTTATAGATTAAAGCAAGCATCGCGAAGTTGGAACATCTTCTTTGACGTCGTTATCAAAGAGTTTGATTTCGTCAAAAACGTAGATGAACCTTGTATCTACAAGAAGGTGGCAGAGAGTAAGGTTGTCTTTCTCGTATTGTACGTGGACGACATACTCTTGATAGGAAATGACATTCCTATGCTGCAATCGGTCAGGCTCTTCTTATCTCAAAGATTCTCAATAAAAGATCTAGGTGATGCCTCCTGCATATTGGGAATCAGGATCTATAGAGATAGATCAAAAAGGATATTGGGATTGTCCCAGTCCAGGTACATTGACACCATACTAAAGAGGTTTAGTATGGAAGAGTCCAAACGTGGGTTTTTACCCACGATCTCAGGGCTTACTCTCTCCAAAGAGATGTCTCCCAAGACTGATTTAGAGAGAGCTCGCATGCAAGGGATACCCTATGCTTCGGCAGTAGACTCTATCATGTACGCGATGCTATGTACCAGGCCCGATGTAGCATACTCACTAAGTGTAGTGAGTAGGTATCAAGCTGATCCTGGAGAGAGTCACTGGACAGCTGTGAAGAACATTCTCAAGTACTTGCGAAGGACTAAAGAGATGCTCTTGGTGTATGGTAACGGAGAACTCCAAGTAGAGTCCTTTACCGATTCGAGCTTCCAGAGTGATAAGGACGACTCAAAGTTGCAGTCGGGATTTATCTTTACCCTTTACGGAGGGGTGGTTAGCTGGAAGAGTTCCAAGCAGGAAACCGTGGCAGACTCGACGATGGAGGCTGAATACATCGCTGCCAACGATGCTGCCAAAGAGGCTGTCTGGATCAAGAAGTTCATTACTGAACTTGGAGTGATTCCATCCATTGAGCATCCAATACCTTTGTATTGCGATAACAATGGAGCGGTGGCTTTGGCCAAGGAACCCAGGTCCCATCAGCGATCCAGGCATATTCTGAGGCGGTATCACCTGATCCGGGAGATAGTTGATCGCCGGGAGATCGAGGTCAGGTGGGTTGACACGAAGAACAACACTTCGGATCCACTCACGAAGGCCATTCCCCAGATACAGTTTGAGAGACTTTTCGGGATGCTCGGTATGCGATACTACAGCAGCTGGCCCTAGTGCAAGTGGAAGATTGTTAGTTGTATGTATGCTGATTAGTCGAAAATATTGCATATTTTAAGCCGGCAATTTCCTCATCATTTGCATTCATATAGAAGTGTTCGGCATTCATAATTCACATATTAGCAAAACTGTCGCAAAATATCAGATTGCATGTGTTAGACTCTAAAACCGGCACTATAAAGGAAATTGACTACATTTCATGGCATCGCATCATCCCTACATTTGCGCAACACTTGTTTTGAGATCTGTGCAGGAAAATCCAGCAGAAAGGCCAAAATGTACAGGGTACAGCTAAAACGTTATGCCAACTCAATGATTTTAGTTCTGGCATCAACCTAAAGGGATAAACAAAAATCAACATATCAAAGAAAGGCCCAAGTATCAACCCAAGATCACACCAGAAAGATGCAAGCTCAAGGAGCCAACATGGCCGCGGAACCGCGGCCAGAGCCTGCTTGCGCCGCGGTTCCGCGGCCGTCTTGCCACATCAGCCCTAAATATTTGGTGCACAATGCTTCACTCAGGGCCCACATTCAGCTCATATACTTCAAATTCTAGAAGTCTCCAGAGACATCTGCCAGATCAGCAAGCTTTGGGATCAAAACTAAACTAGCCTATCATTCTAGAAACTTCTTCCTAAAGCCTAGCTTAAACCCTAAGCTAAGCCTAACAAACTACTTCTAGAAGTCTTTCAACAAACTTTTGGAGGGAACTCAAAGGCTTAGGGTTTGGGTGATCTATAAATAAGACCCTAGGCTCACTTGTAGGGAAGAATTCATGAGCTTGGAAAAATCAATCCATTAGTTCATTTTAGCCATTCTATCTCTTTCTTCATCTTCTTCTTCCACAAGTCTAGTGAGAGGACTTGTGTGAAACCCTAACCCTAAATTCCAATCAAAAGCCAAGATCCCGAGTATCCATCAAGCAAAAAGCCTTGCATCCTTTTATGAGCCGAGCCGATCTTCAACAGAGCAAGTGGTCCAAGCCGATCCGCGACTCAAGGAGCCGAGCGACGCCAATTCAACAATTTAGTTCTTCCTCTTGTAGTTCTTGAGCGACTGTAATCAAATTGTTGATATAAATAAAAGGTGATATTCTTTTATCTTGTTTACTTTAAATTCTCGCATCATGATATCTTTTCAATTCTTGAATACTTTCTGTGTGATGATGTTTGAGTAATACTCCGCTTGTCGAGGAGTCGAGACGATCAATAGAATGATGATGTAATATATCTTAAATCGATTCTTGAGTCCTACGAGATTTGTAAACCCTAGCAAGTTCAAGAATCGACGACCCAATTCGTTGCGATGCTTTCTTGATTGATATCGCTCGAGATTGGGGAGTTACGATCGTTTCTTGAAATTGTTAGAGGCTAGAATGCAAATGATATCAACGAAAGAACAAGGGTTTAAAAGATGAAACCCTAGTTTCATCAAGAAAGCCCTAACTCTCGTCGATCATCATCAATCTAGTATCAATCCTTCGAAGGACAAGAACGCGAAATCTTGAAATTACATCACGTCTATAGATCCGATCGATTCCTACGAGCCTCATTTAGATTCTTGACATTTTGGTTGGAAATATCATCGAAACACTGATTCTTGATTTGTTTATCAGTTTTTGATTCTTGATTAAACATCGTGACACCTGAATCAATCAATAAATTCTTGAATCATGTTTTCTTTCCTTTTCGATTAACTTTTCGATTCAAACAAATTAAATACAGAAACGAATCGCACAATCCCTGTGGACGATCCGCACTTGCTAACGAAATCTACACGACACCGTTATTGATTGCGGTCAAATCTAATTCTTTGGTTGTGATTTCTTTACAATTTTCTACATTACACAATCCGGAAAATTAAACCAATCAAATGGCGCCGTTGCTGGGGATCACGCGCTAATTCGCTTCATATTATAGTTTGAATTGAAAGAATTATTCCATTGTTATTTTGAGATCAAAATTCGTGCAAACCCTAAACGATTTGTTGTGGTTCATTGCAAGGAAATCTGGAGCTGTTTGGCAATTGAAGAAATTTTTTTGAAAATACCAGAGAGCTGAGGGAGTCCACAGAAGCTCCCTGAAGAAGTTTGGTTCAGTGATCCAACACCTAGACCGTGGAAGAGCGGCATTAGAGGGATATTGCGGCGGAACCGCGGCCCCTTTGAGGGATCTCTATGCAATTTTTTCTCTGTAAGTTTCTTACCTCCTTCTCTCTCCTCTTTTAGCTCCAACTAATACTTTGCTGCAGGATTCTTTGCAAATAATCGCAGCGCCGCAAAAGCAAAAATTAAATTTGTGCGTGATTTTGATTTCTTGGTTGTTTGCATTCTAAATACGGAAATTAAGGGGCATGGCCAAATCCAAATTAGGTGGGGATTTCATTACCCTTCCTAGGCCCCGAAAACCACAAAACTTGCATCCGCATTGACCCACATTAACTAAAAGAAATCTAGAGAAGACTCTAAGGACTGTCGCGCTCAATTAGGACAAGAGAAGGCCGTGGGTAATTCATTGCTTATCCGCGTTTTCTTGTGGTGCCTAAGGCGAGTGTGTCTAAGGCTAGTGGTTTTTAATTAGGCCCACTACTTACGTAGTGGAGTACCTTCCCACTTACCTGGCACTTATCCGGCCACAGGGGTACAAAGAGGCAGTGGAGGATTCTATCCTGCGACTTGTCTTTTGGCAGTTAGGAGCGGTCTAGAGCTGGACCTAGGTGACCATTAGATTCTAGGGTTTGTGTGCTGCATTTGTTTTGTCGCATCATTTTTTCAAAAATCCGCCCCTTTTTCAAAAGCAAGCACCGCATTCATTCATTACCCCTAATTATAAATCAACGCTGCCACTTGTACTAACCCTTTTTAGTGCAAGATAGGCTGGACACGGGATTCTAGTGCCCGTTTAGTCTGCGTACCCTTTATCGACTCCGAAGTCGATATTTCTCCATTTACCTTTTCTTTACCCACTACCACACCCACACTGATGGATCCGAATCCATCAAACTTCTTTAACCCTAATCTGCCGCCGTCCGTTGGTGCGCAGAATCCACCCCGCATCTCTCTCCAGGAGAGGTGCTACCCTATTCGAGGTCCTCTTTCGACCTGCTTATCCACACCACCAGCCAATGGGGATAACTTTGAGATTAAGCCCTAGTATATCAATCTTTTACCCAAATTACACGGACTCGAGACTGAGGACGCTTACGTTTTCATTACCAAATTTGAAAACGTATGCGCAATGATGGGTACGTCACAACTTTCAGTGGATGCGATGCGTCTACGACTTCTTCCATTTACATTGTGTGATATAGCCGAGAAGTGGCTATATAACACTACCGCACATTCTATCACGAATTGGGAAGAATTCGTCGCTGCATTCCTTAAGAAATTTTACCCAATACAAAAGACAGCTTGAATCCGTAGCGAACTGAATCAATTTGCCCAGCTCCCTGCTGAACCATTTTCAAAATGCTTTGAACGTTTCAAGGATTCATTGGTTCAGTTTCCTCATCACGGCATCCCGAGATGGGTATTGTGCCGAATCATTTATGAGGGCATTAACCCAAACACTAAACAGAGCCTTGAAAACATGTGTCAAGGTACTTTTATGACCAAAGATGATGGGAAAGCTTGGAAGTATTTAGAAGAGTTCGCTGAAAAATCACTACAGTGGGAGAGTGGAACCCAACCATTGAATAGGGGTGGCGTACACCAAATAGATGTGTCCATAGGTGTTCGAGCTGAAATGGCAGCAATGCAAAAGAAGCTCGACGCTATGGAACACAAATTTGCAGCAGCCTCCCTAAACCCAGTGTCACTCCCCAAAACTGTTTGTGGGTGCTGTTCTGATCCGTCTCATTTAACGTAAGAATGTCCATTAAACTCTGCGTTTCAAGGTTACGAGCATTCTAATGCCGCATTTCAACGACCTCGAAACGATCCTTATTCTTCCACGTACAATCAGGGTTGGAGGAATCACCCGAATTTCGCTTGGAACCAAAACCAATCTCAAAACACGGTTCCAAACACGAATAATTTTCAAAGGGCTCTTCCTCCACCACAACAGCAACCTCTTCAACTCACTCAGCACCCCTATCAGTCACAAAATTTCCAAAACCAGGGCAACACTCCTGCACAGTCTAATCCTATGCAGTCCTGTTCTGACGAGTTCTCTCAATTCACTCAAACCATGAAATCACTTTTATCAAATTTCATAGAGGTTTCGACTGAGGTTAGATCTTCCGTCAGTGAGATAAAAAAAAACTCAGCGTCCCAATCTGAGAGTATCAGATCGATGGAAGCTGAAATCGCACGCCTAAAAGCCAAAATGAGTGCGAGAGAAAAAGGGAAACTCCCCTCTCAACCCCTACAGAATCCTGGGCATTACAATGTAAATGCCGTCACAACGTTGAGATCGGGAAGAGTGATGAACAATCATGTCGGGGAAGGTATTGATGATACTGAAAATCATATCAACACCCCGGCTGAGACCTTTCCACACACACACACTTCTCCTTCTGATCCTTCTTCTTCTACCATACCACCTTCTCGCGAGCCTATTCTCCATTTCCCACTAGGCTCGACACCTCAGTATAGCCCTTCTAGTTCTCCACAGACGGTCCCCATACCTCTTTTGGAACCACGTCTACCCCCTCTTCCTTCTCCTGTGATGGACCCTGCGCTTATTGCGAAAGCTCCTTATCCGAACCGGTTAAGGGCTAATAGAACGAGTCCTCATATGGAGAAAATTTTGGAAATGTTCAAACAGGTTAACATCAATATCCCTCTCCTAGATGCGATTCAACAAGTCCCCGCTTATGCGAAAATTCTTAAGGACTTGTGCACTAGGAAGAGGAAGACTCAAGTGCCGAAGAAGGTCTTCATGTCTAATAATATCAGCACTGCTTTTATACCCCAGCTTCCAAAGAAAAGAAAGGACCCAAGATGTCCTCCAATATCGATTTCGATTGGGGGTAAAAACATAAATCGTGCTCTTTTAGACCTTGGCGCAAGTGTTAACCTACTCCCTTATTCTGTCTATGAGCAATTAGGGATTGGAGAGCTGAAACCTGCTCACTGCACTCTCCAGATGGCAGACCGATCTATGACCAAACCAAGGGGTGAATTAGAGGATGTATTGATAAAGGTCGGGGAATTTGTTTTCCCTGTAGACTTCATTGTGCTCGACACACATCCTGTAGCAAACCCCCAGGGCCAAATTCCGGTGATTCTGGGTCGTCCTTTCCTTGCCACTTCCAACGCTGTTATAAACTGTAGAAATGGTTCAATGAACTTATCATTTGGAAATATGACCATTGAACTAAATATCTACAAAGTTGGAAGTCAGCCATCAGAACCCTCTGCTCATATTTTAGATGTGTGCTCTGTCCATGAGATCGCTCCAGATAGTTGTGGAGCCGAGGAACTTTGCTTTACTGATCACGATGACATTACCACATCTCTGTTCTATTTCACACATGATCTTAGTGAGGACACTTTCTCTACACTTGAGTCCTGCACTTCTGACTTTTCTCCACCCGAGTCTGTATCTTTCACAGGCTCTGAGCTTCTTTGTAAATCCAAAAATCACTCAATGATCCCTCCTTCTATCATTTCTCCGCCCGAATTAGATCTCAAAATTTTACCTTCTCACCTTAAATATGCATATCTAGGTGAGAATGAGTCTTTACCGGTTATCATATCCGCTTCTCTTGCATCAGAGCAAGAAAATGCACTTTTATCGGTATTGAGATCTAACAAAGAGGCGTTTGGTTGGAGTATGGCGGACATCAAAGGGATTAGTCCCTTGATAGTTGAACATCATATACATGTGATGGATGATGCCAGACCAACCCGAGAACCACAGAGACGGTTGAATCCCGTCATGAAGGAAGCGGTCATGAAAGAGATCGTCAAATGTTTAGATAATGGTATTATATACCTTATCTCCGATAGCCAGTGGGTGAGTCCTATACATGTCGTTCCTAAGAAATCCGGCATCACAGTTATAACCAATGAGGCAAATGAGTTGATTCAGACACGCGCCCAAACAGGGTGGCGTGTATGTATTGATTATAGAAAACTCAATGCTGCCACGAGGAAAGACCACTTTCCTCTACCATTCATTGATCAGATGCTGGAACGCTTAGTGGGACGAGAGTATTATTATTTTATGGACGGATACTCAGTCTATAATCAGGTCCCCATCGCCAAAAAGGATCAAGATAAAACCACTTTTACTTGTCCTTTTGGTACCTTTGCTTACAGTCGCATGCCCTTTGGGTTATACAATGCTCCCGCTACCTTTCAGCGGTGTATGATGGGGATATTCTCTGATATGGTAGAGAATTTTCTGGAGATCTTTATGGACGATTTCTCGATTTTTGGAGACACTTTTTCTGATTGCCTTGCGAATCTTGACGCTGTTCTTACTCGTTGCAAAGAGAAGAACTTGACTTTGAACTGGGAAAAATGCCATTTTATGGTCCAAGAAGGAATAGTCCTTGGACATGTCATTTCACAGAAAGGCATTGAGGTTGACAGAGCTAAGATAGATGTCATTCAAAACCTCCCTCATCCCAAAAGCGTCAAAGATATTCGATCTTTCCTTGGCCATGCGGGCTTTTATAGGAGATTCATTAAGGACTTTAGCAAAATTGCTAGACCTTTAACTCTTCTCCTGTCCAAGGATACGACCTTCCATTTTGACTCGGACTGCGAGACAGCTTTCGACTCACTTAAACACTCACTCACTTCAGCCCCCGTTTTATCACCACCAAATTGGGACTACCCCTTTGAGCTGATGTGTGACGCATCTGATTTTGCAGTAGGTGCAGTCTTAGGACAGCACATCGAAAAGATGCCACACGTGATATACTATGCAAGTAAGACCCTGAATGATGCGCAAATCAATTATACAACCACAGAAAAAGAACTCTTAGCGATTGTATTTGCATTAGAAAAATTCAGGCCTTACTTAATTGGCTCACCTATAGTTATGTATACTGACCATTCCGCTTTAAAACATCTTCTGGCGAAGAAAGATGCAAAAGGTCGACTAATACGTTGGATCCTTCTGTTACAAGAATTCGATCTTGTTATCAAAAATAAGAAAGGATGTGAAAACTTAGTAGCTGACCATCTTTCACACATCATTTCTTCCCCTGTGACCCTGCCGATCAATGATTCATTCCCCTGATGAACAACTCTTGAGCATATCCGCTGAACCATGGTTCAGGGATATTGTGAACTATCATGCCACGGGACTTATACCGAGCGATTGGTCAAAACAGGACAAATATCGTTTTCTTTCCCAAGTAAAACACTTTTACTGGGACGAGCCCTATTTGTTTAAATATTGTCCTGATCAGATCATTCGCCGATGTGTCCCGAATGAAGAGTTCAAGTGTGTTCTTTCATTTTGTCATGATCAGGCCTGTGGGGGTCACTTTGGTCCTAGAAAGACAGCGGAGAAGGCTTTGCAATGTGGATTTTATTGGCCGACCTTATTCAAGGACGCATTTGACTATTGCAAAACCTGTACACAATGTCAGTATACGGGTAGAATATCCCAGAGTAAAGAAATGCCTCAGCAACCCATTCTGGTTGTTGAAATATTTGATGTTTGGGGCATTGATTTTATGGGTCCTTTTCCCAACTCCTTTGGGAATTTGTACATACTGCTGGCGGTTGATTATGTCTCAATGTGGGTAGAAGCCATTCTATGTCGCACTAATGACAAGAAAGTTGTCATTAAGTTCTTGAAAGAGAATATCTTCTCGCGATTTGGACACCCACGCGCTATTATTAGCGATAATGGGACACACTTCTGCAACACGTCTTTTGAGACTCTGATGCGAAAATACTCAATCAACCACCGACTTTCTACACCCTATCATCCCCAAACAAGCGAGCAGGCTGAAATCTCAAACAGACAAATCAAACTTATCCTGGAGAAAACCGTTGCTAAAAATAGAAAAGACTGGTCGACCAAATTGACGGATGCTCTTTGGGCATTCAGGACTGCATATAAGACCAACCTAGGAATGTCTCCATATAGGATAGTGTTTGGGAAAGCATGTCATTTACCCGTCGAGATAGAGCATAAAGCATTGTGGGCTATAAAGGAAATAAATTTTGATCTAAACCTTGCTTGCAACTTTCGGAAGCTGCAACTTAATGAGCTAAGCGAACTCCGCGATGAAGCTTATGATAACGCTGTAATCACAAAGAATAGGACTAAGGTTTTTCACGATAAAAATATTTTGAGGAAAACATTTTCACCTGGTCAACAAGTCCTTCTTTATGATTCACGACTACACCTTCACGCGGGTAAGCTCCGATCTCGATGGAAGGGACCTTTTGTTGTGCGGTCTGTATACCCGCACGGGGCAGTAGAAGTAGAAAATGTTAAAAACGGCACATTTTTCAAAGTAAATGGACATAGACTTAAGCCGTATTTTTCCACTGACCCCACGGAGGAGCTCTTGTTCTTACAAGAACCAGTTTATTTGGACTAAAATTCCTCCGTCTCACCTTCATATCCTGTATATCATTGCATTATTTTTTGAATGAAGGTGAGTGAAAAGAGTAAGTTTGGGGGAAGTTCTTCACTTATATATTTTGCCCCCACTAATAATTCCCCCCAGGCTTACAGTTTTTGTAGGTATAGCGATTGGCAACAGTGAGGACACTGTTGAAAACAAGTTTGGGGGAGGTTTGTGCTTATTTTTGCATCATTTGCATCATACTTTGTATAAGCACAAAACAATTTTAAAAACCTGTAAAAATTTTCAAAATTTTCAAAAATAAAAATATTTTTTGTATATAAATAAGATAATAAAAGATTAGATAGTGAAAAATTGCATCCATGAGATTAGAAAAATTTAAGAAAACCAAGAAAATTAGAAGTTTTCTTATACGAACTAGTAATAAGTAGTTATGAGCCGTTGTCCCAAGGGTTAGTAAGATGAAAGACGTCACTAATCTGAGGATAAAAATAAGTCTTAAAAATAGTTTCTATTCTGGAAGCCAAACATTTTGAACGTTTATACCGTGCTATTTGCACTTACACACGTCTTAAAGCCTGGGATAGTAGAGGATAACTTGAAATGCTCTTGTCTTTAAGCCGATGTATGATGGAAATAAAAAGAAAAAAAATGAATAAAAAAAATATAAAGTGGTGAGAAAAATGAACACTGGTTTTGTTATCGCCGAGGGCAAATAAAAAAATATATAGCAAGGGTGCTTCTTAACCTAGTGCCCTAAGGTCAACTGGTCTGGGAGTCACTGCTATGCCTGAGGTGGTGCAAGACGAGGAAAATACACCAAGTAAGCAAGCACAGGAGTAATCGGTCGGTTAGTACCTCAAGAAGTATTAACGGTCGCATGAAAGTGTATGAGCAATCTCATCTAAATATTCATTAATTAAAAAGTACTGAGGCTGATGGGCAAGAGTATGATAGCTTGAATTGAATTCTCCGGGTGTAGGGATGTCTTTACACACACGCAGGGTGATATGATCGATGTTTGGAAGAAAGATAGGAATGAAGAATAAGACGATGTTTTATTGAGGGAGGACGTGATTTCTGACATCTTTTCATGACCATTAAGATAGGGCTCATGACAACCGAAAAGCTAGCTTAGTTGGAAACCCTAATTTTCAAGGATTTTCTTTTACAATTCTTTTCTTTAAGTGTAATATTCATGATCTACCTTTTATTATTGTATTTTGTTGGTGCAATCCGCTGAAAACCCTCAGGAGACAACACTCCTCCTACTAGGGACACCTAGAGGTTTAAAGGCTTGTTGCACGTGCTCAGTGCAATCGTGCTGCCTACGAAAGTGTACTAGATAGTTTTTCTCTTTCTTTATTTTGTACTTCTCTTTTTAATAAAACAGTTCGCTCGAGACGATCGAAATTAAGTTTGGGGGAATTTGATTAGTCAAAAATATTGCATATTTTAAGCCGGCAATTTCCTCATCATTTGCATTCATATAGAAGTGTTCGGCATTCATAATTCACATATTAGTAAAACTGTCGCAAAATATCAGATTGCATGTGTTAGACTCTAAAACCGGCACTATAAAGGAAATTGACTAAATTTCATGGCATCGCATCATCCCTACATTTGCGCAACACTTGTTTTGAGATCTGTGCAGGAAAATCCAGCAGAAAGGCCAAAATGTACAGGGTACAGCTAAAACGTTACGCCAACTCAATGATTTTAGTTCTGGCATCAACCTAAAGGGATAAAAAAAAATCAACATATCAAAGAAAGGCCCAAGTATCAACCCAAGATCACACCAGAAAGATGCAAGCTCAAGGAGCCAACATGGCCGCGAAACCGCGGCCAGAGCCTGCTTGCGGTGCGGTTCCGCGGCCGTCTTGCTACGTCAGCCCTAAATATTTGGTGCACAATGCTTCACTCAGAGCCCACATTCAGCTCATATACTTCAAATTCTAGAAGACTCCAGAGACTTCTGCCAGATCAGCAAGTTTTGAGATCAACACTAAACTAGCCTATCATTCTAGAAACTTCTTCCTAAACCCTAGCTTAAACCCTAAGCTAAGCCTAACAAACTACTTCTAGAAGTCTTTTAACAAACTTTTGGAGGGAACTCAAAGGCTTAGGGTTTGGGTGATCTATAAATAAGACCCTAGGCTCACTTGTAGGGAAGAATTCATGAGCTTGGAAAAATCAATCCATTAGTTCATTTTAGCCATTCTATCTCTTTCTTCATCTTCTTCTTCCACAAGTCTAGTGAGAGGACTTGTGTGAAACCCTAACCCTAAATTCTAATCAAAAGCTATGATCCCGAGTACCCATCAAGCAAGAAGCCTTGCAACTTTTTATGAGCCGAGCCAATCTTCAACAGAGCAAGTGGTCCATGCCGATCCGCGACTCAAGGAGCCGAGCGACGCCAATTCAACAATTTAGTTCTTCCTCTTGCAGTTCTTGAGCGACTGTAATCAAATTGTTGATATAAATAAAAGGTGATATTCTTTTATCTTGTTTACTTTAAATTCTCGCATCATGATATCTTTTCAATTCTTGAATACTTTCTGTGTGATGATGTTTGAGTAATACTCCGCTCGTCGAGGAGTCGAGACGATCAATAGAATGATGATGTAATATATCTTAAATCGATTCTTGAGTCCTATGAGTTTTGTAAACCCTAGCAAGTTCAAGAATCGACGACACAATTCGTTGCGATGCTTTCTTGATTGATATCGCTCGAGATTGGGGAGTTTCGATCGTTTCTTGAAATTGTTAGAGGCTAGAATGCAAATGATATCAACGAAAGAACAAGGGTTTAAAAGATGAAACCCTAGTTTCATCAAGAAAGCCCTAACTCTCGTCGATCATCATCAATCTAGTATCAATCCTTCGAAGGACAAGAACATGAAATCTTGAAATTACATCACGTCTATAGATCCGATCGATTCCTACGAGCCTCATTTAGATTCTTGACATTTTGGTTGGAAATATCATCGAAACACCGATTCTTGATTTGTTTATCAGTTTTTGATTCTTGATTAAACATCGTGACACCTGAATCAATCAATAAATTCTTGAATCATGTTTTCTTTCCTTTTCGATTAACTTTTCGATTCAAACAAACTAAATACAGAAACGAATCGCACAATCCCTGTGGACGATCCGCACTTGCTAACGAAATCTACACGACACCGTTATTGATTGCGGTCAAATCTAATACTTTGGTTGTGAATTCTTTACAATTTTCTACATTACACAATCCGGAAAATTAAACCAATCATATGCCCTAGAGGCCAGTATTTTACACATGATGTATATTATATTGGATGCTTGGACATATATAGAGAGGACTTTCTTGCTCGATATGATAGTAAGCTATCTGGTTGCTCTTTACTTTAACATGCATACTTGTCTCTTTATACTGTCTTATTGTTACATGTTAGTAAAGCCCTTAGGATGTGTGGTTGACTACTTGGACTATGATGCGGATCATACTAGTGGGGACATGGTAGTCCATAAGTACATCCTTCAAGGTCTCTAGTCGTGGGTGTATCTAGACGGGGCATTGATATACCAGTGTAGACTAGCGTATATGCTTCTTGACCCATGAGATGGGCGATGGATGATCCCATATCCATTGGTGTTTGACATCAGATATGGTATATGGGTGCTCGGTGGAGACTGGGTACACTGGACGGACTCGTCGAGAACTCCCAGATAGTATTATACCTCACGTCAGATGGCAGTTCTCTAGTGACACTTGTGCAGGTTAGTCTGTAGACCCGAGATCGTCATGGAGTCTCGTGTGATTCCCACTGTGCTTTGATTTCCACCTTACCACGTCCATGAAGGCGTGCAAAATGGTGGTTTTTGGGTACAGTCCCGAGTCACATGGAGGCAATGAGCGATAGGAGGGGTTTTGTCTCTCCCGGTATTGGGGGTTGATGTTGCGCTGTGCTCGATTGGCCGTAACAGGGAAGTCCCTGGCCAGGGCTGATTCAGAGATTTACTGGTAAGTGTTAACAGTAGTTTCTCGACCCGTTATGAGCCTCATATCGGCATGACTTATCGGTTATTGGGGTCTGACGTTTACCACCCCTAGACTTGATATGCGACATATCAGACGAGGAGACCGGACTGTACGGGAAGTGTTACCGGCAGGCTTTTTACAGGAGTTGGAGCGGTCTTGCTTGCTGATCTTCTGATCGCTCAATACCCGGGTTGCCGTTACGTCCAGCTAGTACCGCTGACGGCTTGTGGGTGCTTGATGTGATTATCACCTACTGCGGGCGTATTGACGAGTCTTTAGAGTCCTACATAGTGGTTTTTCTGGCTCAGGCAAAATGAAATAGGAGCACGTATGTGATATGTGCGGGACCGAGAATAATGCGTGTATGTGATACCGTATTTTATTCTCGCGACTTTTTGTATCGGTCGGTTATATATGATATGACCGGGTTATCGAATCAAGTGTTGATTCGATAATTCGATACGATGAATGTTAGTTGGTTATATGAGATATGACCGGATTATTAAGTCAAGTGTTGATTTAATAATTAAGTGTATAATTCTATATTAGATATACTGGTTTATATTTACTAACACAAGTTCACTTAGGGTTTTTTCCTCACATGTACACATTTTTACTATATATGATATATATGAAAATGTGTTGTATTTTTGTATCATTGTTGATGATACACTATACATGGGTGTATGAGACTTACATTATGCTAATTTTTATTTAGGGTTTTTAATATCTAAAGTAATTAAAAAATCAAGTGGAGGATTAGAAAATGCATGAAGCTTGTGGAAGCTTGTGGATGCATTGACTAATTCAACTTGGTTTTGTTTTTACTGTGGATATTTCTTAACCCAACCATAAAGATTAGCTTAGGGTTAAGTATCTACAAGGATTAGTATATGATACTCACTCACCATGCTTACCCTTCTCACTTGATCATTATCCTTTCCTCTTTCTTTTGTTCATCTTCTTCATTGAGCAAAAGAGAAAGAAAACTAGGGTTTTGAAAAGAGAGCAAAAGATTGTGAGATATAAAATTCCAAAGAGAACCAACTTCCTATTTCTCCATCCTCTACTAGACTAGCATTCTAGTTTAGGGTGTTTACTTCACTAATTCTCTAGTTAGTGAAGTAGGAGCTTGAGTTGGAATTCCCTCGACGTAGATCTTCTTCGGCCTCGGAGACTTCAAGCAAGGTCGCATCTTTCGCCTCGTGAAGCCATGCAAGAGTCCGGGAGAACCTTGATCGCAGCGAAGGGACTTCATCAAGGAGCTTTAGAAGTGATGGACCGATCTACAAAGGTTGTATGTCGTATTCCTTTTAGAGTAAAGATGTTTACTTGCTAATTGTTTCGCCTAAACTCTAATATACGATCTTGCTTAGTGTTATTCGGCATATAAAAATTTAATTTTGGCATGGTCGATGCCTAGTAGAGCCTTGTTAGTGTGCCTAGTAACCCTACACATTGTACGTATATACGCGATATGTACATTTATTTACATGGATTGTGTCATGTTTGATGATACATATAAGATGGGTGTATGAGATTAACACATTGGTCGGGTTAAGTTAGGGTTTCTATTTATGTTAATCTAATTCAAAAGAGATTGAGTTTGTTATGCTAAAGTTTGCACAAAAGCTTATTGATTAGCTTATGGATAAACTTTGACAAAGTCAACCCTTTTGTCTAGTTTAAGATATTTATCAAACCCAATCTTTAACCATAGCCATGAGTTAATTCTCTACATGAGTTAGCCATGAGGGCTTAACTCAACCAAAGGTGCAATAATTCATTTGGATGAATTATTCACAAGTCTTCTTCTTCTTCTTCAAGCTTCATGAAAAAGCTTGCTAGCTTCAATGGAGTTTTGAGATAAAATGTGAGAAAATAAATTCTAAAGTGAGCCTACCTCCTACTTCTTCATCCTCTACCACTTTCCATGTAGTAGAGTGTGTTCTCTTCACAAAGTTCATGACCTAGTGAAGGAATGGCTTGATTCAGTGTCTCCTCGACGTAGATCATCTTTGGCCTCGAAGTCATCGAAGCAAGCACGTTCGTTTCTTCGCGGGAGCCTCTCTAGAGTCCGGACGATCATGATCGCAGCGAAGGGACTACTACACGGAGCTATTGAAGTGAAGGACCGGACTACAAAGGTTGCAATCCGAAACTATTAGTAGTAAAGTTGTTTACTTGCTTATTATTTTCGCATAATCTCTAGTATACGATCTTGGTTAGGGTTGTTCGGCACGTCTAAAATTTAAATCGGCCATGGTTGATGCCTTGTAGACCATTGTGAGAGTGCCTAGTAACCCTACACACACACACCCAAACTTGAGTTAAACAATTTTAAGCTTTGAAAATCAGAAGAGGGGGTCAAAATTACTGGTCAATGCCAAGCTTTGCAAAGGCCAAAGGTCAACACCAACCATTCGAAGATTTTATCAGTGAAACGCACCGGTTGGTGGAAGAACGTGTTGTAGAGAGCCAGGAAGAAATGGGGAAAAGATAAGTGTTGGAATAGAATGTGTTTGCGTCTCGTTTTAGAGAGACAACACAGTGATTGTGATGATGGATTACTCGCATTCTCATGACTGTCAAGAAGAAGGGGTGGAGGTTCAATTTCTTTTTGGAGTTGATTCATCTCAACACCCGTGTTTGCTAAAAATGTGAGTTTATCAGTGAAGCTTTCATCGATATCCCGAAAAATAATGTCATCAGAAAGAGCGGGATGATACTCAGACTCCGTGAAAGGTTCAAAATAGACATTAGATGTTGACCCGGACAACTCAAAAGAAGGGTCCGTATGTATATGATACATATCTGGGTAAAAAAACAACGTATAAAGGAAGTCTGGATCAGTATCGTGAAGCTGATCAAATTTGCTGCTGTCGACAACCATTAATTCGACAGAACATACTCGAGCATGAGGATCGGGGGGTTGACTTCCCATCTTGTAAATGTTGAGCTCAATTGACATATTCCCGAACGATAGGGTCATAGAACCGTTTCGATAATTGATTACAGCGTTGGAAGTCGCCAAAAAGGGTCGACCGAGAATCACCGGAATTTGGTTCTGTGGGTTTGCTACAGGTTGTGTATCTAGAACAATAAAGTCCATAGGGAATATAAATTCCCCGACATTTATCAACACATCTTCTAACATACCCCTTGGCTTGGTGATCGATCGGTCTGCCATCTGTGAAGTGCATTGCTATGGTTTTAACTCTCCGATACCCAATTGCTCATACACAGAATATGAAAGCAAGTTAACACTAGCACCAAGGTCAAGAAAAGCTCGGTTAACATTTTTACCCCCAAAAGAAATAGAAATTGTAGGACAGCCAGGGTCCATACGTTTCCTTAGTAATTGTTGGGGAAAAGCAGTGTTTACAGTACTCGACATGAACACTTTTTCGGCACTTGAGTCTTCCTCTTCCTAGTTCACAAGTTCTTAAGTATTTTCGCATAAGACGGAACTTATTGTATAGCATCTAGGAGAGGGATGTTGATGTTAACTTGCTTAAACATGTCCACAATCTTCTCCATTTGTGCATTCGGTTTAATGGACCTCAACTTATCTAGAAATGGGGCTTTATCAATAAGTGTTGAGTCCAACATCTGTGGAGAAGTTTGTGGGGGTGGAAAGGATGAAGTGGGTGGAGGGTTCGAGGCTTGGGGAAAACGGAGAATAGGCTCAAAAGAAAAAGGTAAACTAGACGAAATAGGGTAAGAAGTAGAAGTGGGAGTGGAAGTGGAAGTGGAAGTCGGGGGTTCAATTGATTCCTCATTATCGATTTGTTCACCAACATGATTATCTAGCACTCTTCCAGATCTCAACGTGGTAATAGCACTCACATCTTTAAAATGCGAGGGTCCAGGATCAGATGAGGGTTGAGATAGAGGTTTCCTTTTTTCTCTCGCACTCATTTCGGCTGTTAACTGTGCAATTTATGCTTCCATCGATTTAATAATCTCACCTTGGGAGGCGGAGGTTTTCTTTATGTCACGACCCGAAATAGCACGTGACTGGCTCTTGAATTATATCAAGTCTATAGGACCCCATCTAATTCAAGTAAGCCAAAAGCCAAGAAATCTAAAACCATTATAGGTAAGAAGAAACTTATTTCAAAACAATTGGTTTTAATAGGATAATCCGAATATGTATTTTTAAAGTCACAAATCCTTTCTGAAAATTTCGGCAGATTTTCCTTTGTAACAACTGGCCCCGAACGGGGTACAACATGAATAGTATACGAAATGATAAAAGGCATCCCCAAGCGGGAGCTAGCACTTCGTCAATCGACGGTCACAACCATGTTAGCAATATAATATACAACGCCGAAGGGCGAGGATCAAAGCTTAAAAGGAAACTCAAAACATCAATGAAAACCATAATAATACAACGCGCGACTCTAAGGTCGAAAGAAATTGTAAGTGCACGGTAGCGCCCCGGCCGTCTGTCCGAGGCCAAAATGCGGAAACGAAACTTTTTCAAAACTAGAAAACCGGCGCTACCACGTACTATAAACCCGGATTGGACCATTAACCTATTACTAGCTAACTAGAGAAAGGGTAGAGAGCTATACCGAGCGATCCGTATCCTTCGGTCTTCGTCCACCATCCCGATCACCCCACGGCATCTCCGGTCTCGATCTCCTCGTCGGAAAGGGCATCACATCATCGAGTCCTTTTACAGGCTCTCACCTCTGAACTGAGGAAATTTGGACACGGAGTTGGCAAGACGACGTGTCCAAGATTTCTGTAGAATGTACGTAGATCACTATGTCTCAAGGGTTAGTGAAGTTGCCATTCTGGTGGTGAAGGTGGAAATGAGCTTGTTGGAATTTTTCTTTTCAAAGCAAATGAATCAAAACCTCACACAAAGAATGGGGCTCCCCAAATGGCTCTCGGCCATGGATCAAGAATGAGGAGGAGAGAGGGTTAGCACAAAGAATATGAGTGGTTATCACTAGGAGAAAATGTCATACCCAAGTCCTTTCCAAATCCAATCACATTAATGCAAAGAAATGATTCAATCTTTATCTAGAAAGCCAAAGAACTTGCTGGAAAAGCACTGGAGCCCAAGTACCATAAAAAAACCCTCACTTTACAAAATGCCACTTTGCAAATAAGCCCCTCACATCAATTTTCAGCCAAAGAAAGAAAGAAAGGAAAATGGCCGAAAATGGAAAGCAAACTGGCAACTTCAAAAAAACGATCCCGTAATAAATTACAAGAAAACCCCGCGACTGTATATAAATACCCATATTTGTATTCCGACCGAATACAAATGCAATGAGACAAAATCTACACTGTATAATACTAGGATCCGGCTTAAACCAAAGCCCGCTAGTATTATCCGTCCGATCATGATCCGTGCTATACCGCACATATATGATCGGACCCTGCCATAAATCCATGCGGCCTCTACAACGTTTCACCCGAAACTTGAGAAACTGTCTGTGGGGGACTCTAAAGACTCGTCAATACTTTTGCTGTGGATTTAACCAATAGCACATCAGAGGTATTAGCCATACGTAACGGGCTACCAAGTATTGACCAAAAAGGACGTTGATGAGCGAACTCATCCTGACACCCTACTGAGCCTGTCAGTGACAATATCCGTACAGTCCGTTCCGTTCGTCTATGAGCATCGCATGTCGGGCCTAGGGGTTGGTAAATGTCAGACCCCCAAAAGAGGTACAAGTCGTGTCGGAGTGTAGCACAGAACACCCTGAGAAACTACTGGAATACCTACAAGTAAATCTCCTGCCTTGGCTAAGGACTTCGTGTAATAGCTCTCCTAGACACAGCGCAACCTCACCCCCAATACCGGGATAGACAAACCCCTGCAGATCCGCTTACTGCCTCCCTGTGGCTCGGGACTGTACCCAACTAAAACCTGTTTGCACGACTCGTTATAGCCGTGGTAGGGTAGTAATCAAAGTACAGTAGGAACTAACATGAGATAAATGACGATCTCAGGTCGATGAACTAACCTGTACACATGTCACAAGGGAACTGCTATCTAACGTCAGGTGTAATACCAACTAGCATGTTCCCGGCGAGTCCTGTCCGTTGTACTCATAACCCAATAAGCACCTGTATACATCTTAGGTGAACCAACTGACACCAGTGGCTTGTGAGACCAGCCACCGCCCCTTGTCGGGGTTTCGACTGTATACACTAGTCTACTCTGGAGTATCGATGCCCTGTCTCGAAAACTCCCACGACTAGGTACCTTTTAAGGATGTGCTTATAGACCCCAGCTCCCACGTATATGATCGCCATCATACTGCTGGCCGTCAAGCAAGAATCCTAAGGGCTCTATCAACGTGTAATAGGGACCTGTAAGGTCACCTAAAGAAGTACATGATGATAAAGATAAACCAGATAGCATACTATCATCTTGAGTAAGACGGTCCTACCGGTATAGGTCTTCCCTCAATCATTGCAATCACGTGCCTGTGATCCAATAATTGACTCTGAGGGCACTATATCCAATAATCTCCCACTTGCACCCAAGGCTAATTATTTCGTTGTCGCGTACTCACAGCCCGTGTGATACCGAACACCTAACTCCTCTACTAATCAGTCTCACAAAGCCCATTTGCGAAACTATTACGTTCGAGGAATAGCCTTAGTGAGTGGATCCGCCCTGATGTTTCTTTCTATGTCTCTCTTTATCTTAAGTTCGCGGAGAAAGCCATCTCCCAAAATGAGCAATACCTGTCTTAGAATATGTCTGGATATCTGATGGGACCTAGTTCATAAATGAACTCCAAATCCAAACTTCTTAGACTGTATCGTCAACTGAAACCAATCAGTATCCTGCGCCATGCCTCCCTCAGTATCATCTTGGACCACCTGTCCAAAATACTGCCCCTCGTCAGAGGGAAAACTATAACTCTGACAGCCACTCTGTCATCCAGGTCACCTTGGAAGCCTGGAACGATAACTGTGTTAGTTATATGTATTCCCTAGAGGCCATTACTGTACATTGGATGTATAATGTAGTGGATGCTGGGACATATATAGGTAGGACTTTCTTGCTCGACATGATAGTACGCTATCTGGTTGCTCTTTATCTTAACGTGTATACTTTCTGTCTCTCTGTTACATGTTGATAAAGCCCTTAGGATGTGTACTCGACTTCCAGGACTGTGATGCAGATCATACTAGTGGGGCCTGGATAGTCCATGAGTACATCCTTCAATGTTCCTAGTCGAGGGAATATCGAGACGGGGCATCGATATTCCAGAGTAGACTAGCGTATATCTTCTCGACCCATGCGATGGGCGATGGATGATCCCATATCCATTGGTGTTTGACATCAGAGATGGTATATGGGTGCTCAGTGGAGACTGGGTACACTGAACGGACTCGCCGAGAACTCCCAGATGGTATTATACCTCACGTCAGATGGCAGTTCTCTGGTGACACTGGTACAGCTTAGTCTGTTGACCCGAGATCGTCATAGAGTCTTGTGTGTCTCCCACGGTGCTTTGATTTCCACCCTACCATGGCTCTACTGAGTCGTGCAAACAGGTGGTTTTTGGGTACAGTCCCGATTCACATGGAGGCAATGAGCGATAAGAGGGGATTCGTCTCTCCCGGTATTGGGTGTTGATGTTGCGCTATGCACGACTGGCCATAACAGGAAATCCCTGGCCAGGGTTGCAGTGATCTACTGGTAAGTGTTATCAGTAGTTTCACACATGTTATGGACCTCACGTCGGCATGACTTATCGAGCTATTGGGGTCTGACGTTTTCCACCCCTAGGCGAGATATGCGACATATCAGACAAACAGACCGGACTTTACGGTAAGTGTTACTGGTTGGATTCACAGGAGTATGAGCGGGCTTGCTCGTCGATCTTATGATCGCTCAATACCCGGGTGGCCGTTACGTTTGACAGACCGCTTGCGGCTTGTGGTTGTTTGATATGATCATCATCTGCTGCCGGCTTATTGACGAGTCTTTAGAGTCCTACACAGAGGTTTCCTGGCTCAAGCGAAACGAAATAGGAGCGCATATGAGATATGTGCAGGACCGAGAATAATGCGTGTATGTGATACCGTATTACATTCTCGCGATGAATGTATCGATTGGTTGTATGCGATATAACCTAGTTATCGAATCGAAGATTGATTCGATAAGCCGATACATTGGATACTAGTCGGTTATATGCGATATGACCGGATCATTAAATCAAGTATTGATTTAATGATTTAATGTATAATTATATATTTGATATATTACTTTGCATTAACTAGTATTGGTTCACTTTAAAAGGATTTTCTCACTTGAAATACACAAGTTGTATATGTGATATACTTTTGTGCACAAGATTGTATCATGTTTGATGATACATGCTAGTTTGGGTGTATGTTTAGTTTAAATCATGTTTAAGTGAATGGTTAGGGTTTTATAATCTTCTCTTGATTATTTAGTTTATTTATTTATTCATTTATTTGTTTATTTCCTTTTAAGGCAAGAAAAGAAATGGTTGCTTTTTGGATTTACTTGAAGCTTCATGAAGCTTTGAAAAAGTTCAACCATTTTTGTTTCTTTGCCTAACCTAACCATTCACCTAACCTTGGTTTATTCTCTACACATAACCATGGTTGCAATATGATACTTATCATATTATCATCTTCATCTTCTTCTTCTTCTTCAAGAATAAAACTATGCCACCATCAATGGCAACTTGAGAATAAGAGTGAGAAATCCAATTCTAAAGTGAACTCACTTCCTATTTCTTCATCCTCTACCTCTTGCCAAGTAGTATAGGGTGTTTTCTTCACAAGTTTCATGACTTGGTGAAGTGGGAGTTTGATCTTGTGATGCCTCGACGTAGATCATCTTCGGCATCGAAGCCGACGACCAAGCCCGCCCATTTCTCCGATGAAGACGATGCTAGAGTCCGGGATCCGATTTGGACAGCGGAGGGACATCATCGCGGAGCTTAGGAAGTGGTGGATCGGATCTACAAAGGTTGTATCCCCTTTCCTTTTAAGTTAAAGTCGTTAACTTGCATCGCATAGCCTATAAATCTAGTTAACGATCCGTATTAGGGTTTGTAGGCACATGTAAAATTTGAATTAGCCATGTTTGATGCCTTGTGAGACTTCATTAGTGTGTCTAGGAACCCTACAAACTGTCTCCCGAAGGAGGATGCCGTTATCATATCCCTAGAACATCCACTTATGTTCTAAAACTGCTTCCGAACGTTTCCCCAGGATAGGATTAATATCAACTTATTGCATCGAGTGCAAAAATAATATCTGGTGTGATACTTGACATCTCATGATTGATTTAATTTCCTAAGCAAGTGATCTGCCAATCATGCACATCCCTCTTCCCTTTAGTCTGTAAGACACCTTTAGAGAGGGTGACACCATCACCTGCAGGTACACTACCATGCCAGGAGTCATCCATTCTAAAACACCTTTAGAATGATGTCTAAGTACCCTGATTGGGACACTTCCCAAATCTAGATCTAAAACCATAGATCTAGTAACCAGAATATTTGATATAATATCCAATTCCCATGTGGAGAAACCACTGTGTGACAACCAACGTATAACCGATCGTAGTATAGGAATTTCACTTCCTACTCTGTGTATGTCATCCAAATACCAGGATATCACACCCTACTACCTTCTTAACAGATCCATCCCCTATTCTGCTGAAGTCAAACCTATGGCTGTCATATCAGAAATAGATGATCTATCTCCGCTATATCTGCTTTAGTCCATAAATAGACATAAGCTACTTATCCACTATGCTTCCGCTGCTCCCACTGATTATGACAACCCTCTGGCAGAGTCATATACACGTGCACTTCTAAAGCTAGTTTAGAACGACGATATACTCATCCTCCGGCCGGGACTCACAGTCTGGAACAACAGCAATGGCAAGTCTGGGTAAACAAGAACCTCCCTGTCACCGTCCTTGAGGCTACCAGAGTACCTCTCGGGTGCCTGAGGTTACCCACCATATCTGTGGAGTGGCCAATGGAACGTCAAACCAGATTGAATCTTTAGGTCCTTATCAAATTTTCAGTAATCGTTTGCGGTTCTAGAATCACTTCCAGTTCTACCATACTCCCACTACTGTTTTACGAAAAAATCTATTTTACTAAAACTGTGGCGAGTCAAGAACAATATCACTATTGATCTTCCAGATGGTAGAAAGTCAACCCTCGTCATAGCCCGGGTCAACCCACAAACAGCCATTACAAAAACGTGCCTTGAGTTATCCAGAGTCTGGTATTAAGCATAAGCCGGACAACTCCCCGTACCTTAACAATATTAAGATATGAACTATTCTATATCCAATATAGAAACAGAGGCACTGATTTAATTGGAACCAGATTCAAATCATTCAGCGGTCTCCAGTGCATGTCAACTAAATAGAAAGAGGCCGAACAACATTACTCAACTTAGGAGTGCTTCCAATTATGAGTAACCTGAAAGAGAAGAAAGCTCTCTTAATCATTACTATCTTCTGAATACCATACACAAGTATCTATATCTTCGATCACCTTGAAGAATCCTGATACTTGCAACACCTGGTTCTCTACTTTATCATTATACCTATAACTTCTCAAAACTTAGACCTTGCATTTCTACGAAACACATGTCCAAGAACTAGAGAAGTCACAAGTAAACAGAACATAGTATGAGTACCAACCTCTCTGTCCTCATGGACACTGGACAACATACAATACTCTGTACAAGTCCCTTGAGTCTAATAACTCATTCCCTGTGTGTCGTAGGTTGAAAACTGTACTTATGATTAAGAAGAATTACACCGCTGTTTAATGCTCCTTACCTAATCATCCACTGATACAGGTAAATGTCATAGACATAATTTCAAAAAGTTATATCTCACTTTATAAAAATAAATGTACAGATATATCAATTTGAAATTGGTGCATTATAACGGATATTCAAAACCAAATATTTGCCGTCCGGCAAACAGCCCAGGCGATTTCCTCAAATATCACCAATTACAACAAATTCCGATATAACGAGGATGATCACCTAATTCCAAATAACTCACTCCCACTCATCATCTGTAAAACCATACAGATGTGAGAATCATACCTGGTAAATACATACCCTGGAGTAAGTGTCTAATTAGGAAATCAGTTTTCTTTTAACAGTACACAATGAAACTGAAACATTGAAATGTTTCGTAGGGGTATCCCTAGTAATGCATCTTCCATTATCCATATTCACAACTGTAACCGTATATTTCTTTGCCATCTCTCCAAATCGCTTTATTTGCCTTTAGTCATTACCTTCTGTACACCCTCTTAAGCTAAATCGTTTTCTTCCTTCCCTACCATTCGGCACCAGCCTATGGTTTGGAAGAAGACTATCCAATAAGCATAATGGGTGTACTTTCCTAATCCTAGGAGCACTCGCAACCTGAGAGAAGGTAAAGATAAAAGACAACTGAATAAACCTTATTCCTATTTCTCCTGAACCAGAATCCATCCCCGAACTGGAACAAGTTCCTTCAAGTTCGTATATAACCATAAGATGGAGTATCCAATAAACTGTGGATCTTCGTAGTGATATGGAGTGTTCTGGAGAAATACAAAGGTGATGTAGGTTGGCGAAGAAATACTTGGTTTGGTCGTGAATAGCAGTCGCAATTTACTTTGCCCTCTTACTAATCCCTTTATTTGTCTTTACTTAATACCTTCTGTATACCTTCGTTAGGCTAATTGGTTTTCTTCATTCCCCACCGTTCGGCACCTGCCTATGGTTTGGAAGAAGACTATCCAATAAGCGTAATAGGTGTACTGTCCTAATCTAAGGAGCACTCGCAACCTGAGAGAAGGTAAAAGGAAAAGACAACTGAATAGTCCTATTCTTTTTCTCCAGAACCAGAAACCATCCTCGAATTTGGAACAAGTTCCTTCGAGTTCGTATATAACCATACGATGGTTTTATCCAAAGGAAGTGGACGTTCGTAGTAATACGGGGTGTTCTGGAGAAAAGGGTAAAAGTAGGAGTGGCAATGAGGTATGCAACTCTGACAATCCAAAAGCCGGTGTTTAAGAAGGTTTGGTTAACTTGGTCACTGAGTCATAGTCATGGGTCGGGCCATGGTCGCTGCCAAAGAGAGAAAGAAAAGAAACACTCTGCGTGCACTCTAACCTAGATCAGAATGGTTATCACTTTATCTAATCAGGAAGCCTCCCACTGTAACCTCAAATTCTCCTCCAAACCTGAAAGAATAATTAGTCGGGATCACCCAAGGAGTAAACCAACTCATCAGTGGGAATCGGGATCCAACTATCATCGCATGATAACGTGATGGAATCCACTCACGTTATCATACTCCAGAAGGTATGCGCATATCTGGCAAGTTTCAGTTTCTTTAGAAACTCCCGATGTGATTTTTACCCCATGATTTTATGACCTTGACGAAGTCCAACATATCATAAGTCACATGTCAAGTTCTACCCGTCATTATCCTGGTTAATTTGAACCCACCCGTACCTACCCTTGACTTTGGCCAACAAGGCAGTACGACTGTCCCAAACCAACGCATCTATCTATGCAGCAGAAAAGTAACAAATAGCTACCATACACTATGCCTTGACGAAGGCCAACATACATAGTATGAATACTAAGTGCTACCTTTCTGAAATGATGGAGGGCAACGAATGGTTTTTGGCGAAAAACCTTTAACATAATGAACTTGATATCGTTGAAGGAACCGGATAGCTTTATATAAAAATATAGTGGCGAAAACTTTTGCTAAAGAGGTTACTCCTGGTGAAGGGATCTCGGCTCTTTCGCCGTAGAATGAGGTGCAGGATATTCCAACTGAATACCACGATGCAAAGAAAAAGTAATCGCCTATAGTGAAGTTATTACCCTGACGCAAACTTCTGTCCAAGGGGTTGTTAGTTATATGTATGCCTTAGAGGCCATTACTGTACATTGGATGTATATTGTAGTGGATGCTGGGACATATATAGGGAGGACTTTCTTGCTCGACATGATAGTATACTATCTGGTTACTCTTTACCTTAACGTGTACACTGATAGTCTCTCTGTTACATGTTGGTAAAGCCCTTAGGATGTGTACTTGACTACCTGGACTATGATGCGGATCATACTAGTGGGGACATGGTAGTCCATAAGTGCATCCTTCAAAGTCCCTAGTCGTGGGTATATCGAGACGGGGCATCGATATACCAGAGTAGACTAGCGTATACCTTCTCGACCCATATAGATGGGCGATGGATGATCCCATATCAATTGGTGTTTGACATCAGAGATGATATACGGGTGCTCAGTGGAGACTGGGTACACTGGACGGACTCGCCGAGAACTCCCAGATGGTATTATACCTTACGTCAGATGGCAGTTCTCTGGTGACACTGGTACAGAGTAGTCTGTTGACCCGAGATCGTCATGGAGTCTTGTGTGGTTCCCACTGTGCTTTGATTTCCATCTTACCACGTCCAAGAGGGCGTGCAAAATGGTGGTTTTTGGGTACAGTCCCGAATCACATGGAGTCAATGAGCGATAGGAGGGGATTCGTCTCTCCCGGTATAGGGAGTTGATGTTGCGCTGTGTTCGATTGGCTATAACCGGAAATCCCTGGCCAGGGTTGCTGAGATTTACTGGTAAGTGTTACCAGTAGTTTCTCGAAATGTTATAGACCTCATATCGACACGACTTATCGAGCTATTGGGGTCTGACGTTTACCACCCCTAGGCAAGATATGCGACATATCAGACGATCAGACCGGACTGTACGGTAAGTGTTACTGGTTGGATTCACAGGAGTGTGAGCGGGCTTGCTCGTCGATCTTCTGATCGCTCAATACCCGGGTGGCCGTTACGTTTAGCATACCGCTTGCGGCTTGTGGGTGCTTGATATGATCATCATCTGCTGCCGGCGTATTGACGAGTCTTTAGAGTCCTACACAGAGGTTTCCTGGCTCAAGCGAAATGAAATAGGAGCGCATATGAGATATGTGCGGGACCGAGAATAATGCGTGTATGTGATACCGCATTCTATTCTCGCGATGAATGTGTCGAATGGTTATATACGATATAACCTAGTTATCGAATCGAGGATTGATTCGATAAGCCGATACATTGGATACCGGTCGGTTATATGCGATATGACCGGATCATTGAATCAAGTGTTGATTTAATGATCTAATGCATAATTATATATTTGATATATTGGATTGCATTAACTAGTATTGGTGCACTTTAAATGGATTTTTTCACTCGCTTGTGCACATTGTATATGTGATATATTTTTTGTGCACTTGATTGTATCATGTTTGATGATACATGATTGTGTAAAGAGTTAAACCTTAGTTAAGTAAATGGTTAGGGTTTTTATATATTTATACTTTCTTTTATCTTTTAATTTGGATTAAAAGAAATGAGAAAAGAAAAACAAAAGGGTTGCTTTCAACATGAAGCTTGTTGAAGCTTCATGAAGCTTTGACCAAAGTGACTCTTTTATCTTCATCTCCTAAACCCTAACCATTCATTTAACCTAAGTTAATTCTCTACACTTTACCATGGTTAAAATTATGATAAGAATTCATTTTCTTTTCTTTTTGATTATTCTTATGATAACATTATCTTCTTCTTCTTCTTCTTCTTCTTCTTCTTCAAGATGAAGAAGCTTGACTTCATCAATGGTGGATTGATGAAATGAGTGAGAAATCCAATTCTAAAGTGAACCCACCTCCTATTTCTTCATCCTCTACCTCTTGCCAAGTAGTAGAGGGTGTTTCCTTCACAAGTTTTCATGGCTTGGTGAAGGTGGAGCTTGATCTAGTGATGCCTCGACGTAGATCATCTTCGGCATCGACATCGACGACCTAGCCCGCCCATTTCTCCGACGAAGCCGACGCAAGAGTCCGGGATCCGATTTGGACAGCGGAGGGACATCGTTGCGGAGCTATGGAGGTGGAGCACCGGATCTACAAAGGTTGTATTTTCGTTCACTTAGTTAAGTTGTTAACTAGTTGCATCGGTTTCGCCTAAACTTCTAGCCAACGATCCGTATTAGGGTTTCTCGGCACCGTATTTTTTAAAAATTGGCATGGTTGATGCCTTGTGAGACCTCTTGAGAGTGCCTAGGAACCCTACAGTGGTATCAGAGCCTAGCTAGAGCCTTAGGCGATACTTAGACGGAATTAGAAGTCCGATCGGACCGAAACCCAAACCCTAAAATGCTCTCTGTACATTTTTGAAATTCGTGGATTTTTGTGAATTAAAAATATACAGAAAAGTAAGCAGGAAAAACTAAGAATTACTGTGAAGTTTGGGCCCCTAATTCCATAATTCGACCGCGGAACCGCGGCCAAATCAGGGGTTTGGCGGCGCTTCCGCGGCCTAAATTTGGATTTAGTCCCTCAAATTTCATATATTTATTCTTAGGTCCTTTCTTGGCAATTTTTTATGTGAATTTTTTAATTCCACTCAAGTGTTGAGTTTTCTAGGGTTTTATTGGGGATTCGTTAATTTGATCGGATAATTTAACTTCGTTTATGTTTTTCCGGATATTTTAGAAACTGTTAAAAAGTTCGACCGGATATAAATACCCACTTTTTCCCCTGCCGGGAAATTTCCAAGTGTTGGATTTTTCCATGGTTTAAAGACGTTCTAAGTAGTGCAAGTAACACGATGGACCCTCTAGAAGACAACAAACCTTAACTCGATTATGTGACCATCTTGAACTGCCCTTTGAACCTTAGGGTTTGGGGCAGTACGGCGTGCCACATGTGAGGCGTTGGCTTGACCCTTCTACGGCTGGACCGTTGGTACTGAGGCACGAACTGAATGTTGTTAGACTTATTTCATGTGTTGAGCTGTATCGGGAAAACTTGGGTGTTCGATTGTTCGATCGAAAAGTTTAACATTTTTTATTTATCTGGAATGTGATACAATAATTGGAATTCACAAGTAGTTATGAGATAACTGAATGAATGTTATAAATCAAGCACTTTAGTCTCACTTGATCGGTTGCCACGGAGTTTTGATGTGATCAAAAGTCCGTCGCAATCACGTAGCGTACGTGGATACTCGCCGGGTAAACTTAATAGACAGCTACACCCCATAGCCCCGACCAAGTGACTGTAGGAGAACCCCGTCGCCGAAAGCATCCATTCGGGTGCTCGCGGCAGCGGTGTTCCGCCTTGGTGCACTTCGTCGACGGTATCGGGGGTGCGGCCGTCTACTGAAGTTTGCGACGAGCATTCGATCAGGATGTCGGGAATCTTGTTGAATTGCCCGACTTGGTATTGAAAAGTGTTTTCGATTTTGAGACTAAAATGCGGGGTTTATAATTGTTAGGCATGCGATGTCTAAAGAATTCATTTGATTAGGCATGCGATGTCTATGCAGGTTGCGGATTCCAACTGTTGTAGTTTTACACTTTCTTTTCTGTGACCGTAAGTGTAATATGTGATATCGCCGGTTTCGTTGCTATATGTCAACGACAATTGGGATGGACATATTTACTTACGTTGATGACATGTGATGTTATGTGTTGCTGGATATGTTATATTGGATCGTCGTGTTTGAATAGCCGGGGGTTTTTATGTGAGATGAGTGTTTTTCATTTTCATTCATGTAAAAACTTGTATGTAATATTCTTTTATTTGGGGCACTTCCAGGTTGCGGAAGTTGTCACCCTTTGTATATTATTTACTTTTCCGCACTAGGATAGACCCAAGGAGGGGAGCACAAGTTACCGGGTTCTGGAGTCCAGTGGGAGACCAACTCGAGGAGTCGAGTCCGGGTCTCCTAACTCTAGAATTGGTATGGTTGCTTGCCGCTCTCATAGGGGTCTAGGGGTGTGGGTTTGGCGATTCATCACGACCGTGGAATCCGTGTTTTATACTGGCTCGTATTGAAAACACGGACGTCCTAGTATATCCAATATTTCATATGTTTCTTCTGCTGCGATATCTGTGATGTGATCATGAGATGTTCTGTGATAGATACAGTATATAGTATATATGATATATTATATAGACGTTACTTATGTTTTACACCCGTGCTAGCCCTGCCCCGCTCTGCCGTTAGTTACCTAACCTAACGGTGCACGAGGGGACATCGAGGCGAATGCGGATGGCATAAGTGTACGTCGTATTTATCTGTGATGTTTAGGTAATTTAAATGATGGGACTTCATTAATGAGATTAATGAAATAAAAGAAACCTAATGATGTTGTAGAATCGAATTTCAAAATAAAAAGGGTAGCTACAGTTCTTGCTTTGCACAGAGGTATATGTGATATATCCTGCACCTTATTCGATGAGGAAAGGACCGAGATCCCTTCACCGGGAGTGACTCCTTTAGCAATAACTGGCAGATGCTACACACTCGGTTTGTCTTTTGATTGCTTTTAAGAGTTTTTGCTTTGCACAGTGATATATATGATATATCCTGCACCTCATTCGACGAGGAAAGGACCGACGATCCCTTCACCGGGAGTGACTCCTTTAGCAAAACTAGAAAAGCCTCAAAAGCACTCCATTTTAAAATCATTTGATTCTACAACGATATCAAGTTCATTACGCAATAGGTTTTCAGAAAAACCTGTCGTAGCCCTCCGTCATTTCAGATAAGTACTAATTAGTATTCGTGCTGCGGTAGTTTGGCATTCGTCAAGGCGTAGTGTACGGTAGCTAACTAGTATTTATCTGCTTATGCATATGATGCAGATTGGATTAGGGTATTCGTACGGCGTTGTTTGGCATTCGTCAAGGGTGGTGCGGGTGGGTTTAATTCGATCAAGAAATGTACGGGTTGAACTTGACTAGTGGACTATGGGTTGTTTGGCATTCGTCAAGGTCATAGAACACTAGGGGCAAAATATTATCGGGAATTTCAAGTGTTGAAATTTGCAATGAGATTGCATACCTTCTATTAGATAGTTGGATCCCGATACCCGCTGCGAGTAATTGTTACTCCTGGGAGAGTTTTACACATTACAATTAGCCGATCAAGTAGGTGTCTAGAAAGGTGTCAACGGGGTTACGCCTCTGGGAAAACGAGGTTTACATTAATTAGGTCCGTGCGAAAGCACGGGGAACCTCCCTCAAAGTACCGACACTGGCCTGGCTGAAAGATTGGCGAACTTGTAGTGTGTAATTAATCCCGGCTAGTCTTTGCTTTTAGGGTTTGAAGGAAGATTTGATAAAAAGCAGTGGGAGCCATCCTGATTAGATAAAATAATAACCAATCTATTCTTGCAAGAGCGCACGCTGAGTGTTTTCTTCTCTCTCTCTCCTGGTAGCGACCATGTCACGCCTTAATCAAGATAATAAAACGGATATTTGACCGAACCCGCTTGTTATACTGAGCTGGGGAACGTTGGTCCCGCTCCAACTTATAATTGTTATAAGACAGAGCAGGAAATTGGGGATTACCAGAATTCCCGTGCTGCCCAAACGAAGAGAGTGCATGCTGATGCATCATCTTCGGGTGTGATCGTTACAAAGAACTGTTTCTCCGTATCCTCTACGTCCTGGGTATATGATACCAGATCAGGATCCCAGATATGTAATCTGTTACATAGGGCTACAGAAAGGTAGAGAACTAAGAACGGATGATAAGTTTCATGAGGCAGAAAACGGGGCAAGTGTTGCAGCCAAGTCTGTTGGTCACTGTCACCCTGTATTACCAATACATTAATTCTGAACGAATGTTATTAGATACCGAACCTGATATACAAAATCATATCAGTCTCTTTACTAGTAAAGAAAGGATATAATTTTGTATTGTTGGATTATGTTTTGAACATTTCCTATATCAAAAGTTGATCGGTTCAGGCACGTTATCTAAAAGCATTGATGTTCTAAATCAAACTACAGTTCTTAGTGTACGGAACACACACAAGAGGAAGAGTTCAGAAATGAACGAATCCTTCTTGAGGCATTGTAGACTAGGTCATATCAATGCGATCCGACTGGCTGAAGTTACATTTTAGATGCATATTTAAATCAGTTTGAATTTACATCTTATGAAACTTGCCAGTCATGTCACAGAGATAAAGATGACCATAGCTCCGTTTACTGGAAACAGAGAAAGAGTTAGTGAACTCTTGGGATGATACATGTTGATGTATGTAGGTCCCCTGTCTACACATGCCAAGACCGGTTCCTTGTACTTCATTACATTCTCTGATAATCTCTTTAGATTCAGACATATGTTCTTGTTGAAACACAAGTCCGAACCTTTTGAGATATTCACAGAATATTAGTTAGAAGTAGAGAACCAATACGGGTAAAAGTATTATGTCCTTTGATGAGATCAAGGAGGAGAATACTTGAGCACGAAATTCCTGGGCTATTCTAAAGGAGAATGAGATTCTCTCTCATCATTACTCCTCCGTATACACCATAGCACGATGGTATATCGGGGCGGAGCAATCACACCCTATGTGATGAGGTGTGCTCTATGATGAGTACTACTGAGTTACCTGTTTCCTTTTTGGGAGTTATGCACCTGAGAAGATGCATACCTATTGAATTAGGTTCGAATCAAATCAATGCCTACCACTTCATATGTGATATGGAAAGGGAAGAGCCCATATCTTAAGTTGGTTAAGATTTGGGGTTGTCTGGCCTATGTCTAAAAGCAAAATCCGGACAAGCTCGAGGCAAGGTCTGTTATGTAGAACTGGAAAGGTTCCAGCTATGCAAACGGCAGCCGATGATTTGAAAGAACCAAAGGATTCAGTAGATTCCAAAGAACCTCAGCCTCTCCGCCGATCTAGTAGGGTTCCTCACCCACCTGAGAGATATTTCGGTTTCTCTATGACAGTGGGAGCAAGGATTGCATCATGAGATGATGACCCAACTAGTTTCGAGCTGGCTATCAAGAGTAGGGACTCTGTAAGAATGGCTGGATGCTTAGCGATCTGAGATGGAATCCATGTACACCAACAAAGTATGGACTTTGGTTGCTATATCTGAAGGGTTAAATCCCCATCAGGAGCAAGTATATCTTGAGAAGATTACTTGGTGTAGATGGAAAAGTTGAGACTTTCAAAGCTAGACTTGTTAAAGGTTTTCGTCATTGACCAGGCGTGGATAATGATGAAACCTTTTTCCAGTATCTATGCTTAAGTCCATCCAGATTCTACTTGCCACGGCTACATACCATGACTACGATATCTGGTGGTTGGGTGTCATGACAGCTTTTCTAAATGATGTTTTAGAAGAGGGAGTCTATAAGTACACAGCCAGAGGGCCTCGTAGACAGTGGGAGTAGCGGAAACGTGTGCAAGATGTTTTATAGGATAAAACAGGCATCGCGGAGTTGGAACATCTGTTTTGATGTGGTAGTCGAAGAGTTTGACATCATCAAAATGGTAGATGAACCTTGTATAAACAAAAAGGTAGTAGGGAGTGTGGTGACGATCCTCGTAGAGTACGTGGATGACATACTCTTGATAGGGAAGGAGTTTCCTATGCTACGCTCGGTCGATCTCCACATATCACATAGATTCTCCATATAGGATCAAAATGATACCTTCTAAATCCTGGGTTTTGGATCTATGAGATAGATCTAATTGGATGTTAGGATTCTCACTAGTTGTAGTGAGATGGTATCAGTTGATCTTGGGGAGAATCACTGGAAGTGTTCCAGAGTGATAAGAACGAATGAATGTCAGTCACAGGCATTGTCTTTACCCTCAGTAAAGGGACGGTATGTTGGAAGAGTTCCAAACTAGATACCGTGACATACTAGACGTTAAAGGCTGGATACATCGCTACTTAAGATGCTACCAAAGAGGCTGTTTGGGTGTATATTGGTTCATGAGATGAACTACGTTCCAACCATTGTGAGACAATGGAGTTGTGGCTTATGCCAAGGAACGCCGGTCCTATCAGTGATCCAGACATATTCTAAGTCAGTGTCACCTGATCAAGGAGATAGTTGATCTCCAAGGGATCAAGGTTAGGAGAGTAGACTAAGAGGACAACACAGCGGATCCACTCACAAAGGCCTGTTCCCAGAGAGATTTTTATGGGATGGTTGAGTATGAGATAATACAACCACTGTTATCAGATGGCCCTAGTGCAAGTGGGAGATTGTTAGTTATATGAATGCCCTAGAGGCCATTACTGTACATTGGATGTATATTGTAGTGGATGCTGGGACATATATAGGGAGGACTTTCTTGCTCGACATGATAGTATACTATCTGGTTACTCTTTACCTTAACGTGTACACTGATAGTCTCTCTGTTACATGTTGGTAAAGCCCTTAGGATGTGTACTTGACTACCTGGACTATGATGCGGATCATACTAGTGGGGACATGGTAGTCCATAAGTGCATCCTTCAAAGTCCCTAGTCGTGGGTATATCGAGACGGGGCATCGATATACCAGAGTAGACTAGCGTATACCTTCTCGACCCATATAGATGGGCGATGGATGATCCCATATCAATTGGTGTTTGACATCAGAGATGATATACGGGTGCTCAGTGGAGACTGGGTACACTGGACGGACTCGCCGAGAACTCCCAGATGGTATTATACCTTACGTCAGATGGCAGTTCTCTGGTGACACTGGTACAGAGTAGTCTGTTGACCCGAGATCATCATGGAGTCTTGTGTGGTTCCCACTGTGCTTTGATTTCCATCTTACCACGTCCAAGAGGGCGTGAAAAATGGTGGTTTTTGGGTACAGTCCCGAATCACATGGAGGCAATGAGCGATAGGAGGGGATTCGTCTCTCCCGGTATAGGGAGTTGATGTTGCGCTGTGTTCGATTGGCTATAACCGGAAATCCCTGGCCAGGGTTGCTGAGATTTACTGGTAAGTGTTACCAGTAGTTTCACGAAATGTTATAGACCTCATATCGACACGACTTATCGACCTATTGGGGTCTGACGTTTTCCACCCCTAGGCAAGATATGCGACATATCAGACGATCAGACCGGACTGTACGGTAAGTGTTACTGGTTGGATTCACAGGAGTGTGAGCGGGCTTGCTCGTCGATCTTCTGATCGCTCAATACCCGGGTTGCCGTTACGTTTAGCATACCGCTTGCGGCTTGTGGGTGCTTGATATGATCATCATCTGCTGCCGGCGTATTGACGAGTCTTTAGAGTCCTACACAGAGGTTTCCTGGCTCAAGCGAAATGAAATAGGAGCGCATATGAGATATGTGCGGGACCGAGAATAATGCGTGTATGTGATACCGCATTCTATTCTCGCGATGAATGTGTCGAATGGTTATATACGATATAACCTAGTTATCGAATCGAGGATTGATTCGATAAGCCGATACATTGGATACCGGTCGGTTATATGCGATATGACCGGATCATTGAATCAAGTGTTGATTTAATGATCTAATGCATAATTATATATTTGATATATTGGATTGCATTAACTAGTATTGGTGCACTTTAAATGGATTTTCTCTCTCGCTTGTGCACATTGTATATGTGATATATTTTTTGTGCACTTGATTGTATCATGTTTGATGATACATGATTGTGTAAAGAGTTAAACCTTAGTTAAGTAAATGGTTAGGGTTTTTATATATTTATACTTTCTTTTATCTTTTAATTTGGATTAAAAAAAATGAGAAAAGAAAAACAAAAGGGTTGCTTTCAACATGAAGCTTGTTGAAGCTTCATGAAGCTTTGACCAAAGTGACTCTTTTATCTTCATCTCCTAAACCCTAACCATTCATTTAACCTAAGTTAATTCTCTACACTTTACCATGGTTAAAATTATGATAAGAATTCATTTTCTTTTCCTTTTGATTATTCTTATGATAACATTATCTTCTTCTTCTTCTTCTTCTTCAAGATGAAGAAGCTTGACTTCATCAATGGTGGATTGATGAAATGAGTGAGAAATCCAATTCTAAAGTGAACCCACCTCCTATTTCTTCATCCTCTACCTCTTGCCAAGTAGTAGAGGGTGTTTCCTTCACAAGTTTTCATGGCTTGGTGAAGGTGGAGCTTGATCTAGTGAT
Source organism: Agapanthus africanus (assembly GCA_030015575.1). NCBI lineage: Eukaryota > Viridiplantae > Streptophyta > Magnoliopsida > Asparagales > Amaryllidaceae > Agapanthus > Agapanthus africanus. The sequence continues at coordinate 27,539,837 of JASDDO010000029.1, read as the reverse complement.
GCCTCGACGTAGATCATCTTCGGCATCGACATCGATGACCTAGCCCGCCCATTTCTCCGACGAAGCCGACGCAAGAGTCCGGGATCCAATTTGGACAGCGGAGGGACATCGTTGCGGAGCTATGGAGGTGGAGCACCGGATCTACAAAGGTTGTATTTTCGTTCACTTAGTTAAGTTGTTAACTAGTTGCATCGGTTTCGCCTAAACTTCTAGCCAACGATCCGTATTAGGGTTTCTCGGCACCGTATTTTTTAAAAATTGGCATGGTTGATGCCTTGTGAGACCTCTTGAGAGTGCCTAGGAACCCTACAGGGGTCACTCCCGGTGAAGGGATCTCGGCCCTTACCTCGTCGACTGAGGTGCTGGATATTCATAACCGAATACCACTGTGCAAAACAAAAGAGAACGTCCTTGCAATAACAGCTTTTTGAAAAAAGTTCTAACAACATCAGAATAGGTTTGTTTAGCTTGCATTGATCCGAATCAACGCAGTCCCATCAATTGATCACACCAACAAAGAACGAAAATACGATGTACGTATATGCCACCCGCATTCGCCACTGGGTCCCGTCATCACCCGTTAGGTTACTTAACTAACGACAGAGCGGGGACTGGACTAGCGCGGGTGCAAAACATATACAACATCTACTAGTATATATATCAAAATATAATAATCACTCAAGGCGTGATAAAATACAACATCACAGAAATGTAATAAGCATCACAGAACAATACAGATATCTGGGATCCCCGGGGTTCATAGAGCCGCTACTGAAACCCGACGTTCCCCTGGTCGTGTGGATAGCCTGTGCAATGAAATCCTAGACCCCTACGGGCACGGTAAGTTACCCGCCAAAACCTGAAGCGAGGCAGCCCCCTTCAACAAAGTGAATGGACCACCCAGCACTTCACGAAATCCGGTAACTTGTGCACCCCTCCTTGGGTCAACCTGTACCCCCTACAAGTGCGGCGAATAGCCCGCCAATTCTAGAGCGAAGCCCCCTCCGTCTCAAAGCCATGAGATGCGGGCCCGTTGCCCTCTAGGACCCGGCTATCCGTGCACCCCACCGTGCGGTAATCCTAGTACAGAAAGTAAAATATATACAACGGGTACATCGACCTCAGCCCGGTCGTGCCCCAAAAGAATAATATACAAACAGGCAGTAACGGCAGTCCACATATCGGACGCTCGCCCCGTAATATCAAATGTACATATACAACCAAACTGTACTACCATTGCATCCAGGCTATCCACCACGACAAATCTGCAACATCGCAGCATAACACAAAACATCAACGTGAATGTCACGTTCGCAAATCCGTCTAAAAGGGCTATAGCAGTCAGACAGGATTTACCGATCAAATGACATTCACGATCGAAGATATAATGTAAATACTGTGAACTAACATGTTTAAAATTTTTGATCGATTAAATTTCCCGAAGTGGGCCCCAAGCACAAATGTAGCACTCAAAATAAATCTAGGCCCAAACAGAATATACCAAAAACCCCAATTCCAATACAGAGAACTACTGAAGAAATTTGGTGCACTATGGCTACAGTACGGCGGCGGATCCGCGGCTAAAATGTGGTTACTGCCGCGGATCCACCGCGTTACAGTAAAATCATCCAACCAAATTTCTTCGGTTCTTTTGAAAAATCCTGCACATATTTCTGCAATATACCAAATAATTTTTTGAGCACATAAAAAAATCGACAGAAGCTGCACTTTAAAATTGTGGTTTTTGAAATTTTGGTTCGATCGAAGTTCTAAATATGTTAGAGCAAGCTAGAAAAGGTTAATGGCGTGGCTCTGATACCATGTAAGTGCACGGTAGCGCCCCGGCCGTCTGTCCGAGGCCAAAATGCGGAAACGAAACTTTTTCAAAACTAGAAAATCGGCGCTACCGCGTACTATAAACCCAGATCGGACCATTAACCTATTACTAGCTAACTAGAGAAACGGTAGAGAGCTATACCGAGCGATCCGTGTCCTTCGGTCTTCGTCCACCATCCCGATCTCCCCGCGGCATCTCCGGTCTCGATCTCCTCGTCGGAAAGGGCACCACATCACCGAGTCCTTTTACGGGCACCCACCTCTGAACCAAGGCGATTCGGACACGAAGTTGGCAAGCCGACGTATCCAAGATTGCTGTAGAATGTACGTAGATCACTATGTCTCAAGGGTTAGTGAAGTTGCCATTTTGGAGGTGAAGGTGGAAATGAGCTTGTTGGAATTTTTCTTCTCAAAGCAAATGAATCAAAACCTCACACAAAGAATGGGGCTCCACAAATGGCTCTCGGCCATGGATCAAGAATGAGGAGGAGAGAGGGTTAGCACAAAGAATATGAGTGGTTATCACTAGGAGAAAATGTCATAACCAAGTCCTTTCCAAATCCAATCACATTAATGCAAAGAAATGATTCAATCTTTAACTAGAAAGCTAAAGAACTTACTGGAAAAGCACTGGACCCCAAGCACCACAAAAAAAACCCTCGCTTTACGAAATGCCACTTTGCAAATAAGCCCCTCACATCAATTTTCAGCCAAAGAAAGAAAGAAAGGAAAATGGCCGAAAAAGAAAAGCAAACTGGCAAGTTCAAAAAAACGATCCCGTAATAAATTACAGGAAAACCCCGCGACTGTATATACATACCCGCATTTGTATTCCGACCGAATACAAATGCAATGAGACAAAATCTACACTGTATAATACTAGGATCCAGCTTAAACCAAAGCCCGCTAGTATTATCCGTCCGATCGTGATCCGTGCAATACCGCACGTATATGATCGGACACTGCCATAAATCCATACGGCCTCTACAATGTTTCGCCCGAAACTTGAGAAACTGTCTGTAGGGGACTCTAAACACTCATCAATACTTTGGCTGTGGATTTAACCACTACCATGTCAGAGGTATTAGCCATACGTAACGGGCTACCAAGCAATGACCAAAAAGGACGTCGATAAGCGAACTCATCCTGACACCCTACTGAGCCTGTCAGTGGCAATATCTGTACAGTCCGGTCCGTTCATCTATGAGCATTGCATGTCGGGCCTGGGGGGTTGGTAAAAGTCAGACCCCCAAAAGCGGTACAAGTCGTGTCGGAGTGTAGACCAAAACACCCTGAGATACTACTGGAATACCTACCAGTAAATCTCCTGCCTTGGTCAAGGACTTCGTGTAATGGCTCTCCTAGATACAGCGCGACCTCACCCCCAATACCGGGAGAGACGAACCCCTGCAGATCCGCTCACTGCCTCAATGTAGCTCGGGACTGTACCCAACTAAAACCTGTTTGTACGACTCCTTTGAGCCGTGTTAGGGTAGTAATCAAAGTACAGTGGGAACTCACACGAGACAAATGACGATCTCAGGTCGATGAACTAACCTGTACACATGTCACCAGGGAACTGCTATCTGACGTCAGGTATAATACCAACTAGCATGTTCCCGGCGAGTCCTGTCCGATGTACTCATAACCCAATGAGCACCTGTATACATCTTAGGTAAACCAACTGACACCAGTGGCTTGTGAGATCGGCCACCATCCCTTGTCGGGGTCTCGACTGTATACACTAGTGTACTCTGGAGTATCGATGCCCTGTCTCGAAAACTCCCACGACTAGGGACCTTTTAAGGATGTGCTTATAGACCCCAGCTCCCACATTTATGATCGCCATCATACTGCTGGCCGTTAAGCAGGAATCCTAAGGGCTCTATCAATGTGTAATAGTGACCAGTAAGGTCACCTGAAGCAGTACACGATGATAAAGATAAACCAGATAGCATACTATCATCTTGAGTAAGACTGTCCTACCGGTATAGGTCCTCCCTCAATCATTGCAATCACGTGCCTGTGATCCAATAATTGACTCTGAGAGCACTATATCCAACAGAAATAACACCACTGGTCTGCTAAGTCTGAAATAAATACAAGTCTGGTTGATGGAGTTTACTAGATACAACAGAATATGAATTTAAATACAAGGGTGGTCATGAAACAAATGAGACCACCTACCAAAGCAATCACTCGGAAGGAACAGTATGCCAGTAAGGCCGCAACAAAACCTGTACGGCAAAACCTGCAAGGAACTGTGGCACAATGGAGGTGAGTTGCCAACTCGTGAGTAGAAAACATCTACAAGCAAGCATAACGCAATCCTAGGTCAAACGATCAGTAATGTCCTCAAATGATAATTAATAATAATATGGCCTGAAGCATAAAAATGGTAAGGGTAAACATCTATCCCTAAGTGTAATACCAAGTACTCGTGTCAGTGCCTCAGGTAACAACATGTCAATAATATGATGTACAAATGCAGGTAGCAATATATCACTAAAATTATGTGCAAATGCATAGAATGAGAACAAAGTACATCATGAATCAAGAACTGTCTTTCTTTATTTAATGAGATTTCTTTATGTATATAAATCGAGATATCATCAATGAAATCAACATAGAATCTGTGTCCAGAATCGACACAAAACATAAATCCTCATATCTCAGGCATCCGTATCATCTGCGGGATCGGCCCGCGGGCTCCGGCAGAACGGATCAGCCTGTATCCATCTCATGACTCAGGCCGGTATCCTCCGGATGACCGACGAGTCCAAAAAATATCACCGGTAGGTAGTGCTCTCCTGCCAGGCTCATCGAATACAACTCGAGCTTCTTGCCCCGGGGTACCATACCGGGCCCACCATATACCCGAGACGGTTCATCCAACTCCTCGAATCGGGTCTCGAAATCCAACAACAATCCTGAAAACTCATGGTAGACGACTCATACATCACGAGAAAACCGCACTTTTCATTTTAAAAAGAGAGAGAAATTTATATATATTCTTGCGGTTTTCTCCCAAATCCAGGAAATCTCAAGAAAATCCGAAATCCAAGATACAACAGTAATAAACAGTGTATATCGGTATAAAACTCCTTAATATTGCATGAAATAGCAAGTAATAAATGCATGTCCAAACTAGCATATACAATCAAGTACGCTAATACCATGTCGAAACTATTAGCTAACAAGCGATGTCAATGAGATAATATTCTCTAAAGTGTACGTGACTTGGCAATTACCGATGATGATGTGTGTGAGCCGGCAAGTGAGGTGCTGGTGTCCTCTTTATCCAGTTCTCCCAAATCATCGGTAATGGTGCTGGTGTCCTGACAGCATGATCTCAATAATGGCATATGAAAACACAATATAAGTGTGCGATGCAAACAACAATAATATGCGGGAGCTGAATATCAAATACAATTATAACGAATCTGCATAAATCTAAATATGAGTCGTACAGTTTTGCCATTTGAAATAATACGAATCGTGGTGGTTTGAAAATAAGGGCTACAGTGTTTTTAAGAAATGATACGTCCTTTGAAATATCCGTAGAATCCCTTGGCCTGTATTTAAAATACTCACGATTCGTTAGTTTTGAAATAGGTATGACTCGAGTCTAATCTATCATTTACATGTAAACTACCGGACTAGGCTAAACAGGCTGATCGAAAGGTAAAGAAACTGCCTAAAATCTGAGTCGATACATATATATATATATATATATATATATATATATATATATAACAGTCGGTGATCCCGCCTCAAAAGTATCCCATACGATATAATACCTATAATATGACATCCTCAAGTCAAGAGTGTGGATCTATCATCAATATATAACTCGTACAGTAAACTCGTCATACGGCCTCCCAAATCTAGGTACGGGTCAAATGTCACATCTATCACATTATTCATCTGGTATCCTCTTTATCCAATATCATGATCCGGGGTACTAATCTACGTCTAGTACAACACTGATACCATCTACGTATAAGCATGCGTGTGTATGAAAACACCACGTCGAAAGAACCCGCTAAAACATCAAGTCGTATCTCGAAATACGAACCACATCATATCACCGATCTCATGGCACCATGCCTAAACTCATCGACTCACCCCAAATATCATCCACTACCCTCATCATCCAAGTGTAGGTATACGTGTATATATATACAACGTCCCATACCTATGTGTGTGTGTATATATATATACGTATCCCTAAATACGCACAAGTATAAAAAATAAGCATGTGTGTGCGGGTGGGTGTAAACCTATTCTAGGGTTCGCAACTAAGAAGCTATACTAGTTTACTTCTAAAAACCCTAATCTAACCATTGAACACCTAAACATAACTTGAATATCTATGTCACACTTAAAAGATACCTTGTATATAATATATATATAGCACACTATACATCGAACTGCGGGGTGCTATACGCCATCCACCCGACTTTCCCCGTAGATATAATCTACTCAACTGATCTTCGTTTGCCGATGCCGACGTCGCCATGGGCTTGCTTGTCGTCTCGAAGTCTTTGCGAGGGTACCTACACATCGTAACGTATCGTATCACATAAAAACCAAATCGAAACCAAACGACACGCGGAACTCACATTGGTCAAAACCTAGGGTTTGCCCTCGCAAGTTAACCGAATAACACCCGATAGAGACGTACAAACGTCAAGTGATCGAGTACAACACAAATCACAAAAATCCAGAATTAAAAATACGTAAAACCATATCCCGAATCAAAACAGCAAATCAGGTATTTAGTCCCAGATTTTGTATAGGGTGAAAATAATGTGAGCAAACAACACTAGGGTGATATATAGGACGTATATGAGCTATGGAGGCAACCAGGGCACCTATCATCACCAAGTGGCCGAGCACCCTTCCGTCCAATTCGAGCTCGTTGGCTAGGGGGTCCCCAATAGGGTTCGTCTTGGTTGGGTGGTCTCATACTGGTCCAAAAGTATCCCAGGTATTGTTTGCTAGTTTGGAAAATACCCCAGGTCATCCCAGATTTCCCTGCACACTCCAAAACCTCACAAACCGACGTGAAAAGTTATGTAATTCTGTATTTTGGGTTTTCAGGTTTGGTTAAGTCTGGGTTTTGGACAATTGGGAAGTTTAAGGTCACTACTAAGGCTGTTTAGCACCAACACAACTCAAATAAACCCTTAACCCTCACTAGGGATATCCAAAGTTCACCAAATCACAACTAAACACATAAATGGTTTAAAGAGAAGGAAAAACTACACTAAGTGTGAAGGTATTACCTCATTTGACACTCATGAATCCTCTACAGCGCCAAAATGCAAACTTTCTTGGTCCAATGGGTTGCTTGAGAGCTTGTGCACATTTTTTGTGAAGTGGGGGTGGGGTTTTGGGTTTGTTTTGGTGATGAAGTGAGGTGATTTGTGGAGGGGGAGAGAGGAGGTGCTGCCATATAGAAGGAGAAGGAGAAGAAGATGAAGAGAATGAAGTGAAGAGAATGGCTTAAGTGAAAGAAACCCCTCTCACTCTCTCTCTTTCCCATACCTCCCATACTCTTTTGTTTATTCATTTTCCCTTTTCATTTTTCTTTTCTTTTCTTTTCTTCTCTAGGCAATAGTAAACCCAAAACAATAACCATGCATCCAAAAATCATGTAGGAAAGAAATGTAACAAGTGTGAAAAAAATGACACGTGCACAAAATACGCTTAAAGTCCGATTAGCGATTTTTAATCGCGATTAGCACAAAATTAGTGTATAAAAAATCGTAAAATTTCCTAATTTGCATAAATCACATAAAGCACCATCTTTTTGGTAATTTCAATAATTTTCCAAATTTTTCCCAATTTATCGGTATTTAATTATACCGCCCGATTAAAATATTCAATATTTTATTATTTAATTATAAAAAATTCCCAAAAATAATATTTTATTTTTCTGAATTGTTACAATCTTTCCCCCTTAAAGAAATTCGGTCCCCGAATTTAAATTTAAACCCCTCAATACTAAAACATTTCAGTAAAAAGATCCAGTCGTCGGGGCTCCGAAATCATAAATACATAAAACACGTCATAGCGCAATGCGTGCGCATGAACAATGAGCAGATAACTCAAAAACAACACTCCGTCAAGCATCCCGCAATCATCGGAGTCATGGTGAAGACACAAATGTCAAATCCAAAACGAAACCAATATGATATACATCAAAACTATACATGTAAACATCAAATCTATACATGTAAACATCTGTTGGAAATGCATACCAAACCTTTCAAGTCGCTGTACGATGCGCATAACACTGCACAGTGGCGGATATCTCTAGTAAGAAAATAACTCTCTATATATATATATATCATTTGTTTACATGCACGTACCGCCATTTTGAAAACAATTTAGAAGGGTTTCTTGTTTTAAACGTTTCGTGTCATCTCAGACACGTAGATAAATACTGAGACTATAGCTCCCTTTTTGGAAATCCCTTCAATAACTATCAATGCATGCAAAATATATCCAGGTACTGTCCTCTGACTAGTCTTGCCAAGCTACTATATCAATAGTAAATATCATAAAAATGTACTGCTACATAAGAAATCAATCCCAAAATGTGCATATGAATGCTACGTGCGTCCGGTGCGCACGGAAATCAAAATCCATGAATGTACCATACATGTGCACAGAAACAACATCTAAGTGCAACGGGTGTGCATGAAACACCTGTCGGAGGCAACAGTGTGCCTGACAGCAACATCAGGTGCATCTGATATGCACAAAGAATCTGATTTAGTGTATCTAGTGTGCATCAAAATCGCATCTCAAATCATGCGCCCAACATGAGCGAAAATCCAAATCAGGTGCATCCATCATGTACGAATAAAATCTAAACCATGTGCATCCAACATTCACGAAATCACGAAATCCAATATCAAGCGCCGAACATGCGCAAAAATCTAATCAGGTGCACAAGGTGCACAAAACAAATATCGAGCATCACAACCGAAATCGACGGTATACAACACATCTTAAATCCAAATCAGGTATACTGTGGTATCAAATCTCACTACCATGTGCAACCGCGTGCACAAAAGCAATCAAAATACTAAAAGTTCATGAAAACTATGCCGAAAGCATAAGTCAAATCATATGTATGCCCTAGGCATGAAATCAAAATCAATATCTCAAATAACATCAAATCGAAGTCCTGTGCAACTGTAGTGCACAAAATACATATCAATGCACTGCAAGCATATGTGAACTATACTGAGTGCAAAAACTAAAACGTGTGCGTACCATAAGCACAAAATCAACCCAACGGTGTATAAAGCATATCTCAAGTGCAATAACTATGCACAAAATATAAATACCCAGTAGCTGCAACCATGGTGCACGAAAACAAATATCATGAAATTCGGTCATCAAAACTCAATCATGCGAATAGATCGCCCAAAATACCGAAATCAAGTATAGAGGAATAGTCCCGCTCAAGCACATCCTCCAAGAATCTCTGGCCAACTGTCGTGGTCACTCATAACATATCTCGTCGACGATGTCGAACTCTGGCCTACTGGGTATGCACAATATGACCAATCCTGGGTCCCAGTCTTCTCGTAATTTATTCCAAAAAGGTCCTGTCGAGGTCTCTCCCAAATCTTGTCTCTGCCGAACTGCCAGGAAGTCACCATATTTTCTATATCCATTTCTTATTCCGGAACGGCTGCATACTCATCACGACTCCTCCTGGAAAGTATATCCATATATAACACGTCTGCATGCGTGTCACATCTCTGATGTCGGTGGAGTGGAACGTCATCTCATCAAGATCTCGTACGAACCTCTTACTTCACTTTTCTCAAATATCGACTGCTTTGGACTCGTCTCTTCGTGGCTGCATGGACTGTGCTCCAACGGCTATACTCGTATCTGGAGTTTCCCAAGCAATGCATCCTATCACATGATATCCGAAAGATGTCGAATCATTCGATCGATTCGTCAAAACCTTATAATCCCCCAAGAGCTCTACATCTTGAGTACAGTTTAATAGTATTCCAGTACATACCACAGCACCTGCGGACCAATCGTAGAAGGGCAAACCCAAGCCTCACAAATGGCACCGCTAAATTGCCACAAACCGTAAGGTTCAAAGGCGTTCCATGGTCATTATGTCGAGTTAGGGTTTCATTCTTCTAGAGGGTCCATAGCATTACTTGCATTGTCTTCCGAATACTTTAAACTTGGAAATGGGTTCCTGACATTCGATCGTCTCCATCGACTCTCAACGTATCTGCGTGAAGTCGTCTTTAGCTGGAATCAATCTATCTGATGACCTCGCATTGGGGTAAGCGAACGAACCGCATTTCCTAGTCCTTCCTCCATAGGTGACTAGCGATCTTCTATCATGTCTCTAAGTATATACTCATGTTGTAGTAGCTCCAACATCTGGACGATATCTCATCGTTCGCAGTAACAACTGGCTCATTCGTCCGCACGCTGAATAGTTCCTCAATCATCAGGAATAATCTGTGCATTGACGGTCATCAAAAATCTGGCTGGCCTCTATCAGTGGATCAATCCTCTGGTGCTGATCTGCATGTCCGAGAAATCTTGTAAAAGAGATCCGTCAAACGCTCAAGGCGTGAAAACACAATAAAACGACGCCTCTATGCAATCTTATATCCCTGGAATCACGCCCTAGTCAGTCTTCGTCCGCGATGAGCTCATGCTGACGCAACTCTAACCGTAGCTCTCTCTGCCCGTGTAATCGTGGCAGCAAAAACATAAACCGATATCGATGAGGATAGATCATGAATGAATATAATGTTGTGCAAAGAAATGTACATCCTAAGGCTTCTTAAGTGGAGTATCGTATCGTAAATATGCCGCGGAACATACGTACGGTACGTCACTCTACTCATGCTACCTACTCCATCAACCAAGGGTCATCCTACGCGACGAAAGTTCGGGTATAATACCCCCTCGACTAAGTCTAAGTTCCGTAAGGTCAAGCCTAGATTCCGTATATATACAAACGCCCTAGGCTCCGTATAGTCAAACCTACACTCAAACCAAGGTTAACCTAGCGCTCTGATACCAACTTTGTCATGACCCGAAATAGCACGTGACTGGCCCTTGAATCATATGAAGTCTATAGGACCCCATCTAATTCAAGTACGCCAAAAGCCCAGAAATCTAAAACCATTTTAGGTAAGAAGAAACTTATTTTAAAACAAGTGGTTTTAATAGCATAAGCCGAATATGCATTTTTAAAGTCATAAATCCTTTCTGAAAATTTTGGCAGAGTTTCCTTTGTAAAAACTGGCCCCGAACGGGGTACAACATGAATAGTATACAAAATGATAAAAGGCATCCCCAAGGGGGAGCTAGCTCTTCGTCAATCGACGGTCACAACCACGCAACCAATATAATATACAACGCCGAAGAGCGAGGATCAAAGCACAAAAGAAAACTCAAAACATCAATGAAAACCATAATAATACAACGCGCGACTCTAAGATCGAAAGAAATAACATCACTGGTCTGCTAAGTCTGAAATAAATACAAGTCTGGTTGATGGAGTTTAGTAGATACAACAGAATATGAATTTAAATACAAGGGTGGTCATGAAGCAAATGAGACCACCTACCAAAGCAATCACCCAGAAGGAACAGTATGCCAGCAAGGCCGCAACGAAACCTGTACGGTGAAACCTGCAAGGAACTGTGGCACAACGGGGGTGAGTTGCCAACTCGTGAATAGAAAACACCTACAAGCAGAAATCGCATGCATAACGCAATCCAAGGTCAAACGATCAGTAATATCCTCAAATGATAATTAATAATAATATGGCCTGAAGCATAAAAATGGTAAAGGTAAACATCTATCCCTAAGTTTAATACCAAGTACTCGTGTCAGTGCCTCAGATAACAACATGTCAATAATATGATGTACAAATGCAGGTAGCAATATATCACTAAAATGATGTGCAAATGCATAGAATGAGAACAAAGTACATCATGAATAAAGAACTGTTTTTCTTTATTTAATGAGATTTCTGTATGTATATAAATCGAGATATCATCAATGAAATCAACATAGAATCCGTGTCCAGAATCGACACAAAACATAAATCCTCATATCTCAGGCATCCGTATCATCTGCGGGATCGGCCCACGGGCTCCAGCAGAACGGATCAGCCTGTATCCATCTCATGACTCCGGCTGGTATCCTCCGGATGACCGACGAGTCCAAAAAATATCATCGGTAGGTAGTGCTCCCCTGCCAGGCTCATCGAATACAACTCGAGCTTCTTTCCCCAGGCTACCATACCGGGCCAACCATGTACCCAAGTCGGTTCATCCAACTTCTCGAATCGGGTCTCGAAATCCAACAGCAATCCTGAAAACTCATGGTGGACGAATCATATATCACGAGAAAACTGCACTTTTCATTTTAGAAAGAGAGAGAGAAATTTATATATATTCTTTCGGTTTTCTCCTAAATCCAGGAAATCTCATGAAAATCCGAAATCCAACAAACAACAGTAATAAACAGTGTATATCGGTATAAAACTCCTTAATAATGCATGAAATCGCAAGTAATAAATGCATGTCCAAACTAACATATACAATCAAGTACGCTAATACCATGTCGAAACTATTAGCTAACAAGCGATGTCAATGAGATAATATTCTCTAAAGTGTACGTGACATGGCAATTACCGATGATGATGTGTGTGAGCCGGCAAGTGAGTGTATGTGGAACATACACATCATCAGTAATGGTGCTGGTGTCCTGACAACATGATCTCAATAATGGCATATGCAAAAAAAATATAAGTGTTCGATGCGAACAACAATAATATGCGGGAGCTGAATATCAAATACAACGATAACAAATCTGCATAAGTCTAAATATGAGTCGTACAGTTTTGCCATTTCAAATAATACGAATCGTGGTGGTTTGAAAATAAGGGCTACGGTATTTTCAAGAAATGATACATCCTTTGAAATATCCGTAGAATCCATTGGCATGTCTTTAAAATACTCACGATTCGTTAGTTTTGAAATAGGTATGAATCGAGTCTAATTTATCATTTACAAGTAAACTACCGGACTAGGCTAAACAGGCTGATTGAAAGGTAAGGAAACCGCCTAATATATGAGTCGATATATATATATATATATATATATATAATAGTCGGTGATCCCGCCTAAAAAGTATCCCATATGATACAATACCTATAATATGACATCCTCAAGTCAAGAGTGCGGATCTATCATCAATATATAGCTCGTACAGTAAATCCATCGTACGGCCTTCCAAATCTGGGTACGGGTCAAATGTCATATCTATCACATTATTCATCTCGTATCCTCTTTATCCAATATCATGATTCGGGGTACTAATCTACGTCTAGTACAACACTGATACCATCTATTTATAAGCATGCATATGTATGAAAACACCACGTCGAAAGGACCCGCTAAAACATGAAGTCGTATCTCGAAATACGAACCACATCATATTACTGATCTTATGACACCATGCCCAAACTCATCGACTCACCCCAAATATCATCCACTATCCTCATCATCCAAGTGTAGGTATACTTGTATATATATACATCGTTCCATACCTATGTGTGTGTATATATATATACATATCCCCAAATACGCACAAGTATAAAAAAATAAGCATGTTTGTGCGGGTGGGTGTAAACCTATTCTAGGGTTCGCAATTAAGAAGTTATACTAGTTTACTTCTAAAAACCCTAATCTAACCATTGAACACCTAAACATAACTTGAATATCCATGTCACACTTAAAAGATATCATGTATATAGTATATATATAGCACACTATACATCGAACTGCGGGGGTGCTATACGCCATCCTCCCGACTTCCTCCGTAGATATAATCTACTCACCTGATCTTCGTTTGCCTATGCCGACGTCGCCACGCGCTTGCTTGTCGTCTCGAAGTCTTCGCGAGGGTACCTACACATCATAACGTATCGTATCACATAAAAACCAAATCGAAACCAAACGACACGCGGAACTCACATAGGTCAAAACCTAAGGTTTACCCTCGCAACTTAACCGAATAACACCCGATAGAGACCTATAAATGTCAAGTGATCGAGTACAAAACAAATCAAAAAAATCCAGAATTCAAAATACGTAAAACCATATCCTGAATCAAAATATCAAATCAAGTATTTAGTCCCAGATTTTGTATAGGGTGAAAACAATGTGAGCAAACAACACTGGGGTGATATATAGGGTGTATATGAGCAATGGAGGCAACCAGGGCACCTATCATCACTTAGTGGCTGAGCACCCTCCCTTCAATCCGAGCTCTCCGGTCAGGGGGTCCCCAATGGGGTTCGTCTTGGTTGGGTGGTCTCATACTGGTCCAAAAGTATCTCAGGTATTGTTTGCTAGTTTGGAAAATACCCCAGGTAATCCCAGATTTCCCTTCACACTCCAAAACCTCACAAACCGACGTGAAAAGTTCTGTAATTCCGTATTTTGGGTTTTCAGGTTTGGTTAGGTCTGGGTTTTGGACAATTGGGAAGTTTAAGGTCACTACTAAGGCTGTTGAGCACCAACACAACTCAAATAAACCCTTAACCCTCACTAGGGATCTCCAAAGTTCACCAAATCACAACAAATCACAACTAAACACATAAATGGTTTAAAGCGAAGGAAAAACTGTACTATGTGTGAAGGGATTACCTCATTTGACACTCATGAATCCTCTACAGCGCCAAAATGCAAACTTTCTTGGTCCAATGGTTTGCTTGAGAGGTTGTGCACATTTTTTGTGAAGTGGGAGTGGGGTTTTGGGTTTGTTTTGGTGATGAAGTGAGGTGATTTGTGGAGGGGGAGAAAGGAGGTGCTGCCATGAAGAAGGAGAAAGAGAAGAAGATGAGGAGAATGAGGTGGAGTGAATGGCCTAAATCAAAGAAACCCCCCCCCCCTCTCACTCTCTCTCTCTCTCTTGCCCATACCTCCCATACTCTTTTGTTTATTCATTTTCCATTTTCCTTTTTCTTTTCTTTTCTTTTCTTTTCTTCTCTTGGCAATAGTAAACCCAAAACAATAACTATTCACCTAAAAATCATGTAGGAAAAAAATCTAACAAGTGTGAAAAAAATGACATGTGCACAAAACACGCTTAAAGTCCGATTAGCGATTTTTAATCGCGATTAGCACAAAATTAGTGTATAAAAAAAATCGTAAAATTTCTTAATTTGCATAAATCACATAAAGCACCATCTTTTTAGTAATTTCCATAATTTTCCAAATTTTTCCCAATTTTTCGGTATTTAATTATACTGCCATATTAAAATATTCAATATTTTATTATTTAATTATAAAAAATTCCCAAAAATAATATTTTATTTTTCTGAAATGTTACACTTTATATCATCGATAGAGGACTTAAAATCAGCCGACATTTGAATAGAATTTGTCTGAAGCAAACTCAAGGTTTGTTCAAGTGTAGAGGTGTTATTGGTACGGGCAGAAAAAGGATCAAAGTTGTTGGCAGGGTTTTGAAAATTTTATGGTTGGTAGGAGTGCTGACTCAGTTGTGGTGGTTGCTGTTGCTGTAGAGGGACCCATTGAAAGTTATTTTGATTTGGAGCCGTGTTTTGGGTTTGGTTTGGTTCTAAGTAAAATCAGGGTGATTCCTCCAACCTTGATTATTTGTGGAAGAAGAAGGATCGTTTCTAAGTTGCTGCTAAAATGCAGCATTAGTGTGACCTTGAAATGGTACAATCAAAGGAAATTCCTCCATCAAATATGATGGATTGGAACAGCAACCACACACAGTTTTGGGAAGTGTGTAATGGTTTAGGGAGGCTAAAGAAATTCTGTTTTCTATAGCGTCGAGTTTCCTTTGTATTGCGGCCATTTCCGCTCTCATTGTGACGGAAACATCGAGCTGATTGATATCTTCCCTTGGCGATGGTGGTCTAACACTTTCCCATTGTAAAGTGTTTTGAGCTAAATCTTCTAGATATTTCCAAGCTTCACCATCATCTTTAGACAGGAATTGACAATGACACATGGTTTCAAGCATTTGTTTAGTTGCGAGATCAATACCCTCATAGATAACTCGACAAAGATCCCATTTAGGAATTCCGTGATGAGGGCATTGCAAAAGAAGATCCTTGAACCGTTCAAAGCATTTCCAGAATGATTCATTGGGAAGTTAGGTAAATTTGAAGATTTCATTCCGAACACGGGCGGTCTTATGATTGGGATAAAATTTCTTAAGGAATGCTGCAAAAAATTCATCCCATTTTGAAATAGAATGTGCGGGTGTGTTATAAAGCCACTTCTCGGCTAAATTGCATAAGGTGAATGGGAGAAGACGTAAACGCAGAGCATCCAAAGACAGTTGTGACGTTCCAATCAAAGCACATACGTTTTCGAATTTGGTGATAAAAATGTATGCGTCTTCAAACTCGAGCCCGTGAAATTTGGGTAAAAGTTTGATGAAATGAGGTTTAATTTCAAAATTATCCCCATTGGCTGGTGGTATAGAAAGACGGGTGGGAAGGGAACACGTGTAGGATAGCATCTCTCTTGGAGAGAAATGCATGGAGGGTTCTGCGCACCTGCGGGCGGTGGCAGAGTGGTGTTAATATTTGATGGATGTTCGTCCATCGCGGTTGTGGTGGGTGGTGGGAAAGAAGACGAAGAATTACCGACTCTTGGGTCGATAAAAGAAACGCGGACAAGACGGGAAATAGAATCCCATGTCCAGCCTAACATGTGCTAAACGGTTATAGCAAAAGTGGCAGCGTTGGTGATAATTAGAGGAAAAGTTGGTTTGGTGTTTGTTTTGAAAAATACGGGTTTCGAAAAATCAAATCAAAAAAATGGACACACCACCCTAGATCTAATGGTCACCTAGGTCATGTCACTAGACCGCTCCTAGACTTCCAGAAGAAAAATCGCAGGATAAATCCTCTACTACCTCTTTACCTCTTCTGTGACCAGATAAATGCCAGGTAAGTAGGAGGTTATCCACTACGTAAGTAGTGGGCCTAATTAAGTAACCACTTGCCTAAGACACACTTGCCTTAGACACCACAAAAGAAATGCGGATAAGCAATAGATTACCCACGACCTCCTTCTGTCCTAATTGAGCGCGACGGTCCTGAGAGTCTTGTCGAGATATTTTTTTAGTTAATGAGGGTGATGCGGATGCAAGTTTGTGATTTTTGGGGCTTAGGAAGGGTAATGAAATCCCCACCTAATCTGAATTTGGTCTTTGCTCCTTAATTTTTGTGTTAAAATATGCAAATAACCAAAATCAAAACACGCAACAAATTTTTCTTTTAGCGGCGCTGTGAATTTTGCAAAGAATCCTGCAGAAAATGGTTATTGGAGAAGATCAGAGAGGAGATAAGAAAGTCAAAGACATACCTGAGAAATTTGGAAAACTGAGGCGCCTAAACGGAGGCGGAACCGCCGCAAAAACCTGCTAGTGGCCGCGGATCCGCGGTGGGAAGGAGGAGTTAGGGTTTCAAAATTTTCCTATAGCTTCTTGTACTCCTCTGGAATTTGCAGAACTTCTCTGAATCTTGATCACACTGCTACAATGATTCTAGATTCTCTCGCAAAAATTCACAGCTAATCGTTAAGCACTTGATGCGATTTTGATCGAAAAAATTCTGATGGAATAATAAAAAATTTAACTCAATTAACAAAATACGAACAAATTAACACACGTTCCCCGGCAACGGCGCCATTTGATTGAATCATTCTTTCGTGTGTATGTAAAATGTTTCAAAACCAAAGAAGTTTATACCGCAATCAATTAACGGTGTCTATTGTAGGTTCGTCGGTGAATGCGGATCGTCCACTGAGAAAGTGTGACTTGTTCGAAATCGTTTTAGTTGAGTTGAACATTAAAAGATAAAAGAAAATGATTCAATATTTGTGAAATTTTGTTTCAAGAATCATAAAGAAATAGATCTAGAATCAAGAATTAAGAAATGTCCCAATCAATTGAATTATCAAGATATGAAGAATAGCTTGTAGGATCCGATTGAGTTAAAAGCTAATGATGAATCTAATAATTCCTAATCTTATCTATTGAATATTTGTAGCTAGATTGATGATGATGATTGAAGATTAGGGATCTGTTGAAGAAACTAGACTTTCTCCTTCTCTATCCCTTGTCTTTTCATTGATCATCATTCGGATCTAGCCTCTAGCAAAGAGTGTAAGTGCACGGCGGCGCCCCGGCCGTCAATCCGACGCCGGAAATTGCGGAAACGAAAAACTTTACAAACTAGAAAACCGGCACCTCCGCGCACTATAAACCCGGATCGGGCCATTAACCTAACTTTAGCAAACTAGAAAAGGAGTAGAGAAGCTATACCAAGCGATCCGTGTCCTTCGGTCTTCGCCTCCACTCTGATCTCCTCGCGGAATCTCCGATCTTCATCTCCACATCGGAACGGGCACCACATCGCTGGGTTCTTTTACGGGCTCCCACCTCTAGACCGAGGCAACTCGGGCACGAAGTTGGCAAGCCGATGTGCCCAAGAAATGCTATAGGCTAAGTGTAGTAGCTTGTCTCTTTGGGATTATGAAGTTGCCTTGTTGGAGGAATGAAAGAACTTTTGGAGAAGAATGGTGTATATTGTTCAAGCATGAAAAATGAAAGATGTAAATTTCCCACACTCAAAAATGAACTCCCTCTCACCTCTCCTCATGTGGCCGGCCTCACTCATGGAGAAGGGAAAAAACATGATGGAAAAATCAAGTAGAGAAAAATGAGATGATAATGAGAAAAGGATCACAACAACATCAACCTCCATCCAATCACAAAGCACATCTCATTAATGCAAAGGAATAGACTCAAAAAGAATCTCATGATGGTAGAACCATCATGAAGCACATAATGCAAGAAAACCCCTCCACAAATCTTATTTGCACACTTGCAAATAACCCCCTCCATCGGAAAAGTCCGGACGGGAAGGAACAAAGGAAAACTGGCCGGAACGGAATGCAAACTGGCAACTTCAGAAAACTGATCCCGTAATAAATTACAGGGAAACCCCGCGACTGTATATACATACCCACATTTGTATTCCCACCGAATACAAATGCAAAGAGACAAAATCTACACTGTACAATACTAGGATCCGGCTTAAACCAAAGCCAGCTAGTATTATCCGTTCGATCATTATCCATGCAATACCGCACGTATCTGATCGAACCCTGCCTTATCTCCATATGGCCTCTACAGCGTTTCGCCCGAAACTTGAGAAAACGGTCTGTGGGGGACTCTAAAGACTCGTCAATATTTTGGTTGTGGATTTAACCACTAGCACGTCAGAGGTATTAGCCTATACGTAACGGGCTACCAGGTATTGACCAAAAGGGACGTCGATGAGCGAACTCATCCTGACACCCTACTGAGCCTGTCAGTGACAATATCCGTACAGTCCGGTCCGTTCGTCTATGAGCATCGCATGGGGGGCCTAGGGGTTGGTAAAAGTCAGACCCCCAATAGCGGCACAAGTCATGTCGGAGAGTAGCCCAGAACACCCTGAGATACTACTGGAATACCTACCAGTAAATCTCCTGCCTTGGCCAAGGACTTCGTGTAATGGCTTTCCTAGACACAGCGCGATCTCCCCCCAATACCGGGAGAGACGAACCCATGCAGATCCGCTCACTGCCTCCATGTGGCTCGGGACTGTATCCAACTAAAACCTGTTTGCACGTCTCCTTTGAGCGTGGTAGGGTTGTAATCAAAGTACAGTGTTAACTCACACGAGACAAATGACGATCTTAGGTCGATGAACTAACCTGTACACATGTCACCAGGGAACTGCTATCTGACGTCTGGTATAAGACCAACTAGCATGTTCCTGGCGAGTCCTGTCCGGTGTACTCATAACCCAATGAGCACCTGTATACTTCTTAGGTGAACCAACTGACACCAGTGGCTTGTGAGACCGGCCACCGCCCCTCGTCGGGGTCTCGATTGTATATACTAGTCTACTCTGGAGAATCGATGCCCTGTCTCGAAACTCCCACGACTAGGGACCTTTTAAGGATGTGCTTATAGATCCCAGCTCCCACGTATATGATCGCCCTCATACTGCTGGCAGTCAAGCAAGAATCCTAGGGGCTCTATCAACGTGCAATAGTGACCTGTAAGGTCACCTAAAGCAGTGCACGATGATAAAGATAAACCAGATATCATACTATCATCTTGAGTAAGACTGTCCTACCGGAATAGGTCCTCCCTCAATCATTGCAATCACGTGCCTGTGATCCAATAATTGACTCCGAGGGCACTATCTCCAACAATCTCCCACTTGCACTCAGGGCTAATTATTACGATGTCGCATACTCACAGCCCGTGTGATACCGAACACCCAACTCCTCTACTAGTCAGTCTCACAAAGCTCGTTTGCGAAACTATTGCGTTCGAGGAATAGCCTTAGTGAGTGGATTCGCTGTGATGTTTCATTTTCTTTATCTCAAGTTCGCGGAGAAACCCATCTCCCGAAATGAGCAATACCTGTCTTAGAATATGATTGGATGTCTGATGGGACCTAGTTCATAAATGAACACCAAATCCAAACTTCTTAGACTGTATCGTCAACTAAGCTTAATCAGTATCCTGCGCCATCCTTCCCTCAGTATCCACCTGGACTCCCTGTCCAAAATATTGCCCCTCGTCAGAGGGAAAACTATAACTCTGACAGTCACTCTGTCATCCAGGTCACCTTGGAAGCCTGGAATGATAACCGTCTCCCGAAAGAGGCTGTCATTGTCATATCCCTAGAACATCCACCTATGTTCTAAAACTGCTACCGAATGTTTCTCCGGGATTGGATCAATATCAACTTATTGCATCTACTGCAAGAACAACATCTGGTATGGTACTTGACATCTCATGATTGACTCAATTGCCTAAGCAAGTGATCTGCCAATCATGCACATCCCTCTCTACTTTAGTCTATAAGACTCCTTTAGAGAGGGTGACTCCATCACCTGCAGGTATACTACCGTGCCAGGAGTCGTCCATTCTAAAAACTCTTAGAATGCCGTCTAAGTACCCTGATTGGGAAACCACCCAAATCTAGATCTATAGATTTAGTAACCAGAATGTCTGATATAATATCCAAGTCCTATGTGGAGAAACCACTGTGTGACAACCAAAGTATAACCGATCGTAATATAGGAATTTCACTTCCTACTCTGTGTATGTCATCCAAATACCAGGACATCACACCCTACTACCTTCTTAACTGATCCGTCCCCTATTCTGATGAAGTCAAACCTATGACTGTCACATCAGAAATAGATGATCTATCTCCGCTATATCTGCTTTAGTTTACAAATAGACATAAGCCACTTGTCCACCAATGCTTCCGCTGCTCCCACTGACTATGACAACCCTCTGGAAGAGTCATATAGACATACACTTCTAAAACTAGTTCAGAACGACGCTATATTCATCCTCTTACCGGGTCTCACAGTCTGGAACAACAGCAATGGCAAGTCGGGGTAAACAAGAACCTCCCTGTCACCGTCCTTGAGGCTACCGGAGTACCTCTCGGGTGCCTGAGGTTACCCACCATATCTACGGAGTTGCCAATGGAATGTCAAATCAAATTGAATTCTTAGGTTCTTATCAAATTTTCAGCAATCGTTTGCGGTTCTGGAATCACTTCCAGTTCTACCATACTCCCACTACTGTTTTCTGAAAAAATCCAGTTCTATTAAAACTGTGGCGAGTCAAAAACAATATCACTATTGATCTTCGAGATGGTAGAAAGTCAACCCTCGTCATAGCCTGGGTCAACCCACAAACAGCCATTACAGAAACGTGCCTTGAGTTATCCAGAGTCTGGTTTTAAGCATAAGCCGGACAACTCCCCGTATCTTAACATCGTTAAGATACGAACTGTTCTATATCCAATACAGAAACAGAGGCACTGATTTAATTGGAACTAGATTCAAATCATGCAGCTGTCTCCAGTACATGTCAACTAAATGGAAGGAGGCCGATCAGCGTTACTCAACTTAGGAGTACTTCCAATTATGAGTAACCTGAAAGAGAAGCAAGTTCTCTTAATCATTACTATCATCTGAATACCATACACAAGTATCTACAGCTTCTATCTCTTTGAAGTATCCCGATACTTGCAATGCCTGGTTCTCTGCTTTCTTCATATACCTATAACTTCTCAAAACTTGGACCTTGCATTTCTACGAAACACATGTCTAAGAACTAGAGAAGTCACAAGTAAGCAGAATATAGTACGAGCACCAACCCCTCTGTCCTCACGGACACTGGACAACATACAATACTCTGTATATGTCCCCTGAGTCTAGTGACGCATTCACTGTGTGTCGTAGGTTGAAAACTGTACTTATGGTTAAGAAGAATTACACCGCTGTTCAATGCTCCTTACCTAACCATCCACTGATATAGGTAAATGTCATAGACATAATTTCAAAAAGGTATATCTCACTCTATGAAAATAGACGTACAGATATATCAATTTGAAATTGGTGCATAACAGCGGATATTCAAAACCAAATATTTGCCGTCCGGCAAACAACCCAGGTGATTTTCTCAAATATCACCAATTACAACGAATTCCGATATAATGAGGATAATCACCTAATTCCCAATAACTTACTCCCACTCATCATCTGTAAAACCATACAAATGTGAGATCAAACCAGGTAAATGTTAGTTATATGTATGCCCTAGAGGCCATTACTGTACATAGGATGTATATTGTAGTGGATGCTGGGACATATATAGGGAGGAATTTCTTGCTCGACATGATAGTATGCTATCTGGTTGCTCTTTACCTTAACGTGTATACTGATTGTCTCTCTGTTACATATTGGTAAAGCCCTTAGGATGTGTACTTGACTACCTGGACTATGATGCGGATCATACTAGTGGGGACATGGTAGTCCATAAGTACATCCTTCATAGTCCCTAGTCGTGGGTATATCGAGATGGGGCATCGATATACCAGAGTAGACTAGCGTATACCTTCTCGACCCATACATATGGGCGATGGATGATCCCATATCCATCGGTGTTTGACATCAGAGATGATATACGGGTGCTCAGTAGAGACTGGGTACACTGGACGGACTCGCCGAGAACTCCCAGATGGTATTATACCTCACGTCAGATGGCAGTTCTCTGGTGACACTGGTACAGAGTAGTCTGTTGACCCGAGATCGTCATAGAGTCTTGTGTGGTTCCCACTGTGCTTTGATTTCCATCTTACCACGTCCAAGAGGGCGTGAAAAACGGTGGTTTTTGGGTACAGTCCCGAGTCACATGGAGGCAATGAGCGATAGGAGGGGATTCGTCTCTCCCGGTATAGGGAGTTGATGTTGCGCTGTGTTCGATTGGCTATAACAGGAAATCCCTGGCCAGGGTTGCTGAGATTTACTGGTAAGTGTTACCAGTAGTTTCTCAAATTGTTATAGTCCTCATATCGACACGACTTATCGAGCTATTGGGGTCTGACGTTTACCACCCCTAGGCGAGATATGCGACATATCAGACGATCATACTGGACTGTACGGTAGTGTTACTGGTTGGATTCACTGGAGTGTGAGCGGGCTTGCTCGTCGATCTTCAGATCGCTCAATACCCGGGTGGCCGTTACGTTTAGCAGACCGCTTGCGGCTTGTGTATGTTTGATATGATCATCATCCGCTGCCGGCGTATTGACGAGTCTTTAGAGTCCTACACAGAGGTTTCCTGGCTCAAGCGAAACGAAATAGGAGCGCATATGAGATATGTGCGGGACCGAGAATAATGCGTGTATGTGATACCGTATTCCATTCTTGCGATGAATGTATCGAAAGGTTGTATGCGATATAACCTAGTTATCGAATCAAGGGTTGGTTCGATAAGCCGATACATAGAATACTAGTCGGTTATATGCGATATGACCGGATCGTTAAATCAAGTGTTGATTTAATGATTTAATGCATAATTATATATTTGATATATTACTTTGCATTAACTAGTATTGGTTCACTTTAAGATGGATTTTCTCACTCGGATGTGCGCATTATATATGTGATATGATTTTGTGCACTTGCTTGTATCATGTTTGATGATACATGCTTTTTGGTTAAGTGTAAAGTATTAAACCTTGGTTAATGAAATGGTTAGGGTTTATTATTTTTTATTCATTTATCTTATTTAATTATCCATTCATTTATGATAAATGTATAAAAGAAAATGAAATGAAATGGTGGCTTTCATTTGTTGTTTTCATGAAGCTTCATGAACATTTTGACTAAGTGACCATTTTGTCTCTAGCTTGACCCTAACCATTCCTTTAACCATGATTGATTCTCTACACATTACCATGGTTAATGATATGATAAGTACTCATTTTTATTATTCCTTTTAATTAACTTATCATAAGAATTATCATCTTCCTCTTCTTCTTCTTCTTGAAGAAAACCTTTCTTCATCAATGGTGATTGATGAAGATGAGTGAGAAATCCAATTCTAAAGTCTACCCACTTCCTGTTTCTTCATCCTCTACCTCTTGCCAAGTAGTAGAGTGTGTTTCCTTCACAAGTTTTCATGACTTGGTGAAGGTGGAGCTTGATTTAGCGATGCCTCGACGTAGATCATCTTCGGCATGGACATCGACGACCTAGCTCGCCATTTCTCTGACGAAGCCGACGCTAGAGCCCGGGAATTCATTTGGACAGCAAAGGGACTTCGTTGCGGAGCCGTGGAGGTGGAGCACCGGATCTACAAAGGTTATATTTCCGTATTTTTATAGTTAAGTGTTAACTAGTTTACTTTTCGCCTAGATTTCTAGCCGACGATCCGTTCTAGGGTTTCTCGGCACCCGTTAAATTTGAAATTGGCATGGTTGATGCCTTGTGAGACCTCATTAGGGTGCCTAGGAACCCTACAGTAAATACATACCCTGGAGCAATGACTAATTGGGAAATCAGTTTTCTTTTAACAGTACACAGTGAAACTGAAACATTGCAATGTTTCGATGGGGTATCCCGGTATTCCTAGTAATGCCTCTTCCATTATCCAGATTCACAACTGTAACCGTATAATTCTTTGCCATCTATCCAAATCCCTTTATATGTCTTTAGTCATTACCTTCTGTACACCCTCTTAGGCTAAATGGTTTTCTTCCTTCCCTACCGTTCGGCACCAGCGTATGGCTTGGAAGAAAACTATCCAATAAGCATAATGGGTGTACTATCCTAATCCTAGGAGCACTCGCAATGCGAGAGAAGGTGAAGATAAAAGACAACCGAATAAACCTTATTCCTATTTCTCCTGAACCAGAATCCATCCCCGAACTGGAACAAGTTCCCTTCGAGTTCGTATATAACCATATGATGGAGTATCTAATAAACTGTGGATCTTCGTAGTGATACGGAGTGTCCTGGAGAAATACAAAGGTGATTTAGGATTGGCAAAGAAATACATAGTTTTGTCGTGAATAGCTGTCACAATTTACTTTGCCCTCTTACTAATCCCTTGATATGTCTTTACTTAATACCTTTTGTACACCATCGTTATGCTAATTGGTTTTCTTCATTCCCCACCGTTCGGCACCAGCCTAAGGTTTGGAAGAAGACTATCCAATTTGCATAATAGGTGTACTATCTCCTAAACCAAGGAGCACTCACAACCTGAGAGAAGGTAAAAGGAAAAGACAACTGAATAGTCCTATTCGTTTTCTCAAGAACCGGAAACCATCCTCAAAAAAATTCCTTCGAGTTCGTATATAACCATACGATGGTTCTGTTCGATGGAAGTGGACGTTCGTAGTAATACGGGGTGTCCTGGAGAAAAGGGTAAAAGTAGGAGTGGCAATGAGGTATGCAACTCTGACAATCCAAAAGCCCGTGTTTAAGAAGGTTCGGTTAATTTTGGTCACTGAGTCATAGTCTAGGGTCGGGTCATGGTCGCTGCCAAAGAGAGAGAGAGAAAAGAAACACTCAGCGTGCACTCTAATCTAGATCAGAATGGTTATCAATTTATCTAATCAGGAAACCTCCCACTGTAACGTCAAATTCTTCCCCAAACCTGAAAGAAGAATTAGTCAGGATCACCCGAGGAGTAAACCAACTCATCAGCGGGAATCGGGATCCAACTATCGTCGCATGATAACGTGACGGAATCCGCTCACGTTATCACACTCCAGAAGGTATGCGCATAACTGGCAAGTTTCAGTTTCTTTAGAAACTCCCGATGTGATTTTTGCCCCATGCTCTTATGACCTTGGCGTGAGGTCAAAATATCATAAGTCACATGTCAAGTTCTACCCATCATTATCCAGGTTAATTTGAACC
This sequence comes from Agapanthus africanus, assembly GCA_030015575.1. Taxonomy (NCBI): domain Eukaryota; kingdom Viridiplantae; phylum Streptophyta; class Magnoliopsida; order Asparagales; family Amaryllidaceae; genus Agapanthus; species Agapanthus africanus. The sequence continues at coordinate 27,513,618 of JASDDO010000029.1, read as the reverse complement.
CACCCGTACATACCCTTGACGTAGGCCAAATAGTAGTACCACTGTCCCAAACCAACGCATCTATCTATGCAACAGATAAATATCCGGCAGCTACCAATCACTATGCCTTGGCGTGAGGCCAAAATACATAGCTTGAATACTACCGAATATTTAACTGAAATGATGGAGGGCTATGAATGGTTTCTGGCGAAAACCTTTAATGTAATGAACTTGATATAGTTGAAGGAACCGGATAGCTTTATAAAAATATAGTAACGAAAACCTTTGCTAAAAAGGTCACTCCCGGTGAAGGGATCTCGGCTCTTTCCCCGTAGAATGAGGTGCAGGATATTCCAACTGAATACCACGATGCAAAGCAAAAGTAAACGGCTATAGTGAAGTTATTCCCCTGACGCAAACTTCTGTCCAAGGGGTCACTCCCGGTAAAGGGATCTCGGCCCTTGCCTCGTCGACTGAGGTGCAGGATATTCCAACTGAATACCACTGTGCAAAACAAAAGAGAACGTCCTTGCAATAACAGCTTTTTGAAAAATTGTTCCAACAACATCAGAATAGGTTTGTTTAGCTTGCATTGATCCGAATCAATGCAGTCCCATCAATTGATCACACCACAAAAGAACGAAAATAATGATGTACGTATATGCCATCCGCATTCGCCACTAGGTCCCGTCATCACCCGTTAAGTTAGTTAACTAACGACAGAGTGGGGACTGGACTAGCACGGATGCAAAACATATACAACATCTACTAGTATATATATAAATATATAATATTCGCTCAAGGCATGATAAAATGCAACATCACAGAAATGTAATAAGCATCACAGAACAATACAGATATCTGGGATCCCCGGGTTTCACAGAGCCGCTACTGAAACCCGACGTTCCCCTGGTCGTGTGGATAGCCTGTACAATGAAATCCTAGACCCCTACGGGCGCGGCAAGTTACCTGCCAAAACCTGAAGCGAGGCAGCCCCCTTCAACAACGTGAATGGACCACCCAGCACTTCACGGAATCCGGTAACTTAGGCACCCCTCCTGGGTCAACCTATACCCCCTACGAGTGCGGCGAATAGCCCGCCAATTCTAGAATAAAGCCCCCTCCGTCTCAACGCCATGAGATGCGGGCCCGTTGCCCTCTAGAACCCGGCTACCCGTGCACCCCTCCTCGGGGTAATCCTAGTACAGAAAGTAAAATATACATACAACGGGTACATCGACCTCACCCCGGTCGTGCCCCAAAAGAATAATATACAAACAGGCAGTGCCGGCAGTCCACATGTCGGACGCTCGCCCCGCAATATCAAATGTACATATAAAAACAAAACTGTACTACCATTGCAACCAGGCTATCCCCCACGACCGATCCGCAACATCACAGCACAACACAGAACATCAACGTGAATGTCAAGTTCGCAAATCCGTCTAAAAGGGCTATAGCAGTTAGACAGGATTTACCGATCAAGTGACATTCACGGTCACAGATATAATGTAAATACTGTGAACTAACATGTTTAAAATTTTCAATCGATCAAATTTACCGAAGTGGGCCCCAAGCACTACTGTAGCACTCACAGAAAAACTGGGCCAAAACAGAATATTCCAAAACCCTACTTCCAAGTCCAAAGAGTTCTGTGCAAAAATGGTACAGTGAGGACACTGTACTGCGGCGGAACCGTGGCCAGAAGGGGGGTTAGGCCGCGGTTCCGCGGTCGTCCTACAGTATCATGCCACCAATTTTTCACAGAATTCTTAAAACTTCCTGCTTGGTTTTCTGCAACAACCTGAAAAATTTTTAGAGCCAAAACAAATTTCGACAGAAACATATGCAATGGAAATGCGGTTTTGGGATAAATGTTCGATCGAAGTTTTAAACTCGCTAGACCAACCTAGACTAGGTTAATGGCGTGGCTCTGATACCAGTGTAAGTGCACGGCGGCGCCCCAGCCGTCAATCCGACGCCGGAAATTGCGGAAACGAAAAACTTTACAAACTAGAAAACCGGCACCAACGCACAATATAAACCCGGATCGGGCCATTAACCTAACTCTAGCAAACTAGAAAAGGAGTAGAGAAGCTATACCAAGCGATCCGTGTCCTTCGGTCTTCGCCTCCACTCCGATCTCCTCGCGGAATCTCCGATATTCATCTCCACGTCGGAACGGGCACCACATCGCCGGGTTCTTATACGGGCTCCCACCTCTGGACCGAGGCAACTCGGGTACGATGTTGGCAAGACGACGTGCCCAAGAAATGCTATAGGCTAAGTGTAGTAGCTTGTCTCTTTGGGGTTATGAAGTTGCCTTGTTGGAGGAATGAAAGAACTTTTGGAGAAGAATGGTGTATATTTTTGAAGCATGAAAAATGAAAGAGGTAAATTTCCCACACTCAAAAATGAACTCCCTCTTACCTCTCCTCATGTGGCCGGCCTCACTCATGGAGAAGGGAAAAAACATGACGGAAAAATCAAGTAGAGAAAAATGAGATGATAATGAGAAAAGGATCACAACAACATCAACCTCCATCCAATCACAAAGCACATCTCATTAATGCAAAGGAATAGACTCAAAAAGAATCTCTTGATGGTAGAACCATCATGAAGCCACATAATGCAAGAAAACCCCTCCACAAATCTTATTTGCACACTTGCCAATAACCCCCTCCATCGGAAAAGTCCGGCCGGGAAGGAACAAAGGAAAACTGACCGGAACGGAATGCAAACCAGCAACTTCAGAAAACTGATCCCGTAATAAATTACAGGAAAACCCCACGACTGTATATACATACCCGCATTTGTATTCCTACTGAATACAAATGCAAAGAGACAAAATCTACACTGTACAATACTAGGATCCGGCTTAAACCAAAGCCCGCTAGTATTATCCGTCCGATCATTATCCGTGCAATACCACACGTATCTAATCGAACCCTGCCATATCTCCATACGGCCTCAACAGCGTTTCGCCCGAAACTTGAGAAAACGGTCTGTGGGGGACTCTAAAGACTCGTCAATACTTTAGTTGTGGATTTAACCACTAACACATCAGAGGTATTAGCCTATACGTAACAGGATACCACGTATTGACCAAAAGGGACGTCGATGAGCGAACTCGTCCAGATACCCTACTGAGCCTGTCAGTGACAATATTTGTACAGTCCGGTCCGTTCGTCTATGAGCATCGCATGGCGGGCCTAGGGGGTTGGTAAAAGTCAGACCCCCAATAGCGGTACAAGTCGTGTCGGAGAGTAGCCCAGAACACCCTGAGATACTACTGGAATACCTACCAGTAAATCTCCTGCCTTGGCCAAGGACTTCGTGTAATGGCTCTCCTAGACACAGCGCGACCTCACCCCCAATACCGGGAGAGACGAACCCCTGCAGATCCGCTCACTGCCTCCATGTGGCTCGGTATTGTACCCAACTAAAACCTATTTGCACGTCTCCTTTGAGCGTGGTAAGGTAGTAATCAAAGTACAGTGGGAACTCACACGAGACAAATGACGATTTCAGATCAATGAACTAACCTGTACACATGTCACCGGGGAACTGCTATTTGACATCTGGTATAAGACCAACTAGCATGTTCCCGGCGAGTCCTGTCCGGTGTACTCATAACCCAATGAGCACTTGTATACATCTTAGGTGAACCAACTGACACCAGTGGCTTGTGAGACTGGCCACCATCCCTCGTCGGGGTCTCGACTGTATACACTAGTCTACTCTGGGGAATCGATGCCCTGTCTCGAAACTCCCACGACTAGGGACCTTTTAAGGATGTGCTTATAGACCCCAGCTCCTATGTATATGATCGCCCTCATACTGCTGGCAGTCAAGCAAGAATCCTAGGGTCTCTATCAACATGCAATATTGATCTGTAAGGTCACCTAAAACAGTGCACGATGATAAAGATAAACCAGATAGCATACTATCATCTTTAGTAAGACTGTCCTACCGGAATAGGTCCTCCCTCAATCATTGCAATCATGTGCCTGTGATCCAATAATTGACTCTGAGGGCACTATCTCCAACAAAGAGAATCATCAATTGTTTGATCTCTAATTTGCAATGAAATAGTCAAAATGTGATCTCGATCTAAATTAGGTCATTGATGATTCTTTTTCCTAATGTTCATAAATCTCATAAGACTTAAGATTAGTATTAGAATTTTAACATCACTAGATCTACCTATTCTATCGGATCCTCCACAAGCAGAGAATTTACTCACGCATCATCATGAAACAATCAAGAACTAAGAATATCATAATGCGAGAATGAATAGAAAGCGAGAATAACGATTTTCACCTTTATTTAGATCTTCTTCAAATTACATCTCTCACTCAAGTTTACAAGACTAGCTCTAGCTCACTCATTTGAGAGGGAATTCGGTGTCGATCTTTGCATGGCTCGATCGTCGTGAGTCGCGGATCGTCGTGGATCTCTTGCTCGGATGATGAACGGCGTTGCAAATAGAGGATCTTCGGTCTTCGCTCAATTTGTTTCTCAAAATGATCTTGATTTTGCTTTGGAAATGGATTTGGGCTAGGGTTTTGGTATCAAGTTGTGTCACTCAACTTGAATTTGAATTTTGGCTCCAATTATCTAACTAACTCACCACTAATTAATAAACTATTGAACAGCCCCAAATTTTAGATCTAGATCCCTTTTTATAATTTTAAAATGAATCTTCCCTCCAAAGCTTAGTATTATGCAGAGCCTTCCAGAAGATGCCACGTGGAAATGGAGCGTCCCGAGGAAGCTAGGCCGTTACAAGGAAGGCTCTGGAAAAGTTTCGAGTGTCGATGAGTCAACTCGGCCGCGGAATCGCGGCGACTCGGCCTGGATCGGCCGTGGATCCACGGCCATTTGAGGAGATCTCTGTATTATTTCACAGGGGTAATTCTGGTGTTGTCTTTAGGGTTCTCTTTTTTTGTCTGGAATCTTATAATTCGTTCTTGGTTGCTGCCAGATTTCAAGTCTTTGACTTGCTGCAATTTATCGGCACTTTTGCGATTCCGGTTCTTTTACCTGAAGAATTTTCTGCACAAAAATCTTGAGACAAGAGTTGAGATATACAAAATCATGCCTGTAGTAATAAACACACAATTTCTCTCATAATACTGGTTATAATGTATAACACATGTTATTTGATATTTTGCATACGAATTTCTAATATGTGCTATATTTATACCAAACACCTTTAGATGATTAGAAGGTGTAGGGAAATTGATGTGTTAAGAATGCAATATTTTCGACTGATCAGAGATCAACAAGCAAGCCTGTCCATTGTTTCCATGAAGCCTATCAGTAACACTACCGTACAGTCCGGTCTCTTCATCTGATATGTCGCATATCATTTCTAGGGGTGGAAATCGTCAGACCCCAGTAATGTGATAAGTCATGCCGATGTCTGGCCTATAACGGTTCGAGAAACTACTGATAACACTTATTAGTAAATCACAGCAGCAGCCCTGGCCGGGGACTTCCAGTTATAGCCAATCGAGCATAGCGCAACATCAACCCCCAATACAGGGAAAGACGAAACCCCTCCTATCGTTCATTGCCTCCATACGACTAGGGACTGTACCCAAAATCCACCTGTTTGCACGTCTCCATTGAGCGTGGTAGGGAGGAAATCAAAGCACAGTGGGAGCCGCACAAGACTCTATGACGATCTCGGGTATACAGACTAACCTGTACCAGTGTCACCAGAGGACTGCTATCTGACGATAGGTATACTACCACATAGGAGTCCTCGGCGAGTCCTGTTCAGTGTACCCAGTCTCCACTAAGCACCCTTATACCGCCTTTGATGTCAAACACCAATGGATGTGGGATCATCCATCGCCTATCATATGGGTCAAGAAGCGTATACGCTAGTCTACTCTGGAATATTGATGCCCTGTCTCGATATTCCCTGGACTAGGAACAATTAAAGGATGTACTTGTGAACTACCTCGGCCCCACTAGTATGATCTCCATCAAAGTCCTGGTTGTCAACTACATATCCTAAGGGCTATATCAATATGTGAGAGCAAGACAGTATCACAATAGAAGTCTACATGTTAATACAAAGAACAACCAGATAGCATACTATTATGTCGAGCAAGAATGTCCTCTTTATATATGTCCAAGCATCCACTATAACATACATCATATGTACAATAATGGCCTCTAGGGCATATATATAACTAACACTTCATGTGTCATTGATTGTGTGTCAAAAACTATTATCTATTACCGCAATCAAGAACGGCGTCGCATGAAGCTAGCCGGTGAGTACGGGTCGGTCCACAGGGATTTTGTGAATCTCCTAATCGTGCTAACGAGTTAATTCCGAAGGGTGTTCGGATTGATTGTTAAATCTAAAAACCTAAATTAATCTATCTACGATTATCTAGATCTATTCTTGTTAGGGTTAGTTTTAGGGATGGTTTGGAAATGCAATTAAATCTCAACGCTTTCTATACCCGAATGAAGATCTATGAGGAGTTATGGTAATTATCAATAAAAGGGATTAGATCCATTCGGGAAGGTGTTCCTTCCTCTAGGTTCTTGTCCTTCCTTTAGAGATCCTTGTCCTAACCTCCATGGAAAACGCACGCAACCGGGCCTTTACACTACGGTGTCATCGTTACCTCGAGGGGTAGGATGCTGTAGGGCGCGGTGTGTGCGTGTATGCATGGAGTCCTATTGTAAATATTTGATGGGTAAGAAAGGGATGAGAGATCTCATCTCTCAAAATCCTTCCCCAAAGCTAAACCCTAAACAAGTTCCTAGGGCATGAAATTAAATCTACCTAGGGCAAAGAATTAAAATCTATACTAGGGCGAGAAATTAAATCTACTTACAGATGCATCCCTCCAATCATCCATGCAGGGTTGTCAGATCTGAATTTCTGAATGGAAAGGAAACACCGATGCTCTCCAAAAAGAGATCTGAAATTTATTATTAAAAGGAGGCATAAAGAAAATACAATGTTTTGGGTTCCTATTTATAGAGAATAGGAAACCCTAGGGTTACAATGACTCGCATGTCTGAAATTACAAAAACGGCCCTTAGGTTGACTAGTCAGCACCGCCAACAAATTATGGTAAAAAGTTTAGCTTTTAATTGCTCTATATGGCCGCGGAACCGCGGCCCAAGGCCCTGTTTGGCCACGGTTCCGCGGCCCAATAGTTTCTTTGGAATATCATTTTTCTTGGGCTAGCTCTTATTAACTTGGTCTTCCTGTTTCCATATGTCCATTTCCATTTGGGCTTTTAGGTTGGTTCCAGATTTCCAGTAACCAATTTGCAATGGCTTTTTAACCGTTCGCTTGTAATCTTGGACCTTGCGTTGCCTTGTACTTTGTGAATTTTATCTTTGATGTAGGCTTGATCAAGATCTTCTGTTCATTGGTTAAAGTCCACTTTTTCATCATCTTTATATCGTTTTCACTGTTTTCTGTCCAAGAACCTGTAACCTGTAACATGTAGCAGACATGCGTCAAAAGAACCCGTTTATTTATAAAAAGAATAAGAATGCGGAATATAATAATGCAATATTATGGTGTGACCAAATACCCCCAAACTTATCTTTTGCTCGTCCTCGAGCAAACTTATTTTTATTCACTAAAATCCTAACCTAGCCGCACTTTCGCAGGGAAACGCGATTGCACTGAGCTCGTGCAACAAGCCGTTAAACCTCTAGGTGTCCCTAGTAGGAGGAGTGTTGTCTCCTGAGGGTTTTCAGCGGATTACACCCACAAAATCCTATCAATTCGGCCCATTGACTTTTGTTCTCCAATTAGGTTTTCTAACAAGGAATTCTATTATCTTTTACTTGTAAATTATCCACCCATATTCTTCACGCTTCCTCATTATTTAACTTAAGATCATATATGTTATGTAGACCTACATAGCTTTCGGCATCTCTTAAGTCTTCCTTCTAGGGTTTCATCTCCACTTAGGAATTTCTATCACTCTATTAAAGATACAAGTTCTCTTTTTCATTCCTCTCTCTTATCTAAATTCCAATCACATATCCCCACGTGTGTATATAAATTACCCCTACACTTGGAAATTCAAATCAAGCAATCATGCCCTTGTTCGTTGTCCAAAACACTTCTTAATAGGTGAATTTTTAATTGAATTTTGCTTACACATCCTTCATGCGACCGTTAATACTTCTTGAGGTACCAACAACCGATTACAAGACGTGTTTGCACTTTAAAGCGTAAATCCTAGTCTTGTAACACCCAAGGCTTTAGCAGTGACTCCCAAACCAGTTGGTCTAAGGCACTAGGTGATGAAGCACCCTCGCTAAATATTTTTTTCTATTTTTTTGCAGCCTTAAGTAATCACAAAAACCAGTGTTCATTTTTTTCTTTCTTTATTCACACTTGTATTTTTTTATTTTCTTTTCTTCGTACCAAGGACTTTAGACAAGAGCATTTCAAGGTCTGCTCTACTATTCTAAGTTTCAAGGTGCGTGATTATGCAAATTGTAGGGTATACATTTTCAGAATCTAGACTTAAGCTAGGAATTATTTTTCAAACTTATACTCTAATAAAAGTTTTAATACTTTTCCTTCGTTTCGACTTAGCCCAAAAAGTGAACCTAAAATTTGCCTATTTCTAAATAGACTACAAGGCATATACTTTCTACCGTTAAACTTTAAGAAAGGTTATCTTTAGGGTTTTTAATTCACTAAGTCGAAGATCTAGTTGTTCCTAGCCAGTTAACCTATTTGTCAAACTCAAGTCAATTAGGCCAAAATTGAATACAATAATTTTTATAATTTTTCAATTTTTTATGGGTTTTCAAATAAGTATGCAAATGCAAAAATATATACAAATGAATGCGAAGGAAGAAGTCGTACCGAGCATACCCCCAAACTTGAACTTGACAGTGTCCTCACTGTCATGCTAAACCAAGAGGGTCAAAATGTCGGCACTCCCCTGTTTATTTATTTACATTTTTTAATATATTTTTTAATGTTCTGAATTTTTTTTTTATAGAAAAAGAAAACAAAAAGATATATACATATATACAACAAGATTCCCCCTAAACTTAAGCTTGGGCTTATATAAGCCAAATGTTAGCACCAACCATTCAAAAATCTTATCATGGTAATGGTAGAGTTGGTGCAAGAATGGAATGGAAAGAAAAGAGATGAAAAGCACGCGAGACTGTGTGGAAAGAAGAATGGTAGAATATGGTCTCGGTGGGGGAGAAGAAAGACGGAAAGAAGAAAGAAGTGGAGTGCGATCTTGAGGGTGTAAATTTAGTGAATAAATTAGCGCAATTTGTGATGACCGATGTGTTAAAAGCGATTGCGCTAAGCTATCAACTCGTCGTGCAATAGGGTCAAATCCCTCAAGATTCGCAAGAAAACATGGGTACGCCGAACTTGGTACATTAGATGAAAGCGTAACGGTCACTTGTTCGGTCGGAACAATGGGAAAGAAGAAAGGGAGTGAATTAGGGATAGTATCTTTCTCACCGTAGTAAACCGTTTCGAACTTGAAAGATTGTATTAATGGTTCGAAACTACTATAATCAACCGAGTCTGATGGCTCATCTGAAAATGTAAAGGACTCAAACTCGGCCGGTGAGCCATCAACATCGTCCAAAAAGGTGAAACACTCATAGGTGTTATCGTCTGTGAGAATTGTGTCAGATTCAAAGGAAATGGTTTCAAGCTCACAGTCTTCAAGCGGGGTCGGAACGATGGGAAGGAGGGATGGTGATATAGCAGTCAAAGGTTTAGGAGGATGAATTGGAAAATCAGACACATCAAATAAAAATGATTCAACCTCAATATTATCCTCAAGACTCTCCTCAATACTCTCCTCAATATTTAACTCATCCATGACATTATCATCAAAATCTAGACGCATATGAGATTCGGGAGAAACATTTAATAACTCAGGATGATGATTTGAAGATAAAATTTCAATTAAATCGACAGGTTCATCATCCGAAATATTCCCGGCGTCTATATCCTCAATCAAGTGAAAATCAATTTCTTTAGACACCTCATCAAAAGCATGGATATGTATTGATTTAGGTTCTAGATGGGAGGTGTAAAGATCGAAAGGATTAGGTGCGGTTTCACTCGAAAGGGGTTCCTCACAATTTGGCAAATCAAACACTACAAATTTGCACAACTCATCATTTTGGACACATGTTTGAAAATTGGAGTTGTTGGATTCAATTGGGTATGGGTAGGTTTGATTTGGAAATCCTCTCTCATTCTCACTCTATCCAACCGCCTCCTTATACATAAAAAAATTTGGAGCTAGCGGGAAACTAGTTACAGGTTCACTAGGTTGCATAAGGGCGGCCAAGGACGCTTCCACATTCCTAGTCATTTTATTTGTTGCTGCAATATAAGCCTCCAACGACTCTTCCAAACTAGACTTAGGTGGTGAGGGGGTTTCGGTGAAAGATTCAAAATCGTGTGGATATGCAAAACTCCCCAATGGCTGTGTAGAATCAATGTCTAGTGACGGTGGGAAAGTCGGGTATGACTGGTAGGAAGTGGGTGATTGGACAGGGGTAGGGTCAACATATGGATAAAAAGGTGAATAATCGTGCGAATCCCTAGAACTAGATGACTTGAGAGGGGTGAAAGATCGGCAACGAGATTGAGCAATATGCTCGGCAATGGACATCGGCTTAGGAGTTACAGCTGAACTTGAAAAAGTGGTGTCAACATACGAAGGTGGTAAAGGTGGACTTGGTTGACACAAAGTGGGTTGAAAAGTCCAACTATTTCTCCTAGACGCCTCTATTTGATCTTTCAAAGATATTTTTGGCAAGGATGGATTGTCTTTAAATTGACCGAACAAATTGACATACGACGCAAAATTAGGTTCGGGATACCAAAATTCGGCTAATGATTTCTTATGTGGGGTACCCATGTTAGAAGAAGGGGAAAGAAGGAAAGTTGGTTGGTGCAAGGATCTATTTGAGGCCAAAAATTTTGCAAGTTTCTAATAAAATTTGTCCTTATTATTTTTATTCTTTTTCTCTTTATTTGGAAAAATTTTGTTGCAAAAAGATTTTAGAGAAAAATTATGCAACAACAAAATATTACTTGCAATCAATTTAGTTCAGGTGGGGCCCAAAAATCCTGCACAAGACTTGTTATATGGAAGAGAATATATTTTTAAAGTACACAAAATCTTGCAGGCATTATTCAGAAAATATATTAAAATTTGCAGAGGAGAAATAACAGGGAGCTTACAGAGCAAATTTCATCACCTGAAGACACCATAAGGCCGCATTTCCGCGGTTTAAATGCATTAATGCCGCGTTTTCGCGGCGGTCTCGTCAGCACGAACCCCCAAAAATTTTCTGACGTTCTGATTCTCCAAGATGGCCGCGGTTCCGCGGCCTAAGGTGGGTTTTGGCCGCGGAATCTGTTGGAGATAGTGCCCTCAGAGTCAATTATTGGATCACAGGCACGTGATTGCAATGATTGAGGGGAGGACCTATCCCGGTAGGACAGTCTTACTCGAGATGATAGTATGCTATCTGGTTTATCTTTATCATCGTGTACTGCTTTAGGTGACCTTATGAGTCGCTATTACACGTTGATAAAGCCCCTAGGATTCTTGCTTGACCACCAGCAGTATCAGGGCGATCATATAAGTGGGAGCTGGGGGTCTATAAGCACATCCTTAAATGGTCCCTAGTCGAGGGAGTTTCGAGACAGGGCATCGATTCTCCAGAGTAGACTAGTGTATACAGTCGAGACCCCGACGAGGGGCGGTGGCCGGTCTCACAAGCCACTGGTGTCAGTTGGTTCACCTAAGATGTATACAGGTGCTCATTGGGTTATGAGTACACCGGACAGGACTCGCCGGGAACCTGCTAGTTGGGATATACCAGACGTCAGATAGCAGTTCCCAGGTGACATGTGTACAGGTTAGTTCATCGACCTGGGATCGTCATTTGTCTCGTGTGAGTTCCCACTGTACTTTGATTACTACCCTACCACGGCTCAAAGGAGTCGTGCAAACAGGTTTTAGTTGGGTACAGTCCCGAGCCACATGGAGGCAGTGAGCGGATCTGCAGGGGTTCGTCTCTCCCGGTATCGGGGGTGAGGTCGTGCTGTGTCTAGGAGAGCCAGAACATGAAAAGTCCTTGGCCAAGGCAGGAGATTTGCTGGTAGGTATTCCAGTAGTATCTCAGGGTGTTCTGGGCTACACTCCGACACGACTTGTACCGCTTTTGGGGGTCTGACTTTTACCAACCCCCTAGGCCCGCCATGCGATACTCATAGACGAACGGACCGGACTGTACGGATATTGTCACTGACAGGCTCAGTAGGGTGTCAGGATGAGTTCGCTCATCGACGTCCCTTTTGGTCAATACCTGGTGGCCCGTCACGTATTGGCTTATACCTCTGACGTGCTAGTGGTTAAAACCACAGCCACAGTATTGACGAGTCTTTAGAGTCCACCACACAGACAGTTACTCAAGTTTCGGGCGAAACGCTGTAGAGGCCGTATGGAGATATGGCAGGGTTCGATCAGATACGTGCGGTATTGCACGGATCGTGATCGGACAGTTTTTACTAGCCGGCTTTGGCTTAAGCCGGATTCTAGTATTTGATAGTGTAGTTTTGTCTCTTTGCATTTGTGTTCAGTGGGAATACAAATGCGGGCATGTATTTGCAGTTGCGGGGTTTTCCTGTAATTTATTACGGGATCGGTTTTCTGTGGTTGCCAGTTTGCATTCCGTTCCGACCGGTTTTCTTTCATTCCTTCTCGGCCGGGCTTTGTGATGGAGAGTGTTAATTGCAAGTTCGCAATTAACATTTTGTGAGGGGTTTCTTTGCATAAGTGTGGCTTCATCATGAGATTCCTTTCTTGTCTTTTTGATGGCCTTTCACTTGATGGTTAGTGAGTGGATTGATAAGGAAATGGTTGTGACCATTTTCCTTTTGATTTGGTTTTTCCTTTCTATTATGATACATATTGTGGTGCCATTCTCTTTTCTCTCTCCAATCTCATTCTTGCTTAAGGGGGCCGGCCACTTTAGTGTGAGGGAGAGGATCATTTCTTTTTGAGTGAGAAAAATGCTTCATATCTTTTTCCATGCTAACAAGTTCACAAGCACATTTTCTTGAGTTGCTTTCTTCTCCTCCTCACATCCTTCCATCTAGGCAACTTCAAGAACCCCAAGAGACATGCCTTCTACACTATTTCTATAGCAAGCCTTGGACGCGTCGGCTAGCCAACTTCGCGCCCGAGTTGCCTCGGTCAAGAGGCGGGAGCCCGTAAAAGATTCCGGCTACGTGGTGCCCTTTCCGACGAGCGAGGAGGAGACGGAGATTCCGCAGGAGATCGGAGTGGAGACGAAGACCGAAGGACACGGATCGCTTGGTATAGCATCTCTACTCTTTTCCTTTTGCTAGCTAGCTAGGTTAATGGCCCGATCCGGGTGAAAAGTCCGCGGCGGTGCCGTTTTGCAAAGTTCGCAAAGTTTTTGTTTTCCGCGTTTCCGGCGTCGGATCGACGGCCGGGGCGCCCCCGCGGGCTTACAATGGTATCAGAGCCACGCCATTAACCTAGCCTAGCTTGCTCTAGCGCGTTTAGAACCCGATCGAACAAAATCCCCAAAAACCGTATTTTTGTGCACATGTGTTCTCTGTTGAAATTTTTTGAGCTCCTAAAATTTTTCAGGTTGTTGCAGAGGCATGTACAAGCAATTATAAGAAATCTGGGAAAATACGATCCACCAATTCCTCAGTTCCACCGCGGAAGCGCGGCCAAAACCCTGGTTTGGCCGCGCTTGCGCGGCGGATAAGAGGAATTGTGGCACCAAATTTTCCCAGTAAGCTTGTGGTATAGAAATAGGGCTTTTGGGATATTTTATTTGGGCCCAGGTTTTCTGTAAGTGCTACAGTTCTTTTTGGGGGCCCACTTTGATAAATTTGTTCGATCGGATATTTTAAACATGCTAGTTCAAAGTTTTTACATTATATCTGCGACCGTGAATGTCACTTGATCGGTAAATCCCGTCTAACTGCTATAGCCCGGTTAGACGGATTTGCGAACGTGACTTTCACGTTGATGTTCTGTGATTGTTCTGTGTTGTTGCGGATCGGTCGTGGAGGATAGCCTGGTTGCAGTGGTAGTACAGTTTTGTTTTATATGTACATTTGATTTTGCGGGGCGAGCGTCCGACATGTGGACTGCCGTCACTGCCTGTTTGTATTATTATTTTGGGGCACGACCTGGTTGCGGTCGATGTACCCGTTGTATGTATATTTTACTTTCTGTACTAGGATTACCCCGCGGAGGGGTGCACGGATAGCCGGGTTCTAGAGGGCAACAAGCCCGCATCTCATGGCATTGAGACGGAAGGGGCTTCACTCTAGGATTGGCGGGCTATTCGCCGCACTCGTAGGGGGTATAGGGTTGACCCAGGAGGGGTGCCCAAGTTACCGGATTCCGTGAAGTGCTGGGTGGTCCATTCACGTCGCTGAAGGGGGCTGCCTCGCTTCAGGTTTTGGCGGGTGACTTGCCGCGCCCGTAGGGGTCTAGGATTTTCATTGCACAGGCTATCCACACGACCAGGGGAACGTCGGGTTTCAGCGGCTCTGTGAAACCTGGGGATCCCAGATATCTGTATTGATCTGTGTTGCTGTACTTTTCTGTGCTGCATTGTTTATCACGCCTTGAGCGAAAATTATATATTATATATATATTAGTAGATGTTGTATATGTTTTACATCCGCGCTAGTCCAGTCCCCGCTCTGTCGTTAGTTATCTAACCTAACGGGTGATGACGGGACCCAGTGGCGAATGCGGATGGCATATACGTACATCAGTATATTTTCGTTCTTTGTGGTGTGATCAATTGATGGGACTGCATTGATTCGGATCAATGCAAGATAAACAAACCTAATCTGATGTTGTTGGAACACTTTTTCAAAAAGCTGTTATTGCAAGGACGTTCTCTTTTGTTTTGCACAGTGGTATTCAGTTGGAATATCCTGCTCCTCAGTCGACGAGGCAAGGGCCGAGATCCCTTCACCGGGAGTGACCCCTTGGACAAAAGTTTGCGTCAGGGCAGTAACTTCACTATAGCCGATTACTTTTGCTTTGCATCGTGGTATTCAGTTGGAATATCCTGCACCTCATTCTACGGGGAAAGAGCCGAGATCCCTTCACCGGGAGTGACCTCTTTAGTAAAGGTTTTCGTCACTATATTTTTAAAAGCTATCAGTTCCTTCAGCGATATCAAGTTCATTACGTTAAAGGTTTTCGCCAGAAACCATTCGTAGCCCTCCGTCATTTCAGTTAAATATTCGGTAGTATTCAAGCTATGTATTTTGACCTCACGCCAAGGCATAGTGTTTGGTAGCTGCCGGGTATTTATCTGTTGCATAGATAGATGCGTTGGTTTGGGACAGTCGTACTACTATTTTGGCCTACGTCAAGGGTATGTACGGGTGGGTTCAAATTAACCAGGATAATGACGGGTAGAACTTGACATGTGACTTATGATATTTTGACCTCACGCCAAGGTCATAAGAGCATGGGGCAAAAATCCACATCGGGAGTTTCAAAAGTACTGAAACTTGCCAGATATGCGCATACCTCCTGGAGTGTGGTAGCGTGAGCGGATTCCGTCACATTATCATGCGATGAGAGTTGGATCCCGATTCCCACTGATGAGTTGGTTTACTCCTCGGGCATTCCCGGCTAATTCTTCTTTCAGGTTTGGGGAAGAATTTGACGTTACAGTGGGAGGTTTCCAGATTAGATAAAGTGATAACCATTCTGATCTAGGTTAGAGTGCACGCTGAGTGTTTCTTTTCTCTCTCTCTCTGGCAGCGACCATTGACCCGACCCTAGACTATGACTCAGTGACCAAGTTGACCGAACCTACTTAACACTGGCTTTTGGATTGTCAGAGTTGCAGACCTCTTTGCCACTCCTACTTTTACCCTTTTCTCCGGGACACCCCGTATTACTACGAACGTCCACTTCCATTGGACAAAACCATCGTATGGTTATATACGAACTCGAAGGACTTCGAGGATGGTTTCCGGTTCTGGAGAAAACGAATAGGACTATTCAGTTGTCTTTTCTTTTTCCCTTCTCTCAGGTTGCGAGTACTCCTTGGTTTAGGAGTAGTACACCTATTACGCAAATTGGATAGTCTTCTTCCAAACCTTAGGCTGGTGCCGAACGGTGGGGAATGAAGAAAACCAATTAGCTTAAACGGTGTACAGAAGGTATTAAGTTCAGACAAAGCAAGGGATTAGTTAGAGGGCAAAGTAAATTGCGACTGCTATTCACGACCAAACCATGTACTTCTTTGTCAATCCTAAATCACCTATGAATTAAGTACATTCAGGTGTCTTTTATCTTCACCTTCTCTCGCGTTGCGAGTGCTCCTAGGATTAGGACAGTACACCCTTTATGCTTATTGGATAGTCTTCTTCCAAACCATAGGCTGGTGCCGAACGGTAGGGAAGGAAGAAAACCATTTGGCCTAAAGGGGTGTACAGAAGGTAATGACTAAAGACATATAAAGGGATTTGGAGAGGTGGCAAAGAATTACACAGTTATAGTTGTGAATCTGGATAATGGAAGAGGCATTACTAAGAATACCAGGATACCCCATCGAAACATCTCAATGTTTCAGTTCCACTGTGTACTGTTAAAAGAAAACTGATTTCCCGATTAGACACTTACTCCAGGGTATGTATTTACCAGGTTGGATTCTCACATCTGTATGGTTTTACAGATGATGAGTGGGAGTAAGTTATTGGGAATTAGGTGACCATCCTCATTATATCGGGATTCGTTGTAATCGGTGATATTTGAGGAAGTCACCTGGGTTGTTTGCCGGTCGGCAAATATTTGGTTTTGAATATCCGTTGTTGTGCACCAATTTCAAATTGATATATCTGTACGTCTATTTTTATAGAGTGAGATATACTTTTTGAAATTATGTCTATGACATTTACCTATATCAGTGGATGGTTAGGTAAGGAGCATTGAACAGCGGTGTAATTCTTCTTAACCAAAAGTACAGTTTTCAACCTACGACACACAGTGAATGAGTCACCAGACTCAGGGGACTTATACAGAGTATTGTATATTGTCCAGTGTCCATTTGGACAGAGGGGTTGGTCCTCGTACTATATTCTGTTTACTTTTAACTTCTCTAGTTCTTAGACATGTGTTTCGTAGAAACACAGGGTCTAAGTTTTAAGGAGTTATAGGTATAAGAATAAAGTAGAGAACCAGATATTGCAAGTATCGGGATTCTTCAAGGTGATCGAAGATGTAGATACTTGTGAATGGTATTCAGTTGATAGTAATGATTAAGAGAACTGACTTCTCTTTCAGGTTACTCATAACTGGAAGCATTCCTAAGTTCAGTAACGCTGATCGGCCTCTCTTCCATTTAGTTGACATGCACTGGAGACAGCTGCATGATTTGAATCTGGTTCAATTAAATCAGTGCCTCTGTTTCTTGGATATAGAACAGTTCATATCTTGACTTTGTTAAGATACGGGGAGTTGTCCGGCTTATGCTTAAAACCAGACTCTGGACAACTCAAGGCACGTTTCAGTAGTGGCTGTTTGTGGGTTGACCCGGGCTATGACGAGGGTTGACTTTCTACCATCTGGAAGATCAATAGTGATATTGTTCTTGACTCGCCACAGTTTTATCAAAAATGGATTTTTTTTTCAGAAAAACAGTAGTGGGAGTATGGTAGAACTGGAAGTGATTCCAGAACCACAAACGATTACTGAAGATTTAATAAGAACCTAAAGATTCAATCTGGTTTGACATTCCATTGGCCACTCCGCAGATAAGGTGGGTAACCTCAGGCACCCGAGAGGTACTTCGGTATGCTCAAGGACGGTGGCAGGGAGGTTCTTGTTTACCCAGACTTGCCATTGCTGTTGTTCCAGGCTGCGAGACCCGGCGGGAGGATGAGTATAGCGTCGTTCTAAACTGGCTTTAGAAGTGCACGTCTATATGACTCTGCCAGAGGGTTGTCGTAGTCAGTGGGAGCAGCGGAAGCATTGGTGGATGTCAGGCTTATGTCTATTTATAGACTTAAGCAGATATAGCGGAGATAGATCATCTATTTCTGATGTGACAGTCAGAGGTTTGACTTCATCAGAATAGGAGATGGATCTGTTGAGAAGGTAGTAGGGTGTGATGTCCTGGTATTTGATGACATACACAGAGTAGGAAGTGATATTCCTATACTACGATCGGTTATACTTTGGTCGTCACACAGTGGTTTCTCCACATAGGACTTGGATATAATATCAGACATTCTGGTTACTAGATCTATGGTTTTAGATCTAGATTTGGGTGGTTTCCTAATATGGGTACTTTGACCGCATTCTATAAGTATTTAGAATGGACGACTCCTGGCACGGTAGTGTACCTGCAGGTGATGGAGTCACCCTCTCTAAAGGTGTCTTACAGACTAAAGGAGAGAGGGATACGCATGATTGACAGATCACTTGCTTAGGCAATTGAGTCAATCATGAGATGTCAAGTACCACACCAGATGTTGTTCTTGCAGTAGGTGCAATAAGTTGATATTGATCCAATCCTGGAGAAACAGTCGGAAGCAGTTTTAGAACATAAGTTGATGTTCTAGGGAATTGATAACGGCAGCCTCCTTTACGAGACGGTTATCATTCCAGGCTTCCAAGGTGACCTGGATGACAGAGTGCCTGTCAGAGTTATAGTTTTTCCTCTAACGAGGGGCAGTATTTTGGACAGGTGGTCCAAGTGGAAACTGAGGGAAGGTATGGCGCAGGATACTGATTAAGTTCAGTTGACGATACAGTCTAAGAAGTTTGGATTTGGAGTTCATTTATGAGCTAGGTCCCATCAGACATCCAGACATTCTAGGACAGGTATTGCTCATTTCGGGAGATGGCTTTCTCCGCGAACTTGAGATATAGAGAGACATAGAAAGAAACATCAAAGCGGATCCACTCACTGAGGCTATTCCTCGAACGCAATAGTTTCGCAAACGAGCTTTGTGAGACTGACTAGTAGAGGAGTTGGGTGTTCGGTATCACACGGGCTGTGAGTATGCGACATCGCAATAATTAGCCTTGAGTGCAAGTGGGAGATTGTTGGAGATAGTGCCCTCAGAGTCAATTATTGGATCACAGGCACGTGATTGCAATGATTGAGGGGAGGACCTATCCCGGTAGGACAGTCTTACTCGAGATGATAGTATGCTATCTGGTTTATCTTTATCATCGTGTACTGCTTTAGGTGACCTTATGAGTCGCTATTACACGTTGATAAAGCCCCTAGGATTCTTGCTTGACCACCAGCAGTATGAGGGCGATCATATAAGTGGGAGCTGGGGGTCTATAAGCACATCCTTAAATGGTCCCTAGTCGAGGGAGTTTCGAGACAGGGCATCGATTCTCCAGAGTAGACTAGTGTATACAGTCGAGACCCCGACGAGGGGCGGTGGCCGGTCTCACAAGCCACTGGTGTCAGTTGGTTCACCTAAGATGTATACAGGTGCTCATTGGGTTATGAGTACACCGGACAGGACTCGCCGGGAACCTGCTAGTTGGGATATACCAGACGTCAGATAGCAGTTCCCAGGTGACATGTGTACAGGTTAGTTCATCGACCTGGGATCGTCATTTGTCTCGTGTGAGTTCCCACTGTACTTTGATTACTACCCTACCACGGCTCAAAGGAGTCGTGCAAACAGGTTTTAGTTGGGTACAGTCCCGAGCCACATGGAGGCAGTGAGCGGATCTGCAGGGGTTCGTCTCTCCCGGTATTGGGGGTGAGGTCGTGCTGTGTCTAGGAGAGCCAGAACATGAAAAGTCCTTGGCCAAGGCAGGAGATTTGCTGGTAGGTATTCCAGTAGTATCTCAGGGTGTTCTGGGCTACACTCCGACACGACTTGTACCGCTTTTGGGGGTCTGACTTTTACCAACCCCCTAGGCCCGCCATGCGATACTCATAGACGAACGGACCGGACTGTACGGATATTGTCACTGACAGGCTCAGTAGGGTGTCAGGATGAGTTCGCTCATCGACGTCCCTTTTGGTCAATACCTGGTGGCCCGTCACGTATTGGCTTATACCTCTGACGTGCTAGTGGTTAAAACCACAGCCACAGTATTGACGAGTCTTTAGAGTCCACCACACAGACAGTTACTCAAGTTTCGGGCGAAACGCTGTAGAGGCCGTATGGAGATATGGCAGGGTTCGATCAGATACGTGCGGTATTGCACGGATCGTGATCGGACAGTTTTTACTAGCCGGCTTTGGCTTAAGCCGGATTCTAGTATTTGATAGTGTAGTTTTGTCTCTTTGCATTTGTGTTCAGTGGGAATACAAATGCGGGCATGTATTTGCAGTTGCGGGGTTTTCCTGTAATTTATTACGGGATCGGTTTTCTGTGGTTGCCAGTTTGCATTCCGTTCCGACCGGTTTTCTTTCATTCCTTCTCGGCCGGGCTTTGTGATGGAGAGTGTTAATTGCAAGTTCGCAATTAACATTTTGTGAGGGGTTTCTTTGCATAAGTGTGGCTTCATCATGAGATTCCTTTCTTGTCTTTTTGATGGCCTTTCACTTGATGGTTAGTGAGTGGATTGATAAGGAAATGGTTGTGACCATTTTCCTTTTGATTTGGTTTTTCCTTTCTATTATGATACATATTGTGGTGCCATTCTCTTTTCTCTCTCCAATCTCATTCTTGCTTAAGGGGGCCGGCCACTTTAGTGTGAGGGAGAGGATCATTTCTTTTTGAGTGAGAAAAATGCTTCATATCTTTTTCCATGCTAACAAGTTCACAAGCACATTTTCTTGAGTTGCTTTCTTCTCCTCCTCACATCCTTCCATCTAGGCAACTTCAAGAACCCCAAGAGACATGCCTTCTACACTATTTCTATAGCAAGCCTTGGACGCGTCGGCTAGCCAACTTCGCGCCCGAGTTGCCTCGGTCAAGAGGCGGGAGCCCGTAAAAGATTCCGGCTACGTGGTGCCCTTTCCGACGAGCGAGGAGGAGACGGAGATTCCGCAGGAGATCGGAGTGGAGACGAAGACCGAAGGACACGGATCGCTTGGTATAGCATCTCTACTCTTTTCCTTTTGCTAGCTAGCTAGGTTAATGGCCCGATCCGGGTGAAAAGTCCGCGGCGGTGCCGTTTTGCAAAGTTCGCAAAGTTTTTGTTTTCCGCGTTTCCGGCGTCGGATCGACGGCCGGGGCGCCCCCGCGGGCTTACAGAATCGTGGCGGGATGGGGGATTTGTGTCTCAAAAATTTTTCTGCCTCTCTGTTTTTTAAAATCCCTTCTGTTCCGATATCTCGTTTTCTGTTTCACTTTCTGGAATTTTCCAGATCCGATTTTGTATATCCTGCAAAAATTCAACCACAATGTATCCCTTCAAAAAATAACAAATTATATATATTTTTATATTTTTATGATTTTTTCAGATTTTTATGATTTTTTATTTTATGATTAACCCGAAATTGCGAAAAGAAAATTCTACGCCTTCCCCGGCAACGGCGCCATTTGATTGTGTGTCAAAAACTTTTATCTATTACCGCAATCAAGAACGGCGTCGCATGAAGCTGGCCGGTGAGTACGGATCGGTCCACAGGGATTTTGCGAACCTCCTAATCGCGCTAACGAGTTAATTCCGAAGGGTGTTCGGATTGATTATTAAATCTAAAAACCTAAATTAATCTATCTACGATTATCTAGATCTATTCATGTTAGGGTTAGGTTTAGGGATGGTTTGGAAATGCAATTAAATCTCAACGCTTTCTATACCCGAATGAAGATCTATGAGGAGTTATGGTAATTATCAATAAAGGGGATTAGATCCATTCGGGAAGGTGTTCCTTCCTCTAGGTTCTTGTCCTTCCTTTAGAGATCCTTACCCTAACCTCCTTGGAAAACGCACGCAACCGGGCCTTTACACTACGGTGTCATCATTACCTCGAAGGGTAGGATGCCGTAGGGCGCGGTGTGTGCGTGTATGCATGGAGTCCTATTGTAAATATTTGGTGGGTAAGAAAGGGATGAGAGATCTCATCTCTCAAAATCCTTCCCCAAAGCTAAACCCTAAACAAGTTCTTAGGGCATGAAATTAAATCTACCTAGGGCAAAGAATTAAAATCTACACTAGGGCGAGAAATTAAATCTACTTACAGATGCATCCCTCCAATCATCCATGCAGGGTTGTCAGATCTGAATTTCTGAATGGAAAGGAAACACCGATGCTCTCCAAAAAGAGATCTGAAATTTATTATTAAAAGGAGGCATAAAGAAAATACAATGTTTTGGGTTCCTATTTATAGAGAATAGGAAACCCTAGGGTTACAATGACTCGCATGTCTGAAATTACAAAAACAGCCCTTAGGTTGACTAGTCAGCACCACCAACAAATTATGGTAAAAAGTTTAGCTTTTAATTGCTCTGTATGGCCGCGGAACCGCGGCCCAAGGCCCTGTTTGGCCGCGGTTCCGTGGCCCAATAGTGCCTTTGGAATATCATTTTTCTTGGGCTAGCTCTTATTGAATTGGTCTTCCTGTTTCTATATGTCCTTTTCCATTTAGGCTTTTAGGTTGGTTCCAGATTTCCAGTGAACAATTTGCAATGGCTTTTTAACCGTTCGCTTGTAATCTTGGACCTTGCATTGCCTTATACTTTGTGAATTTTATCTTTGATGTAGGCTTGATCAAGATCTTCTGTTCATTGGTTAAAGTCCACTTTTTCATCATCTTTATATCGTTTTCACTGTTTTCTGTCCAAGAACCTGTAACCTGTAATATGTAGCAGACATGCGTCAAAACCACCTATTTATTTATAAAACGAATAAGAATGGGTAATATAATAATGCAATATTATGGTGTGAACAATCATGTTCGCGAACAAATCGGAGTTTAGTATGGTTGCCCCTAGATTCGAGGTACTCAGATTTGGTGTCTTGCTCCTGTGCAGAGAAAAGAAGATCAATGGCTTCCAAGTGTACATGCAATAGCAACTCCCGCTCCGTCCCCGCTGGAGGAGTGACATACTGGCCAAATGCTGCCTGCATCTTTTCAATGCCAGTGGAACAGGTCACTCAGGCCATCACTAGATTGTTCTTCGGGACCATGCTCCCGCCAGCGAGTTTCAACGCCCCAATGCCATCACAGGAAGCTCCAAAGAATTTGGTCTTCGATCGACTTGCAACCACCACGGCCCCACTCAACGGGTCGTCCAAGTCTGCCACCTGAGTCTTCAACAGGCTGAGCCAAAGCTCAAGTGGGCCCGCAAAGAGGCTCGCAAAGGGTTATCCCAAAACGGATAGCCAGTCCAGCTCCGGCAGGTGAAGTCGTCAAAGGGGCTTCTCCTACTAAACGATCGGTCTTCGCAAGATTGGTCGTTCCAACCTCTGCTATGGGTGAGGTCATCAAAAGTGCTTCCCCTACCGGAAAGTCGGCCTTCGAAAGATTGGCCGTTCCATCTCAACGGATGTTAGTCTTCAACAGGCTGGCACCAGCAGTAGCCCTTCACGAATGCAGGGGGTATAACGAAGCCACTCCCACAACTGAGGCAATCCCATCTTCAAGACATGCTCGACGTCGCCACTGGTACCGAGTGAGGAAAGATGGGGGCAACTTCCCTCTGGACTTACTCAATTAGCTCCAATGGTGGAATTTGACGCTGCTGTTCCAACTGGGAACAGCTTTGAACCGCTTAGCAGGGTGCGGCGGAACTCCGTAACCGCGGTGTTAAAGAAATCTCCACTTCCTGCTGAAAATATGATGCAAGCAAAGCCGGAGAAGCCCCCTCAGCGGCTGTCCTCCTGAATCCATAGGGTCTGGCGCAAAGTCCATGACCCCGTGATCAACAAGAACTACTCTCGTCAACCAAAGAAAATGAAGGTTCGACAAAAGGAAAATCATCCCTCCAGCATGCAGTGAGGGACTTCTTTCACACAGGCTCCTTCGACTTCGACTTCGACCTCCCACAAAAAGTGAAGGCCGGAGAATCTTCCACCGCCGGTGGCAAATCCCGAGGGTGATGGATCCAAACGCCCTAAGTCTGGGGGCATGATCGTGCACACGGTTTACATGGATTCCGGAAAAGAGGAGAGCCGTGCTTCCGTAGCTCATCGACCGCAAACTCGGTCATTGACGAAAGCTCAGGAGCAGCAACAAATGCTCCAGAGATGCTGACGAAAATGGTAGCACCCACCGGACAGAAAGAAAGCCCGGAAGCAGCGTCAGAACAGCGCCAAGAGTAGGAGACAGATACGGAATTCTTGCGAAGGGTGCTGGAGAGAAAGGATAAGGAGGCCGCAGAACAAGCGGCTAATATAAAACAGATGGCGCTCTTGTTCCAAGACATGGTTGGAATGATGATCCAGCCAGAACCTCAAGTCGAAAATCCACCGTTAATCATCGAGGACGACAGAGGGGAAACATCAAACCCTCTTCCGGGTTTATCAGCAGCCAGGGAGGAAACGATCTCCAAAGCTGCCATCGATGACTACATAGCTCAGCAAATACGAGCTCATCAGGAAAACGAAGTGGCTGGCCAAGTCGTCAGAATCGGGCGACCTTACCCAGGCTGGTACGATCAAATTGAGTACCCGCCGGGATATACGATCCCCAAGTTCCACGTATACAAGGGGAGAGGCAACCCACATCAGCACGTCACCCAGTTTAGAGCATTATGTGGCAATACTGGAGGCGACGACAAATTGCTGCTTCGCCAGTTCATCGGCAGCTTGTCGGAGACGGCATTTGAATGGTACTCGGAGCTCCCAAATGACTCCGTCAAAACATTCACGGAGATGGAGTTACTGTTCACACAGCGGTTCGCGAGCGCACTTCGATCACGGTATTAATCAACGCCAGGGTGAAGCCAGAAGAGACTTGGGTTCAATACGCAATCCGATGGCGGAACCTCTTGTCAAAATGCGAACAATGCATCGAAGAAGCTCCTGCCGTGGGCATGTTCTTAGGGACTCTCGATCCTCAGGCGACTGTGTCCCAGTTCATGACGTTCTTTAAGCCGACCACCTTCCAGGCTTTGATCGAAAAGATGGCCCAAATGGACCAGATGGGCCACGGGCCTCCCTCTTAAAAAATGGACCCTCGGAATGCAAAGGGTAAAGGGAAAGCGGCCTTTGTTTCCAACACTCAACAACAGCCGAGTAACTTGAAACCGGTTGCTCGGCAAAGCAATGTGCGCCCGCGCCAATCCCTCGAGGAGAAGCTAGGATGTCCTTACTCGTTCCCTCGTGATAAAACGAGGAGACTATTCGAACTGTCAATGCACAACAAACTCATCACACCACCGAATCTGAGACGTCTGCTTCAGGCCGGTGACGTCAACAGTCCCAACTACTGCTCCTACCACAGAGTAGTGGGCCACCCAATTGAGGATTGCTACGTCTTCAAAAACTGGGTCGAGGACCAATACGAACAAGGGAAGTTTGCGCTGTCCAAAAACCAGAGGGTGAACCCACCACAGAAGCACGCTCCTAAAAAGGTGGACACGCCGGGGGTATCATGCTCGTTTGTCGAAGAAGCTCCGTGGGAGGTTTTCCTTTCAGCTAAAACTAAAAGAATACTAAAGGACCTTCAAGCATGTCCGGCGATCAGATGGAAAAGTACGTTGGAGCCCAAGATCGTTGAGGGAATGCTTAAACCGCGCCCAACACCAAAAACTACTAACGAGGGGGAAGACCTCCAGGCCAAGCCTTCAAAGTCTTCGAAGAAAAAGAAGAAGACCAAGAAACCTGTGCAGCCCGACGACAATCGTACGGACCTACAAAAATACATCGACGCACTGGAGGAATACAACCAAAAGGTGTGAACCACAGTCACACTCGAAGAGTTTCTCAACCACATACTTGAGAACGGAGATAGTGATATTGATGAGTGAAACGACTCGTCAGAAGAACCCGAGGATTATGTACCGAGTTGCCACATGGTCTCTCACTCATCGTTAAAAAATGAAGAAACTCTCTTGGCGTCGGAAAGAATACAGAGGATCTGGGGGCAGGACCGACGCCAGAATCCCTGGAACTATCAAAAGACCCAATTGACAGGCTGCTAAACGAAGCCCTTCAAAAGAGAAAAACTGACCGAGAACGGGAAATAGAGATATACGAAAAGGCCAAGCATCAGCGTCAGGCTGAAGAAGCTGTGGTAAGGATGAGTCGTAAAGTACTCCAACCGAGCTAGAGCACACCTGCTACAAACAAGGGCAGGATCAAAGTGGAGAAGAAGTTCGCCAAAGCCCTGTCAATGGGAATGAAGCTACCTCCTCTCATGGAAAACATACGCAGGAGTACGCGCCTCGACGAAGCGGATGTACGTCCGAACTACTGCTTATACCATCGGAGGGTCACACACCCCACCGAAGAGTGCAATGCCTTCAAGAAGTGGTGTCAAGGATACGTTGCTCACCGACAACACTTCAAGCGGATGAAGCGCAGAACCCGTCAACAACAAAAGAGCACGACAGACGAGCATGAAGGAACGGCTGGCAACTGTCATATGGTTGATACCAGTTCGACAGAAGGAAAATCTCAAGTTCTTACATTCGGGAGCGATTCTGAGGAAGAAATAACCCTCGGCCCTCTCTTCAAAGAATCCACCTCTGGAAAAGAAGAGGAGGAGAAGAACTGCGAGAACATTTAGCTGCGTAACCGTACGTTGCCTGAAAAGAATCTCGGGCCTACAAACAAAGGTTCAAGGAAAAGAGACAAGGGGAAGGAAAAAGTCCCTGAGGAAATTTCCCTCGATGATAGAGTCGTCAAAGAGCTCGCAGCCAAGGATCCACTAAGAAAAACAAGGTGGATTACAATGTCCTGGCACATCTGAGGAAGATACCTTCACAACTGCTCCTCCTATCCAAAGAGGCACGAGATTCTTTGATCAAGGCATTACAAGAGTCTGATCAGTTCCAAGCTTTCCTTGCAGAAGAAAAGATGAAGGACGAGCTGGCAGAGGTTCATACAGCTGACATTACATTCGGCGATGAAGATCTCTTCCTTGGAACGTGCGAGCACAACCGTCCTTTATATGTCACCGGGTACTGCCATGACATTAAGATAGGGAAGATCCTGGTTGACAACGGGTCCTCCGTCAACCTTCTCAATGTGAAGGTGCTGAAGGAGATTTGCATGAACGTTCAGCACCTGGCCCGGGAAAAAATTACTATCTTCGGCTTCGACTCGTGGTCATCATGAACGCTTGGGTCCGTGATATTGACATTACGCTTTAGGATGATTGTCACCAATATCAAATTTCATGTCATCGATGCCAAGACTTGCTACAACGCTTTGCTCGGCCGGCCCTGGTTACATGAGTACAATATCATCCCTTCTACACAACATTAGTGTATGAAGTACTTTATAGACGGCCTTGAGTACACACTTATAGGGGAGCTAAACCCATTCTCCGTAAATGAAGTCCGCAAATATGAAGACGCTAAGTACTTCTTACCAGATTTCGAAGACACGGAAAGATGTCGTAAATCGGAGAACCAATAAAAAGCCGGCGCCTCTATCCCGGTCTTTGGGAGCAATACCAAGGAAGATGAAGAGATAGTCTATATGGGGAAATTCAAAGGAAACAGGCTCGGACCATCTACCCCTATTTTAGTCCTCGGCAGTGACTCTGAGAACTAGGCCAATGCAGTGTTCTCCGTCCGTCCGTCAATACAGACTTTCATGGGAGCTGATCAGAGTTACAAATTACCATGGTTCTGCAGCGGCATTACAGGGAACTTTATGCGCTCGATACATACGGCGTACAACAGCTGCAGACCTTCTACGTCCCTCCTAGGCGACGAGGTGAAAAGGCGATCCTCTTCTATCAGTCTACGGAGACCAAAGTGGAGAAAGAAGTCTGGCATGGTAATGAACATGCGCTTGACAGGCTTCAACCAATCCGTCTGTCCAGATATTACACAGCTGGATTGAAAAGGTTATTAAGATGCCAAGGCGTACCCTTCAGACAAACCGCTCGACAAGCCCAATTCTACAACAAGATTTGGGACATTCCGGGGACTCAACGAAAGCTGCCCAACGGGAAGATGGAGACGACTGGACTTGGATACGTTCGGTCCAAGAAACTGCAGCGATTCCATGGCTGCCGTGTTATAAATAACTCCGGTAGAGAAGGGAATGCTGGTCCAGATAGCGCTGATATTGGAACAGAGCGAGATCCCGTCGCAAGAATGCCAAGTCCGTCATTCGAAGAATAAATTGATAAGCTAATGAGAGAAGCCGGTCAAAAGCTTCGGGATGACCACAACCGCGAAATGGCCATTTACGAGAAAGCCAGGACACAGCGTCTTACTCAGCAGTCTGCGGAAAGAGAAGACTACGATGCCCTTCACCCTCAGCCCGCTGTGCGCTCTCGTGGCAAGGAAAAAGATCGACGCAAATGTAACAACAAGGTGAAGAGCGAGAATGACGTTCGAAAACAGCAAAGCAAATCCAAGAAACTACGCGATCGAGGAAAAGTCAGCTGGAATCCATCGCTAATAAAAATGATGGGTCGGGAATACTCTTTCCCCCAAGACAGGACAAGAAAAATATTCGACCTTGTCATGAAGCATCAAATGATGACGCTCCCGGAGTCTCGACACCTCGAACAGATAAACGAGGTCCACCACCCGGCTTATTGCTCTTACCATCGAGCAATAGGATATCCTCATGAAGACTTCTTCACCTTCAAAGACTGGGTTGAAGACCAGTATCAGTAAAGAAGGTTTGCTCTATCCGACAGTTGGAGGGTAACCACACCACGAAAGCATGAGCCAAAAGCAACTTATGTCGCGAGGGTAAGTCCAGATCAACATCGAGCTTGGAAAAGAACTCGTACTTGCCACGTGATAACATTCTCAAAAGAGGCGAACCATGAGAATATGGACAACCTCTCCCATTGCTTCGTAGATAAGGATGAGGACGATGTGATCTCAGAATTTCCACCGGTGCCAAAACAGGTGGAAGATGGGATACACACCACGGCGGACAATCTGAGGAAAATTAACTTAGGAACGGAAAACGATCCGAGGCCAACGTTCGTCAGTGAGCTGTTTTCTAAAATACAGGTAGCCACACTAAAGGACGTGTCTATGCAATATAAAGACTGCTTCGCATGGAACTATTCAGTGATGCCGGGACTAGATCCAGAAATAGCGGTACATAAACTGGCTATATCGCCGGACGTTAAGCCAATCAAACAGGCACCAAGAAGAATGTGGTTTAAGCTCGAGATGAGTATCAACGCCGAAGTCAAGAAACTAATTGACTCTGGTTTCATCTAAGAAGTTCAATATCCTGACTGGATCGCAATTATTGTTCCAGTGATGAAGAAAAATGGAACAGTGCGCATCTGCGTGGACTTTCAGGACCTTAACAAAGCTTGTCCGAAGGATGACTTCCCAGTGCCTGTTACCGAGCTGATGATCGATAACACGTCCACTCATGAGGTCTTCTCCTTCATGGATGGATCTTCAGGCTACAATCTGCAGGGTTACCTAGCACGGCAGCAAGGTTTCGGGAGGCATCGTCCATGCCAAATTCAAAATTTTTGTCGTTCTAGCTAACCCTAACCCTAGAATCGTATAATAGAAATCAGACGGAATGAAATGCAAACACTTTGCAAGTAAAGTGAGCAAGGAATACAACCTTTGTAGACCGGTCCTTGACTTCAATAGCTCCGTGTAGTAGTCCCTTCGCTGCGGTCGTAAACTCCGGACTCTAGAGAGGCTCCCATGGAGAAATGAACATACTTGCTCGAAGTCTTCGAGGCCGAAGATGATCTACATCGAGGAGACTCAAAACCCAAGCTACCTCTTCACTAGGTTAAGAACTTTGGGAAGAGAACACACTATACTACCCAAGCAAGTGTGTAGGATGATGAAGTAGGAAATGGGCTCACTTTAGATTTTATTTTCTCACTTATTTTCACCATTTTTCAAGAAGCTAGAGAGCTAGAGGAAGGAGATGAAGAAAAAAACTCAAGAAAATAAATCAAGTGGTGAATGGCAACCATGGGTGAGTTAGTATCATATACTAACTATTGTAGAGACTTAACCATGGCTAATTCTAATGGCTGGGTTAAAAAATATCTTAATTAAAACAAAACAAGTGGACTTGGTCAAAGTATCTTTAAGCTTCAAGAAGCTTCAAGCCATGACCAATTTCCAACTCATTTTGAATTACTTCAAATAAATAAAACCCTACATTAATGTAAGCATGGTGTAATTCACACACACACACACCCAAGTTGCATGTATCATCAAGCATGACACAAACTATTGTACACTAATATATATCACATATATACTTAATGCACAATCAAGTAAGAAAATCAATCTTAAGTAAGCTAATACTAGTCAATGTAAATTAATATATCAAATATATAATTAGACATTAGATTATCAAATAAACACTTGATTTAATAATCCGACTATATCTCATATAACCGACTAATATTATGTGTATCTACTTATCGAATCAACTCTTGATTTGATAACCCGGCTATATCACATATAACCGATTGACAACACAAATCGCAAGAATAGAATACGGTATCACATACAGTATTAATCTCGGTCACGCACATATCATATATGTGCTCCTACTCCGTTTCGCTTAAGCCAGGAAACCTCTGTGTTGGACTCTAAAGACTCGTCAATACGCCGACAGTAGGTAATGATCATATCAAATACCCACAAACCGCAAGCGGTCTGCTAAACGTAACAGCCACCCGGGTATTGAGCGATCAGAAGATCAACAAGAAAGCCTGCTCATACTCCTGCGAATCCAATCAGTAACACTACCGTACAGTCCGGTCTCTTCGTCTGATATGTCGCATATCTCGTCTAGGGGTGGTAAATGTCAGACCCCAGTAACTCGATAAGTCGTGCCGATATGAGGATTATAATGGGTCGAGAAACTACTATAACACTTACCAGTAAATCTCAGAATCAGCTCTTGCCAGGGACTTCCTGTTATAGCCAATCGTGCACAACGCAACATCAACCCCCAATACTGGGAGAGACGAATCCCCTCCTATCGCTCATTGCCTCCATGTGACTCGGGAATGTACCCAAAAACCACCGTTTTGCACGTTCTCTTGAACGTGGTAAGGTGGAAATCAAAGCACAATGGGAATCACACAAGACTCTATGACGATCTCGGGTCGACAGACTAACCTGTACCAGTGTCACTAGAGAACTGCCATCTGACGTGAGGTATAATACCATATGGGATTTCTCAGCGAGTCCGTCCAGTGTACCCAGTCTCCACTGAGCACCCGTATACCATCTCTGATGTCAAACACCAATGGATATATGATCATCCATCGCCCATCTACATGGGTCGAGAAGCTATACGCTAGTCTACTCTGGTATATCGATGCCCCGTCTCGATACACCCATGACTAGGGACATTAAAGGATGTACTCACGGACTACCTTTGTCCCACTAGTATGATCCGCATCATAATCTAGGTAGTAAAGTACACATCCTAAGGGCTTTATCAACATGTAATATAGAGACAATTAGTGTACATGTTAAGATAAAGAGTAACCATATAACATAATATCATGTCGAGCAAGAAAGTCCTCCCTATATATGTCCAAGTATCCACTACAATATACATCTCATGTACAGTAATGGACTCTAGAGCATACATATAGCTAACAATCTCCCACTTGCACTAGGGCCATCATATAGCAGTGGTTGTAGTATCTCATACTCAATCATCCCATAAAAGCCTCTCTCTGGGAAAAGGCCCTTGTGAGTGGATCTGCAGTGTTGTCCTATGAGTCTACTCTCCTAACCTCGATCTCCTTTGAGATCAACCATGTCTATGATCAGGTGATACTGCCTTAGAATATGTCTGGATCACTGATGGGATGGGGGTTCCTAGCCCTAAGCCACAACTCCATTGTCATACAATGGTAGGAACGAAGTTTATCTCATGAACTAATATACACCCAGACTGCCTCCTTGGTAGCATCGTTGGTAGCGATGTATCCAGCCTTTATTGTCTAAATTGCCACGATATCTAGCTTGGAACTCTTCCAACATACCTTCCCTCCACAGAGGGTAAAGACAATGCCTGCGACTGACATCCAGTCGACCATACCACCCTGAAAGCTATCCAGTGATTCTCCCCAGGATCGATTGATACCATCTCACTACACCAAGTGAGAATCCTAACATCCACTTAGATCTATCTCAAAGATCCAAAACCAAGGATTTAGGAAGTATCACCTTGATCCTATATGGAGAATCATTGTGATAAGAGGAGATTGACCGAGTGCAGCATAGGAAACTCCTTTCCTATCATGAGTATGTCATCGACGTACAATACGAGGACGACCACCTTACTCTCTACTACCTTTTTGTATTTACAAGGTTCATATACCATTTTAATGAAGTCAAACTCTTTGACTACCACATCAAAACAGACGTTCCAACTCCGCAATGCCTGCTTTAACCCGTAAAGCAATTTGCACACATTTCCGCTGCTCCCACTGTCTACGAAGCCCTCTGGCTGTGTACTTATAGTCGCTCTCTTCTAAATCACTATTTAGAAAAGCAGTCATGACACCCAACCGCCAGATATCATAGTCATGGTATGTAGCAATGGCAAGTAGGATCCGGATGGACTCAAGCATAGCCACTGGAGAAAAGGTTTCATCATAAACCACACCTGGTCGATGACGAGAATCTTTTAAAACAAGTCTAGCTTTGAAAGTCTCAACTTTTCCATCTACACCAAGTAATCTTCTCAAGATATACTTGCTCCTGATGGGGATTTAACCCTTTAGATATAGCAACCAAAGTCTATACTTTATTGGTGTATATGGATTCCATCTCAGATCGTTTAGCATCCAGCCATTCTTACGGAGTCCCCACTCTAGATGGCCTGCTCGAAACAAGTTGGATCATCATCTCATGATGCTATCCTCGCTCCTACTGTCATAGAGAAAACCGAAGTATCTCTCAAGTGGATGAGCAACCCTACAAGACCGGCGAAGAGGCTGAGCTTTGTTGGGAACTATTGAATCCTCTGGTTCTACCAAATCATCAGCTGTAGTTTGTATAGCTGGAACTCCTTCCAGTTTTACCTCATGACCACAATTTTCTTTCCAAAATAAATTCCTTTTCTAAAAATGTGGCATGCCGAGAAATAAAACATCTTTTGTTCCTTGGTGTGGTAGAAGATATTTCCTTGTGAATGCTTGGGATATCCAACAAACTTCCACAGAGCTGACCTTGCCTTGAGCTTGTCCGGATTTTACTTTTGACATAGGCCGGACAACCCCAAATCATAACTTACTTAAGAGATGGTCTCTTCCCATACTATATCACATATGGAGTGGTAGGCACTTGATTTGGTTGGAACCTAATTCAACAGATATGCTGCTTTATCTAGCGCATAACCTCAGAAGGAAATAGGCAACTCAGTAATACTCATCATAGAGCGCACCATATCGAATAGGGTGCGATTTCTCCGTCCCGATACACCGACGTGTTCTGGTGTATACGAAGGAATAATGCTGAGAGAGAATCTCATTCTCCTTTAGAATAGTCCAGGAATTCCGTGCTCAAGTATTCTTCTCCCCGATCAATTAAAAAGAAAATAATACTTATACCCGTTTTGGTTCTCTATTTCTGACTTATATTCATTGAATTTCTCAGAAGCTTCAGACTTGTGTTTCAACAGGAACATATGTTCGAATCTTGAGAGATCGTCAGTGAATGTAATGAAGTACAAAGAACCGGTCCCGGCATGTGTAGACAGGGGACTTACATACATCATCATGTAGCAATCCTAAGAGTTCACTAACTCTTTCTCTGTTTCCAATAAACGGAGCTATGGTCATGTTCATCTTTGAGACATGACTGGCAAGTTTCACAAGATGTAAATTCAAACTAATTTAAATATGCATCTTTATGTAACTTCAGCTAGTCGGGTCGCATTGATATGACCTAGTCTGCAATGCCTCAAGAAGGATTCGTTCATTTCTGTAACATTTCAGAAATATAAAATATTATTTTTTTTGAAATTTAATATTAAAATAATATATTTCGCGAAAACTACCCGATTTGCGAAATTTAGGATTTTCGTAATGTGGTATAAGTGTATACCATTATTTGGAAATTTATCGGAGAATAAAATGATTTATTTATTTTAATCATATTTATCGGATTTTGGATAAAATCCGTGTTTGTACATTTTTCATGATTTTGCAACATGTCATGTGCATGTGTGCATGTGTTGTGTTTGTATTAAGTGTTGAGTTTTGTGAGGTTGTGAGAAAGAAAACAAAAGAGAAAAGAAAAGAAAAAAGAAAGCAAGGAAATAAAGAGTTTGAGTGTGAATGAAATAGTTTTGGATGCCATGAGATATTTGTGAATGAAACAAAATAGATATTTGTGAGGAGGGTGAGAATAAAAGAGTGCGGGTAGGAGAGAGGGGGGCTGCCATTCTTTCAACTCCCCCATTATGTCTTCATCTCTTTTCTTCTTCTTCTTCAACCTCCACTACCTCAAGCATCATCTCCAATCCTTCACCAAAATCCTATACCCCCTTCATTAAAAACATCCACACACCCACTCTAAACACATTGGACCAACCAAGTTTGGATTTTGAAGACTTGGGCAACTCATGAATGTTCTTTGGTTGCAAATAAAGTAATCCATACACTTTAGTTTAGTTTTGTTGTTTAATATCGTATTTTTTAGTTTAGAATTTGAGTTAAATAGGTTTGTGATCTTGGAAAATTGTAAGTTGCTGTCAAATGGTCAACTGAGATGTAGGGAGTGTTTACAAGACCTTACAGAGTGTTCTATTGACCTGGAATTGAGTTTAGAACCCGATACACGAAATTAGAATTGTTCCGTGTCGGTTTTGTGAAACCTTAAGGACTATAAGGAATCTTGGATTACCTGGGAAGTTTATAAGAAAAGCAAACAACTCCAGTGACCTATTTAAGACACTAGGAGACCACCCTGAGAAGACGTATTCAAGCGGAGCAGCACGGGCCTAGCTCGCCGGAATTATGGGCAATGTGGCCGGCCACTTGGTGGTGGTTGGTGCTGGAATTGGTCCAGTAGCTCATATACTCCATATACAACAACCTATACTTGTTTGTTTAATTCCAGTTTACCCGAACCAAAATCTAGGAGCTATTGTGAGTTGTTTTGGGTTATGTTTCCATATTTTGGAATTCTTGGTTTTGGTATTCTATATTGTATTGGGTCGTTTGATGTTTGTACGTCAACGACAAGGGTTGTTTGGTTGTTTTTATATGCGTAGGCTATAGGTTCTAACCTATAGGCGATCCATGTGCCGTATTGGATTTCGGAACTTGATGTTAATGGTATTGCG
Organism: Agapanthus africanus; assembly: GCA_030015575.1. Classification (NCBI taxonomy): domain Eukaryota; kingdom Viridiplantae; phylum Streptophyta; class Magnoliopsida; order Asparagales; family Amaryllidaceae; genus Agapanthus; species Agapanthus africanus. Next base: position 27,478,207 of record JASDDO010000029.1, on the reverse strand, counting down.
ATATGTGTTGATATTGTAGGTACCTTCGCGTGGATTCAAAGACGACGAAGCACATCGACTACTGCTAAGCGAGGAGTTTAGCAGGTGAGTAGATTTATATCTATGGGGGAAGTCGGGTGGATGGCGTATAGCACCCCCGCAAACAATGATATCGAATATCGTTTAATTATTATATCCTGATAAATGATATGCAATGGACATGATTATAGGATTTAATAATGACAATATGATAAAAGATGACACTAATGAACATAGTAACATATGAGAGTATGAAATGAGAAGTGAATCATGATAGGTACAAATTGAAAGAGAACGAGTATACGATGTGATATGATGACTTAGTGCGATATATCGTTATATGGATGCGAGTCGATATGAGATGGTTGATACCTTTGTCGGTCCATGATATGAGATTGATACGGATGTGACCTGGGATATAGGTATATACACATATATAATGTTGTGAATCTTGAGTGATATGTCGTACGTTAGATTATACCGTACGTGATTTTGTGAGGCTGGATGCCGATTGATAGATTCACCGACTCGGATATATTGTAGACACGTATACCTTGTAGCGTTTCGTTTACGATGTACCTTATGCTACGCCAATGTTATTCTCATTACATTATATAAACCTGTGCTAGTACACCTACACCATTATCGATGATGGGTATGTTACACTTACACAGATTGGTCGTTTCACACACCTTCATCGAAAATTGCTATGTCACTACACAGTAGAATTGCTACATCATGCCATGATATACTTGCTATGCTCACATCACTATTCTATGTTGCATGATATACTTGCTATGCTATATCACTGTTCCACGTTGCATGATATACGGATATGCTTACATTCTGTTATATGTTGCATACTTACATGCTTACGTATATACCTTGCTGTAGCTACATGTTCACTTTATATGATGTTGCGTTGGATTTGGATAATTGGGAACCGCGTGATATATTTAATAACTTGATGCATTTAAATAGCGGATTTTCCCTTGATATGCTCATATTGTTGTTTTATGTTACATACATCATATTACATGGATTTACGCATTGAGATATGGAATTCATGTGATATTCTGGATTTAAGAACCGCGGGGATATTCCAAGAAATATGTATTGTTTTGAAAACCCGGTTTCTCTTGATACATGGATTGCGAGTGTCGGAGTTGGACACTCAGGTTCCGTGAGACGTATGGATACGTGGATTGCGAGTGTCGGAGTTGGACACTCAGGTTCCGTGGATTGCGAGTGTCAATATTGGACACTCAGGTTCCGTGAGATGTACGGATATGATATGTGGATTTACATGTCGATGTTGGACACGAGTATTTCATGATGTTTTCTGAGACTTTGTTAGAACCCCGGTATGATACGTGGATTGCGAGAGTCAGAGTTGGACACTCAGGTTCCGTGAGACGTATGGATATATGGATTACGAGTGTTGATGTTGGACACTCTGGTTCCGTGGATTGCGAGTGTCGATGGTGGACACTCAGGTTTCATGAAATGTATGGATATAAGGGCCAGTCCTGGAGACGGCGCCTGAGAGATGAGTATTTACGTGTCGATGCTAGGCACGGGTTTTTATGATGTTTCGAGTGTCGATGTTGGACACTCAGGTTCCATGATTTTGATGTGTCGCGAGGGACACACATTGATTTATATCCTCATATTAACCTGCATATGCTTTTATTATATTTACATGCATGAGTTGTTGTGTCAGTGGTTGACATGTGGATGAAATCCACATACATACAGGAATTGATTATATGGATGGATGATATCCACTTGCCGATTGGCATTGATTAAGTGTTGGCACATATGCAGATGCGGTCACCCTAGATATCATAGTATTACCTTTATGATATAGTTAACCTAGGAATCGTTGTTTATTTCGATTTCTACCTGATGATGTTTTCTACTCCCGAGTTGGAAAGTCACCCCCGTTGTGCCACAGTTCTTGCAGGTTGACCGCATGGATCAGTAGCGGCATCGCTGGCACGCAGCTATTCTGGGTGATTTGCTTTGGTAGGTGGTATATGTTGGATCATGCCACTCTTGTATTACTATTTCTATTGTATCTAGTCAACTCCATCAAATTAGAAACTAATATTTGTATAAGTAGTAAAACTTAGCAAGACTTGTAGTTGCGAGACTTGAGCGGTGGGTTACATGTTCGCTTGGTAGGTTTGATGTCTTGCTTTACTTTTCCTTGTGTGGATCTTCGCCGTTGGGCGTCGTATACTTATATTCTGTCTTGCGTGGTTGTGACCCCGCCGTTCTGGCGAAGAGCCAGCTCCCGCTTGGGGATGCCTATATATTGTTGTATATCTGTTTTGGATCAATATATACGAGGGAGGTGCTGCCCGAAAAAAAAAGGGGTTTAGATTTCTAGGTTTCGGCTTACTTAATTTACGTTGCGCCTTTAGACGTTGCGCGATTTAAGTGCCGGTCACGAACTAAAAGTGGGTCGTGCCAAAATTGGTATCAGAGCACTAGGTTTAACCTTAGTTCGAGTTAAGGTTTGACTATGTGGAGTCTGGGGCGTAATCTATTTCGGAACCTAGGCTTGACCTTACGGAACTTAGACTTGAACAGGGGGTATTAGACCCGAACTTTCGTTATATAGGCTGACCCTGATTGATGGAGTAGGTAGCTTGAGTAAAGTGGCGTACCGTACGTATGTTCCGCGGTATATTTACGATACGATACTCCACTTAAGTGACCTTAGGATGTACATATCTTGAGACTTGTGATTCTCTTCGTCCCCTTGATTATACATCCATTTGAGATCCTTAATTTTTTTCGTTTCCATGATCATACCCTCACTGATTCCGTTCTCCCTTATGATCATGTATTCATTCTGGATCTGTTGATTCATTTCATCCCTTTGATCTATTTTCTTCGATACATGATTGAGTTCCTGTCACCATGGTTTGAGCGGAGTTTGAGCTGCTGCTAGTGATGCGGTCAGGGCGAGCTCGTCGTGGACGAGGACTGACCATCGTGTTTTCTGGTGACATGGGAACGTATCGATGTAGCGTTTTGTCGTGACCTCTCATTTGTGACGAGTGTACGGTTTTGTAACGGATGATCGGGCCATTGTTAAAGGCTGCCTGTTATAAGAGGACTGTTGATGTACAGCATGCAGGGTTCCTAGGCACTCTAGTGAGGTCTCCCAAGCCATCAACCATGGCAATTTCAAAAATTATGGTGCCTACAAACCCTAAAGTACGGATCGTTTGCTAGAAGTCTAGGCGAACAAGAACTAGTTAACAGTTAACTAAGGGAATACGGAAATACAACCTTTGTAGATCCGGTCCTCCACCTCCACGGCTCCGCAACGAGGTCGTCTCCGCTGTCCAAATCAAATCCGGGCTCTAGAGTCGGCTTCGTCGGAGAATGGGCAAGCTAGGTCGTCGATGTCCATGCCGAAGATGATCTACGTTGAAGCATCGATGAATCAAGCTCCACCTTCACCAAACCGTGAAAAGTTGTGAAGGAAACACACTCTACTACTTGGCAAGAGGTAGAGGATGAAGAAATAGGAAGTGGGTTAACTTTAGAATTGGATTTCTCACTCTAATCATCAATCTACCATTGATGACCTCAAGCTTCTTCACTTGAAGCAAGCAAGAAGAAGAAGAAAGATTATGATAAGTTAATAAAAAAAGAAAAGAAAATGAATTCTTATCATAATTCTAACCATGGTCAAGTGTAGAGAATGAATCATGGTTAGTGTGAATGGTTAGGGTTAAGGATGAGATAAGTATGGTTGACTTTATCAAAGCTTCATGAAGCTTCAACTAAACTCCAAATCTAGCAACCATCCTTTTCTCTTTTCTTTTTATTTTCCAAAGTGAATAAACAAATAAATAAATGAATAAAAAAGCAATGGAAAATAAAACCCTAACCGGTCTATCCTAGTGCAGAAAAGTAAATAATATACAAACGGTGACAACTCCCGCAACCTGGAAGCGCCCCAATAAAAGAATATTACATACAAGTTTTTACATGAATGAAAATGAAAAACACTCATCTCACATAAAAACCCCCGGCTATTCAAACACGACCGTGGAATCCGTGTTTTATACTGGCTCGTATTGAAAACACGGACGTCCTAGTATATCCAATATTTCATATGATTCTTCTGCTGCGATATCTGTGATGAGATCATGTGATGTTTCTGTGATGGATACATTATATAGTATATATGATATATTATATAGACGTTACTTATGTTTTACACCCGCGCTAGCCCTGCCCTGCTCTGCCGTTAGTTACCTAACCTAACGGTGCACGAGGGGACATCGAGGCGAATGCGGATGGCATAAGTGTACGTCGTATTTATCTGTGATGTTTAGGTACTTAAATGATGGGACATCATTAATGTGATTAATGAAATAAAAGAAACCTAAGATGTTGTAGAATCGAATTTCAAAACAAAACAGGTAGCTACAGTTCTTGCTTTGCACAGCGGTATATGAGATATATCCTGCACCTTATTCGATGAGGAAAGGACCGAGAACCCTTCACCGGGAGTGACTCCTTTAGCAATAACTGGCAGATGCTACACACTCGGTTTGTCTTTTGATTGCTTTTAAGTGTTTTTGCTTTGCACAGTGATATATATGATATATCCCGCACCTCATTCGACAAGGAAAGGACCGACGATCCCTTCACCGGGAGTGACTCCTTTAGCAAAACTAGAAAAGCCTCAAAAGCACTCCATTTTAAAATCATTTGATTCTACAACGATATCAAGTTCATTACGCAATAGGTTTTCAGAAAAACCTGTCGTAGCCCTCCGTCATTTCAGATAGGTAGTAGTTAGTATTCGTGCTGCGTTTGTTGGCCTTTGTCAAGGCGCAGTGTGCTGTAGCTAACTGGTGCTTATCTGCTTATGCATATGATGCAGATTGAGTTAGGGTAGTCGTGCGACCTTGTTGGCCTTTGTCAAGGGCCGTGCGGGTAGGTTTAATTCAATCAGGAAATGACGGGTTGAACTTGACTAGCAGACTATGGGTTGTTTGGCATGCGTCAAGGTCATAGCGAGCTAGGGGCAAAATATTATCGGGAATTTCAAGTGTTGAAATTTGCAATGAGATTGCATACCTTCTATGAGATAGTTGGATCCCGATACCCGCTGCGAGTAAGTGTTACTCCTGGGAGAGTTTTATACATTACAACTAGCCGATCAAGTAGGTGTCTAGAAAGGTGTCAACGGGGTTACGCCTCTGGGAAAACGAGGTTTACATTAATTAGGTTCGTGCGAAAGCACGGGGGACCTCCCTCAAAGTACCGACACTGGCCTGGCTGAAAGATTGGCGAACTTGTAGTGTGTAATTAATCCCGGCTAGTCTTTCCTTTTAGGGTTTGAAGGAAGATTTGATAAAAAGCAGTGGGAGCCATCCTGATTAGATAAAATAATAACCAATCTATTCTTGCAAGAGCGCACGCTGAGTGTTTTCTTCTCTCTCTCTCCTGGTAGCGACCATATCACGCCTTAATCAAGATAATAATACGGATTATTGACCGAACCCGCTTGTTATACTGAGCTGGGGAACGTTGGTCCCGCTCCAACTTATAAATGTTATAAGATAGAGCAGGAAATTGGGGAATACCAGATTTCCCGTGCCGCCCAAACGAAGAGAGTGCATGCTGATGCATCATCTTCGGGTTTGTTCATTATACAGAACTGTTTCTCAGTATCCTTTACGTCCTGGGTATATGATACCGGATCAGGATCCCAGATATATAATCTGTTACATAGGGCTACAGAAAGGTAGAGAACTGAGAACGGGTGATAAGTTTCATGAGGCAGAAAACGGGGCAAGTGTTGCAGCCAAGTCTGTCGGTCACTGTCACCCTGTATTACCAATACATTGATTCTGAACGAATGTTATTAGATACCGAACCTGATATACAAAATCATATCAGTCTCTTTATCAGTAAAGAAATGATAAAATTTTGTATTGTTGGATAATGTTTTGAACATTTCCTATATCAAAAGTTGATCGGTTCAGGCACGTTATCTAAAAGCATTGATGTTCTAAATCAAACTACAGTTCTTTAGTATACGGAACACACACAAGAGGAAGAGTTCAGAAATGAACGAATTCTTCTTGAGGCATTGTAGACTAGGTCAGATCAATGTGACCCGACTAGCAAGAGTTACATATAGATGCATATTTAAATCAGTTTGAACTTACATCTTGTGAAACTCGCCAGTCGTGTCACAAAGATAAGATGACCATAGCTCCGTTTACTGGAAACAGAGAAAGAGTTAGTAAACTCTTGGGATGATACATGTTGATGTATGTAGGTCCCCAGTCTACACATGCCAGGACTGATTCTTTATACTTCATTACATTCTCTGATAATCTCTCAAGATTCAGACATATGTTCCTGTTGAAACATAAGTCCGAACCCTTTTGAGATATTCACAGAATATAAGTTAGAAGTAGAGAACCAAAATAAGGGTATAAGTATTATGTCCTGGGATGTGATCAATTAGGAGAATACTTGAGCACGGAAATCCTGGACTATTCTAAAGGAGAATGAGATTCTCTCTCAGAATTACTCCTCCGTATACACCATAGCACGATGGTATATCGGGGCGGAGCAATCACACCCTATATGATATGGTGTGCTCTATGATGAGTACTGCTGAGTTACCTATTTCCTTTTGGGAAATATGCGCTTGAGAAGCTGCATACCTATTGAATAGGGTTCCAATCAAATCAGTTGCCTACCGCTTCATATGTGATATGGAATGGGAAGAACCCATGTCTTAAGTTAGTTAAGATTTGTAGTTGTCCGGCCTATGTCTGAAAGCAAAATCCGGACAAGCTCGAGGCAAAGTCTGTAATGTAGAACTGGAAAGGTTCCAGCTATACAAACTACAGCATGATTTGGTACAACCAGAAGATTCAGTGAAAACCAACGAACCTCAGCCTCTCTGCCGATCTAGTAGGGTTCCTCACCCACCTGAGAGATACTTCGGTTTGTCTATGACAGTGGGAGCGAGGAATACATCATGAGATGATGACCCAACTAGCTTCGAGCTGGCCATCAGCAGAGAATGGCTGGATGTTTAGCGATCTGAGATGGAATCCTTATACACCAACAAAGTATGGACTTTGGTTGCAATATCTGAAGGGTTAAATCCCCATCAGGAGCAAGTAAATCTTGAGAAGATTACTTGGTGTAGATGGAAAAGTTGAGACTTTCAAAGCTAGACTTGTTAAAGCTTTTCGTCATTGACCAGGCGTGGATCATGATGAAACCTTTTCAAGTGACTATGCTTAAGTCCATCCAGATCCTACTTACCACGGCTACATACCATGACTGCGATATCTGGTGGTTGGGTGTCTTGACTGCTGTTCTAAATGATGATTTAGAAGAGAGAGTCTATAAGTACACAGCCAGAGGGCCTCGTAGACAGTGGGAGCAGCGGAAACGTGTGCAAGATGTTTTATATGATAAAGCAGGCATCGCGGAGTTAGAACATCTGTTTTGATGAATAAGTCAAAGAAGTTGACATCATCAAAATGGTAGATGAACCTTGTATATACAAAAAGGTAGTAGGGAGTATGGTGACGATCCTCGTAGAGTATGTGGATGGCATACTCTTGATAGGGAAGGAGTTTCCTATGCTACGCTCGATCAATCTCCGCTTATCACAATGATTCTCCATATAGGATCAAAGTGATACCTACTAAATCCTGGATTTTGGATCTATGAGATAGATCTAAATGGATGTTAGGATACTCACTAGATGTAGTGAGACGGTATCAACCGATCCTGGGGAGAATCACTGGAAGGGTTCCAGGGTGATAAAGACGACTGAATGTCAGTCGCAGGCATTGTCTTTACCCTCAGTAAAGGGACGGTATGTTGGAAGAGTTCCAAGCTGGATACCGTGACATACTAGACGATAAAGGCAGGATACATCGCTACTTAAGATGCTACCAAAGAGGCTGTTTGGGTGTATATTGGTTCATGAGATGAACTATGTTCCTACCATTGTGTGACAATGGAGTTGTGGCTTATGCCAAGGAACGTCCGTCCCATCAGTAATCCAGACATATTCTAAGGCAGCATCACCTGATCATGGAGATGGTTGATCTCCAGGGAGATCGAGGTTTAGAGAGTAGACTCAGAGGACAACACAGCGGATTCACTCACAAAGGCCTGTTCCCAGAGAGAGACACTTTTAAGGGATGGTTGAGTATGAGATACTTCAAACCACTGCTACAGATGGCCCTAGTGCAAATGGGAGATTGTTAGTTATATGTATGCCCTTGAGGCCATTACTATACATGGGATGTATATTGTAGTGGATGCTGGGACATATATAGGGAGGACTTTCTTGCTCGACATGATAGTATGCTATCTGGTTGAACTTTACCTTAACGTGTATACTGTTTGTCTCTCTGTTACATGTTGGTAAAGCCCTTAGGATCAGGACTTGACTACCTGGACTATGATGCGGATCATACTAGTGGGGACATGGTAGTCCATAAGTACATCCTTCAAAGTCCCTAGTCGTGGGTGTATCGAGACGGGGCATCGATATACCAGAGTAGACTAGCGTATACCTTCTCGACCCATGCAGATGGGCGATGGATGATCCCATATCCATCGGTGTTTGACATTAGAGGAGATATACGGGTGCTCAGTAGAGACTGGGTACACTGGACGGACTCGCCGAGAACTCCCAGATGGTATTATACCTCACGTCAGATGGCAGTTCTCTGGTGACACTGGTACAGAGTAGTCTGTTGACCCGAGATCGTCATAGAGTCTTGTGTGGTTCCCACTGTGCTTTGATTTCCATCTTACCACGTCCAAGAGGGCGTGCAAAACGGTGGTTTTTGGGTACAGTCCCGAGTCACATGGAGGCAATGAGCGATAGGAGGGGATTCGTCTCTCCCGGTATATGGGGGTTGATGTTGCGCTGTGTTCGATTGGCTATAACAGGAAATCCCTGGCCAGGGTTGCTGAGATTTACTGGTAAGTGTTACCAGTAGTTTCTCGAACAGTTATAGACCTCATATCGACACGACTTATTGAGCTATTGGGGTCTGACGTATACCACCCCTAGGCGAGATATGCGACATATCAGACGATCAGACCGGACTGTACGGTAGTGTTACTGGTCGGATTCACTGGAGTGTGAACGGGCTTGCTCGTCGATCTTCAGATCGCTCAATACCCGGGTGGCCGTTACGTTTAGCAGACCGCTTGCGGCTTGTGGATGTTTGATATGATCATCATCCGCTGCCGGCGTATTGACGAGTCTTTAGAGTCCTACACAGAGGTTTCCTGGTTCAAGCGAAACGAAATAGGAGCGCATATGAGATATGTGCGGGACCGAGAATAATACGAGTATGTGATACTGTATTCGATTCTCGCGATGTGACATTGATCGGTTATATGCGATATAGCCGGGTTATCGGATCAAGTGTTGATTCGATAAGATGTTACTAAAGATACCAGTCGGTTATGTGCGCATGACCGGATCATTGAATCAAGTGTTGATTTAATGATTTAATGTATAATTATATATTTGATATATTGCTTTGCATTAACTAGTATCGGTTCACTTTAGACGGATTTTCTCACTTGGTTCGTGCGCATTGCATATGCGATATGTTTTTGTGCACTTGTATGTATCATGTTTGATGATGCATGCTAACTTGGTTAAGTGCAAAGGATAAACCATGGTTAGTGTGAATGGTTAGGGTTAAGGATGAGATAAGTATGGTTGACTTTATCAAAGCTTCATGAAGCTTCAACTAAACTCCAAATCTAGCAACCATCCTTTGCACTTAAGGATGAGATAAGTATGGTTTATCCTTTGCACTTAACCAAGTTAGCATGCATCATCAAACATGATACATACAAGTGCACAAAAACATATCGCATATGCAATGCGCACGAACCAAGTGAGAAAATCCGTTTAAAGTGAACCGATACTAGTTAATGCAAAGCAAAATATCAAATATATAATTATACATTAAATCATTAAATCAACACTTGATTCAATGATCCGGTCATGCGCACATAACCGACTGGTATCTTTAGTAACATCTTATCGAATCAACACTTGATCCGATAACCCGGCTATATCGCATATAACCGATCAATGTCACATCGCGAGAATCGAATACAGTATCACATACTCGTATTATTCTCGGTCCCGCACATATCTCATATGCGCTCCTATTTCATTTCGCTTGAACCAGGAAACCTCTGTGTAGGACTCTAAAGACTCGTCAATACGCCGGCAGCGGATGATGATCATATCAAACATCCACAAGCCGCAAGCGGTCTGCTAAACGTAACGGCCACCCGGGTATTGAGCGATCTGAAGATCGACGAGCAAGCCCGCTCACACTCCAGTGAATCCGACCAGTAACACTACCGTACAGTCCGGTCTGATCGTCTGATATGTCGCATATCTCGTCTAGGGGTGGTATACGTCAGACCCCAATAGCTCAATAAGTCGTATCGATATGAGGTCTATAACTGTTCGAGAAACTACTGGTAACACTTACCAGTAAATCTCAGCAACCCTGGCCAGGGATTTCCTGTTATAGCCAATCGAACACAGCGCAACATCAACCCCCATATACCGGGAGAGACGAATCCCCTCCTATCGCTCATTGCCTCCATGTGACTCGGGACTGTACCCAAAAACCACCGTTTTGCACGCCCTCTTGGACGTGGTAAGATAGAAATCAAAGCACAGTGGGAACCACACAAGACTCTATGACGATCTCGGGTCAACAGACTACTCTGTACCAGTGTCACCAGAGAACTGCCATCTGACGTGAGGTATAATACCATCTGGGAGTTCTCGGCGAGTCCGTCCAGTGTACCCAGTCTCTACTGAGCACCCGTATATCTCCTCTGATGTCAAACACCGATGGATATGGGATCATCCATCGCCCATCTGCATGGGTCGAGAAGGTATACGCTAGTCTACTCTGGTATATCGATGCCCCGTCTCGATACACCCACGACTAGGGACTTTGAAGGATGTACTTATGGACTACCATGTCCCCACTAGTATGATCCGCATCATAGTCCAGGTAGTCAAGTACTGATCCTAAGGGCTTTACCAACATGTAACAGAGAGACAAACAGTATACACGTTAAGGTAAAGTTCAACCAGATAGCATACTATCATGTCGAGCAAGAAAGTCCTCCCTATATATGTCCCAGCATCCACTACAATATACATCCCATGTATAGTAATGGCCTCTAGGGCATACATATAACTAACACAGCATACCTCAGAGATTGTGCTGTCATCTACCATGCAGACAGATGACCCAGCTGTTGCTGAGATTGATGTGATGTCGCTTCCAGAGCTTACAAGCTGATATCATTGGAGATTTCAGGCAGAGATGCGACAGGAGATAGCTAGACTATCTCGAGTTGAGAGACGAAGGCCATTCGTCAGATTTGATGCGCCGACGCAGGCCCAGTTGAGTTGATGATTTCCAGTGTGGAGAGACTTACTCGGATCTAGAGTAGATCGATCCAGAGATGACGTTGTTCGTTGGATGATCCGATAAGAGATTAGTAAGTGGAACAGCTTCAGATAGAGAACCTCACCCAGATGTGTTGTGAGTTGATCGAGAATGGACGAGTATAGAGTGTTCCTCCGATGGTTGGGACGAGTTCCCGATGATGTGTTCTGCTAGAGATCTTCTATAGAGTGATGAAGATATCAAGTTCACGATTTCGAGTCCGTGTGAGAGATTCCGGATTGACTGTAGTCGAGAACATTTGCAGTACGAAGATAGCATGACGTGACGTCGAAGTGGATGATAATAAGGACGAGTGGAACAAGAGGTTCGTGCATGATGCTGACGAGCTTTTGTTACTCCCCATCGAGATTAGAGATCTGATATGTATACAGAGGCGTTGGGATACGGCCAGTTTCCGAGGAAATATTGTGCTGAGAACGCAGATGTCCAAAAACGAGAAAAGATTTATAAGAGTACCAGCCTCCGTATAGTTCGGCATAGGCGAGATCGGAAGAGATCTTGAACAGGTTCTTTCCAGGACACTGCTGCGATGAGATTTGCACCAAGGATTAGGGGTGTCACGTGTATTTAGAGGGCCAGAGGCTGACGCCAGTGACGTGCTGCTTTACGAGTGATCATACTAATTAGCCGAGAGATGACCAGTGGAGTGCCAGAGCGGAATCATTTCCAGTAGCACACTTGACCGGGCCGATGAGCCAATAGATTGCGAGATTGGTAATCCGCAGAGAAATGAGGACCCATAGACGGAGGACGCCAGACTGTGAGAAGGAGGCAAGCGGATGTTCTTGCTCTGCCAGTTTTTGGCGCACCGACCTTTTTCGATATTGTAGGAAGTGTACCTCAATGTCATTTGTTGCGATTTTCATTGGTGATCTGAACATCATGCTTATATCGCTTGGATTTGAGTTTTGATGATTGAGTTTCATTATATCATTTTCGTGCACTGGATGCACTGGATTTGTATTTCGTGCACTGGATGCACTGGATTTGGTTATTTCGTGCATTTGTTGCACTAGATTGTAATTTTGTGCATTTGTTGCACCAGATTCGTATTTTGTGCATTTGTTGCACTAGATTGTTATTTCGTGCATTGGTTGCACCGGATTGATACTCCGTGTCTTGGTTGCACCCGATATATATCTTTGAGCATTGTGTTACCAGATTTGTGTTTTTGTGTGCGCTTGCACTTGATGCTCGTTTTCGTGCATGCTACTGCACCAGATGTTTTATACGGATCTTACGCGCTTGTGTCAGATTTTTGCGCATATTAGGCGCTTGGTACTGGATTTTGTGCGCATCAGATGCACTTGAGGGAGATTTTACTCGTGTATGTTGGATGCCCTTGATTTAGATTTTATCCGTGTATATTGGATGGGATTTCATTCATGCATGTTGGATGCACTTGACTAAGGTTTTATTCATGCATGACGGATGCACTTGATTTGGATTTTTGCGCATGTTGGGCACGTGATGTGAGATGTAATTTTGTGCATACCGAATGCACTCGATGTGGGGTTTTTCATTCGTGCATGCTAGTTGCACTGGATTGAGATTTTCGTGCACTATAGATACACTAGATGTTGTTGTTGTGCACATCCGTTGCACTGGACAGATGCTTCCGTGCACACCGTTGCACTTAGTTTTGCTTTTGTGCATATTCGTAGCACATGTATTGGATTTGGTTTTCCGTGCGCACCAGATGCACGTGACGATGGATATGCCTTTTGGGGCTGATTTTGCTCTTGAGCACTTTCTTTTCATGATGCATACTATATATGTAGTATAGTATTTGATTAGTGCATTTGGGATTTCGGTAGTGGATTTCGAGATCTGTATCTCCATTGTGACTCTGATGATATGCGTGCATGTCTGACTATTTGCGTGATACTTGACGGAGTTTGGTTTTGAGTTTCGTACTCATTTTCCGGCGCACAGGATGCGCTGTGGTATTTTCGTATCTTCCGTGATTTCGGAGCCCCATTGATTTGAGCTGATTATTGAAATGTTTTACTATGTGGGGAGTTAAATTTAAATTCAGGGACCGAATTTATTTATGAGGAGAAGATTGTAATATTTCGGAAATATAAAATATTATTTTTTGGAAATTTAATATTAAAATAATATTTTTCGCGAAAACTACCTGATTTGCGAAATTTGGGATTTTCGTAAAGTGGTATTAGTGTATACCAATATTTGTAGGGTTCCTAGGCACTCTCATGAGGTCTCACAAGGCATCAACCATGCCAATTTCAAATTTTACGGTGCCGAGAAACCCTAGACTAGATCGTTGACTAGAAATTTAGGCGAAAAACGAAACTAGTTAATATCTTAACTAAAGGAGAGAGGCTACAACCTTTGTAGATCCGGTTCTCCACTTCCTTAGCTCCACGTAGGCGTCCTCTCGCTGTCCATCTCGAATCCCGAACTCAATCGTCGGCTTGATCGGAGAAATGGGCGGACTAGGTCGTCGGCTTCGTGCCGAAGATGATCTACGTCGAGGCATCACAAGTTCAAGCTCCGACTTCACAAATTTGTGAAACTTGTGAAGAAAACACCCAAAACAACTTGGCAAGAGGTAGAGGATGAAGAAATAGGAGGTGGGTTCACTTTAGAATTGGATTTCTCACTTTAGAACTCAAGTTGCCATTGATGGCATCAAGCTTTCTTTCTTGAAGAAGAAGATCAAGAAGAAGGAAATACTATGATAAGTCCATCTAAAATGAAAAAGAAATGAATAATTATCATAATAGGAACCATAGTTAGGTGTAGAGAATTGACCAAGGTTAGAAGAGTGGTTAGGGTTAAGCATGAAGACAAATTGGTCACTTTGGTCAAAGCTTCATGAAGCTTCACAAAGGTTCAAGAATGAAAGCAACCATTTTGTATTCTTATCCCATTCTTTTTCCAAAATCAATAAATAAAAGAATGGATAATAAAAACCCTAATCACTTTCTTAACCTAGGTTTAATTCTTTACACTTAACCAAAGGAGCAAGCATCATCAAACATGATACAAAGATGTGCACAAAAGTATATCACATATACAACTTGCACCTCAAGTGAGGAAATCCATTTAAAGTTAACCAATACTAGTTAATGCAAAATAATATATCAAATATATAATTATACATTAAATCATTAAATCAACACTTGATTCAATGATCCGGTCATGTCGCACATAACCGACTAGTATACAATGTATCGATTTATCGAATCAATGATTCGATAACTAGGTTATATCGAATATAACCAATCGATATATTCATCGCGAGAATGGAATACGGTATCGCATACACGCATTATTCTCGGTCCTGCACATATCTCATATGCACTCATATTTCGTTTCGCTTGAGCCAGGAAACCTCTATGTAGGACTCTAAAGACTCGTCAATACGCCGGTAGCAGATGATGATCATATCAAGCACCCACAAGCCGCAAGCGGTCTGCTAAACGTAACGGCCATCCGGGTATTGAGCGATCAGAAGATCGACGAGCTAGCCCGCTCACACTCCTGTGAATCCAACCAGTAACACTGACCGTACAGTCCGGTCTGTTCGTCTGATATGTCGCATATCAAGTCTAGGGGTGGTAAACGTCAGACCCCAATAACCGATAATTCGTGCTGATGTGAGGCTCATAACGGCTCGAGAAACTACTGGTAACACTTACCAGCAAATCTCTGAACAGCCCTGGCCAGGGACTTCCCTGTTACGGCCAATCGAGAACAGCGCAACATCAACCCCCAATACCGGGAGAGACGAAACCCCTCCTATCGCTCATTGCCTCCATGTGACTCGGGACTGTGCCCATAGACCACCATTTTGCACACCCTCATGGATGTGGTAAGGTGGAGATCAAAGCACAGTGGGAATCACACAAGACTCTATGACGTTCTCGGGTCTACAGACTAACCTGCACAAGTGTCACCTGAGAACTGCCATTTGACGTGAGGTATAATACCATCTGGAAGTTCTCGGCGAGTCCGTCCAGTGTACCCAGTCTCCACTGAGCACCCGTATACCATCTCTGATGTCAAACACCAATGGATATGGGATCATCCATCGCCCATCTCATGGGTCGAGAAGCGTATACGCTAGTCTACACTGGTATATCGATGCCCTGTCTCGATACACCCACGACTAGGGACCTTGAAGGATGTACTTATGGACTACCATGTCCCCACTAGTATGATCTGGATCATAGTCCAGGTAGTCAAGTACACATCCTAAGGGCTTTATCAACATGTAACTATAAGACAGTTTAAAGAGACAAGTGTACATGTTAAGATAAAGTGTAACCAGATAGCATACTATCATATCGAGCAAGAAAGTCATCTCTATATATGTCCAAGCATCCAATATAATATACATCATCTGTACAATACTGGCCTCTAGGGCATACATACAACTAACAATCTCCCACTTGCACTAGGGCCAGCTGCTGTAGTATCGCATACCGAGCATCCCGAAGAGTCTCTCAAACTGTATCTGGGGAATGGCCTTTGTGAGTGGATCCGCCGTGTTGTTCTTCGTGTCAACCCTCCTGATCTCGATCTCCTGTCGATCAATTATCTCCCGGATCAGGTGATACCGCCTCAGAATATGCCTGGATCGCTGATGGGACCTAGGTTCCTTGGCCAAAGCCACCGCTCCATTGTTATCGCAATACAAAGGTATTGGATGCTCAAAGGATGGAACCACTCCAAGTTCAGTAATGAACTTCTTGATCCAGACAGCCTCTTTGGCAGCATCGTTGGCAGCGATGTATTCAGCCTCCATCGTCGAGTCTGCCACGGTTTCCTGCTTGGAACTCTTCCAGCTAACCGCCCCTCCGTAAAGGGTAAAGACAAATCCGGACTGTGACTTAGAGTCGTCCTTATCACTCTGGAAGCTCGAATCGGTAAAGGACTCCACATGGAGTTCTCCGTTACCATACACCAAGAGCATCTCTTTAGTCCTTCGTAAGTACTTGAGAATGCTCTTCACAGCTGTCCAGTGATTCTCTCCAGGATCAGCTTGATACCTGCTCACTACACTTAGTGAGTATGCTACATCGGGTCTGGTATATAACACCGCATACATGATAGAGCCTACAGCCGAAGCATAGGGTATCCCTTGCATGCGAGCTCTCTCCAAATCAGTCTTGGGAGACATCTCTTTGGAGAGAGTGACTCCAGAGATCGTGGGCAAGTTCCCACGCTTGGATTCTTCCATACTAAACCTCTTTAGTATGGTGTCAATGTACCTGGATTGGGACAATCCCAAAATCCGTTTGGATCTATCTCTATAGATCCTTATTCCCAATATGCAGGAGGCATCACCAAGATCTTTCATTAAGAATCTTTGTGATAAGAAGAGCTTGACCGATTGCAGCATAGGAATATCATTTCCTATCAAGAGTATGTCGTCCACGTACAATACGAGGAAGACAACCTTACTCTCTGCGACCTTCTTGTAGATATAAGGTTCATCTGGATTTTTGACGAAATCAAACTCTTTGATAACGACGTCAAAGTAGATGTTCCAACTCCGCGATGCTTGCTTTAATCCATAAATGGATTTAAGCAGCTTGCACACCTTCCTGCTGCTCCCACTGTCTACGAAGCCCTCTGGCTGAGTCATGTACATGCACTCTTCTAAATCACCATTTAGAAAGGCGGTCTTAACATCCATTTGCCAGATTTCGTAGTCATGATATGCAGCGATGGCAAGCATGATCCGAATGGATTTAAGCATAGCCACTGGAGAAAAGGTTTCGTCATAGTCCACACCTAGTCTTTGACGAAAACCTTTTGCAACAAGTCTAGCTTTGAAAGTCTCCACTTTCCCATCTACACCAAATTTTTTCTTGAAGATCCATTTTCTCCCGATGGGTTTTACCACTTCAGGAGCAACTTCCAAAGTCCATACTTTGTTGGTGTACATGGATTCCATCTCGGACCGCATAGCATCCAGCCATTTCACTGAGTCCCTACTCGTGATGGCCTGCTCGAAGCTAGTTGGGTCATCATCCTCCATGATGCAATCCTCGCTCCCACCATCCATGAGAAAACCGTAGTATCTCTCAGATTGGCGAGGAACCCTACTAGATCGGCGGAGTGGCTGAGGTTCATTGGGAGCTACTGAATCCTCTGGTTCCACTAAATCTTCTGTTGTGTTTTGTTCAGCTGGAACCTCTTCCAGTTCTACCTCAGAGCAAGTAATCTCTTTTGCAAGAAATTCCTTTTCTAAAAAGGTGGCATGTTGAGCAACAAATACTCTTTGTTCCTCACTGTGGTAGAAGATATACCCTCGCGAATGTTTGGGATATCCAACAAATTTACACAAAACAGACCTTGCATTGAGTTTGTCCGGTTTTTGTCTTTTGATATAGGCCGGGCAACCCCATATCTTAATAAAATTAAGATATGGTCTCTTCCCTTCCCATATCTCATATGGTGTGGTAGGCAAAGATTTGGTGGGAACCCTATTCAGTAGGTATGCTGCTGTTTCCAGTGCATATCCCTAGAAGCAAACAGGTAACTCAGCTATACTCATCATAGAGCGCACCATATCCAATCGGGTGCGGTTCCTCCGTTCTGATACACCGTTGTGCTGTGGTGTATATGGAGGAGTTAGCTGAGAGAGAATCCCATTCTCTTTTAGGAAGTCCAGGAATTCAATGCTCAAGTATTCACCTCCTCGATCAGATCCTAGGATTTTAATACTTTTTCCGGTTTGGTTCTCGACTTCTTGTTTATATTCTCTAAATTTCTCAAAAGCTTCTGATTTGTGTTTCATCAGGAACACATATCCGAATCTAGAGAGATCGTCAGTGAATGTAATGAAGTACGAAGAACCATCCCTGGCATGTGTAGACATGGGACCGCATACATCACTATGTATCAGTCCCAAGAGTTCGGTAACTCTTTCTCCGTGTCCCGTAAACGGAGTTTTGGTCATCTTGCCTTTGAGACATGACTGGCAAGTGTCATAAGATGAAAATTCAAACGGATTTAAATATCCATCCTTATGCAACTTAGCCAGTCGTGTCGCATTGATGTGACCCAGTCTACAATGCCACAAGAAGGATTCGTTCAGTTCTGAACTCTTCCTCTTGTGTGTGTTTTTTATGCTCAGAACTGTTGATTGATTTAGAACATAAATGCCATTGCACAACGTGCCTGATCCAACCAACTTTTGGTTACGGAAAATGTTCATAACATTGTCCTGTAATACAAAATTATATCCCTCTTTACTCAATAAAGAAACCGATATAATGTTGCATATCAGGTTCGGCATGTAATAGCATTCGTTCAGAACCAATGTATTACCAGTCGGTAATACAAGGTGATATTCCCCGACAGTCTTAGCTGCAACAATTGCACCATTTCCAACTCTAATGTCTTTATCACCTTCTCCAAGTTCTTTACCTTTCCTTAGCCTATGTAACTGATTACATATATGGGATCCTTACCCGGTATCTAATACCCAGGACGTAGAGCAAATGGAGAAACAGTTCTCTGTAACGAACACACCCGAAGAAAATGCATCAACATGTACTTTCTTCATTCGGGTGGCATGGGAATCCTGGTATTCCCCTATATCCTGTTCATTCCTATAACTTTTATAAGAAAGAACGGAACCAACGTTCCCCAGCACAGTATAACATGCTGGTTCGGTCAATACATCCATATTATTATGTTTATTAGGGCATGAAATGGTCGCTACCTGGAGAGAGAGAGAAGAAAACACTTTAGCGTAAGCTCGTGCAAGATCAGATTGGTTATTATCTTATCTAATCAGGATGGCTCCCACTGGTTTTTATCAAATCTTCCTTCAAACCATAAAAGGAAAGACTAGCCGGGATTAATTACACACTACAAGTTCGCCAATCTTTCAGCCAGGCCAGTGTCGGTACTTTGAGGGAGGTCCCCCGTGCTTTCGCACGAACCTAATTAATGTAAACCTCGTTTTTCCAGAGGCGTAACCCCATTGACACCTTTCTAGACACCTACTTGATTAGCTAATTGCAATGTGTAAAACTCTCCCAGGAGTAACTCTTACTCGCAGTGGGTATCGGGATCCAACTATCTCATAGAAGGTATGCAATCACATTGCAAATTTCAACACTTGAAATTCCCGATAATATTTTTCCCCTAGCACCCTATGACCTTGACGGAGGTCAACAAACCATAGGCTACTAGTCAAGTTCAACCCGTCATTTCTTGATCAAATTAAACCCACCCGCACGACCCTTGACGGAGGTCAACAAGGCTGCACGACTACCCTAATCCAATCTGCATCATATGCATAAGCAGATAAATACTAGTTAGCTACCGCACACTATGCCTTGACGGAGGTCAACAAACGTAGCACGAATACAAAATAGGACTTATCTGAAATGACGGAGGGCTACGACAGGTTTTTCTGAAAACCTATTGCGTAATGAACTTGATATCGTTGTAGAATCAAATGATTTTAAAATGGAGTGCTTTTGAGGCTTTTCTAGTTTTGCTAAAGGAGTCACTCCCGGTGAAGGGATCGTCGGTCCTTTCCTCGTCGAATGAGGTGCGGGATATATCATATATATCACTGTGCAAAGAAGAAACTATAGAAGCAATCAGAAACAAACCGAGTGTGTAGCATCTGCCAGTTATTGCTAAAGGAGTCACTCCTGGTGAAGGGATCTCGGTCCTTTTCTCATCGAATAAGGTGCAGGGTATATCATATATACCGCTATGCAAAGCAAGAACTGTAGCTACCTGTTTTGTTTAAAATTTGATTCTACAACATCTTAGGTTTCTTTTCTTTCATTAATTACATTAATGAAGTCCCATCATTTAAATACCTAAACATCACAGATAGATATGACGTACACTTATGCCATCCGCATTCGCCTCGATGTCTCCTCGTGCACCGTTAGGTTAGGTAACTAACGACAGAGCAGGATAGGGCTAGTGCGGATGCAAAACATAAGTAACGTCTATATAATATATCATATATACTATATAAAGTATCTATCACAGAACATCACATGATCACATCACAGATATCGCAGCAGAAGAAACATATGAAACATTGGATATACTAGGACGTCCGTGTTTTCAATTCGAGCCAGTATAAAACACGGATTCCACGGTCGTGATGAATAGCCAATCCCACACCCCTAGACCCCTAGGAGAGCGGCAAGCAACCCTACCAATTCTAGGGTTAGGAGACCCGGACTCGACCCCTCGAGATGGTCTCCCACTGGACCCTAGAACCTGGTTACTTGTGCTCCCCTCCTTGGGTCTATCCTAGTACAGAAAAGTAAATAATATACAAAGGGTGATAGCTTCCGCAACTTGGAAGTGCCCCAAATAAAAGAATATTACATACAAGTTTTTACATGAAAGAAAATGAAAAACACTCATCTCACATAAAAACCCCCGGCTATTCAAACACGACGATCCAATATAACATATCCAGCAACACATAACATCACATGTCATCAACGTAAGTAAATATGCGCATCCCAATTGTCGTTGACATATAGCAACGAAACCGGCGATATCACATATTACACTTACGGTCACAGAAAAGAAAGTGTAAAACTACAACAATTGGAATCCGCAACCTCTTTAGACATCGCATGCCTAATCAAAATGAAATACTTAGATATCACATGCCTAACAGTTATAAACCCCGCATTTTAGTCTCATTATCGAAAACTCTTTTCAATATCAAATGAAACTAAACCGCTAGATTTATATCATTCATTCAGTTATCTCATAACTGTTTGTGAATTCTAATTATTGTATCTCATTCCGGATAAATAGAAAATATTAAACTTTCCGATCGAACATTCGAACACCCAAGTTTTCCCGAAACCTTCCAACACATGAAATAGGTTCAAAGACGTTCACTTCATGCCTCAGTACCAACGGTCCAGCCGTAGAAGGGTCAAGCCAACGCCTCACATGTGGCACGCCGTACTGCCCCAAACCCGAAGGTTCAAAGGGCAGTTCAAGACGGTCACATAATCGAGTTAAGGTTTGTTGTCTTCTAGAGGGACCATCGCGTTACTTGCACTACTCAGAACGTCCTTAAACCACACAAAAATCCAACACTTGGATATTTTCCGGCAGGGGAAAAGTTGGGTATTTATATCCGGTCGGACTTTTTAACATATTCAAAAAATTATCCGGAAAGCACTTAGACATAGTTCGATAATCCGATCGAAATACCGAGTCCCCAATACAACCCAGAATACTCAACTCTTGAATAAATATTAAAAATTCCCAGAGAACTCAGCACTGTATAAAAGAAGTTACTGTGCAAAATTGGGTGGGTGACGTCATCATACGGCCGCGGAACCGCCGCAGAAGCCAGGCTTCTGCCGCGGTTCCGCCCCACTTTAGAGGAATTGGATGATCGTGTTTCACAGTAATTCTTAGAAAGTCCTGCTGAATTTTCTGCATATTTTTAATATTGAAAAATCCCAGATTTTAGAAAAAGTCCAGAGAGCACTTGGGTTTTAGGGTTTCGGGTTTGTTCGGGTTTTAAACGTCGTCTAGACTTCGCCTAAGGCTCTAGCTAGGCTCTGATACCACTGTAGGGTTCCTAGGCACTCTCATGAGGTCTCACAAGGCATCAACCATGCCAATTTCAAATTTTACGGTGCCGAGAAACCCTAGACTAGATCGTTGACTAGAAATTTAGGCGAAAAATGAAACTAGTTAACATCTTAACTAAAGGAGAGAGGCTACAACCTTTGTAGATCCGGTTCTCCATTTCCTTAGCTCCACGTAGGCATCCTCTCGCTGTCCATCTTGAATCCCGAACTCAATCGTCGGCTTGATCGGAGAAATGGGCGGACTAGGTCGTCGGCTTCGTGTCGAAGATGATCTACGTCGAGGCATCACAAGTTCAAGCTCTGACTTCACAAATTTGTGAAACTTATGAAGAAAACATCCAAAACAACTTGGCAAGAGGTAGAGAATGAAGAAATAGGATGTGTGTTCACTTTAGAATTGGATTTCTCACTTTAGAACTCAAGCTGCCATTGATGGCATCAAGCTTTCTTTCTTGAAGAAGAAGATCAAGAAGAAGGAAATATTATGATAATTCCATCTAAAATGAAAAAGAAATGAATACTTATCGTAATAGGAACCATGGTTAGGTGTAGAGAATTGACCAAGGTTAGAAGAGTGGTTAGGGTTAAGCATGAAGACAAATTGGCCACTTTGGTCAAAGCTTCATGAAGCTTCACAAAGGTTCAAGAATGAAAGCAACCATTTTGTATTCTTATCCCATTCTTTTTCCAAAATCAATAAATAAAATAATGGATAATAAAAACCCTAATCACTTTCTTAACATAGGTTTAATTCTTTACACTTAACCAAAGGAGCAAGCATCATCAAACATGATACAACGATGTGCACAAAAGTATATCACATATACAACTTGCACATCAAGTGAGAAAATCCATTTAAAGTGAACCAATACTAGTTAATGCAAAATAATATATCAAATATATAATTATACATTAAATCATTAAATCAACACTTGATTCAATGATCCGGTCATGTCTCACATAACCGACTAGTATACAATGTATCGATTTATCGAATCAATGATTCGATAACTAGGTTATATCGAATATAACCAATCGATATATTCATCGTGAGAATGGAATACGGTATCACATACACGCATTATTCTCGGTCCTGCACATATCTCATATGCACTCCTATTTCGTTTCGCTTGAGCCAGGAAACCTCTGTGTAGTACTCTAAAGACTCGTCAATACGCCGGTAGAAGATGATGATCATATCAAGCACCCACAAGCCGCAAGCGGTCTGCTAAACGTAACGGCCATCCGGGTATTGAGCGATCAGAAGATCGACGAGCTAGCCCGCTCACACTCCTGTGAATCCAACCAGTAACACTTACCGTACAGTCCGGTCTGTTCGTCTGATATGTCGCATATCAAGTCTAGGGGTGGTAAACGTCAGACCCCAATAACCGATAAGTCGTGCCGATGTGATGCTCATAACGGGTCGAGAAACTACTGGTAACACTTACCAGCAAATCTCTGAACAGCCCTGGCCAGGGACTTCCCTGTTACGGCCAATCGAGCACAGCGCAACATCAACCCCCAATACCGGGAGAGACGAAACCCCTTCTATCGCTCATTGCCTCCATGTGACTCGGGACTGTGCCCAAAGACCACCATTTTGCACGCCCTCATGGACGTGGTAAGGTGGAGAACAAAGCACAGTGGGAATCACACAAGACTCTATGACGATCTCGGGTCTACAGACTAACCTGCACAAGTGTCACCTGAGAACTGCCATCTGACGTGAGGTATAATACCATCTGGGAGTTCTCGGCGAGTCCGTCCAGTGTACCCAGTCTCCACTGAGCACCCGTATACCATCTCTGATGTCAAATACCAATGGATATGGGATCATCCATCGCCCATCTCATGGGTCGAGAAGCGTATATGCTAGTCTACACTGGTATATCGATGCCCTGTCTCGATACACCCACGACTAGGGACCTTGAAGGATGTACTTATGGACTACCATGTCCCCACTAGTATGATCTGCATCATAGTCCAGGTAGTCAAGTACACATCCTAAGGGCTTTATCAATATGTAACTATAAGACAGTTTAAAGAGACAAGTGTACATGTTAAGATAAAGAGTAACTAGATAGCATACTATCATATCGAGCAAGAAAGTCATCTCTATATATGTCCAAGCATCCAATATAATATACATCATCTGTACAATACTGGCCTCTAGGGCATACATACAACTAACAATATTTGGAAATTTATCGGAGAATAAAATGATTTATTTATTTTAATCATATTTATCGGATTTTGGATAAAATACGTGTTTGTACATTTTTCATGATTTTGCAACATGTCATGTGCATGTGTGCATGTGTTGCGTTTGTGTTAACTGTTGAGTTTTGTGAGGTTGTAAGAAAGAAAAAAAAGAGAAAGCAAGGAAATAAAGAGTTTGAGTGTAAATGGAATAGTTTTAGATGCCATGAGATATTTGTGAATGAAACAAAATAGATATTTGTGAGGAGGGTGAGAATAAAAGAGAGTGAGGGTAGGAGAGAGGGGGGCTTCCATTCTTTCTTCTCCCCCATTATTTCTTCATCTCTTTTCTTCTTCTTCTTCAACCTCCACTACCTCACGCATCATCTCCAATCCTTCACCAAAATCCTATACCCCCTTCATTAAAAAAATCCACACACACACTTTGGACCAACCAAGTTTGGATTTTGAAGACTTGGGCAACTCAAGAAAGTTCTTTGGTTGCAAATAAAGTAATCCATACACTTTAGTTTAGTTTTGGTGTTTAATATCGTATATTTTAGATTAGAATTTGAGTTAAATAGGTGTGTGATCTTGGAAAATTGTAAGTTGTCAATTGGTCAATTGAGGTGTAGGGAGTGTTTACAAGACCTTAGAGAGTGCTCTATTGACCTAGAATTGAGTTTAGAACCTGATACACGAAGTTAGAATTGTTCCGTGTCGGTTTTGTGAAACCATAAGGACTACAGCGAATCTGGGATGACCTGGGAAGTTTATGAGAAAAGCAAACAACTCCAGTGACCTATTTAAGACACTAGGAGACCACCCTAAGAAGAAGGATTCAAACGGAGTAGAACGGGCCTAGCTCGACGGAATTATGGGCAGTGTGTCCGACCACTTGGTGGTGGTTGGTGCTGGAATTGGTCCAGTAGATCATATACTCCATATACAACACCCTATACTTGTTTGTTTAATTCCTGTTTACCTGAATCAAAATCTGGGAGCTATTGTGAGTGGTTTTTGGTTATGTTTCCGTATTTTGGAATTCTTGGTTTTGGTATTCTATATTGTATTGGGTCGTTTGATGTTTGTACGTCAACGACAATGGTTGTTTGGTTATTTTTGCATGCGTAGGCTATAGGTTCTAACCTATAGGCGATCCATATGCCGTATTGGATTTCGGAACTTGATGTTAATGGTATGGCGACATGTGTTGATATTATAGGTACCTTCACGTGGATTCTAAGACGACGAAGTACATCGGCTACAGCTAAGCGAGGAGTTTAACAGGTGAGTAGATTTATATCTACAGGGGAAGTCGGGTGGATGGCGTATAGCACCCCCGCAAACATTGATATGGAATATCGTTTGATTATTATATCCTCATAAATGATATGCGACGGACATAATTATAGGGTTTAATAACGACAATATGATAAGAGTTGACACTAATGAACATAGTAACATATGAGAGTATGAAATGAGAAGTGAATCATGATAGGTACAAATTGAAATAGAACGAGTATACGATGTAATATGATGACTTAGTGCGATATGTCGTTATATGGATACGAATCAATATGAGATAGTTGATACCTTTGTCGTTCCACGATATGAGATTGATACGGATGCGACCTGGGATATAGGTATATAGACATATATAATATTGTGAATCTTGAGTGATATTCCGTGCAATGGATTATACCGTACGTGATGTTGTGAGGCTGGATGCCGATTGATAGATTCACCGACTCGGATATATTGTAGACACGTATACCTTATAGCGTTTCGCTTACGATGTACCTTATGCTACGCCAATGATATTCTCATTACATTACATATACCTGTGCTAGCACACATACACCATTATCGATGATGCGTATGTTACACTTACATAGATTGGCCGGTTCACACACCTTCATCATCGATAATTGCTATGTCACTACACAGTAGAATTGCTACATCCTGCCATGATATACTTGCTATGCTCACATCACTATGCTATGTTGCATGATATACTTGCTATGTTATATCACTGTTCCACGTTGCATGATATACGGATATGCTTACATTCTGTTATATGTTGCATACTTACATGCTTACACATATACCTTGCTATAGCTACATGTTCACTTTATATGATGTTGCGTTGGATTTGGATAATTGGGAACCACGTGATATATTTAATAACTTAATGCATTTAAATAACGGATTTTCCCTTGATATGCTCATATTGTTGTTCTATGTTGCATACATCATATTACATGGATTTACGCATTGAGATATGGATTTCATATGATATTCTGGATTTGAGAACCGCGGGGATATTTCAAGAAATGTGTATTGTTTTGAAAACCCGGTTTCTCTTGATACGTGGATTGCGAGTGTCGTAGTTGGACACTCAGGTTCCGGGAGACATATGGATACATGGATTGCGAGTGTCGGAGTTGGACACTCAGGTTCCGTGAGACGTATGGATATGTGGATTGCGAGTGTTGATGTTGGACACTCAGGTTCCGTGGATTGGGAGTGTCAATATTGGACACTCAGGTTCCGTGAGATTTACGGATATGATATGTGGATTTACGTGTCGATGTTGGACATGAGTATTTCTTGATGTTTTCTAGGACTTGTGTTAGAAACCCGATATGATACGTGGATTGCGAGTGTCGGAGTTGGACACTCAGGTTCTGTGAGACATATGGATATGTGTATTGCGAGTGTTGATGTTGGATACTCTGGTTACGTGGATTGCGAGTATCGATGGTGGACACTCAGGTACCGTGAGATGTATGGATATGAGGGCCAGTCCTGGGGACAGCGCCTGAGAGATGAGTATTTACGTGTCGATGCTGGACACGAGTTTTCATGATATTTCGAGTGTCGATGTTGGACATTCAGGTTCCTTGATTTTGATGTGTCGCGAGGGACACGCGTTGATTTATATCCTCATATTTACCTGCATATGTTTTTATGATATTTACATGCATGAGTTGTTGTGTTAGTGGTTGACACGTGGATGAGATCCACATGCATACAGGCATTGATTATTTGGTTGGATGATATCCACTTGCCGATTGGCATTGATTATGTGTTGGCACATATGCAGATACGGTCACCCTAGATATCATAGTATTACCTTTATGATATAGTTGACCTAAGAATCGTTGTTTATTTCAATTTCTACCTGATGATGTTTTATACTCACGAGTTGGCAACTCACCCCCGTTGTGCCATAGTTCTTGCAGGTTGACCGCATGGATCAGTAGCGGCATCGATGGCACACAGCTGTTCTAGGTGATTTTTTTTGGTAGGTGGTACATGTTGGATCGTGCCACTCTTGTATTACTATTCCTATTGTATCTACTCAACTCCATCAAATCAGAAACTACTATTTGTATAAGTAGTAAGACTTAGCAAGACTTATAGTTGCGAGACTTGAACGATGGGTTACATGTTCGCTTGGTGGGTTTGATGTCTTTCTTTACTTTTCCTTGTGTGGATCTTCGCCGTTGGGCGTCGTATACTTATATTCTTTCTTGCGTGGTTGTGACCCCACCGTTTTGGCGAAGAGCCAGCTCCCGCTTGGGGATGCCTATATATTGTTGTATATCTGTTTTGGATCAATATATACGAGGGAGGTGCTACCCGAAAAAAAAGGTTTAGATTTCTGGGTTTCGTCCTACTTAATTTACGTTGCGCTTTTAGACGTTGCGTGATTTAAGTGCCGGTCATGAACTAAAAGTGTGTCGTGACAATTTTTGAACTTTTCCTTTTGTGTTTGTTCTGTACGTTAAGAACTGTGGTTTGATTTAGAAAGTATATGCCATTAGATAACGTGCCTGAACCGATCAACTCTTGATATAGGAAATGTTCAAAACATTATCCAACAATACAAAATTATATCCTTCTTTTCTAAGAAAAGAGACTGATATAATATTGTATATCAGGTTCGGTATCTAATAACATTCATTCAGAATCAATGTATTTGGTAATACTTGGTGATAACCGCCAACACCTTGGCTGCAACAATTGCACCATTTCCAACTCTTGAAACTTATCACCCATTCCCAGTTCTCTACCTATCTGTAGCCCATGTAACAGATTACATATGTGGGATCCTGATCCGGTATCTCATATCCAGGACATAGAGGTGTAGGGTTACTAGGCACACTAACAAGGCTCTACAAGGCATCGAACATGCCAGATTAAAAAATTTAGGTGCCGAACAACCCTAAGCAAGATCGTATACTAGAGTTTAGGCGAAAAAGTAGCAAGTAAATCACATTTACACTAAGTGAATACGAAATACAACCTTTGTAGATCGGTCCTTCACTTCTTAAGCTCCGTGATGTAGTCCCTTCGCTGCGATCAATCAACTCCCGGACTCTCGGACGGCTCCATGAGAAAATTGCAACGGGATCACTTGAAGTCTTCGAGGCCGAAGATGATCTACGTCGAGGGAATACGAACTCAAGCAAACACCCTAAACTAAAATGCTAGTCTATTAGAGGATGGTGAGATAGGAAATGTGTACTCTTTGGATTTTCATTTCTCACAATATTTCTCACTTAGGATCAAACCCTAGCAAGCTTTTCCTTTTTGAATCAAGAAGAAGATGATGAACAAAAAGAAAGAGAAGAGGATAATGATCAAGTGAGTTAGCTAACCATGGTGAGTGAGTATCATATACTAACCCATGTAGAGACATTACCATGGCTAAGTCAAATGGTTAGGTTAATAAAAACCTGAAGTAAAACAAAGTTAGTGGACTTTGTCAAAGCCTCCACAAACTTCTACAAGTTTCAAGCTTGTGACAAAACCTCCACTAATTTGCTTTTACTTTACATAATTGTTAACCACCATTTACAAATAGAATGGTATATGTCTTCTACACCCATGTCTTGCGTATCATCAAACATGATACAAAAAGAAAACACAATTTTAATATATATCATATATACATTAAAGTTGTGCTCTTGTGAGAAAAACCCTAAAGTAAACCAATACTAGTTAATGTAAAATATGTAGGGTTCCTAGGCACACTAATGAGGTCTCACAAGTGATCAAACATGGCCAATTCAAATTTATCATGTGCCAACAAACCCTAATACGGATCGTTAACTAGATAATGAGGCGATGCAATGCAAGTTAACAACTTTAACTAAAAGGGAAGGGGCTACAACCTTTGTAGATCTGGTCCTCCACCTCCATAGCTCCGTGATGAAGTCCCTCCGCTGTACCCATCGGATCTCGGACTCTCGCGGTGGTTTCATCGAAGAATTGATCGGGCTAGGTCGTTGACTTCGATGCCGAAGATGATCTACGTCGAGGCAACACAAGATCAAGCTCCAACTTCACCAAGCCATGAAACTTGTGAAGAAAACACCCTATACTACTTGGCAAGAGGTAGAGGATGAAGAAATAGGAAGTGGGTTCACTTTAGAATTGGATTTCTTACTCTTTTTCTCAAGTTTCCATTAAAGGTTGCAAGCTTTTCTTCTTGTTGATGAAGAAGAAGAAGAAGAAAAGAATTTGATAAGTATTATTCAAAATAGAAAATAAAATGAATACTTATCATATAGCAACCATGGTTAGGTGTAGAGAATAAACTATGGTTAGGTTGAATGGTTAGGGTTAAGCATGAGACAAAAAAGGTGGACTTGTTCAAAGCTTCATGAAGCTTCAACAAGCAAACAAAGAAAGCCACCATGACTTATTTTGCAAAAAAGAATGAATAAATAAATGAATAGATTAGAAAATGAAAACCCTAACCATTACATAACCATGGTTTAATCATACACACAAACATTCATGTATCATCAAACATGATACAATCAAGTGCACAAAAATATATCACATATACAATGTGCATATCAAGTGAGAAAATCCTTTTTAAGTGAACCAATACTAGTTAATGCAAAGCAATATATCAAATATATAATTATACATTAAATCATTAAATCAACACTTGATTCAATGATCCGGTCATGTCGCATATAACCGACTAGTATCCAATGTATCGACTTATCGAATCAATCTTCGATTCGATAACTAGGTTATATCGCATATAACCAATCGATACATTTATCGCGAGAATAGAATACGGTATCTCATACACGCATTATTCTCGGTCCCGCACATATCTCATATGCGCTCCTATTTCGTTTCGCTTGAGCCAGGAAACCTCTGTGTAGGACTCTAAAGACTCGTCAATACGCCGGCAGCAGGTGATGATCATATCAAACACCCACAAGCCGCAAGCGGTCTGCTAAACGTAACGGCCACCCGGGTATTAAGCGATCAGAAGATCGACGAGCAAGCCCGCTCACACTCCTGTGAATCCAACCAGTAACACTTACCGTACAGTCCGGTCTGTTCGTCTGATATGTCGCATATCTCGCCTAGGGGTGGTAAACGTCAGACCCCAGTAGCTCGATAAGTCATGCCGATATAAGGTCCATAACAATCGTGAAACTACTGATAACTCTTACCAGTATATCACAGCAACCCTGGCCAGGGATTTCCTGTTATGGCCAGTCGAGCATAGCACAACATCAACCCCTAATACCGGGAGAGACGAATCCCCTCCTATCGCTCATTGCCTCCATGTGAATCGGGACTGTACCCCAAAACCACCTGTTTGCATGACTCAGTAGAGCCGTGGTAGGGTGGAAATCAAAGCACAGTGGGAGACACACAAGACTCTATGACGATCTCGGGTCAACAGACTAAGCTGTACCAGTGTCACCAGAGAACTGCCATCTGACGTGAGGTATAATACCATCTGGGAGTTCTCGGCGAGTCCGTTCAGTGTACCCAGTCTCCACTGAGCACCCGCATACCATCTCTGATGTCAAACACCAATGGATATAGGATCATCCATCGCCCATCACATGGGTCGAGAAGATATACGCTAGTCTACTCTGGAATATCGATGCCCCGTCTCGATATTCCCACGACTAGGAACATTGAAGGATGTACTCATGGACTACCCAGGCCCCACTAGTATGATCTGCATCATAGTCCTGGAAGTCAAGTACACATCCTAAGGGCTTTATCAACATGTAACAGAGAGACAGAAAGTATACATGTTAAGATAAAGAGCAACCAGATAGCGTACTATCATGTCGAGCAAGAAAGTCCTACCTATATATGTCCCAGCATCCACTACAATATACATCCAATGTACAGTAATGGCCTCTAGGGCATACGTATAACTAACAAAATAATGTATCAAATATACAATTATACATTAAATCATTAAATCAACACTTGATTTAACGATCCGGTCATATCGCATATAACCGACTAATATCAATGTATCGACTTATCGAATCAACACTTGATTCGATAACCCGGTTATATTGCATATAACTGATCGATACAAACATCGCGAGAATTGAATACCGTATTCACATACTCGCATCATTCTCGGTCCCGCACATATCACATATGCGCTCCTATTTCGTTTTGCCTGAGCCAGTAAAACCTCTATGTAGGACTCTAAAGACTCGTCAATACGCCGACAGTAGGTGAT
This sequence comes from Agapanthus africanus, assembly GCA_030015575.1. Taxonomy (NCBI): domain Eukaryota; kingdom Viridiplantae; phylum Streptophyta; class Magnoliopsida; order Asparagales; family Amaryllidaceae; genus Agapanthus; species Agapanthus africanus. The sequence goes on along the minus strand of JASDDO010000029.1, from coordinate 27,446,285 downwards.
GATCATATCAAGCACCCACAAGCCGTCAGCGGTACTAGCTGGACGTAACGGCTACCCGGGTATTGAGCGATCAGAAGATCAGCAAGCAAGCCCGCTCCAACTCCTGTAAAAGCCTGACAGTGACACTACCGTACAGTCCGGTCTCTTCGTCTGATATGTCGCATATCAGTTCTAGGGGTGGTAAACGTCAGACCCCAATTACCGATAAGTCATGCCGATCTGAGGTGCATAACGGGTCGAGAAACTATTGGTAACACTTACTAGTAAATCTCTAAACCAGCCCTGGCCAGGGACTTCCCTGTTATGGCCAATCGAGCACAACGCAACATCAACCCCCAATACCGGGAGAGACGAAACCCCTCCTATCGCTTATTGCCTCCATGTGACTCGGGACTGTACCCAAAAACCACCGTTTTGCACGCCCTCTTGGATGTGGTAAGGTGGAAATCAAAGCACAGTGTGAATCACACAAGACTCTATGACGATCTCGGGTCTACAGACTAACCTGTACCAGTGTCACCAGAGAACTGCCATCTGACGTAAGGTATAATACCATATGGGAGTTCTCGGCGAGTCCGTCCAGTGTACCCAGTCTCCACTGAGCACTCGTATATCATCTCTGATGTCAAACCCCAATGGATATGGGATCATCCATCGCCAATCTGTATGGGTCGAGAAGGTATACGCTAGTCTACTCTGGTATATCGATGCCCCGTCTCGATATACCCATGACTAGGGACTTTGAAGGATGCCCTTATAGACTACCTTGTCCCCACCAGTATGATCCGCATCATAGTCCAGGTAGTCAAGTACATATCCTAAGGGCTTTACCAACAGGTGACAGAGAGACAATCAGTATACACGTTAAGGTAAAGGGTAACCAGATAGCATACTATCATGTCGAGCAAGAAAGTCCTCCCTATATATGTCCAAGTATCCACTACAATATACATCACATGTATAGTAATGGCCTCTATGCCATACATATAACTAAAAATCTCCCACTTGCACAAGGGCCATCTGACAGCAGTGGTTGTAGTATCTCATACTCAACCATCCCATAATAGTCTCTCTCTGGGAATAGGCCTTTGTGAGTGGATCCGCCGTGTTGTCCTCTGAGTCTATTCTCCTGACCTCAATCCCCTGGAAATCAACCATCTCCATGATCAGGTGACACTGCCTCAGAATATTTCTGGATCACTAATGGGACGGGCGTTCGTAGGCATAAGCCACAATTCCATTGTCATACATTGGTAGGAACGAAGTTCATCTGATGAACTAATATACACCCAGACTTCCTCTTTGGTAGCATCTTTGGTAACGATGTATCTTGCCTTTAATCATCTAGTATGTCACGGTATCTAGCTTGGAACTCTTCCAACATACCGTCCCTTTACTGAGGGTAAAGACAATGCCTGCGACTGACATTCAGTCGTCCTTATCACTCTGCAACACTTCCAGTGATTCTCCCCAGGATCGATTTATACCATCTCACTACAACTAGTGAGTATCCTAACATCCAATTAGATCTATCTCATAGATCCAAAACCCAGGATTTAGTAGGTATCACTTTGATCCTATGCGGAGAATCATTGTGACAAGCGGAGATTGATCGAGCGTAGCATAGGAAACTCCTTCCCTATCAAGAGTATGTCATCCACGTACTCTACGAGGATCACCACCATACTCCCTACTACCTTTTTGTATATACAAGGTTCATCTACCATTTTGATGATGTCAAACTCTTTGACTAAAATATCAAAACAGACGTTCCAGCTCCGCGATGCCTGCTTTATCACATAAAACATCTTGCACACATTTCCGCTGCTCCCACTGTCTACGAGGCCCTATGGCTGTGTACTTATAGATGCACTCTTCTAAAACATTATTTAGAAAAGCAGTCATGGCACCCAACCGCCAGATATCGTAGTCACGGTATGTAGCCGTGGCAAGTAGGATCTGGATGGACTTAAGCATAGCTACTTAGAAAAGGTTTCATCATAATCCATACCTGGTCAATAATGCAAACCTTTAACAAGTCTAGCTTTCAAAGTCTCAACTTTTCCATGTACACCAAGTAATCTTCTCAAGATATACTTGCTCCTGATGGGGATTTAACCCTTCAGATAAAGCAACCAAAGTCCATACTTTGTTGGTGTATAAGGATTCCATCTCAGATCACTAAGCATCCAGCCATTCTTATAGAGTCCCACTCCTGATGGCCAGCTCGAAACTAGTTGGGTCATCATCTCATGATGCAATTCTCGCTCCCACTGTCATAGAGAAAACGAAGTATCTTTCAGGTGGGTGAGGAACCCTACTAGATCGGCGGAGAGGCTGAGGTTCGTTGGTTACTATTGAATCCTTCGGTTCTACCAAATTGTCAGTTGTAGTTTGTATAGCTGGAACTCCTTCCAGTTCTACCTCACAACCACTAATTTCTTCACAAGAAATTCCCTTTCATAAAGGTGGCATGTTGAGAAACAAAACATTTTTGTTCCTCGGTTTGGTAGAAGATATTCCCTTGCTGATGCTTGGCATATCCAACAAACTTCCACAGATCAGACTTTGCCTCGAGCTTGTCCGGATTTTACTTTTAGACATAGGCCGGACAATCCCAAATCTTAACTGACTTAAGAGATGGGCTCTTCCCTTACCATATCTCATATGAAGTGGTAGGCACCTGATTTGGTTGGAACGCCATTCAATAGATATGCAGCTTCACAAGCGCATAATTCCTAAAAGGAAACAGGAAACTCAGTAGTACTCATCATAGAGCACACCTTATCATATAGGGTGTGATTGCTCCGTCCTGATACACCGATGTACTGTGGTGTATACGGAGGAGTAATGCTGAGAGAGAATCTCATTCTCCTTTAGAATAATCCAGAAATTCCGTGCTCAAGTATTCTCCTCCTCGATCACATCAAAGGACATAATACTTATACCCGTTTTTGGTTCTCTAATTATAACTTATATTCTGTGAATATCTCAAAAAGCTTCGGACTTGTGTTTCAACAGGAACATATGTCTGAATCTTGAGAGATCATCAGAGAATGTAATGAAGTACAAAGAACCGATCTTGGCATGTGTAGACAGGGGACCTTCATATATCAGCATGTATCAATCCAAAGAGTTCATTAACTCTTTCTCTGTTTCCAATAAACAGAGCTGTGGTCATCTTATCTTTATGACATGACCGGCAAGTTTCAAAAGATGTAAATTCAAACTAATTTAAATATGCATCTAAATGTAACTTTGCTAGTCGGGTCGCATTGATATGACCTAGCCTGCAATGCCTCAAGAAGGATCCGTTCATTTCTGAACTCTTTCTCTTGTGTGTGTTCTGTATACTAAGAACTGTAGTTTGATTTAGAACGTCAATGCTTTTAGATAACGTGCCTGAACCGATCAACTCTTCATATAGGAAATGTTCAAAACATTATCCAACAATACAAAATTACATCCTTCTTTACTAATAAAGAGACTGATATGATTTTGTATATCAGGTTCGGTATCTAATAACATTCGTTCAGAATCAATGTATTCTGGTAATACAGGGTGACAGTGACCAACAGACTTGGCTGCAACACTTGCACCGTTTTCTATCTCATGAAACTTATCACCCGTTCTCAGTTCTCTACCTATCTGTAGCCCATGTAACAGATTACATATGCAGGATCCTGATCCAGTATCACATACCCAGGACGTAAAGGATACTGAGAAACGGTTCTCTGTAATGAACACACTCGAAGATGATGCATCAACATGCACTTTCTTCGTTTGGGCGGCACGGGAAATCTGGTATTCCCCAAATTCCAGCTCTGTCTTATAACAATTATAAGTTGGAGCGGGACCAACGTTCCGCTGCGCAGTATAACAAGCGGGTTCGGTCAATACATCCGTATTATTATCTTGATTAAGGCATGATATGGTCGCTACCTGGAGAGAGAGAGAAGAAAACACTCTGCGTGCGCTCTTGCAAGATCAGATTGGTTATTATTTTATCTAATCAGGATGGCTCCCACTGTTTTTTATCAAATCTTCCTTCAAACCCTAAAAGGAAAGACTAGCCGGGATTAATTACACGCTACAAGTTCGCCAATCTTTCAGCCAGGCCAGTGTCAGTACTTTGAGGGAGGTTCCTCGTGCTTTCGCACGGACCTAATTAATGTAAACCTCGTTTTTCCAGAGGCGTAACCCCGTTGACACCTTTCTAGACGCCTACTTGATCGGCTAATTGTAATGTGTAAAACTCTCCCAGGAGTAACAATTACTCGCAGTGGGTATCGGGATCCAACTATTTCATAGAAGGTATGCAATCTCATTGCAAATTTCAACACTTGAAATTCCCGATAATTTTGCCCCGAACGATCTATGACCTTGACAAGGTCAACAAACCATAGACCGTAAGTCAAGTTCAACCCGTCATTTCATGATTGAATTAAACCCACCCGCACGACCCTTGACAAGGTCAACAAGGCTGTATGACTACCCTAATCCAATCTGCATCATATGCATAAGCAGATAAATACTGGTCAGCTACCGCACACTGCGCCTTGACAAGGTCAACAAACGCAGCACGAATACTAAGCAGGACTTATCTGAAATGACAGAGGGCTAGGACAGGTTTTTCAGAAAACCTATTGCGTAATGAACTTGATATCGTTGTAGAATCAAATGATTTTAAAATGGAGTGTTTTTTAGGCTTTTCTAGTTTTGCTAAAGGGGTCACTCCCGGTGAAGGGATCGTCGGCCCTTTCCTCATCGAATAAGGTGCAGGACATATCATATATATCACTGTGCAAAGTAAGAACTAGAAAAAGCAATCAAAAGACAAAACTGAGGGTTGTAGCATCTGCCAGTCATTGCTAAAGGGGTCACTCCCGGTGAAGGGATCTCGGCCCTTTCCTTATCGAATAAGGTGCGGGATGTTCTACAAGGAACACCGCGATGCAAAGCAAGAACAGTAGCTACCTGTTTTTGAAAATTCGATTCCACAACATCTTAGGTTTCTTTTCTTTCATTAATCACATTAATGAAGTCCCATCATTAAAGTTACCTAAACACCACAGATAAATACGACGTACACTTATGCCATCCGCATTCGCCTCGATGTCCCCTCGTGCACCGTTAGGTTAGGTAACTAATGGCAGAGCGGGGTCGGGCTAGCGCGGGTGTAAAACATAAGTAACGCTTATATAATATATCATATATACTGTATACAGTATTTATCACAGAACATCAAATGATCACATCACAGATATTGCAGCAGAAGAAACATATGAAAAATTGGATATACTAGGACGTCCGTGTTTTATTTTGAGCCACTATAAAACACGGATTCCACGGTCGCGATGAATAGCCAAACCCACACCCTTAGACCCCTACGAGAGCGGCAAGCAACCCTATCAATTCTAGAGTTAGGAAACACGGACTCGACTCCTCGAGTTGGTCTCCCACTGGACTCTAGAACCCAGTTACTTGTGCTCTCCTCCTTGGGTCTATCCTAGTGCGGAAAAGTAAATAATATACAAATGGTGACAACAACCTCAACCCGGAAGTGCCCCAATAAAAGAATATTACATACAATTAATTTACATGAATGAAAATAAAAACTCTCATCTCACATGAAACCCCCGGCTATTCAAAACGCGACGATCCAATATAACATATCCAGCAACACATAACAGCACATGTCATCAACGTAAGTAAATATGCGCATCCCAATTGTCGTTGACATATAGCAAAGAAACCGGCGATATCACATATCACACTTACGGTCGCAGAAAAGAAAGTGTAAAACTACAACAGTTGGAATCCGCAACCTCCTTAGACATTGCATGCCTAACAATTATAAACCCTGCATTTTAGTCTCTATATCGAAAACACTTTTCAATATCAAGTCGGGCAATTCAACAAGATTCCCGATATCCTGATCGAATGCTCGTCGCAAACTTTAGTAGACGGCCGCACCCCCGGATGCCGTCGACGAAGTACACTAAGGCGGAACACCGCTGCCGCGAGCACCCGAACGGATGCTTTTGGCGACGGGGTTCTCCTACAGTCACTTGGTCGGGGCTATGGGGCATGGCTATCTATTAAGTTTACCCGACGAGTATCCGCGTACGCTACGTGATTGCGACGGACTTTTGATCGCATCAAAATTCCGTGGCAACCGATCATTTGAGACTAAACTGCTATGTTTATAACATCCAAATTAGTTATCTCATAACCATTTGTGGATTCCAAATATTGTATCACATTCCAGATAAATAGACAGTGTTAAACTTTCCGATCGAATAAACAAACACCCAAGTTTTCCTAAATAGTTCTCAACACTTGAGTGGGGTTTAAAAACATCCATCACATGCCACAGTACCAACGGTCTAGCCGTAGAAGGGTCAAGCCAACGCCTCACATATGGCACGCCGTACTGCCCCAAACCCTAAGGTTCAAAAGGCAGTTCAAGACGGTCACATAATTGAGTTAAGGTTTGTTGTCTTCTAGAGGGTCCATTGCGTAACTTGCACGATCAAGACGTTCTCAAACAACGGAAAAATCCAACACTTTGAAATTTTCCGGATCGGGGAAAAAGTGAGCGATTGATAACGGATCGAACTTTTTAACAGTTTCTAAATATCCGGAAAACCCAACGAAATTAAATTTTCCGATCGAATCAACGAATACAAAATAAACCCCAAAACACTCAACACTTGAGTCAGATAAAAATACCCATAAAATATCAGGGAATTAAAAATAAACATTAATGAGCAAAACGACAACGGTGACGTCACATTTTGGCCGCGGTACCGCCGCACGAGCCATGCTCGTGCCGCGGTTCCGCAGAGCTTTAGAGGCCAAACATTGTCGTTTTGCACATGTGTCCTTAAAATTGCCTGCTGATTTTTTTAGGCATTTTTAATTCAGAAAAATCCCAGATTTTAAAAAATGTACAGAGAGGGTTTTATTTTGTCGTGTTCGGGTTCGTTCGGAGTTTTAACTTCGTTAACACATCGCCTAATGCTCTAGCTCGGCTCTGATACCACCGTAGGGTTACTAGGCACACTAACAAGGCTCTAAAAGGCATCGACCATGCCGGATTAAAAAATTTAGGTGCCGAACAACCCTAAGCAAGATCGTATAATAGAGTTTAGGCGAAAAAGTAGCAAGTAAATCACATTTACACTAAGTGAATACGAAATACAACCTTTGTAGATCGGTCCTTCACTTCTTAAGCTCCGTGATGTAGTCCCTTCGCTGCGATCAATCAACTCCCGGACTCTCGGACGGCTCCATGAGAAAATTGCAACGGGATCACTTGAAGTCTTCGAGGCCGAAGATGATCTACGTCGAGGGAATACGAACTCAAGCAAACACCCTAAACTAAAGTGCTAGTCTAGTAAAGGATGATGAGATAGGAAATGGGTACTCTTTGGATTTTCATTTCTCACAATATTTCTCACTTAGGATCAAACCCTAGCAAGCTTTTCCTTTTTGAATCAAAAAGAAGATGATCAACAAAAAGAAAGAGAAGAGGATAATGATCAAATGAGTTAGCTAACCATGGTGAGTGAGTATCATATACTAACCCATGTAGAGACATTACCATGGCTAAGTCAAACGGTTAGGTTAATAAAAACCTAAAGTAAAACAAAGTTAGTGGACTTTGTCAATGTTAGTTGTATGTATGCCCTAGAGGCCAGTATTGTACAGATGATGTATATTATATTGGATGCTTGGACATATATAGAGATGACTTTCTTGCTCGATATGATAGTATGCTATCTGGTTACTCTTTATCTTAACATGTACACTTGTCTCTTTAAACTGTCTTATAGTTACATGTTGATAAAGCCCTTAGGATGTGTACTTGACTACCTGGACTATGATGCAGATCATACTAATGGGGACATGGTAGTCCATAAGTACATTCTTCAAGGTCCCTAGTCATGGGTGTATCGAGACGGGGCATCGATATACCAGTGTAGACTAGCGTATACGCTTCTCGACCCATGAGATGGGCGATGGATGATCCCATATCCATTGGTGTTTGACATCAGAGATGGTATACGGGTGCTCAGTGGAGACTGGGTACACTGGACGGACTCGCCGAGAACTCCCAGATGGTATTATACCTCACGTCAGATGGCAGTTCTCAGGTGACACTTGTACAGGTTAGTCTGTAGACCCGAGATCGTCATAGAGTCTTGTGTGATTCCCACTGTGCTTTGATCTCCACCTTACCACGTCCATGAGGGCGTGCAAAACGGTGGTCTTTGGGTACAGTCCCGAGTCACATGGAGGCAATGAGCGATAGGAGGGGTTTCGTCACTCCCGGTATTGGGGGTTGATGTTGCGCTGTGCTTGATTGGCTGTAACAGGGAAGTCCCTGGCCAGGGCTGATCAGAGATTTGCTAGTAAGTGTTATCAGTAGTTTCTCGACCCGTTATGAGCCTCACATCGGCACGACTTATCGGTTATTGGGGTCTGACGTATACCACCCCTAGACTTGATATGCGACATATCAGACGAACAGACCGGACTGTACGGTAAGTGTTACTGGTTGGATTCACAGGAGTGTGAGCGGGCTAGCTCGTCGATCTTCTGATCGCTCAATACCCGGATGGCCGTTACGTTTAGCAGACCGCTTGCGGCTTGTGGGTGCTTGATATGATCATCATCTGCTACCGGCGTATTGACGAGTCTTTAGAGTCCTACACAGAGGTTTCCTGGCTCAAGCGAAACGAAATAGGAGTGCATATGAGATATGTGCAGGACCGAGAATGATGCGTGTATGTGATACCGTATTTCATTCTCGCGAAGAATGTGTCGAATGGTTATATTCGATATAACCTAGATATCGAATCAAGGATTGATTCGATAAGCCGATACAGAGGATACTAGTCGGTTATATGCGATATGACCGGATCGTTAAATCAAGTGTTGATTTAATGATTTAATGTATAATTATATATTTGATATATTACTTTACATTAACTAGTATTGGTTCACTTTAAATGGATTTTCTCACTTGATGTGCAAGTTGTATATGTGATATACTTTTGTGCACATGCTTGTATCATGTTTGATGATACTTGCTCATTTGGTTAAGTGTAAAGAATTAAACCTTGGTTAAGAGAGTGGTTAGGGTTTTTATTTATTCATTCTTTTATTTTCTTTTTATTTGGATTAAAAGGAAATGGCAAAAGAATACAAAATGGTTTCTATCTTTCATGAAGCTTGTTGAAGCTTCATGAAGCTTTGACCAAAGTGACCATTTTGTCTTCATGCTTAACCCTAACCATTCTCACTTGACCATGGTCTATTCTATACACCTAACCAAGGTTAGAAGATGATAAGTATTGATTTTTATTATTCTTTTAACAATACTTATCATAATTCAAGCATCATCTTCTTCTTCATCTTCAAGAGAGAAAGCTTGATGCCATCAATGGCAACTTGAGCTAAAGTGAGAGAAATCCAATTCTAAAGTGAACCCACCTCCTATTTCTTCACCCTTTACCTCTTGCCAAGTTGTTTTGGGTGTTTTCTTCACAAGTTTCACAACTTTGTGAAGTCGGAGCTTGAACTTGTGATGCCTCGACGTAGATCATCTTCGGCACGAAGCCGACGACCTAGTCCGCCCATTTCTCCGATCAAGCCGACGCATGAGTTCGGGATTCGAGATCGACAGCGAGAGGACACCTACGTGGAGCTAAGGAAGTGGAGAACCGGATCTACAAAGGTTGTAGTCTTTCTCCTTTAGTTAAAGTGTTAACTAGTTTAATGTTTCGCCTAAATTTCTAGTTAACGATCCGTATTAGGGTTTCTCGGCACCCGTAAAATTTGAAATTGGCATGGTTGATGCCTTGTGAGACCTCTTGAGAGTGCCTAGGAACCCTACAGTGGTATCAGAGCCTAGCTAGAGCCTTAGGCGAAGTCTAGACGACGTTTGAAACCCGAACGAACCCGTAACCCTAAAACCCAAGTGCTCTCTGGACTTTTTCTAAAATCTGGGATTTTTCAATATTGAAAATGCTTCAAAAAATTCAGCAGGGAATTCTAAGAATTACGGTGCAATTTTTTTCCAATGAACAGTGTAATGCGCGGCGGAACCGCGGCCTAAGCCAGCTTAGGCGGCGGTTCCGCGGCTAAACTATGACGTCAGCCCTTATACTCTGCACAGTAATTCATTATTTCAGAAGCTGAGTTTTATGGGTATTTTTAATATTTATTCAAGAGTTAAATTTTCTGGGGTGTTTTAGAGCTTCGATGTTTCGATCAGATTATCAAATTTCGTCTTTGTGTTTTTCCGGATAATTTTTAGAATATGTTAAAAAGATCGACCGGATATAAATACCCAATTTTTCCCCTGTCGGGAAATTTCCAAGTGTTGGATTTTTCCGTAGTTTAACGACGTTCTAAGTAGTGCAAGTAATGCGATGGACCCTCTAGAAGACAACAAACCTTAACTTGATTATGTGACCGTCTTGAACTGCCCTTTGAACCTTCGGGTTTGGGGCAGTACGGCGTGCCACATGTGATGCGTTGGCTTGACCCTTCTACGGCTGGACCGTTGGTACTGAGGCACGAACTGAATGTTGCTAGACTTATTTCATGTGTTGAGCTGTATCGGGAAAACTTGGGTGTTCGACTGTTCGATCGGAAAGTTTAACATTTTCTGTTTATCTGGAATGTGATACAATAATTGGAATTCACAAACAGTTATGAGATAACTGAATGAATGTTATAAATCTAGCGGTTTAGTTTCACTTGATATTGAAAAGAGTTTTCGATAATGAGACTAAAATGCGGGGTTTATAACTGTTAGGCATGTGATGTCTAAGTATTTCATTTGATTAGGCATGTGATGTCTAAAGAGGTTGCGGATTCCAACTGTTGTAGTTTTACACTTTCTTTTCTGTGACCGTAAGTGTAATATGTGATATCGCCGGTTTCGTTGCTATATGTCAACGACAATTGGGATGGACATATTTACTTACGTTGATGACATGTGATGTTATGTGTTGCTGGATATGTTTTATTGGATTGTCGTGTTTGAATAGCCGGGGGTTTTTATGTGAGATGAGTGTTTTTCATTTTCATTCATGTAAAAATTTGTATGTAATATCTTTTATTTGGGGTACTTCCAGGTAGCGGAAGTCGTCACCTTTTGTATATTATTTACTTTTCCGCATTAGGATAGACCCAAGGAGGGGAGCACAAGTAACCGGGTTCTGGGGTCCAGTGGGAGACCAACTCGAGGAGTCGAGTCCGGGTCTCCTAACCCTAGAATTGGTAGGGTTGCTTGCCGCTCTCGTAGGGGTCTAGGGGCATGGGATTTGCTATTCATCACGACCGTGGAATCCGTGTTTTATACTGGCTCGTATTGAAAACACGGACGTCTTAGTATATCCAATATTTCATATGTTTCTTCTGCTGCGATATCTGTGATGTGATCATGTGATGTTCTGTGATAGATACTTTATATAGTATATATGATATATTATATAGACGTTACTTATGTTTTGCACCCGCACTAGCCCTGCCCTGCTCTGTCGTTAGTTACCTAACCTAACGGTGCACGAGGGGACATCGAGGCGAATGCGGATGGCATAAGTGTACGTCGTATTTATCTGTGATGTTTAGGTATTTAAATGATGGGACTTCATTAATGCGATTAATGAAAGAAAAGAAACCTAAGATGTTGTAGAATCAAATTTTAAATAAAACAGGTAGCTACAGTTCTTGCTTTGCACAGCGGTATATGTGATATATCCTGCACCTTATTCAATGAGGAAAGGACCGAGATCCCTTCACCGGGAGTGACTCATTTAGCAATAACTGGCAGATGCTACACACTCGGTTTGGTTGTTGATTGCTTATAAGAGTTTTTTCTTTGCACAGTGATATATATGATATATCCCGCACCTCATTCGACGAGGAAAGGGCCGACGATCCCTTCACCGGGAGTGACCCCTTTAGCAAAACTAGAAAAGCCTCAAAATCACTCCATTTCAAAACTTCATTTGATTCTACAACGATATCAAGTTCATTACGCAATAGGTTTTCAGAAAAACCTGACGTAGCCCTCCGTCATTTCAGATAGATATTATTTAGTATTCGTGCTATGTTTGTTGACATAGTCAAGGCATAGTGTATGGTAGCTAAATTATGTTTATCTGTAACAACATGAGATGTGATTGGATTAGAGCATTCGCACGGCCTTGTTGACTCAGTCAAGGGTCGTACGGGTGGGTTTAATTCAATCGGGAAATGTACGGGTTGAACTTGAGTTGCGATTTATGGTTTGTTGACTTAGTCAAGGTCATAGATCGCTAGGGGCAAAAGCATTATCGGGAATTTGAAGTGTTGAAATTTGCAATGAGATTGCATACCTTCTATGAGATTGTTGGATCCCGATACCCACTGCGAGTAAGAGTTACTCCTGGGAGAGTTTTACACATTACAATTAGCCGATCAAGTAGGTGTCTAGAAAGGTGTCAACGGGGTTACGCCTCTGGGAAAACGAGGTTTACATTAATTAGGTTCGTTCGAAAGCACGGGGGACCTCCCTCAAAGTATCGACACTGGCCTGGATGAAAGATCGATGAAGTTGTAGGGTGTAATTAATCCCGGCTAGTCTTTCCTTTTAGGGTTTGAAGGAAGATTTGATAAAAATCAGTGGGAGCCATCCTGATTAGATAAGATAATAACCAATCTGATCTTGCAAGAGCATACGCTAAAGTGTTTTCTTCTCTCTCTCTCCAGGTAGCGACCATTTCATGCCTTAATCAAGATAATAACATGGATGTATTGACCGAACCCGCATGTTATACTGTGCAGGGGAACGTTGGACCCGTTCTATCTTATAAATGTTATAAGACTGAACAGGAAACAGGAGAATATCTAGATTCTCACGCCGCCCAAACGGAGAACGTGCATGATGATGCACCTTCTTCGGGTGTGTTTGTTATTGAGAACTGTTTCTCAGTTCACCCTACGTCCTGGGTATTAGATACCGGATCAGGATCCCATATATGTAAGCAGTTACATGGGCTACGAAAAGGTAGAGAACTGGGAAAAGGTGATCATTCCGTTCAAGTAGGGAATGGGGAAAATGTTGCAGCCAATGCAGTTAGCATATATCACCTGGTATTACCAAATGGTGATACACTAGTCCTGAATGAGTGCTATTATATACCGAACATGATGTGCAACATTATATCAGTTTCTTTATTAAGTAAAGAAGGATATAATTTTGTAGTAAAGGATAATGTTATGAACATATTCCTAGATCAAAAGTTGATTGCATCAGGCTCGCTACATAATGGCATATTCATTCTCAATCAAAATACAGTCTTCAATATACAAAACACACACAAGAGGAAAAGCTCAGAAATGATTGAATCCTTCTTATGGCACTGTAGACTTGGCCATATCAATGAGACACGACTGGCTAAGTTGCATAAGAATGGATATTTGAATTCATTCGAATTATCATCTTATGACACTTGCCATTCATGTCTCAAAGGAAATATGACCAAAACTCCGTTTACGGGACACGGAGAAAGAGTTACTAAACTCTTGGGACTGGTGCATAGTGATGTATGCGGTCCTATATCTACACACGCCAGAAATGGTTCTTCCTACTTCATTACATTCACTGACGATCTCTCTAGATACGGGCATGTGTTCCTGTTGAAACACAAGTCTGAAGCTTTTGAGAAATTCAAAGAATCTAAGCACGAGGTAGAGAACCAAACGGGCAAAAGTATTAAAATTCTTCGATCTGATCGAGGAGGTGAATACTTAAGCAGTGAATTCCTGGATTATCTAAAAGAGAATGGGATTCTCTCTCAGCTTACTCCTCCTTATACACCACAGCACAACGGTGTATCGGAACGAAGGAATCGCACCCTATTAGATATGGTGCGTTCAATGATGAGCAATGCTGAGTTACCTATTTCCTTTTGGGGATATGCGCTTGAGACAGCCATATACCTATTGAATCTGGTTCCGTCTAAATCTGTACCTACCACACCATATGAGATATGGAGTGGGAAGAGACCATATTTTAAACGATTCAAGATATGGGGTTGTCCGGCCTATGTCAAAAAGCAAAATCCGGACAAACTCGAGGCACGATCAGTCCTTTGCAAGTTTGTGGGATATCCTAAGAATTCTCAAGGATATTTTTTCTACCAAGCTGAGGAACAAAGAGTGTTTGTTGCTCAACATGCCACCTTTTTGGAAAGGGAATTTCTTGCAAAAGAAATTAATGGCAAAGAGGTAGAGCTGGAAGAGGTTCCAGCACCACAAACTGCAACTAATGATTTAGTAGAACCAGAGGATTCAGTGGTGCCCGACGTACCCCAGCCTCTCTGCCGATCTAGTAGGGTTTCTCGACCACCTGAGAGATACTATGGTTTTCTCATTGATGGTGGCAGTGAGGATTGCATCATGGAGGATGATGACCCAACTAGCTTCGAGCAGGCCATCACGAGTGGGGACTCAGTGAAATGGCTGGATGCTATGCGGTCCGAGATGGAATCCATGTACACCAACAAAGTATGGACTTTGGAAGTTGCTCCTGAAGGGGTAAAACCCATTGGGAGCAAGTGGATCTTCAAGAAAAAACTTGGTGTAGATGGGAAAGTGGAGACTTTCAAAGCTAGACTTGTAGCAAAAGGTTTTCGTCAAAGACCAGGTGTGGACTATGACGAAACCTTTTCTCCAGTGGCTATGCTTAAATCCATCCAAATCATGCTTGCCATCGCTGCATATCATGACTACGAAATCTGGCAAATGGATGTTAAGACCGCCTTTCTAAATGGTGATTTAGAAGAGTGCGTGTACATGACTCAGCCAGAGGGCTTCGTAGACAGTGGGAGCAGCGGCAAGGTGTGCAAGCTGCTTAAATCCATTTATGGATTAAAGCAAGCATCGCGGAGTTGGAACATCTGCTTTGACGTCGTTATCGAAGAGTTTGATTTCGTCAAAAACCCAGATGAACCTTGTATCTACAGGAAGGTAGCAGAGAGTAAGGTTGTCTTCCTCGTATTGTACGTGGACGACATACTCTTGATAGGAAATGATATTCCTATGCTGCAATCGGTCATTCTCTTCTTATCACAAAGATTCTCAATGAAAGATCTTGGTGATGCCTCCTGCATATTGGGAATCAGGATCTATAGAGATAGATCCAAACGGATATTGGGATTGTCCCAATCCAGGTACATTGACACCATACTAAAGAGGTTTAGTATGGAAGAATCCAAGCGTGGGAACTTGCCCACGATCTCTGGAGTCACTCTCTCCAAAGAGATGTCTCCCAAGACTGATTTGGAGAGAGCTCGCATGCAAGGGATACCCTATGCTTCAGCTGTAGGCTCTATCATGTATGCGATGCTATGTACCAGACCCGATGTTGCATACTCACTAAGTATAGTGAGCAGGTATCAAGCTGATCCTGGAGAGAGTCACTGGACAGCTGTGAAGAGCATTCTCAAGTACTTACGAAGGACTAAAGAGATGCTCTTGGTGTATGGTAACGGAGAACTCCAAGTGGAGTCCTTTACCGATTCGAGCTTCCAGAGTGATAAGGACGACTCTAAGTCGCAGTCGGGCTTTGTCTTTACCCTTTACGGAGGGGCGGTTAGCTGGAAGAGTTCCAAGCAGGAAACAGTGGGAAACTCGACGATGGAGGCTGAATACATCGCTGCCAACGATGCTGCCAAAGAGGCTGTCTAGATCAAGAAGTTCATTACTGAACTTGGAGTGGTTCCTGTTGGATATAGTGCCCTCTAAGTCAATTATTGGATCGCAGGTACGTGATTGCAATGATTGAGATAGGACCTATACCGATAAAACAGTCTTACTTGAGATGATAGTATGCTATATGGTTTGTCATTATCATCATGATAAAGCCCATAGGATTCTTGTTTGACTACCATCAGTATGATGGCGATCATATATGTGGGAGCTGGGGTCTATAAGCACATCCTTAAAGTGTCCCTAGTCGTGGGAGTTTCGAGACAGGGCATCGATACTCTAGAGTAGACTAGTGTATACAGTCGAGACCCCGACGAGGGGAGGTGGCCGGTCTCACAAGCCACTGGTGTCAGTTCGATCACCTAAGATGTATACAGGTGCTCATTAGGTTATGAGTACACCGGACAGGACTCGCCGGGAACATGCTAGTTGGTATTATACATATCGTCAGATAGCAGTTCCCTGGTGACATGTGTACAGGTTAGTTCATTGACCTGAGGTCATCATTTGTCTCGTGTGAGTTCCCACTGTGCTTAGATTACTACCCTACCACGCTCAAAGGAGTTGTGCAAACAGGTTTTAGTTGGGTACAGTCCCGAGCCACATTGGAGGCAAGTGAGCGGATCTTCGGGGATTCGTCTCTCCCGGTATTGGGGGTGAGATCGCACTGTGTTTAGGAGAGCCATTACACGAAATCCCTGGCCAGGGTAATCGAGATATACTGGTAGGTATACCGGTAGTATCTCAGGGTGTTCTGGGCTGCTTTCTGACACGACTTATGCAGCTATTGGGGGTCTGACGTTTACCGACCCCCTAGGCCTAATATGCGATACTCATAGACGAATGTTCCGGACTGTACAGATATTGTCACTATCAGGCTCAGTAGGGTTTATAGATGAGTTCGCTCGTCAGCTTCCCTTCCAATCAATACATAGGCAAAACGTTACGTACAGTTAGTATCTCTGACGTGCTAGGGGTTATACCCAGTGCCAGTGTGTTGATGAGTCATTAGAGTCCCCCACCGACACTTTCCCAAGTTCGGGCGAAACGTTGTAGAGGCCGTATGGGTTTATGGCAAGGTTCGAAAAATGCACGTGCGTTTTCGCACGTGTCAGTTTTCGGGCAGATAATACTGGTAGGCTTTGGTTTAAGCCGGAACCCAGTATTATATTGTGTACATATAATAACTTTGTCTCAGTTGCATTTGTATTCGGTCGTAATACAAATGCGGGTATGTTTATACCGATACGGGGTTATCCTGAAATTCGTTTCGGGATGATTTTTGGAAGTTGCCAGTTTCCAGTTTTCTATCAGCCGTATTTGACATTCGGTTAAATACGGATTTATCTTTTCTCCTTGTGGTGAGTCAGTGTTCTAGAAGATTCTAGAGAGGGTGACAAGGCTAGTGACTCACTTGAGTCATTAATGGTTCTTTATTGATTTCTAGTGATTCATGCTTTGTTGTTAGGTTATGATAAGTATGAAGGGATATGGTCACCACTTGCTACTCCTACACTCACCTCCCTCTTCTACTAATAGTGGCCGGCCCCTCTTTGTGTGTGTGTGTGATTTTTGAATCATTTCAAATTGGCAAAAGATTATGATACAAGTGTATGGAAATTTCCTAGTTCCATTTCCATTCACCCGATTCCAAATGGCAACTTCTTTTAACCGTTCGTCCATAGTCTTGGACGTAACGAGACAAAGTATTCTACTCATTTTCTACTTCATCTTGGTCGTCTCTTTTGGCAAACTTGACGATCGATTTGCCTCGGTTCAGAGGCGGGAGCCCGTTTAAAGATCCGTCAACGTGGTGCCACCTGGACGACGAGACCGGAGATCGAGCAAGTTCGGATCAGTTGCAACATAGCGTGGGATGATGGTTGAAGACCGAAGGACTCGGATCTTTCGGTATAACAATTCTACCATCTTTACAATTTGTTAGTTTAGCTTTAATGGACGATCCGGGAGAAAGTACGCGATAGCGCCAGTCGTAAAAGTTTTGTTCCGCATATCGGCATCTGTTAGATGGCCGGGGCGCCGCCGCGGACTTACAGTAGTATCAGAGCCTCACCATTAAGCTATACTAACTTGTGCTAACGCGTTTAAAAGATCGATCGAACCGGAAATCAAAAATCGCAATTTTTCAGCTTGACAGTTTCTGTTGATTTTAAACAGTGTCCTAAAAATATTTCACACATCTCAGAAAACTGTGCAGGGTTTTATAAGAACACCGACAAAATTTGGGCACATGATTCCACCAAGCCGCCGCGGAAACGCGGCCAAACCCATGGTTTCGCCGCGCATCCGCGGCCACTTGGTGAGATCAAGCTCCCAAATTTGTACAGTGTGTTCCCCTCTGGAAATTGGGGTTTTTGGTATATATCTTTTGGGCCCAGGTTTTGTTACTGTTCACCAGTTGTTCGTGGGGCCCACATCGGGAAATTTTGTCGATCGAAATTTTAAACTTGTTAGTTTTTCAGTACTTTCATTATATCTCCGACCGGGAATGTCATTCGATCGGTAAACCGCGTCTGATTGTTATAGTTCTTTTAGACGGGTTTGCGAACGTGACATTCGCGTTGATGTTCTGTGTTATGCTGTAATGTTGCGGATTTGTCGTGGTGGATAGCAGGGTGCAATGATACTGTTGTTTAAATTTATTTGTACATTTGATATTGCGGGGCGAGCGTCCGACTTGTGGACTGCCGTCACTGCCTGTTTGTATAATATTCTTTTGGGGCACGACCAGGTTGCGGTCGATGTACCTATTGTACTATTTTTATTTCTGTACTAGGTTTATCCCGCGGTGGGGTGCACGAATAGCCGGGTTCTGGAGGGCAACGGGTTCATATCTCATGGCATTGAGAGGCAAAGGGACCTCACTCTAGAATTGGCAGACTATTCGCCGCACTCGTAGGGGGTACAGGTTGACCCAAGGAGGGGTGCTCAATTTACCGGATTCCGTGAAATGCCGGGTATTCTATTCACTATGTTGTGGGGACTACCTCGCTTCAGGTTTTGGCGGGTAACTTGCCGCACCCGTAGGGGTCTAGGTTTCATTGCACAGGCTATCCACACGACCAGGGGAACATCGGGTTTCAGTAGCGGCTCTGTGAAACCCGGGGATCCCAGTTTATCTGTATTGTTCTGTGATGCTTATTACTTATCTGTAATGTTGCATTTATCATGCCTGGAGCGATTATTGTATATTAGTATATATACTATTAGATGTTGTATATGTTTTACACCCGCGCTAGTCCAGTCCCCGCTCTGTCGTTAGTTAAGTAACCTAACGGGTGATGACGGGACCCAGTGACGAATGCGGATGGCATATACGTACATTTTATTTTCGTTCTTTTCTGGTGTGATTGATTGATGGGACTGCATTGATTCTTATCAATGCGAGATAAAACAAACCTATATTTGATATTGTTGGAACAAATTTTAAAATTATTACAAAGACGTTTCCTTTTGTTTTGCATAGCGGTATTCAGTTGGAATATCCTGCACCTCATTCCACGAGGAAAGAGTTGAGATCCCTTCACCGGGAGTGGCCTCTTTAACAAAAGGTTTTCGCTACTATATATTTTTATAAAGCTATCAGGTTGCTTCAAACGAGATCAAGTTCATTACGTTAAAGGTTTTTCGCCAAAAACCAGCCGTAATCCTCCGTCGTTTCTTATGGATGGTCAGTAGTATTCAAGCTATGTTTGTTGGCCTACGTCAAGACATAGTGTTTGGTAGCTGCTGGGTATTCATTTTTTGCATAGATAGATGCATTAATTTAAGTCAGACGTTCACCTTGTTGGCCTACGTCAAGGGCTTGTACGATGAATTAAGTTGATCAGGACAACGATGGGTAGAACTTGACATGTTGCTTATGACTTGTTGGCCTACGTCAAGGTCATAAGAGCATGGGATAAAAATTACATCGGGAGTTTCAAACATACAAGAAACTTGCCAGACTTGCGCTTACCTTCTGGAGTGTGTTAACTTGAGTGGCTTCCATCAAGTTATCATGCGATGATAGTTGGATCCTGATTCTCACTGATCAGTTGGTTTACTCTTCGGGTGACCCCGACTAATTCTTCTTTCAGGTTTGGAGGAGAATTTGAGAAAACAGTGGGAGGTTTCCTAATTAGATAAAATGATAACCATTCTGATTTAGGCTAGAGTGCACGCAGAGTGTTTCTTTTCTCTCTCTCTTTGGCAGCGACCTTTGACCGACCCTAGACTATAACTCAGTGACCAAAGTTGACCAAACCTTCTTAAACATACTGGCTTTTGGATTGTCTATAGTTGCATAAGTCATTGCTGCTCTTTCTTTTACCCTTTGTATTTCTCAGAACAACCCGTATTACTACGGACATCCACTTCCATTGGATAGATCCATCGTATGGTTATATACGAACTCGAAGGGACTTCTTCGAGGATGGATCCAGGTTCAGGAGAAATAGAATTGGTTTATTCTGTTGTCTTTTATTATCACCTTCTCTCAGGTTGCGAGGGCTCCTTGGTTTAGGAAAGTACACCTATTACGCTTATTGGATAGTCTTCTTCCAAACCATAGGCTGGTGCCGAACGGTAGGGAATGAAGAAAACCAATTAGCCTAAGTAGGGTGTGCAAAAGGTAATATGTAAAGACAAGATAAAGGAATTAGAAAGAGGGCAAAGTAAATTGCGACTATTTACATTCATGACCAAATCACGTATTTCATCGCCACTCCTACTTCACCTTTGATTTCTCCAGAACAACCCGTATCACTACGAACATCCAATTCCATTGGATAAATCCATCGTATGGTTATATACGAACTCGAAGGACATTTTTTCGAGGATGGATTCTGGTTCAGGAGAAATAAGAATAAGGTATTATTCAGTTGTTTTTATCATCACCTTCTCTCAAGTTGCGAGTACTCCTAGGATTAGGAGGGTACACCTATTATGCTTACTGGATATTCTTCTTCCAAACCATAGGCTGGTGCCGAACGGTAGGGAAAGAAGAAAACAACTTAGCCTAATGATGGTGTACAGAAGGTAACGATTAAAGACAAATAAAGGGAAATGGAAAGATGGCAGGGAAATATACGGTTAAAGTCATGATTTGGATTATGGAAGAGGCATTACTAGGAATACCAAGAAACCCCTACAAAACATATTTATGTTTCATATTCACTGTGCATTGTTAATAGAAAACTGATTTCCCGATTGGATACTTACTCCAGGGTATGTATTTACCAGGAACGATTCTCACATCTGCATGGTTTTACAGATGTTGAGTGGGAGCGAGTTATTGGGAATTAGGTGATCATCCTCATTATATCGGAATTCGTTGTAATTGGTGATATTTGAGGAAATCGCCTGGGAACAGTTTTCAACCTACGACGTACAGGTTATGAGTTATTCAACTCAGCGAACTTATACAGAGTATTGTATGTTGTCCAGTGTCCATCAGGACAAAGGGGTTGGTCCTCATACTATATTCTGTTTACTTGTAACTTCTCTAGTTTTTAGACAAGTGTTTCGTAGAAATACAATGTCTAAGTTTTGAGAAGTTGTGGGTATAGGAATAAAGTAGAGAACCAAGTGTCACAAGTATCGGGATTCTTCAAAGAAATCGAAGATGTAGATTCTTGTGATTAGTATTCAGTTGATAGTAATGGTTTTGAGAAACTTATTTCTCTTTCAGGTTACTCGTAATTGGATGGATTCCTAAGTTGAATAATGCTGATTAGCCTCTCTCCATTAAGTTGATATGCACTGGAGACAGCTTCATGATTAGAATTTGGTTCCAAATTAAAATAAGTGCCTATGTTTCTATATTGGATATAGATTGCTTCATATCTTAACGATGTTAAGGTAAGGAGAGTTGTCCAGCTTATGCTTTAAAACAGACACTGGAAAACTCAAGGCACGTTTCTGTAATGACAGTTTGTGGGTTGACCCTAGCTTTGACGAGGGTTGATTTTCTACCATCTGCAAGATCAATAGTGATATTGTTCTTGACTCGCCACAGTTTTATTAAAGTGGATTTTTTCAGAAAACAGTAGTGGGAGCATGGTAGAACTGGAAGTGATTCCAGAACCGCAAACGATTATGGAAAGTTTAATAGGACCTATATATTCAATCAGGTTAGACATTCCAATAGCGACTCCGCAGATAAGGTGGGTAACCTCAGACACCCGAGAGGTACTCTGGTAGCCTCAAGGACGGTGACAGGGAGGTTCTTGTTTACCCAGACTTTACACTACTGTTGTTCCAGACTATGAGACCCGGCAGGAGGAAATGTATAGCGTCGTTCTAAACTAGTTTTAGAAGTACACGTATATATTATTCTGCCAGAGGGTTGTTGTAGTCAGTGGGAGCAGCGGAAGCATAGTGGGCAAGTAGCTAGTGTCTATTTATAGACTTGAGCAGAAATAGCGGAGATAGATCATCTATTTTTGATGTGACAGTCATGGGTTTGACTTCATCAGAATAGGGGATGGATCTGTTAAGAAGGTAGTAGGGTGTGATGTCCTGGTATTTGGATGACATACAAAGAGTAGGAAGTAAAATTCTTATA
The DNA here is from genome assembly GCA_030015575.1 of Agapanthus africanus. Lineage (NCBI taxonomy): Eukaryota > Viridiplantae > Streptophyta > Magnoliopsida > Asparagales > Amaryllidaceae > Agapanthus > Agapanthus africanus. Next base: position 27,423,940 of record JASDDO010000029.1, on the reverse strand, counting down.
CTGAACGGTTGTACTGAGGTCGTCACACAGTTGTTTCTCCACAAAGGACATGGATGTAATATCCGACATTCTGGATACAAGATCTATGGTTTTAGATCTAGATTTGGGTAGTTTCCTAATGTGGGTTCTTTGACAGTATTCTAATAGTATTTTAGAATAAATGACTTCTGGCATGATGGTGTACCTACAGGTAATGAAGTCACCCTCTCTAAAGGTGTCTTACAGACTAAAGGGGAGAGGGATGTGCATGATTAGCAGATCACTTGCTTAGGCAATTGAGTCAATCGTGAGATGTCAAATACCACACCAGATGTTGTTATTGCACTAGATGCGATAAGTTTATATTAATCCAATCCTGGAGAAACATTAGGAAGCAGTTTTTAGAACATAAGTGGATGTTCTACGGATTTGATAACGGCGGCCTCCTTCGGGAGACGGTTATCATTCCAGGCTTCAAAGGTGACATAGATGACAGAATGATTGTCAAGGTTATAGTTTTTCCTCAGACGAGGGACAGTATTATGGACAGGCGGTCCAAGAGGATACTGTAGGAGGCATGGTGCTGGACACTGATTAGTTTCAGTGATCGATACAGTCTAAGAAGTTTGGATTTGGAGTTCATTTATGAACCAGGTCCCATCAGATATCCAGACATATTCTAAGACACGTATTACTCAATTCGGGAGATGGTTTTCTCCGCGAACTTGAGATTAAGAGAGACATAGAAAGAAACATCATGGCGGATCCACTCACTTAGGCTATTTCTCGAACACATTAGTTTCGCAAACAGGCATTGTGAAACTGATTAGTAGAGGAGTTGGATGCTCGGTATCACACGAGCTATGAGTACTCGACATCGCAATAATTAGCCTTAAGTGCAAGTGGGAGATTGTTGGATATAGTGCCCTCTAAGTCAATTATTGGATCGCAGGTACGTGATTGCAATGATTGAGGTAGGACCTATACCGATAAAACAGTCTTACTCGAGATGATAGTATGCTATCTGGTTTGTCTTTATCATCATGATAAAGCCCATAGGATTCTTGTTTGACTACCAGCAGTATGATGGCGATCATATATGTGGGAGCTGGGGTCTATAAGCACATCCTTAAAGTGTCCCTAGTCGTGGGAGTTTCGAGACAGGGCATCGATACTCCAGAGTAGACTAGTGTATACAGTCGAGACCCCGACGAGGGGCGGTGGCCGGTCTCACAAGCCACTGGTGTCAGTTCGATCAGCTAAGATGTATACAGGTGCTCATTAGGTTATGAGTACACCGGACAGGACTCGCCGGGAACATGCTAGTTGGTATTATACATATCGTCAGATAGCAGTTCCCTGGTGACATGTGTACAGGTTAGTTCATTGACCTGAGGTCGTCATTTGTCTCGTGTGAGTTCCCACTGTGCTTAGATTACTACCCTACCACACTCAAAGGAGTTGTGCAAACAGGTTTTAGTTGGGTACAGTCCCGAGCCACATTGGAGGCAAGTGAGCGGATCTTCGGGGATTCGTCTCTCCCGGTATTGGGGGTGAGATCGCACTGTGTTTAGGAGAGCCATTACACGAAATCCCTAGCCAGGGTAATCGAGATATACTGGTAGGTATACCAGTAGTATCTCAGGGTGTTCTGGGCTGCTTTCTGACACGACTTATGCAGCTATTGGGGGTCTGACGTTTACCGACCCCCTAGGCCTAATATGCGATACTCATAGACGAATGTTCCGGACTGTACAGATATTGTCACTATCAGGCTCAGTAGGGTTTATAGATGAGTTCGCTCGTCAGCTTCCTTTCCAATCAATACATAGGCACAACGTTACGTACAGTTAGTACCTCTGACGTGCTAGGGGTTATACCCAGTGCCAGTGTGTTGATGAGTCATTAGAGTCCCCCACCGACACTTTCCCAGGTTCGGGCGAAACGTTGTAGAGGCCGTATGGGTTTATGGCAAGGTTCGGAAAATGCACGTGCGTTTTCGCACGTGTCAGTTTTCGGGCAGATAATACTGGTAGGCTTTGGTTTAAGCCGGAACCCAGTATTATACTGTGTAGATATAATATCTTTGTCTCAGTTGCATTTGTATTCGGTCGTAATACAAATGCGGGTATGTTTATACCGATACGGGGTTATCCTGAAATTCGTTTCGGGGTGATTTTTGGAAGTTGGCAGTTTCCAGTTTTCTATCAGCCGTATTTGACATTCGGTTAAATACGGATTTATCTTTTCTCCTTGTGGTGAGTCAGTGTTCTAGAAGATTCTAGAGAGGGTGACAAGGCTAGTGACTCACTTGAGTCATTAATGGTTCTTTATTGATTTCTAGTGATTCATGCTTTGTTGTTAGGTTATGATAAGTATGAAGGGATATGGTCACCACTTGCTACTCCTACACTCACCTCCCTCTTCTACTAATAGTGGCCGGCCCCTCTTTGTGTGTGTGTGTGATTTTTGAATCATTTCAAATTGGCAAAAGATTAAGATACAAGTGTATGGAAATTTCCTAGTTCCATTTCCATTCACCCGATTCCAAATGGCAACTTCTTTTAACCGTTCGTCCATAGTCTTGGACGTAACGAGACAAAGTATTCTACTCATTTTCTACTTCATCTTGGTCGTCTCTTTTGGCAAACTTGACGATCGAGTTGCCTCGGTTCAGAGGCGGGAGCCCGTTTAAAGATCCGTCAACGTGGTGCCACCTGGACGACGAGACCGGAGATCGAGCAAGTTCGGATCAGTTGCGACATAGCGTGGGATGATGGTTGAAGACCGAAGGACTCGGATCATTCGGTATAACAATTCTACCATCTTTACAATTTGTTAGTTTAGCTTTAATGGACGATCCGGGAGAAAGTCCGCGATAGCGCCAGTCGTAAAAGTTTTGTTCTGCATATCGGCATCTGTTAGATGGGCGGGGCGCCGTCGCGGACTTACAGTTCCATCCATTGAGCATCCAATACCTTTGTATTGCGATAACAATGGAGCCGTGGCTTTGGCCAAGGAACCTAGGTCCCATCAGCGATCCAGGCATATTCTGAGGCGGTATCACCTGATCCGGAAGATAGTTGATCGCCGGGAGATCGAGGTCAGGAGGGTTGACACGAAGGACAACACGGCGGATCCACTCACGAAGGCCATTCCCCAGATACAGTTTGAGAGACTCTTCGGGATGCTCGGTATGCGATACTACAGCAGCAGGCCCGAGTGCAAGTGGGAGATTGTTAGTTATATGTATGCCCTAGAGGCCAGTTGTAACGTCTTCAAAATAATAAAATATGATTTTTGGGAAATTTTATAATTTAATATTATTTTAATGAATATTTTAATATTCTGGTATAATTAAATACAGATAAATGGGGAAAAATTATGGAAAATTCTAAAATAAGGTATTTTAAGGAATTGCCTCGTTTTCTGTGCATGCCCCCATTTCCTCTAGTTTTGACCCTGAGTATGTCTAGTTTTGACTGATTCCATCTAGGGTGAAATCTGGGTTGATTTTCCTATGTTGGTGTATAATTTGGGACTTGTTTTAGCATGGATTTTGGTATTTGGTGATTCATTCCTGTCGGGTGGCGTTTGGACGTCAACGACAAGTGGATTTTGATTGTGTTTACATGCGAGTCGATGGGTTTTTACCTATGCGGGTAGCGTGTGCTATTTTGGTTTCCGATGTGATTTTCATGTGCTTTAGCATTGTGATATACTTGTAGGTACCCCGCGTGATGTTGAGGCAAAGGAGGTGAAGATAGCGACATCGGCTTTGGCACACGAGAAGTAAGGTGAGTAGATTTATATCTACGGGGAGAAGTCGGGTGGATGGCGTATAGCACCCCCGCAGTCCGTGGTGATGTATACGAATACGTATACATACGAATATTTATTATGTGTTGTTTAGGGTTATTGATGGTAATAATGATATTTTGATGATAAGAATATATTGGTTTAGTATAGTGCGAACCCTAGAGTAGTGGTTGCACTCACACATACATTTACACACATACTTGCATTCATTCTTTTATTTATTAGAGTGCATATGATGGTGCGTATATCTACACATGGGTATGTGACTATGTGTTTATATACGGGATTGGAGGATGATACGTGGTTTGAGATGATACTTGATGTGAGGCCGTGAGATCGGCGATGTGACATAGTTTGCCTTTGAGGTGCGATATGATAGTTTTAGCGGGCCTTTGGACATGTGCTTTACCCGCATTCATATTTTATAGATGGTGTCGATTTGTACTAGACTTACAGTAGTACCCCAGATTGTATGATCTGATGATAAGTGATACCTGATATGTGATGAGATAGTGTGATATTGACCCCTACCCAGCTATTGGGATGCCGTACGACGATTTACCGTACGAGCCGATATTGATGATAGATCCGCACTCATGACTCGAGGATATCATACGATATGTTATTGAGGCGAGATCACCGACTATCATATCTATATTTATATATTGACTCAGATTAGGTGGTTTCATACCCCTCCTGTCTAGATTATTTAGTAGACATTAGACTAGACCGAGTCATACCTATTTCAAAACTAACGAATCGGGGATATTTTAAAGATAAGCAGAAGGGTTATACGGATATTTTCAAATGATGCATCTTTTCTTAGAACACCGTAGCCCTTACTTTACCAAAAGCCCTGATTCGTCTTATTTCAAAAGGCAAGGTTGCATGACATATCTATTGGGGCAGGTTCTGTACTTTTGCGTTGATCATTCGTTTCCGCATATTCCTGCTATTTGCATTGCATCGCTTGTATTGTTGTGACATTCAGTCATGCTGCTAGGACACCAGCACCATTATCGATGATGTATATGTTCCACGTACACTTGTTGCCGGCTCACACACTCATCATCGATAATTGCCATGTCACTACACTATAGTACTATTGCATTCATGATATGATTCTGGCATGGCATATTGTACACTTATACCTGTACACATATATAGATGATTCTAGCTTGATTGGGGATTTGGGAACCGCAAGATACTCTTTAAAAACAGATTCCTTTTAAAAGAGCGGTCTCCCTCGACATGTGCACATTATTATTCCATGTTGCATGACTTACTGATATGCTTGCATTACTGTTACATGCCGCATACATCAAGCTTTGACTGTACGCATTGAGATATGTTGTTTCTATGATATTTCTGGATTTTGGAACCGAGGGTATTTCAAAAGAGAATATGTCATTTCTTTAAAAACCCGGTTACCCATGATATGATATTTCAGTGCGTCCACCATGTGTTTTCTCGGTGCTGAGAGCGATATGTGTAACCCGGATCGAGGCGTGGATGAGCCGATTGCAGGTACATGGTGGACCCGGTATGGTTCCCCTCGGCAAGATGATCGATGAGCTTTGCCGATTGAGCCTGGAGGCGGGCGAGTACCTACCGGTGATTGGTTGGACCTGGCGGTTATCCGGAGGATACCGACCAGAGTCGATGGATAGATTTGGGCGTCCTGCCGGGGCCGAGGGCCGATACCGCAGACAGAGCCCGCGGGCCGATCCGGACTGACGGAGCCCGATATATGAGGATTTATGTGCCGATGCTGGGCACAGTTTTCATGATGTTTTCGAGTGCCGATGCTGGGCACTCCGGTTCCATGATTTTGATGTGTCGCGAGGGACACGGGTGGTTATATCCTCATATTATTTCCCATGCACATGATTCATGATATGTACATGCATGGTGGTTATTGTCAGTGGGTGACGAGTGGACGGGATCCACGAGTGTGCAGATTTGATTACATTGGTAATACCTCATATTCATGACATGCTATTACCTGAGGCACTAGCACGAGCACTTGGCACTACAGTCATGTATAGAGACTACATTGCCAGTTTAGCATGCTTCAGCTTTATTCATATTGAGGTTTATTTATTATCTGATCGTATTGACCTAGGATAGGTCATGCATTCGATCTCTGCTTGTAGATATTTTCTATTCATGAGTTGGCAACTCACCCCCGTTGTGCCCCAGTCCTTGCAGGTTTTTTCCGTACAGATTCCATAGCGGCATTTCTGGCACACTGCTTCCTTATGGGTGACTTGCTTGGATAGGTGGGTTCTTTTGTATCAGAACCGCCATTGTTCATGTATCATTTATTGTATCTAGAATTTCCATCGACCAAAACTTGTTTATTGTTTCAGACTTAGAAAACAGTGTTGTTTTATTTCAACCTTAGAGTCGCGTGTAGTATTGCGGTTTTCTGGCTGTTTTTGAGTTTCTTTTCAGTTTTGATCCTCGCCCCTTGGCGTTGTATATTATTATTTCTTGCGTGGTTGTGACCGTCGATTGACGAAGAGCTAGCTCCCGCTTGGGGATGCCTTTTATCATGTCATATATATTATTCTTGTTGTACCCCATTCGGGGCCAGTTTTTACAAATGAAACTCTGCCGAAATTTTCAGGAAAGGTTACACATTTTAAAAATACACATTCGGCTTAGTTATTTAAAAACTTTGATTTTCGAAACATGATTTCTTTACTTTTCAAAACCAGTTTTCCTTATTTACTCTTTAAATGGTTTTAGATTTCTGGGCTTTTGGCTTACTTGGATCAGATGGGGTCCTATAGACTTCATATGGTTCAAGGGCCAGTCACGTGCTCTTTCGGGTCGTGACAAAGTTGGTATCAGAGCGCTAGGTTGACCTTGGTTCGAGTCTAAGTTTGACTATGTGGAGCCTAGGGCGTTATCTATATAAGGAACTTAGGCTTGACCTTACGGAACTTAGACTTGGTCGAGGGGGTATTAGACCCGAACTTTCTTCGCGTAGGATGACCCTTGGTTGATGGAATAGGTGACTAAAGTAGAGTGACGTACCGTTGGTATGTTCCGCGGCATACTTACGACACGCCACTCCGCTTAAGAAACCTTAGGTTGTACATTTCCTTGCATTGTGTCATATTCCTTCCTATGATCTATCTTCATCGATACTGGTTATGGTTTTGCTGCCGCGATTGAACGGGCAGAGTGAGCTACGGCTCGAGTTGTCAGCATGAGCTCATCGGGGACGAGGGCTGACCGGGGCGTGATTCCAAAGACATACGGTTGCATTGAGGCTTCGTATTTTGTGTTTCCGCACTTTGAGCGTTTGACAGATCGCTGTTGCGAGATTTCTCGGATGTACCGGACGGTACCAGAGGATTGAGCCACTGATAGAGGCCAGCCAGGATGTGATGACTGCTGATATATCGCTTATTCATGATGGTTGAGGCGCTGCTTAGCGTACCGACGAATGAGCCAGTTGTTGCTGCGAGTGATGAGATATCGCCCAGATGATTGGAGCTACTGCAGCATGAGCATATTCTTAGAGATATGGTAGTGAGTCGCTAGTCACCGAGGATGAATGACTAGGACATGTGGTTCGTTCGCTTACCCCGATGCGAGGTCATCAGATAGATTGATTCCAGCTAGAGGCGACTTCACGCAGATTCGTTGAGAGTCGATTGAGACGATCGAAGGTCAGGAACCCATTTTCCAAGTTTAAAGTATACGGAAAGACATGCAGGTGATTCTATGGACCCTCTAGAAGAATGAAACCCTAACTCGACTTAATGACCGTGTGAAAGCCTTTGAACCTTAGGGTTTGCGGCAGTTCCTCGGCGCCATTAGTGAGGCTTGGGTTTGCCCTTCTACGGCTGGACCACCGACGCTGTGGCATGTACTCGATACTATTAAACTGTACCCGAGATGTTGAGCTCTTGGGGGATTGTGAGGTTCTGACGAGTCGATCGGATGATTCGACATCATTCGGATATCATGTGATGGGACACTGCTTGGGAGACTCCAGATACGAGCATAGCCGTCGGAGCGCAGTCTGTGTAGCCATGATGAGATGAGTCCGAATCAGTCGATAGTGGAGCAAGGTGGAGTAAAAAGTTTGCACGAGATTTCGACGAGATGACGTTCCACTCCGCTGACATCAGAGATGCGATATGCACGCTGAGGACGTGTTCGGCTAGATATCTTCTACTGAGTGATGAAGATACTGAGTTCGTGATTTCGAGTCCGTGTTAGAGACTTCGGGTGGACCGTAGCCGAGGACATTGCAGTGTGCAGATAAAGACGCGACGTCGAATGGTCGATGATGCAGACAAGCGGGACAAGAAGTTCGTGCGAGAGGCAGACGAGCTGTTACTACACCCCGTTAAGATTAAAGGCCGGACATGCATACAGAGGCGCAGAGATGCGACCAGCTTCCGAGGAGATGTTGTACTAAGGACGCAGAGGTCCAGAGAGCGAGAAAAGATTACGCCAGAGTACCAGCCTCCTTACAGTTTGGCTTAGGCAAGATCAGAAGAGACCTTGAGTAAGATTCCTTCCAGTACACTGCTGCAATAAGAGTTGCACCCAGGATCGGATGTGTGATATGCATTCAAAGGACCCGATGTCGGCGCCAGAGATGTGCTGCTTTACGAGCGGTCGTGAGGATTGACCGAGAGATGACCAGGGAAGTGCAAGAACGGAATCGTTCCTGTCAGCACACCTGACCGGGCCGATGAGCCGATGGATTGCGAGTTGGTAATCTACAGGAAAGATCAGGAACCAGAGGCAGAGGACGCCAGCCGAGAGCAAGAGGCAAGTAGATATCTTGCGCCGCTAGCATCGGATGTACCGGTACCTTCTCGACCATGAAGAAGGATATACCGACGACGGTAATTATGATTTGTGATTTTGTGATTTGATTATCACGTATCCGTTGCTTTGGATTTCGGTATTTTGGGCGATCTATTCGCATGATTTAGTCTTGATGACTGAGTTTCATGATATTTGATTTTGTGCACCATGGTTGCACCTACTGGGTATTTATACCTTGTACATAGTTATTACTCTTGAGCTGTTGATTGTGATTTCATGCCTATTTTATGCTGGTGATTTGATTTACGCTTCCAGCAGAGTTTCATGTAATTTTAGTGTTTTGATTTTGCACTCGGTATAGCTTATATGTGCTTGTAGTGCATCGATATGTGTTTTGTGCCCGCAGCTGCACACGTTTATGATTTTCTTCATATCTCGATACACTTGGTGTTGCTGCTTACGTATTTGAGTTATTGCTTGGTATTTGTGCATGGGATGCACCAGTTCTATACTTCGTGCATTTGTCGCACCAGTTTTATGTTTCTTGCGTTTATCGCATAAGATTTATATTTCGTGCCTTTGTTGCACCGGATTTATATTTTGTGCATTACGATTGCACCTGACTTCGATTTGATGCCTTTCGGTATGTCGATTTTGATTGTGATATTGATGTGGATTCTTGCACTCCGTGCTTTTGACTGGACTTACGCATATTCGACGTTGCTATTGGATTTTGTGATTCCGTGCATATTGAGTGCGCAGGGTTTAGATTTTCATTCGTGCACGATGGATGCACCGATTTGGATTTCCGCGCATGTTGGGCGCATGCTTTGAGATACGATTTTGGTGCACACCCGATGCACTAAATCGAGATTTCTTCGTGCATGTCAGATGCACCGTGCATGTCAGATGCACCGGGTTTTTGGCTGTCAGGCACACACGTTGCCTATGACAGATGCTTCGTGAACACCCGTTGCACCTAGATGCTGTTATGTGCATCTGTTTAGCACATATATGGATTTTGATTCCCGTGCGCACCAGATGCACAGGGTGGGTTATGTATATTTTTGAGATTTATTCCTTTTGGAACAGTACATTTTTATGATATTGGATATTATTTTCTTACTGAGCAGGACTAGTCAGTGGACAGTGCCTGGATATATTTTGCATGCATCGATAGTTATCGAAGGGATTTCCGAAAAGCGAGCTATAGTCTCAGTATATACCTACGTGTCCGATATGACACAAAACGTTTTAAAAACAAGGAAACCCTTCTGATTGTTTTCAAAACGGCGGAACGTGCTTATTAAACAAAGGATATATATATACATATATAGTTATTTTCTTATGAGAAACGTCCGCCACTGTGCAGTGTTACGCGCATCGCACAGCGACTTAAAAAGGATTTGGCAAGCTATTACATCATCTATTCACATGTATAGATTGGATGTCTGCATGTGTAGTTCTGATCCATATCATATCGGTTTTGTATTGGATTTGACATTGTGTCCTTATCTTGACTCCGATGATTGCGGGATGCTTGATGGAGCGTTGTTTTTGAGTTATCTGCTCAGTACTCATGCGCATGCATTGCGCTATGATGTTTTATGTGTTGATGATTTCGGAGCCCCGACGACTTGGAATTCGTATCGAAATGTTTTAGAATTTGGGGTTTTAAATTTAAATTCGGGGACCGAATTTCTTTAAGGGGGGTAGATTGTAACGTCTTCAAAATAATAAAATATGATTTTTGGGAAATTTTATAATTTAATATTATTTTAATGAATATTTTAATATTCTGGTATAATTAAATACAGATAAATGAGGAAAAATTATGGAAAATTCTAAAATAAGGTATTTTAAGGAATTGCCTCGTTTTCTGTGCATGCCCCCATTTCCTCTAGTTTTGACCCTGAGTATGTCTAGTTTTGACTGATTCCATCTAGGGTGAAATCTGGGTTGATTTTCCTATGTTGGTGTATAATTTGGGACTTGTTTTAGCATGGATTTTGGTATTTGGTGATTCATTCCTGTCGGATGGCGTTTGGACGTCAACGACAAGTGGATTTTGATTGTGTTTACATGCGAGTCGATGGGTTTTTACCTATGCGGGTAGCGTGTGCTATTTTGGTTTCCGATGTGATTTTCATGTGCTTTAGCATTGTGATATACTTGTAGGTACCCCGCGTGATGTTGAGGCAAAGGAGGTGAAGATAGCGACATCGGCTTTGGCACACGAGAAGCAAGGTGAGTAGATTTATATCTACGGGGAGAAGTCGGGTAGATGGCGTATAGCACCCCCGCAGTCCGTGGTGATGTATACGAATACGTATACACACGAATATTTATTATGTGTTGTTTAGGGTTATTGATGGTAATAATGATATTTTGATGATAAGAATATATTGGTTTAGTATAGTGCGAACCCTAGAGTAGTGGTTGCACTCACACATACATTTACACACATACTTGCATTCATTCTTTTATTTATTAGAGTGCATATGATGGTGCGTATATCTACACATGGGTATGGGACTATGTGTTTATATACGGGATTGGAGGATGATACGTGGTTTGAGATGATACTTGATGTGAGGCCGTGAGATCGGCGATGTGACATAGTTTGCCTTTGAGGTGCGATATGATAGTTTTAGCGGGCCTTTGGACATGTGCTTTACCCGCATTCATATTTTATAGATGGTGTCGATTTGTACTAGACTTACAGTAGTACCCCAGATTGTGTGATCTGATGATAAGTGATACCTGATATGTGATGAGATAGTGTGATATTGACCCCTACCCAGCTATTGGGATGCCGTACGACGATTTACCGTACGAGCCGATATTGATGATAGATCCGCACTCATGACTCGAGGATATCATACGATATGTTATTGAGGCGAGATCACCGACTATCATATCTATATTTATATATTGACTCAGATTAGGTGGTTTCATACCCCTCCTGTCTAGATTATTTAGTAGACATTAGACTAGACCGAGTCATACCTATTTCAAAACTAACGAATCGGGGATATTTTAAAGATAAGCAGAAGGGTTATACGGATATTTTCAAATGATGCATCTTTTCATAAAACACCGTAGCCCTTACTTTACCAAAAGCCCTGATTCGTCTTATTTCAAAAGGCAAGGTTGCATGACATATCTATTGGGGCAGGTTCTGTACTTTTGCGTTGATCATTCGTTTCCGCATATTCCTGCTATTTGCATTGCATCGCTTGTATTGTTGTGACATTCAGTCATGCTGCTAGGACACCAGCACCATTATCGATGATGTATATGTTCCACGTACACTTGTTGCCGGCTCACAAACTCATCATCGATAATTGCCATGTCACTACACTATTGTACTATTGCATTCATGATATGATTCTGGCATGGCATATTGTACACTTATACCTGTACACATATATAGATGATTCTAGCTTGATTGGGGATTTGGGAACCGCAAGATACTCTTTAAAAACAGATTCCTTTTAAAAGAGCGGTCTCCCTCGACATGTGCACATTATTATTCCATGTTGCATGACTTACTGATATGCTTGCATTACTGTTACATGCCGCATACATCATGCTTTGACTGTACGCATTGAGATATGTTGTTTCTATGATATTTCTGGATTTGGGAACCGAGGGTATTTCAAAAGAGAATATGTCATTTCTTTAAAAACCCGGTTACCCTTGATATGATATTTCAGTGCGTCCACCATGTGTTTTCTCGGTGCTGAGAGCGATATGTGTAACCCGAATCGAGGCGTGGATGAGCCGATTGCGGGTACATGGTGGACCCGGTATGGTTCCCCTCGGCAAGATGATCGATGAGCTTTGCCAATTGAGCCTGGAGGCGGGCGAGTACCTACCGGTGATTGGTTGGACCTGGCGGTTATCCGGAGGATACCGACCAGAGTCGATGGATAGATTTGGGCGTCCTGCCGGGGCCGAGGGCCGATACCGCAGACAGAGCCCGCGGGCCGATCCGGACTGACGGAGCCCGATATATGAGGATTTATGTGCCGATGCTGGGCACAGTTTTCATGATGTTTTCGAGTGCCGATGCTGGGCACTCCGGTTCCATGATTTTGATGTGTCGCGAGGGACACGGGTGGTTATATCCTCATATTATTTCCCATGCACATGATTCATGATATGTACATGCTTGGTGGTTATTGTCAGTGGGTGACGAGTGGACGGGATCCACGAGTGTACAGATTTGATTACATTGGTAATACCTCATATTCATGACATGCTATTACCTGAGGCACTAGCACGAGCACTTGGCACTACACTCATGTATAGAGACTACATTGCCAGTTTAGCATGCTTCAGCTTTATTCATATTGAGGTTTATTTATTATCTGATCGTATTGACCTAGGATAGGTCATGCATTCGATCTCTGCTTGTAGATATTTTCTATTCACGAGTTGGCAACTCACCCCCGTTGTGCCCCAGTCCTTGCAGGTTTTTGCCGTACAGATTCCATAGCGGCATTTCTGGCACACTGCTTCCTTATGGGTGACTTGCTTGGATAGGTGGGTTCTTTTGTATCAGAACCGCCATTGTTCATGTATCATTTATTGTATCTAGAATTTCCATCGACCAAAACTTGTTTATTGTTTCAGACTTAGAAAACAGTGTTGTTTTATTTCAACCTTAGAGTCGCGTGTAGTATTGCGGTTTTCTGGCTGTTTTTGAGTTTCTTTTCAGTTTTGATCCTCGCCCCTTGGCGTTGTATATTATTATTGCTTGCGTGGTTGTGACCGTCGATTGACGAAGAGCTAGCTCCCGCTTGGGGATGCCTTTTATCATGTCATATATATTATTCTTGTTGTACCCCATTCGGGGCCAGTTTTTACAAAGGAAACTCTGCCGAAATTTTCAGGAAAGGTTACACATTTTAAAAATACACATTCGGCTTAGTTATTTAAAAACTTTGATTTTCGAAACATGATTTCTTTACTTTTCAAAACCAGTTTTCCTTATTTACTCTTTAAATGGTTTTAGATTTCTGGGCTTTTGGCTTACTTGGATCAGATGGGGTCCTATAGACTTCATATGGTTCAAGGGCCAGTCACGTGCTCTTTCGGGTCGTGACACCAGTATTGTACAGATGATGTATATTATATTGGATGCTTGGACATATATAGAGATGACTTTCTTGCTCGATATGATAGTATGCTATCTGGTTACTCTTTATCTTAACATGTACACTTGTCTCTTTAAACTGTCTTATAGTTACATGTTGATAAAGCCCTTAGGATGTGTACTTGACTACCTGGACTATGATGCAGATCATACTAGTGGGGACATGGTAGTCCATAAGTACATTCTTCAAGGTCCCTAGTCATGGGTGTATCGAGACGGGGCATCGATATACCAGTGTAGACTAGCGTATACGCTTCTCGACCCATGAGATGGGCGATGGATGATCCCATATCCATTGGTGTTTGACATCAGAGATGGTATACGGGTGCTCAGTGGAGACTGGGTATACTGGACGGACTCGCCGAGAACTCTCAGATGGTATTATACCTCACGTCAGATGGCAGTTCTTAGGTGACACTTGTACAGGATAGTCTGTAGACCCGAGATCGTCATAGAGTCTTGTGTGATTCCCACTGTGCTTTGATCTCCACCTTACCACGTCCTTGAGGGCGTGCAAAACGGTGGTCTTTGGGTACAGTCCCGAGTCACATGGAGGCAATGAGCGATAGGAGGGGTTTCGTCTCTCCCGGTATTGGGGGTTGATGTTGCGCTGTGCTTGATTGGCTGTAACAGGGAAGTCCCTGGCCAGGGCTGATCAGAGATTTGCTGGTAAGTGTTACCAGTAGTTTCTCGACCCGTTATGAGCCTCACATCGGCACGACTTATCGGTTATTGGGGTCTGACGTATACCACCCCTAGACTTGATATGCGACATATCAGACGAACAGACCGGACTGTACGGTAAGTGTTACTGGTTGGATTCACAGGAGTGTGAGCGGGCTAGCTCGTCGATCTTCTGAGCGCTCAATACCCGGATGGCCGTTACGTTTAGCAGACCGCTTGCGGCTTGTGGGTGCTTGATATGATCATCATCTGCTACCGGCGTATTGACGAGTCTTTAGAGTCCTACACAGAGGTTTCCTGGCTCAAGCGAAACGAAATAGGAGTGCATATGAGATATGTGCAGGACCGAGAATGATGCGTGTATGTGATACCGTATTTCATTCTCGCGATGAATGTGTCGAATGGTTATATTCGATATAACCTAGATATCGAATCAAGGATTGATTCGATAAGCCGATACAAAGGATACTAGTCGGTTATATGCGATATGACCGGATCGTTAAATCAAGTGTTGATTTAATGATTTAATGTATAATTATATATTTGATATATTACTTTACATTAACTAGTATCGGTTCACTTTAAATGGATTTTCTCACTTGATGTGCAAGTTGTATATGTCATATACTTTTGTGCACATGCTTGTATCATGTTTGATGATACTTGCTCATTTGGTTAAGTGTAAAGAATTAAACCTTGGTTAAGAGAGTGGTTAGGGTTTTTATTTATTCATTCTTTTATTTTCTTTTTATTTGGATTAAAAGGAAATGGCAAAAGAATACAAAATGGTTTCTATCTTTCATGAAGCTTGTTGAAGCTTCATGAAGCTTTGACCAAAGTGACCATTTTGTCTTCATGCTTAACCCTAACCATTCTCACTTGACCATGGTCTATTCTCTACACCTAACCAAGGTTAGAAGATGATAAGTATTGATTTTTATTATTCTTTTAACAATACTTATCATAATTCAAGCATCATCTTCTTCTTCATCTTCAAGAGAGAAAGCTTGATGCCATCAATGGCAACTTGAGCTAAAGTGAGAGAAATCCAATTCTAAAGTGAACCCACCTCCTATTTCTACACCCTCTACCTCTTGCCAAGTTGTTTTGGGTGTTTTCTTCACAAGTTTCACAACTTTGTGAAGTCGGAGCTTGAACTTGTGATGCCTCGACGTAGATCATCTTCGGCACGAAGACGACGACCTAGTCCGCCCATTTCTCTGATCAAGCCGACGCATGAGTTTGGGATTCGAGATGGACAGCGAGAGGACACCTACGTGGAGCTAAGGAAGTGGAGAACCGGATCTACAAAGGTTGTTGTCTTTCTCCTTTAGTTAAAGTGTTAACTAGTTTAATGTTTCGCCTAAATTTCTAGTTAACGATCCGTATTAGGGTTTCTCGGCACCCGTAAAATTTGAAATTGGCATGGTTGATGCCTTGTGAGACCTCTTGAGAGTGCCTAGGAACCCTACAGTCAAAGCCTCCACAAACTTCTACAAGTTTCAAGCTTGTGACAAAACCTCCACTAATTTTCTTTTACTTTATATAATTATTAACCACCATTTACAAATAGAATGGTGTATGTCTTCTACACCCATGTCTTGTGTATCATCAAACATGATACAAAAAGAAAACACAATTCTAATATATATCATATATACATTAAAGTTGTGCTCTTGTGAGAAAAACCCAAAAGTGAATCAATACTAGTTAATGTAAAATAATATATCAAATATATAATTATACATTAAATCAACACATGATTGAACGATCCGGTCATATCGCATATAACCGACTAATATCAATGTATCGATTTATCGAATCAACACTTGATTCGATAACCCGGTTATATCGCATATAACCGATCGATACAAACATCGCGAGAATTGAATACGGTATCACATACTCGCATCATTCTCGGTCCCGCACATATCACATATGCGCTCCTATTTCGTTTTGCCTGAGCCAGTACAACCTCTATGTAGGACTCTAAAGACTCGTCAATACGCCGGCAGTAAGTGATGATCATATCAAGCACCCACAAGCCGTCAGCGGTACTAGCTGGAAGTAACGGCTACCCGGGTATTGAGCGATCAGAAGATCAGCAAGCAAGCCCACTCCAACTCCTGTAAAAGCCTGACAGTGACACTACCGTACAGCCCGGTCTCTTCGTCTGATATGTCGCATATCAGTTCTAGGGGTGGTAAACGTCAGACCCCAATAACCGATAAGTCATGCCGATGTAAGGCGCAAAACGGGTCGAGAAACTATGGGTAACACTTACCAGTAAATCTCTAAACCAGCCCTGGCCAGGGACTTCCCTGTTATGGCCAATCGAGCACAGCGCAACATCAACCCCCAATACCGGGAGAGACGAAACCCCTCCTATCGCTCATTGCCTCCATGTGACTCGGGACTGTACCCAAAAACCACCGTTTTGCACGCCCTCATGGACGTGATAAGGTGGAAATCAAAGCACCGTGGGAATCACACAAGACTCTATGACGATCTCAGGTCTACAGACTAACATGTACCAGTGTCACCAGAGAACTGCCATCTGACGTAAGGTATAATACCATCTGGGAGTTCTCGGTGAGTCCGTCCAGTGTACCCAGTCTCCACTGAGCACCCGTATATCATCTCTGATGTCAAACACCAATGGATATGGGATCATCCATCGCCAATCTGTATGGGTCGAGAAGGTATACGCTAGTCTACTCTGGTATATCGATGCCCCGTCTCGATATACCCACGACTAGGGACTTTGAAGGATGCACTTATGGACTACCTTGTCCCCACTAGTATGATCCGCATCATAGTCCAGGTAGTCAAGTACATATCCTAAGGGCTTTACCAACCTGTGACAGAGAGACAATCAGTATACACGTTAAGGTAAAGGGTAACCAGATAGCATACTATCATGTCGAGTAAGAAAGTCCTCCCTATATATATCCAAGCATCCACTACAATATACATCACATGTATAGTAATGACCTCTAGGGCATACATATAACTAACAAGTGGACACTGAGAAACAGTTCTCTGTAATGAACACACCTGAAGAAGATGCATCAACATGCACTTTCATCGTTTGGGCGGTACGGGAATCCTGGTAATCCCCTATTTCCTGCTCGGTCTTATAACAATTATAAGTTGGAGCGGGACCAACGTTCCCCAGCACAGTATAACAAGCTGGTTCGGTCAATACATCCATATTATTATCTTGATTAAGGCGTGACATGGTCGCTACCTGGAGAGAGAGAAGAAAACACTCAGCGTATGCTCTTGCAAGATCAGATTGGATATTAATTTATCTAATCAGGATGGCTCCCACTGTTTTTATCAAATCTTCCTTCAAACCCTAAAAGGAAAGACTAGCCGGGATTAATTACACCCTACAAGTTCGCCAATTTTTGAGCCAGGCCAGTGCCGGTACTTTGAGGGAGGCTTCCCGTGCTTTCATACAGACCTAATTAAAATAAACCATGTTTTCCCAAGGGCGTAACCCTGTTGACACCTTTCTAGACACCTACTTGATCGGCTAATTGTAATGTGTAAAACGCTCCCAGGAGTAACTCTTACTCGCAGTGGGTATCGGGATCCAACTATCTTATAAAAAGTATGCAATCTCATTGCAAATTTCAACACTTGAAATTCCCGATAATTTTTCCCCTAACCTCCTATGACCTTAACAAAGGCCAACAAACCATAGGATGCTAGTCAAGTTCAACCCGTCATTTCCTGATTGAATTAAACCCACCCACACGACCCTTGACAAAGGCCAACAAGGTTGCATGACTACCCTAACTCAATCGCATCATATTCTTATGCAGATAAGCACTAATCAGCTACCGCACACTATGCCTTGACAAAGGCCAACAAACGCAGCACGAATACTAACTACTACTTATCTGAAATGACGGAGGGCTACGACAGGTTTTTAAGAAAACCAATTGCGTAATGAACTTGATATCGTTGTAGAATCAAATGATTTTAAATGGAGTGTTTTTTAGGCTTTTGCTAGTTTCGCTAAAGAGGTCACTCCCGGTGAAGAGATCTCGGCTCTTTCCTCGTCGAATGAGGAGCAGGATATTCACAATACCACTATGCAAAGAAAGAACTAGAAAAGCAATCAAAAGACGAAACCGAGGGTTGTAGCATCTGCCAGTTATTGCTAAAGAGGTCACTCCCGGTGAAGGGTTCTCGGCTCTTTCCTTATCGAATAAGGTGCTGGATATTCTACAAGGAATACCGCTATGCAAAGCAACAACTAGAGCTACCTGTTTTTGAAAACTCGATTCCGCAACATCATTAGGTTTATTTTCTTTCATTAATCTCATTAATGAATGTCCCATCATTTTAAGTTACCTAAACATCACAGATAAATACAACGTACGCTTTGTTAGTTGTATGTATGCCCTAGAGGCCAGTATTGTACAGATTATGTATATTATATTGGATGCTTGGACATATATAGAGATGACTTTCTTGCTCGACATGATAGTATGCTATCTGGTTGCTCTTTATCTTAACATGTACACTTGTCTCTTTATACTGTCTTATAGTTACATGTTGGTAAAGCCCTTAGGATGTGTACTTGACTACCTGGACTGTGATGCAGATCATACTAGTGGGGACATGGTAGTCCATAAGTACATCCTTCAAGGTCCCTAGTCGTGGGTATATCGAGACGGGGCATCGATATACCAGAGTAGACTAGCGTATACGCTTCTCGACCCATGTGATGGGCGATGGATGATCCCATATCCATTGGTGTTTGACATCAGAGATGGTATACGGGTGCTCAGTGGAGACTGGGTACACTGGACGGACTCGCCGAGAACTCCCAGATGGTATTATACCTCACGTCAGATGGCAGTTCTCAGGTGACACTTGTGCAGGTTAGTCTGTAGACCCGAGATCGTCATAGAGTCTTGTGTGATTCCCACTGTGCTTTGATCTCCACCTTACCACGTCCATGAGGGCGTGCAAAACGGTGGTCTTTGGGCACAGTCCCGAGTCACATGGAGGCAATGAGCGATAGGAGGGGTTTCGTCTCTCCCGGTATTGGGGGTTGATGTTGCGCTGTGCTTGATTGGCCGTAACAGGGAAGTCCCTGGCCAGGGCTGATCAGAGATTTGCTGGTAAGTGTTACCAGTAGTTTCTCGACCCGTTATGAGCCTCATATCGGCACGACTTATCGGGTTATTGGGGTCTGTCGTTTACCACCCCTAGACTTGATACGCGACATATCAGACGAACAGACCGGACTGTACGGTAAGTGTTACTGGTTGGATTCACAGGAGTGTGAGCGGGCAAGCTCGTCGATCTTCTGATCGCTCAATACCCGGATGGCCGTTACGTTTAGCAGACCGCTTGCGGCTTGTGGGTGCTTGATATGATCATCATCTGCTACCGGCGTATTGACGAGTCTTTAGAGTCCTACACAGAGGTTTCCTGGTTCAAGCGAAACGAAATAGGAGCGCATATGAGATATGTGCAGGACCGAGAATAATGCGTGTATGTGATACCGCATTTCATTCTCGCGATATATGTATCGAATGGTTATATTCGATATAACCTAGTTATCGAATCGAAGGTCGATTCGATAAGCCGATACATTGAATACTAGTCGGTCATGTGCGACATGACCGGATCATTGAATCAAGTGTTGATTTAATGATTTAATGTATAATTATATATTTGATATATTACTTTGCATTAACTAGTATTGGTTCACTTTAAACGGATTTTTCTCACTTGGATTGCACATTGTATATGTGATATACTTTTGTGCACTTTTTGTATCATATTAGATGATGCATGTTTATTTGGTTAAGTGTAAAGAATAAACCCATGGTTAAGAGGATAATTAGGGTTTTGATTTTATCACACATTTATTTATCCATTCCTTTTTATTTAAATTGTTTCATAAAAACAAAATGGTTTTCTTTTGTCATGAAGCTTAATGAAGCTTCATGAAGGTTTGACTCAAAGACCATTTTGTCTTTATACTAAACCCTAACTATTCCCACTTACCATGGTTTGCTCTCTACACTTAACCCATGTTAGATTATGATAAGTATCAATTTTATTTCATTATTGAAAAATACTTATCATAATAACTAGCTCATCTTCTTCTTCTTCTTCAAGCTTGCTACAACAATGGCAACTTGAGTTTTAGTGAGAGAAATCCAAATCTAAAGTGAACCCACCTCCTATTTCTTCATCCTCTACCTATTGCCAAGTGGTTTTGGGTGTTTTCTTCATAAGTTTCACTACTTGGTGAAGTCGGAGCTTGAACTAGTGCAACCTCGACGTAGATCGTCTTTGACACGAAGCCGACGACCTTGCTCGCCCGTTTTCCCGATGAAGCCGACGAATGAGTCGAGGATTCATGATGGACAGCGAGGGCATGACCACGTGGAGCTAAGGAGGTGGAAATCCGGATCTACAAAGGTTGTAGCATCTAACCTATAGTTAAATAGTTAACTAGTTTTCCGTTTCGCCTAAACATCTAGTCTAAGATCCGTAGTCTAGGGTTTCCCGGCACCATTTTTTTTTTAAATTGGCATGTTCGATGCCTTGTGAGACCTCACTAGAGTGCCTAGGAACCCTACAGTGGTATCAGAGCCTAGCTAGAGCCTTAGGCGAAGTCTAGACGGAATTTGAAGTCCGATCGAACCCGAAACCGCAATTTTTACACGCTCTCTGGACTTTTTATGAATACGTGGATTTTTCCAGATTAAAAATGCCTAAAAAATTCAGCAGGAAGATCAAAGAAATCTGGTGAAACACGAGATCATGAGGCCTCTAAACAGCCGCGGAAACGCGGCAGAAGCATGGCTTCTGCCGCGGTTCCGCCGCCGACTGTTCACTTTGCTCAATTTTGTTTGCACAGTAATTCTTCTTCTCCGGTGCTGAATTTTATGGGAATTTTTAATAATTATTCAAGAGTTGAATTTTCTGGGATGCTTTGGGGATTCGGTGTTTCGATCGGGGTATCAAATTTCGTCTTTGTGGCTTTCCGGATAAATTTTAGAATATGTTAAAAAGTTCGACCGGATATAAATACCCAATTTTTCCCCTGTCGGGAAATTTCCAAGTGTTGGATTTTTCCGTAGTTTAACGACGTTCTAAGTAGTGCAAGTAACGCGATGGACCCTCTAGAAGACAACAAACCTTAACTCGATTATGTGACCGTCTTGAACTGCCCTTTGAACCTTCGGGTTTGGGGCAGTACGGCGTGCCACATGTGAGGCGTTGGCTTGACCCTTCTACGGCTGGACCGTCGGTACTGAGGCACGAACTGAATGTTGTTAGGCTTAATTTCATGTGTTGAGTTGTATCGGGAAAACTTGGGTATTCGACTGTTCGATCGGAAAGTTTAACATTTTCTGTTTATCTGGAATGTGATACAATAATTGGAATTCACAAACAGTTATGTGATAACTGAATGAATGTTATAAATCTAGCGGTTTAGTTTCACTTTATATTGAAAAGTGTTTTCGATAATGAGACTAAAATGCGGGGTTTATAACTGTTAGGCATGTGATGTCTAAAGTAGTTGCGTATTCCAATTGTTGTAGTTTTACACTTTCTTTTCTGTGACCGTAAGTGTAGTATGTTCATATCGCCGGTTTCGTTGCTATACGTCAACGACAATTGGGGTATGCATACTTACTTACGTTGATGATATGTGATGTTATGTGTTGCTGGATATGTTATATTGGATTGTCGTGTTTGAATAGCCGGGGGTTTTTATGTGAGATGAGTGTTTTCCATTTTCATTCATGTAAAAAACTTGTATGTAATATTCTTTTATTTGGGGCACTTCCAGGTAGCGGAAGCTGTCACCCTTTGTATATTATTTACTTTTCCGCATTAGGATAGACCCAAGGAGGGGAGCACAAGTAACCGGGTTCTGGGGTCCAGTGGGAGACCAACTCGAGGAGTCGAGTCCGGGTCTCCTAACCCTAGAATTGGCTGGGTTGCTTGCCGCTCTCGTAGGGGTCTAGGGGTGTGGGATTGGCTATTCATCACGACCGTGGAATCCGTGTTTTATACTGGCTCGTATTGAAAACACGGACGTCCTAGTATATCCAATATTTCATATGTTTATTCTGCTGCGATATCTGTGTTGTGATGTTCTCTGATGGATATAGTATATATATGATATATTATATAGACGTTACTTATGTTTTACACCCGCGCTAGCCCTGCCCTGCTCTGTCGTTAGTTACCTAACCTAACGGTGCATGAGGGGACATCGAGGCGAATGCGGATGGCATAAGTGTACGTCATATCTATCTGTGATGTTTAGATATTTAAATGATGGGACTTCATTAATGTGATTAATGAAAGAAAAGAAACCTAAGATGTTGTAGAATCAGATTTTAAAATAAAACAGGTAGCTACAGTTCTTGCTTTGCACAGCGGTATATATGATATACCCTGCACCTTATTCGATGAGGAAAGGACCGAGATCCCTTCACCGGGAGTGACTCCTTTAGCAATAACTGGCAGATGCTACACACTCGGTTTGCTTTTGATTGCTTTTGAGTTTTTGCTTTGCACAGCGATATATATGATATATCCCGCACCTCATTCGACGAGGAAAGGACCGAGATCCCTTCGCCGGGAGTGACTCCTTTAGCAAAACTAGAAAAGCCTCAAAATCACTCCATTTCAAAACTTCATTTGATTCTACAACGATATCAAGTTCATTACGCTCATGGTTTTCAGAAAAACCTGGCGTAGCCCTCCGTCATTTCAGATGAGTAGTAGTTAGTATTCGTGCTACGTTTGTTGGCCTGCGTCAAGGCGTAGTGTGCGGTAGCTAACTAGTATTTATCTGCTTATGCATATGATGCAGATTGGATTAGGGTAGTCGTGCGACTTTGTTGGCCTGCGTCAAGGGTCGTACGGGTGGGTTTAATTCAATCAGGAAATGACGGGTTGAACTTGACTAGCGCACTATGGTTTGTTGGCCTGCGTCAAGGTCATAGCACGCTAGGGGCAAAGGATTATCGGGAATTTCAAGTGTTGAAATTTGCAATGAGATTGCATACCTTCTATGAGATAGTTGGATCCCGATACCCACTGCGAGTAAGAGTTACTCCTGAGAGAGTTTTACACATTGCAATTAGCCGATCAAGTAGGTGTCTAGAAAGGTGTTAAAGAGGTTACGCCTCTGGGAAAACGAGGTTTACATTAATTAGGTTCGTGCGAAAGCACGGGGGACCTCCCTCAAAGTACCGACACTGGCCTGGCTGAAAGATTGGCGAACTTGTAGTGTGTAATTAATCCCGGCTAGTCTTTCCTTTTAGGGTTTGGAGGAATATTTGATAAAAAGCAGTGGGAGCCATCCTGATTAGATAAGATAATAACCAATCTGATCTTGCACGAGCTTACGCTAAAGTGTTTTCTTCTCTCTCTCTCCAGGTAGCGACCAGTTCATGCCTTAATCAAGATAATAATATGGATGTATTGACCGAACCCGCATGTTATACTGTGCTGGGGAACGTTGGTTCCGTTCTTTCTTATAAGAGTTATAGGAATGAACAGGATATAGGGGAATGCCAGGATTCCTATGCCACCCGAATGAAGAAAGTACATGTTGATGCATTTTCTTCGGGTGTGTTCGTTACTGAGAACTGTTTCTCTATTTGCTCCACGTCCTGGGTATTAGATACCGGGTCAGGATCCCATATATGTAATCAGTTACATGGGCTAAGGAAAGGTAGAGAACTTGGAGAAGGTGATAAAGACATTAGAGTTGGAAATGATGCAATTGTTGCAGCTAAGACTGTCGGGGAATATCACCTTGTATTACCAACTGGTGATACATTGGTTCTGAACGAATGCTATTACATGCCGAACCTGATATGCAACATTATATCGGTTACTTTATTGAGTAAAGAGGAATATAATTTTGTATTGCAGGACAATGTTATGAACATTTTCCGTGACCAAAAGATGGTTGGATCATGCACGTTGTGCAATGGCATTTATGTTCTAAATCAATCAATGGTTCTGAGCATAACAAACACACACAAGAGGAAGAGTTCTGAACTCAACGAATCCTTCTTGTGGCATTGTAGACTGGGCCACATCAATGCGACACGACTAGCTAAGTTGCATAAAGATGGATATTTAAATCCGTTTGAATTTTCATCTTATGACACTTGCCAGTCATGTCTCAAAGGCAAGATGACCAAAACTCCGTTTACGGGACACGGAGAAAGAGTTACCGAACTCTTGGGACTGATACATAGTGATGTATGCGGTCCCATGTCTACACATGCCAGGGATGGTTCTCCGTACTTCATTACATTCACTGACGATCTCTCTAGGTTCGGGTATGTGTTCTTGATGAAACACAAATCAGAAGCTTTTGAGAAATTTAGGGAATATAAACAAGAAGTTGAGAACCAAACCGGAAAAAGTATTAAAATCCTACGATCTGATCGAGGAGGAGAATACTTAAGCAATGAATTTCTGGACTTCATAAAAGAGAATGGGATTCTCTCTCAGCTGACTCCTCCATATACACCACAGCACAACGGTGTATCAGAACGGAGGAATCGCACCCTATTAGATATGGTGCGCTCTATGATGAGCACAGCTGAGTTACCTATTTCCTTCTAGGGATATGCACTGGAAACAGCTGCAGACCTATTGAATATGGTTCCCACCAAAACCGTGCCGACCACTCCATATGAGATATGGAAAGGAAAGAGACCATGTCTTAATTATGTTAAGATATGGGGTTGTCCGGCCTATGTAAAAACGCAAAATCCGGACAAACTCGCGGCAAGGTCCATTCTGTGTAAGTTTATTGGATATCCCAAACATTCGCGAGGGTATATCTTCTACCACCCTGAGGAACAAAGAGTGTTTGTTTCTCGGCATGCCACCTTTTTAGAAAAGGAATTTCTTGAAAAAGAGATTAGTGGTCATGAGGTAGAACTGGAAGCGGTTCCAGCTGCAGAAGCTACAACAGAAGATATGGTGGAACCAGAGGATTCCGTAGTTCCCGATGAACCCCAGCCACTCCGCCGATCTAGTAGGGTTCCTCGCCAACCTGAGAGATACTACGGTTTTCTCATGGATGGTGGGAGCGAGGATTGCATCATGGAGGATGATGACCCAACTAGCTTAGAGCAGGCCATCACGAGTAGGGACTCAGTGAAATGGCTGGATGCTATGCGGTCCGAGATGGAATCCATGTACACCAACAAAGTATGGACTTTGGAAGTTGCTCCTGAAGGGGTAAAACCTATTGGGAGCAAGTGGATCTTCAAGAAGAAACTTGGTGTAGATGGGAAAGTGGAGACTTTCAAAGCTAGACTTGTAGCAAAGGGTTTTCGTCAAAGACCAGGTGTGGACTATGACGAAACCTTTTCTCCAGTGGCTATGCTTAAATCCATCCGGATCGTGCTTGCCATCGCTGCTTATCATGATTACGAAATCTGGCAAATGGATGTTAAGACCGCCTTTCTAAATGGTGATTTAGAAGAGTGCGTGTACATGACTTAGCCAGAGGGCTTCGTAGACAGTGGGAGCAGCGGGAAGGTGTGCAAGCTGCTTAAATCCATTTATGGATTAAAGCAAGCATCGCGGAGTTGGAACATCTGCTTTGACGTCGTTATCAAAGAGTTTGATTTCGTCAAAAATCCAGATGAACCTTGTATCTACAAGAAGGTGGCAGAGAGTAAGGTTGTCTTCCTCGTATTGTACGTAGACGACATACTCTTGATAGGAAATGATATTCCTATGCTGCAAGCGGTCAAGCTCTTCTTATCACAAAGATTCTCAATGAAAGATCTTGGTGATGCCTCCTGCATATTGGGAATTAGGATCTATAGAGATAGATCCAAACGGATTTTGGGATTGTCCCAATCCAGGTACATTGACACCATACTAAAAAGGTTTAGTATGGAAGAGTCCAAGCGTGGGAACTTGCCCACGATCTCTGGAGTCACTCTCTCCAAAGAGATGTCTCCCAAGACTGATTTGGAGAGAGCTCGCATGCAAGGGATACCCTATGCTTCGGCAATAGGCTCTATCATGTATGCGATGCTATGTACCAGACCCGATGTAGCATACTCACTAAGTGTAGTGAGCAGGTATCAAGCTGATCCTGGAGAGAGTCACTGGACAGCTGTGAAGAGCATTCTCAAGTACTTACGAAGGACTAGAGATATGTTCTTGGTGTATGGTAACGGAGAGCTCCAAGTGGAGTCCTTTACCGATTCGAGCTTCCAGAGTGATGAGGACGACTCTAAGTCGCAGTCGGGCTTTGTCTTTACCCTTTACGGAGGGGCGGTTAGCTGGAAGTGTTCCAAGCAGGAAACCGTGGCAGACTCGACGATGGAGGCTGAATACATCGCTTCCAACGATGCTGCCAAAGAGACTGTCTGGATCAAGAAGTTCATTACTGAACTTGGAGTGGTTCCATCCATTGAGCGTCCAATACCTTTGTATTGCGATAACAATGGAGCGGTGGCTTTGGCCAAGGAACCCAGGTCCCATCAGCGGTCCAGGCATATTCTGAGGCGGTATCACCTGATCCGGGAGATAGTTGATCGCCAGGAGATCGAGGTCAGGAGGATTGACACGAAGAACAACACGGCGGATCCACTCACGAAGGCCATTCCCCAGATACAGTTTGAGAGACTCTTCGGGATGCTCGGTATGAGATACTATAGCAGCTGGCCCTAGTGCAAGTGGGAGCTTGTTAGTTGTATGTATGCCCTAGAGGCCAGTATTGTACAGATTATGTATATTATATTTGATGCTTGGACATATATAGAGATGACTTTCTTGCTCGACATGATAGTATGCTATCTGGTTGCTATTTATCTTAACATGTACACTTGTCTCTTTATACTGTTTTATAGTTACATGTTGGTAAAGCCCTTAGGATGTGTACTTGACTACCTGGACTGTGATGCAGATCATACTAGTGGGGACATGGTAGTCCATAAGTACATCCTTCAAGGTCCCTAGTCGTGGGTATATCGAGACGGGGCATCGATATACCAGAGTAGACTAGCGTATACGCTTCTCGACCCATGTGATGGGCGATGGATGATCCCATATCCATTGGTGTTTGACATCAGAGATGGTATACGGGTGCTCAGTGGAGACTGGGTACACTGGACGGACTCGCCGAGAACTCCCAGATGGTATTATACCTCACGTCAGATGGCAGTTCTCAGGTGACACTTGTGCAGGTTAGTCTGTAGACCCGAGATCGTCATAGAGTCTTGTGTGATTCCCAATTTGCTTTGATCTCCACCTTACCACGTCCATGAGGGCGTGCAAAACGGTGGTCTTTGGGCACAGTCCCGAGTCACATGGAGGCAATGAGCGATAGGAGGGGTTTCGTCTCTCCCGGTATTGGGGGTTGATGTTGCGCTGTGCTTGATTGGCCGTAACAGGGAAGTCCCTGGCCAGGGCTGATCAGAGATTTGCTGGTAAGTGTTACCAGTAGTTTCTCGACCCGTTATGAGCCTCATATCGGCACGACTTATCGGGTTATTGGGGTCTGACGTTTACCACCCCTAGACTTGATATGCGACATATCAGACGAAGAGACCGGACTGTACGGTAAGTGTTACTGGTTGGATTCACAGGAGTGGGAGCGGGCAAGCTCGTCGATCTTCTGATCGCTCAATACCCGGATGGCCGTTACATTTAGCAGACCGCTTGCGGCTTGTGGGTGCTTGATATGATCATCATCTGCTACCGGCGTATTGACGAGTCTTTAGAGTCCTACACAGAGGTTTCCTGGTTCAAGCGAAACGAAATAGGAGCGGATATGAGATATGTGCAGGACCGAGAATAATGCGTGTATGTGATACCGCATTTCATTCTCGCGATATATGTATCGAATGGTTATATTCGATATAACCTAGTTATCGAATCGAAAATCGATTCGATAAGCCGTTACATTGAATACTAGTCGGTCATGTGCGACATGACCGGATCATTGAATCAAGTGTTGATTTAATGATTTAATGTATAATTATATATTTGATATATTACTTTGCATTAACTAGTATTGGTTCACTTTAAACGGATTTTTCTCACTTGGATTGCACATTGTATATGTGATATACTTTTGTGCACTTTTTGTATCATATTAGATGATGCATGTTTATTTGGTTAAGTGTAAAGAATAAACCCATGGTTAAGAGGATAATTAGGGTTTTGATTTTATCACACATTTATTTATCCATTCCTTTTTATTTAAATTGTTTTATAAAAACAAAATGGTTTTCTTTTGTCATGAAGCTTAATGAAGCTTCATGAAGGTTTGACTCAAAGACCATTTTGTCTTTATACTAAACCCTAACTATTCCCACTTACCATGGTTTGCTCTCTACACTTAACCCATGTTAGATTATGATAAGTATCAATTTTATTTCATTATTGAAAAATACTTATCATAATAACTAGCTCATCTTCTTCTTCTTCTTCAAGCTTGCTACAACAATGGCAACTTGAGTTTTAGTGAGAGAAATCCAAATCTAAAGTGAACCCACCTCCTATTTCTTCATCCTCTACCTATTGCCAAGTGGTTTTGGGTGTTTTCTTCACAAGTTTCACTACTTGGTGAAGTCGGAGCTTGAACTAGTGCAACCTCGACGTAGATCGTCTTTGACACGAAGCCGACGACCTTGCTCGCCCGTTTTCCCGATGAAGCCGACGAATGAGTCGAGGATTCATGATGGACAGCGAGGGCATGACCACGTGGAGCTAAGGAGGTGGAAATCCGGATCTACAAAGGTTGTAGCATCTAACCTATAGTTAAATAGTTAACTAGTTTTCCGTTTCGCCTAAACATCTAGTCTAAGATCCGTAGTCTAGGGTTTCTCGGCACCATTTTTTTTTAAATTGGCATGTTCGATGCCTTGTGAGACCTCACTAGAGTGCCTAGGAACCCTACACGCTTATACCATCCGCATTCGCCTCGATGTCCCGTCATGCACTGTTAGGTTAGGTAACTAACGGCAGAGCGGGGCAGGGCTAGCGTGGGTGTAAAACATAAGCAACGTCTATATAATATATCACATATACTATATACAGTATCTATCTCATCATACAAAGTGATCACATCCCAGAATATCACAGCAGAAATCAACATATGAAATATTGGATACACTTGGATTTCCGGGTTTTAATTTAAGCCTGTATAAAACACGGATTCCACGGTCGTGATGAATAGCTAAACCCACATCCCTAGACCCCTACGAGAGCGGCAATCAACCCTACCAATTCTAGAGTTAGGAGACCCGGACTCGACGCCTCGAGATGGTCTCCCACGGACTCTAGAACCCGGTTACTTGTGCTCCCCTCCTTGGGTCTATCCTAATGCGGAAAAGTAGATAATATACATCAACGGTGACATCTTCCTCAACCCAGAAGTGCCACAATAAAAGAATATTACATACAAGTTTTTACATGAATGAAATTGAAAAACTCTCATCTCACATAAAACCCCCGGCTATTCAAAACACGACGATCCAATATAACATATCACAGCAACACATAATATCACATGTCATCAACATAAGTAAATATGTGTATCCCAATTATCGTTGACGTATAGCAACGAAACCGGCGATACACCACATATTACACTTACGGTCACAGAAAAGAAAGTGAAAAACTACAACAATTGGAATCCGCACTGCCTATACATCATAAACCCGGAATATCTCATACTCTGGATTTCAGGCCTAACAATGCAAATTTTACATTTAGGTCTCAACCATGAAAACACTTTTCAAAGGAAGTCGGGTAATTCAACAAGATTCCCGATTCCGTCCGAGGCCGAAATGTTAAACTTGCATGCAACTGGATAGATTCCAATTATTGTATTCCAATCACAAATATCCGGACGACGTTAAACTTTTCGATCGATTCATCAAAGTCACATAATTTCCCGATAGCTCAACACTTGAGCACAGATTTAATAATACCCCGAACATGCCACAGTACCTATGGACCAACCGTAGAAGGGCGAACCCAAGCCTCATTTATGGCACCATAGAACTGCCACAAACCCTAAGGTTCAAAGCGGTTCCATGGTCATTATGTCGACTTAGGGTTTCATTCTTCTAGAGGGTCCACAGAATTACTTGCATGTTTTTCCGAATACGTTAAATCTGGAAATTTTGGTTTTTGACATTCGATCGAACTTTTTAACTTCGCGTAGAAAATATGTGAAAACCCAAAACAATGTTCAAACTACGAATAAGAAACACTCTGAATTGCTTATAGTGTAAGATTACATCACATGCAAAATTAGCAAAAACAAACAACACCTGAAACACCAAAACCCAGTCACTGGAACTCTGTGAAAATTTCAAGCATAACTGGCAGAAAGTGGCCGGCCCCAACATGCTTATGCTCGGCCATAATCTGAGCAAACCCCGTGAATTTTCTACTGTGTTCATGATATATCCCATATAACACTCTGTACTTTTTTAAAAAAAAATTTAACAACATTTTAAATTCGACAGAAACTTCTATTTCGTGTTTCAAGTTTCGGAGTATTTCGGTTTCGTAATCTTAACAAAATCCGTCTAAATTTCTAGCATGGCTCTGATACCACCGCAGGGTTGCCTAGCACGGCAGCAAGGTTTCAGGAGGTATCGTCCATGCCAAATTCAAATTTTTTGTCGTTCTAGCTAACCCTAACCCTAGAATCGTATACTAGAAATCTGACGGAATGAAATGCAAACACTTTACAAGTAAAGTGAGCAAGGAATACAACCTTTGTAGACCGGTCCTTCACTTCAATAGCTCTGTGTAGTAGTCCCTTCGCTGCGATCGTAAACTCTGGACTCTAAAGAGGCTCCCATGGAGAAATGAACAAGCTTGCTTGAAGTCTTCGAGGCCGAAGATGATCTACGTCGAGGAGACTCAAAACCCAAGCTACCTCTTCACTAGGTCAAGAACTTTGTGAAAAGAACACCCTATACTACCCAAGCAAGATGTAGGATGATGAAGTAGGAAATGGGCTCATTTAAGATTTTATTTTCTTACTCATTTTCACCATTTTTCATGAAGTTAGAGTGCTAGAGGATGGAGATGAAGAAAATAACTCAAGAAAATAAATCAAGTGGTGAATGGTAACCATGGGTAAGTTAGTATCATATACTAACTATTGTAGAGACTTAACCATAGCTAATTCTAATGGTTGGGTTAAAAAATATCTTAAGTAAAACAAAACTAGTGGCCTTCGTCAAAGTATCTTTAAGCTTCAAGCCATGACCAATTTCCAATTCATTTTGAATTACTTAAAATAAATAAAACCCTACATTAATGTAAGCATGGTGTAAGTCATACACACATCCAAGTTGCATGTATCATCAAGCATGACACAAACTATTGTACACTAATATATATCACATATATACTTAGTGCACAATCAAGTGAGAAAATCAATCTTAAGTAAGCTAATACTAGTCAATGTAAATTAATATATCAAATATATAATTACACATTAGATTATCAAATCAACACTTGATTTAATAATCCGGCTACATCTCATATAACCGACCAATATTATGTGTATCAACTTATCGAATCAACTCTTGATTCGATAACCCGGCTATATCACATATAACAGATTGACAACACAAATCGCGAGAATAGAATACGGTATCACATACAGTATTAATCTCGGTCCCGCACATATCACATATGTGCTCCTACTCCGTTTCGCTTGAGCCAGGAAACCTCTGTGTAGAACTCTAAAGACTCGTTAATACGCCGGCAGTAGGTGATGATCATGTCAAACAACCACAAGCCGCAAGCGGTCTGCTAAATGTAACGGCTACCCGGGTTCTGAGCGATCAGAAGATCAACAGGCAACCCTACTCATACTCCTGTGAATCCAATCAGTAACACTACCATACAGTCCGGTCTCTTCGTCTGATATGTCACATATCTCATCTAGGGGTGGTAAACGTCAGACCTCAGTAACTTGATAAGTCATGCCGATATGAGGCTCATAACGCGTCGAGAAACTACTAACAACACTTACTAGTAAATCTCAGAATCATCCCTGGCCAGGGACTTCCTGTTATAGCCAATCGTGCATAGCGCAACATCAAACCCCAATACCGAGAGAGACGGATCCCCTTCTATCGCTCATTGCCTCCATGTGACTCGGGACTGTACCCAATGTTAGTTATGTATATGCCCTAGAGGCCATTATTGTACATGTAATATATATTATAGTGGATGCTTGGATATATATAGAAAGGACTTTCTTACCCGATATGATAGTATGTTATCTGATTGCTCTTTATCTTAACGTGTAGACTTGTATCGGAACACTGTCTTGCTCTCACATGTTGATAAAGCCCTTAGGATATGTACTTGACTACTGGGACTGTGTTGCAGATCATTCTAGTGGGGCCAGGATAGTCTATGAGTACATCCTATAATTGTTCTTAGTCGAGGGTGTATCGAGATAGGGCATCGATACTCCAGAGTAGACTAGCGTATACGCATCTTGACCCATTTGATGGTCGATGGATGATCCCACATCCATTGGTGTTAGACATCAAAGATGGTATACGGGTGCTCAGTGGAGACTGGGTACACTGAACAGACTCGCCGAGAACTCCTAGATGGTATTATGCCTATCGTTAGATAGCAGTTCTCTGGTGACACTGGTACAGGTTAGTCTGTAGACTCGAGATCGTCATAGAGTCTTGTGTGATTCCCACCGTGTTTTGATTTCCACCTTACCACGTTAATGAGAACGTGCAAAACGGTGGTTTTTGGGTACAGTCCGGAATCAAATGGAGGCAATGAGCGATAGGAGGGGTTTCGTCTCTCCCGGTACTGGGGGTTGATGTTGCGCTGTGTTCGATTGGTTATAACTGGAAATCCCTAGCCAAGGCTAATACGGTGATCTACTGGTAAGTGTTATCAGTAGTTTCTCGACCCGTTATGAGGTTCATATCGACACGACTTATCGGTTACTGGAGTCTGACATTTACCACCCCAAGACTGGATATGTGACTAATCCTACGAAGAGACCGGACTGTACAGTAGTGTTACTGATTGGATTCACAGGTGTATGTACAGGCTTGCTTGTTGATCTTCTGGTCGCTCAATACCCCGGTGGCTGTTATATTTAGCTGACCGCTTGCAGCTTGTGGGTGTTTGATATGATCATCACCTACTGCCGGCGTATTGACGAGTCTTTAGAGTCCTACACAGAGGTTTCCTGGCTCAGGCGAAACGGAGTAGGAGCACATATGTAATATGTGCGGGGACCGAGATTAATACGATATGTGATACCGTATTCTATTCTCGCAATATGTGATATCGGCCGGGTATATGTGATATAGCCGGGTTATCGGATCAAGTGTTGATTTGATAAATTGATACATATTATATTAGTCGGTTATATGTAATATAGCCGGATTATTAAATCAAGTAATGATTTAATAATTTAATGTATAATTATATATGTGATATATTACATTACATTAACTAATATAAGCTCAATTAAGTAATTCTTCTTCTCATTTTGGATACATTGATATATATGTGATATATGTTAAATGTATTCTTTACTTTTGTTACTATATTATATATATGTGATATGTATAATTGTAACATGTTAGGTTATAAATGCAACTAGGGTTTATGAGAGTTAAACCATGCTAAGGTTAAGATTAGGGTTAATATTTATCATTAAGTAATTCAAATATTGTGGATATTTTTCATGGCTGAAGCTTGTAGAAGCTTGTAGTCTTCTTTGACTTTGTCCACTCTTTTTGTCTAGCTTAAGATATTTATCAACCATACCTTTAACCATAGCTAATGGTTAAGTCTCTACAAGGGTTAAGGTTGATATACTTGACCCATGGTTGCATTTCTAACCATACAACAATAATTCATCACTTACTTCTTCTTCTTCTTCTTCATTGAAAAAAAAGCTTACTAGTTTTTTCTAAGTGATGAAATAAAGTGAGAAAAAGAAAACTAAAGAGAGAGAAATTCCTACTTCATCATCCTCTTCTATACTAGCCATATAGATTAGTGTGTTAGCTTCACTAATTCTACATTAGTGAAGAGATAGCTTGAGTTCGTGTTTCCTCGAAGTAGATCGTCTTGGATTTCGAAGACTTCAAGCAAGATGCATCATTCACCTCATAGAGCCTCTCTAGAGTCCTGGAGCTTGATGATCGCAGCGAAGGGATCACAACTCGGAGCTCATGAAGTGAAGGAACGGACTACAAAGGTTGTAATCCCTCACTCATAGATGTAAAGGTGTTTACATGCAAAGTTAACCCTAATTCTCTAGTTAAGATCTTGGTTAGGGTTTCATAGCACCCCAAAATTTTATAAAATGGCATGTGTGATGCCTTGCTAAACCTTGTTGTCGTGCTATACAACCCTACAGTGGTATCAGAGACAAGCTAGAGCATTAGGCGCTGTCTAGACGAAGTTAGAATTCCGATCGAACCCCAAAAACCCGAAACGGACCCCCTTTTTGGAAATTTTTCAAAAATTTGGATTTTTCCATGTTAAAAATACTCCGAAAATTATGCAGGGAATTCTATGGACACACCTGAAGAACGAAACCCTAACTCGTCTAAGTGACCGCGGATCCGCGGCCAAAACCTGGTTTTGGCCGCTGATCCGCAGCGCCACTTAAGAGGCTTGGGTCGGCCCTTTAGCTATTGGTCCGTAGGTACTGTGGTATGTCTCTGGTTAATTTTAACTGTGCTCAATGTTGAGCTCTCTGGGTATTTTTGGGGATTCGTTGAATCGATCGAATTGTCTAACTTTGCCTAGTTATCTATGATGATTATGTGTTGTTGTGATATGTTATATTGGATCGTCGTGTTTTGAATAGCCGGGGGTTTTATGTGAGATGAGAGTTTTTATTTTCATTCATGTAAAATTCATTGTATGTAATATTCTTTTATTGGGGCACTTCCGGGTTGAGGATGATGTCACCATTGTATATTATTTACTTTTTCGCATAAGGATAGACCCAAGGAAGGGAGCATAAGTAACCGGGTTCTAGGATCCAGTGGGAGACCATCTCGAGTAGTCGAGACCGGGTCTCCTAACCCTAGAATTGGGAGGGTTACTTGCCACTCTCGTAGGGGTCTAGGGATGTGGGTTTGGCTATTCATCGCGACCGTGGAATCCGTGTTTTATTGTAAATCCCCGTTTCCATCAATGAAAATCTTTTCTATATTTTCCTTTTTCCTTTCCTCGTAATTTTGTAGGAAATTAGTTGCTAGGTTATCGTATTTAAATCTTTCTAAACCATTTTAAATCCAACCCCAGCCCAAAACTAAAACCAAAAATATATTATTATAAACACCCCAGCCCAAACACCAAAGAAAATAAATAATCCCAGCCCCATTTCCTTCGTCCAGCCCAACTCCAAGCCCCACGAATATTTTTCCAAAGCCTGTTTCCCTTTTTCCATCCCACAGCCCAAACAAATAAAAAATTAAATTAGGAGATTAATTAAAACCTTTCCCCTGCCGGCCCAGCCCAGCTGCCCACACTCCTTACCCTAACGCCCTAACCCGAGCCCGCTCCCGCCTAACCAAACCTGACCCGCTTCACTACCCCACTCCTTCTTCCCCAACGTCCAAACTTTCACTCTCTTTTTTTTCTGCGTGAGACTTCACTGCCCACGTCGCCCTCGCGCCCACGTCTCCGCGCCGTTGCCCCACGTCCCCGCGACCTCGACCACGACTCTCTCGAGTTCCTCAAACTCTAACTCTTCGCCCCCTCTCACTCTTCAACTCCTTCTCAAATCTATCTCTCTCGAAAACTCTCAGAAACCCACTGCCAACTTCACCGCTCAACCTTCACCACGAAAATGACTAAAACCCCTCACCCTTCCTCCCTCGCTCTCTTCTCTCCACCAACAGAGCCCCCTATCCTACCCCACTCCCTTCAACCACCGAGCCCAGCCCTACACCCATCTCGACCACTGATTAGTCGAAAATATTGTATATTTTAGCCGGCAATTTCCTCATCATTTGCATTCATATAGAAGTGTTCGGCATTCATATTTCACATATTAGCAAAACTGTCGCAAAATATAAGATTGCATGTATTAGACTCTGAAACCGACACTATAAAGGAAATTGACCATATTTCATGGTATCACATCATCCCTACATTTGCGCAACACTTGTTTTTAGATCTGTGCAAAAAAATCCAGAAGAAAGGACAAAATGTATATGGTACCGATCAAACATGACGCCGACTCAATGATTTCAATTCTTGTATCAATACAAAGGGACAAATAAAATTCAACATATCAGATAAAGCCCAAAATGGCATTCCAAGACCACACCAGAGAGACCATAGCCCAAGCTTCCAACATGGCCGCGGAACCGCGGCCGGAGCTTGCTTGCGCCGCGGTTCCGCGGTGGTATTGCCCCTTCATCACCTCAATTTTGGTGCACAATGTCAATCTCAGCTCCCACACTTCAGAAAACCTATGCAAATTCTAGAAGACTCCAGAGACTTCTGCCAGATCAGCAAGCTTTGGGATCAACACTAAACTAGCCTATCATTCTAGAAACTTCTTCCTAAACCCTAGCTTAAACCCTAAGCTAAGCCTAACAAACTCTTTCTAGAAGTCTTTCAACAAACTTTTGGAGGGAACTCAAAGGCTTAGGGTTTGGGGCGCTCTATAAATAAGACCCTAGGCTCACTTGTAAATCATCTTGGAACCTTGGAAAAATCAATCCATTAGTTCATTTTTAGAGCCATTCTATCTCTTTCTTCATCTTCTTCTTCTTCCACAAGTCTAGTGAGAGGATTTGTGTGAAACCCTAACCCTAATTCCAATCAAAAGCCAAGATCCCGAGTACCCATCAAGCAAGAAGCCTTGCAACCTTTTATGAGCCGAGCCGATATTCAACAGAGCAAGTGGTCCGAGCCGATCCGCGACTCACGGAGCTGAGCGACGCCAATTCAACAATTTAGTTCTTCCTCTTGTAGTTCTTGAGCGACTGTAATCAAATTGTTGATATAAATAAAAGGTGATATTCTTTTATCTTGTTTTCTTTAAATTCTCGCATCATGATATCTTTTCAATTCTTGAATACTTTCTGTGTGATGATGTTTGAATAATACTCCGCTCGTCAAGGAGTCGAGACGATCAATAGAATGATGATGTAATATATCTTAAATCGATTCTTGAGTCCTACAAGTTTTGTAAACCCTAGCAAGTTCAAGAATCGACGACCCAATTCGTTGCGATGCTTTCTTGATTGATATCGCTCGAGATTGGGGAGTTCCGATCGTTTCTTGAAATTGTTAGAGGCTAGAATGCAAATGATATCAACGAAAGAACAAGGGTTAAACGATGAAACCCTAGTTTCATCAAGAAAGCCCTAACTCTCGTCGATCATCATCAATCTAGTATCAATCCTTCGAAGGACAAGAACACGAAATCTTGAAATTACATCACGTCTATAGATCCGATCGATTCCTACGAGCCTCATTTAGATTCTTGACATTTTGGATGGAAATATTATCGAAACCCAATTCTTGATTGATTATCAGTTTCTTGATTCTTTGATTAAACTCGTGACACCTGAATCAATTGATAAAATTCTTGAATCATGTTTTCTTTTCTTTTCGATTAACTTTTCGATTCAAACAAATTAAACATAGAAACGAATCGCACAATCCCTGTGGACGATCCGCACTTGCTAACGAAATCTACACGACTCCGTTATTGATTGCGGTCAAATCCAATTCTTTGGTTGTGATTTCTTTATACAATTTTCTAAATACCGATACAAGATACTGTTATCAATCAAATGAAACCGTTATCGGGAAACAATTGATTCGATACTTGCTTTTACATCCAATCGAGACAATATAAATCCATTCTAAATCAAATGGCGCCGTTGCCGGGGACTATTTGATTTGATACACACAATCGGA
The DNA here is from genome assembly GCA_030015575.1 of Agapanthus africanus. Taxonomy (NCBI): domain Eukaryota; kingdom Viridiplantae; phylum Streptophyta; class Magnoliopsida; order Asparagales; family Amaryllidaceae; genus Agapanthus; species Agapanthus africanus. The sequence goes on along the minus strand of JASDDO010000029.1, from coordinate 27,385,506 downwards.
AATTTATTAATAAATCAAAATGGCTCCGTTGCCGGAGATCGCGCGCTAATTCGTTTTATATCAAAGTTTGAATTGAAAGATTTATTTCATTGTGATTTTTGAGATCAAAATTCGTGCAAACCCTAAACGATTTGTTGTGGTTCATTGCAAGGAAATCTGGAGCTGTTTGGCAATTGAAGAAAATTTTTGGAAAATACCAGAGAGCAGAGGGAGTCTACAGAAGCTCCCTGAAGAATTTTGGTGGGGTGATCTCATCAAGAGACCGCGGAAGCGCGGCATAAGGCAGGATCTGCGGCGGAAACGCGGCAGGCTTGGGGGATCTCTGAAAATTTTTTGTTTCAGGTGACTTCTTACCTTCTCCTCTCTCCTCTTTTTAGCTCCAACCAACAATTTCTGCAGCCTTCTTTGCAAATAATCGCAGCGCCGCAAAAGCAAAATTAAATTTGTGCGTGATTTTGATTTCTTGGTTGTTTGCATTCTAATACGGATATTAAGGGGCACGGCCAAATCCAAATTAGGTGGGGATTTCATTAGCCTTCCTAGGCCTCGAAAACCACAAAACTTGCATCCGCATTGACCCACATTAACTAAAAGAAATCTAGAGAAGACTCTAAGGACTGTCGCGCTCAATTAGGACAAGAGAAGGCCGTGGGTAATTCATTGCTTATCCGCGTTTTCTTGTGGTGCCTAAGGCGAGTGTGTCTAAGGCTAGTGGTTTTTAATTAGGCCCACTTCTTACGTAGTGGAGTACCTTCCCACTTACCTGGCACTTATCCGGCCACAGGGGGACAAAGAGGCAGTGGCGGATTCTATCCTGCGACTTGCCTTTTGGCAGTTAGGAGCGGTCTAGAGCCGGACCTAGGTGACCACTAGATTCTAGGGATTGTGTGCTGCATTTGTTTTGTCGCATCATTTTTTTCAAAAATCCGTCCCTTTTTCAAAAGCAAGCACCGCATTCATTCATTTACCCCTAATTATAAGTCAACGCTGCCACTTGTACTAACCCTTTTTAGTGCAAGATAGGCTGGACACGGGATTCTAGTGCCCGTTTAATCCGCGTACTCTTTATCGACTCCGAAGTCGATATTTCTCCATTTACCTTTTCTTTACCTACTACCACACCCACTCCGATGGATCCGAATACATCAAACTTCTTTAACCCTAATCAGCCACCGTCCGTTGGTGCGCAGAATCCACCCCGCATCTCTCTCCAGGAGAGGTGCTACCCTATTCGAGGTCCTCTTTCGACCTGCTTATCCACACCACCAGCCAATGGGGATAACTTTGAGATTAAGCCCCAGTACATCAACCTTTTACCCAAATTCCACGGACTCGAGACTGAGGACGCTTACGTTTTCATTACCAAATTTGAAAACGTATGCGCAATGATGGGTACGTCACAACTTTCAGTGGATGCGATGCGTATACGACTTCTTCCATTTACTTTGTGCGATATAGCCGAGAAGTGGCTATATAACACTACCGCACACTCTATTACGAATTGGGAAGAATTCGTAGCGGCATTCCTTAAGAAATTTTACCCAATCCAAAAGACAGCTCGAATCCGTAGCGAACTGAATCAATTTGCCCAGCTCCGTGCTGAACCATTTTCAAAATGCTTTGAACGTTTCAAGGATCTTTTGGTTCAGTGTCCTCATCACGGCATCCCGAGATGGGAGCTTTGCCGAATCATTTATGAGGGCATTAACCCAAGCACTAAACAGAGCCTTGAAAACATGTGTCAAGGCACTTTTATGACCAAAGATGATGGGGAAGCTTGGAAATATTTAGAAGAGTTCGCTGAAAAATCACTACAGTGGGAGAGTGGAACCCAACCATTGAATAGGGATGGCGTACACCAAATAGATGTGTCCATAGGCGTTCGAGCTGAGATGGCAGCAATGCAAAAGAAGCTCGACGCTATGGAACACAAATTTGCAGCAGCCTCCCTAAACCCAGTGTCGCTCCCCAAAACTGTTTGTGGGTGCTGTTCTGATCCGTCTCATTTAACGGAAGAATGTCTATTAAACTCTGCGTTTCAAGGTCACGAGCATTCTAATGCCGCATTCCAACGACCTAGAAATGATCCTTATTCTTCCACGTACAATCAGGGTTGGAGGAATCACCCGAATTTCGCTTGGAACCAAAACCAATCTCAAAACACGATTCCAAACACGAATAATTTTCAAAGGGCTCTTCCTCCACCACAACAGCAACCCCTTCAACTCACTCAGCACCCCTATCAGTCACAAAATTTCCAAAACCAGGGCAACACTCCTGCACAGTCTAATCCTATGCAGTCATGTTCTGACGAGTTCTCTCAATTCACTCAGACCATGAAATCACTTTTATCAAATTTCATAGAGGTTTCGACTGAGGTTAGATCTTCCGTCAGCGAGATAAAGAAAAACTCAGCGCCCCAAGCTGAGAGTATCAGATCGATGGAAGCTGAAATTGCACGCCTCAAAGCCGAAATGAGTGCGAGAGAAAAAGGGAAACTTCCCTATCAACCCCTACAGAATCCTGGGCATTACAATGTAAATGCCGTCACAACGTTGAAATCGGGAAGAGTGCTGAACAATCATGTCGGGGAAGGTATTGATGATACTGAAAATCATATCAACACCCCGGTTGAGACCTTTCCACACACACACACTTCTCCTTCTGATCCTTCTTCTTCTACCATACCATCTTCTCGAGAGCCTATTCTCCATTTCCCACTAGGCTCGACACCTTCCCCCAACCCTTATAGTTCTCCACAGACGGTCCCCACACCTCTTTTGGGACAACGTCTACCCCCTCTTCCTTCTCCTGTGATGGACCCTGCGCTTATTACGAAAGCTCCTTACCCGAACCGGTTAAGGGCTAATAGAACGAGTCCTCATATGGAGAAAATTTTGGAAATGTTCAAACAGGTTAACATCAATATCCCTCTCCTAGATGCGATTCAACAAGTCCCCGCTTATGCGAAAATTCTTAAGGACTTGTGCACTAGGAAGAGGAAGACTCAAGTGCCGAAGAAGGTCTTCATGTCTAATAATATTAGCACTGCTTTTATACCCCAGCTTCCAAAGAAAAGAAAGGACCCAGGATGTCCTACAATATCGAATTCGATTGGGGGTAAAAACATAAATCGTGCTCTTTTAGACCTTGGCGCAAGTGGTAACCTGCTCCCTTATTCTGTCTATGAGCAATTAGGGATTGGAGAGCTGAAACCTGCTCACTGCACTCTCCAGATGGCAGACCGATCTATCACCAAACCAAGGGGTGAATTAGAGGATGTATTGATAAAGGTCGGGGAATTTGTTTTCCCTGTAGACTTCATTGTGCTCGACACACATCCTGTAGCAAACCCCCGGGGCCAAATTCCGGTGATTCTGGGTCGTCCTTTCCTTGCCACTTCCAACGCTGTTATAAATTGTAGAAATGGTTCAATGAATTTATCATTTGGAAATATGACCATTGAACTAAATATCTACAAAGTTGGAAGTCAGCCATCAGAACCCTCTGCTCATATTTTAGATGTGTGCTCTGTCCATGAGATCGCTCCCGATAGTTGTGGAGCTGAGGAACTTTGCTTTACTGATCTCGATGACATTACCACATCTCTGTTTGATCTTACACATGATCTTAGTGAGGACACTTTACCTACATTTGAGTCCTGCACTCCTGACTTTTCTCAACCCGAGTCTGTATCCTTCACAGGCTCTGAGCTTCTGTGTAAATCCAAAAATCACTCAATGATCCCTCCTTCTATCATTTCTCCGCCTGAGTTAGATCTCAAAATTTTACCTTCTCACCTTAAATATGCATATCTAGGTGAGAATGAGTCTTTACCGGTTATCATTTCCGCTTCTCTAGCATCAGAGCAAGAGAATGCACTTTTATCGGTATTGAGATCTAACAAAGAGGCGTTTGGTTGGAGTATGGCGGACATCAAAGGGATTAGTCCCTTGATAGTTGAACATCATATACATGTGATGGATGATGCCAGACCGACCCGAGAACCACAGAGACGGTTGAATCCCGTCATGAAGGAAGCGGTCATGAAAGAGATCGTCAAATGCTTAGATAATGGTATTATATACCCCATCTCCGATAGCCAGTGGGTGAGTCCTATATATGTCGTTCCTAAGAAATCTGGCATCACTGTTATAACCAATGAGGCAAATGAGTTGATTCAGACACGCGCCCAAACTGGGTGGCGTGTATGTATTGATTATAGAAAACTCAATGCTGCCACGAGGAAAGACCACTTTCCTCTACCATTCATTGATCAGATGCTGGAACACTTAGCGGGACGAGAGTATTATTGTTTTATGGACGGATACTCAGGCTATAATCAGGTCCTCATCGCCAAAAAGGATCAAGATAGAACCACTTTTACTTGTCCTTTTGGTACCTTTGCTTACAGTCGCATGCCCTTTGGGTTATGCAATGCTCCCGCTACCTTTCAGCGGTGTATGATGGGGATATTCTCTGATATGGTAGAGAATTTTCTGGAGATCTTTATGGATGATTTCTCGATTTTTGGAGACTCTTTTTCTGATTGCCTAGCGAATCTTGACGTTGTTCTTACTCGTTGCAAAGAGAAGAACTTGACTTTGAACTGGGAAAAATGCCATTTTATGGTCCAAGAAGAAATAGTACTTGGACATGTAATTTCACAGAAAGGTATTGAGGTTGACAGAGCTAAGATAGATGTCATTCAAAACCTACCTCATCCCAAAAGCATCAAAGATATTCGATCTTTCCTTGGCCATGCGGGCTTTTATAGGAGATTCATTAAGGACTTTAGCAAAATTGCTAGACCTTTAACTCTTCTCCTGGCCAAGGATACGACCTTCCATTTTGACTCGGACTGCGAGACAGCTTTCGACTCACTTAAACACTCACTCACTTCAGCCCCCGTTTTATCATCACCAAACTGGGACTACCCCTTTGAGCTGATGTGTGACGCATCTGACTTTGCAGTAGGTGCAGTCTTAGGACAGCACATCAAAAAGATGCCACACGTGATATACTATGCAAGTAAGACCCTGAATGATGCGCAAATCAATTATACAACCACAGAAAAACAACTCTTAGCGGTTGTATTTGCATTAGAAAAATTCAGGCCTTACTTAATTGGCTCACCTATAGTTGTGTATACTGACCATTCCGCTTTAAAACATCTTCTGGCAAAGAAAGATGCAAAAGGTCGACTAATACATTGGATCCTTCTGTTACAAGAATTCGATCTTGTTATCAAAGATAATAAAGGATGTGAAAACGTGGTAGCTGACCATCTTTCACGCATCATTTCTTCCCCTGTGACCCTGCCGATCAATGATTCATTCCCTGATGAACAACTCTTGAGCATATCCGCTGAACCATGGTTCAGGGATATTGTGAACTATCATGCCATGGGACTTATACCGAGCGCTTGGTCAAAACAGTTTTCTATCCCAAGTAAAACACTTTTACTGGGACGAGCCCTATTTGTTTAAATATTGTCCTGATCAGATCATTCGCCGGTGTGTCCCGAATGAAGAGTTCAAGAGTGTTCTTTCATTTTGTCATGATCAAGCCTGTGGGAGTCTCTTTGGTCCTAGAAAAACAGCGGAAAAGGTTTTGCAATGTCGATTTTATTGGCCTACCTTATTCAAGGACGCATTTGACTATTGCAAAACCTGTACACAATGTCAGTACACGGGTAGAATATCCCAGAGAAATGAAATGCCTCAGCAACCCATCTTGGTTGTTGAAATATTTGATGTTTGGGGCATTGATTTTATGTGCCCCTTTCCCAACTCCTTTGGGAATTTGTACATATTACTGGCGGTTGATTATGTCTCAAAGTGGGTAGAAGCCATTCCATGTCGCACTAATGATAAGAAAGTTGTCATTAAGTTCTTGAAAGAGAATATCTTTTCGCGATTTGGACACCCACGCGCTATTATTAGTGATAATGGGACACATTTCTGCAACAGGTCTTTCGAGACTCTGATGCGAAAATACTCAATCAACCACCGACTTTCTACACCCTATCATCCCCAAACAAGCGGGCAGGCTGAAATCTCAAACAGACAAATCAAACTTATCCTGGAGAAAACTGTTGCTAAAAATAGAAAAGTCTGGTCGACCAAACTGATGGATGCTCTTTGGGCATTCAGAACTGCATTTAAAACCGACCTAGGAATGTCTCCATATAGGATAGTGTTTGGAAAACCATGTCATTTACCCGTCGAGATAGAGCATAAAGCATTGTGGGCTATAAAAGAAATAAATTTTGATCTAAACCTTGCTTGCACCTTTCGGAAGCTGCAACTTAATGAGCTAAGCGAACTCCGCGATGAAGCTTATGATAACGCTGTAATCACAAAGAATAAGACTAAGGTTTTCCACGATGAAAACATTTTGAGGAAAACATTTTCACCTGGTCAACAAGTCCTTCTTTATGATTCACGATTACACCTTCACGCAGGTAAGCTCCGATCTCGATGGAAGGGACCTTTTGTTGTGCGGTCTGTATACCCGCACGGGGCAGTAGAAGTAGAAAATGTTAAAAACGGCATATTTTTCAAAGTAAATGGACATAGACTAAAGCCGTATTTTTCCACTGACCCCACGGAGGAGCTCTTGTTCTTACAAGAGCCAGTTTATTTTGATTAAAATTCCTCCGTCTCACCTTCATATCCATTATATCATTGCATCATCTTTTGAATGGAGGTGAGTGAAAAGAGTAAGTTTGGGGGAAGTTCTTCACTTATATATTTTGCCCCCACTAATAATCCCCCCCAGGCTTACAGTTTTTGTAGGTATAGCGGTTGACAACAGTGAGGACACTGTTGAAAACAAGTTTGGGGGAGGTTTGTGCTTATTTTTGCATCATTTGCATAAGCACAAAACATTTCTTTAAAAATCTATAAAAATTGAAAAAATTTCAAAACCAATAAAAATTTGAAAAAATTTCAAGTATAAAAATAATTTTAATATTTACACTTTTTTTGTACATAAATAAGATAATGAAAGATTAGATAGTGAAAAATTACATCCATGAGATTAGAAAAATTTAAGAAAACTAAGAAAATTAGAAGTTTTCTTATACGAACTAGTTACAAGTAGTTATGAGCCGTTGTCCCAAGGGTTAGTAAGATGAAGGACGTCACTAATCTGAGGATAAAAATAAGTCTGAAAAATAGTTTCTATTCTGGAAGCCAAACATTTTGAACGTTGCTACCCTGCTATTCGCACTTACACACGTCTTAAAGCCTGGGATAGTAGAGGATACCTTGAAATGCTCTTGTCTTAAAGCCAAAAGTATGAAGGAAATAAAAAGAAAAAAAAATGAAAAATATAAAGTGGTGAGAAAAAAAATGAACACTGGTTTTGTTATCACTGAGGGCAATAAAAATGTATAGCGAGGGTGCTTCTTCACCTAGTGCCCTAAGGCCAACTGGTCTGGGAGTCACTGCTATGCCTCAGGTGGTGCAAGACGAGGAAAATACACCAAGTAAGCAAGGACAGGAGTAATCGGTCGGTTAGTACCTCAAGAAGTATTAACGGTCGCATGAAAGTGTGTGAGCAATCTCATCTAAATATTCATTAATTAAAAAGTACTGAGGCTGATGGGCAAGAGTATGATAGCTTGAATTGAATTCTCCGGGTGTAGGGATGTCTTTACACACACGCAGGGTTATATGATCGATGTTTGGACGACAGATAGGAATGAAGAATAAGATGATGTTTTATTGAGGGAGGACGTGATTCTAACATCTTTTCATGACCATTAAGATAGGGCTCATGACAACCGAAAAGCTAGCTTAGTTGGAAACCCTAATTTTCAAAGCTTTTCTTTTACAATTCTTTTCTTTAAATGTAATATTCATGATCTTTCTTTTATTATGGGATTTTGTGAGTGCAATCCGCTGAAAACCCTCAGGAGACAACACTCCTCCTACTAGGGACACCTAGAGCTTTAAAGACTTGTTGCACGTGCTCAGTGCAATCGTGTTGCCTACGAAAGTGTGCTAGTTAGTTTTTCTCTTTCTTTATTTTCTCCTTCTCTTTTTAATAAAACAGTTCGCTCGAGATGATCGAAATTAAGTTTGGGGGAATTTGATTAGTCGAAAATATTGTATATTTTAGCCGGCAATTTCCTCATCATTTGCATTCATATAGAAGTGTTCGGCATTCATATTTCACATATTAGCAAAACTGTCGCAAAATATCAGATTGCATGTATTAGACTCTGAAACCGACACTATAAAGGAAATTGACCACATTTCATGGCATCGCATCATCCCTACATTTGCACAACACTTGTTTTGAGATCTGTGCAGGAAAATCCAGAAGAAAGGCCAAAATGTACATGGTACCGATCAAACATGACGCCAACTCAATGATTTCAATTCTTGTATCAATACAAAGGGACAAATAAAATTCAACATATCAGATAAAGCCCAAAATGGCATTCCAAGACCACACCAGAGAGACCATAGCCCAAGCTTCCAACATGGCCGCGGAACCGCGGCCGGAGCTTGCTTGCGCTGCGGTTCCGCGGTGGTATTGCCCCTTCATCACCTCAATTTTGGTGCACAATGTCAATCTCAGCTCCCACACTTCAGAAAACCTATGCAAATTCCAGAAGACTCCAGAGACTTCTGCCAGATCAGCAAGCTTTGGGATCAACACTAAACTAGCCTATCATTCTAGAAACTTCTTCCTAAACCCTAGCTTAAACCCTAAGCTAAGCCTAACAAACTCTTTCTAGAAGTCTTTCAACAAACTTTTGGAGGGAACTCAAAGGCTTAGGGTTTGGGGTGCTCTATAAATAAGACCCTAGGCTCACTTGTAAATCATCTTGGAACCTTGGAAAAATCAATCCATTAGTTCATTTTTAGAGCCATTCTATCTCTTTCTTCATCTTCTTCTTCTTCCATAAGTCTAGTGAGAGGATTTGTGTGAAACCCTAACCCTAATTCCAATCAAAAGCCAAGATCCCGAGTACCCATCAAGCAAGAAGCCTTGCAACCTTTTATGAGCCGAGCCGATCTTCAACAGAGCAAGTGGTCCGAGCCGATCCGCGACTCACGGAGCCGAGCGACGCCAATTCAACAATTTAGTTCTTCCTCTTGTAGTTCTTGAGCGACTGTAATCAAATTGTTGATATAAATAAAAGGTGATATTCTTTTATCTTGTTTTCTTTAAATTCTCGCATCATGATATCTTTTCAATTCTTGAATACTTTCTGTGGGATGATGTTTGAGTAATACTCCGCTCGTCAAGGAGTCGAGACGATCAATAGAATGATAATGTAATATATCTTAAATCGATTCTTGAGTCCTACGAGTTTTGTAAACCCTAGCAAGTTCAAGAATCGACGACCCAATTCGTTGCGATGCTTTCTTGATTGATATCGCTCGAGATTGGGGAGTTACGATCGTTTCTTGAAATTGTTAGAGGCTAGAATGCAAATGATATCAACGAAAGAACAAGGGTTAAACGATGAAACCCTAGTTTCATCAGGAAAGCCCTAACTCTCGTCGATCATCATTAATCTAGTATCAATCCTTCGAAGGACAAGAACACGAAATCTTGAAATTACATCACGTCTATAGATCCGATCGATTCCTACGAGCCTCATTTAGATTCTTGACATTTTGGCTGGAAATATTATCGAAACCCAATTCTTGATTGATTATCAGTTTCTTGATTCTTGATTAAACTCGTGACACCTGAATCAATTGATAAAATTCTTGAATCATGTTTTCTTTTCTTTTCGATTAACTTTTCGATTCAAACAAATTAAACATAGAAACGAATCACACAATCCCTGTGGACGATCCGCACTTGCTAACGAAATCTACACGACACCGTTATTGATTGCGGTCAAATCTAATTCTTTGGTTGTGATTTCATTATACAATTTTCTAAATACCGATACAAGATACTGTTATCAATCAAATGAAACCGTTATCGGGAAACAATTGATTCGATACTTGCTTTTACATCCAATCGAGAAAATATAAATCCATTCTAAATCAAATGGCGCCGTTGCCGGGGACTATTTGATTTGATACACACAATCGGAAATTTATTAATAAATCAGCCACCACCTGCACCTCGACGCCGGTGAGCCCCCACTTCCCTGAACCACCGTCGACCTCTGCACCCTCTACATCTCCCTCACCTCCTCCAAAACCCACACCCGAGCCCCATGGCTCTCTCTCTCTCTCTCTAAACCCTCACTGTGAGCTCCAAACACCCACCGCTGCCCGCCGCCGGAGAGACCCCGCCGACCATCGTCGACTCTAGCACATCTCTGGAGATCCGCAGCACCACACTCCGCCTCCGGTGGTCGCGAGACATCTCCAGACAACTCCGACGACGAAACCGAAACGCGAGCCGAGGCCGTGAACCCTAGCCGATCCGTTCGTCGCGCGTTCATGCCGTTGTCGCTGCCGGGCATCGCCAAAACATCTCCAGGTAAGTACCCTACTTGCTACATGCTAGATTATTTCCGTTACAAATCAAAACCGTATTAATTCCATATTTGCGATTCATGAAAACTTAAATGACATAAGTGTTTGATGCAAGATCCAAATGATAACCTTCATTTAATTTGACGGAACTCGATTGCATATTTTGACCCGTGTGGCAATGAGCACTGTGCAGAAATTTTACTGGAAAATACAATTGTTAATGGCCTAAACGAACACCCCCAATTACACCCACAAAAACTGGGAATTTCCCGCACCTGAAATTTGTTAAAACCACAATTAATTGTGTACATATTGAAATGATGCGTTCGAGGGCTCAAATCGAAGACGACTCGACGACTTGTAACCCTATGCAAGTTCTTACTTGTTTCTGTACTGAAATTATGACGAGAATTGGTCCGGAGAGCGGCTCTGGACTGCAGTCCAGAGCAGCTCTGGTGGTTGTTTTATGTCTCATGATGCTTACCCCTTCACTGCCTGAATTTGTTTGTTGCGGAACCCTGCATTTTATTGAATATAAATCTGTTATCCAAATAACGCAAGTGATTTCACCCCGTTATATCGTCGTTTATTATTTAAACTGCAATTTAAAAGATCAGGACGCAAAGCAGTCCCAAACAAAACAGAATTGATATACTAGTGTTGAACAGTGCATAACATCTGAAGTACAGACGCGATTGAGAATCCGTCTATTGCGTTGAAAACCCTACTGAAAACCCTTTATTTCATTCAACTGTGGCGTCGCTAAACTCTGATCCCAACTGGGTGAAAATTATGCCGTGAAACGGACGTTCAGTTCAGAAACTGAATTTCCTGCAGCGAGCACTTAAATTGAAACGGCTGTAACTTGAATACCAGAAATCCGATTCTACTGAAACCAATTTTGCTGAACTTCTAACAGAGTGTGATTGTTACCGTATTTGTATCATTTCATTGAATTCTGAACATATGAATTACTGCAATTTTTGTAAGCTTATGACGTGCATATTGGTTCATATCACGCATGACTTGTTAACCGCATAAATGTACATACCTTACCCAACTGCCATATACCTAGTGATAGTGCGCGTTATTATTCAGTGGACATTGCATTATCATGCGTGAATGATATTGGTTTAGGAGTGTCAAGTACGCCAATGGAAAAGTGAATGATTCGTGACAGTGATTAATACAGTGAACAGTGACAAAACCATACTATTGGTGCATACTTGTACACGACTAAATCATAATCATCAATAGTGTAAACCTGGGGAAAAGGGGGAAATCGAAGTGGAAAGAGTATCGTATTTAGCGGGACCGTGTTTTAGAGGATGATCATTCGAACAATGATTCTTATATATACTAGGTAGGATCTAGCGATCCGGCTGACAGGGTTATGTCCCGGGCGAGTGGGCCGTTGTCTCGGGTATGTACGAGACTCCTATTAAATATGATCCTCCTTTCCACTATACGATTTCAAACATGATTTAGAGACTGATAGAGACACAGATCATACTTTGCATCATTTAGTGACATAGTGATTACCCGCATTTTACTTGCACTGTTATTACCTTATTTACCTGTTTCATGTCATTATTATAATCTTGCTATTACGTCGCTCTGACGACCTGAGTATGCATGCTCAGACCTCGAGGAAGAACCAGCGCAGGAGTCGGATTCACCTTTCGAGCTGACGGGGATCTAGTGTGGAGTACCCTTTTCTTCGTTTCTGTTTTCCCTAGCGATCTTGTATTCAAACTCGGTTAGTAGTTCTTTCCTGTTTATTTGTGAATTGTGAACAATGAAAATTCGATGTAATAATTTAGTGATGTATTTCGTTTACTGCTGTGCTTTATTTACTGATTACCATGTAATGCTAGAAGCCGAAGTGTGACTACGGAGGGATTATTCCTTGACCGTAGGAACATGGCTGGCCTAGTCATCCCTCGATTTCCGTATTTTGGGAAGCGGGGCGTGACATAGTTTTGTTGGCATCAGAGCAGTGTTTAGTAACAAGGGATAACATTAACTACCCTGTATTATATTATTTTCGCTTCACTATTCCTGATTTTCATCCTTGAATCTAATCATACCCGTTTGAATCTTCCAGCGATATGACGTCCCCGAACGGCCACTCCTCGGACTCAAGTTCTCAGGATCGCACGGAAAGAATACTTAGTGCACTAACCTCTCTTCCAGAAGCTCAGGAGAGGAAAACGGACTTACGCGCCGAGGGACTCAGGGCTATTACCGCTGCAGGGGGACCCTCCGCACTCATTACCGCCCCTGAAAGAACTACTCCACCAGCTTACTCTGCCAGGGCTGGCACCGTATCAGATTTTCAGAGGTTGCATCCAGCTGCATTCACAGGGCTAGTTGAGCCACTCGAGGCCGAGCAATGGCTAGTGAACATGGAGAACTTACTGACGGCCGCCAGGGTACCAGATGAAGATAGGGTGAATGTGATGAAGATCCAATTGGAAGATGAAGCCCGTACATGGTGGTCAGTGGAAGAAAGCAGGATGGACAGGCCGATCGAATGGAGCAAGTTCAAGGAGTGCTTCTTGGACCATTATTTCTCTTCCACCGCCAAGGCAGAGATGGAAGAAATATTCATTCTACTGAAGCAGAATGGCCGCCCCGTGGACGTATATGCGACAGAGTTCAACCGTCTGAGCGGATTTGCTCCATACATGGTTGCTTCAGAGGCCACCAGGGCCAGACGCTTCTTGCAGGGACTTGATTTCGAGCTGCAGCAGTTGATCGCGTCACTGGAGTTGCAGACTTTTGCACGGGTACTCAACGCGGTGAGAATTCAGGAGAAATTGATCAACAAGTTCAGGAAGCCCCCAGTCGTTCCAGCACGTACCCATGCACCGACTCAAGGAGTCATACCAGTTCACAGGCTTGGAACGACTCAGATGAAGCGCCTATTTGTGCCCCAGCATCGCCCCCAGAGACAGAATGTAGTTTGCGGCTACTGCAATAGAGATGGGCATACCCAGAATGACTGTCGTCGTGCCAAGGGACAGTGCTTGATTTGCGGATCCAGTCAGTACAGGATTAGCGGTTTCCCCGAGCGAGCAGAGATACAGAGAGGTTCTGGACCGCAGCAGCAGAGGCCACAGGAGCAGAGGCAACCCTTTACAGGTCACGGTCAATGACGGGCTTTCACCTTGACCGCCGAGCAGGCAGAGGCTTCAGGGGAAGTTGTCACAGGTACTCTACTCGTACATTCCTTGCCAGCTAGAGTACTATTTGATTCTGGAGCATCGCACTGTTTCATATCTGAGCACTTCATTGATACACACTCCATACCACATGAACCACTAACTAAGGGCTGGGAAATACATATGGGAAATGGTGTGATAGTTCTAGTCGAGAATGTAGATCATGTCCGGTTGTAGTGTGTGGCAGGGAATTCTATGCGAATTTCCTTTTGATCGGGACAGGCAGTTATGACGCAATTCTCGGGATGGATTGGATGAGTACCTTCCATGCAGTTATTGACTGCCGTGCAAGGAATGTGATCTTCCGCATTCCCAATCACCCGGAGTTTATTTTCGAAGGCGGAAGCAAATCTTTAGAGCCAGCCAAGTATAGGGCCAAGCCAAAAGCGCTGACAGCTATAGAGATTGATGAGGGCGTAGCCCCAGAGATTGTTCAAGACTTTCTGGACGTGTTTCCTGAAGATTTACCAGGTCTACCACCTCCACGCGTCTTGGAGTTCTCGATCGATTTGACTCCAGGTACGACACCAGTATTCAAGACTCCATACAGAATGGCACCGGTTGAGTTGGCAGAATTGAAGAAGCAAATTGAAGAGCTCCTGGAGAAGGGATTTATTTGGCCGAGTGTTTCACCGTGGGGTGCACCAGTTCTGTTAGTGAAGAAGAAGGATGAATCGCTGCGGATGTGTATAGATTATCGGGAGCTGAACAAATTCACAATAAAGAACAAGTACACAATCCCGCGCATCGACGACTTATTTGATCAGCTAAGTGGGGCCAAGGTATTTTCGAAGTTGGATCTCCGTTCTAGATATCATCAGATTAGAGTAGCAGCCGAGGATGTATGCAAGACAGCTTTCAGGACCCGATACGGACACTATGAGTTCCTCGTGATGTCGTTCAGCGTTACCTATGCTCCAGCGATATTCATGAACTTGATGAACATGGTGTTTGCAAAGTACTTGGACACGTTTGTCGTTGTATTTATCGACGACATACTTGTCTACTCGAAGACCCGGGAGGAGCATGTTGAGCATTTGCGCACGGTTCTACAAATTCTTCGGGAAGAGAAGCTGTATGCGAAATTGAGCAAGTGTGAATTCTGGCTCAACAAGGTTCAGTTCTTGGGATACATCGTTTAGGGCGAAAGCATCTCGGTGGACCCGGCAAAGATAGAATCTGTCAGAGATTGGACAACGCCGAAGTCAGTGGCCGAGATCAGAAACTTTCTGGGATTAGCAGGATATTATCGGAGGTTTGTCCAAGACTTCTCAAGAATCGCTGAACCGTTGACGAGGCTGACACGGAAGGATGCACCATTTGCGTGGACAGAGGAGTGTACTCTGGCTTTTGACACACTGAAGCAAACGTTAACCACGGCGCCTATTCTTACAGTACCAGATGATTCCGGTGGTTTGGTGATCACAGTGATGCCTCAGGGAAGGGATTAGGCTGTGTTCTGATGCAGCACGGCCGAGTGGTTGCTTATGCCTCTCGACAGTTAAGAAATCATGAGAAGAACTATCCTACGCACGACTTGGAGTTAGCTGCAGTGGTCTTTGAGTTGAAGATTTGGAGGCACTATCTATTGGGCGAGAAAGTGGAGGTGTACACGGATCATAAAAGCCTGAAGTACGTCTTAACTCAGAAGGAACTAAACATGAGGCAGCGCCGATGGCTAGAGCTGATGGCGGATTATGACTTGGACCTTCAGTATCACCCGGGGAAAGTAAATGTTGTACCAGATGCTCTCAGTCGCAAGCTAGCGGTCATGATGTTGACCAATCAAAGGAGCATTATTGAGGACTTTCAGAAACTCGAGCTTGAAGTCGTCACACCGAGAGCACTCATTCAATTTTGGCAACTACAGGTTCAGTCTTCCCTTATAGATCGCATCAAGGCTGCACAAGCGGTTGATCCTCGATTGCAAAAGTTCAGAGCGCAAGTAGAAGCCGGGCTGAGAACGGACTTAATCATACATGAAGACGGCTCTCTGAGATTCGGTAGCAGACTCTGCGTACCCAAAGGAGATGTTCGAGAAGAAGTACTGACTGAGGCGCATAGTTCGGCTTATTCTGTGCATCCAGGAGGTACGAAGATGTATCGAGACCTAAAGCAGCATTTTTGGTGGAACGGAATAAAGCGGGAAATTACGAGGTTCGTATCCAGGTGCTTGGTATGCCAACAGGTGAAGGCGGAATATCAGAGGATAGCGAGATTGTTGCAACCACTTCCGATACCAGAATGGTAGTGGGAGCACATTACTATGGATTTCGTAACGGCCTTACCACGGAGCCCTAGAGGCAACAACGCCATTTGGGTTATCATCGACCGTCTCACGAAAGCTGCACACATCCTACCTTTCTGAGTGGCACAGTCAACAGAGTCACTGGCAGAGAGATACATACAGGAGATAGTGCGACTTTACGGTGTTCCAGTCAGCATTGTGTCAGATCGAGACACCAGATTCGTGTCGCACTTTTGGAGGAGCATACAGGAGAGTTTGGGTACCCGCCTCAAGTTCAGCACAGCTTATCACCCGCAGACGGACGGACAATCCGAGCGTACGATTCAGACGCTCGAGGATATGTTGAGGGCCTGCATGTTGGATTTTCAGGGTTCCTGGGAAGATCATCTGCATCTAGTCGAGTTTTCTTATAATAACAGTTATGAGGCTAGCATCCAGATGGCTCCTTTCGAAGCACTTTACGGGCGGAAGTGTCGATCTCCAGTGTGTTGGGATGATGTGGGAAAGCGAAGATTACTGGGTCCCGAGCTCATTGTTCAGACAGTCGACAAGGTCCAAATGATCAGACAGCGTATTAAGACGACTCAGGATTGACAGAAGAGTTGGGCAGATACCAGCAGGAGGGCACTAGAATTTGAAGTCGGAGATCACGTGTTCCTGAAGATTTCCCATACCCGTGGAGTTATCAGGTTCGGAGGTCGGGGAAAGCTCAGTCCCCGTTTCATCGGACCTTTTGAGGTGCTAGAGCGAGTAGGAGAGGTAGCCTATCGACTCGCCTTGCCTCCATCATTAGCCGGTATGCACAATACCTTCCACGTGTCTCAGTTACGGCGTTACGTTCGGGATGAGAGCCATGTTCTGGACTATTCAGAGTTAGCTTTAGGTACTGACCTATCATACGAGGAGCAACCCACCACCATCCTCGACCGCAGAGAGAAAGTGCTGAAGAACAAGGTCATTCCGTTAGTCCGAGTGTCTTGGGGCGGTCGTTCCCCTGGAGAATCCACCTGGGAGCGGGAGGAAGATATCCGTGCACGTTTTCCACATCTTTCTGTTTAGTACTTTTGTTTCTTTGTATCCCTGTTAAATTTCGAGGACGAAATTTTTTGTAAGGGGGGTAGGATGTAAATCCCCGTTTCCATCAATGAAAATCTTTTCTATATTTTCCCTTTTCCTTTCCCCGTAATTTTGTAGGAAATTAGTTGCTAGGTTGTCGTATTTAAATCTTTCTAAACCTTTTTAAATCCAACCCCAGCCCAAAACTAAAACCAAAAATATATTAATATAAACATCCCAGCCCAAACACCAAAGAAAATAAATAATCCCGGCCCCATTTCCTTCGTCCAGCCCAACTCCAAGCCCCATGAATATTTTTCCAAAGCCCGTTTCCCTTTTTCCATCCCATAGCCCAAACAAAAAAAAATTAAATTGGGAGATTAATTAAAACCTTTCCCCTGCCGGCCCAGCCCAGCTGCCCACACTCCTTACCCTAACACCCTAACCCGAGCCCGCTTCCGCCTAACCAAACCCGACCCGCTTCATTACCCCATTCCTTCTTCCCTAACGTCCAAACTTTCCTGCTCTTTTTTTTTGTGCGCGAGACTTCACTGCCCACGTCTCCGCCCCGTTGCCCCACGTCCCCGCGACCTCGATCACGACTAACTCGAGTTCCTCAACCTCAAACTCTTCGCCCCCTCTCACTCTCCAACTCCTTCTCAAATCTCTCTCTCTCGAAAACTCTCAGAAACCCACTGCCAACTTCACCGCTCAACCCTCACCGACGACGACGTCTACAATCCCTAACCCTTCCTCCCTCGCTCTCTTCTCTCTACCAACAGAGCCCCCTACGCTACCCCACTCCCTTCAACCACCGAGCCAAGCCCTACACCAATCTCGGCCCCAACTGCACCTCGACGCCGGTGAGCCCCCACTGCCTTGAACTACCGTCGACCCCTGCACCCTCTACATCTCCCTCACCTCCTCCAAAACCCTCACCCGAGCCGCACTGCTCTCTCTCTCCCCCTCTCTCTCTCTAAACCCTCACTGCGAGTTCCAAACACCCACTGCTGCACGCCGTCGGAGCGACCCCGCCGACCATCGTCGACTCCAGCATATCCCTGGAGATCTGCAGCACCACACTCCACCTCCGGTGATCGCGATACATCTCCGGGCAACTCCGACGACGAAACTGAAACGCGAGCCGAGGCCGTGAACCCTAGCCACGCCGTTCTTCGCGCGTTCATGCCGTTGCCGCTGCCTGGCATCGCCAAAACGTCTCCAGCAAAGTACCCTACCTGCTACATGCTAGATTATTTCCGTTACAAATCAAAACCTTATTAATTCCATATTTGTGATTCATGAAAACTTAAATGACATAAGTGTTTGATGCAAGATCCAAATGAAAACCTTCATTTAATTTGACGGAACTCGATTGCATATTCTGGCCCATGTGGCAATGAGCACTATATAGAAATTTTACTGGAAAATACAATTGTTAATGCCCTAAACGAACACCCCCAATTACACCCGCAAAAACTGGGAATTTCCCACTCCTGAAATTTGTTAAAACCACAATTAATTGTGTACATATTGAAATGATGCGTTCGAGGGCTCAAATCGAATCCTACTCGACGACCTGTAACCCTATTCAAGTTCTTAATTGTTTCTGTACTGAAATTATGACGAGAATTGGTCCGGAGAGCGGCTCTGGACTGCAATCCAGAGCAGCTCTGGTGGTTGTTTTATGTCTCATGATGCTTACCCCTTTGCTGCCTGAACTTGTTTGTTGCGGAACCCTGCATTTTATTGAAGATCAATCTGTTAGATAAATAACTCAAGTGATTACACCCCGTTATATCGTCGTTTATTATTTAAACTGCAATTTAAAAGATCAGGACGCATAGCAGTCCCAAACAGAAACAGAATTGATATACTAGTGTTGAACAGTGCATAACTTTTGACTTGAAGACGCGATTGAGAATCCGTCTATTGCGTTGAAAACCCTATATTTCATTCAACTGTGGCGTCGCTAAATTCTGATCCCAACTGGGTTAAAATTGTGCCGCGAAACGGATGTTCAGTTCAAAAACTGAATTTCCTGCAGCGAGCACTTAAATTGAAACGGCTGTAACTTGAATACCAGAAATCCGATTGTACTGAAATTAATTTTGCTGAACTTCCGATAGAGTGTGCTTGTTACCGTATTTGTATCATTGCATTGAATTCTGAACATATTAATTACTGCAATTTTTGTAAGCTTATGACATGTATATTGGTTCATATCACACATGACTTGTTAACCGCATAAATGTACATACCTTACCCAACTGCCATATACCTAGTGATAGTGCGCGTTATTATTCAGTGAACATTGCATTATCGTGCATGAATGATATTGTTTTAGGAGTGTCAAGTACGCCAATGGAAAAGTGAATGATTCATGACAGTGATTAATACAGTGAACAGTGACAAAACCATGCTATTGGTGCATACTTGTACACGACTAAATCATAATCATCAATAGTGTAAATCTGGGGAAAAAGGGGAAATCGAAGTGGAAAGAGTATCGTATTTATCGGAACCGTGTTTTAGAGGATGATCATTCGAACAGTGATTCTTATATATAATAGGTAGGATCTAGCGATCCGGCTGACAGGGTTATGTCCTGGGCGTGTGGGCCGATGTCTCGGGTATGTACGAGACTCCTGTTAAACATGATCCTCCTTTCAACTATACGATTTCAAACATGACTTAGAGACTGATAGGGACACAGATAATACTTTGCATCATTTAGTGACATAGTGATTACCCGCATTTTACTTTCACTGTTATTACCTTATTTACCTGTTTCATGTCATTATTATAATCTTGCTATTACGTCGCTCTGACGACCTGAGTATGCATGCTCAGACCTCGAGGAAGAACCAGCGCAGGAGTCGGATTCACCTTTCGAGCTGACGGGGATCTAGTGTGGAGTACCCTTTTCTTCGTTTCTGTTTTCCCTAGAGATCTTGTATTCGAACTCGTTTAGTAGTTCTTTCCTGTTTATTTATGAATTGTGAACAATGAAAATTCGATGTAATAATTTAGTGATGTATTTCCTTTACTGTTGTACTTTGTTTACTGATTACCATGTAATGCTAGAAGCCGAAGTGTGACTACGACGGGATTATTCCTTGACCGTAGGAGCATGGCTGGCCTAGTCATCCCTCGTTTTCCGTATTTTGGGAAGCGGGGCGTGACATTTATACAGGCTCAAAATAAAATACGGACCTCTTAGTATATCTAATATTTCATATGTTATCTTTTGCTGCTGATATACTGTAATGTGATCATTTTATATGCGTGAGACAAATGCTTATACTATATATATATGATATATAAATATTACTGCTTTCGTTTCTTCTGTGATGCTTAGGAAGCATTTAAATGATGGGATTTCATTAATGAGATTAATGGAAAGATCAAAGAAACCTAAAATATGTTGTAGAATCAAATTTTCAAAAAGGGTAGCTCTAGTTTTTAATTTGCATAGCGGTATTCCTTGTAGAATATCCAGCACCTTATTCAATAAGGAAAGAGCCGAGATCCCTTCACCGGGAGTGAGCTCTTTAGCAAAACTAGCAGATACTACAACTCACTCAGTTTTGTTTTTTGATTGCTTCTATAATTCTTGCTTTGCATAGCGGTATTCCTTGTAGAATATCCAACACCTTATTCGATATGGAAAGAGTCGAGATCCTTTCACCGGGAGTGACCTCTTTAGCGAAACTAGTAAAAGCCTCAAAAACACTCATTTTCAAAATCACTTGTTTCTATAATGATATCAAGTTCATTACGCAAAAGGTTTTATAAAACCTGTCGTAGCCCTCCGTCATTTCAGATAAGTAATATTTAGTATTCGTGCTACGTTTGTTGACTTAGTCAAGGCGTAGTGTACGGTAGCTAAATAGTGATTATCTGTTAAAACATGAGATGCGATTGGATTAGGGTAGTTAATCAGTCGAAAATAGTGCATCTCAACACGTTAATTTCCCTACTCTTATCATTCATATATACGTGTTTATTGTAATTATAACACAGATTACAAATTCATCTGGAAAATACCAAATAACCTGTGTTATAGTTATAATTGACATTCTAAAGGGAAATTACATGTTTGTTACTAATCGCATTGATTTATTTATATCAACCCCTGTCTCCAAAATGTGTGCAGGAAATTCTCCCTGAAAAAGAGCCGGAATTGCTAAAAGTGCCGGTAATAATACAGCAAGTCTTTGACCTGAGATCTGGCAAAAATCAAGAGAGAAACATAGGATTCTAGACATCAGATAAGGACCCTAAACCCAACAGAAGAATTCCCTGGAAATTTCTTGTAGTAACTCACCAACGTGGCCGCGGATCCGTGGCCACGTTGGCCGATCCGCCACGGATCCGCGGCTATAGTAGCTCATCAACGCATCCAAATCTCCACGTGGTTTCATCGTAACGGCCTCAGCTTCTAGAAGACTCCCAAAGAGCACGTGGCTTCTTTCAGAAGGCTCTGCATAACAAACTCACTCTAGAATATTCCTTATAACAAACTCATTGTAGAATATTCTCTCTAACAAACTTCTTCTAGAAGGCTCTCTCTAACAACCTAGCTTTGGAGGGAAGATTCAAATGAGCGGTTATAAAAAGGGATCTAGATCTAGAATTTGGAGGTTGTTGAATAAGTTGTTAATTAGTTGTTGAATTTGGAGGGAGATTAATTAGGGTTCATCATTTGAGTGGTAAAAATTGTAGTAAGATCTAAATCATTTCTAAATCAAATTGAGTGACACAATTTGATCCAAATCAAGATCCATCGAGTACCGAGCTAAAGCAAACCTTCAACGAGCCTTTTGAAGCAACGCCGATCTTCATCCGAGCAAGAGATCTACGACGATCCACGATGCGAAGCTAGTTCGACGATTTAGTTCCTCCTCAAATCTTGTAATCTTTGAGTGTATTGTAATGAAACGTCGATTAATAAAAGGTGAAAAATCTTGATCTTGCTTTTCTTTACATTTGAGTATTATGAAGAGTTATCGATTTTTGATTATTTTCTTTGTCATGATGTTTGAGTGAAAACTCCGCTTGTGGAGGAATCGAGAAAATAGGTAGATGATGATGATTAAATTCTTGAACGATTCTTAAGTCTTATGAGTTTGTAAATTTTAGGAAATTGAATCAACGATGACCTAGTTTTGAGCGAGATGCTTTCTTGAATGTTTTCGCTCCAAATTAGAGATCAACGATCGATGATTGAATTTCCTAGAGGCTAGAATTTGAATGCTAATCAACGAAAGGACAAGGGATGATGATGAAGAAACCCTAGTTTCTTCAATAGATCCCTAAATCTCGTTGATTGTCATCGATCTAGCAACAAATATTCAATAGATAAGAATTTGTAATCATAAGTATTCATCATCACTATCAATTGGATCGATTCCTACAAAGCTCTTTACAAATCTTGATAATTCATTCGATTTGGACATCTTCTTGATCTTTAGCATTTCTTGATTCTAGTTCTATTTTCTTGATGTTTCTTGAAATCAAATATTACAAATCTTGAATCAATTTTCTTGCAAATTTTTTTATCTTTTCATTTCAACTCATCTAAAACAAGATCGATCAAAACACATATCTCAGTGGACGATCCGTATTCATTAACGCGCTACATCGACACCGTTAATTGATTACAGTATAAATTTCTTTGGTTGTGATATATTTTACATTTTACTACACACAAAAGAAAGATCAATCAAATGGCGCCGTTGCCAGGGATGTGTGTTATTTTGTTCGTTTTTGTTATTTGAGTTGAAAAATTATTATTTCATCAAATTTTCATCAAAGATTCGCTTCAATT
This sequence comes from Agapanthus africanus, assembly GCA_030015575.1. Classification (NCBI taxonomy): domain Eukaryota; kingdom Viridiplantae; phylum Streptophyta; class Magnoliopsida; order Asparagales; family Amaryllidaceae; genus Agapanthus; species Agapanthus africanus. Next base: position 27,362,676 of record JASDDO010000029.1, on the reverse strand, counting down.
GCTTAACGATTAGTGTTCGAATTTTTGCGAGGGAATCTGGAATCATTTCAGCAGTGATCTAAAAATTCAGTGAAGTTTTACAAAATCTAGAGAAGCACAGGGACCTGCACAAAAATTTCTAAACCCTAATTCCTCCATCAAACTGCGGTTCCGCGGCCAATGAGGTGTTTTTGCGGCGGTTCCGCCGCCGTTTAGGGTTTGCACTGTGCCAAATTTCTCAGGTCTACTCTCTGTTTACTCCTCTTCTCTCTGAACTTGTCCAATATCAATTTCCTGCAGGATTCTTTGCAAAATTCAGCGCCGCTTAAAAATAAATTTGTTGCGATTCTTGATATTGGTTTTTTGCATATTTTAATACGGAAATTAAGGGGCAAAGACCAAATTCAGATTAGGTGGGGATTTTATTACCCTTTCTAAGCCCCAAGAATCACAAAACGAGCATCCGCATTACCCTTCATTAACTAAAAAATATCTAGACAAGACTCTAAGGACCGTCACGCTCAATTAGGACAGAAGGAGGTCGTGGGTAATCTATTGCTTATCCGCGTTTCTTTTGTGGTGTCTAGGCAAGTGTGTCTAAGGCAAGTGGTTACTTAATTAGGCCCACTACTTACGTAGTGGAGAACCTCCCACTTACCTGGCACTTATCTGGCCACAGGAATGATAAGAGGCAGTAGAGGATTTATCCTGCGATTTGTCTTCTGGAAGTTTAGGAGCGGTCTAGAGACTTGACCTAGGTGACCATTAGATTTAGGGTTGCTTGTGCATGTTTGTGTGAATTTTCATAAATCCGTCCTTTTTCAAAACAAACCAATTCTTTTCTCCCCTTTTTACCCTTTCCCCCTCTTCTCTTCTTATAATGGGCGACCCAAATAGAAGAACTCTTGTCGAGCTTTGCTATCCACAACCAGATATTTCTTGTTTTCGTAATCGCTTCGGTATACCGTCTGACTTGTTGGAGATAGTGCCCTCAGAGTCAATTATTGGATCATAGGCACGTGATTGCAATGATTGAGTGAGGACCTATACCGGTAGGACAGTCTTACTCAAGATGATAGTATGCTATCCGGTTTATCTTTATCATCATGTACTTTTTGAGGTGACATTACTGATCACTATTACACGTTGATAGAGCCCCTAGGATTCTTGCTTGACTACGAGCAGTATGAGGGCGATCATATACGTGGGAGCTGGGGTCTATAAGCAAATCCTTAAAAGGTCCCTAGTCGTGGGAGTTTCGAGACAGGGCATCGATACTCCAGAGTAGACTAGTGTATACAGTCGAGACCCCGACGAGGGGCGGTGGCCGGTCTCACAAGCCACTGGTGTCAGTTGGTTCACCTAAGATGTATATAGGTGCTCATTGGGTTATGAGTACACCGGACAGGACTCGCCGGGAACATGCTAGTTGGAATTATACCTGATGTCAGATAGCAGTTCCCTGGTGACATGTATACAGGTTAGTTCATCAACCTGAGATCGTCATTTGTCTCGTGTGAGTTACCACTGTGCTTTGATTACTACCCTACCACGGCTCAAAGGAGTCGTGCAAACAGGTTTTAGTTGGGTACAGTCCCGAGCCACATGGAGGCAGTGAGCGGATCTGCAGGGGTTCGTCTCTCCCGGTATTGGGGGTAAGGTCGCACTGTGTCTAGAAGAGCCATTACACGAGGTCCTTGGCCAAGGCAGGAGATTTACTGGTAGGTATTCCAGTAGTATCTCAGTGTGTTCTGGACTACACTCCGACACGACTTGTACCGCTATTGGGGATCTGACTTTTACCAACCCCCTAGGCCCGACATGCGATGCTCATAGACGAACGGACCGGACTGTACGGATATTGTCACTGACAGGCTCAGTAGGGTGTCAGGATGAGTTCGCTCACAGACGTCCATTTTGGTCAATAGCTGGTAGCCCGTCACGTATGGCTAATACCTCTGACGTGATAGTGATTAAATCCACAGCCAAAGTATTGACGAGTCTTTAGAGTCCCCCATAGACAGTTTCTCATGTTTCGGGCGAAACGCTGTAGAGGCCGTATGGAGATATGGCAGGGTTCGATCAGATACGTGAGGTATTGCACGGATCATGGTCGGACGGATAAAACTAGCGGGCTTTGGTTTAAGCCGGATCCTAGTATTGTACAGTGTAGATTTTGTCTCATTGCATTTGTATTCGGTCGGAATACAAATGCGGGTATGTATATACAGTCGAGGGGTTTTCCTGTAATTTATTACGGGATCAGTTTTTTGAAGTTGCCAGTTTGCATTCCGCTTCAGCCAGTTTTCCTTTCTTCCTTTCTTTGGCTGAAAATTGATGGAGGGGCTAATTTGCAAATGTGCAAATTAGCAATTATGGCGGATTTTTTTGTAAATGAGGGATTATGATAAATCTATCATCTTTACTTTTTTCTTTCATGATGGCTAGCATTAATGAGATGAGAATTGATTTGGATTTGGATTAGAATTTGATATGATATAATTTCCTTGTTATCATCCATTTCTTTATGGTTACCTTCCTATTCTCTTGTGCTCACCCCCCTTTGATTATCTCTCCCATTTTTGATAAGGGGCCGGCCACATTAGGTGAGAAGGAGAGAGAGGTTCATTTTTGGTGTGGAAAATTTTGTTCATCTCATATTATGCTTGCTACAAAACTCAAAAGCTCATCTCCATTATTCTTCACCTCCATTCATCATGGCAACTTCAACCCCAATAGAGACAAACCACTCTACACTAGCCTACAGTATTCTTGGACACGTCGACTCGTCAACTTCGTGCCCGAGTTGCCTTGGTCCAGAGGTGGGAGCACGTAAAAGAACCCGGCGATGTGGTGCCCCTTCCGACGAGGAGATGAAGACCGGAGATTCCGCGAGGAGATCGGGATGGAGGCCGAAGACCGAAGGACACGGATCGCTCGGTATAGCTTTCTTCCATATTCTCTAGTTTTCTGGGAGTAGGTTAATGGCCCGATCCGGGTTTTATAGTGCGCGGTAGTGCCGGTTTACAAGTTTTGTAAAAGTTTCGTTTCCGCATTCCGGCGTCGGATTGACGGCCGGGACGCTGCCGTGCACTTAGATTGACTCTCACATGTCCTTAAGAGATCGGATAGAACAAGCGGGTAGGAACAGTTGGCTACCTCAGTCCACGTCTTATCAACCGTATCTAAATTCTACATACGTTTCAGTTGATACTCCGAGTGAGGATACCCCTAGACGCATGTCCATTGCTGAGCATATAGTTAGGGCTAAAGGCCAAAGTTTCAATCTGGACCAATATTAACAGTATCCTATTTCTACATCTGTTTCAGTTGATACTCCAAGTGAGGATGCCCCGAGACGCATGTCCATTGCTGAGCATATAGTTAGGGCTAAAGACCAAAGTTTCAACCCGGACCAATATCAACCATCACCACCATTGTCCAAAGAAGAGTTTAATAAGCGGTTTGTGGAATGTATGATGTCCAATAGCCAACCGGCCAACCAATATCAATATTCTTCTTATCATAATGTGGATCCTACTCCTGCCCAATTTTCGCAACCATTCTATTCCTATCAATCCAATCCGACTTTTCCACATTCTCTAGACAGTTCTTCTGATCAGTCATTTGGGAGTTTTAATTGTCCACAAGTATTTCAATTTTATACTGAAACTCCTTATCAACCCAAGTCTAGTCTTGAGCGAACATTAGAAGAATGTTTCATGATGTTGAACCACATCCGAGAGGAATGGAAGGTAAGCATGGCTAAATATGAAGGAGCAACTAGTTCCGAACCAGCTAAAAAAATTTCAATGTCTAATATGGCCATAGGACAAAGTGAGAATTTGGGTAGCGAGAGAAAATTATACGCCCATCCTAATCAAACCTTCCCTTTTCCAAACTAAAATCCATAAGTCCAGTTTCACATATTCATCGAGTACACCAAATGATTCACCAATTGACGATAAAATGTATGAGAAGTTGTGTAATAATGCAGTATTTGATTTACCTAATTGTGAAGGGTCCATTTCGAGTGAAACCATACCAAATCCTTGTGATCTTTACACCTCCATTCTTGAACCAAAATTGATTGAAACCCATAATTTGAATGAGGTGTTTGAGAATTTTAACTTTCACTGGAATGATGAGATTGACACTGGGGATGTATTGAATGATGCACCCGAAATTTTGGATGAGTTTGTCCCATCAATTCATCAGGTCCTTTCACTTCCTTGTAGTCATCATCTTGACCCTTTGATAATTCTTCCCGAACCCCAAATACTTCTCCAAGTTGATAATAATGGTATAACCGAACAGCAGAACGAAATTCAGCCTTCATCTTCCATATCTGGTTTAGCGATCCTCGACACACCAATTTGTTTACCCATTTCACCTTCTACTTTCTCCGGTTCTTCTTCTCTTCTTCCTATAGTTTCAGTGAGTTTTGATGAATCACAATCCGATAGTTCAAGTTCGATAAGCCCAGAAGCCAACATAATTTGGATATTTTTGAAAATGAGGTATGAGTTTTTCGAGTCTTCTACCTCCATGTATTTTGACAAATCAAGTATGGTAAATTCTGACACAAAATTTATTGACAACAAAATGTTCAATCGCACAATTGATGAATGTTTTGAAGAACTTTTTGCTGACGAACTTGCATTCTTAAACAACACGGATTTTGTGATTAGTCAACCTCCACCTATAGAAGTTGAACCGCAACCACTCCTTCTTCCTAATCATTCACATTCATCCTCATTCTTTCATTTCTATAATTTAAAACTCAAACCCTTTCCAGACCACCACTTATCTCTTTCTCATTTCTTCCTGACTCTATACAACATGTTCTTCCACCGACCTATACGCTACACTGATAAAATATTTGAATGGTTGGTATTAATTTTTGGTCTTTGTAAAGTCTTAGTTTGACCAAATGACTTTACCCCCTCTTAAAATACTTAATATTGTCTAACTCATGTTTGAGGGGGGGTGTATTTTTGGCTCTTCAAAATAAAAGTTGTCCTCAAAATTGTGAGCCAAAAAAAATAAGTTTGGGGGAGGATTTTCACTTTCACTTATTCTTGCCCCCATTAATAATGTCCTCCCAAGCTTACAGGTTTTTTTTGAGCTTTAACAGATGACAACAGTGAGGACACTGTTGAAAACAAGTTTGGGGGAGGTTTGTGCTTATTTGCGCATCATTGCATCATACTTTACATAAGCACAAAACATAAAAAAATAAAAATATATATATAAAAATAAAAATTGTACATAAATAAGATAATAAAAGATTAGATAGTGAAAAATTACATCCAAAAGATTAGAAAAATTTAAGAAAACCAAGAAAGTTAGAAGTTTTCTTAAACAAAACTAGTAATACGTAGTTATGAGCCGTTGTCCCAAGGGTTAGTAAGATGAAAGATGTCACTAATCTGAGGATAAAAAAAATAAGTCTGAAAAATAGTTTCTATTCTGGAAGCCAAAAATTTGAATGTTGATACCCTACTACACACACTTACACACGTCATGAAACTCGGGATAGTAGAGGATACCTTGAAATGCTCTAGTCTAAAAGCCAAAGTACGGAAATAATAAATGAAGCATTGTTCATACCATAATTTTGCATTATTATATTCCCCATTCTTATTCATTTTACAAATAAACAGGTGCTTTTTACCCATGTCTGCTACAAAGTTGTAGGTTACAGGTTTTCGGAACAAAAACGGTGAAAACTATGAAAAGATGATACAAAAGTGAGACTACGACCAACAAATGGAAAGATCTTGATCATGCCTACAATTTGAAAACTAAGCGAAGATCAATGAACGATTTCACAAAGTACAAAGGCAGCGCAAGGTTCAAGACTTCGACACGAAGCAAACGGTAAAAGTCCACGACATTATGCACTGTGGAAATCTGGAAGAAAACTAGAAGACAATCTGAGAAACCAAGTGAAGAAACAAGTACCCAAACGGCACCAGAAGATGCCCTGAAAATCTCAACTGAAGACCCCACTTTTTGGCCGCGGAATCGCGCCCAAACATGGGTTTTGGCGGCGGTTCCGCGGCCGTGCCAGACACGTGTCGGTGGGGATTTTGTCGGTGCGACGCGCGTTGACTAGTCTTCTTAGGGGTATACTTGTCATTGCAGATATGACTCGATTGTAACCCTAGGGCTTCTATGATTTATAAATAGAAACCCTAAAACCTCTTTTGAGGTATCCCTCTTCTTGTGCCTCATTTCATTTTATAAAAATTCAGATCTGTAAATTTCTGTAATGTACGAAGAGAGCATCAAATAAAAATTAGGAGTAAGTTTTCTTTTTATTGCCCTAGTTAAATTTTATTTCCATGCCCTAGGTAATTTCTTATCTGCCCTAGTTAGATCTTTCATTATCTTCCCTAATTAGATAGTTAGAAAAAGTTTTTCAATTCCCTAATGAGTGAGTAGTCTCCTCGCTTGTTAGGGTTAGATTTGGGGAAGGCTTGAAAGATGAAAATCTCGCATCCCTTTCTTGCCCATCACACGTTTTTATAGGACTCCATGCATACATGCACACACCGCTCCCTACGGTACCCTATCCCACGAGGTAGCGGTGATACCGTAGAATAAAGGAGCGGTTGAGCGTGTTTTCCATGGAGGTTAGGCTAAGAATTAAGAAAGGAAGGACAAGAAGGTAGAGGAAGAAACACCGTTTCTTCCCGATGCTATTAATCCATTTTATTAATTATTACCATAACACCTCATAGATCTTAAATAGGGCATAGAAAGCTGTGAGGAATATTGACTTTCCAAATTTAAGCTAAACCTAACCCTAGCAAGATTCTAATCATAGTCTAGATCAGTTTAGTTTTTAGATTTAATCAATCCGACAACAATCGGAATTAACTCGTTAGAACAATTTGAGAATGCACAAAATCCCTGTGGACCGACCCGTACTCACCGGCTAGCTACCAAGCGACGCCGTTCTTCATTGCGGTTATAAATATTCTTTGATCAATCAAATGGCGCCGTTGCCGGGGATGGCGTGTTATTTTCTTTTTGTAATTTCGGGTTAATATAAAATTGAAAAAACCATATAAACTGAAAAATAAAAAAAATATAAAAAAAGTTATCATCTTGTTATTTTGTGAAGTGTATTTTTGTGTGAATTTTCCAGTATCGACGAGCGAGTTCGGATCTGGAAAAATCCAGAGATCGAAACAGAAAACCCTAGATCTGAACAACAGAGAAAAGTCAAAACAGAGCAACAGAAAAGATTTGGAGATCTGAACAGTCATATTGACCGCGGAACCGCCGCATTGACCCACCTTGGACCGCGGATCCGCCGCGGGTTGCTGACATCAGCAACCCAAAACTCCTTTGTAAGCTTCGTTTCTCCTTCTCTGCAACCCCCAATATCTCCTCTGTAAAATTTGCCTGCAGGATTCTTTGCACCAAAAGTTTCTTCCCTTCTCCAATAACTTGATCTTATGCAGGATTCTTTGCACCGCGCTAAAAAAAATTTTTTTTGCAAGTGTTTGATTGTGTTTACTGCTTTGTATATTTAAAATTGACTTTAAGGGGCTTGAACACCAATCAGATTGGGTGGGGATTTCATTACCCTTCTCAGGACCCCAAAAATCACATAAGGCATATTGCATTGACCATAAATTAATTTAAAAAAAAGATTAGACTCAGCCCTAAGGACTTCTCGCTCAATAGGACAAAGGAATAGTTTTAGGCATCGACCGTTGATCCTAACCTGATTTTGTGGTGCCTAAGCTAGACAAGTAGTGAAAGGTAATTTTAAAAGGCCCGTCTCACGGTGATTCGTGAGCGGATCCTTCCTTTTCTCTACTTGTGCTTACCTGGCCACAATTGGCGGTGAAGAGGCGGTTTGAGGTCCTACTTCTTGCCCTTTGGAACAGTTAGGAGCTGTCTAGCTGACCTAGGTGACCCTAGATCTAGGCCTGATTGTGCATTTGTGGTTGATTGAACGTGTGTCTAAGCCTTTTATCGAAAATCTTTTTTGCAAAAATCTTCACATAAAAAAAAACACAAAAACACAAAAAAAGGAAAATTTTTTTTACAAAAACTTTCAACTTGTCGCTAAGAAATCCGTGCACATCACTTCTACCCACATTCTTTTTCTTCTCCTTTCTTACATCATGGATACCCCACCTCCCAAAACTCTTGCCGAACTTTGGTACCCTCATCCAAACATTGCTTCATACGCGAATTGTTTTGGTCGAATTACGGACGACCCCTCCATGCCTAAAATTTCTTTGAAAGATCGAATAGAAGCGTCTAGGAGAAACAGTTCGACTCCGCAATCCACTTTGTATCAATCATTTCAACCTTCACCACCTTCTTACGTTGATACTCCTTTTTCGAGTCCTGTTGTAACTCCGAAACCCATGTCTATAGCTGAACATATTGAACAATCTCGTAGCTGATCTTTCACTCCTTTCAAAACTTCCAGTTCTCGGGATCAACAAATCCATTCACCTTTTTATCCAAATGTTGATCATATTCCTGTCCAACCATTCAATTCCTACCAGTCCTACTCGACTTCCGCACCTTCCCTAGGCATTGTTTCTATACAGCCATTTGGGAGTTTCACTTATCCAAACAATTTTGAATCTTTTACTGAAACCCCTTCACAACCCATGTCTAGTCTGGAACAGTCGTTGGAAGCTTATATTGTAGCGACAAACAAACAGATGAGGAATTTAGATGCATCCATTGCCGCCCTTATGCAACCTAGTGAACCGGTAGCTAGTTTCCAACTAGCTCCAAATTTTCCAATGTATGATGAAGCGGTTAGACAGATTGAGAATTTAAGTAGAGAGAGTGAGCTGTGCACCCTTCTAAATCAAACCTACCCATCACCAATTGAATCCCACAACTCCAGTTTTCAAACAAGTGTCCCTAATGATTCACCATTTGAAAATAAAACGTTTAATGAGTTGTGCGACTTTGTAGTGCTTGATTTTCCAGATTGTGAAGGGTCCCTTTCGAGTGAAACCATCACCAATCCTTTCGACCTCTACACCTCCAATCTAGAACCTGAATTGATAAATATCCATGCTTGTGATGAGGTGTCTAAAAAAAATTGATTTTCACTTGATTGAGAATATTGACGTTGGGAATATTTTGGATGATGAACCCGTAGATTTAACTGAAATTTTATCTCCAATCCATCATCCCGAGTCATTAAATGTTTCTCCCAAACCTCATATGCGTCTTGATTTTGATGATAATTGCATGGATGAGATAATTTTTGAGGAGAATTATGAGGAGAGTATTGAGGATAGTATTGAAGATGAACCAGTTTTGTTTGATGTGTCAGATTTTTCAATTCATCTTCCTGAACCTTTAACTGTTATACTTCCTAAATCATCCCCCCTCCTTTCCATCGTTCCGACCACACCAAAGATCACGCAGGAGGACTGTGAGCTTGAAAATTTTCGGTTCGATCACAGCACTTTGGACGCCACTAGTGCGTTCCTCCTTGAATCTGACACAGTTCTCACAGACGATAATGATTATGAGTGTTTCACTTTTTCGGACGATTTTGAAGACTCGCCGCCTGAGTTTGAGTCATTTGAATTTTCAGATGAGTTAGTTGAACCATCAGACTCAATTGCTTACAGTCATTTCGAACTATTAATGGAATCCTTCGAGTTCGAGACAGTTTACTTAGGTGAGAATACGACTATCCCTAAATCACTCCCTTTCGTCCTTCCTATCGTTTCGACCACGCAAGAATCCGTCGCGTTTCCGTTTTCAATGGATGGTTTACCAAGTTCAACGTACCCATGTTTTCATACGAATCTTGAGGGATTTGACCCCATTTCTCGACAGGTTGATAGATTAGCACAATCGCTTTTAACACATCGGTCATCACAAATTGTGCTAATTTATTCACTCAATTTACACCCTCAAGTTCGTGCTACACTTCTTTCTCTCTTCCGCCATTCTTCTCCGAATATACCGAGACCATATTCCACCCTTCTTCCCATACGGTCTCGTGTGTTTCTCAACTCCTTTCTCTACATTCCATTCTTCCACCAACCCTACCATTATCATGATAGAATTTTTGAATGGTTGGTGCTAACCTTTGGTCTGTGTAAGGCCTTGTATAGTTTGATTTTTCTCCTCCCTAACTCTGAACTTTAACGTTTAAAACAGTGGAAAAACTGTCTCACTTAAGTTTGGGGGGGGGTTGTTGTATATATATTTTGTTTTTTTCTTTTAACAATAAAAATTAAAAAAAATTGTAAATAAATAAACAGGGGAGCGCCGACAATTTTGACCCTCTTGGTGTAGCCTGACAGTGAGGACACTGTCAAGTTTAAGTTTGGGGGTATGCTCGGTAAGCTTTTTTCCTTCGCATTCATATGTACATTTTTGCATTTGCAAACTTATTTTAAAACCCATAAAAAATTGAAAATTTGAAAAAAATTATAAAATGGAAAAGTTCAATTTTGGCCATATTTGACTTAAGTTTGACAAAAAGGTTAACTAGATAGGAACAACTAGATCTTAGACTTAGTAAATTAAAAACCCTAAAAATAACCTTTCTTAAAATTTAACGGTAGAAAGTATATGTCTCTGTAGTTTATTTAGAAATAGGCAAATTTCGAGTTGACTTCTTGGGCTAAGTTAAAACAAGGGAAAAGTATTGATATTTATTAAAGTAAAAGTCTGAAAAATAATCCCTAAGCTTATGTCTAAATTCTGAAAATATATACCCTACAAATTGCACAAACACGAACCTTGAAACTTGGAATAGTAGAAGAGACCTTGAAATGCTCTTGTCTAAACTCCTTAGTTTGAAAGAAAATTAAAATAAAAATACAAGTGTGAATAAAGAGATAAAAAAAATGAACACTGGTTTTTGTAATTACTTAAGGCTGCATAAATAGAAAAATATTTAGCGAGGGTGCTTTATCACCTAGTGCGTTAGACCAACTGGTTTAGGAGTCACTGCTAAAGCCTTAGGTGTTACAAGACTAGGAATTACGCCTTAATGTGAAAACACATTTTGTAATCGGTCGTTGATACCTCAAGAAGTATTAACAGTCGCATGAAGGATGTGTGAGCAATTTCATCTAAAAATTCACAAATTGAAAAGTACTTTGGACGATGGACAAGAGTATAATAGCTTGGTTTGAATTTCCAAGTGTAGGGGTGATATATATACACACATAGGGGTATGTGATTGGGGTTTAGATAAGAGATAGGAATGAAAAATAGGACTTATATCTTTAGTAAAGATGGTAAAAATTCCTAACTTGAGATGGAACCCTAGAAGGAAATTTCAAAAGATGCTAAAACCTAAGTAAATTTACAAGAACATATATAATCTTAAGTTAAATAATAAGGAAGCGTGAATAATACGGGTGGTTAATTTTTGAGTCGAAGATAATAGAGTTCTTGTTAGAAAACCTAATTGGAGAATGAAAGTCATTAGGCCGAATTGATAGGATTTTTTGGGTAGTATCCGATGAAAACCCACAGAAGACAACACTCCTCCTACTAGAGACACCTAGAGGTTTAACGGCTTGTTGCACAAGCTCAGTGCAATCGCGTTTCCCTGCGAAAGTGAGGCTAGGTCTTTTTCGAGAATAAAACTAGGTTTGCTCGAGGACGAGCAAAAGATAAATTTGGGGGTATTTGTTTATACAATAATTTTGCATTATTATATTCCCCATTCTTATTTATTTTACAAATAAACAGGTGCTTTTGACCCATGTCTGCGACATAGTTGCAGCTTACAGGTTCTCGGAACAAAAACAGTGAAAATGATGAAAAGTCGATACAAAGTGAGACTACGACCAACAAATGGAAAGATCTTGATCTTGCTTACAGTTTGAAGACTAAGCGAAGATCAATGGACGATTTCACAAAGTACAAAGGCAGCACAAGGTTCAAGACTTCGACACGAAGCAAACAGTAAAAGTCCACGACATTATGCACTGTGGAAATCTGGAAGAAAACTAGAAGACAATCTGAGAAACCAAGTGAAGAAACAAGTACCCAAATGACACCAGAAGTTGCCCTGAAGACCCCTCTTATTGGCCGCGGAACCGCGGCCAAACATGGGTTTTGGCCGCGGTTCCACGGCCGTGCCAGACACGTGTCGGTGGGGATTTTGTCGGTGCGACGCGCGTTGACTAGTCTTCTTAGGTGTATACTTGTCATTGCAGATATGACTCGATTGTAACCCTAGGGTTTCTATGATTTATAAATAGAAACCCTAAAACCTCTTTTGAGGTATGCCTCTTCTTGTGTCTCATTTCATTTTATCAAAATTCAGATCGGTAAATTTCTGCAATGTACGAAGAGAGTATCAAATAAAAATTAGGAGTAAATTTTCTCTTTATTGCCCTAGTTAAATTTTATTTCCATGCCCTAAGTAAATTCTTATCTGCCCTAGTTAGATCTTTCATTATCTGCCCTAGTTAGATAGTTAGAAAATGTTTTTCAATTCCCTTACGAGTGAGTAGTCTCCTCGCTTGTTAGGGTTAGATTTGGGGAAGGCTTGAGAGATGAAAATCTCTCAGCCCTTTCTTGCCCATCACACGTTTTTATAGGACTCCATGCATTCATGCACACACCGCTCCCTACGGTACTCTATCCCACGAGGTAGCGGTGATACCGTAGTATAAAGGACCGGTTGAGCGTGTTTTCCATGGAGGTTAGGGTAAGAATTAAGAAAGGAAGGACAAGAACCTAGAGGAAGAAACACCGTTTTTCCCGATGGTACTAATCCAATTTATTAATTATTACCATAACATCTCATAGATCTTAAATAGGGCATAGAAAGCGGTGAGGAATATTGACTTTCCAAATTTAACCTAAACCTAACCCTAGCAAGATTCTAATTATAGTCTAAATCAGTTTAGTTTTTAGATTTAATCAATCCGACAACAATCGGAATTAACTCGTTTGAACAATTTGAGAATGCATAAAATCCCTGTGGACCGACCCGTACTCACCGGCTAGCTACCAAGCGACGCCGTTCTTGATTACGGTTATAAATATTTTTTGATCAATCAAATGGCGCCGTTGCCGGGGATGGCGTGTTATTTTCTTTTTGTAATTTCGGGTTAATATAAAATTGAAAAAACCATAAAAAACTGAAGAAAAAAAAATATATATATAAAAGTTATCATCTTGTTATTTTGTGAAGAGTATTTTTGTGTGAATTTTGCAGGATCGACGAACGAATTCGGATCCGGAAAAATCCAGAGATCAAAATAGAAAACCCTAGATCTGAACAACAGAGAAAAGTCAAAACAGAGCAACAGAAAAGATTTGGAGATCTGAAAAGACATATTGACCGCGGAACCGCCGCGCTGACCCACCTTGGACCGCAGATCCGCCGCGGGTTGCTGACGTCAGCAACCCAAAACTCCTCTGTAAGCTTCGTTTCTCCTTCTCTGCAACCCCCAATATCTCCTCTGTAAAATTTGCCTGCAGGATTCTTTGCGCCAAAAGTTTCTTCCCTTCTCCAATAACTTGATCTTGTGCAGGATTCTTTGCGTCGCGCTAAAAAAATTTTTTTTTGCAAGTGTTTGATTGTGTTTACTGCTTTGCATACTTAAAATTGACTTTAAGGGGCTTGAACACCAATCAGATTGGGTGGGGATTTCATTACCCTTCCCAGGACCCCAAAAATCACATAAGGCATATTACATTGACCATAAATTAATTTTTAAAAAAAGATTAGACTCAGCCCTAAGGACTTCGCGCTCAATAGACAAAGGAATAGTTGTAGGCATCGACTTTTGATCCTAACCTGACTTTGTGGTGCCTATGCCAGACAGATAGTGAAAGGTAATTTTAAAAAGGCCCGTCTCACGGTGATTCGTGAGCGGATCCCTCCTTTCTCTACTTGTGCTTACCTGGCCACAATTGGCGGTGAAGTGCCAGTTTGAGGTCCTACTTCTTGCCCTTTGGAACAGTTCGGAGCTGTCTAGCCGACCTAGGTGACCCTAGATCTAGGCCTGATTGTGCATTTGTGGTTGATTGAACGTGTGTCTAAGCCTTTTATCGAAATTCTTTTTTGCAAAAAGCTTCACATAAAAAAAACACAAAAACACAAAAAAAAGGAAAATCTTTTTTACAAAAACATGCAACTTGTCGCTAAGAAATCCGTGCACATCACTTCCACCCACATTCTTTTTCTTCTCCTTTCTTACATCATGGATACCCCACCTCCTAAAATTCATGCCGAACTTTGGTACCCTCATCCAAACATTGCTTCATACGCGAATTGTTTTGGTCGAATTACGGTCGACCCCTTCATGCCCAAAATTTCTTTGAAAGATCGAATAGAGGCATTTAGGAGAAACAGTTCGACTCCGCAATCCACTTTGTATCAACCATTTCAACCTTCACCACCTTCTTACGTTGATACTCCTTTTTCGAGTCCTGTTGTAACTCCGAAACCCATGTCTATAGCTGAACATATTGAACAATCTCGTAGCCGATCTTTCACTCCTTTCAACACTTCTAGTTCTTGGGATCAACAAATCCATTTACCTTTTTATCCAAATGTTGATCCTACTCCTGTCCAACCATTCAATTCCTACCAGTCCAACCCGACATCCGCACCTTCCCTAAACATTGCTTCTATACAGCCATTTGGGAGTTTCACTTATCCAAACAATTTTGAATCTTTTACTGAAACCCCTACACAACCCATGTCTAGTCTGGAACAGTCGTTGGAAGCTTATATTGTAGCGACAAACAAACAGATGAAGAATTTGGATGCATCCATTGCCGCCCTTATGCAACCTAGTGAACCGGTAGCTAGTTTCCAACTAGCTCCAAATTTTCCAATGTATGATGAGGCGTTTGGACAGATTGTGAATTTGAGTGGAGAGAGTGAGCTGTGCACCCTTTCAAATCAAACCTACCCATCACCAATTGAATCCCACAACTCCAGTTTTCAAAAAAGTCTCCCTAATGATTCACCAGTTGAAAATAAAACGTTTAATGAGTTGTGCGACTTTGTAGTGCTTGATTTGCCAGATTATGAAGGGTCCCTTTCGAGTGAAACCATCACCAATCCTTTCGACCTCTACACCTCCAATCTAGAACCTGAATTGATAAATATCCATGCTTTTGATGAGATGTCTAAAAAAATTGATTTTCACTTGATTGAGGATATTGACGCCGGGAATATTTTGGATGATGAACCCGTAGATTTAACTGAAATTTTATCTCCAATCCATCATCCCGATTCATTAAATGTTTCTCCCAAACCTCATATGCGTCTTGATTTTGATGATAATTGCACGGATGAGATAATTTTTGAGGAGAATTATGAGGATATTATTGAGGAGAGTATTGAGGATAGTATTGAAGATGAACCAATTTTGTTTGATGTGTCGGATTTTCCAATTCATCCTCCTGAACCTTTAACTGTTATACTTCCTAAATCACCCCCCCTCCTTTCCATCGTTCCGACCACACCAAAGATCACGCAGGAGGACTGTGAGCTTGAAAAATTTCTGTTCGATCACAGCAGTTTGGACGCTACTAGTGCGTTCCTCCTTGAATCTGACACAGTTCTCACAGACGATAATGATTACGAGTGTTTCACTTTTTCGGACGATTTTGAAGACTCACCGCCTGAGTTTGGGTCATTTGAATTTTCAGATGAGTTAGTTGAACCATCAGACTCGATTGCTTACAGTCAATTCAAACTATTGATGGAATCTTTCGAGTTCGAGACAGTTTACTTAGGTGAGAATACGACTATCCCTAAATCAATCCCTTTCGTCCTTCCTATCGTTTCGACCACGCAAGAATCCGTCGCGTTTCCATTTTCAATGGATGGTTTACCAAGTTCAACGTACCTATGTTTTCTTGCGAATCTTGAGGGATTCGACTCTATTTCACGATAGGTTGATAGATTAGCACAATCGCTTTTAACACGTCGTTCATCACAAATTGTGCTAATTTATTCACTCAATTTACACCCTCAAGTTCGTGCTACACTTCTTTCTTTCTTCCGCCATTCTTCTCCAAATATACCGAGACCATATTCCACCCTTCTTCCGATACGGTCTCGTGTGTTTCTCAACTCCTTTCTCTACACTCCATTCTTCCACCAACCCTACCATTATCACGATAGAATTTTTGAATGGTTGGTGCTAACCTTTGGTCTGTGTAAGGCCTTGTATAGTTTGATTTTTCTCTTCCCTAACTCTGAACTTTAACGTTTAAAACAGTGGAAACACTGTCTCACTTATGTTTGGGGGGGGTTTGTTGTATAAATATTTTGTTTTTTTCTTTTAACAATAAAAAATAAAAAAAAATTTCTAAATAAATAAACTGGGGAGCACCAACAATTTTGACCCTCATGGTGTAGCCTGACAGTGAGGACACTGTCAAGTTTAAGTTTGGGGGTATGCTCGGTAAGCTTTTTTCCTTCGCATTCATATGTACATTTTTGCATTTGCATACTTATTTTAAAACCCATAAAAAATTGAAAATTTGAAAAAAAATTATAAAAATTGAAAAGTTCAATTTTGGCCATATTTGACTTAAGTTTGACAAAAAGATTAACTTGATAGGAACAACTAGATCTTAGACTTAGTAAATTAAAACCCGTAAAAATAACCTTTCTTAAAATTTAATGGTAGAAAGTATATGTCTCTGTAGTTTATATAGAAATAGGTAAATTTCGAGTGGACTTCTTGGGCTAAGTTAAAACAAGGGAAAAGTATTGATATTTTTATTAAAGTAAAAGTCTGAAAAATAATCCCTAAGCTTAAGTCTAAATTCTGAAAATATATACCATACAAATTGCACAAACACGAACCTTGAAACATGGAATAGTAGAAGAGACCTTGAAATGCTCTTGTCTAAAGTCCTTAGTATGAAAGAAAATTAAAATAAAAATACAAGTGTGAATAAAGAGATAAAAAAATGAACACTGGTTTTTGTAATTACTCAAGGCCGCATAAATAGAAAAATATTTAGTGAGGGTGCTTTATCACCTAGTGCCTTAGAACAACTGGTTTGGGAGTCACTGCTAAAGCCTTAGGTGTTACAAGACTAGGTATTACGCCTTAATGTGCAAACACATTTTGTAATCGGTCGTTGGTACCTCAAGAAGTATTAACGGTCGCATGAAGGATGTGTGAGCAATTTCATCTAAAAATTCACAAATTGAAAAGTATTTTGGACGATGGACATGAGTATAATAGCTTGATTTGAATTTCCAAGTGTTGGGGTGATATATACACACACGTAGGGGTATGTGATTGGGGTTTAGATAAGAGATAGGAATGAAAAATAGGACTTATATCTTTAGTAAAGATGGTAAAAATTCCTAACTTGAGATGGAACCCTAGAAAGAAAATTCAAAAGATGCTAAAAGCTAAGTAAATTTATAAGAACATATATAATCTTAAGTTAAATAATAAGGAAGCGTGAAAAATACGGGTGGATAATTTCTGAGTCGAAGTTAATAGAGTTCTTGTTCGAAAACCTAATTGGAGAATGAAAGTCAATAGGCCGAATTGATAGGATTTTGTGGGTAGTATCCGCTGAAAACCTTCAGGAGACAACACTCCTCCTACTAGGGACACCTAGAGGTTTAACGGCTTGTTGCACGAGCTCAGTGCAATCACGTTTCCCTGCGAAAGTGAGGCTAGGTCTTTTTCGAGAATAAAACTAGGTTTGCTCGAGGACGAGCAAAAGATAAGTTTGGGGGTATTTATTCATAACATAATTTTGCATTATTATATTTCCCATTCTTATTCATTTTACAAATAAACAGGTGCTTTTGCCCCATGTCTGCTACATAGATGCAGCTTACAGGTTCTCGGAACAAAAACAGTGAAAACGATGAAAAGAAGGTACAAAAGTGAAACTACGACCAACAAATGAAAAGATCTTGATCATTCCTACAGTTTGAAGACTAAGCGAAGATCAATGGACGATTTCACAAAGTACAAAGGCAGCGCAAGGTTCAAGACTTCGACACGAAGGAAACGGTAAAAGTCCACGACATTATGCACTGTAGAAATCTGGAAGAAAACTAGAAGAAAATCTGAGAAACAAAGTGAAGAAACAAGTACGCAAATGACACCAGAAGATGCCCTGAAAATCTCTACTGAAGATCCCACTTTTTGGCCGCGGAACCGCGGCCAAACGTTGGTTTTGGCCGCGGTTTCACGGCCGTGCCAGACACGTGTCAGTGGGGATTTTGTCGCTGCGACATGCGCTGACTAGCCTTTTTAGGGGTATACTTGTAATTGCAGATATGACTCGATTGTAACCCTAGGGTTTCTATGATCTATAAATAGAAACCCTAAAACCTCTTTTGAGGTATGCCTCTTCTTGTGCCTCATTCATTTTATCAAAATTCAGATCTGTAAATTTCTGCAATATATGAAGAGAGCATCAAATAAAAATTAGGAGTAAGTTTTCTTTTTATTGCCCTAGTTAAATTTTATTTCCATGCCCTAGGTAATTTCTTATCTGCCCTAGTTAGATCTTTCATTATCTGCCCTAGTTAGATAGTTAGAAAATGTTTTTCAATTCCCTAATGAGTGAGTAGTCTCCTCGCTTGTTAGGGTTAGATTTGGGGAAGGCTTGAGAGATGAAAATCTCTCACCCTTTTCTTGCCCATCACACGTTTTTATAGGGCTCCATGCATACATGCACACACTGCTCCCTACGGCACCCTATCCCACGAGGTAGCGGTGATACCGTAGTATAAAGGACCGGTTGAGCGTGTTTCCCATGGGGGTTAGGATAAGAATTAAGAAAGGAAGAAAAAGAACCTAGAGGAAGAAACACCGTTTCTTCCCGATGGTACTAATCCACTTAATTAATTATTAGCATAACACCTCTTAGATCTTAAATAGGGCATAGAAAGCGGTGAGGAATATTGACTTTCCAAATTTAACCTAAACCTAACCCTAGCAAGATTCTAATCCTAGTCTTGATCAGTTTAGTTTTTAGATTTAATCAATCCGACAACAATCGGAATTAACTCGTTAGAACAATTTGAGAGTACACAAAATCCCCGTAGACCGACCCGTACTCACCGGCTAGCTACCAAGCGACGCCGTTCTTGATTGCGGTTATAAATATTCTTTGATCAATCAAGCTTAAAAAGATAAAATGGTGTAGAAAAATGAACACTGGTTTTGTTATCACCAAGGCTGTAATAAAAAAATATAGCAAGGGTGCTTCATCACCTAGTGCCTTAGACCAACTGGTTTGGGAGTCACTGCTAAGCCTTAGGTGGTGCAAGACGAGGAAAATACTAATACTCCTATTTAGCAAGCATATGGGTAATCTGTCGGTTAGTACCTCAAGAAGTATTAACGGTCGCATGAAAAATGTGTGAGCAAATCCATCTAAATATATATCAATTAAAAAGTACTGAGGTAGACGGACAAGAGTATGATAGCCTGAATTGAATTCTCTGAGTGTAAAGATGTCTTTACACACACGTAGGGGTATACAATCAATGTTTGGAAGAAATATAGGAATGAAGAATAAATATGATGTTTTATTGAGGGATGCATGATTTCTAACATCTTTTCATGACCATTAAGATAGGGCTCATAACAACGGAAAAGCTAGTATTAGTTGGAAACCCTAATTTTCAAAGTCTTTCTTTTACAATTCTTATTTTTATATGTAACTTTCACAGTCCTCCTTTTATTATTGGATTTTATGGGTGCAATCCGCTGAAAACCCTCACGAGACAACACTCCTCCTACTAGAAACACCTAGAGGTTTAAAGGCTTGTTGCACATGATCAGTGCAATCGTGTTGCCTACGAAAGTGTGCTAGTTAGTTTTTCTTTTTCTTTATTTTCTCCTTCTTTTTAAATAAAGACGTTTGCTCGAGACGACCAAAATTAAGTTTAGGGGAATTTGATCAGTCAAAAATAGTGCATTCTCAACACGTTAATTTCCCTACTCTTATCATTCATATATAAGTGTTTATTGTAATTATAACACAGATTATAAATTCATCTGGAAAATACCAAATAACTTGTGTTATACTTATAATCGACATTCTAAATGGAAATTACATGTTTATTACTAATCGCATTGATTTATATATATCAACCCTTGACTCGAGATTGTGTGCAGGAAATTCTCCAGGTAAAAGAGCCGGAATTGCTAAAAGTGCCGGTAATAATACAGCAAGTCTTTGACTTGAGATCTGGCAGAAATCAAGAGAGAAACATAGCATTCCAGATATAAGATAAAGACCCTAAACCCAACAGAAGAATTCCCTGGAAATTGCTTGCAGTAACTCACCAGCGTGGCCGCGGATCCGCGGCCGAGTTGGCCGATCCGCCGCGGATCCGCGGCTATAGTAGCTCATCAGCGCATCAAATTCTCCACATGGTTTCATCGTAAAGGCCTCAGCTTCTAGAAGACTCCCAAAGAGCACGTGGCTTCTTCCAGAAGGCTCTGCATAACAAACCCACTCTAGAATATTCCTTATAACAAACTCATTCTAGAATATTCGCTCTAACAAACTTCTTCTAGAAGGCTCTCTCTAACAACCTAGTTTTGGAGGGAAGATTCAAATGAGTGGTTATAAAAAGGGATCTAGATCTAGAATTTGGTGGTTGTTGAATAAGTTGTTAATTAGTTGTTGAATTTGGAGGGAGATTAATTAGGGTTCATCATTTGAGTGGTAAAAATTGTAGTGAGATCCAAATCATTTCTAAATCAAATTGAGTGACACAATTTGATCCAAATCAAGATCCATCGAGTACCGAGCCAAAGCAAGCCTTCAAGGAGCCTTTTGAAGCAAAGCCGATCTTCATTCGAGCATGAGATCCACGACGATCCGCGACTCAAGAAAACGATACGAAGCTAGTTCGACGATTTAGTTCCTCCTCAAATCTTGTAATCTTTGCGTGTATTGTAACGAAACGTCGATTAATAAAAGGTGAAAATTCTTGATCTTGCTTTTCTTTACATTTGAGCATTATGAAGAGTTATCGATTCTTGATTGTTTTCTTTGTCATGATGTTTGAGTGAAAACTCCGCTTGTGGAGGAATCGAGAAAATAGGTAGAAGATAATGATTAAATTCTTGAACGATTCTTAAGTCTTATGAGTTTGTAAACTTTAGTAAATTGAGTCAACGATGACCTAATTTTGAGCGAGATACTTTCTTGAATATTTTCGCTCCAAATTAGAGATCAACGATCGATGATTGAATTTCCTAGAGGCTAGAATTTGAATGCTAATCAACAAAAGGACAAAGGATGATGATGAAGAAACCCTAGTTTCTTCAATAGATCCCTAAATCTCGTTGATTGTCATCGATCTAGCAACAAATCTTCAATAGATAATAATTTGTAATCATAAGTATTCATCATCACTATCAATTGGATCGATTTCTACAAGCCTTTTTACAAATCTTGATAATTCATTCGATTTGGACATCTTCTTGATCTTTAGCATTTCTTGATTCTAGATCTATTTTCTTGATGTTTGTTGAAATCAAATATTACAAATCTTGAATCAATTTTCTTGCAAATTTCTTTTATCTTTTCATTTCAACTCATCTAAAACAAGATCGATCAAAACACACATCTCAGTGGACGATCCGTATTCATTAACGCGCTACATCGACACCGTTAATTGATTGCGGTATAAATTTCTTTGGTTGTGATATATTTTACATTTTACTACACACAAAACAAAGATCAATCAGTAGTCGTACGACTTTATTGACTATGTTAAGGGTCGTGCGGGTGGGTTTAATTCAATCGGGAAATGACGGGTTGAATTTGGCTAGCAATTATGATTTGTTGACTATGTTAAGGTCATAAGTTGCTAGGGGCAAAAGAATTATCGGGAATTTCAAATGTTGAGATTTGCAATGAGATTGCATACCTTCTATGAGATAGTTGGATCCCGATATCCACTTCGAGTAAGAGTTACTCCTGAGAGAGCTTTACACATGGCAATTAGCCGATAAAGTAGGTGTCTAGAAAAGTGTTAACGGGGTTATGCCTCTGGGAAAACGAGGTTTATTCTAATTAGGTCCGTGCGAAAGCACGGGGAACCTCTCTCGAAGTACCAACACTGATCTGGCCAAAAGATTGGCAAACTTGTAAGGTGCAATTAATCCTGGCTAATCTTACCTTTTAGGGTTTGAAGAAAGATTTGATGAAAACAGTGGAAGCCATCCTGATTAGATAAGATAATAACCAATCTAATCTTGCAAGAGCGCACGCTAAAGTGTTTTCTTCTCTCTCTCTCCAGGTAGCGACCATGTCAGGCCTTAATCAAGATAATAATATGGATGTATTGATCGAACCAGCTTATTATACTGAGCAGGGGAACGTTGGTCTCGTTCTTTCTTATAAATGTTATAAGACTGAGCAGGGAATACTCATATATCCGGATTCTCACGCCGCCCAAACGAAGAATAAGCATGCTGATGCATCTTCTTCGGATGTATTTGTTATCGAGAACTGTTTCTCAGTTCACTCTATGTCCTGGGTATTAGATACCGGATCAGGATCCCACATATGTAATATGTTACATGGGCTACGGAAAGGTAGGGAACTAGGAATAGGTGATCATTCCATAAGAGTAGGGAATGGTACAGATGTTGCAGCCAAAGCAGTTGGCGAATATCACCTTGTATTACCAAGTGGTAATACAATGATTCTGAACGAATGCTATTACATACCGACCCTGATATGCAATGTTATATCAGTTTCTTTATTGAGCAAAGAAGGATATAATTTTGTAGTACAAGAAAATGTTATGAACATCTTCCTAAATCAAAAGTTGATTGGATCAGGCTCGTTAAATAATGGCATATACGTTCTTAATCAAACCACAGTTCTTAATATACAGAACACACACAAGAGGAAAAGTTCAGAAATGAACGAATTCTTCTTGTGGCATTGTAGACTAGATCATATCAATGCGACACGACTAGCTAAGTTACATAAGAATGGTTATTCGAATGCGTTCGAATTATCATCTTATGAAACTTGCCATTTATGTCTCAAAGGCAAAATGACCAAAACTCCATTTAGTGGACATGGAGAAACAGTAACAGAACTCTTGGGACTGATACATAGTGATGTATGCGGTCCCATGTCTACACATGCCAGGAATGGTTCTTCGTACTTCATTACATTCACTGACGATCTCTTAAGATACGGACATGAGTTCCTGTTGAAACACAAGTCTGAAACTTTTGAGAAATTCAAAGAATATAAATACAAAGTCGAGAACCAAAAGGGTAAAAGTATTATGATCCTTCGATCTGATCGAGGTGGAGAATACTTGAGCAATGAGTTCCTGGACTATTTAAAAAAGAATGGGATTCTCTGTCAGCTTACTCCTCCTTATACACCACAGCACAACGGTGTGTCGGAGCGGAGAAATCGCACCTTATTAGATATGGTGCGCTCTATGATGAGCTCCGCTGAGTTGCCTATTTCCTTTTGGGGTTATGCATTGGAGACAGCAGCATACCTATTGAATCAAGTTCCATCTAAATCTGTACCTACCACACCACATGAGATATGGTGTGGAAAGAGACCATATTTTAAACGAGTTAAGATATGGAGTTGTCCGGCCTATGTCAAAAGGCAAAATCCGGACAAACTCGAGGCACGATCAGTTCTTTGCAAGTTTGTGGGATATCTTAAGAATTCACAAGGATATATTTTCTACCACGCTGAGGAACAAAAGGTATTTGTTTCTCAATATGCCACCTTTTTGGAAAAGGAATTTCTTACAAAAGAAATTAGTGGCGAAGAGATAGAGCTGGAAGAAGTTCCGGTAGCACAAACTGCAACTGAAGATTTAATGGAACCAAAGGATTCAGTAGTTCCCGTCGAACCTCAGTCGCTCCGCCGATCTAGTAGGGTTCCTCATCCAACTAAGAGATACTACGGTTTTCTCATTGATGGTGGGACCGAGGATTGCATCATGGAAGATGATGACCCAACTAGCTTTGAGCAGGCCATCATGAGTGGTGACTCTATGAAGTGGCTGGATGCAATGCGATCTAAGATGGAATCCATGTATACCAACAAAGTATGGACTTTGGAAGTTGCTCCTGAAGGGGTAAAACCCATTGAGAGCAAATGGATCTTTCAGAAGAAACTTGGTGTAGATGGAAAAGTTGAGACTTTCAAAGCCAGACTTGTTGCAAAGGGTTTTCGTCAACTACCAGGTGTGGATTATGACGAAACCTTTTCTCCAGTGGCTATGCTTAAGTCCATCAGGATCCTACTTGCTATTGCTGCATACCATGACTATGAAATCTGGCAAATGGATGTTAAGACCGTCTTTCTAAATGGTGATTTAGAGGAGTGCGTGTACATGACTCAGCCAGAGGGCTTCGCAGACAGTGGGAGCAGCGGAAAGGTGTGCAAGCTGCTTAAATCTATCTATGGGTTGAAGCAGGTATCGCGGAGTTGGAACATCTGTTTTGATGTGGTAGTCAAAGAGTTTGACTTCATCAAAAACATAGATGAACCTTGAATATACAAGAAGGTGGTAGAGAGTAAAGTTGTCTTTCTCGTATTGTACGTGGATGACATACTCTTGGTAGGAAATGATGTTCCTATGCTGCACTCGGTCAAGCTCTTCTTATCACACAGATTCTCAATGAAAGATCTAGGTGATGCCTCCTGCATCTTGGGGATTAAGATCTATAGAGATAGATCTAGACGGACACTAGGATTGTCGCAATCTAGGAACATTGACACCATACTAAAGAGGTTTAGTATGGAAGAATCCAAGCGTGGGAATTTACCCACGATCTCTGGACTCACTCTCTCCAAAGAGATGTCTACTAAGACTGATTTGGAGAGAGCTCGCATGCAAGGGATACCCTATACTTCGGCAGTAGGCTCTATCATGTACGCGATGCTATGTACCAGAACCGATATAGCATACTCACTATGTGTAGTGAGTATGTATCAAGCAGATCCTGGAGAAGATCACTGGACAGCTGTGAAGAACATTCTTAAGTACTTGAGAAGGACTGAGGAGATGTTCTTGGTGTATGGTAACGGAGAACTCCAGGTGGAGTCCTTTACCGATTCGAGCTTCCAGAGTGATAAGGATGACTCTAAGTCGCACTCGGGTTTTGTCTTTACCCTCAATGGAGGGGCGGTGTGTTGGAAGAGTTCCAAACCGGAAACCGTGGTAGACTCGACGATGGAGGCTGAATACATCGCTACCAACGATGCTGCTAAAGAGGCTGTCTGGATGAAGAAGTTCATCACTGAACTTGGTGTGGTTCCGTCCATTGAGCATCCAATACCTTCGTATTATGATAACAATGGAGCTGTGGCTTTGGCCAAGGAACCCAGGTCCCATCAGAGATTCAGGCATATTCTGAGGCGGTATTGTTAGTTATATGTATGCCCTAGAGGCCATTACTATACATAGGATGTATATTGTAGTGGATGCTTGGACATATATAGGGAGGACTTTCTTGCTCGACATGATAATATGCTATCTGGTTGCGCTTTACCTTAACGTGTAAACTGATTGTCTCTCTGTTACATGTTGGTAAAGCCCTTAGGATGAGTACTTGACTACCTGGACTATGATGCGGATCATACTAGTGGGGACATGGTAGTCCATAAGTACATCCTTCAAGGTCCCTAGTCGTGGGTGTATCGAGACTGGGCATCGATATAACAGAGTAGACTAGCGTATATCTTCTCGACCCATACAGATGGGCGATGGATGATCCCATATCCATTGGTGTTTGACATCAGAGTTGATATACGGGTGCTCAGTGGAGACTGGGTACACTGGACGGACTCGCCGAGAACTCCCAGATGGTATTATACCTCACGTCAGATGGCAGTTCTCTGGTGACACTGGTATAGTTTAGTCTGTAGACCCGAGATCGTCATAGAGTCTTGTGTGATTCCCACTGTGCTTTGATTTCCACCTTACCACGTCCAAGAGGCCGTGCAAAACGGTGGTTTTTGGGTACAGTCCCGGATCACATGGAGGCAATGAGCGATAGGAGGGGATTCGTCTCTCCCGGTATAGGGAGTTGATGTTGCGCTGTGTTCGATTGGCTATAACCGGAAATCCCTGGCCAGGGTTGCTGAGATTTACTGGTAAGTGTTACCAGTAGTTTCTCGAACTGTTATAGACCTCATATCGACACGACTTATCGAGCTGCTGGGGTCTGACGTTTACTACCCCTAGGCGAGATATGCGACATATCAGACGAACAGACCGGACTGTACGGTAAGTGTTACTGGTTGGATTCACAGGAGTATGAGCGGGCTTGCTCGTCGATCTTCTGATCGCTCAATACCCGAGTGGCCGTTAAGTTTAGCAGACCGCTTGCGGCTTGTGGGTGTTTGATATGATCATCACCTGCTGCCGGCGTATTGACGAGTCTTTAGAGTCCTACACAGAGGTTTCCTGGCTCAAGCGAAACGAAATAGGAGCGCATATGAGATATGTGCGGGACCGAGAATAATGCGTGTATATGATACCGTATTCTATTCTCGCGATGAATGTATCGAATGGTTTTATGCGATATAACCTAGTTATCGAATCGAGGATTGATTCGATAAGCCGATACATTGGATATTAGTCGGTTATATGCGATATGACCGGATCGTTAAATCAAGTGTTGATTTAATGATTTAATGTATAATTATATATTAGATATATTACTTTACATTAACTAATATTGGTTCACTTAAAATGGATTTTCTCACTTGATGTGCACATTGTATATATATGATATAGTTTTGTGCACTAGTTTGTATCATGTTTGATGATACATGATAGTTTGTGTGTATGATTAAACCATGGTTGTGTTAATGGTTAGGGTTTTATTTATTTACTTATTCATTTATTTATTTATTCATTTTGAAAGATAAATAAAATGGTGGCTTATTTTGTTTCTTTCATGAAACTTCATGAAGTGTTGAAAGCTTGACCATTTTGTTTGTTTCCATTAACCTAACCATTCAACCTAACCATGGTTTATTCTCTACACCTAACTATTGTTGCCATTATGATAAGTATCATATTATTTCTTATTTTAGGAGAACTAATCATATTCTTTTCTTCTTCTTCTTCTTCATCAACAAGAAGAAAAGCTTGCAACCTTTAATAGCAACTTGAGAAAAAGAGTGAGAAATCCAATTCTAAAGTGTGCCCACTTCCTATTTCTTCATCCTCTACCACTTACCATGTAGTATAGGGTGTTTTCTTCACAAGTTTCTTGACTTGGTGAAATTGGAGCTTGATCTTGTGTTGCCTCGACGTAGATCATCTTCGGCATCGAAGTCGACGACCTAGCCCGCCCATTTCTCCGATGAAGCCGACGCTAGAGCCCGGGATCCGATGATCGCAGCGAGGGGACTTCATCATGGCGCTATGGAGGTGGAGGACCAGATCTACAAAGGTTGTATTTCCGTTCACTTAGCAGTTAAGTTATTAACTAGTTGCATGTTTCGCCTAAACTCTAGTCAACGATCCGTATTAGGGTTTGTAGGCACTTGTAAAATTTGAATTTGGCATGGTTGATCCCTTGTGAGACCTCATTAGAGTGCCTAGGAACCCTACAGTGGTATCAGAGCCTAGCTAGAGCCTTAGACGATGTTAGAATTCCGGTTGAACCCCGAAACCCTAAAAATGACCCCTCTCTGTACATTTTTACAAAACTGGATTTTTTCCATATTAAAAATTCTTAAAAAATTCAGCAGGAGATTCTAAGAATTACGGTGCAAAATTGACGGAGAGATTCGATCAAAGCGCGGCGGAACCGCTGCATTAGCATGGCGAATGCGGCGGTTCCGCGGCCACTTAGTGTCTTCAGCCAGTCGTTTTTGCACAGTAACTTCTTTCATTCATTGCTGAGTTTTCTGGGAATTTTTAAAGTTTACTCAAGAGTTGAGTATTTTGGGTTGTATTGGGAGTTCGTACATTCGATCGGATTGTCTAATTTTGTCCATGTGTTTTTCCGGGTAATTTTAGAATATGTTAAAAAGTTCGACCGGATATAAATACCCACTTTTTTCCCTGCCGGGAAATTTCCAATTGTTGGATTTTTCCATAGTTTAACGACGTTCTAAGTAGTGCAAGTAACGCGATGGTCTCTCTAGAAGACAACAAACCTTAACTCGATTATGTGACCGTCTTGAACTGCCCTTTGAACCTTAGGGTTTGGGGCAGTACGGCGTGCCATATGTGAGGCGTTGGCTTGACCCTTCCACGGTTGGACCGTTGGTACTGTGGTATGAAATGGATGTTTTTAAACTTATTTCAAGTGTTGAAAAGCATTCGGGAAAACTTGGGTGTTTGACTGTTCGATCGGAAAGTTTAACATTTTCTATTTATCTGGAATATCATACAATATTTGGAATCCACAAGGAGTTATGAGATAACTGATTTGAATGTTATAAACATAGCACTATAGTCTCACTTGATCGATTGCTACGGAATTTTGATGGGATCAAAAGTCCATCGCAATCACGTAGCGTACGCGGATACTCGCCGGGTAAACTTAACAGACAGCTACACCCCATAGCCCCGACCAAGTGACTGTAGGAGAACCCCGTCGCCGAAAGCATCCGTTCGGGTGCTCACGGCAGTGATGTTCCGCCTTAGTGCACTTCGTCGACGGCATTGGGGGTGCGGCCGCCTAATAAAGTTTGCGACGAGCATTCGATCAAAATGTCGGGAATCTTGTTGAATTGCCCGACTTGATATTGAAAAGAGTTTTCGATAATGAGACTAAAATGCGGGGTTTATAATTGTTAGGCTTGCGATGTCTAAGAAATTCATATGGTCAAGCATGCGATGTCTGAGGAGGTTGCGGATTCCAACTGTTGTAGTTTTACACTTTCTTCTCTGTGACCATAAGTGTAATATATGATATCGCCGGTTTCGTTGCTATATGTCAACGACAATTGGGATGGGCATATTTACTTATGTTGATGACATGTGATGTTATGTGTTGCTGGATATGTTATATTGGATCGTCGTGTTTGAATAGCCGGGGGTTTTTTATGTGAGATGAGTGTTTTTCATTTTCATTCTTGTAAAAACTTGTATGTAATATTCTTTTATTGGGGCACTTCCAGGTTGCGGAAGATGTCACCTTTTGTATATTATTTACTTTTCCGCACTAGGATAGACCCAAGGAGGGGAGCACAAGTAACCGGGTTCTGGAGTCCAGTGGGAGACCAACTCGAGGAGTCGAGTCCGGGTCTCCTAACTCTAGAATTGGTAGGGTTGCTTGCCGCTCTCGTAGGGGTCTAGGGGTGTGGGTTTGGCTATTCATCGCGACCGTGGAATCCGTGTTTTATACTGGCTCGTATTGAAAACACGGGCGTCCTAGTATATCCATTGTTTCATATATTTCTTCAGCTGCGATATCTGTGATGTGATCATGTGATGTTCTGTGATAAATACTGTATATAGTATATATGATATATTATATAGACGTTACTTATGTTTTACACCCGCGCTAGCCCTGCCCCGCTCTGCCGTTAGTTACCTAACCTAACGGTGCACGAGGGGACATCGAGGCGAATGAGGATGGCATAAGTGTACGTCGTATTTATCTGTGATGTTTAGGTGGCTTAAATGATGGGACTTCATTAATGAGATTAATGAAATAAAAGAAACCTAAGATGTTGTGGAATCGAATTTCAAAAATTAAAACAGGTAGCTACAGTTCTTGCTTTGCACAGCGGTATATATGATATATCCTGCACCTTATTCGATGAGGAAAGGATCGAGATCCCTTCACCGGGAGTGACTCCTTTAGCAATAACTAGCAGATGCTACAACCCTCGGTTTGTCTTTTGATTGCTTCTATAGTTTCTGCTTTGCACAGTGATATATATGATATATCCCGCACCTCATTCGACGAGGAAAGGGCCGACGATCCCTTCACCGGGAGTGACCCCTTTAGCAAAATTAGAAAAGCCTCAAAAACGCTCCATTTCAAAATTCATTCGATCCTACAACGATATCAAGTTCATTACGCAATAGGTTTTCAGAAAAACCTGTCGTAGCCCTCCGTCATTTCAGATAAGTACTAGTTAGTATTCGTGCTGCGGTTGTTTGGCATTCGTCAAGGCGTAGTGTGCGGTAGCTAACTAGTATTTATCTGCTTATGCATATGATGCAGATTGGATTAGGGTATTCGTACGGCGTTGTTTGGCATTCGTCAAGGTTCGTGCTGGTGGGTTTAATTCAATCAAGAAATGTACGGGTTGAACTTGACTAGTGCACTATGGGTTATTTGGCATTCGTCAAGGTCATAGAACGATAGGGGCAAAATTATCGGGAATTTCAAGTGTTGAAATTTGCAATGAGATTGCATACCTTCTATGAGATAGTTGGATCCCGATACCCGCTGCGAGTAATTGTTACTCCTGGGAGAGTTTTACACATTGCAATTAGCCGATCAAGTAGGTGTCTAGAAAGGTGTCAACGAGGTTACGCCTCTGGGAAAACGAGGTTTACATTAATTAGGTTCGTGCGAATGCACGGGGGACTTCCCTCAAAGTACCGACACTGGCCTGGCTGAAAGATTGGCGAACTTATAGCGTGTAATTAATCCCGGCTAGTATTTCCTTTTAGGATTTGAAGGAAGATTTGATAAAAACAGTGGGAGCCATCCTGATTAGATAAAATAATAACCAATCTAATCTTGCAAGAGCGCACGCAGAGTGTTTTCTTCTCTCTCTCTCTCTAGGTAGCGACCATATCACGCCTTAATCAAGATAATAATACGGATGTATTGACCGAACCCGCTTGTTATACTGAGCTGGGGAACGTTGGTCCCGCTCCAACTTATAATTGTTATAAGACAGAGCAGGAAATAGGGGATTACCAGAATTCCCGTGCCGCCCAAACGAAGAAAGTGCATATGATGCATCTCCTTCGGGTGTGTTCATTACAAAGAACTGTTTCTCTGTATCCTCTACGTCCTGGGTATTTGATACCGGATCAGGATCCCAGATATGTAATCTGTTACATAGGGCTAGAGAATGGTAGAGAACTGAGAACGGGTGATAAGTTTCATGAGGCAGAAAACGGGGCAAGTGTTGCAGCCAAGTCTGTTGGTCACTGTCACCCTGTATTACAAATACATTGATTCTGAACGAATGTTATTAGATACCGAACCTGATATACAAAATCATATCAGTCTCTTTATTAGTAAAGAAAGGATATAATTTTGTATTGTTGGATAATGTTTTGAATATTTCCTATATCAAAAGTTGATCGGTTCAGGCACGTTATCTAAAAGCATTGACGTTCTAAATAAAACTACAGTTTTTAGTATACAGAACACACACAAGAGGAACAGTTCAGAAATGAACAGATCCTTCTTGAGGTATTGTAGACTAGGTCAGATCAATGTGACCCGACTAGCTAAAGTTACATTTAGATGCATATTTAAATCAGTTTGAATTTACATCTTATGAAACTTGCCAGTCATGTCACAAAGATAAGATGACCATAGCTCCGTTTATTGCAAGCAGAGAAAGAGTTAGTTGAACTCTTGGGATGATGCATGTTGATGTATGAAGGTCCCCTGTCTACACATACCAAGACCGGTTCTTTTTACTTCATTACATTCTCTGATGATCTTTCGAGATTCAGACCTATGTTCCTGTTGAAACACAAGTCCGAACCTTTTGAGATATTCACAGAATATAAGTTAGAAGTAGAGAACCAAAATACGGGTATAAGTATTATGTCCTATGATGAGATCAGGGAGGAGAATACTTGTGCACGGAATTCTTGGACTTTTCTAAAGGAGAATGAGATTCTCTCTCAGCATTACTCCTCCGTATACACCATAGCACGATGGTATATCGGGGCGGAGCAATCACACCCTATATGATAAGGTGTGCTCTATGATGAGTATTACTGAGTTACCTATTTCCTTTTGGGAGTTATGCACTTGAGAAGCTGCATACCTATTGAATAGGGTTCAAATCAAATCAGTTGCCTACCACTTCATATGTGATATGGAAAGGGAAGAGCCCATATCTTAAGATGGTTAAGATTTGGGGTTGTCCAGCCTATGTCTAAAAACAAAATCCAGACAAGCTCGAGGCAAGGTCAGTCATGTAGAACTGGAAAGGTTCCAGCTATACAAACTACAGCAGATGATTTGGTAGAACCAAAGGATTCGGTAGATACCAACGAACCTCAGCCTCTCTGCCAATCTAGTAGGGTTTCTCTCCCACCTGAGAGATACTTCGATTTCTCTATGACAGTGGGAGCGAGGATTGCATCATGAGATGATGACCCAACTAGTTTCGAGCAGGCCATCAGGAAGGGGACTCTGTAAGAATGGCTGGATGCTTAGCGATCTGAGATGGAATTCTTATATACCAACAAAGTATGGACTTTGGTTGCTATATCTGAAGGGTTAAATCCCCATCAGGAGCAAGTAAATCTTAAGAAGATTACTTGGTGTAGATGGAAAAAGTTGAGACTTTCAAAGCTAGACTTGTTAAAGGTTTTTGTCATCGACCAGGCGTGGATAATGATGAAACCTTTTCCAGTGGTTATGCTTAAGTCCATCCGGATCCTACTTGCCATGGCTACATACCATGACTGCGATATCTGGCGGTTGGGTGTCATGACTGCTTTTCTAAATGATGTTTTAGAAGAAAGCGTCTATAAGTACACAGTCAGAGGGCTTCGTAAACAGTGGGAGCAGCGGAAAAGTGTACAAGATGCTTTATAGGATAAAGCAGGCATCGCGGAGTTGGAACATCTGTTTTGATGTAGTAGTCAAATAGTTTGACTTCATCAAAATGGTAGATGAACCTTGTATATACAAAAAGGGTAGTAGGGAGTATGGTGGCGATCATCGTAGAGTACGTGAATGACATACTCTTGATAGGGAAGGAGTTTCCTATGCTACGCTCGATCAATCTCCGCTTATCACAATGATTCTCCATATAGGATCAAAGTGATACCTCCTAAATCCTGGATTATGGATCTATGAGATAGATCTAATTGGATGTTAGGAGACTCACTAGTTGTAGTGAGATGGTATCAGTTGATCCTGGGGAGAATCACTGGAAAGGTTCCAGGGTGATAAGGACGACTGAATGTCAGTCACAGGCATTGTCTTTACCCTTAGTAAAGGGACGATATGTTGGAAGAGTTCCAAGCTAGATACCGTGGCATACTAGACGATAAAGGCTGGATACATCGCTACTTAAGATGCTACCAAAGAGGAAGTCTGGATGTATATTAGTTCATGAAATGAACTTCGTTCCTCCCATTGTGTGACAATAGAGTTGTGGCTTATGCTAAGGAACGCCCGTCCCATCAGTGATCCAGACATATTCTAAGGCAGTGTCACCTGATCGTGGAGATGGTTGATCTCCAGGGGATCGAGGTTAGGAGAGTAGACCCAGAGGACAACACGGCGGATCCACTCACAAAGGCCTTTTCCCAGAGAGAGACTTTTATGGGATGGTTGAGTATGAGATACTACAACCACTGCTATCAGATGGCCCTAGTGCAAGTGGGAGATTGTTAGTTATATGTATGCCCTAGAGGCCATTACTATACATAGGATGTATATTGTAGTGGATGCTTGGACATATATAGGGAGGACTTTCTTGCTCGACATGATAATATGCTATCTGGTTGCGCTTTACCTTAACGTGTACACTGATTGTCTCTCTGTTACATGTTGGTAAAGCCCTTAGGATGAGTACTTGACTACCTGGACTATGATGCGGATCATACTAGTGGGGACATGGTAGTCCATAAGTACATCCTTCAAGGTCCCTAGTCGTGGGTGTATCGAGACGGGGCATCGATAAACCAGAGTAGACTAGCGTATATCTTCTCGACCCATACAGATGGGCGATGGATGATCCCATATCCATTGGTGTTTGACATCAGAGATAATATACGGGTGCTCAGTGGAGACTGGGTACACTGGACGGACTCGCCGAGAACTCCAGATGGTATTATACCTCACGTCAGATGGCAGTTCTCTGGTGACACTGGTACAGCTTAGTCTGTAGACCCGAGATCGTCATAGAGTCTTGTGTGATTCCCACTGTGCTTTGATTTCCACCTTACCACGTCCAAGAGGGCGTGCAAAACGGTGGTTTTTGGGTACAGTCCCGAATCACATGGAGGCAATGAGCGATAGGAGGGGATTCGTCTCTCCCGGTATAGGGAGTTGATGTTGCGCTGTGTTCGATTGGCTATAACCGGAAATCCCTGGCCAGGGTTGCTGAGATTTACTGGTAAGTGTTACCAGTAGTTTCTCGAACTGTTATAGACCTCATATCGACACTACTTATCGAGCTGCTGGGGTCTGACGTTTACCACCCCTAGGCGAGATATGCGACATATCAGACAAACAGACCGGACTGTACGGTAAGTGTTACTGGTTGGATTCACAGGAGTATGAGCGGGCTTGCTCGTCGATCTTCTGATCGCTCAATACCCGGGTGGCCGTTACGTTTAGCAGACCGCTTGCGGCTTGTGGGTGTTTGATATGATCATCACCTGCTGCCGGCGTATTGACGAGTCTTTAGAGTCCTACACAGAGGTTTCCTGGCTCAAGCGAAACGAAATAGGAGCGCATATGAGATATGTGCGGGATCGAGAATAATGCGTGTATGTGATACCGTATTATATTCTCACGATGAATGTATCGAATGGTTGTATGCGATATAACCTAGTTATCGAATCGAGGATTGATTCGATAAACCGATACATTGGATATTAGTCGGTTATATGCGATATGACCGGATCGTTAAATAAAGTATTGATTTAATGATTTAATGTATAATTATATATTAGATATATTACTTTACATTAACTAATATTGGTTCACTTAAAATGGATTTTCTCACTTGATGTGCACATTGTATATATATGATATAGTTTTGTGCACTAGTTTGTATCATGTTTGATGATACATGATAGTTTGTGTGTATGATTAAACCATGGTTGTGTTAATGGTTAGGGTTTTGTTTATTTACTTATTCATTTATTTATTTATTCATTTTGAAAGATAAATAAAATGGTGGCTTATTTTGTTTCTTTCATGAAACTTCATGAAGTGTTGAAAGCTTGACCATTTTGTTTGTTTCCATTAACCTAACCATTCAACCTAACCATGGTTTATTCTCTACACCTAACTATTGTTGCCATTATGATAAGTATCATATTATTTCTTATTTTAGGAGAACTAATCATATTCTTTTCTTCTTCTTCTTCTTCATCAACAAGAAGAAAAGCTTGCAACCTTTAATGGCAACTTGAGAAAAAGAGTGAGAAATCCAATTCTAAAGTGAACCCACTTCCTATTTCTTCATCCTCTACCACTTGCCATGTTGTATAGGGCGTTTTCTTCACAAGTTGCTTGACTTGGTAAAGTTGGAGCTTGATATTGTGTTGCCTCGACGTAGATCATCTTCGGCATCGAAGTCGACGACCTAGCCCGCCCATTTCTCCGATGAAGCCGACGCTAGAGCCCGGGATCCGATGATCGCAGCGAGGGGACTTCATCACGGAGCTATGGAGGTGGAGGACCAGATCTACAAAGGTTGTATTTCCGTTCACTTAGCAGTTAAGTTGTTAACTAGTTGCATGTTTCGCCTAAACTCTAGTCAACGATCCATATTAGGGTTTGTAGGCACTTGTGAAATTTGAATTTGGCATGGTTGATGCCTTGTGAGACCTCATTAGAGTGCCTAAGAACCCTACAGGTATCACATGATCTGGGAGATAGTTGATCACCGAGAGATCGAGGTCAGAAGAGTTGACATGAACGACAACACTGCGGATCCACTCACGAAAGCCATACCCCAGATACATTTTGAGAGACTCTTCGGGAAGTTGGGTATGAGATACTACAACAGCTGGTCTTAGTGCAAGTGGGAGATTGTTAGTTATGTATATGCCCTAGAGGCCATTATTGTACATGTGATGTATATTATAGTGGATGCTTGAATATATAGAGAGAGGACTTTCATGCTCGATATGATAGTGGTTGCTCTTTATCTTAACGTGTAGACTTGTATCAGAACACTGTCTTGCTCTCACATGTTGATAAAGCCCTTAGGATATGTACTTGACTACTAGGACTATGATGCAGATCATACTAGTGGGACCAGGGTAGTCTACGAGTACATCCTATAATTTTTCCTAATAGAAGGTGTATCGAGATAGGGTATCGATACTCCATAGTAGACTAGCGTATACGCATCTTGACCCATTTGATGGGCGATGGATGATCCCACATCCATTGGTGTTCGAAATCAAAGATGGTATACGGGTGCTCAGTAGAGACTGGGTACACTGAACGGACTTGCCGAGAACTCCTAGATGGTATTATACCTATCGTCAGATAGCAGTTCTCTGGTGACACTAGTATAGGTTAGTCTGTAGACCCGAGATCGTCATAGAGTCTTGTGTGATTCCCACTGTGCTTTGAATTCCACCTTACCACGTTCAAGAGAACGTGCAAAATGGTGGCTTTTGGGTACAGTCCCGAATCACATGGAGGCAATGAGCGATAGGAGGGGTTTCGTCTCTCCCGGTATTGGGGGTTGATGTTGCGCTGTGTTCGATTGGCTATTACTGGAAGTCTCTGGCCAGGGCTGATATGGAGATCTACTGGTAAGTGTTATCAGTAGTTTCTCGACCCGTTATGAGCCTCATATCGACATGACTTATCCGTTACTGGGGTCTGACGTTTACCACCCCTAGACTGGATATGTGACTAATCAGACGAAGAGACCGGACTGTACGGTAGTGTTACTGATTGGATTCGCAGGAGTATGTATAGGCTTGCTTGTTGATCTTCTGGTCGCTCAATACCGGAGTGGCTGTTACGTTTAGCTGACCGCTTGCAGCTTGTGGGTGTTTGATATGATCATCACCTACTGCCGGCATATTGACGAGTCTTTAGAGTCCTATACAGAGGTTTCCTACCTCAGGAGAAACGAAGTAGGAGCACATATGTGATATGTGCGGGGACCGAGATTAATACGATATGTGATACCGTATTCTATTCTCGCAATATGTGATACCGTATTCTATTTTCGCAATATGTGATATCGGCCGGGTATATGTGATATAGCCGGGTTATCGGATCATGTTTTGATTCGATAAATTGATACATATTATATTAGTCGGTTATATGTAATATAGCCGGATTATTAAATCAAGTAATGATTTAATAATTTAATGTATAATTATATATGTGATATATTACATTACATTAACAAATATAAGCTCAATAAAGTAATTCTTTTTCTCATTTTGGATACATTGATATATATGTGATATATGTTAAATGTATTCTTTACTTTTGTTACTATATTATATATATGTGATATGTATAATTGTAACATGTTAGGTTATAAATGCAACTAGGGTTTATGAGAGTTATACCATGCTAAGGTTAAGATTAGGGTTAATATTTATCATTAAATAATTCAAATATTGTGGATATTTGTCATGGTTGAAGCTTGTAGAAGCTTGTAGTCTTCTTTGACTTTGTCCACTCTTTTTGTCTAGCTTAAGATATTTATCAACCATACCTTTAACCATAGCTAATGGTTAAGTCTCTACAAGGGTTAAGAATGATATACTTGACCCATGGTTGCATTTCTAACCATATAACAATAATTCATCACTTGCTTCTTCTTCTTCTTCTTCATTAAAAAAAAAGCTTACAAGATTTTTCTAAGTGATGAAATAAAGTGAGAAAAAGAAAACTAAAGAAGGCAAAATTCCTACTTCATTATCCTCTTTTATACTACCCATATAGATTAGTGTGTTAGCTTCACTAATTCTACATTAGTGAAGAGATAGCTTGAGTTCGTGTTTCTTCGAAGTAGATCGTCTTGGATTTCGAAGACTTCAAGCAAGATGCATCATTCACCTCATAGAGTCTCTCTAGAGTCCGGGAGCTTGATGATCGCAGTGAAGGGACCACAACTCGGAGCTTATGAAGCAAAGGAACGGACTACAAAAGTTGTAATCCCTCTCTCTTAGATGTAAAGTTGTTTACATGCAAAGTTAACCCTAATTCTCTAGTTAAGATCTTGGTTAGGGTTTCATAGCACCGTAAATTTTATAAAATGGCATGCGTGATACCTTGCTAAACCTTGTTGTCGTGCTATACAACCCTATACCCAAAAACCACCGTTTTGCACGTTCTCTTGAATGTGGTAAGGTAGAAATCAAAGCACAGTGGGAATCACACAAGACTCTATGACGATCTCGGGTCGACAGACTAACCTGTACCAGTGTCACCAGAGAACTGCCATCTGACGTGAGGTATAATACCATCTGCGAGTTCTCGGCGAGTCCGTCCAGTGTACCCAGTCTCCACTGAGCACCCGTTTGCCATCTCTGATGTCAAACATCAATGGATATGGGATCATCCATCGCCCATCTACATGGGTCGAGAAGCTATACGCTAGTCTACTCTGGTATATCGATGCCCGTCTGGATACACCCACCACTAGGGACATTAAAGGATGTACTCAGGGACTACCTTTGTCCCATTAGTATGATCCGCATCATAATATAGGTAGTCAAGTACACATCCTAAGGGCTTTATCAACATGTAATATAGAGACAATCAGTGTACATGTTAAGATAAAGAGTAACCAGATAGCAAACTATCATGTCGAGCAAGAAAGTCCTCCCTATATATGTCTAAGCATCTACTACAATATACATCTCATGTACAGTAATGGCCTCTAGGGCATACATATAACTAACACAATCAAATAAAGATGCATCCCGAAGATCAAAAGCATACTGCCTTTCGGACTCCGCTTGGCATATTTTGCTATAAAGTGATGCCCTTCGGTCTGAAGAACGCTGGTGCTACCTACCAGAGGGCCATAATGAAGATCTTCGATGACCTCATACACGAGATTGTTGAATGTTATATCGATGACCTCTTGGTGAAAAGCAAATCGTACGAGGAGTACTGAGAGCATTTGAAAATAGTGTTCCAGCATCTTCGGAAATATAATCTGAAGATGAACCCTCTAAAATGCGCATTTGGAGTCTCCTCAAGAAAATTCCTAGGATTCATCGTACGACACTGAGGCATCAAAGTAGACCCATCAAAGATCAAGGCGATTATGGAAATGCCCTCGCCGAGAACTCTCAAGCAACTGCGCTCTCTCCAAGGAAGGCTCGCGTATATCCGACGGTTCATAGCTAACCTCTCCGGAAAATGCCGCCCCTACAGCCATCTAATGAAGTAGGGTACCCCGTTGTTTGGGATCGTAAATTCCAAAATGCACTGGACGAAATCAAGCAATATCTGCAGAACCCGTCGGTACTGACCGCTCAGGTCAAGGGAAATCCCCTCATCTTGTATACAACAGCCTTTGAAGGTTCTTTAGGTGCGCTATGGGCACATGAGAATGATCAAGGAAAGGAGAGAGCTCTCTACAATTTAATTCGAGTCCTTCTAGGGGCAGAAAACAACTACTCCCCCATTGAAAAGCATTGCGTGGCACTGATCTTCACGATAACGAAGCTCAGGCCCTATGCCCTCGCACATGAGGTCCATCTCATAACAAAGGTGGATCCTCTCAAATATTTGATGTCAAAAGCCATACTAACAAGAAGGCTTGACAAATGGGCCCTCCTCTTAATGGAGTTCTCAATAACGTATCGACCCCTCAAGGCAATGAAAGGCCAGGCCATCGCCGACTTTCTTGCTGAACATCCGATACCAGCCGATTCTCCCTTAAGTTGTGAATTGCCAGACGAACACGCATTCGCACAATCGAAAGGGAGAAGGAAGGAAAAAATTCCCGATGGGAACTATACTTCGACGGAGCATCGTCCTTGAAGAACGAAAGCAATGCACCCACATAATCAAAGCTGGGGTGGGCTTTATCTTCGTGACTCCACAAGGAGGGATAATGCATTTCGCCATTTCCTTAACAGAACCAAGAACAAACAACGAGGTTGAATATGAAGCTTTGATAGCTGGTCTTGAGATTGTTGTTGACATGGGATAGAAGATCTCCTCATATATAGAGATTCCCAGCTAGTCGTTAGCCAAGTAAATGGCGACTATCAAACGTGTAAACCGGAGTTGGTGAAATATGGAGAAATAGTGTAGCAACTGCTGACCCAAATTCCCTCCCACATCCTGGAAAGCATACCGCGGGCGGAAAATAACAAGGCGGATGCGCTAGCCAAGCTACTAAAGAACTGGCCGATGAAAACCTCGATGACGTATGGATCATTGTGTAAAGCCGCCGGATTCTCGCGCCAGCAGAAATATCTCTCGAGTCGTCTGAAAGAAAGGAAGTGACATAACAAGCATCCTTCCAATTAGAGGATGAAGAAAAGGCGAAGGATTGGAGAGAAGTCTTCGTAGACTACTTCAAATCCCATCGAACGCCCGAAAGCGCATCTTCAAGACATCAGCTAATGAAACGAGCCCTATCTTTTGCCTTTGTCAATGATACTCTATATAAGAGATCGTTCAACAGTTTGTGTCTAAGGTGCTTGGGACCAGAAGAAACAAGAAGGGTCGTTCAAGAAACTCACGAGGGACTCTGCGGTTCCTATCAAGCCGGGCCAAAGATGAAGCTGAAGATTAAGAGAATGGGCTACTATTGGCCCACGATGATTCAGGGTTGCCTCGAATATGCGAAGCAGTGTCACTCGTACCAAATTCACGGGGACTTCATTCACCAACATCAAAATCCGCTACACCCAACGGTAGCCAGCTGGCCGTTCGAAATGTGGGGAACCAATATAATTGGGCCCATCAAACCAGTATCATCCAAAGGACATCGGTTTATATTGGCAACAACCGATTACTTCTCTAAGTGGGCAGAGAAAATACCACTAAGGGAAGTGAAGATGGAGAACGTCCTCCATTTCTTCAGGACACATGTCATCTACCGATTCGGCACTCCGCGACGGATCATCTCGGATAATGGACCGGCCTACAGAAGCCATAAGATCAGCCACTTCGCACAGCAGCATAATATAGATTGGAGATACTCTTCAGTCTATAATCCCCGAGCTAATGGTCTAG
This sequence comes from Agapanthus africanus, assembly GCA_030015575.1. NCBI lineage: Eukaryota > Viridiplantae > Streptophyta > Magnoliopsida > Asparagales > Amaryllidaceae > Agapanthus > Agapanthus africanus. The sequence goes on along the minus strand of JASDDO010000029.1, from coordinate 27,321,613 downwards.
CTGAAGCTTTCAACAAGACCTTGACGAAGATCATAAAGAAAACGGTGTCCAGAAACAAAAAGGACTGGCACGAGAGACTGCATGAAGCTTGGCACGCCCCGCTTCCCAGTGTACGGCAAAGGGGACGCGACGAAGTCCGCTACGTATATACTCAAAAGTACATACGCTAAGCGTATCTAAGCAATATAAAATAAATACACAAGAGACAAGAAATAAAAAGAACAGCAACTTTTATTTATTAACATTCTTTGTACAATACATGAAAGGAAATACAACTGAAATAAAAAGATGCCTAAACAGTGGCATAACAGGAAATGAAAAATACAGAGAGGAAAAGTGTACAATGAAACTAAAGTGCAGGGTCTTCAGCAAACTGCTCCAAATCTTCTTGCGATGGCTCGATCTCTGCCGGGTCCAAATCACCTGACGACATTCAAAGAAGAAGGAAACAGAATATCGTCAGCGAACCGGTCGCTCGGTAAGTCCCAAAGGTAAGAGGAAAGTAGAAAAGACAGAATAAGAAAATATCTTTTAAAGTGTATACTATTGTTGTAATGTTGTGTTAACGCTGTTGTTTATAGCTTGGTACAGAAGAATTCCAGTGTATACGAGAGGAGTCTCTATATGCCAGAGACTAGAGACACGTATAGTACAAGGAACCGTTTATGCCACGGTACAACAGAAACTGGATTCATGTTAGGTGTATTAAGTCTGACCACCTCATGCCACCTTTAACACCTTCCGTACCAATCTACCTCTTAAACCCCACGATGTCTTGTTTGTATTGTTATCTTGTAAATTGTATTAGTTGTATAATTGATTGACTGACTGACCGAAACCATGATATCAGGAAGGTTGTAACCGTAGAGTCATGTAAATGGAATACTAAGAATCATGTAAAGGAATATATATCCATGGTTCGGTTCAGTCAAGTTGTATAAATTGAGAATTGTATTCTTGAATTCATGTGTTCATATTGAATTGGAAACTTGTAGATTATAGATTGACTTAAATCATATTCAAGTCAGATTAATCAGACTCAAACCCGAGTTAGACAATCAGGAATGTGAATCGAGGTCTTATAATTGCTAGGGTCCTTAGGGTAATTTATAAAACTTGAGGGGGGTTTATGTAAAATTACTTTTATATACTTTTCAAAATACACCTCAAGTATTTATTACTCGTCTTTAGAGTTGTAATGAGTGTGGTGACATTTCTAGTGAAAATATCCTAGTTTTATAAAGGTGTTTATCTATAATATTGATTTATTTGAAGTTCATGGTATTTTAGTATAAAATTTATTCTTGTGATTTTTAGGAAAAGGTGGAAAATTTATATTATAATAAAATAGATATTTAAATGATAAATATATATATGTTTATACAAAAAATAATTTTAATAAATATTTTATATTCCAAAAATCTCATTTTCTTAAGATGTCGTATTTTAAACCTTTCGAGACCGAATGCTCTTTGCGGAGGTCTGAATCTCGCACTACTAGCCCGAGGGTGCGCGATAAACCGCACGATCCCGAACGGGTTCCCCAAAGATGGGTTGTAGTGGTGCTTTGCAAAGATTGTAAAATACTAATCCTTTAGAAAACGGTTTTATAAAGTAAAAGGTATTTATTTGCAATAGTGTAAATTTTCCGTATTTAGATTCTAGGGTTTCCTAAGTCAACTAGCCTATTTCTAAATGGTCTAAATGACAAGTCGTTAGAAGCCTCAAATCGCCTCTTCACCGCCAATTTTGGCCAGGTAAGTACAAATGAGGAAAGGAGGGATCCGCTCACGAATCGTGAGACGGGCCTTTTAAAGTTATCTTTGCTCACTTGCCTAGCCTAGACACCACAAAGTCAGGTTAAGATAAACGATCGATCCATATCTTATCATGTTTTCCTAATAAGGGGTATTTATTTAAAAGTGTATCGAAGCTAAACTTTTAGAATTGATTTTATTAAGAAAATGGTATTTAAATGAAAATATTGTTTTTATCGTATTCTAAATTTTTGATGATGTCGCTTAGGGTTGTATTTGCGTGTGTGTGGAGGTAGGTCATTATCTTGTGCTCTACTTTAAATGTATAGCAAAGTTAAGGGGTCAAATGATGGTATTAAAGTGAAAAATACGATAAATTGGAAAGATTATCATTTAATGTGATGAAACTTGTTCAAATTGATTTTTAAAAGTTTAATAGTCAAGATAAAGATGTTTAAATATGAATGTATTGGTGAGAAGTGAACTTTTATAGAAAACCGAATCGGAAATCGGATTTGTTCCGATTCCATCGGGTTTCGTAATTTCGTATTTTAGAGAAATAGAAAGGGGAATAGAATGGGATTTACGGGTTTCGATTAGGCAAAGGAGTGTAGGGGAACTAAAGGAGTTGCCGAGGCGTTGCTTCGTCGCCGGTTGTTTCTAAAAACGTCGCCGGAATTCCCGCCAGAATTTCTTCGGAGCTTCGCCGCGAACTTGTTTTCAAAGTACACACTTCATGGAAAATTTTGAGAGAGTGAGCATAGGGTTTTGGGATGAGAGGGTAGAGGGTAGGGGAGTATTTATAGGGTAGGTTAGGGTAGGGTAGGAGAAAGGTTTTTAATTAAAAAAATTGTAAAAATTATAGAAAAATCATTAAAAATTGAAGTAATTGGGGTATATTTAACTCTCGGGAACCGATCCAATTAAATGGTGTATGCATGGGTTAAAGTAGGTGAAAAAGCACAAATTTTGTGTTGGGGACTCGGCCGTCCGGCCGAGTCCGGCCGGCGGTGCCGGCACGAGTCAGCCGGTCTGCCGGCCTGCCGGCCGACTCGGCCGAGTCAGGTTGTGGGCAGGTGGGGGGTCTCCGGGTTAAGATACTGGTATATTTAGTTTTTTATGTTTAGTTCAACTTTTGGGAGTTACGGTGTGTGGACTGTTGGGCTTCCAAAGAATTTAAAACAAAATAAATACAAAAATATTGTGGGGCAGGGGATTTGAACTATGGTGGCTTGGTTCAGCAGTGCAAGGTGTTACCAATGAGCCACAAGCTCCTTCTTGTAATTATTGTGGGAAAAATAAATACTTAAAGTGGTAACAGCAACATTAAATATCCTAAGTATACATCAAATTTAAATCAATTTTATGTATACAAAAATTAGAGTTGTTACAAAGCTCTTTGAGCGTATCGAACCACATACAAAACGGCTACGAATACAACGCCATTCGTGCTGGTATTCAGCACGGAAGCGGTACTTCTCTTGGAGATAGAGCTACCTTCTCTACGAATGGCAGTTCGATATGAGCTGACGGATGAAGAAAATGCCCATCTTCGGCTTGAGGAACTTGATCGCACGCCAAAAGCATGTCGGATGTTCAAAGTTCTAAAGTTTACCGCGATCAGGACGGTGTCGCTATGCAGCTAGCCGGTTGAGCACGGGTCGATCCACAGAGAGATGGTTGTATGTCCGTTCTTGTTTTAGACGAGTCAATAAAGAATTTGTATGAGTTTGTTCAATCTAACCTATGTATATTATTTGCAAGTATAAAGTTGTTAAGAAAAGATACGAAAGTGTAAGCTAAAGAAATCCGTACTCAAAACCTTTGAGCCGAGTCTTGACCAATTGAAGCTAGAGCAATCGGCAACAACGTGGATTAGGGGATTTAAGCGCGGTATTCAGGGAATCCGGCTTATTTACCCTTGTCCTTCCGTTCTTGTCTCTTGCTTTAGCTTCCGGCCAAACCGAACGCAATCGGTCGCGGTTAGGAATCACCGTTACCTTGTTAGGGTAGGGTGCCTAACGGAGCGCTTGCGTATCGTTTGGGCGGAGTTCAATGGAAAATAATGGGAAAAGGAAATGAGCAAAGAAACGTTAACTTACAATATCGTACTGATTCTTAACAACAACAATAATTACAACCATTCACAAAAAGAACAAAAAAGAGCAAAAGAAAAGAAAAGATTACAAGTAAGTAAGGGCATGGAATTTAAGTGCATGAAAGTAAAGCAAGGTAATAAAAGCAAGAAATAAATAAGCAAGAAAAAGAACTAGAAACTAGAACTCAAGACAAGCATGGGATCAATAGCCAACCCTTAAACTTGCAAGCTCAATCAAGAGGTTGCAAGATCAAGAGGAGGGTAAAGAACTCATATGAAATGATGCACTAATTCCATAAGAAGATACAACCCTTGAGATCAATAACAAACCCTTAAACTTTCAAGCTCAATGAAGAGGTTGAAAGATCAAGAGAAAGGAAGGATCTCAAGGGGAAGCTAAACAAATAAGAATGATACAAAAACCCTCATCTTCATTTAACATCCACTCAATGCTCTCACTACATTTTCATGGAGGAAGGAAAGATGATGAAGAAGAAGAAGAAGAAGAAGAAGAAGAAGAAGAAAACTACACTAAAAGAGTCTAAAGAAATTAATCCCCTTGGCTTGGCTCAGATCTGGGGTATTTATAGGAGGGGAATGGGAAACCTAGGGCAATAATCTGCCCCTAAATGAAGTGACCAAACTGCCCATGAAAAACGACAAGGTAAGGAGACTATACGGCCGCGGAACCGCGGCCTAGACCCCCTATTGGCCGCGGTTCCGCGGCCCTTTAGGGGTGTTAGGCCATCATCTTTTGGGTGCTTCCCTGGTTTGTCTTTTCCCCGTGTTTTCCAACTTTAAACTGCACAAAATCTTCCAGAATATCTTCAGATTCCTTAGTCCAAGATTTCTTTATTTTCTTCACTTTTGACTTCTATCTCCCTCGAGCTCCGCGCACCCATTGATTCTTATGCAGCCCCCCTCGTGCTCTGTGCTTGTCCGAGACACGAATGACCACTGTCATATGTCTTGTCTCTGGAACTGGTACTCGGCACTGGACGGATATGGATGACCGGAACCCGGCTTTTATCTGCTGTCAACAGATGTTCTGCTTTTGGCGTAACTGTGGAGATTTTGTCTTGGTTTGCAATATTTGTACTGGAAACCTGTAATCTGTAAATTTGTAACAAACATGGATTAAAAGCACCTACCTATAAACACACGAGCGTAAGAATGGGCGGTATAAAATGCAATATTCTGTTATGAACAGAACTCGATGCCCTCGATGAAACTTGTCTCACGGCACAGCAAAATCTGGAAGCATACAAAGAAAGGATGACGCGCTCATACAAAAGACTAACCAGACTAAGAACATTCCGCCAAGGCAAACTTGTGCTAGTTGTAAAAAGACCTATGATCCCCAACCACGCAAAGCGGGGGAAATTCGAGCCGAACTATGAGGTCCCATACATCAAAGACAAGGTCTACCAAGGTAGGACCTACTTGCTCATGGATATGCATAGAGAAAGACCCTTCCGGCCAATAAACGGACGGTTCCTTAAGAAATACTACGCTTGACAAGTCACAACTCGGGTTAATGATAGATGACGACGCCCGTGTCCACTAGCTGTCTTCCTGAGTCAAGACTCTATAAGTAGTATCCGGCAAAACTTCACCTCGAAGCTTGCTCTGGACCGAGATGTCCCTAAACTAACAATGGACCGAGATGTTCCTAAACTAACAACAGACCGTAATGTCCTTAAACTAAATACGTCGCCTCAAACACGGAGAGAGTGGAATTCGAGTCCACAAGTCCCAGCGGCGAGGACTGTAACTCAAGTCCCGCTGGCTGCACAGTTGCCCCGGTGGCGAAGTCCCCCATAAGTTCCATTGGCGAACAGAGGGGTTAAAAAAATTATTTAAAAAAGGTACGTCCACAAGCAAAATGGGCACGGATGAAAACCCGAAAAGGCGCCATGAGTAAAAACAGCAAGGCTACCGGCGAGCTTGTGAAAACCTGAAAGGGCGCAATCTCGTTAAAAAAATTAAAATAATAAAAAAAACGGTACGTCCACAAGCGAAACGGGCATCGATGAAACCCGAAAGGGTGCAGTCAGTAAAAACAGTAGGGCTACCGGCGAGCTTGTGAATACCCGAAAGGGCGCATCCTCGTAAAATTTTCACTTACGAGATCCTCTCGACTCGTAAGAAGAACTCCCCCTGTGAGACCCTCACGGCTCATAGGATTCAAAGTCTTAAGTTACAGGGATCCAAACCTGTCCTTAAGCCGTCATACTCCCCAAGTTGCCCACCAAGGTCGGATATTGGCCCTTGTATACAATCCACGGGCGCAAATAAAAATTTCCCCCACCGAGTTCCACCAATCACAAGGAATGTCCTCATATGGTAAACGACACTTGTAAGTCCTCTCGATTTATAAGGAGAAAACACTCTTGTAAGATCCTTACGAATTATAAGAGAACACCACACTTAAGAATCCCCATGATTCCTAAGGAGAAAATACGCCTGCGAGATCCTCACGACTCGTAGGGAGAAATACCTTTATGAGACCCTTATAGCTCGTAAAGTCAAAAAGCCTTAGTCGGCTGGATCCTAACCCTGTTTGCTAAGCCACCTTTGTTCAAACCGACAAGGTCAAATGATGATTCGCTCCTGGCAATATCCCAGTTGTAGCGATGTTGATGCCTAAATCAGTATCAAGTTCCAAGGCCTTTCGTGGCAAATGATGATTCGCTCCTGGCAATATTCCAGTCGCAGCGATGCTGATGCCAAAATTGGCATCAAATCTTAAGTTCTATATTCTCAATAAAAATCAGCGAGCAAAAAATATGCATATAAAAATAGCCGAAATGATGGGGCAACTCGCAATAAAAATCAGCGAGAAAAAAATATGCATGTAAAAACAGCCGAAATATTTGGGCAACTCGCAATAACACTACAACAATAAGGGGTTGCCCCTACGGCTTTATCCGTAGGGGCAAAGCATTGCCCCTACGGATATATTCGTAGGGGCTTAAAAATTCTCCGTAGGTGCAATGGCTGCAGGTGCAAGTCTTCGCCCTGAACATACCCCTACAGAGTAAAAATTGCCCCTACGGTTTAATGCGTAGGGGACTATGTACCTACGGTGTATTCCGTAGGGACAGAATATTTATTTAATTTAGTGGTTTATAAAATAAAATACTTGCCCCTCCGGTGCTATCCGTAGGGGCAACTTCCAGACTCTACGGAGTTAGTCGTAGGTCTAGATATAAGCCCCTACGGATATATCCGTAGAGGCAAGTGTGTAACACCTGTTACTGAGTCCATAGGGGAAAAATTTCAGTTATCCTGATATACTGTCCCTACGGATAAATATGTAGGGGCAAACTGTGGACCTGCGGATTAATCTGTAGGTGCAACAGATGGCCCTACGGATTAATCCGTAGGGATATAATATCAGGGGTTTTTTTTTTAAAAAAAGGCTTCCTATTTTTATCCCGCCCTGTGCACAATAATATATATACATCATATAACCAAATACAGAAATATTCATAATCAACATCTTACGCATAATATATAAAAGAAATAGATAAACAGAATATGATATCAGGATAAATCATCATGAACAAGCAAACAACCACCAACCATTATCGTCCAAAATTTATACAATATGTATCAGATAAGTATATACATTCTAAAAAATATAAATAAAGCTACCCTAGCTCGGTCCAGCACCTCTACCTCTGATAATCGACGTGATCTGGCGCATCTGCTCCTCGATGCAGCCCTGAGTCGTCAAAAACTAGACAAATGAAGGAGCGGACTGTGCAGGAGTCTAAGCGGGCTGTGGATTTGCAGGAGTGGTCTGCGCAACCGCAGCCAAGGTAGTGGCTTGCGGAGCCGCAGCCGAAGGAGATGCATATGGAACCGCAGCCGAAGTACCCTGTCGCATCTATTCAATTTTGTGTGTAATAAACGAGTAAGAACTGTGTATTAGTCGAATTAGTTTCATTATCAGGTTATTGCGAAACCCCAATCTAAGATTAATCAAAGTTAAGTCTACAACCACATAAGCTCAGGCTACTAATATTTGATATGTTACTATCTATAATATGATATAATATTTTACTATTAAGTAGTATACATACCATCATCTCCTTCAACTCCAGGACGGTGGTCTTCAAGGTGGCAACATCTTACTCTAGACGTCGCTCACGGGGTGTAAGGGAAATAACCGCCGGAGTAGAGTCTAACCTCATATAGGCCCTGATAGGACCCAGTCACTGGCCTCTCTCCCAACCTCCATGGTGCCCTTTGTGTGCGGCGTCTAGAACTGGGGTCAGCAGCATCGAACCGTTCTGTCCAGTAAAATCGATCCCCGATGCCTCCGCCTGCTCCACCACCCGCTCCTACGCCCACATTAACCATTAAAATATAAGCATATCATTTAAATTTTAACTTTTGAAAACAAAAATTTCAAACCTGTTAGAATAAATATTAACACTTACGCAATACTCCTGGGTAGCGGTGTCGGGGAATCGAAGCTCGCCCGTGGAAGGATTTGTCGACGTGCCGTGGACGGCAAGATACGCGGACAGCATTCTCGGTGTACCATCCTGCGCCAGGGTCTGAGCTCTCTGCAATTCGCAAAAATTTACATATATTATAAAATAACTCTTGATATCACATTATATTACAGTAGGTCTATTGTAATTTACCGATAACTCCATTGCACGAGTAATATTCCCCGAGCCACCTGTATAAGTGGGGCGACCCCTCTTCGCCGACTTCCTATTCTCTTTATTTTGATCGGCATGTTTCTGCACAACACATTCAGATTTAGTTTTCTAATTAAGCAACACGAAAAATAAATTATATACTAAACAATGAATTACAATTAAAATACAAACCTGTTTGTGATAAGAGTCGAAATATTGGCACAAGAGAGGCCATGTATCTACGTCGACTCTTGCAAAGGCCGGAATATGTAGGAGAGCCGCTCTCTCTGCCTTGGGGGTCGCCATCCACAGGGAATAGCGGTCGATCTTCAGCTCGTTCCTATTGTATCGGACCTTTGATTGCATGTTCTTCATCAGGCCATGGTACAGAGCGTGAAGACCAAGCACTCTCTCAGGGTGATCAGGGTCGGGTATAGGCTGAAAGTCGTAATCCATCTGCAAATACAAAAAAAACAATGTTGTTAAATTGCAAGTGTTAAATAATAATAAATATATTGGGTAAGTCAAATGAAACTATATATTAATACCCGAGCCTGATCCCAGAAGAGGGCAAATGAGCACCGGTGCCGGTCACCCCACTCAACATGAAGTGGATACTTCTTCACGTGGCGCCTCTCATCCCCTATATACCGGCCGAACCTCTCGGCATAATCGCTGGTATAGAAATAATCAGGGGTAAAGAACAGGGGAATGCTGCCTCCCCTAGCTCTGTCGGGCCTCAGCGTGTGGGACTGATTCAGGCCTTGAGTCCCTCTCTCGGGATGGGGATGCCCTGCATCTACAAGAAATATCAAGAAAATCAATATTAAGACAAAGTGGTATTAAGAAATCAAGGTTTAACGAAAATTGAAGTGTGATATATACCTCCGGCGACAGAAGCACGAGTCTGGGCCCGGGAAGCAGCACGAGCGGGACGATAGTTCCTCCGGTGAGGAATAACTGGTGACCCGGACGTGGACGCATCTCCAACTAGAAAATAAACATCGATAAAATTACATGAAGTTCATGTTTATTCTTAAAAGATATGTAAATTGAATAAATATTTAATATTTATTCATACAAACCTGCAGACTGAGCGGAGGGTATGGAAGTGACGGGAGTTGCCCCTGCACCAGACGTGGACGCACCACCTATAATTAGACAATCAAACATTGATTATATAAGTAATTGCAAAAAGAATGTGTATATCAATAATATAACATTCTAAATCAACATGTATAAACTATAGGATATATAAATATACCCGCAGGTGTGGTGGTGGCCTCTACCCGAGTTGTAAGTACGTAAGAGCAAAATATTTATGATATAGCATTCTAAATTAATATACATGTACTATATGATATATAAACATACCTAGAGGTGCGGGAGTGGCCTCTGTCCCTGATGTGGACGCACCACCAACAGCTAGACAATCAAATATTGACTATATAAGTAATTTTAACATGAATATGCATGTTTATCTATAATATTACATTCAAAATGAATATGCGTGCAATATACCTGGAGGTGTGAAAAAGTCCACATGGAAGGAGGCATCCGAAGGGGTCTCCGATCGGGGTGCAAGACCGGCCCTCTGAAGCTCCCTACACAGCTCTCCGGACGGTAGAACCGCTCTTCCTCTGCCGGTGCCGCGGCTGGAGCTCCTGCCGCCCCTCGTTGCTCCCGTCATCGTCATCAAATCTAGATAAAACAGTTCGTGGATGCATTAGACATTCATTACATATGCATGATATATATGTATAGATCGTAAAATGTGAAGTAATAAAATAACATTACTGACAACCTTTTTCATTTCGTGGACGCATTAGACATATCTACTTGGATTTCATCATCGATATCATTTCTAACCCATGTAACTTCATGATCAGCCGAAGATAACCCGTCTTTTGAAACAGACGGTCGGAGCACTCTAAGTCTTCTCTCTTCTTCATCCTCATCGCTGTCCTCGAATTATGGGGCATCGTAAACATCCCTGGGTTTCCAACGACATACGACACTCCATCCCGGATGCTTCAAACACTGTGAGTAGTATACTTGGAACGCTTGGTTCGGAAAGATAAACGGATCGTCCTGACCGAAAAATCGAAGTGTGTTCATACTGGTCAATCCATATTCATCTTTCCAAGTCCTGAGATTGTTTCACCACTTATCCGTATCGGTTTGTGTATCGTACCAAGTACACTAAAATATATAAAACGGTTCAGATCGTCCGGGATATTGGATGCCAAGTATACAATTTAAGTATCCATAATAAATCACACCATCCGATCCTACTGTCGCAATCCCACTATTCTGAGTGGTTCTAGTTGTTTCTATGTCCTTAACTTCGAATTTGTATCCAAGGACACCGAATCCTTTATAATATGCAACCTCCATACTAGGAAACTGAGCTAAACAGCTTGAATCACTCTCTAATGATGCAGACAAGTTCGGATCGTAGATCTAACAAAACAAATTTTACGAAAAATACATAACGATATAAGTTTAGATTAAAACTGATAGCAATAACATGTTATTCGAATAACTTACATGATCTGCAACCCAATCGCAAAAATTATCCTGATCATATTTTTCCAATCGTTCATCGTTCTAATCAGGATGCCCCTCACGTACCTCGTTAAAATGAATTCTTTTCTCAACAATAAATTATGACATTAATATTATATCATTTCATACACACACAAACACAAATATAACAATTAATCCAAAAAAAACTTACTCTTTAATATTTTCAAGACATGCGCTATTGAGGAGGATAAACCGGTATATCTTGTTGATAAATATAGTGTCTACCCTCTTATAATCAGCTTTACCATATGGCCCGCCATGAATTCTTTGAGGCCGGTTAAGTCTCGTCTCAATATTCTCGTCCAGATAGCGGGAACAAAATGTGGTTGCTTCATCTAGAAGATAACCTTGCATGATAGAACCCTCTGGTCGATTTCTATTGCGTATATACTTTTTTAGTGTAGAGGTACCTAAAGAAAAATATGTTAAATACATAAATACGGGCATACAGGACAACAATAATTTTACAAATTGCGCGAAACGAAAAATTCCACGTACCTCTCGACGGGATATATCCATCGATATTGTACCGGTCCGGCTAACTTAGCCTCAGTTGCAAGATGAACAGTCAGGTGTATTATGATATCGAAGAATGACGGTGGGAAAATATGCTCAAACTTGCAAAGTATCAACGAAATAGAATTTTCTAGTTTCTCCAGCGTTACAACATCCAGTGTTTTAGCGCATAATTCTCTGAAAAAACAACATAGGTCATTGATTACTAGACCAACTGATTCGGGAAGGGAAGTCCTAAGGGATAATGCGAGAAGGTGCTCCATAATATCATGGTGATCATGACTTTTCAGCCCATCGATCTTACCTTTCACAATTTTTATCTTCTTTCTAAATGATCCTAAGAAACCTGTAGGAGCTTTCAAATCATGCAACACCTGCAGGAATCATTTCTTCTCCGGTTGTGACATATAATACGTGGCATTGGGAAGTACAAACTTTTCTGGTTTACCCACTATCTGTTTAGGATGCAATTCACTTCTAATTTCCCAGTCCTGTAGATCCATCCGAATATTGAGGTTGTCTTTCGATTTCCCTTCTTTACAAAGAAGCAAGTTAAGTACGTGCTCGGATACTCCCTTCTCTATGTACATGACGTCCAGACAATGACGCACTAAATTTGTTGACCAGTACGGAAGCTCGAAGAAAATGCTTAACTTGTTCCAGAATGGTAGTTTGACCTGTTTTGTCAGATCCATCCCGAAGGTCACATTGTTGTAACCATCCCACTGAGCATACACTTCCTCTCCGGAGAATGGGGCTGGAGCTCCAAGATGCTCCTGATGACCATCATAGTGAACAACGTCTAACCTGTAGGGATGGTCTAGAGGCAGGAAACGTCGATGACCGCAATAACAAACCTTCCAGCTAAAATTCAAGAATTTCGATGTTGTATGTTGATGGCAATAAGGACATGCTTTATGATCATGTACGGACTAACCTGATAGCATTCCATACGCAGGAAAGTCATTAATTGTCCACATTAAAACCGCACGCGGTATGAAGGTTGTATTTGTGTTTGCATCGTAAGTCTCTACACCATCAATGAATAAAGATTTTAACTCATCTATCAGAGGTCGGAGATAGACGTCGATATTGTTTCCCGGTGAGTTTGGTCCGACGATAAGAAGAGGCATCATAAACTATGATTGGTCCATAGCCAACCAAGGCGACAGATTATAAACTATTATTACAACGGGCCATGTGCTGTGGCATCCAGCTATATAGTTTAATGGGCAGAAGCCATCACTACCGAGTCCGAGCCTGACATTGCGAGTATCGCTACTGAATATTTCGTGCCTCCTATCGAAATCCTTCCATGCCGGTGAATCTTATGGATGACTCATTTTTCCATCTTCACTTGGAGGAGCACGGTGATGCCAAATCATTGCCTCAGTTGTTTTCTTGCACCTGAATAGCCTCTGCAGCCTCTGTGTTATGGGAAAGTAGCGTGCAATCTTGACAAGTATATCGGGTTTCTTATCAGAATCTTTCGGCTTATACCTGGCCTCTCCGCATGTTGGACACTCTTTCAAATATGAATTCTCTTTCCGGTATAACACGGAATTTTTAGGATATGCTTGAATCTTCTTACACTTCAGACCCAAATCAGACATCATCTTCTTGGCTCCGTACCAGCTGTCGGGCACGTTATTTCCCGGGGGCATAGAATCTTTCAAGAACGAAAGAAGCATTGTGAATGACTTGTTGCTCCATCCATTTAGACACATAATCTGGAAAACTTGGACGAACCATGAGAAGGTGGAATACTTTGCATTCTCATAAATTGGTTTTCTAGCATCATTCATGAAATTTTCATAGTTATCCCCACGCGGTCCTTGACCGGAAGGAATGTTATCTTCGGTACGAATAGATTCACCTAGGGCAGCCTCTACCATATCTTCCATTTCTTCTCCTGGAATGAAATTACCGTCTTCTTCTTCTGCCGCATTACCGTCTTCTCCTTCTTCTTCTGTCGCATTACTGTCTTCTTCTCCTTCCCCGTGATATAACCAAGTTGTATAAAGTCTAGTAAAACCATGTTTAACGATATGAAGCTCTGTAAATTCTACCATCTGCCAGTACTTATTCCCACATTTATCGCACGGGCAGAGAATCTTCTCTAACACGATCTTATTATGTGCGCGTGCAAATTGAATAAAAGCAGCAACTCCTGCGACAAACTTAGGTTGCATACATTATTGCCAATCCACATACATCCAGTCCTTAACTCTGATGTACTCATGGGCCATGTTAGACTGTATAACATATAAATTGTAGGTTATGATGATTATATTGAGAAATCTAAGAACGGGATAGTTACTGACAAAGGAGAAAATCCTTGTATATGCTTTGTGTGTGCGTTTGTCATTGAAAAGAATAAATTATCGATAATCAAAGTTAGATTTGAGGATACCCATGTATGAGTTGTATTCTATATATGTGTGTTTCAATTTACGATTTCGATTAAGTGTAGGGTTGTTAGTGTGCATGTGATGTGTGTGCGTTTGTTGTGTATTCATGTTATATGTATGTGTTTTGGCTGTTGGGGGTAAGACTTCTATCCCATTAAGAATGTATAGAGCACATACCCATTCCCTTGTGCTTTCAACCGTTTCGAATAAATTTCGGCAGCACCTCCCCGCTGTTCTCCGAGTACACTGTAATAGAATAGATAATCATTTCAAAGCTGTGAAACAACGTTGAAATGAATATCTAATCTATCTTTGTACACGGAGAACCAGCGGAAAAGTACCGACGAAATAACTTTAAACGGATGTAAACACAAGTGAATGCAGGTATTTGCTTTATATATTTCTAACTTTTCCACACTGGACAAATCTATCGGTTATCATACGATTGAATCTTCTCATCACATAGACTATACGACGGTTGTTAGTACCGAACTATACCGTCCGATATTTAACAACCTTCGTAAAGTTCTATGTCACGACGAACATCGAACGTATGTTAACCGATAGACGGGGACTAAGTCGCGGTTTGATTTTCATATATCAGTATCGATGAGAATATGAAAGTTTCATATTATCATTGAGTATCATATATTAGTTTTAACTTGAACGTTTAACTTGAATAGGTTTTACGTTTACGTTTCGTTATTAAGGGTTCGAAGTTTTTAATTTAGGGTAAATTTTCCTTGCGTTTACGATAAAGTTGTACGTTTACGTTATCATCGAGTATCATACTGAATGAACTAGTGCACCCTAAACCCTAAACCTAAATAACCCAAATTAACCGCAATTAACCATAATCGTTACCCTAACACAAATTATCCCTAATTAACCAAAACTTAACCCAATTTATCCAAATTAATCTAATTAACCCTAATCAACCCAAACTTAACCCAATTTACCCAAATTAACCAAATTAACCCTAATCAACACCCTAACCCTTTCAAATTATCACTAATTAACCCAAATTAACCCTAGCCTCTAATTAACCCAAATTAACCATAGCCTCTAACCCTAACCCTAAACCCTGACCTTAAACCTTAACCCTAACCATACACTGAACCCTAACCCTAACCCTAGATCAAGTCTTACCCTAACCCTAACCCCAACTAATTAACCCTAACCCTAACTGAACCGAACCCTAACCCGAACCCTACCCTCAACTGAACCCTAACCCTAACCCTCACCCTAACCGAACCCTGAACCCTAACCCTAGCCCAAGTAGCAACCCAATAATAAACAAAAACAGAAATAAAAGCATAATTAGAAGTAAAAATATGAAATTTACTAACCTGTAGCTAGGCCGGCGATGGAGGAGACCAGAGATGGTCGACGACGCAATCGGCGACGAGTCACGGACGGTGGCGACGAGGAAGTCGACGGTGATGTCGGGGACGATGAGGCGCGCGCGGGAGGGCGGTGGCGATGAGGTGCGGGCGATGGCGACGAGAGGCGTGCCCGGGAGAGTGAGAGGGAGAGGAATTTTTAGGAACGATCGAGAACTCTTCTGTGCTTTATTTTTTTATTAATAACCCATATATATGCCCCTACGGATTTAACCGTAGGTCCTTCTTTTGCGGCTCCGTAAGGATAAATAAGAAATTAGATTTTAATATTTTTAAATTAATTCGTATGGTACCGTAGGGGAAACCATGTAGACCTACGGAGTAATCCGTAAGGGCATCATTTTATTGCCCTTACGGAAACCTTTATCCGTAGGGGCAACCCCTTATTATAGTAGTGTAAAAAGCAGCGAGTAAAAAGAAAAAAAAGCCGAAATGATTGGGCACCACGATAAAAATCCAAAATGATTGGGCAATCGCGAATTTCGCGATATAAAAATCTGAAATGATAAAGCGTAGCGGAAAGAAAAAAATGAATGAAAATGAAACTTTTGCCCTACGGGTGAGTCCACATCGACCCCTGTATACAATCCATGAGCACAAACGAAAAGAGAACCACATTTTCCCACCAGGCTCCATCAGAAGGAGAGCCAGGTCTCGACGGTTCAGACAGCCTAGAGATCAACAACAGCGTTTCTTCTCACTCCAACAGGATGCAGACGCGATGCCAACAAGCGACCCCAGGGTCAACAAAACGGAGCCATGGCAAAGTCCCTAGTTCCAAATTTCGACGGTTCACAAACAACCTAGAGACCACCTCGACATTCGTCTCGTTACAGCATACGCAACGTCAACAAAGCGGAGTCACGGCAAAGTCCCTAGTTCCAAGTTTCGACGGTTCACAAACAACCTAGAGATCACCTCGACATTCGTCTCATTACAGCAGACGCGGTGTCAACAAAGGAAGCGAAGGCCAAATTCGTAGCTTCAGGGTCTTGATGGCAACTCAAATAAAACCTGAAAGACTATCGGAGATCATCCCACACCAGCGCGGAGTGGTTATGACTCATCGGGGCTCCCAAACTAAGCCTAACCTCAAGTAAACAGCGTTATGGAAAAAGCCTAACGTTTGCTCTTCCGACGGTAATATAACCTAAGGAGATTACTTGAAGGCATTTTGTCCAGCCCCCGAAGGGATCCAGACACGACAGTCGCAGGGCTACTCGAACAGCAGCGTAAAGTCTGCATATTGGGGAATGCATCCGCCAACGCGACGAAACGACGGACAAAACCCTAATACCGCAGACCCTAACGAACCTTTGTCGTAAAGAGCAGGGGTTAACTATGACGTTAGGATAGGTTTGCCTACAGGCCCAAGGAAGGTAAACTACAAACTCTAAAATGATTTCATAAACTAAAGACACGGGATGAGTGAATAAACTACAAACTCCGAAATGAGTTCATAAACTAGAGACTCCGGGATGAGTGAATAAACTACAAACTCCGAAATGAGTTCATAAACTAGGGATTCCGGGATGTGTGAATAAACTATGAACTCCGAAATGAGTATATAAACCACTTCACACCAGATCAAGACATCAAAGAAAAGATAAATGCCAGTATGAAATAAAATATGTCTTTTATTCATGAATTTAAGTGAATTAAAGATACATTTCATAAAAGAATAAAAATGAATACATGTTATTCATGAATCACAAGTTTACAACCAGTACAAGAAAAGGGGTACAATGGCGGTTATTAAGGAGGAGGCGTCTTCAACAAATTGACAAGCCGCTCACGTGCTCCTCTCAATTCTTTCTCGTGGTCAGCTACAGCGGCCAACTCCGCTTCGATTTGAGTCCGTTGCTGCTAACAGGATGAAAGATTTTCATCGATTACTTGCTTGGCAGCTTCGCAGTCCTGCGCGACCCGCTCGGTGAAGTCATGCTTCTGCCTTAGCGTCAACCCATCCGAAATATATCGCTGGAGGTTTTCGAAAATAGCTTTTAGCTGCGCAGCATTCGCTTCAACCTGGGCACGCGTTTAGACAGATTCGCTGGAAGCCGCCTCAAGTTCCTTTCGCCTCAGGGACGACTCTTGTTCAAAATGGAAAATGAAAGGAACACTCTGCTCGACCCACGCAGCCCGCTGAGAGTTCTAGGCCAAAACCTCAGGAGCGAGATGCTTAAGCTCAATCTCGTGCAAGCAAGCCTCGATCTTCCTGCAATAATCAACCTAAGAACCGACGAGATCTTCATTATGGAAGTTCACGAGCATCGCCAGCATTGGATTGACTTCGACAGCAAAATCCATAGCAGAAGTGAGGACCTCAGCATTGAGATCTTCGATAAATTCGCTTAACGTTCGTCGGCTATTCGCGGACCCCTGGAGGATGTACATTTAGCAAAGGGTCCCCCGGGCATTGGAATGCAAGACTCAAAAGGAGTTGGAGACGGTGTAATCTGAAATGAGTTCATAAAATAGAGACTCCGAGATGAGTGAATAAACTACAAAGAAAACACCTGAGGGATGGAATCTATCGTACCGGCTGTGGCAGGCGGCAGAATAGGAAGTACCGGAGGCGTGGCTATTCTTTCGCTTCCTCCTCTAACCCGTGATACTATGGTCAATAGAAGGAATGCTTAGCAAGAATAATTCTACTCAAAAAAAGGGAGAAACATTAGGTGAAGAATATACTGACCAATACCAGAAGGTGGAACGATTTCCGACTGAAAGGAAAAGTGCGGGTTTAACACCTGGTACAGATGGTCGAAAAGTACTCCAGCAGGGTTGCGACAATATACAGTCAATACAAGGAGGATTGTATCCACAGTGAAACAAATAAGTGAGAAACCCATGCCTTCCATGGTTTGAGGAGACGCAGAAGAAAGCAAGGGGACAGCGACTGTCAAAATAGCGGCCGGTGACACTTCCTCAGCCGACACTGCTTCAGGGTTTACCGCACCTATGCTCAAGACAAACGAAATATCATTAGAAGGTCTTAACAGGATTGAAAAACTAAAAAACAACAACCTAAGGACTACCTGATAGATCAGGGACCGAAACCGCACCGGACGCGTCACCAAGCGTAACAACTTCATCACTCTCTCTTAGAGGAATAGATTCTGCACCCATAGCTTCATCCCGTGACTCGACGAGGGCCGTCGTAATGCTTACGACACCCACAGATACCAAGGAGCCACAAGGAGAAAGAGTAGCAGTCTGGACAGTCCCAGATTGCCAAGAAAGAGTGGCCACTTCGGGCTCTGTAATCATCGACGTTTCACCTGCCATACCATCGTCAGGACTCGGCCCTGCTTAAAAGAAAATACGTATGTCGGAATTCGAGGACCAAATTTGAATAAAGGACTAGGCGTTACGTTACCTTGAAGTAGCTTTTCAGTTTCTTCTCGAGCTGCACGTGCAACCTATCTATGGGCGGTAGACAGGGCGGAAGGAACATCCGACGAAGGAATGTCAACAGGCGGAATACTACTTGAGCCTGCACCTGCGGCCAAAACAACATCACGTTCCCTCGCCGCATGCTTCATGTGCTTTCTTTCAGTCTGAGCAGTGCGAACTGACCTCCTTAAGACCTTCAACAGGGGGACGTCGTCGTCCGAACCGAGCTCTGCCTTCGGAGCCGCTACGGCGTCCATCATCGGCTACTTCAGCAACGCCTCCTTGGGTGAGTTTGGGTTGGTCGTGACCCTAGTAGCTGGCTCTAGAAGCCTTGCTGCATCGCCACTTGGGATTGGCACTGCACTTGGAATGACCTGAGTTGCGGTAGTTCCTGCAATAGGGCGAAGAGAAGGGTCAGATCATGAATAAAAAAAGAGTAAAGGCATAATGAAACGAATTATACCAAGGCCCAAAGAAGCAAGGAGCCTCTCTTCCTCCTCGAACGTCCTGAGGGAAGCCGCCAGAGCCTCTTCGGCAGAAATACCTGTTGAAGAAGAAAGCGTTAATAAAAGAATAATAAAGAGAAAAGGGATAGGGGCAGAAGAATATAACTGAAGTATACCTGAATTCGCGATAGATATCAACGCCGCTTCCTCGCGAGCCAGTCGCTCGGAAGCTACGAGGGCGGCCTGTAGATCAGTATCGGTTGCAGGCGTGTCGAACAAACCCTCATTGGTGTCGTATTCGCACAAGCCCTCACTGTAGGGAGAATGTGGCTCCTGGCTGAATACGACATCGGAAGAAAATAGAGACTTCTTCTTTTTCTGCGAACGGAAACCAGCAGCCGATGACAAGAGCTTGCGGTTGGCAGGCATTTTCGGGCGGCGGGTCCCAATTTCCGTACCAGCGCCATATTCCGGCGACGCCACGGCTACCGCGGTTGCAGGAACACCCGATTGAAGCTTCTCAGGGAAAGCTCGTGGGACCACAGCCGTAAAATCTTCTCTTATGGAGGGTCGAACGGCAGTCCATCGCTTTAAGGGGACGGATGGATTACCAGCGGGGACTGCATCCTTGTGATCGAGCAATAACCGCCTTTCTTCCCTGATAACAACACCCGTCGCATGCTGGTACCCTGCCACGTAAGCGTTCGAAGCTTTCGGCGCATAGCTCGGCTCGCTAATGAGAAAATTGGACCCTGTATTTAATCGCATAAAGTGGTGCAGCGCGCTGCGAATACCCTCCTCCGTAGCAGCCGGCTCGGCTAAGAATGCCGGCCCGACTGTTGGGCGAAGTGGTGCGGGTTGTACCTCATGAACAGTGCCGTGGCGTTCTGTCTGAACACTAAAAAGCCCAGCATAATAGAATACAAGTGCAAGATTTCCCGAGCCGTCAACATGGAAGCCCCGTCTTTGAAAGTGTCACCCAATGGCTGCACCACCTTATTAGATTCCTTGCCGATAGTCATAACTCTATCGACAAAGGTCATGCCATCCCCAACCATGCGCGGGCGGAGGACCAGTCGTTGAGCCTCTCGCTGCGACGGGTCTGACGCTTCCAGATACATGACCCGAGGAAAGTTATAGCTGTCATAGAAGCAGGGTCGCATGTGAACACCGAAAGCACCTAGCAAGTGCATCTCGATCCAAGACGTGAAGTAGTGCAACGGAAAATGTACGGGCTTTACCCCCGGCTGAGCAGTGTCCGCTGCTAAGCTCAAGCCGTGATATAGAAGAGCCAGTCCTGCGATCCCAACGGCCATACGCATCCTTGCAATCATGCAGTAGGCCGGATAAAAGACGGACGGCCTCATATAGCAAGGATGTGTCGGAAGCACAAACCAATTCAACCACAGGTCGATAAACCCCAGAAAGAACGTCTCTTCGTCGATGTCTGGAGCAGTGAGCTCTGCGAAGGGGATGACCGGAACGTCAGGACTGAAGAAATTCCTCAAATCCGCTTCTTCCTTCAGCAAGTTATCCAAACCAAAACAGAACGGATCATCAAGCTTAGCGAATTTCGTGGCTTGTTTTGACAAGACTTCTGGGCGAAGAAAGCGGGTGATGAAATCTGCAAAGCCAACCCCGTGCCCTCTAGACTCTAAGAACAAACTCTCATAAATATTCAACACCTTGATTAGGCTTAGGAATCGGTGTTGAACAGCATTCTCTGGAGTAAGTCCCATCACCACTGATTTGGTGGCAAAGATGTACTCATTAGAGGAAAGTATCTCCTCGTAATGTTCTCCTCTGACGGGTAAGCCGGAAATTTCCGCAAACTCCTCCAATAAAATTGAGACCTCCCGATATGATAGAAGAAATGTATGGGTTGGGATGTTCCACTATTCCAGAAAAGCCTTAACCCACCATACATGAGGCGCGGGATATTGGAAAAGGGACGCATATATTGCAGGATACAGCCTAAGCTTCAGCAGCAGCGACTTCTTGGCCGACAAGATATACTGAGCCTACTGCATGTAGCCGGCTGAATGGCGAGGAGTCAACCTTATCATATAGACTTGCCCATAATGGCGTGACTCGCCTTGGCATATGCGCCACCCAAAAATATCCAAAGCTATCGGTAGCTGTATGGGTATTGATGCCATGGAGGGCTGAAGGCGACCCTCCGAGGTCCAGTTGACCTCTTCTACCACATAAATCACTTGAGGCGAATCAGCGTAATGAATCGCTGAAATTGGCTCTGAGGGCGCTGCACAAGAAAAACTGCGCCGACCACGAATGATCTGATTATACCACGACCCCCACAAGTGAAAAGACTTCTGCTCCGGGTCATGATCTTTAATAAGCGCGAAGACTTCTCGATCCACGGGCGCGTCAGCAAAGGCGCTCTCTGAACATACGAAAGGGAAGAAAGAGTCGAAGGCCATTGCACCTACACAAAAGGAGAAGGTTCTGTTAGTTATATGTATGCCCTAGAGGCCTTTACTGTACATACGATGTATATTGTAGTAGATGCTTGGACATATATATGGAGGACTTTCTTGCTCGACATGATAATATGCTATCTTGTTGCTCTTTATCTTAACATGTACTCTGATCATCTCTATGTTACATTTTGATAAAGCCCTTAGGATGAGTACTTGACTACCAGGACTATAATGCAGATCATACTAGTGGAGACAGAGTAGTCGCTAAGTACATCCTCAAATGTTCCTAGTCGTGGGTGTAACGAGACATGGCATCGATATACCAGAGTAGACTAGCGTATAGCTTCTCGACCCATATAGATGGGTGGTGGATGATCCCATATCCATTGGTGTTTGACATCAGAGACAGTATATGGGTGCTCAGTGGAGACTGGGTACACAGGACGGACTCGCCGAGAACTCCCAGATGGTATTATACCTCATGTCAGATGGCAGTTCTCTGGTGACACTGGTACAGGTTAGTCTGTAGACCCGAGATCGTCATAGAGTCTTGTGTGATTCCCACTGTGCTTTGATTTCCACCTTACCACGTTCAAGAGAATGTGCAAAACAGTGGCTTTTAGGTACAGTCCTAAATTACATGGAGGCAATGAGCGATAGGAGGGGTTTCGTCTCTCCTGGTATTAGGAGTTGATGTTGCGCTGTGCTCGATTGGCTATAACAGGAAGTCCCTGGCAAGGGATGGTTTAGAGATATACAGGTAAGTGTTATCAGTAGTTTCTCGACCCGTTATGAACCTCATATCGACACGACTTATCGAGTTACTGGGGTCTGACATTTACCACCCCTAGACGAGATATGAGACATATCAGACGAAGAGACCGGACTGTACGGTAGTGTTACTGATTGGATTCGCAGGAGTGTGAGCAGGCTTTCTTGTTAATCTTCTGATCGCTCAATACTCGGGTGGCCGTTAAGTTTAGCAGACCGCTTGCGGCTTATGGGTGTTTAATATGATCATCACCTACTGCCGGCGTATTGACGAGTCTTTAGAGTCCTACACAGAGGATTCCTGGCTCAAGCGAAATGGAGCAGGAGAACATATGTGATATGTACGGGACCGAGATTGATACGATATGAGATACCATATTATATTCTCGCGATTTGTGACATTGGTCGGTTATATGAGATATAGCCGGGTTATCGGATCAAGTGTTGATTCGATAAGTTGTTACTTTTGATATTAGTCGGTTATATGTGATATAGCCGGATTATTAAATCAAGAGTTGATTTAATAATTTAATATATAATTATATATTTGATATATTACATTACATTAACTAATATTAAGCTCACCTATGATTTCTTTTTCTCATTTTGTGCACATTGAATATATGTGATATATTTTTGTGTACATGTATTATGTCATGCTTGATGATACATGCAACAAAAGTTTTTGTATGACTTACACCATGCTTTGTTTAATTGCTGGGGTTTTATTTATTTTGGTAATTATAAAAGGTGGCATTTTGTCATGGATGAAAGCTTGTAGAAGCTTGTAGTCTTCATTGACCAAGTCCACTCTTTAATTTTGGCTAAGATATTTGTTAACCCAACCAATTAAACCTAGCCATGGTTTATTCTCTATAATGCTTAGGCATGATATAATTTGACAATGGTTGCATTTCTAACCTCTTGAGTTCATCTCTTTCATTCATCACAACTTCATTTTCTTCTTCCTCTCATTGAAGCTTTCTAGCTTCTTGGTTTGTGATGAAAACATGTGAGAATATGAAATCTAAAGTGAGAAAAATTCCTACTTCATCATCCTCTACAACTTGCCACTTAGTATAGGTTGTTTGCTTCACTAATTTCATAATTAGTGAAGTGATAGCTTGGGTTAGTGTCTCCTCGACGTAGATCATCTTCGGCCTCGAAGACTTCGAAGCAAGCATGTTCGTTTCTTCATGGGAGCCTCTCTAAAGTCCGGAGTTCACGATCGCAGCGAAGGGGACTACTACACGGAGCTATTGAAGTGATGGACCAGACTACAAAGGTTGTATTCCATGCTCACAAGACTTGCAAAGTGTTTGCATTTTCATTTCCGTCGATTTCTACTTAACGATTCAAAGTTAGGGTTAGCTAAAACGGCAAATTTTTGAATTTGGCATGGACGGTGCCTCCCGAAACCTTGCTGCCGTCTTAGGTAACCCTGCAATGGTATCAGAGCCATGCTAGAAATTTAAACGGATTTTGTTGGGATTACGAACCGAAATACTCTGAAACTTGAAACGGAAATTTGAAGTTTCTGTCGATTTTAAAAGTTGTTCAAAATTTTTTTTAAACAAATACAGAGTGCTATATATGATATAACAAGAACACTGACAAAATTTCATGCTTTTTGGAGAAAAAGTGGCCGGCCCCATATACCCTCATCTCGGCCAAATCCGAGCCCCACCCCCTGATTTTTTGCCTGTGTTCCAGTGATTTGGTTTTGATGCTTCAGGTGTTGTTTATTTTTGTTAATTTTGCATGTGATGTAATTTTACACTATAAGAAATTCGGAGTGTTTCGTATTCTTAGTTTTAACATTGTTTCGGGTTGTTCACATATTGTCTAGGCGAAGTTAAAAAGTTTGATCAAATGTCAAAAACCCATTTTTCCAAGTTTAACGTATTCGGAAAAATATGCAAGTGATTCTGTGGACCCTCTAGAAGAACGAAACCTTAACTCGATTATGTAGCCGTCAGAACCGCCACTAAACCTTAGGGTTTGTAGTAGTTCGGCGTTGTCACATGTGAGGCGTTGGTTTGACCCTTCTATGGCTGGTTCATAGGTACTGTGGCTTTTTCTGGGGATTACTGAACTTTGCTCAAGTGTTGAGCTCTCGGGAAATTGTGGGACTTTGATGAATCGATCAAAAAATTTAACGTCGTCTGGATATTATGTGATGGGATACAATATTTAGAATCCACATATAGTTATGAAATAACTAGTTTGAATGTTATAAATCTAGCAATTTAGTCTCATTTGATCGGTTGCCATGGGATTTTGATGTGATCAAAAGTCGGTCGCAATCACGTAGCGTACGCGGATACTCGCCGGGTAAACTTAATAGATAGCCACGCTCCATAGCCCTGACCAAGTGACTGTAGGAGAACCCCATCGCCAAAAGCATCCGTTCGGGTGCTCACGGCAGCTGTGTTCCACCTTAGTGCACTTCGTCGACGGTATCCGGGAGTGCAGCCGTCTGCTAAAGTTTCCGACGAGCATTCGATCAGGATGTCGGGAATCTTGTTGAATTGCCCGACATGATATTGAAAAGTGTTTTCGAGATCGAGACTAAAATGCGGAGTTTATAATTGTTAGGCATGCGATGTCTAAGGAATTCATTTGGTTAGGCATATGATGTCTAAGGTGGTTGCGGATTCCAACTGTTGTAGTTTTTCACATTCTTTTCTGCGACCGTAAGTGTAATATGTGGTGTATCGCCGGTTTCGTTGCAATATGCCAACGACAATTGGGATACGCATATTTACTTACATTGATGACATGTGATGTTATGTGCTGCTGGGATATGTTATATTGGATCATCGTGTTTTGAATAGCCGAGGGATTTTATTTAAGATGAGAGTTTTTCATTTCCATTCATGTAAAATTCATTGTATGTAATATTCTTTTATTGGGGCACTTCCGGGTTGAGGATGATATCACCATTGTATATTATTTACTTTTCCGCATTAGGATAGACCCAAGGCGGGGAGCACAAGTAACCGAGTTCTAGGGTTCAGTGGAAGACCGTCTCGAGGAGTCGAGACAGGGTCTCCTAACTCTAGAATTGGTAGGGTTGCTTGCCGCTCTCGTAGGGGTCTAAGGGTGTGGGATTGGCTATTCATCACGACCGTGGAATCCGTGTTTTACACAGGCTTACTTTAAAACCCGGAAATCCTAGTATATCCAATATTTCATATGTTTTATTCTACTGCGATATCTGTGATGTGATCATTTGATATATTGATGAGATACATACTGGATACAGTATATGTGATATATTATATAGTCATTGCTTATGTTTTACACCCGCGCTAGCACTGCCCCGCTCTGCCGTTAGTTACCTAACCTAACGGTGCACGAGGGGACATCGAGGCGAACGCGGATGGCATAAGTGTACGTTGTATTTAGCTGTGATGTTTAGGTAACTTAAAATGATGGGACTTCATTAATGAGAATAATGAAATAAAAGAAACCTAAAGATGTTTTGGAATCGAATTTTAAAAAACAGGTAGCTCTAGTTGGTGCTTTGCATAGCGGTATTCCTTGTAGAATATCTAGCACCTTGTTCGATAAGGAAAGAGCTGAGATCCCTTCACCGGAAGTGACCTCTTTAGCAATAACTAGCAGATGCTACAACCTTCGGTTTTGTCTTTTGATTGCTTTTCTAGTTCTTGCTTTGCATAGTAGTATTGTGAATATTTTGCACCTCATTCGACAAGGAAAGAGCCGAGATCCCTTCCCCAGGAGTGACCACTTTAGCAAAACTAGCAAAGGCCTAAAAAACACTCCATTTAAAATCATTTGATTCTACAACGATATCAAGTTCATTACGCAAAAGGTTTTCTTAAAACCTGTCGTAGCCCTCCGTTATTTCAGATAAGTACTTCATAGTATTCATGCTACGTTTGTTGACCACCATCAAGGAGTAGTGTGCGGTAGCTATTTATGCTTATCTGCGTAAGCATACGATGCGATTGGATTAGGGTAGTCGTGCGGCCTTGTTGACCTCCGTCAAGGGTCGTGTGGGTGGGTTTAATTCAATCAGGAAATGTACGGGTTGAACTTGACTAGTAGCCTATGGTTTGTTGACCTCCGTCAAGATCATAGGATGCTAGGGGGAAAATATTATTGGGAATTTCAAGTGTTGAAATTTGCAATGAGATTGCATACCTTCTATGAGATAGTTGGATCCCGATACCCACTGCGAGTAAGAGTTACTCCTGGGAGAGTTTTACACATTACAATTAGCCAATCAAGTAGGTGCCTAGAAAGGTGTCAACGGGGTTATGCCTCTGGGAAAACGAGATTTATTTTAATTAGGTCCGTGCGAAAGCACGGGGAACCTCCCTCAAAGTACCGACACTAGCCTGGCTGAAAGATTGGCGAACATGTAGGGTGTAATTAATCCTGGCTAGTCTTTCCTTTTAGGGTTTGAAAGAAGATTTGACTAAAACAGTGGGAGTCATCCTGATTAGACAAATTAATAACCAATCTAATGTGGGAGTCATCCTGATTAGACAAATTAATAACCAATCTAATCTTGCAAGAGCATACGCTGAGTGTTTTCTTCTCTCACTCCAGGTAGCGACCATGTCACGCCTTAATCAAGATAATAATATAGATGTATTGACCGAACACGCTTGTTATACTGAGCTGGGGAACGTTGGTCCCGCTCCAACTTATAATTGTTATAATACCGAGCAGGAAATAGGGGATTACCAGGATTCCCGTTCCACCCAAACGAAGAAAGTGCATGATGATGCATCTTCTTCGGGTGTGTTCATTACAGAGAACTATTTCTCAGTTTTTTTTACGTCCTGGGTATGAGATACCGGATCAGGATCCCGCAAATGTAATCTGTTACATGGACAACAGATAGGTAGAGAACTGAGAATGGGTTATAAGTTTTCAGAGTTGGAAATGGTGAAATTGTTGCAGCCAAGTATGTTGGCAGTTATCACCCTTTATTACCAAATACATTGATTCGAAACGAATGTTTTAGATACCGAACCTGATATACAACATCATATCACTCTCTTTATTAAGTAAAGAAGGATATAATTTTGTATTGTTGGATAATATTTTGAAAATTTCCTATATCAAGAGTTGATCGGTTCAGGCACGTTATCTAAAAGTATATACGTTCAAAATCAAACCACAGTTCTTTAACGTACAGAACACACACAAGAGGAAGAGTTCAGAAATGAACAAATCCTTCTTAAGGCATTGTAGACTAGGTCATATCAATGCGACTCGACTAGATAAGTTACATTTAGATGCATATTTAAATCTGTTTGAATTTACATCTTGTGAAACTTGCCAGTCATGTCACAAAGATAAGATGACCATTGCTCCGTTTATTGGAAATAGAGAAAGAGTTAATGAACTCTAGAGACTGATACATGTTGATGTATGTAGGTCCTCTGTCTACACATGCCAGGACTGGTTCTTTGTACTTCATTACATTCACTGATGATCTCTCAAGATTCGCACATGTGTTCCTTTTGAAACATAAGTCTGAAGCTTTTGAGAAATTCAAAGAATATAAGACAGAAGTAGATAACCAAAACGGGTATAAGTATTATGTCTTATGATGAGATCAGGGAGGAGAATACTTGAACACGGAATTCCTGGACTATTCTAAAAGAGAATGAGATTCTCTCTCAGCATTACTCCTCCGTATACACCACAGCACGTCGGTGTATCGGGACGGATCAATCGCACCATATGTGATAAGGTGTGCTCTATGATGAGTACTACTGAGTTGCCTATTTCCTTTTGGGAGTTATGCACTTGAGAAGCTGCGTAGCTATTGAATAGGGTTCCAATAAAATCAGGTGCCTACCACTCCATATGTGATATGGTATGGGCAGAGCCCATTTCTTAAGAATGTTAAGATTTGGGGTTGTCCGGCCTATGTCTAAAAGCAAAATCCGGACAAGCTCGAGGCAAGGTCAGTTCTGTGGAACTTTGTTAGATATCCCAAGCATTCACAAGGGAATATCTTCTACCCTACTGAGGAATAAAAAGTGTTTTGTTTCTCAGAATGCCACCTTTTGGAAAGGGAATTTCTTATGAAAAAATTATTGTTCATGAAGTAGAACTGGAAGGAGTTCCAACTATACAAACTACAGCTGATGATTTGATAGAACCGGAGGATTCAATAGTTCCCGACAAACCTCAGCCTCTACGCCGATCTGGTAGGGTTCCTCACCCACCTGAGAGATACTTCAGTTTTCTCTATGACATTGGGAGCGAGGATTGCATCATGAGATGATGACCCAACTAGTTTCGAGCAGGCCATCAGGAGTGATGACTCTATGAGAATGGCTGGATGCTAAGCGATTTGAGATGGAATCTATGTACACCAACAAAGTATGGACTTTGGTTGCTTTATCTGAAGGGTTAAATCCCCATCAGGAGCAAGTATATCTTGAGAAGATTACTTGGTGTACATGGAAAAGTTGAGACTTTCAAAGATAAGTCTTGTTGCAAAAGGTTTTCATCATCGACCAGGTGTGGATAATGATGAAACCTTTTCTAGTACCTATGCTTAAGTCCATCCGGATCCTACTTGCCATTGTTACATACCATGACTACGATATCTAGCGGTTGGGTGTCATGACTGCTTTTCTAAATACAGATTTAGAAGAGAGCGTCTATAAGAACACTGCCAGAGGGATCGTAGACAGTGGGAGCAGCAGAAATGTGTGCAAGTTACTTTATGAGTTAAAGCAGGCATCGCGGAGTCGGAACATCTGTTTTGATATCGCAGTCAAAGAGTTTGACTTCATCAAAATG
Source organism: Agapanthus africanus (assembly GCA_030015575.1). Classification (NCBI taxonomy): domain Eukaryota; kingdom Viridiplantae; phylum Streptophyta; class Magnoliopsida; order Asparagales; family Amaryllidaceae; genus Agapanthus; species Agapanthus africanus. Next base: position 27,292,317 of record JASDDO010000029.1, on the reverse strand, counting down.
GTAGATGAACTTTGTATATACAAAAAGGTAGTAGGAAGTATGGGGGTGATCCTCGTATTGTACGTGGATGACATACTCTTGATAAGGAAGGTGTTTCCTATGCTACGTTCGGTCAATCTCCTCTTATCACATAGATTCTCCATATAGGATCAAGGTGATACCTCCTAAATCATGGGTTTTGGATTTATGAGATAGATCTAATTGGATGTTAGGATTCTCACTAGGTGTAGTGAGATGGTATCAATCGATCCTGGGGAGAATCACTGGATAGCATCCAGGGTGATGAGCTCGACTGAATGTCAGTCATAGGCATTGTTTTTACCCTCAATGGAGGGACAGTATGTTGGAAGAGTTCCAAGCTAGATACCATGACAAACTAGACGATAAAGGCTGGATACATTGCTACCAAAGAGGCAGTCTAGATATATATAAGTTCATGAGATGAACTTCGTTCCTACCATTGTGTGACAATGGAGTTGTGGCATATGCCTAGGAACCTCCGTCGCATCAGTGATCCAGACATATTCTTAGGCAGTATCACCTGATCATGGAGATGGTTGATCTCCAGGGAGATCGAGGATAGAAGAGAAGACACAGAGGAGAACAGGGCGGATCCACTCACAAAGGCCTATTTCCCAGGAGAGACTTTTATGGGATGGTTGAGTATGTGATACTTCAACCACTGCTGATTGTTGGGTATTGCATACTACAACAGATGGCCCTAGTGCAAGTGGGAGATTGTTAGTTATATGTATACCCTAGAGGCCATTACTGTACATACGATGTATATTGTAGTGGATGCTTGGACATATATATGGAGGACTTTCTTGCTCGACATGATAGTATGCTATCTGGTTGCTCTTTATCTTAACAAGTACTCTCATTGTCTCTATGTTACATGTTGATAAAGCCCTTAGGATGAGTACTTGACTACCAGGACTATGACGCATATCATACTAGTAGGGACAGAGTAGTCGCTAAGTACATCCTTCAAATGTTCCTAGTTGTGGGTGTATCGAGACAAGGCATCGATATACCAGAGTAGACTAGCGTATAGCTTCTCGACCCATGTAGATGGGCTGTGGATGATCCCATATCCATTGGTGTTTGACATCAGAGACAGTATACGGGTGCTCAGTGGAGACTGGGTACACTGGACAGACTCGCCGAGAACTCCCAGATGGTATTATACCTCATATCGGATGGAAGTTCTTTGGTGACACTGGTACAGGTTAGTCTGTAGACCCGAGATCGTCATAGAGTCTTGTGTGATTCCCACTGTGCTTTGATTTCCACCTTACCACGTTCAAGAGAACGTGCAAAACGGTGGATTTTGGGTATAGTCCCGAATCACATGGAGGCAATGAGCGATAGGAGGGGTTTCGTCTCTCCTCGTATTGGGAGTTGATGTTGTGCTGTGCTCGATTGGCTATAACAGGAAGTCCCTGGCCAGTGCAGCTTTAGAGATATACTGGTAAGTGTTATCAGTAGTTTCTCAACCCATTATGAGCCTCATATTGACACGACTTATCGAGTTACTGGGGTCTAACGTTTACCACCCCTAGACGAGATATGCGACATATCAGACGAAGAGACCAGACTGTATGGTAGTGTTACTGATTGGATTCGCAGGAGTGTGAGCAGGCTTGCTTGTTGATCTTCTGATCGCTCAATACCCGGGTGGCCGTTACGTTTAGCAGACCGCTTGCGGCTTGTGGGTGTTTGATATGATCATCACCTACTGCCAGCGTATTGACGAGTCTTTAGAGTCCTACACAGAGGTTTCCTGGCTCAAGCGAAACGGAATAGGAGCACATATGTGATATGTGCGGGACCGAGATTGATACTATATGAGATACCGTATTCTATTCTCGCGATTTGTGACATTGGTCGGTTATATGAGATATAGCCGGGTCATCGGATCAAGTGTTGATTCGATAAGTTGTTACTTTTGATATTAGTCGGTTATATGTGATATAGCCGGATTATTAAATCAAGAGCTGATTTAATAATTTAATGTATAATTATATATTAGATTACATTAACTAATATTAAGCTCACTTATGATTTCTTTTTCTCATTTTGTGCACATTGAATATATGTGATATATTTTTGTGTACATGTATTGTGTCATGCTTGATGATACATACAACAAAGGTGTGTGTATGACTTACACCATGCTTGTTTTAATTGCTATGGTTTTATTTATTTTGGTAATTATAAAAGGTTCCATTTTGTCATGGATGAAAGCTTGTAGAAACTTGTAGTCTTCATTGACCAAGTCCACTCTTTTGTTTTGGCTAAGATATTTGTTAAACCAACCAATTAAACCTAGACATGGTTTATTCTCTACAATGTTTAGGCATGATATTATTTTACCATGGTTGCATTTCTAACCTCATGAGTTCATCTCTTTCATTCATCACAAATTCATCATCTTCTTCCTCTCATTGAAGCTTTCTAGCTTCTTGGTTTGTGATGAAAACATGTGAGAATATGAAATCTAAAGTGAGCAAAATTCCTACTTCATCATCCTCTACTACTTTCCATTTAGTATAGGGTGTTTGCTTCACTAATTTCATAATTAGTAAAGAGATAGCTTGGGTTAGTGTCTCCTTGACGTAGATCATCTTCGGCGTCGAAGACTTCGAAGCAAGCATGTTCGTTTCTTCATGGGAGCCTCTCTAGAGTCCGGAGTTCATGATCGCAGCGAAGGGGACTACTACACGGAGCTATTGAAGTGAAGGACCGGTCTATAAAGGTTGTATTCCTTGCTCACTAGACTTGCAAAGTGTTTGCATTTTCATTTTCGTCAATTTCTAGTTAACGATTCAAAATTAGGGTTAGCTAAAACGGCAAATTTTTGAATTTGGCATGGACGATGCCTCCCGAAACCTTGCTGCCATCGTAGGTAACCCTACAGGTTCAGCTATTGACGTTATGATTCAGAACTTTAACGTTCTTTGATACTTAAAAAAATTGTACTGCATTGCAGTGGGACAAAGGTGGGCCCACAAAATTAAGGTGATGCCCCATCATTGTTGGGGCAGTCACTCATTAAGAATAGAATCCTAAAAGGATTCTCATTTAATGAGAAATATCATTAGACTATAGAGTTAAACTCCCTCGAGAGTTGTGCTCTGCAAACAGATTTCACATCTGTCAGAAAATTAAGGTGGGAATAAAATTCCATAAAAATTTCTTAGATCCATGCTCTGTAAAACAATGGGGTAATCTACCAGAGCCCTCAAAAGAAAAGCTTTTTAAACTGGATAAAACCCCAAGATCTTTAAGATCTGCAAGAAAAATCCTAAAAACTCTAAGAGTTCTTCATGAAAGATGAGCAAAGCTTTAATTAACGGGTTAAGAAACCCAAAAATACATTTTTAAGATCTACGATCTAAGAAGAGCAAAGCTTTGTTAATGGGTTCGATTGTAATCCTTACCAAGTTTTTGGCAATGTTCTAACTCTAAAAGAGTTTCCTAGGGCAGAGATCTAAGCTCTAGAAAGATAATTATATTCTGAGAAAGAATAAATTTAGGGAAGATGAACTGCAGTCATCTCAAGGGCCAAAGGCCCTACATATAGGCACAAGGAGACGGTTCCACTTCTGAGGAAATCCAACGGTGGAAAAGATGCCACCGCTGCACTCACGTGCGATCCATGTGAGCGCGGCGGTGGGGGCATCTGTTTCCCCAATAAAATAGCAAAGCTCTGTTCAAAATTCAAGAGGCAGCGCCTCACGTGTTTGCCACGAGGGCGTCAGCGCCAAAGTTAAAAACTCTTAGAAGAGCAAAGCTCTGTTCAAAACCCAAGAGGCAGCGCCTCACGTGTTTGCCACAAGGGTGCCAGCGCCAGAGTTAAAAACTCTTATTGGCACCGCACATGCACAGCACGTGAGCGCCGGCGCCTGGTAGAATTAAATTCTACTCTCTGTTAAACAGAGCCGTTGGATCAAAGATCCAACGGAGATGATAAATTATCAGGGTGCAGAATTAAATTCTGTTGAGGAAATATTCCTCAAATCTTTCTAAATAAGAAAGATTACTCTCTGTAAAATAGATTACCGTTGGATTAAAAATCCAAAGGTGATTGAAGAATCACCGAGCTACAGAATTAATTCTGTGTGGGAAAATATTTCCCTGATCTTGTTTAAAACAAGAAAAATATCTTGTGTAAAACAAAAGTCCTTGGATCAAAGATCCAACGGTAGGAAAAATCCCCAAATCAATTAGGATCTCTCAATGAGATATTTCTTCAACTAATCAACAAATTTGTCTCTACTATATAAAGGACCCAAGACTTCAAGTCTAAAAAAGGAAGGACCCCCCCATAAGCTTTAAAAAAAGGAGAATGCTTTGAAAGAACAGAGAATTAAATTCTCAAGGAAGAACTCTCTTTTTGGAAATTTTAGGTAAACAAAATTAGATAAAGATCCTGTGGATCATTCAAAAAAAAGAAGACGAGAAAGAACTCAGGAGTGCTTAGCACTCAGTAGGCGGCGCCCAGCGCCCCGCGTGCCCCTCACATGGGCGCCATAAAATAAAGACTGCTTAGCACTCAGTGGGCGGCGCTCAGCATCCAGCGCCTCGCGTGACCCTCACGTGGGCACCACAGAACATAAAAGTGCTTGACACTCATTATTCAGTGCATAGCGCCTAGCGCTTCATATGCTTCACACGTGGGCGCCATAAAGAGTGCTCAGCACTTCATATAGAGACAAAAGAAAAGTGAGAGTAAAGTGTGAGCGTCAGAACTCACAAGAGTGCTCAGCACTGTTTGCACGAAAAAAGGGACTGAGCCCAAACCAGTGTTTAGCACTTCTTTCAAATAAAAGAACATTGAGTGGGTCAAGCCCAAGTTGGTTAGGTCCCTAATTCAGATCAACTGAGCCCATAGGTTCATTGCTTCCCAAACATAACTCATGACATTCAAAATGATGTTCATCCTATATTTCCTAAGTTAATCTTAGTTTTCCAAAAAAAAGATGGCTAATGATTCTTAGATGGTCCACCATGATCTCTTCCCTCAGACATGGGAATTGGTTCAAAGGTACATCTCTCCATAACTTTAACGCATGTCGTTGTAATTCCTCAACGTCTTCAGAAAGGTGGCGGGTCCCGACAACCAACTTCTTTTTGGTGCACTTCCTAAACTGACGTGCACATCCCAGACCAAACCACACCCCAAATCGGTGTATCCCACATCATCGCCGTACATCCCGTCACGTAAAAAATACACGGGCATAAAAGGGTGATCTACGGACCGTAACATCCTCAAACTACTACGGTCCGAAACGTCCTTAAACTAAACCCTCACCTCAAAAAGGGTTATCTACGGACCGTAACGTCCTCAAACTACTACGGACCAAAATGTCCCTAAACTAAACCCTCATCTAAAAAATGGTGATCTACGGACCGTAACGTCCTCAAACTACTACGGACCGAAACGTCCTTAAACTAAACCCTCACCTCAAAAATGGTGATCTACGGATCGAAATGTCCTTAAACTAACAACGGATCATAACGTCCTTAAACGAAAACATTAGAGCCCAAATGCTCTTTTGTTGGATCTGAATGATCCTAAAACCTTGTTAAGTAGATCTTAGTCTCAAATTGGACTAACGTATCCTTAACAAAAATTTAAGTTGATCTTAATCTCAAACGAGATTAATGATCCTTAAACAACCTAAACCCAAATCTAAGATATACGGATTTGGACTAATCCACGCCCTACGGGCGACAACATAAATTAGTCTCCGTATACAATCCATGGGAAACCAAAAATAAAACAAAACACACACGATACGAAGTGAACTTCTGGAGCAAGAGAAAGTGGTTATCAGTATGCGATAACGTAATTAACTGCAGGGGCTTGCGCCTGCTGGGAAGAGCGTCCCCACAATCAAAAACCCCTCGCAAACGAGAACGAATCTGACGAAGTCTGCTACAACGGCCGCATCCATCCAAACCTCCGAGACACGGTCCCATAAATCAACTTGGCTTCTTCGGAGAGGTGGACGGATAAACCCAAATAGCATTTGCCCCCAAATTTAGGAAAGACGACCCATCCCGGTTTGGTCTCTGTTTTCGGCGGTGAACAGGTAATTTACCCGCTTGTTCAGGAATCACTCTCTCCAAAGAGATATCTCACAAGACTGATTTGGAGAGGGCTCACATGCAAGGGATACCCTATGCCTCAGCAGTCGGGTCTATCATGTATGCGATGTTATGTACCAGACCGGATGTAGCTTACTCACTAGGTGTAGTGTATGTATCAATCAGATCCTGGGGAAAAGCACTGGATAGCTGTGAAGAACATTCTTAAGTACTAGAGAAGGACTAAAGAAATGTTCTTGGTGTATGGTAACGGTGAACTCCAGGTGGGGTCCTTTACATATTCGAGCTTCTAGAGTGATAAGGACGACAGTAAGTCGGTCTCAAGTTTTTTCTTAACCCTCAATGGAGGAGCGGTATGTTGGAAGAGTTCCAAGCAAGATACCGTAGCAGACTCGACGGTGAAGGCTGAAAACATCGCTGCCAACGATGCTGCCAAAAAGGTTGTCTAGATGAAGAAGTTCAATGCTGAACTTGGTGTGGTTCCATCCATTGAGCATCCAATACCTGTGTGTTGTGATAACAATGGAGCCGTGGCTTTGGCCAAGGAACCCCGGTCCCATCAGAGATCCAGACATATTCTTAGGCGGTATCACCTGATCCGGGAGATAGTAGATCGATGGGAGATCAAGATCAGGAGAGTTGACACGAAGGACAACGCCGCGGATCCACTCAAGAAGGCCCTCCCCCAGACACAGTTTGAGAGACTTTTTGGGATGTTGGGTATGAGATTCTACAACAACTGGCCTTAGTGAAAGTGGGAGATTGTTAGGAATATGTATGCCCTAGAGGCTATTATTGTATGATATAGCGGATGCTTGGACATATATATAGAGGACTTTCTTACTCGACATGATAGTATGCTATCTGGTTGCTCTTTATCTTAACATATACACTTGTATTACTATACTGTCTCGGTGATACATGTTGATAAAGCCCTTAGGATGTTTTCTTGACTACCAGGACTATGATGCGGATCATACTACTGGGACTTGTGTAGTCTACAAGCACATCCTTTAAATGTTCCTAGTCATGGGAGTATCGAGATAGGGCATCGATATTCCAGAGTAGACTAGTGTGTACGTTTCTTGACCCTATAGGGGCGATGGTTGATCTCATAACCATTGGTTTTTGACATTAAAGATTGTACACAGGTGCTCATTAGAGAATGGGTACACTGAACAGGACTCGCCGAGAACTCCTAGGTGGTACCATACCTATCATCAGATGGAAGTTCTCTGGTGACACTGGTACAGGTTACTCTGTAGACCCGAGATCATCATAATGTCTTGTGTGGTTCCCACTGTGCTTTGATTTCCTCCCTACCACAGCTCAAAAGAGTCGTGCAAACAGGTGGATTTTAGGTACAGTCCCATGTCACATGGAAGATGTGAGCGATAAGAGGGGTTTCGTCACTTTTGGTATAGGGAGTTGATGTTGCGCTATGCTCGATTGGCTATAACAGCAAGTACCTAGCCAGGGCTGATGAGATTTACTGGTAAGTATTATCAGTAATTTCTCGAACAGTTAGGAGCCATACATTGGCATGACTTATCAAATTACTAGGGTCTGATAATTCCACCCCTAGACTCGATATGCAACATATCAGACGAAGAGAACGGACTGTACGGTAAGTGTTACTTATAGGCTTCATAGGAGTTTGGACAAGCTTGTTTATTGATCTTATATTCGCTCAATACCTGGGTAGCTGTTACGCCCAGCTAGGACAGCTTGTTAGTTCTATGTATACCCTTTAGGCCATTATTGTACATGATTGTATATTATAGTGGATGCTTGGACATATATAGGGAGGACTTTCTTGCTCGACATGATAGTATGCTATCTGGTTACTCTTTATTATAACATGTATACGTGTACTGTCTCTCTGTTACATGTTGATAAAGCCCATAGGATGTGTACTTGACTACCAGGACTATGATGCAGATCGTACTAGTGGGGCCAGGGTAGTCCACAAGTACATCCTTTAATTGTTCCTAGTCGAGGGTATATCGAGACGGGGCATCGATATTCCAGAGTAGACTAGCGTATACGCTTCTTGACCCATATGATGGATGATGGATGATCCCATATCCATGGTGTTTGACATCAAAGATGGTATACGGGTGCTAAGTGGAGTCTGGGTACACTGAACAGGACTCGCTGAGAACTCCTAGATGGTATTATACCTATCGTCAGATAGCAGTTCTCTAGTGACACTGGTATAGCTTAGTCTGTAGACCCGAGATCGTCATAGAGTCTTGTGTGATTTCCACTGTGCTTTTATTTCCACCTTACCACGTTCAAGAGAGCATGCAAAACGGTGGTTTTTGGGTACAGTCCCGAGTCACATGGAGGCAATGAGCGATAAGAGGGGTTTCGTCTCTCCCGGTATTAGAGGTTGATGTTGCGCTGTGCTCGAGTGGCTATAACAGCAAGTTCCTGGCCAGGGCCGATACTGAGATTTACTGGTAAGTGTTATCAGTAATTTCTCGGCCCATTATGAGCCTCATATCGGCATGACTTATCAAGTTATTGGGGTCTGACGTTTACCACCCCAAGACTAAATATGCGATATATCAGACGAAGAGACCGGACTGTACGATAGTGTTACTTATTGGATTCACGGGAGTATGAGCAGGCTTGCTTGTTGATCTTATGATCGTTCAATACCCGGTTAGCCGTTATGTCCAGCTAGTACCGCTGACGGCTTATGGGTGACTGATATGATCATCACCTACTGCCGGCGTATTGACGAGTATTTAGAGTCCTACACTGAGATTTTCTAGCTCATGCGAAACGAAGTAGGGCACATATGTGATATGTGCTGGACCGAGATTAGAATACATGTATATGATACCATATTCTAATCTCGCGATATAGGTTATATGTGATATAACCGGATTATTGAATCAATTGTTGATTCAATAATTTATTAAATGATATTAGTCGGTTGTATGCGATACATCCAGGTTATTAAATCAAGTGTTGATTTAATAATTTAATGTTTAACTATATATTTGATATATTAATATTCATTAACTAATATTAGCTCACTTAAGAAAATGTTTTCTCCAAATGCATACAAATATATATGTGATATATATTAATGCATTTATTTATGTGTCATGCTTGATGATACATTGGACATGGGTGTATGAGACTCACCTAACTAAAGATAAATTGGGTGAGTAATTATTAAGGGATAAAACAAAATTAGATGGAAAATGTCATGGTTGAAGATTGTTGTAGAAGCTTGTGGAGACCTTGACTTAGTCTACTAATTTTGTTTTACTCTAGATATTTATAACCTAACAATTATCTTTAGCTATAGTTTTAGTCTTTACATGAGTTATATGAGATATTTTCTCACCCATGGTTCACACTTGATTCATTTTCATCTTCTTCTTCATCTCCTTCGTTTCTTTCTAGCTCTTGAGTGAGAAGAAAAAGAAAAAGAAAAAAATAATTCTAAAGTGAGCAAAATTTCTACTTCATCAATCTATACCAAACTAGCCATTTAGTATAGGTTGTTTCTTCACTAGTTCATCAATTAGTGAAGAGCTAGCTTGAGTTAGAGATTCTTCGACGTAGATCATCTTCGGCCTCGAAGATCCTTGAGCAAGCTCGTTCCTTTCGCCTAGTGGAGCCTAACGAGAGTCCGGGAGACCACTACTTGGAGCAAAGGGACTATTACATGGAGCTTTTGAAGTGAAGGACCGGTCTACAAAGGTTGTATTCCCTGTTCACTTAAAGTAAGGATGTTTACTTGCTTAGTTAAACCCTAATTCTCTAGTTAAATCCTTGGTTCGGGTTTGTTAGCACACTAGATTTTTATAAAATTGCATGCTTGATGCCTTCCGAAACCTAGTAGTCATGCTAAGGAACCCTACAGTGGTATCAGAGCTAAGCTAGAGCATTAGGAGTGGTCTAGGAGAAGCTAAAGTGTTCGGTCGACTCTCCGAAACCCACTTTCCTATGCTCTCTAGAAATTTTTCCAAATGTTGGATTTTTCCAAGTTAAAAATATTTAAAAAATCATGCAGGGTATTCTATGGATCCCCAAGAAAAACAATCTCCTAACTCGGCTATACGACCGCGGAACCACGGCCAAACCCTAGGGTTTGCGACGGTTCCGCGGCGCCATTGGTGAGGCAAGGAACGAGCTTTCTTCAGTTGATCCATAGGTACTTAGGGTGCTGTCTGGGTATTTTTAAAACTGTCTCAAGTGTGTTGAGGTCTCTGGAAAATGTGGGTGTTTGTTGATTCGATCGAAATATTTAACATCGTCTAGCTATCTGTGATATGTGATACAATTCCACAATAATTAGTTTTATGGAAACTAGTTTGAATTTTATAAATCTAGCAATTTGGTCTCATTTGATGGGTTGCCACGGAGGTTTTGATATGGATCAAAACTCCGTCACAATCACGTAGTGTAAGCGGATACTCGCCGGGTAACATTACTAGATAGCCATGCCCCATCAGATCGAAGTATTCTCCTCCCCGATCAGATAGAAAGATTTTAATACTTCTACCCGTCTGGTTCTCGACTTCATGCTTATATTTTTTGAATTTCTCAAAAGCTTCAGACTTGTGTTTCAACACGAACACATGTCTGTATCTAGGGAGATCGTCAATGAATATAATGAAGTATGAGGAACCATACCTACCATGTGTAGATATGGGACCACATACATCTCTATGTATGAGTCCTAAGAGTTCCGTAACTCATTCTCCGTGTCCAGTAAATGGAGTTTTGGTCATTTTTCCTTTGAGACGTGACTGGAAAGTTTCATAAGATGATAATTCGAACGGATTCAAATATCCATTTTTATGTAACTTAGCTAGTCGTGTCGCATTGATATGACCTAGTTTACAATGCCACAAGAAGGATTCATTCATTTCTGAACTCTTCCTCTTGTGTGTGTTTTGTTTGTTAAGAACTGTGGTTTGATTTAGAACGTATATGCCATTATTTAACGAGCCTGATCTAATCAACTTTTGATTCAGAAAAATGTTCATAACATTATCCTGTACTACAAAATTATATCCTTCTTTACTTAATAAAGAAATTGATATAAGATTGCATATCAGGTTCTGTATGTAATAGCATTCGTTCAGATTCAATGTATTACCATTTGGTAATACAAAGTGATATTCGCCAACTGCTTTGGCTACAACATTTGCACAATTCCCTACTCTTACGGAATGATCACCCATTCCCAGTTCTCTACCTTTTCTTAGCGCATGCAACATATTACATATGTGGGAACCCAATCCGATATCTAATACCCAGGACGTAGAGTGCACTGAGAAACAATTCTCGGTAACTAACACACCCGAAGAATATGCATCAACATGCTTATTCTTCGTTTGGGCGGCGTGGGAATCCGGATGTTCCCCTATTTCCTGCTCAGTCTTATAACAATTATAAAAAAGAACAGAACCAACATTTCCCTGCTCAGTATAGCAAGCGGGTTCGGTCAATACATCCATATTATTATCTTGATTAAGGCCTGACATGGTCGCTACCTGGAGAGAGAGAGAAGAAAACACTTTAGCGTATGCTCTTGCAAGATTAGATTGGTTATTATCTTATCTAATCTGGATGGCTCCCACTGTTTTTATCAAATCTTCCTTCAAACCCTAAAAGTTAAAACTAGCCGGGATTAATTACACCTTACAAGTTCGCCAATCTTTCAGCCAGGCCAGTATCGGTACTTTGAGGGAGGTTCCTCATGCTTTCGCACGGACCTAATTAAAATAAACATCATTTTCCTAGAGGCATAACCCCGTTAACACCTTTCTAGACACCTACTTGATTGGCTAATTGTGATGTGTAAAACTCTCCCAGGAGTAACTCTTACTCGTAGTGGGTATCGAGATCCAACTATCTCATAGAAGGTATGCAATCTCATTGCAAATTTCAACACTTGAAATTCCCGATTATATTTTTACCCCAAGCGATCTATGACCTTGACAAGGTCAACAAACCATAAATCGCAAGTCAAGTTCAACCCGTACATTTCATGATTGAATTAAACCCACCCGCACAACCCTTGACAAGGTCAACAAGGCCGTACGACTACCCTAATCCAATCGCATCTCATGCTTTAGCAGATAAGCACTAATTAGCTACCGTACACTACGCCTTGACAAGGTCAACAAACGTAGTACGAATACTGAATAGTCCTTATTTGAAATGACGGAGGGCTACGACAAGTTTTTATGAAAACCTTTTGCGTAATGAACTTGATAACTGTAGGGTTACTAGGCACTATCACAAGGTTCTACAAGGCATCAACCATGCCCGATTTAAAATTTAGAAGTGCCGAACAACCTAAAGCGAGGATCTTTGCTTGATCATTAGGGTTAAACATGCAAGTAAACAACTTTACTTCTAAGAGTTAGGGATTACAACCTTTGTAGTCCGTTCCTTCACTTCTAAAGCTCCGTGTTGAGGTCCCTTCGCTGCGATCATCGAGTACCCGGACTCAAGAGAGGCTCAATGAAGAGAAAGATGCAAACTTGCATCCGATTTTCAATAACTAAGATGATCTACCTTGAAGAAACTCAAACCCAAGCTCTCGCTTTGCTAATCAAGTATTAGCAAAGCAAACACCCTAGTCCAAGCAGCTAGAATAGATGAGGATGATGAAGTAGGAATTTAGCACTCTTTTGTTTTCAATTTCTCACCCATTATCATCACTTTGCAAAAAGTTAGAAAGCTTTATCAAGAGGAAGAAGAAGAAGAATCTATTTGTGATGAATAATGAAACTTGTGTGTGGTTAGAAATGCAACCATAGGTTAAGAATTAAAACTTAACCCATGTAAAGAATTAACTATGGTAAAAGGGTTGGGTTGGGTTAAAGAAATATCAACCAAAATATCTTTACAAAATATCTTTGCTTAAAAACAAAAGCAAAGCTTATAGAAGCTTCAAGAAAGCTTAACCCTAACCATATTTAAACTCCACAAAACATGTTGCATTTGTAAGCATAACATGTTCCAATATTATATATCACATATACAATATTTATTGTAACAAAATAAAATAATACAATTAACATATATCACATATATATCAATGTATTACCCGAGTGAGAAAAAGAATGTTTAAGTGAGCTTATATTAGTTAACGTAATTTAATATATCAAATATATAATTATACATTAAATTATCGAATCAACACTTGATCCAATAATCCGGTTATTTCACAAATAACCGACTAATATAATCTGTATCAGTTCATCGAATCAACACTTGATCCGATGACCCGGCTATATCACATATACCTGGCCAATATCTCATATCGCAAGAATCTAATAGGGTATCACATACACGTATTGTTCTCGGTCCCGTACATATTATATATGTGCTCCTACTCCTTTTTGCCAGAGCCAAGAAACCTCTGTGTAGGACTCTAAAGAATCGTCAATACGCTGGCAGTAGATGATGATCATATCAAACACCCACAAGCTGCAAGCGGTCAGCTAAACCTAACAGCCACCCAGGTATTGAGCAATCAGAAGATCAACAAGCAAGCCGGTACATTCTCTCGTGAATCCAACCAGTAACACTCTCGTACAGTCCGGTCTCTTTGCCTGATATGTCGCATATCTTGCCTAGGGGTGGTAAACGTCAGACCCCAGTAGCTTGATAGGTCGTGTCGATATGAGGTGCATAACAGTTCGAGAAACTAATGATAACACTTACCAGTAAATCTCAGCAACCCTGGACAGAGATTTCCAGTTATAGCCAATCGAACACAGCGCAACATCAACTCCCTATACCGGGAGAGACGAAACCCCTCCTATCGCTCATTGCCACCATGTGAATCGAGACTGTACCCAAAAGCCACCTTTTTGCATGCCCTCTTGGACGTGGTATGATGGAAATCAAAGCACAGTGGGAATCACACAAGACTCTATAACGATCTCGGGTTTACAGACTAACCTGTACCAGTGTCACCAGAGAACTGCCATCTGACATGAGGTATAATACCATCTGGGAGTTCTCGAAGTGTCCATCCAGTGTACCCAGTCTTCACTGAGCACCCGTATACCTTCTCTGATGTCAAACACCAATGGATATGGGATCATCCATCGCCCATCAAATGGGTCAAGAAGCGCATACGCTAGTCTACTCTGAAGTATCGATGCCATGTCTCGATACTCCCACGACTAGGAACAGTTATAGGATGTACTCGTCGACTACCGTAGCCCCACTAGTATGATCTCATCATAGTCCCAGTAGTCGAGTACATATCCTAAGGGCTTTATCAACATGTGACATAGAGACAATCAGGGTACATGTTAAGATAAAGAGTAACCAGATAGCACACTATCATGTCGTGCAAGAAAATCCTCCCTATATATGTCCAAGCATCCACTACAATATACAACGTATGTACAGTAATGGCCTCTAGGGTATACATATAACTAATAATAACGTTGTAGAAACAAGTGATTTTGAAAAGGAGTGTTTTTTAAGCTTTTACTAGTTTCGCTAAAGAGGTCACTCCCGGTGAAGGGATCTCGGCTCTTTCCTTATCAAATAAGGTGCAGGATATTTCACAAATACCACTATGCAAAACAAGAACTATAGAAGAAATCAAAAACAAAACCGAGTAAGTTGTAGCATCTACAAGCTTTTGCTAAAATGGTCACTCCCGGTGAAGGGATCTCGGCTCTTTCCTTATCGAATAAGGTGCTAGATATTATACAAGGAATACCGCTATGCAAAGAAAAAACTAGAGCTACCATTTTTGAAAATTTGATTCTAAAACAACTTTTAGGTTTCTTTTCTTTCATTAATCTCATTAATGAAGTCCCATCAATTATGCTTCCTAAGCATCACAGAAGAAACGAAAATACAACGTACGCTTATTCCATCCGCATTCGCCACAGTGTCCCGTTATGCACCGTTAGGTTACTTAACTAACGACATAGCGGGGCGGGACTAGCGTGGGTGCAAAACATAAACAACGTTTATTATATATCATATATATAATAATAAAGCATTCGTCTCACGCATAGAAAGTGATCACATCACAAAACATCAGCAGCAGAAGATAACATATGAAATATTGGATATACTAGAAATTCCGTGTTTTAAATTAAGCCAGTATAAAACATGGGTTCCACGGTCACGATGAATAGCCAATCCCACATCCATAGACCCATACGAGAGCGGTAAGCAACACTACCAATTCTAGAGTTAGGAGACCCGGACTCGACTCCTCGAGATGGTCTCCCACTGGACTCTAGAACCAGGTTACTTGTGCTCCCCACCTTGGGTCCTGTTCATATCATAATTTTGCATTATTATATTCCCCATTCTTAGTCATTTTACAAATAAACAGGTGCTTTTGCCCCATGTCTGCTACATAGTTGCAGGTTGCAGTTTCTCGGAACAAAAATGGTGAAATTGATGAAAAGATAATACAAAAGTGAGACTACGACCGATAAATGGTGGAATCTTGATCATGCCTACATTTTGAGGGACAATGAAAATCAATGAACAAGTTCACAAAGCACAAAGGCACCGCAAGGTTCAAGACTTCGACACGAAGCAACGGTAAAAGTGTAGGGTTACTAGGCACTCTCATAAGGGTCTATAAGGCATCAACCATACCCGATTTAAAATTTATACTTGCCGAACAACCCTAACCAAGATCTTTAAACTAGAGATTAGGCGAAACAAAGCGTGTTAAACACTTTAACATTAAGAGCTTGGGATTACAACCTTTGTAGTCTGGTCCTTCACTTCTAAAGCTCCGTGTTAAGGTCCCTTCGCTGTGATCATCGAGTATCCGGACTCTTGAAAAGCTCCACGAAGAGAAAAATGCAAGATTGCTTCCGATCTTCGATAACAAAGATGATCTACCTTGAAGTTTCTTTAACACAAGCTCTCACTCATTAATGAAATGAACACCCTAATCTAAATGACTAGGATAGATTAGGATGATGAAGTAGGATTTTAGCTCTCATTTGTTTTCATAATCTCACTCAAAATCATCACTAATGATAAAGCTAGTAAGCTTTTCCATCAAGAACTCAAGGAAGAAAAAGAAGAATAAGAATCCTTTTGTGATGAATAATGAAACTCTAGTCTAAGATTAGAAAGGCAACCATGGTTTATGTGAGAAGAACATACCCTTGTAGAGATTGAATCATAGTTAAAGGTTTGGTTGGGTTAAAACAAATATCTATGCAAAATATCAACACAAATATCTTTGCACAAAACAAAATAAAACCTTCTAGAAGGTTCTAGAAAAGATTAACCCAAATCAAACCCTAACCATGTTTAATCTGCACTAAACATGTTGCATTAATAACCCTAACATGTTACAATATTATATATCACATATACAATATTTATTGTAACAAAATAAAATAATACAATTAACATATATCGCATATATATATCAATGTATTATCCGAGTGAGAAAAAGAATCTTTTAGTGAGCTTATATCAGTTAACGTAATTTAATATATCAAATATATAATTATACATTAAATTATCGAATCAACACTTGATCCGATAATCCGACTATTTCATAAATAACCGACTAATATAATCTGTATCAGTTTATCAAATCAACACTTGATCTGATGACCCGGCTATATCACATATACCTGGCCGATATCTCATATCGCGAGAATCTAATACGGTTTCACATACACGTATTGTTCTCGGTCCCGCACATATCATATATGTGCTCCTACTCCGTTTTGCCTGAGTCAAGAAACCTCTGAGTAGGACTCTAAAGAATCGTCAATACGCCGGCAGTAGGTGATGATTATATCAAACACCCACAAGCTGCAAGCGGTCTGCTAAATGTAACAGCCACCCAGGTATTGAGCGATCAGAAGACCAACAAGAAAGCCTGTACATTCTCCTGTGAATCCAGTCAGTAACTCTCCCGTACAGTCCGGTCTCTTCGTCTGATATGTCGCATATCTCGCCTAGGGGTGGTAAACGTCAGACACCGGTAGCTTGATAAGTCGTGTCGATATGAGGTCCATAACAGTTCGAGAAACTACTGATAACACTTATCAGTAAATCTCAGCAACCCTGGCCAAGGATTTCCAGTTATAGCCAATCGAACACAGCGCGACATCAACTCCCTATACCGGGAGAGATGAATCCCCTCCTATCGCTCATTGCCTCCGTGTGATTCGGGACTGTACCCAAAAGCCACATTTTTGCACGCCCTCTTGGACGTGGTATGATGGAAATCAAAGTATAGTGGGAATCACACAAGACTCTATGACGATCTCGGGTCTACAGACTAACCTGTACCAGTGTCACCAGAGAACTGCCATCTGACGTGAGGTATAATACCATCTGGGAGTTCTCGGCGAGTCCGTCCAGTGTACCCAGTCTCCACTGAGCACCCGTATACCTTCTCTGATGTCAAACACCAATGGATATGGTATCATCCATCGCCCATCATATGGGTCAAGAAGCGCATACGCTAGTCTACTATGGAGTATCGATGCCTTGTCTCGGTACTCCTACGACTAGGAGCAGTTATAGGATGTACTCGTCGACTACCGTGGCCCCACTAGTATGATCTCATCATAGTCCCAGTAGTCGAGTACAAATCCTAAGGGCTTTATCAATATGTAACATAGAGACAATCAGAGTATATGTTAAGATAAAGTACAACCAGATAGCATACTATCATGTCGAGCAAGAAAGTCCTCCCTATCTATATCCAAGCATCCATTACAATATACATCGTATGTACAGTAATGGCCTCTAGGGCATACATATAACTAACAATCTCCCACTTGCACTGGGGCCATCTGTTGTGGTACTGTGGTTGAAGTATCTCATACTCAACCATCCTATAAAAGTGCCTACTGGGAAAAAGGCGTTTGTGAGTGGATCCGCGCTGTTGTCCTCTGTGTCTACTCTCCTAATCTCGACCTCCCTGGAGATTAACCATCTCCATGATCAGGTGATACTACCTAAGAATTATATATGGATTTCTGATGGGACGGGGGTTCCTTGGCATAAGCCACAACTCCATTGTCACACAATGGTAGGAACGAAGTTCATCTCATGAACTTATATATATCCAGACTGCCTCTTTGGTAGCATCCTTGGTAACGATTTATCTTGCCTTTAATCGTCTAGTAAGTCACGGTATCTACCTTGGAACTCTTCCAATATACCGTCCCTCCACTGAGGGTAAAGACAATGCCTGCGACTGACATTCAGTCGTTCTTATCACCCTGGAACATTTCCAGTGATTCTCCCCAGGATCGATTGATACCATCTCACTACAACTAGTGAGTATCCTAATATCCAATTAGACCTATCTCATAGATCTAAAACCCAGGATTTAGGAGGTATCATTTTGATCCTATATGGAGAATCCTTGTGATAAGCGTAGATTGACCGAGCGTAGCATAGGAAACTCCTTCCCTATCAAGAGTATGTCATCCACATACTCTACGAGGATCACCACCATACTCCCTACTACCTTTTTGTATATACAAAGTTCATCTACCATTTTGATGAAGTCAAACTCTTTGACTACCACATCAAAACAAACGTTCCAACTCCGCGATGCCTGCTTTATCCTATAAAGCAACTTGCACACGTTTCCGCTGCTCCCACTGTCTACAAAGCCCTCTGGCTGTGTACTTATAGACGCTCTCTTGTAAATCGTCATTTAGAAAAGCTGTCATGACACCCAACCAACAGATATCGTAGTCATGGTATGTAGCAGTGGCAAGTAGGATCTGGATGGAGTTAAGCATAGCTTTGAAAGTCTCAACTTTTCCATGTACACCAAGTAATCTTCTCAAGATATACTTGCTCCTGATGGGAATTTAAACCTTCAGATAAAGCAACCAAAGTCCATACTTTGTTGGTGTATAAGGATTCCATCTCAGATCGCTAAGCATCCAGCCATTCTTACAGAGTCCCACTCTTGATGGCCAGCTCGAAACTAGTTAGGTCATCATCTCATGATGCAATCCTCGCTCCCACTGTCATAGAGAAACCGAAGTATCTCTCAGGTGGATGAGGAACCCTACTAGATCGGCGGAGAGGCTGAGGTTCGTTGGAAACTATTGAATCCTTCGGGTTTACCAAATCATCAGCTGCAGTTTGTATAACTGGAACTCTTTCCAGTTCTACCACATGACCATTAATTTCTTCACAAGAAATTCCCATTCACAAAGGTGGCATGCTGAGAAACAAAACATCTTTTGTTCCTCGGTTAGGTAGAAGATATTCCCTTGCGTATGCTTGGGATATCCAACAAACTTCCACAGAACTGACTTTGTCTCGAGCTTGTCCGGATGTTGCTTCTTAGACATAGGCCGGACAACCCCAAATCTTAACTTACTTAAGATATGGGCTCTTCCCATTCCATATCACATATGAAGTGGTAGGCAACTGATTCGATTTGAACCCTATTCAATAGGTATGCAGCTTCTCAAGTGCATAACTCGCCAAAGGAAATAGAAAAAACTCAGTAGTACTCATCATAGAGCACACCATTATCACATAAGGTGCTACTGCTCCGCCCCGATATACCATCGTGCTATGGTGTATACGGAGGAGTAATACTGAGAGAGAATCTCATTCTCCTTTAGAATAGTCCAGGAATTCCGTGCTAAAGTATTCTCCTCCCTGATCTCATCAAAGGACAAAATACTTATACCCGTTTTTGGTTCTCTACTTCTAACTTATATTCTGTGAATATCTCAAAAGCTTCGGACTTGTGTTTCAACAGAAACATATGTCAGAATCTTGAGAGATCATCAGAGAATGTACTGAAGTATAAAGAACCGGTCTTAGCATTTGTAGACAGGGGACCTTTATACATCAGCATGTATCAATCCCAAGAGTTTACTAACTCTTTCTCTGTTTCCAATAAACAGAGCTATGGTCATCTTATCTTTGTGACAGGACTGACAAGTTTCACAAGATGTAAATTCAAACTAAATTAAATATGCATCTAAATGTAACTTCAGCTAGTCGGGTCGCACTGAAATGACCTAGTCTATAATACCTCAAGAAGGATTTGTTCATTTCTGAACGCTTCCTCTTGTGTGTGTTCTGTACACTAAGAACTGTGGTTTGATTTAGAACGTCAATGCTTTTAGATAACGTGCCTGATCCGATCAACTTTTGATATAGGAAATATTCAAAACATTATCCAACAATACAAAATTATATCCTTCTTTACTAATAAAGAGACGGATATGATGTTGTACATCATCTTCGGTATCTATAACATTCATTCAGAATCAATGTATTTGTTAATACAGAGTGATAGTTACCAATAGACTTGGCTGAAACACTTGCACCGTTTCTATCTCATGAAACTTATCACCCGTTCTCAGTTCTCTACCTATCTGTAACCCATGTAACAGATTACATATGCGGGATCCTGATCCGGTATCTCATACCTAGGACGTAAAGGATACTGAGAAACAGTTCTGTGTAATGAACACACCCGAAGAAGATGCATCAACATGTACTTTCTTCGTTTGGGTGGCACAGGAATTCTGGTAATCCCCTATTTCCTGCTCTGTCTTATAACAATTATAAGTTGGAGCGGGACCAACGTTCCCTAGCGCAGTATAACAAGCGGGTTCGGTCAATACATTCGTATTATTATCTTGATTAAGGCGTGACATAGTCGTAACCAGGAGAGAGAGAGAGAGAAGAAAACACTCAGCGTGCGCTTTTACAAGATTAGATTGGTTATCAATTTATCTAATCAGGATGTCTCCCACTGTTTTAGTCAAATCTTCCTTCAAACCCTAAAAAGAAAGACTAGCCGGGATTAATTACACACTGCAAGTTTGCCAATCTTTCAGCCAGGCGAGTGCCGGTACTTTGAGGGAGGTTCCCCGTGCTTTCGCACGGACCTAATTAAAGTAAACCTCGTTTTCCCAGGGGCGTAACCGCGTTAACACCTTTCCAGACACCTACTTGATCGGCTAATTGTAATGTGTAAAACTCTCTCAGGAGTAACTCTTACTCGCAGCGGGTATCGGGATCCAACTATCTCATAGAAGGTATGCAATCTCATTGCAATCAACACTTGAAATTCCCAATAATATTTTACCCCTAGTGACTTATGACCTTAACTATGGTCAACAAATCATAAGCACTAGTCAAGTTCTGCCCGTCATTTCTTGATTAAATAGACCCACCCGCATGACCCTTAACTAAGATCAACAAAGTCACATGACTGTCCTAACTAATCGCATCATATGCTATATAGGAAGACATCACTTAGCTACCGTACACTGTGCCTTAACTAAGGTCAACAAACACAGCACGAATACTAAGTACCCTACTTCCTAAAATGATGGAGGGTTACGACAGCTTTTTAAGAAAACCTTTTGCGTAATGAACTTGATATCGTTGTAGAATCGAGTGATTTTTAATGGAATGTTTTTGAGGCCTTTTCTAGTTTTGCTAAAGAGTTCACTCCCGGTGAAAGGATCGTCGGCTCTTTCCTTATCGAATAAGGTGCAGGATATTTCACAAATACCACTATGCAAAGCAAAAACTATAGAAATAATCAAAAGACATAGCATCTACTAGTTTCTCTAAAGAGGTCACTCCCGGTGAAGGGATCTCGGCTCTTTCCTTATCGAATAAGGTGCTAAATGTTCTACAAGGAACACCGCTATGCAAAGCAAGAACTAGAGCTGCCAGTTTTTAAACATGTTTCTACAACATCTTTAGGTTTCTTTTAGTTTCATTAATCTCATTAATGAAGTCGCATTTTAATTATGCTTCACAAGCATCACTTTTTGAAACGAAATCTGCAATATAACATATATCTTATATATATAATATAAACATTCGTCTCAGGCAGTAATATGATCTCATCACAGAACATTGCAGCAGAAGAACATATATGAAATATTGGATATACTAGGACGTCCGTGTTTTAATACGAGCCTGTATAAAACACGGATTCCACGGTCGCAATGAAGAGCCAAACCCACATCCCTAGACCCTTACGAGAGCGGCAAGTAACACTGCCAATTCTAGGGTTAGGAGACCCGGTTTCGACTCCTCGAGATAGTCTCCCACTGGACCCTAGAACCCGGTTACTTTTGCTCCCCGCCTTGGGTCTACCTAATGCGGAAAAGTAAATAATATACAATGGTGACATCATCCTCAGCCCGGAAGTGCCCCAATAAAAGAATATTACATACAAATGAATTTTGCATGAATGAAAAAGAAAAACCCTCATCTCACATAAAACCCCCGGTTATTCAGAACACAACGATCCAATATAACATATCACAGCAACACATAATATCTCATATCATCAACGTAAGCAAGTATGCGTATCCCGATTGTCGTTGATGTATAGCAACGAAGCCGGCGATACACCACATACTACGCTTACGGTCACAGAAAAGAAAGTGTAAAACTACAACATATGGAATCCGCAACCTCTTTAGACATTGCATGCCTAACCAAATGAATTCCTTAGACATCGCATGCCTAACAATTATAAACCCAGCGTTTTAGTCTCATTATCGAAAACTCTTTTCAATATCAAGTCGGGCAATTCAACAAGATTCCTGACATCCTAATCGAATGTTCGTCGCAAACTTTAGTAGACGGCCGTACCCCCGGATGCCGTCGACGAAGTGCACTAAGGCGGAACACCACTGCCGCGAGCACCCGAACGGATGCTTTTGGCGACGGTGTTCTCCTACAGTCACTTAGTCGGGGCTATGGGGCATGGCTGTCTATTAAGTTTACCCGGCGAGTATCCGCGTATACTACGTGATTGCAACGGACTTTTGATGACATCAAAATCCCGTGGCAACCGATCAAATGAGACTGAACTGCTAGATTTATAACATTCAAATTAGTTATCTCATAACTACTTGTGGATTCCAAATATTGTATCACATTCCCGACAAATGGACAATGTTAA
This sequence comes from Agapanthus africanus, assembly GCA_030015575.1. Taxonomy (NCBI): domain Eukaryota; kingdom Viridiplantae; phylum Streptophyta; class Magnoliopsida; order Asparagales; family Amaryllidaceae; genus Agapanthus; species Agapanthus africanus. The sequence goes on along the minus strand of JASDDO010000029.1, from coordinate 27,269,249 downwards.
ACTTTCCGATCGAATAATCAAACACCCAAGATTTCCCAAATAGCTCAACAATTGAGCGAAGTTCAAAAACATATCCATCACATGCCACAGTACCAATGGTCCAGCCGTAGAAGGGTCAAGCAAACGCCTCACATGTGGCAACGCCGTACTGCCCCCAAACCCTAAGGTTCAGAGGCGGTTTAGACGGTCACATAATCGAGTTGAGGTTTGTGTTCTTCTAGAAGGTCCACCGTGTTACTTGCATGATTTTCCGGAAGTTTCAAACTCGAGAAAAAATCCAACTTTTGAAAATTTTCTGACAGGGGAAAAAGTGAGTTATTGATATCCGTTCGAACTTTCTAACACGTTCTAAAATTACCCGGAAAAAATTAAACGACGTTAAATTATCCGATCGAATCAATGAATCCCTAATAGATCCCAGAAAACTCAACACTTGAGCAAATTAAAAATTTCCCAGAAGAATCAGGAATTACAGACGGACATTACTGTGCAAAACACGTGCCATGATTCTACGTTTTGGCCGCGGAACCGCCGTGCAAGCCATAGTATGGCCGCAGTTCCGCGGCGCTTTAATGTGATCAGTGGCACGTGTTGCACAGTAATCCTTGTATTTCTCTGCTGATTTTTTTGAGTATTTTTAATATAGAAAAAATCACATTTTTGAAAAAATTCCAGAGAAGGGTATAAATCGGGGTTTCCGGGTTCGATCGGACTTTAAACTTCGTCTAGACTTCGCCTAAAGCTCTAGATTGGCTCTGATACTACTGTAGAGTTACTAGGCACTCTCACAAGGGTCTATAAGGCATCAACCATGCCCGATTTAAAATTTAAACCTGCCGAACAACCCTAACCAAGATCTTTAAACTAGAGATTAGGCGAAACAAAGCATGTAAAACACTTAAACATTAAGAGCTTGGGATTACAACCTTTATAGTCCGGTCCTTCACTTCTAAAGCTCCGTGTTGAGGTCCCTTCGCTGTGATCATCGAGTATCCGGACTCTCGAAAAGCTCGACGAAGAGAAAGATGCAAGCTTGCTTCCGATTTTCGATAACAAAGATGATCTACCTTGAAATTTCTTTAACACAAGCTCTCACTCACTAATGAAGTGAACACCCTAATCTAAATGGCTAGGATAGATTAGGATGATGAAGTAGGATTTTAGCTCTCATTTGTTTTCATAATCTCACTCAAAATCATCACTAATAAAAAAGCTAGTAAGCTTTTCCATCAAGAACTCAAAGAAGAAGAAGAAGAATAAGAATTCTTTTGTGATGAATAATGAAACTCTAGTCTAAGGTTAGAAATGCAACCATGGTTTATGTGAGAAGAACTAACCCTTGTAGAGATTGAATCATGGTTAATCGTTTGGTTGGGTTAAAACAAATATCTATGCAAAATATCAACACAAATATCTTTGCACAAAACAAAATAAAACCTTCTAGAAGGTTCTAGAAAAGATTAACCCAAATCAAACCCTAACCTATTTAATCTGCACTAAACATGTTGCATTAATAACCCTAACATGTTACAATATTATATATCACATATACAATATTTATTGTAACAAAATAAAATAATACAATTAACATATATCGCATATATATCAATGTATTACCCGAGTGAGAAAAAGAATATTTTAGCGAGCTTATTTCAGTTAACGTAATTTAATATATCAAATATATAATTATACATTAAATTATCGAATCAACACTTGATCCAATAATCCGGCTATTTCATAAATAACCGACTAATATAATCTGTATCAGTTCATCGAATCAACACTTGATCCGATGACCCGGCTATATCACATATACCCGGCCGATATCTCATATCGCGAGAATCTAGTACGGTATCACATACACGTATTGTTCTCGGTCCCGCACATATCATATATGTGCTCCTACTCCATTTTGCCTGAGTCAAGAAAACTCTGTGTAGGACTCTAAAGAATCGTCAATACGCCGGCAGTAGGTGATGATCATATCAAACACCCACAAGCTGCAAGCGGTCATCTAAACGTAACAACTACCCAGGTATTGAGTGCTCAGAAGATCAACAAGCAAGCCTGTACATTCTCCTGTGAATCCAGTCAATAACACTCCCGTACAGTCTGGTCTCTTCGTCTGATATGTCGCATATCTCGCCTAGGGGTGGTAAACGTCAGACCCCAGTAGCTTGTTAAGTCGTGTAGATATGAGGTCCATAACAGTTCGAGAAACTACTGATAACACGTATCAGTAAATCTCAGCAAACCTGGCCAGGGATTTCCAGTTATAGCCAATCGAACACAGCGCAACATCAACTCCCTATACCGGGTGAAACGAATCCCCTCCTATCGCTCATTGCCTCCGTGTGATTCTGGACTGTACCCAAAAGACACCTTTTTACACGCCCTCTTGGACGTGGTATGACGGAAATCAAAGGACAATGGGAATCACACAAGACTCTATGACGATCTCGGGTCTACAGACTAACCTGTACCAGTGTCACCAGAGAACTGCTATCTGACGTGAGGTATAATACCATCTGGGAGTTCTCGGCGAGTTCGTCCAATGTACACAGTCTCCACTGAGCACCCGTATACCTTCTCAGATGTCAAACACCAATGGATATGGGATCATCCATCGCCCATCATATGGGTCAAGAAGCGCATACGCTAGTCTACTCTGGTGTATCGATACCCTGTCTCGGTACTCCCACGACTAGGAACAGTTATAGGATGTACTCGTCGACTACCGTGGCCCCACTAGTATGATCTCATCATAGTCCCAGTAGTCGAGTACATATCCTAAGAGCTTTATCAACATGTAACATAAAGACAATCAGAGTATATGTTAAGATAAAGTACAACCAGATTGCATACTATCATGTCGAGCAAGAAAGTCCTCCCTATATATGTCCAAGCATCCATTACAATATACATCGTATGTACAGTAATGGCCTCTAGGGCATACATATAACTAACAAAAAGTCCACTACATTATTCACTGTGGAGATCTGGAAGAGAACTAGAAGACATTCTGAAGAACCAACTGAAGAAACAAGAAGACAAATTCAACCAGACAGAAGACCAGAAAACTGAGCCTACAAGTACACTACTTGGCCGCGGAACCGCGGCCAAACCTGGCTTATGGCCGCGGATCCGCGGCCTTGTTGAACCCGGGTCGGTGGAAATTTCTTTGACGGTGGGCGGCGCGTTGACTAATCTTCCTAGGGGTATTTTTGTAAAAGCAGATGTGTGTCGATTGTAACCCTAAGGTTTCTATGCTCTATAAATAGAAACCCTAAAACTTGTTTTAGGTTATGCCTCTTTTCATAGATCTAAAAATTCAGAAATCCCTTGTATGGCTTGAGAGCATCAATAAAGTAAGCAATTTCTTTTTATTGCCCTAGTCTTAGTTTTTATTTCTGCCCTAGTTTAAATTTATTATTTGCCTTAGTTTAATTTAGATTAGAACTTTTTCTTAATCTGCAGTAGCTAGATAATTAATCTCTTAAATCGAAAACTCAAATAAAAATCATGTCTTTCATAGATCCCCTAATGAGGGAGTGGTTCCTCGCTTGTTAAGGTTGGGAATAGGGAAGGTTTAAGAGATGCAAATCTCTCACCCCTTTCTTGCCCATCACATATTAATTATTAGAACTCCATGCATACATACACATACCGCTCCCTACAGCACCTTATCCACGAGGTATAGGTGATAGCGTGGTATAAAAGACCGGTTGCATATGTTTTCCATGGAGGTTAGGGTAAGGATTAAGAAAGGACGGACAAGGACCTAGAAGAAGAAACATCGTTTCTTCTCGATCATCCTAATCCCCTTTATTAATAATTACCATAACACCTAAAAAGATTTAATTTAGGGCGTTGAAAGCGATGGGAAATCTTAATTTTCCAAACTTAAACTAAACCTAACCCTAGCAAGATTTCTAATCCTAGTCTAAGTCAACTTAGTTTTTAGTGATAAAGATCCAAACACCATTTGGAATTAACTCGTTAGAACATTTAGGAAATACACAACATCCCTGTGGACCGACCCGTACTCACCGGCTAGCTACCAAGCGACGCCGTTCTTGATTGCGGTAAAATATTTTTGATCGTAAAACTTCACATAAAATCAAATGGCGCCGTTGCCGAGGATGGCGTAGTATTTTCTTTTTGCAATTTTGGGTTAATATAAAATCATAAAAATCATAAAAATTGAAAAATTAAAAAATATAAAAATTTTATCATCTTTTTATTGTTTGAAGGGTGTTTCGTGTGAATTTTGCAGGATCAACGAACAAGTTCGGATCTGGAAAAATCCAGAGATCAAAACAGAAAACCCTAGATCTGAACAGCAGAGAAAAGTCAAACCAGAGGGACAGAAAAAAATTTGGGAACCGAGCTGCAGATCAGACCGCGGAACCGCGGCAGGAGGCACGCTTTGGCGGCGGAACCGCGGCAGTGGAGTGACGTCAACACGTGGAAAAAATTGCTATAAGCTCCCTTTCTCCTTCTCTGCAACCCCTGATATTTCCTCTGTAAAAAATTTCCTGCAGGATTCGTTGCGCTAATAAATCTTTCCCCCTTCCAATAATTGATCTTGTGCAGAATTCTTTGCGCCGCGCTAAAAAAATTGTTTGCAACTGATTGTTTACTGTTTTTCATATTTAATTGGACTTTAAGGGGCTTGAAACCAATCCAGATTGGGTGGGGATTTCATCACCCTTCCCAGGACCCCAGAAATCACATAAGACATATTGCATTGACCATCATTTAATTAAAAAAGATTAGACTCAGCCCTAAGGACTTCGCGCTCAATAGGACAGAGGAATAGTTGTAAGCATCGACCGTTGATCCTAACCTGACTTTGTGGTGTCTAGGCAAGTGGTTACTTAATTAGGCCCACTACTTACGTAGTGGAGAACCTCCCACTTACCTGGCACTTACCTGGCCACAATTGGCGGTGAAGAGACGGTTTGAGGTCCTACTTCCTGCCCTTTGGAACAGTTAGGAGCTGTCTAGCTGACCTAGGTGACCCTAGATCTAGGCCTAATTGTGCATTTGTGGTTGATTGAACGTGTGTCTAAGCCTTTTGTGGAAAATCTTTTTGCAAAAAGCACCACATAAAAAAACAAAAAGAAAAAAAGGAAATTTTTTTTAGAAAAACTTGCAACTTGTCGCTAAGAAATCCATGCACCTCACTTACACCCACTTTCTTCTCATTAACGTTTTCTTACCCCCACATTCTGTTTTTCACCTTTTTGACTACACTACCTCTTTAGTGTATGTCCGGTTGGACTAGGGACACTAGCACCCGATTAGTCCGTGTCTCGTTGGTACCGACCGACGAAGCTTTCGACTCCGAAGTCGAAATTCCTTCCACTTCTTTACCTTCACCTTCACATTCTTCCTCCGAAAGGATGTCGGGATATAATCCTAACAACACCTTACCCACGGGACTGATTCCACCGCCGTTAGGTGCGAATAACCCGCAACACCTGCCTGTTGAAGCGCCCCAACGAATCATGCTCCAGGATCTTTTCTAGCCGATCCGCACCGCCTTACCTAGCTGTCATTCACTCCCACCGGCAAATGGGGACAATTTTGAGATCAAACCCCACTTCATCAACATGTTGCCAAAATTTCACGGACTGGAATCCGAAGATGCCTATATCTTCATAAACAAATTCCAAAACGTTTGCGCAATGATGAAAACAACCCAATTATCAGATGATGCTATAAGGCTAAGGGTCATTCCTTTCACCTTATGTGACTTAGCCGGGAAGTGGTTATACAGCACAGTATAACATTCAATTAAAAATTGGGAAGAGTTTGTTAAAGCTTTTCTTAAAAAAATCTATCCACATCACAAGACCGCGAGAATTCACAATGAGATCATTCAATTTTCCCAGCTTCCTTCCGAACCATTTTGGAAGTGTTTTGAAAGATTCAAAGACCTACTTGCTCAATGCCCTCACCATGGTATCGAAAATTGGGAACTTTGCCAAACTTTATACGAGGGATTGAACCCAGCAACGAAGCAGTTGCTAGAAACCATTTATCAAGGTCACTTTTTAACCAAATCTAGTGAGAAAGCATGGCAGTTTCTCGACGATCTTGCTGAACAAACACTTCAGTGGGAAGGCACCAAGACCACTTCATCTTCTTCTATTGGTCAGTCTAGGGCAGGCATATATCAATTAGATATGTCGATAGCAATGAAGGCCGAGATGGCCGCACTTACGAAAAAGCTAGAAGCCATTGAGACCAAAATCTCATCGCCTTCTCCTGCCCTGCTTTACCCCCACGGACTGTTTGTGATTGTTGTTCGGATCCATCACATCTTACCGAAGAGTGTCCTTACAATCCACCTGCTCAAGGACAAGATTACGTCAATGCTGCCTTTCAGCAACGACAAAGAAATGATCCATACTCTTTGACTTATAATCCGGGTTGGAGGAGTCACCCAAATTTTGCTTGGAATCAAAATCAGCAATTCCAAGGAAACAACAACTTTCAAAGGCCTCCTCCTCCACAACAACAAGCACCTCCACAAACTCAACACCAGCAACCTTTCCACCCACAACCTTACCAAAACCAAATGAACAATTTTGTGCCAAACAACTCTTACCCTCAAAACCATTTTTTTCAACCAAATAATGATAAGGTTACCTCGCTTGAAAGAAGTCTAGATGCGTTCCTAAAGCAATCTGCACAATCCGCAGCAAGGTTGGAGACTTCCATTCAATCGTTGGTGCAAAACAGTGCCTCACACGATCAAAACATCAAATCTATTGAGGCACAAATTGCACAACTCAATGCTGCGTTGAGCGAGCGAGAAAAGGGAAAGCTTCCATCTCAAACACTGCCAAATCCCGGTCACGCACATGTTGCATATGAACAGAAAAATCATAACGTAAATGCTGTGACCACATTGAGATCCGGAAAAGTGTTGCACAATAACGTGGGTATTAATAATGACACCCCTGCCGGTGGTTCTTCTTCATCTTCTTCTTCATCATCTTCTTCTTCTCCGATAGAGCCTATTCTTCATTCTTCATAAGGCTCTACTTCTTCTACTTCGAATGGACCCACTTCTCACATCACGAACACATCCACACGGGGATCCGTTCCAACTCCACAATCTGATCCACAAAAATTGGACTCAACAAATTATCAAAATATTCCTTTTCCAAACTGGTTGAGATCCAATAAACCAACACCATAAATGGAGAAGATTGTAGAGTTGTTCAAATAGGTTAGCATAAATATACCTCTCTTGGATGCAATCCAACAAGTCCCTTCTTACGCGAAAATATTAAAGGACTTATGCACCAAGAAGAGAAAGTCACAAGTACCAAAGAAAGTTTTCGTGGCTTGTGTTGTTAGTGATGCTCTTGTCCAATCTTTACCCCAAAAGCACATGGACCCCGGCTGTCCTACTATTTCGATAACAATTGGGGACAAGAACATTAATAGAGCACTATTAGATCTTAGTGCTAGTGTCAATTTGCTACCCTATTCTGTGTACGAGCAATTAGGCGTTGGAGAGCTTAAACCCACTCATTGTACACTCCAAATGGCCGACTGATCCATCACCCATCCTAAGGGTGAGTTAGAGAATGTGTTAATTAGAGTAGGGGATTTCATTTTCCCCGTTGACTTTATTGTGATGGATACACAACCTGTAGCTAACCCCCGGAGTCAAATTCCGGTGATACTTGGTCGACCATTCCTTACGACTTCCAATGCGGTGATAAATTGTCATAATGGTTCAATGAACCTATCTTTTAGAAATATGACGATTGAACTCAACATCTTTAAGTTGGGGAACCATCCTACCGAGCCTAATGCTAGTATACTTGATGTTTGCTCGATCCATGAGATCACGGAGGAGGACTGTGAGCTCGAAAAATTTCTGTTCGATCACAGCAGTGTTGACGCCTCTAGTGCGTTCCTCCTAGAATCCGACACAGCTTTCACGCCGGACAACGATTATAAGTGTTTCACCTTTTTGGACGATTTTGAAGACTCACCACCCGAATTTGTGTCTTTTGATTTTTCGGATGAGTTAGTTGAACCATCCGACTCGGTTGCGTACACTCGATTTGAACCGTTGATGGAATCCTTCGAGTTTGAAACAGTTTCACCTATGTTACACTCAATTGTTTCACCTCTTAAACTCGAACTAAAACTTTTGCCATCTCACCTTAAATATGCTTACCTAGGTGAGAATGAGACCCTTCCCGTTATCATATCGGTCTCTCTAGCTCTCGAGCAAGAGAAGGCCCTTTTAATGGTCTTACAAAATAACCGGCAAGCTTTTGGCTGGTCAATGGCGGACATCAAGGGGATTAGTCCCCTCATAGTTGAACATCATATACACTTGATGGATGATGCCAAGCCAGTGAGGGATCCACAAAGACGCCTCAACCCCATAATGAAAGAGGCTTTCAAGAAGGAGATTGTAAAATGTCTTGATAGTGGTATCATTTACCCTATCTCCGATAGTCAGTGGGTTAGCCCCATTCATGTTGTCCCAAAGAAATCGGGCATTACGTTCATAACCAATGAGGCAAATGAGTTAATACCTACTCGCACCCAAACTGGGTGGCGAGTTTGCATCGACTATAGAAAACTCAATGCCGCGATAAGGAAAGACCACTTTCCTTTACCTTTCATTGACCAAATGCTAGAACGATTGGCTGGGCACGAGTTTTACTTCTTTTTGGATGGCTATTCCGGCTATAACCAAGTTCCCATCGCCAAAGAGGATCAAGACAAGACCACATTTACTTGTCCTTTCGGTACCTTCGCTTATCGTCGCATGCCCTTTGGGTTATGCAATGCACCCGCTACATTTCAGCGGTGTATGATGAGGATCTTTTCAGACATGGTTGAAAAGTTTTTGGAGATCTTTATGGATGATTTCTCCATTTTTGGTGACTTTTTCGACGAGTGTTTGCTACACCATGACGCAGTTCTTACCCGCTGTAGGGATAAGAACATAACTTTAAATTGGGAGAAGTGCCACTTTATGGTACGAGAAGGCATTGTTTTAGGACATGTCATCTCGCAAAACGGCATAGAGGTTGATAAAGCCAAGATTGAAGTCATTTCCAATCTTCCTCCTCCTAAATGCATCAAAGACATCCGAGCTTTCCTTGGCCATGTCGGTTTTTATAGAAGGTTCATCAAGGATTTTAGCAAGATTGCTAGACCATTGACTCTCTTATTGGCCAAGGACACAACATTTGATTTTGAGTCAACTTGCATGGAAGCGTTCGAGTCATTGAAACGCTCTCTCATTTCTTCGCCCATTCTTTTATCTCCAGACTGGACGCATCCATTCAAAATTATGTTCAGATTTCGCCATTGGTGCTGTTCTTAGACAGCACATTAATAAGAGGCCGCACGTAATTTATTATGCTATCCGATCGTTAAATGAGGCCCAACTGAACTACACAACAACAGAAAAGGAATTTTTAGCAGTTGTGTTTGCACTTGAAAAATTCCGGCCTTATTTAATCGGCTCTCTAGTGGTTGTGTATACGGACCATTCAGCTTTTCGCCACCTTTTTGCGAAGAAGGATGCTAAATCGAAGTTAATACGTTAGATCCTCTTGCTACAAGAGTTTGACCTTGTCATAAGGGACAAAAGAGGATGTGAAAACGTAGTTGCCGATCACCTTTCACGACTTCCTTCTTCGCCTACACTTGAAATTCCAATTAAAGATGTTTTTCCCGATGAGCAACTCTTAACCGTGTCTTGCAAACCTTGGTTCGCTGATATAGTAAACTATTTGGCCACCGGCTTGATACCTAAATATTTTTCGAAACAGGATAAACTCCGATTCTTGTCCCAAGTAAAACATTTTTACTGGAATGAACCGTATCTTTTTAAATACTGTTCCGACCAAATCATTCGCCGGTGTGTACCTGAAAATGAGTTTAAAAGTGTGCTGTCTTTTTGCCACGATCAAGCGTGTGGCGGGCATTTTGGCCCTAAGAAGACAGCAGAGAAAATCTTGCAGTGTGGTTTCTACTGGCCACGACTCTTTAAGGATCCATATGAATACTGCAAGACATACTCCCGGTGCCAACACTTGGGCCGGATATCGCAGAGAAACGAAATGCCACTCCAAACAATTTTGGTTGTGGATATTTTTGATGTTTGGGGAATAGACTTCATGGGGCCATTTCCTAATTCCTTTGGGAATGTGTATATTCTTTTAGTTGTTGACTGTGTGTCAAAATGGGTCGAGGCTGTGCCTAGCCGAACGAATGACAACAAGGTTGTCGGTCGATTTCTTAAAGAACATATCTTTTCTCGGTTTGGGCACCCTCGAGCAATTATAAGTGATAATGGATCTCACTTCTGCAATAGGACTTTTGAGTCCTTAATGCGCAAATATTCCATTACTCACAAACTGTCAACGCCATACCATCCCCAAACATGTGGGCAAGCCGAGGTTTTGAATCGGCAAATTAAGAAAATCTTGGAGAAAACGGTTTCTAAAAACCGTAAAGATTGGTCAAACAAACTGCTTGACGCACTATGGGCATTCTGTACTGCATACAAGACCGATCTTAGTATGTCTCCATACCGGCTTGTTTATGGGAAGGCTTGCCACCTCCCAGTTGAGATTGAGCACAAGGCATTTTGGACGATCAAGGAGTTGAATTTATCAATGGGAGATACGGGCAGCAATCGAAAGCTGCAACTAAACGAACTAGAAGAGCTGCGGGATGAGGCATATGATAATGCTGTCATTGTTAAAAACCGAACTAAGGTGTTCCATGACAAACACCTTATGCGCAAAACGTTTAAACCTGGTCAACAGGTTTTACTCTATGACACTCGGTTACACTTGCACCCCGGCAAGCTCAAATCTTGGTGGAAAGGGCCGTTTTTAGTACGCACCGTATATCCGCACGGTGCGGTAGATCTTGAAAATCCGGAGGACGGTACTTTATTTAAAGTAAACGGACATCGACTGAAACCGTTCCTCCCTGCGGACCCATCGGAGGAGCTCTTGTTTTTGCAGGAGCCGATTTACACAGATTGATATTCCTCCATTTTACCCCCAAATTTTCGACCATCTAGACAAAACTTTGTTTCACACAAATTTGGGGGTATGTACCTTCTGTAAATATATAAATACAAAATAACATTAAAAAAACATAAAAAAAATAAATAGGGAAGTGCCGACATTTTTGACCCTCTTGGTGTAGCCTGACAGTGATGACACTGTCAAGTTTAAGTTTGGGGATGTGCTCGGTAAGTTTTCTTCCTTCGCATTCATATGTATATTTTTGCATTTGCATACTTATTTTAAAACCATAAAAACTGAAAAAATTTAAAATTATAAAAATTAAAACATTCAATTTTGGCCTTAATTGACTAGAGTTTGCCAAATAGGTTAACTAGCTAGGAACAATTAGATCTTAGACTTAGTAAATTAAAAACCCTAAAAATAATCTTTCTTAAAATTTAACGGTAGAAAGTATATGTCTTTGTAGTTTATTTAGAAATAGGCAAATTTCAAGTTGACTTCTTGGGCTAAGTTAAAACAAAGGAAAAGTATTGATATTTTTATTAAAGTATAAATTTGAAAAATAATTCCTAGCTTAAGTCTAAATTCTGAAAGTATATACCCTACAAAATTGCACAAATACGAAACTTGAAACTTGGAATAGTAGGAGAAACCTTGAAATTCTCTTGTCTAAAGTCCTTAGTACGAAGAAAAATAAAAAAATATATATAAGTGTGAATAAAGAAAAAAATGAACATTGGTTTTTGTAATTACTTAAGGCTGCAAAAATTGAAAAAAAATATTTAGCGAGGGTGCTTCATCACCTAGTGCCTTAGACCAACTGGTTTAGGAGTCACTGCTAAAGCCTTAGGTGTTACAAGACTAAGAATTATGCTTTAATGTGCAAATACATTTTGTAATCGGTTGTTGGTACCTCAAAAAGTATTAACGGTGACATGAGGATGTGTGAGCATCTAAAAATTCACCAATTAAGAAGTGCTTTGGACGACGGACAAGAGTATGATAGCTTGATTTGAATTTCCAAGTGTAGGGGTGATATATACACATACGTAGGGGTATGTGATTGGGGTTTAGATAAGAGATAGGAATGAAGAAGAGGACTTATATCTTTAATAGAGATGATAAAAATTCCTAAGTTGAGGTAGAACCCTAGAAGGAAAACTTAAAAGATGCCAAAAGCTAAGTAAATTCATAAGAATATATATAATCTTAAGTTAAATAATAAGGAAGTGTGAAAAATACGGGTGGATAATTTCTAAGTCGACGATAATAGAGTTCTTGTTAGAAGACCTAATTAGAGAATAAAAGTCGATAAGCCAAATTGATAAGATTTTGTGGGTAGTATCCGCTGAAAACCCTCAGGACAATACTCCTCCTACTAGGGACACCTAGAAGTTTAACGGCTTGTTGCACGAGCTCAGTGCAATCGCGTTTCCCTGCGAAAGTAAGGCTAGGTCTTTTTCAAGAATAAAACTAGGTTTGCTCGAGGACGAACAAAAGATAAGTTTGGGGGTATTTGATCATATCATAATTTTTCATTATTATATTCCCTATTCTTAGTTATTTTACAAATAAACAGGTGCTTTTGACCCATGTCTGCTATATAGTTGCAGGTTACAGGTTCTCGGAACAAAAACGGTGAAATTGATGAAAAGATGATACAAAAGTGAGACTACGACCGATAAATGGTGGAATCTTGATCATGCCAACATTTTGAGGGACAATGAAAATCAATGAACAAGTTCACAAAGCACAAAGGCTGCGCAAGGTTCAAGACTTCGACACGAAGCAACAGTAAAAGTCCACTACATTATTCACTGTGGAGATCTGGAAGAGAACTAGAAGACATTCTGAAGAACCAACTGAAGAAACAAGAAGACAAATTCAACCAGACAGAAGACCAAAAAAATGAGCCCACAAGCATCCTACTTGGCCGCGGAAGCGCGGCCAAACCTGGCTTATGGCCGCGGATCCGCGGCCGTGTTGAACCCGAGTCAGTGGAAATTTCTTTGACGGTGGGCGGCGCGTTGACTAGTCTTCCTAGGGGTATTTTTGTAAAAGCAGATGTGTGTCGATTGTAACCCTAGGGTTTCTATGCTCTATAAATAGAAACCCTAAAACTTGTTTTAGGTTATGCCTCTTTTCATAGATCTAAAAATTCAGAAATCCCTTGTATGGCTTGAGAGCATCAATAAAGTAAGCAATTTCTTTTTATTGCCCTAGACTTAGTTTTTATTTCTGCCCAAGTTTAAATTTATTATTTGCCTTAGTTTAATTTAGATTAGAACTTTTTCTTAATCTGCAGAAGCTAGATAATTAATCTCTTAAATCGAAAACTCAAATAAAAATCATGTCTTTCATAAATCCCCTAATGAGTGAGTAGTTCCTCGCTTGTTAAGGTTGTAGGGTTCCTAGGCACTCTCAAGAGGTCTCACAAGGCATCAACCATACCAATTTCAAAAATTACGGTGCCGAGAAACCCTAGACTAGATCGTTAACTAGATATTTAGGCGAAACAAAGAAACTAGTTAACAACTTAACTAAAAGAACGGAAATACAACCTTTGTAGATCCGGTTCTCCACCTCCATAGCTCCATGATGAAGTCCCCTTGCTATCCTAATCGGATCCCGGGCTCTAGCGTCGGCTTCATCGGAGAAATAGGCGGGCTAGGTCGTCGACTTCGTGCCGAAGATGATCTACGTCGAGGCATCACAAGATCAAGCTCCACCTTCACCAAGCCATGAAAACTTGTGAAGGAAACACCCTATACTACTTGGCAAGAGGTAGAGGATGAAGAAATAGGAGGTGGGTTCACTTTAGATTTGGATTTCTCACTCTTTTTCATCAAGTCACCATTGATGAAGTCTAGGTTTTCTTCTTGAAGAAGAAGAAGATGATGATGATAATATTATGATAAGTTATTAAAATCAAAAGGAAAAATGAATACTTATCATAATACTAACCTTAGTTTAGTGTAGAGAATAGATCATGGTTAGATATGATGGTTAGCGTTAAGCAAGAGACAAGAATGGTGGACAAGGTCAAAGTTTCATGAAGCTTCAACTAAACTACAAATAAAGCCACCATTCTTTCTCTTTATGCTTATCATTTTCAAAATGAATAACTAAATAAAGCATAAAGAAAATGAAAACCCTTAACTATTACACAACCATGGTTTAATCTTTACACAAACCCTAATGAGCATGCATCATCAAACATGATACAAACTAGTGTACAAAAGTATATCACATATACAATGTGCACATAAAGTGAGAAAATCCATTTAAAGTGAACCAATACTAGTTAATGCAAAATAATATATCAAATATATAATTATGCATTAAATCATCAAATCAACACTTGATTTAACGATCGGGTCATATCGCATATAACCGACTAGTATCCAATGTATCGGCTTATCGAATCAACCCTCGATTCGATAACTAGGTTATATCGCATATAACCATTCGATACATTCATCGCGAGAATAGAATACGGTATCACATACACGCATTATTCTCGGTCCCGCACATATCTCATATGCGCTCCTATTTCGTTTCGCTTGAGCCAGGAAACCTCTGTGTAGGACTCTAAAGACTCGTCAATACGCCGGCAGCAGGTGTTGATCATATCAAACACCCACAAGCCGCAAGCGGTCTGCTAAACGTAACGGCCACCCGGGTATTGAGCGATCAGAAGATCGACGAGCAAGCCCGCTCACACTCCTGTGAATCCAACCAGTAACACTTACCGTACAGTCCGGTCTGATCGTCTGATATGTCGCATATCTCGCCTAGGGGTGGTAAACGTCAGACCCCAATAGCTCGATAAGTCGTGTCGATATGAGGTCTATAACAGTTCGAGAAACTACTGGTAACACTTACCAGTAAATCTCAGCAACCCTGGCCAGGGATTTCCGGTTATAGCCAATCGAACACAGCGCAACATCAACTCCCTATACCGGGAGAGACGAATCCCCTCCTATCGCTCATTGCCTCCATGTGATTCGGGACTGTACCCAAAAACCACCATTTTGCACGCCCTCTTAGACGTGGTAAGATGGAAATCAAAGCACAGTGGGAACCACACAAGACTCTATGACGATCTCGGGTCAACAGACTACTCTGTACCAGTGTCACCAGAGAACTGCCATCTGACGTAAGGTATAATACCATCTGGGAGTTCTCGGCGAGTCCGTCCAGTATACCCAGTCTCCACTGAGCACCCGTATATCATCTCTGATGTCAAACACCGATGGATATAGAATCATCTATCGCCCATTTGTATGGGTCGAGAAGGTATACGCTAGTCTACTCTGGTATATCGATGCCCCGTCTCGATACACCCACGACTAGGGACTTTGAAGGATGTACTTATGGACTACCATGTCCCCACTAGTATGATCCTCATCATAGTCCAGGTAGTCAAGTACACATCCTAAGGGCTTTACCAACATGTATCAGAGAGACAATCAATGTACACGTTAAGGTAAAGAGCAACCAGATAGCATACTATCATGTCGAGCAAGAAAGTCCTCCCTATATATGTCCCAGCATCCACTACAATATACATCCAATGTACAGTAATGGCCTCTAGGGCATACATATAACTAACAATCTCCCACTTGCACTAGGGCCATCTGATAGCAGTGGTTGTAGTATCTCATACTCAACCATCCCATAAAAGTCTCTCTCTGGGAATAGGCCTTCGTGAGTGGATCCGCCGTGTTATCTTCTGAGTCTACTCTCCTAACCTCGATCTCCTTGGAGATCAACCATCTCCATGATCAGGTGATACTGCCTTAGAATATGTCTGGATCACTGATGGGACTTGCGTTCCTTGGCACAAGCCACAACTCCATTGTCTCACAATGGTAGGAACGTAGTTCATCTCATGAACCAATATACACCCAAACAGCCTCTTTGGTAGCATCTTTAGTAGCGATGTATCATGCATTTATCGTCTAGTATGCCACGGTATCTAGCTTGGAACTCTTCCAACATACCGTCCCTTTACTGAGGGTAAAGATAATGCCTGCGACTGACATTCAGTCGTCTTTATCACCCTGGAACCCTTCCAGTGATTCTCCCCAGGATCGATTGATACCATCTCACTACAACTAGTGAGTATCCTAACATCCAATTAAATCTATCTCATAGATCCAAAACTCAGGATTTAGGAGGTATCATTTTGATCCTATATGGAGAATCTTTGTGATAAGCGGAGATCGACCAAGCGTAGCATAGGAAACTCCTTCCCTATCAAGAGTATGTCATCCACATACTCTACGAGGATCGTCACCATACTCCCTACTACCTTTTTGTTTATACAAGGTTCATCTACCATTTTGATGATGTCAAACTCTTTGACTACTTCATCAAAACAGATGTTCCAACTCCGCGATGCCTGCTTTATCCTATAAAACATCTTGCACACGTTTCCGCTGCTCCCACTGTCTACGAAGCCCTCTGGCTGTGTACTTATAGACGCTTTCTTCCAAATCATCATTTAGGAAAGCAGTCAAGACACCCAACCACCAGATATCGTAGTCATGGTATGTAGCCGTGGCAAGTAGGATCTGGATGGACTTAAGCATAGGTACTGGAAAAGGTTTCATCATTATCCACGTCTGGTCGATGACGAAAACCTTTAACAAGTCTAGCTTTGAAAGTCTCAACTTTTCCATCTATACCAAGTAATCTTCTAAAGATATACTTGCTCCTGATGGGGATTTAACCCTTCAGATATAGCAACCAAAGTCCATACTTTGTTGGTGTATAAGGATTCCATCTCAGATCGCTAAGCATCCAGCCATTCTTACAGAGTCCCACTCCTGATGGCCAGCTCGAAACTAGTTGGGTCATCATCTCATGATGCAATCTTCGCTCCCACTGTCATAGAGAAACAGAAGTATCTCTCAGGTGGGTGAGGAACCCTACTAGATCGGCGGAGAGGCTGAGGTTCGTTGGTATCTATTGAATCCTTTGGTTCTACCAAATCATCTGCTGTAGTTTGTATAGCTGGAACATTTCCAGTTCTACATTACAGACTTTGCCTCGAGCTTGTCCAGATTTTGCTTTTAGACATAGGCCGGACAACCCCAAATCTTAACTAACTTAAGAAACCCTTTCCATATCACATATGAAGTGGTAGGCACTGATTTGATTCGAACCTAATTCAATATGCAGCTTCTCATGTGCATAACCCCCAAAAGGAAAAAGGTAACACAGTAGTACTCATCATAGAGCGCACCTTATCATATAGGGTGTGATTGCTCCGCCCCGATATACCATCGTGCTATGGTGTATACAGAGGAGTAATGCTGAGAGAGAATCTCATTCTCCTTTAGAATCATCCAGGAATTCCGTGCTTAAGTATTCTCCTCCTTGATCTCATCATAGGACATAATACTTATACCCGTTTTGGTTCTCTACTTCCAACTTATATTCTGTGAATATCTCAAAAGGTTCGGACTTGTGTTTCAACAGGAACATAGGTCTGAATCTCGAGAGATTATCGGAGAATGTAATGAAGTACAAAGAACCGGTCTTGGCATGTGTAGACAGGGGACCTTTATACATTAGTATGTATCATCCCAAGAGTTCACTAACTCTTTCTCTGTTTCCAGAAAACGGAGCTATGGTCATCTTATCTTTGTGACATGACTGGCAAGTTTCACAAGATGTAAATTCAAACTGATTTAAATATGCATCTATATGTAACTTCAGCCAGTCGGATCGCATTGATATGACCTAGTCTACAATGCCTGAAGAAGGATCCGTTCATTTCTGAACTCTTCCTCTTCTGTGTGTTCCGTATACTAAGAACTGTAGTTTGATTTAGAACATTAATGCTTTTAGATAACGTGCCTGAACCGATCAACTTTTGATATAGGAAATGTTCAAAACATTATCCAACAATACAAAATTTTATCGTTTCTTTACTAATAAAGAGACAGATATGATTTTGCATAACAGGTTCGGTATCTAATAACATTCGTTCAGAATCAATGTATTGGTAATACAGGGTGACAGTGACCAACAGACTTGGCTGCAACACTTGCCCCGTTTTCTGTCTCATGAAACTTATCACCCGTTCTCAGTTCTCAACCTATCTGTAGCCCTATGTAACAGATTACATATCTGGGATCTTGATCTGGTATCATATACCCAGGATGCAGAGGATACTGAGAAACAGTTCTTTGTAATGAACACACCCGAAGATGATGCATCAGCATGCACTCTCTTCGTTTGGGCGGCACGGGAAATCTGGTATTCCCCAATTTGCTGCTCTGTCTTATAACATTTATAAGTTAGAGCGGGACCAACGTTCCCCAGCTCAGTATAACAAGCGGGTTCGGTCAATAATCCATATTTTTATCTTGATTAAGGCGTGATATGGTCGCTACCAGGAGAGAGAGAGAAGAAAACACTCAGCGTGCGCTCTTGCAAGAATAGATTGGTTATTATTTTATCTAATCAGGATGGCTCCCACTGCTTTTTATCAAATCTTCCTTCAAACCCTAAAAGGAAAGACTAGCCGGGATTAATTACACACTACAAGTTCGCCAATCTTTCAGCCAGGCCAGTGTCGGTACTTTGAGGGAGGTCCCCCGTGCTTTCGCACGAACCTAATTAATGTAAACCTCGTTTTCCCAGAGGTGTAACCCCGTTGACACCTTTCTAGACACCTACTTGATCGGCTAATTGTAATGTATAAAAATCTCCCAGGAGTAACTCTTATTCGCAGCGGGTATCGGGATCCAACTATCTCATAGAAGGTATGCAATCTCATTGCAAATTGCAACACTTGAAATTCCCGATAATATTTTGCCCCTAGCGTCCTATGACCTTGATGGAGGTCAACAAACCATAGGCTACTAGTCAAGTTCAACCCGTCATTTCTTGATCGAATTAAACCCACCCGCACGACCGTTGACGGAGGTCAACAAGGCCGCATGACTACCCTAATCCAATCTGCATCATATGCATAAGCAGATAAATACTAGTTAGCTACCGCACACTACGCCTTGACGGAGGTCAACAAACGTAGCACGAATACTAAATAGGACTTATCTGAAATGACGGAGGGCTACGACAGGTTTTTCTGAAAACCTATTGCGTAATGAACTTGATATCGTTGTAGAATCAAATGATTTTAAAATGGAATGCTTTTGAGGCTTTTCCAGTTTTGCTAAAGGAGTCACTTCCGGTGAAGGGATCGTCGGTCCTTTCCTCGTCGAATGAGGTGCGGGATATATCATATATATCACTGTGCAACGCAAAAACACTTAAAAGCAATCAAAAGACAAACCGAGTGTGTAGCATCTGCCAGTTATTGCTAAAGGAGTCACTCCCGGTGAAGGGATCTCGGTCCTTTCCTCATCGAATAAGGTGCAGGATATATCATATATACCGCTGTGCAAAGCAAGAACTGTAGCTACCTGTTTTATTTTGAAATTCAATTCTACAACATCTTAGGTTTCTTTTACTTTCATTAATCACATTAATGAAGTCCCATCATTTAAGTACCTAAACATCACAGATAAATACGACGTACACTTATGCCATCCGCATTCGCCTCAATGTCCCCTCGTGCACCGTTAGGTTAGGTAACTAATGGCAGAGCGGGGCAGGGCTAGCGCGGGTGTAAAACATAAGTAACGTCTATATAATATATCATATATACTATATACTGTATCTATCACAGAACATCACATGATCACATCCCAGATATCGCAGCAGAAGAAACATATGAAACATTGGATATACTAGGACGTCCGTGTTTTCAATACGAGCCAGTATAAAACACGGATTCCACGGTCGTGATGAATAGCCAAACCCACACCCTTAGACCCCTACGAGAGCGGCAAGCAACCCTACCAATTCTAGAGTTAGGAGACCCGGACTCGACTCCTCGAGTTGGTCTCCCACTGGACTCCAGAACCCGGTTACTTGTGCTCCCCTCCTTGGGTCTATCCTAGTGCGGAAAAGTAAATAATATACAAACGGTGACAACTTCCGCAACCTGGAAGTGCCCCAATAAAAGAATATTATATACAAGTTTTTACATGAATGAAAATGAAAAACACTCATCTCACATAAAAACCCCTGGCTATTCAAATACGACGATCCAATATAACATATCCAGCAACGCATAACATCACATGTCATCAATGTAAGTAAACATGCGCATCCCAATTGTCGTTGACATATAGCAACGAAACCGGCGATATCATATATTACACTTATGGTCACAGAAAAGAAAGTGTAAAACTACAACAGTTGGAATCCGCAACCTACATAGACATCGCATGCCTAATCAAATGAATTCCTTAGACATCGCATGCCTAACAATTATAAACCCCGCATTTTAGTCCCATTATCGAAAACTCTTTTCAATATCAAGTCGGGTAATTCAACAAGATTCCCGACATTCTGATCGAATTCTCGTCGCAAACTTCAATAGACGGCTGCACCCCCGATGCCCCGATGAAGTGCACCAAGGCGGAACACCGCTGCGGCGAGCACCCGGACGGATGCTTTCGGCGATGGGGTTCTCCTATAGTCACTTGGTCGGGGCTATGGAGTGAGGCCGTCTACTAAGTTTACCCGGCGAGTATCCGCGTACGCTACGTGATTGCGACGGACTTTTGATCACATCAAAATTCCGTGGCAACCGATCAAGTGAGACTAAATTGCTAGATTTATAACATTCATTCAGTTATCTCATAACTTTTGTGAATTCCAATTATTGTATCCCACTCCAGATAATTAGAAAATGTTAAACTTTCCGATCGAACAATCGAACACCGAAGTTTTCCCGATACAGCTCAACACATGAAATAAGTCTAAAAACATTCAGTTCGTGCCTCAGTACCAACGGTCCAGCCGTAGAAGGGTCAAGCCAACGCCTCACATGTGGCACGCCGTACTGCCCCAAACCCGAAGGTTCAAAGGGCAGTTCAAGACGGTCACATAATCGAGTTAAGGTTTGTTGTCTTCTAGAGGGTCCATCGAGTTACTTGCACTACTTAGAACGTCTTTAAACCATGGAAAAATCCAACACTTGGAATTTTTCCGGCAGGGGAAAGATTGGGTATTTATATCCGGTCGAACTTTTTAACATATTCTAAAATATCCGGAAAGCACCATAGACAAAATCTGATATTCCGATCGAAACACCGAATCCCCAAAACAACCCCATAAAATTCAACTCTTGAAAAATATTAAAAATTCCCAAGAAAACCAGCACTGCAAAGTAGGAGTTACTGTGCAAAATTCAATGCACA
Organism: Agapanthus africanus; assembly: GCA_030015575.1. Classification (NCBI taxonomy): domain Eukaryota; kingdom Viridiplantae; phylum Streptophyta; class Magnoliopsida; order Asparagales; family Amaryllidaceae; genus Agapanthus; species Agapanthus africanus. Next base: position 27,247,912 of record JASDDO010000029.1, on the reverse strand, counting down.
AGGAGACATTTCGGCCGCGGAACCGCCGCACAAGCCATGCTTGTGCCGCGGAACCGCGGCGTTTTGATGGATTCAGGATGTCGAATTTCACAGTAACCCTTACAATCTCCTGCTGAATTTTCTGCATATTTTTAATATCGAAAAACTCCAGATTTTGGAAAAAGTCCAGAGAGCATGTTTGTGTTAGGGTTTCGAGTACGTTCGGGTTTCAAACTTCATCTACGCATCGCCTAAGGCTCTAGCTAGGCTCTGATACCACTGTAGGGTTCCTAGGCACTCTCAAGAGGTCTCACAAGGCATCAACCATGCCAATTTCAAAAATTACAGTGCCGAGAAACCCTAGACTAGATCGTTAACTAGATATTTAGGCGAAACAAAGAAACTAGTTAACAACTTAACTAAAAGAACGGAAATACAACCTTTGTAGATCCGGTTCTCCACCTCCATAGCTCCATGATGAAGTCCCCTTGCTGTCCTAATCGGATCTCGGGCTCTAGCATCGGCTTCATCGGAGAAATGGGCGGGCTAGGTCGTCGACTTCGTGCCGAAGATGATCTACGTCGAGGCATCACAAGATCAAGCTCCACCTTCACCAAGCCATGAAAACTTGTGAAGGACACACCCTATACTACTTGGCAAGAGGTAGAGGATGAAGAAATAGGAGGTGGGTTCACTTTAGATTTGGATTTCTCACTCTTTTTCATCAAGTCACCATTGATGAAGTCTAGGTTTTCTTCTTGAAGAAGAAGAAGAAGATGATGATAATATTATGATAAGTTATTAAAATCAAAAGGAAAAATGAATACTTATCATAATACTAACCTTAGTTTAGTGTAGAGAATAGACCATGGTTAGATATGATGGTTAGGGTTAAGCAAGAGACAAGAATGGTGGACTATGTCAAAGTTTCATGAAGCTTCAACTAAACTACAAATAAAGCCACCATTCTTTCTCTTTATGCTTATCATTTTCAAAATGAATAACTAAATAAAGCATAAAGAAAATGAAAACCCTTAACTATTACACAACCATGGTTTAATCTTTACACAAACCCTAATGAGCATGCATCATCAAACATGATACAAACTAGTGTACAAAAGTATATCACATATACAATGTGCACATAAAGTGAGAAAATCCATTTAAAGTGAACCAATACTAGTTAATGAAAAGTAATATATCAAATATATAATTTTGCATTAAATCATCAAATCAACACTTGATTTAACGATCGGGTCATATCGCATATAACCGACTAGTATCCAATGTATCGGCTTATCGAATCAACCCTCGATTCGATAACTAGGTTATATCGCATATAACCATTCGATACATTCATCGCGAGAATAGAATAAGGTATCACATACACGCATTATTCTCGGTCCCGCACATATCTCATATGCGCTCCTATTTCGTTTCGCTTGAGCCAGGAAACCTCTGTGTAGGACTCTAAAGACTCGTCAATACGCCGGCAGCAGGTGTTGATCATATCAAACACCCACAAGCCGCAAGCGGTCTGCTAAACGTAACGGCCACCCGGGTATTGAACGATCATAAGATCGACGAGCAAGCCCGCTCACACTCTTGTGAATCCAACCAGTAACACTTACTGTACAGTCCGGTCTGATCGTCTGATATGTCGCATATCTCGCCTAGGGGTGGTAAACGTCAGACCCCAATAGATCGATAAGTCGTGTCGATATGAGGTCTATAACAGTTCGAGAAACTACTGGTAACACTTACCAGTAAATCTCAGCAACCCTGGCCAGGGATTTCCGTTTATAGCCAATCGAACACAGCGCAACATCAACTCCCTATACCGGGAGAGACGAATCCCCTCCTATCGCTCATTGCCTCCATGTGATTCGGGACTGTACCCAAAAACCACCGTTTTGCACGCCCTCTTGGACGTGGTAAGATGGAAATCAAAGCACAGTTGGAACCACACAAGACTCTATGACGATCTCAGGTCAACAGACTACTCTGTACCAGTGTCACCAGAGAACTGCCATCTGACGTAAGGTATAATACCATCTGGGAGTTCTCGGCGAGTCCGTCCAGCGTACCCAGTCTCCTCTGAGCACCCGTATATCATCTCTGATGTCAAACACCGATGGATATAAGATCATCCATCGCCCATCTGTATGGGTCGAGAAGGTATACGCTAGTCTACTCTGGTATATCGATGCCCCGTCTCGATACACCCACGACTAGGGACTTTGAAGGATGTACTTATGGACTACCATGTCCCCACTAGTATGATCCGCATCATAGTCCAGGTAGTCAAGTACACATCCTAAGGGCTTTACCAACATGTATCAGAGAGACAATCAATGTACACGTTAAGGTAAAGAGCAACCAGATAGCATACTATCATGTCGAGCAAGAAAGTCCTCCCTATATATGTCCCAGCATCCACTACAATATACATCCAATGTACAGTAATGGCCTCTAGGGCATACATATAACTAACAAAGGTTAGGAATAGGGAAGGTTTGAGAGATGCAAATTTTTCACCCCTTTCTTGCCCATCACATATTAATTATTAGGACTCCATGCATACATACACATACCGCTCCCTACGGCACCCTACCTACGAGGTAGCGGTGATACCATAATATAAAAGACCGGTTGCATATGTTTTCTATGGAGGTTAGGGTAAGGATTTAGAAAGGACAGACAAGGACCTAGAAAAAGAAACATCGTTTCTTCTCGATCGTCCTAATCCCCTTTATTAATAATTACCATAACACCTAAAAATATTTAATTTAGGGTATTGAAAGCGGTGGGAAATCTTAATTTTCCAAACTTAACCTAAACCTAACCCTAGCAAGATTTCTAATCCTAGTCTAAGTCTACTTAGTTTTTAGTGATAAAGATCGAAACACCATTTAGAATTAACTTGTTAGAACATTTAGGAAATACACAACATCCCTGTGGACCGACCCGTACTCACCGGCTAGCTACCAAGCGACGCTGTTCTTGATTACGGTAAAATATTTTTGATCATAAAACTTCACATAAAATCAGGTCTATCCTAATGCAGAAAAGTAAATAATATAAAATGATGGTGACATCATCCTCAACCCAGAAGTGCCCCAATAAAAGAATATTACATACAAGCTTTTACATGAATGAAAATGAAAAACTCTCATCTCACATAAAAAAAACCCGGCTATTCAAAACACGAAGATCCAATATAACATATCACAGCAACACATAACATCACATGTCATCAACGTAAGCAAATATGCGAATCCCAATTGTCGTTGACATATAGCAACGAAACTGGCGATACACCACATATTACACTTACGGTCGTAGAAAAGAAAATGTCAAACTACAACATTTGGAATCCACAATCATCTTAGACATCATAAACCCGAAATATCACATACTTCGGATTTCATTCCTAACCAAATGAATTCCAAATATTGTATCACATTCCACAAATAGCTAGACGATGTTAAACATTCCGATCGAATCAACAAACACCCAAAATTTCTCAAAGAGCTCTACACTTGAGCATAGTTTAAAAATACCCAGTACATGCCACAGTATCTATGGACCAACCGTAGTAGGGTCAACCCTTGCCTCACCTATGGCGCCGCGGAACTACCGCAAATCCTAGGGTTTGACGGCAGTTCTTATGGTTATAGAATCGAGTTAGGGTTTCGTTCTTCTTAAGGGTCCACCGTATTACTTGCATGATTTTTGAATGTTCTTTAACTTGGAAAATTCTAACTCTTGGAAAATTTCCATCAAGGGAAAAGTTGGGTTATTTATGTCCGTTCGAACTTTTTAACGCCGTCTAAAAAACCCGAAACAATATTAGAATTACGACTACGAAACACTCCGAATTGCCTTTATAGAAAATTAACAACTCATGCAATTTTAGAAAAAACAAGCAACACCTGAAACACCAAAACCCAGACACCAGAACACCAAACCAAAATGAACCAGAAATAACCCCATGAGGCCGGCCGCCTCGGAAAAATAGTGAGTGTCGCCGGGTCAAATCAGGCCAATAGGGTTCGTTTTTATCCAGTGTTCATGTTACATCTCATATAACATTCTGCAGTTGCTTAAAAAATTTTTAGAGGCCATTAAAAAATCGACAGAAACTAGATTTCAATGTTTCAAGTTACGGAGTAGTTTCGTTTTTGTAATCTAACAAACATCGTTTAATCCTCTAGCTTGGCTCTGATACCAGTGTAGGGTTACCTAGCACGACAGCAAGGTTTCGGGGGGCATCATCCATGCCATTTTCAAAAAATTGCCATGCTACATAACCCTAACCTTAGAATCTTAACTTGAGAATTAGACAATACAATATGTAAACAACTTTACATCTAAGTGAATATGGAAGACAACCTTTGTAGACCGGTCCTTCACTTCAAATTCTCCGTGTAGAAGTCCCTTCGCTCCAAGTAGTGGTGATCCGGACTCTCCGTAGGATCCACTAGTCGAAATGAATGAGCTTGCTCAATGATCTTCGAGGCCGAAGATGATCTACTTTGAGGAGACACCAACTCAAACTACCTTTTCACTAATTAGGGATTAGTGAAGCTAACACCCTAAACTAAATGGCTAATCTAGTAGAGGATGATGAAGTAGGATTTTTGCTCACTTTATAATTCTTTTTCTCACTCTATTTCTTTTTCTTGAGAAAACTAGAGAGCTCAATGAAGAAGATGAAGCAAAATATGTAGGACTACGGTAGCGCCCCGGCCGTCTTTCCGAGGCCAAAATGCGGAAACGAAAATTTTTTCATGACTTGAAACCGGCACTACCGCATCCTAAAAACCCGGATCGAACCATTAACCTAAACCTAGCAAACAAGAGTAAAGGGTAGAGAGCTATACCGAGCGATCCATGTCCTTCGGTCTTCGGCCTCCGGCCTCCGTCCCGATCTCCTCGCGGAATGTCCGGTCTTCATCTCCTCGTCGGAAAGGGCACCACATCGCCGGGTTCTTTTACGGGCTCCCACCTCTGGACCGAGGCAACTCGAGCACGAAGTTGGCGAGTCGACGTGCCCAAGGATGCTGTAGGCTTAGTGTAGTAATGTTTGTCTCATGGGGTTTGAAGTTGCCTTTGGATAGAGGTGGAATGAACTTTGAAATGAACTTGGGAATTTTGTAGCAAGCAAAATATGAGATGAAGAAATTTCCCCACACCAAAAATGAACCTCTCCCCCTCTCTTGAAGTGGCCGGCCCCTTATCAAGAATGAGATGGAAAAATGTGAAGCCAAAAAGCAAGAGAAGAAAATGGATGATAACAAGAAAAAGATGTCACCTCATATCTAATCCAAAGTCTTTTACAAATCCCTTCACATTAAATGCAAACCATGTGAAGAAAAGAATGGAATCAAAAGATGCTAGATTATCATAATCCCTCATATACAAGAAACCCCCTCCACATATCTAATTTACACACTTGGAAATAAGCCCCTCTCATCACAAAAGTTCGGCCATGAAGGAACAAAGGAAAACTGGCCGAAACGGAATGCAAACTGGCAACTTCAGAAAACTGATCCCGTAATAAATTACAGGAAAACCCCGTAACTGTATATACATACCCGCATTTGTATTCCGACCGAATACAAATGCAAAGAGATAAAATCTATACTGTACAATACTAGGATCCGGCTTAAACCAAAGCCCGCTAGTATTACCCGTCCGATCATGATCCGTGCAATATCGCACGTGTATGATCGAACCCTGCCATATCTCCATACGGCCTCTACAGCGTTTCGCCCGAAACTTGAGTAACTGTCTGTAGGGGACTCTAAAGACTCGTCAATACTTTTGGCTGTGGATTTAACCACTAGCACGTCAGAGGTATTAGCCATACGTAACGGGCTACCAGGTATTGACCAAAAGGGACGTCTGTGAGCGAACTCATGCTGACACCCTACTGAGCCTGTCAGTGACAATATCCGTACAGTCCAGTCCATTCGTCTATGAGTATCACATGGCGGGCCTAGGAGGTTGGTAAAAGTCAGACCCCCAAAAGCGGTATAAGTCGTGTCGGAGTGTAGCCCAGAACACCCTGAGATACTACTGGAATACCTACCAGTAAATCTCCTGCCTCGGCCGAGAGCTTTGTGTAATGGCTCTCCTAGACACAGCGTGACCTCACCCCCAATACAGGGAGAGACGAACCCCTGCAGATCCGCTCACTGCCTCCATGTGGCTCGGGACTGTACCCAACCAAAACCTGTTTGCACGACTCCTTTGAGCCGTGGTAGGGTAGTAATCAAAGTACAGTGGGAACTCACACGAGACAAATGACGATCTCAGGTCGATGAACTAACCTGTACACAAGTCACCAGGGAACTGCTATCTGACGTTAGGTATAAGACCAACTAGCATGTTCCCGGCGAGTCCTGTCCGGTGTACTCATAACCCAATGAGCACCTGTATACATCTTAGGTGAACCAACTAACACCAATGGGTTGTGAGACCGGCCACCGCCCCTCGTCGGGGTCTCGACTGTATACACTAGTCTACTCTGGAGTATCGATGCCCTGTCTCGAAAACTCCCACGACTAGGGACCTTTTAAGGATGTGCTTATAGACCCTAGCTCCCACGTATATGATCGCCATCATACTGCTGGCCGTCAAGCAAGAATCCTAAGGGCTCTATCAACGCGCAATAGTGACCTGTAAGGTCACCTAAAGCAGTATACGATGATAAAGATAAACCAGATAGCATACTATCATCTTGAGTAAGACTGTCCTACCGGTATAGGTCCTCACTCAATCATTGCAATCACATGCCTGTGATCCAATAATTGACTCTGAGGGCACTATCTCCAACAAAATAATGGATGAGAGAGTGAACGGCAACCATGGGTGAGTTCATATCACATATAACTATTGTAGAGAATAAACCATGGATAAATATTATGGTTAGATTAATAAATATCGAATGCAAGACAAATTTAGTGGACTAAGTCAATGGTTTCAACAAGCTTCCAAAGCTTGCAACCATGCTTAATTCCCACCAATTTATATTTGCATTAAATATATAAAACACTAATTATCTAATGACATGGTATGAGTCTCATACACCCATGTAGTGTGTATCATCAAGCATGACACAAAAAAGAAAACACAAATAATATATATCACATATATATTAAGTGTGCACATGTGAGAAAAAAGAAATGCACAAGTGAGCAAATATTAGTTAATGTAAATTAATATATCAAATTTATAATTATATATTAAATTATCAAATCAACATTTGATTTAATAATCCAGCTATATCACATATAACCGACTAATATTATATGTATCATCTAATCGAATCAATACTTGATTCGATAACCCGGCTATATCACATATAACCGACCGATATCACATATCGCGAGAGTAGAATACGGTATCACATACTCGTACTAATCTCGGTCCTGCACATATCACATATGTGCTCCGACTTCATTTTTCCTGAGCCAGTAAACCTCTGTGTGGGACTCTAAAGACTCGTCAATACGCCGGCAGTAGGTGATGATCATATAGTGACCCACATGCCATCAGCGGTACTAGCTGGACGTAACGGCTACTTGGGTATTGAGCGATCAGAAGATCAACAAGCAAGCCTGCTCACACTCCTGTAAAGCCTGTCAGTAACACTACCGTACAGTCCGGTCTCTTCGTCTGATATGTCGCATATCCAGTCTAGGGGTGGTAAACGTCAGACCCCAGTAACCGATAAGTTGTGCCGATGTGAGGCTCATAACGGATCGAGAAACTATTGATAATACTTACCAGTAGATCTCCATATCATCCCTGGCCAGGGACTTCCTGTTATTGCCAATCGAGCACAGCGCAACATCAACCCCCAATACCGGGAGAGACGAATCCCCTCATATCGCTCATTGCCTCCGTGTGATTCGGGACTGTACCCAAAAGCCACCGTTTTGCATGTTCTCTTGAACGTGGTAAGGTGGAAATCAAAGCACAGTGGGAATCACACAAGACTCTATGACGATCTCGGGTCTACAGACTAACCTGTACCAGTGTCACCAGAGAACTGCTATCTGACGATAGGTATAATACCAACTAGGAGTTCTCGGCGAGTCCGTTCAGTGTACCCAGTCTCCACTGAGCACCCGTATACCATCTTTGATGTCAAACACCAATGGATGTAGGATCATCCATCGCCCATCATATGGGTCAAGAAGCATATACGCTAGTCTACTCTGGAATATCGATGCCCTGTCTCGATACACCCTCGACTAGGAACAATTAAAGGATATAATTGTAGACTACCCTGGCCCCACTAGTATGATCTCCACCATTGTCCTGGTAGTCAAGTATACATCCTAAAGGCTTTATCAACATGTGAGAGCAAGACAGTATCACAATACGACTCTACATGTTAAGACAAAGAGTAACCAGATAGTATACTATCATGTCGAGCAAGAAAGTCCTCTCTATATATGTTCAAGCATCCACTATAATATACATCATATGCACAATAATGGCCTCTAGGGCATCCACATAACTAACAGAATCCGTGTTTTTTACTGGCTTAATTTAAAACATGGACCTTCTAGTATATCCAATATTTCATATGTTGTCTTCTGCTGCAATGTTCTGTGATGAGATCATATAACTGCGTAAGACGAATGCTTTATATTATATATATATGATATATAATAAACGTTGCTTATGTTTTGCATCCATGCTAGTCCTGCCCCCGCTCTGCCGTTAGTTATCTAACCTAATGGTCCATGACGGGACCCCGTGATGAATGCTGATGGCATAAGCGCATGTTGTATTTTCGTTTCATTATCTGTGATGCTTAGGAAGCATAAATGATGGGACTTCATTAATGAGATTAATGAAAAGGAAAGAAATCTAAAGATGTTGTAGAATCAAATTTTCAAAAAGGGTAGCTATAGTTCTTGCTTTACATAGTGGTATTCCTTGATGAATATCCTGCACCTCATTCGATGAGGAAAGAGCCGAGATCCCTTCACCGGGAGTGACCTCTTTAGCAAATCTAGCAAATGCTATAACCCACTCGGTTTTTTCTTTTGATTGCTTCACTAGTTCTTGCTTTGCATAGTGATATTCCTTGATGAATATTCAGCACCTCATTCGATGAGGAAAGAGCTGAGATCCCTTCACCGGGAGTGACCTCTTTAGGGAAACTAGTAAAACCCTAAAAATCACTCCTTTTCAAAATCACTCGATTCTACAACGATATCAAATTCAAAGCGTTAAAGGTTTTCATAAAAACCATCTACAACCCTCCGTCATTTTAGGAAGTAGAGTACTTAGTATTCATGCTACGTTTGTTGACCATAGTTAAAGCGTATTGTGCGGTAGCTAAGTGATGTCTTCCTACACAGCATATGATGCGATTAATTAGGACATTTATATGACTTTGTTGACCATAGTTAAGGGTCATATGAGTGGGTCTAATTAATCACGAAATGACGGGTAGAACTTGACTAGTGCTTATGATTTGTTGACCATAGTTAAGGTCATAAGTCGCTAGGGGTAAAAACCATTATTGGGAATTTCAAGTGTTGAAATTTGCAATGAGATTACATACCTTCTATGAGATAGTTAGATCTCGATACCCACTGCGAGTAAGAGTTACTCCTAGAAGAGTTTTGCACTTCACAGTTAGCCGATCAAGTAGGTGACTAGAAAGGTGTCAATGGGGTTATGCCTCTTGGAAAACGAGATTTATTTTAATTAGGTCCGTGCGAAAGCACGGGGAACTTCCCTCAATGTACCGACACTGGCCTGGCTGAAAGATTGGCGAACTTGTAGGGTGTAATTAATCACGGCTAGTCTTACCTTTTAGGGTTTGAAGAAAGATTTGATAAAAACAGTGGGAGCCATCCTGATTAGATAAAATAATAACCAATCTAAACTTGCAAGAGCATACGCAAAGTGTTTTCTTCTCTCTCTCTCCAGGTAGCGACCATGTCATGCCTTAATCAAGATAATAATATAGATGTATTGACCAAACCCGCTTGTTATACTGAGTTAGGGAACATTGGTTCCGCTCTTTCTTATAATTGTTATAAGTCCGAGCAGGAAATAGGGGAATATCCGGATTCCCATGCGACCCAAACGAGGAATGAGTATGTTGATGCATCTTCTTCGGGTGTGTTTGTCACCATGATCTGTTTCTCAGTACAATCTACGTCCTGGGTATTAGATACTGGATCAGGATCCCACACATGTAATATGTTACATGGGTTGAAGAAAGGTAGACAGCTGAGAAAGGGTGATCATTCTCTAGAATTAGGGAATGGTGCAAATGTTGCAGCCAAAGCAGATGGCGAATATCACCTTGTATTACCAACTGGTAATACATTGATTCTGAACGAATGTTATTACATACCGAACCTGATATGCAATATTATATCAGTTTCTTTATTATGTAAAGAAGGATATCATTGTATTGCAGGATAATGTTATAAACATTTTCCTGAATCAAAAGTTGATTGGATCAGGCACGCTATGTAATGGCATATACGTTCTAAATCAAACTACAGTTCTTAACGTACAGAACACACACAAGAGGAAAAGTTCAGAAATGAACGAATTCTTCTTGTAGCAATGTAGACTAGGTCATATCAATACGACACGACTAGCTAAGTTGCGTAAGGATGGATAGTTGAATCTTTTCGAATTTACATCTTATGAAACTTGTCAGTCATGTCTCAAAGGTAAGATGACCAAAAATCTGTTTACTAGACACGGAGAAAGAGCTACTGAACTCTTGAGACTGATACATGGTGATGTATGCGGTCCCATGTCTACACATGCTAGGATTGGTTTCTTGTACTTCATTACATTCACTGATTATCTCTTAAGATTCGGACACGTGTTCCTATTGAAACACAAGTATGAAGCTTTTGAGATATTCAAGGAATATAAGTACGAAGTAGAGAACCAAACGGGTAGAAGTATTAAAATCCTTCGATCTGATCTAGGAGGAGAATACTTAAGCACAGAGTTCCTGGATTATCTAAAAGAGAATGGGATTCTCTCTCAGCTTACTCCTCCGTATAAACCATATCACAACGGTGTATCGGGGCGGAGGAATCCCACCCTGTTAGATATGATGCGCTCTATGATGAGTATTGCTGAGTTACCTATTTCCTTTTAGGGTTATACGCTTGAGAAGCCGCATACCTATTGAATAGGGTTCCCACCAAATTCGTGCCTACCACTCTATATGCAATATGGTATGGGAAGAGACCATGTCTTAACGAGTTAAGATATGGGGTTGTCTGGCCTATATTGAAAGGCAAATCCCGGAAAAGCTTGAGGCAAGGTCAGTTCTGTGTAAGTTTGTTGGATATCCCAAACATTCGCAAGGATATATCTTCTACCACACCGAGGAACAAAAGGTGTTTTGTTTCTCGGCATGCCACCTTTTTAGAAAAGGAATTTCTTGATAAAGAAATTAGTGGTCATGAGGTGGAACTAGAAGAAGTTCCAGCTATACAAACTACAGCTGATGATTTGATGGAACCAGAGGATTCAATAGTTCCCGACGAACCTCAGCCTCTCCGCTGATCTAGTAGGGTTCCTCATCCACCTGAGAGATACTACGGTTTTCTCAATGACAGTGGGAGCGAGGATTGCATCATGGAAGATGATGACCCAACTAGTTTCAAGCAAGCCATCACGAGTGGGGACTCTGTGAATTGGCCGGATACTATGCGATCTGAGATGGAATCCATGTACACCAACAAATTATGACTTTAAAAGTTGCACCTGAAGGGGTAAAACCCATCGGGAGGAAGTGGATCTTGAGAATATTCTTTGTGTAGATGGAAAAGTTGAAACTTTCAAAGCTAGACTTGTAGCAAAAGGTTTTTCGTCATTAACCAGGAGTGGATTTTGATGAAACCTTTTCTCCAGTGGCTATGCTTAAGTCCATCAGGATTAAAGCAAGCATCACGGAGTTAGAACATCTGTTTTGATGTGGCAGTCAAAGAGTTTGACTTCATCAAAAAGGTAGATGAACCTTGTATATACAAGAAGGTTGTAGAGAGTAAGGTTGTCTTCCTCGTGTTGTACGTGGATGACATACTCTTGATAGGAAATGGTGTTCCTATGCTACACTCGGTCATGCTCTTCTTATCACTATATTTCTCTATGAAGAATTTTGGTGATGCCTCTTACATCCTGGGGAGAAATACTGGATAGCTGTGAAGAACATTCTTAAGTACTTGAGAAGGACTAAAAAACGTTCTTGGTGTATGGTAACGGTGAAATCCATGTTGAGTCCTTTACCGGTTCGAGCATCCAGAGTGATAAGGTCGACTGTAAGACAGTCTTAAGTTTTGTCTTTACCCTCAGTGGAGGGACCGTATGTTGGAAGCTAAATACCATGGCAGACTCAACGATAAAGGGTGAATACATCGCTGCCAACGATGCTACCAAAGAGCATGTCTGGGTATAGATGTTCATGAGATAAACTTGGTTCATACCATTGTGGAGACAATGGAGCTGTGACTTTTGCCTAGGAACCCCGGTCCCATCAGTGATCCAGACATATTCTTAGGCAGTATCACCTGATCATGGAAATAGTTGATCTCCGGGCGATCGAGGTCAGGAGAGTTGAGACTAAGAATAACACGGCAGATCCACTCACAATGGCCTTTCCCTAGAGAGACTTTAAGGGATGTTGGGTATGAGATACTACAACAACTGGCCTTAGTGCAAGTGGGAGATTGTTAGTTGTATGTATGCCCTAGAGGCCATTATTGTACATGATTATATATTATAGTGGATGCTTGGACAATTATAGGGAAGACTTTCTTGCTCGACATGATAATATGCTATCCGGTTACTCTTTATCTTAACATGTATACTTGTACTGTCTCTCTGTTAGATGTTGATAAAGCCCTTAGGATGTGTACTTGACTACCAGGACTATGATGCAGATCATACTAGTGGGCCAGGGTAGTCCACAAGTACATCCTTTAATTGTTCCTAGCCGAGGGTGTATCGAGACGGGACATCGATATTCCAGAGTAGACTAGCGTATACGCTTCTTGACCCATATGATGGGCGATGGATGATCCCATATCCATTAGTGTTTGACATCAAAGATGGTATACGGGTGCTCAATGGAGACTGGGTACACTGAACCGGACTCGCTGAGAACTCCTAGATGGTATTATATATATCGTTAGATAGCAGTTCTCTGGTGACACTGGTACAGCTTAGTCTGTAGACCCGAGATCGTCATAGAGTCTTGTGTGATTCCCTCTGTGCTTTGATTTCCACCTTACCACGTTCTAGAGAGCGTGCAAAATGGTGGTTTTTGGGTACATTCCTGAGTCACATAGAGGCAATGAGCGATAGGAGGGGTTTCGTCTCTCCCGGTATTGGGGGTTGATATTGCGTTGTGCTCGATTGGCTATAACAGGAAGTCCCTAGCCAGGGCTGATACTGAGATTTACTGATAAGTGTTATCAGTAGTTTCTCGACCCGTTATGAGCCTCATATCGGCATGACTTATCATGTTATTTGGGTCTGACGTTTACCACCCCCAGACTAGATATGCGACATATCAGACGAAGAGACTGGACTGTACGGTAGTGTTACTTATTGGGTTCATGGGAGTATGAGCAGGCTTGCTTGTTGATCTTCTGATCGCTCAATACCCAGGTAGCCGTTACGTCCAGCTAGTACCGCTAACGGCTTGTGGGTGACTGATATGATCATCACCTACTACTGGCGTATTGACGAGTGTTTAGAGTCCTACACAGAGGTTTCCTTGCTCATGCGAAACGAAGTAGGGTACATATATGATATGTGCGGGACCAAGATTAAAATACGTGTATGTGATACCGTATTCTAATCTCGCGATATAGGTTATATATGATATAACCGGATTATTGAATCAAGTGTTGATTCAAGAATTTATTATATGATATTAGTCGGTTGTATGCGATATAGCTGGGTTATTAAATCAAGTGTTGATTTAATAATTTAATGTATAATTATATATTTGATATATTAATATGCATTAACTAATATTAGCTCACTTAAGAAAATGTTTTCTCCAAATACATACAAATACATGTGTGATATATATTAATGTATTTATTTATGTGTCATGCTTGATGATACATTGGACATGGGTGTTTGAGACTCGTACATAACTAAAGATAAATTGGGTGATTAATTATTAAAGGATAAAACAAAATTAGGTGGAAAATGTCATGGTTGAAGATTGTTGTAGAAGCTTGTGGAGACCTTGACTTAGTCCACTAATTTTGTTTTACTCTAGATATTTATTAACCTAACCATTATCTTTAGCCATGGTTTTAGTCTCTACATGAGTTATATGAGATATTTTCTCACCCATGGTTCACACTCGATTCATTTTCATCTTCTTCTTCATCTCTTTGGTTGCATTCTAACTCTTGAGTGAGAAGAAAAAGAAAAAGAAAAAAATAATTCTAAAGTGAGCAAAATTCCTACTTCATCAATTTATACCAAACTAGCCATTTAGTATAGGTTTTTTCTTCACTATTTCATCAATTAGTGAAGAGGTAGCTTGAGTTAGAGATTCTTCGACGTAGATCATCTTCGGCCTTGAAGATCCTTGAGCAAGCTCGTTCCTTTCGCCTAGTAGAGCCTAACGAGAGTCCGGAAGACCACTACTTGCAGCAAAAGGACTACTACATGGAACTTTTGAAGTGACGGTCTACAAAGGTTGTATTCCTTGTTCACTTAGAGTAAAGGTATTTACTTTCTTAGTTAAACCCTAATTCTCTAGTTAGATCCTTGGATCGGGTTTGTTAGCACACTAGATTTTTATAAAATTTCATGCTTGATGCCTTCCGAAACCTAGTAGTCGTACTAAGGAACCCTACATCGCTGACGGCTTGTGGGTGACTGATGTGATCATCACCTACTACTGGCGTATTGATGAGTCTTTAGAGTCCCACACAGAGGTTTCATAGTTCAAGAGAAACGAAGTAGGGCACGTATGCTAATATGTGCTGGGGCCTGATTAAATACAAGTATGTGATACCGTATTCTAATTTGGAGACATTTGTTATCGGTCAAGTTATATGTGATATAACCGGATTATTGAATCAAGTGTTGATTTGATAATGTGATATACAGATAAATGATATTAGTCGGTTATATGTGATATAACCGGATTATTAAATCAAGTGTTGATTTAATAATTTGTTATATATTTATATTTGATATAATTATATATTAACTAATATTATTGCTCACTAGTTATTTTCTTAATATATATTTGATATACATATACATACATACATATATATATTATGAAGCATGGTTGGAATTTCTATTTTGAGAAAATAGAAATGAGATGGAAAATGGGGAGACTTTTAAGGAATGGGTTAAAGCATGGCTTGTTCATTTTTTTATTCATTTGCATTCACTGTTGAATCATGGTTAGATTTATTATTGGTTTTAATTCCATGCTTCAATAAGTGAGATGAGGTATGAGCCATTCTCTTCACTTGCTCATTTTTTCTTGCTAGCTCATTCTCTATCTCTCTCCTTCTTCTCCCTCCTCCTCCTCCAAGCCCTAACCCTCACATGTGATGTGAACCATAGGGTTTTGAATAAATCCTAAGTGAGCTTAGAACCCCTACTTCATCATCCTACTTTAATCTAGCAATTTGAATTAGGGTGTTTCCTTCACTAATGAAATATTAGTGAGAGGTAGCTTGAATTAGAGGAGCTTCGGATGGATCATCTTCGATACGAAGATCGTGAAGGAAGCTCGTTCATTTTTCAAGTGGAGCCTAGAGGAGTCTTAGGGACTACTACCCGGAGCTATAGAAGTGAAGGACACGGACAACAAAGGTTGTAATCTCCATCACTTCGCTTAATTCTTTTCATATCATCACCATAAACCCTAATTATCTAGTTAGATTCTAGATTAGTGTAGCTTAGCACCAAGAAAATTTTTAAATTGCATGCTTGATGCCGGTTAAAACCTTGTGGGGTGCTAGGGTATATATATATATATATATATATTAATATATATATATATATATATATATACGAGAATAATGGGGGAAAGATGCCATAGGAGGGAATTTCCTCCTACGGCGTCGAAAAAATACATCCTTCCTCATTTTTTCCGACGATCGTCACCCATCATCTTCATCGTTATCATCTAAGATGTGGGTAAACCAAATTTCATGTGTGTCACGACCCGAAATTTAGTTCGTAACCGGCACTTAAATCACGCTACGTCTAAAAGCGTAACGTAACTTCAGTAAGCCGAAGCCCAGAAAATCTAAACCTTTTTAAAGAAAATAAAAGAGGTGAAGTTTTGAAATAAAGGTATGATGAAATCAAACGTTTTCTTAAATGCATAAATAATGGAACATGAAAATGCAAGTGGATTATACTAGTTGAAAAACATGTTTCGTCTTTTAAAAATTTGCTTAGCACCTCCCTTATATATTTTGATCCAAAACCACATATACAAAACAACAATAAAGGCATCCCCAAGCGGGAGCTTGCTCTTCGCCAATCGGTGGAATCACAACCACGCAAGACAGAAATATATGTATATGACGCCCAACGGCGAAGATCAACACAAAAGGATAATGTAAATAAAGCAAGACATCAAATTCCCCAAGCGAACATATAACCCATCACTCTAAGTATCGCAACCACAAGTCTGTCTAAGTCTTAATAATTATACAAATACTAGTTTCTGATTGATGGAGTTAACTAGATACAACATGGAATAATAATACAAGAGTGGGCACGATCCAATATGTCCCACCTACCAAAGCAAATCACCCGAAGCAAGCAGTGTGCCGGCGATACCGCTACTGATCCATGCGGTCAATCTGCAAGAACTGTAGCACAACGGGGGTGAGTTGCCAACTCGTGAGTAGAAAACATCAGCAGATAGAAATCGAATAAAACAACAATTCCTAGGTCAACTATATCATAAAGGTGATACTATGATATGTAGGCTGACCATATCTGCATATCATCCAACAATATATCAATACATGTATGCATGCGGATATCATCCAACAATATAATCAATGCATGTATGCATGCGGATATCATCCAACAATATAATCAATGCATGTATGCATGTGGATATCATCCACTCGAAACATCATGAAAGCATATGCATGTAAATATGAGGATATCAACAAACGTGTGTCCATCAACGACACATCAAAATCATGGAACCTGAGTGTCCAACATCGACACTCGAAAGATCATGAAACCCGTATCCAATATCGACACGTAAATCCTCATATCTCGGGCTCCGTCAATCCGGATCGGCCCACGGGCTCCGTCGGTCCGGATCTGCCAATCTCATCTTACGACTCCGGTCGGTATCCTCCGGAAAACCTCCAGGTCCAACCAATCACCGGTAGGTAGTGCTCCCTCTGCCGGGCTCATTGTCTACACCACAAAAATCATTTCTTGCCCCGGGGTACCATACGTGGTCCACCGTGTACCCGTAGACGATGCCTACCGCTCCTCGAATCGGGTTTCGCATACCAATCTCAGAACCGAGAAAACACATGGTGGACGTCTCGAAATATCATATCAAGAGAAACCGGTTTTTTAAAATAATACATAATTTCCTTTGAAATATGACCACGGTTCTCAAATCCAGAATCTCATGAAAACAACATCTCAATGTGTATAATCATAAAGCATGATGTATGCAAACATAGAACAAAAATGTGAGCATATCAGTATATCATGCAATATAGAATAGTGATGTGAGCAAAGCAATATATCATGCCAACGAGTCATGTGACAGTACTGAACAATTAAAAGTAATAGCATGATGTGGCAATTCTACTGTGTAAGTGACATAGCAAGTGTAAGTGACATAGCAATTTTCGATGATGAAAGTGTGTGAGCCGGCAATCTATGTAAGTGTAACATACGCATCATCGATAATGGTGTTGGTGTACTAACACAGGTATACATATAATGAAATGAGAATATCATGAACGTAGCGGAAAGTAAGTCGTAAGCGCAATGCTATAAGGTACACCTATCTAATCTAACGTATCCGAGTCGGTGAATCTATCAATCGGCATCCAGCCTCACAACATTACGTACGGTATAATCCATCTCACGGCATCCTCTAGTCAAGTGTATGGATCAATCATCCGGTAAAACATCGCGTGCGATAAACCATCGTGCAGCGACAACAAACAGAATAGGGATTCTATCGACCTATACAACAATGAGGGTATGGATCTAACGTCTCGTACGGCATATCACTCATTATTCACATAATTATATATATATATATATATATACCTATATCTCAGGTCACATCCGTATAAATCTCATATCATGGGACCGACAAAGGTATCAATTATCTCATGTCGCCTTGCATCCGCATAACGGCATATCAAACCAAGTCATCATATTTCACCGTATACTCTTTTCATCACATCAATATCTCATATCAAGTCATTTTATTAATCTCATATCGTATTTATCGACCTCATAACATGCCACTATAATCTCATACTTATTCTCTTGCAACTACTTATATATAAGTCGTGATTCACATTCACGTTTCATAACCTTATATATCAATTCGAGACATCCTTTCTATCATATCGTTTCACACTAAAACCATTAACTATAACCTTAAGTCGTGGCTTACCTTGTCTCCAAATTATAAATCACATATCAATGGTTGCGGGGGTGCTATACGCCATCCACCCAACTTCCCCCGTAGATATAAATCTACTCACGTGTGGAACTCCTTGTTCAGCCGTAGTCGATGTGCTTCGTCGCCTAGGAACCACGCGAAGGTACCTACAATCAATACACAATCACAATGCTAATAAAATCAATGTCCGGAAAACCGATACGGCACACGGTTCGCTCATAGGTTAGAACCTATAGCCTCCGCATACAAAAATAACCAAACAAGCCTCGTCGTTGACATAAAAACGTCCAACGACCAAATTCAAATTCAAATATCAAAACCAAGTTTCAAATACCGGAAAACATAATACGGAAACTGAGGGAATCACTCCAAGATTCTTGCTCAGGTAATCTAGGACAAAACAAAAAAATACAGTAGCTATGTTATAAGGTATGTGAGCTACATGTAAAACCCCAACACTAATGCCCAAATTTTGGCCGGTCTAACTGCCACAGTAACCGCCCCCGCCGGCCCCACCTTGGAATTTGGGTCTCGTCTTCTCGTGGTGGTCTCCTATTAGTCTAACTAGGTTAATGTATATATTTGATTTTTTTATAAAGGTCCCGGGTTGCTCCAGATTCCCTGTAGACCTCCAAAAATATCACAAAACCGACACGAAAAGTTTCTAAGTTCGTATTTTTCTACTAATCTATGGTCTTGGCTAGTAAAACACCACTAAGGGTTAAGTAAACACCCACTACACATCACCACAACACAACTCATACCCTAAACCTCATCTAGAAAATTTCTAAGATCACAATCCACACTTGTTTAACTCTAAACTACATCTAGAATATACTAAACATAATTACTTAACTAAAGATAGGAAATATACCTCATTTGGCAACTCAAGAATTTTCTTGAGTTGCTCAAAGTCTTCAAAATCCAACTTTGAAAGGTCCAATGGGTTTGCAGAGAGGTTGTGGTCATTTTTAGTGAAGGGAGTAGGGTTTAGGTGAAGATTTTGTGATGAACCATGAGGGTAGAAGTGATGGAGGAAGAGTTGAAGGAGGAGATGAAGAAACAATGGAGGAAGAATGAAGGGCATCCCCCTCTCACTCTCTTTCTTACCCTCACTCTCTCTTGTGCTCACCCTCACAATTATTTTCTTTTGTCTTTTATCTTCCCTTTTCATTTCTCACAATAAACACATAATAACACTAAACAAACACAAAGGAAACAACATGTAACAAAATGCAATATGTTATGGTGCACTAGCCATGATTAATTAAAAAGACGGATTTGGCCTAATCGCGATTAGTAGTGCACTGATCAATTTTTTTATTTAACTGAATATAATTTATTATAAAAATGCCAAATCCAATAAATATATTTTTAAATGAATAAATCATTTTAATCTCCAATTATTTCACAGATATTGGTATATATTTATACCATTTTACGAAAACCCCAAATTCGCAAATCGGGTAGTTTTCGCGAAATATATTATTTTAATATTAAATTCCAAAAATAATATTTTATATTTTCTGAAATGTTACAATCATCCCCCCTTAAATAAATTCAGTCCCCGAATTTAAATTTAAACCCACAAATGCTAGAACATTTCAATAATCAGCTCAAATCACGGGGCTCCGAAATCACGGAAGATATAGAAATACCACAGCGACCGTGTGCACTTGAAAACGAGTATGAACTCAAAATTGAACTCCGTCAAGCGTCACGCAGTCATCGGAGTTACAATGGAGATACAGATCTCGAAATCCACTACTGAAATCCAATACACACTAGTCGAATACTATAATACGCATATAGTACGCATCCTTGGAAAAATCTCCTAAAACTGAATAAAACACATGCAAAATATTTTCTGAATCGCCATATGATGCGTAACTCAAGGCACAAGTGACGGGCGCTCATTTGTAAAGTAATAAATATACGTTCATATATGTTTTGCTAAAATATACATTCTGGCCTTTTGAAATATCCCAGAGGTTTTTCTTTGTAAAGATTCGTGTCTCTTACGGACACTTAAGAAATAGCGAGGCTATAGCTCATTTTTGAAAACCTCTTGTTAAACTTTTAATGCATGCAATGTACTCAGGTACTGTTCTCAGATTAGTCCTGTTCGGCTACTACATAATATAGTGCCCATCATGAAAACAAAGTGCTCAAGAGCAAAATCAGCCTCGAAAGGCGTATCCAACAATCACGTGCGTCTGGTGCGCACGGAAATCAAAGCCAAATACAAGTGCTACGAATGTGCACAAAACCAAACTAAGTGCAACGGGTGTGCACGAAAGCATCTGTCCAGTGCAACGGATATGCACGAAAATAATATCAAGTGCATCTATAGTGCACGAAAATCTCAACCCAGTACAACTAAGATACACGAATGAAAATCCCAATCGAGTGCATCCGGTGTGCATAAAATCACATCTCCTATCATGCGCCCAACATGCGCGAAAATCCAAATCGAGTGCATCCGTCATGCATGAATGAAATCTAAATCAAGTGCATCCAACATGCATGAATTAAATCTCAATCAAATGCATCCAATGCGCACAAAAATCCAATACCAAGCGCCTAATATGCACAAAAATCCAACCCAAGTGCGTCAGGTCCGTATAAAGTATCTAGTGCAGTAGCATGCATGAAAATGAACGTCAAGTGCAAACGCGCACAAAAACATAAATATGGTGAAACAAATGCTCAAGACACAAATCGGGTGCAACCAATGTACGGGTTATAGATCTAGTGTAACCAATGCACGAAATACCAATCTGGTGCAACCAATGCACAAAATATAAATCTGGTGCAACAAATGCACGAAATACAAATCTGGTGCAACAAATGCATGGAGTATAAATCTAGTGCAACAAATGCACAAAATACAAATCGGGTGCAACAAGTGCACGGAAACTCATCAATAACTCAAATGCGTATAAAAACAACACCGAGTGTAATAAGGTGTATAAAAATCATAAGCGTGTGCAACTGCGTGCATAAAACACGTATCAATGCATTGCAAGCATATGTGAGCTATACCGAGTGCAAACACCAAATCGAGTGCGTACCACACGCACAAAATCAAATCAACCGTATAAAATCCACGAAATCATAAACATGTGCAGCCAAGGCACAAAACCGATATCAAGTGCAATAGATATGCACAAATCGCAAACCAATGTAGCGGTGTATAAACATAAATCAAGTGCAATAACTATGTACAAAATGTAAATACCCAGTAGGTGCAGCCATGGTGCACGAAAACAATATCATGAAACCCAATCATCGAAACTCAAATCCAAGCGATATAAGCGTGATGCTCGGATCACAAACGCAATTCACAATAAATGAAATTGAGGTACACATCCTTCAATGTCGAAAATATGTCGGTGCGCCCAAAACTGGCAGAGCAAGAACATCTGTTTGCCTCCTGCTCACGGTCTGGCATCCTCTGTCTCTGGGTCCTCATTTCTCTGTGGATTACCAATCTCGCAATCCATCGGCTCGTCGGCCTGGTCAGGTGTACTAACAGAAATAATTCCGCTCTGACACTCTTCTGGTCATCTCTCGGCCAATTAGCATGACCACTCGTAAAGTAGCACGTCACTAGCGTCGGCCTCCGGCCCTCTGAATACACGTGACACAACTGATCCTAGGTGCAAATATTATCGCAGCAGTGTCCTGGAAGGAACCTGCTCAAGGTCACTTCCAATCTCGCCTATGCCGAACTATACGGAGGCTGCTACTCTAACATAATCTTTTCTCGTTTTCTGGACATCTGCATTCTCAGCACAGCATTTCCTCGGGAACTGGCCGTATCCAACGCCTCTGTATACATATCCGATCTCCAATCTCAACGGGGAGTAACAACAGCTCGTTAACATCTCGCACGAACCTTTTGTTCCACTCGTCCTTATTATCTTCCACTTCGACGTCACGTCATGCTATCTGCATACTGCAATTGTTCTCGGCTACATTCAATCTAGAGTCTCTCACACGGACTCGAAATTACGAACTCGGTATCATCATCACTCTGTAGAAGAAATCTAGCCGAACACGTCCTCGAGAACTCGTCCCAACCATCGAAGGAATATACTTTATTTATCCGCTCTTGATCAACTCACAACGCATCTGGGTGAGGTCCTCTATCCGAAACTGGTCAACTTACTGATCTCCTATCGGATCATCCAATGAACAATGTCATCTCTGGATCGATCTACTCTATATCTGAATAAGATTCTCCATACTGGAAATCTTCAACTCAACTGAGCATGCGTCGGCGTATTAAATCAGACGAATCACCTTCGTCTCTCAACTCAAGATAGACTAGCTATCTCCTATCGCATCTCTGCCTGAAAGCTCCAGCGATCTCAGGTCGTAAGCTCTAGAAGCGACATCCCATCAATCTCAGCAACAGCTGGGTCATCTGTATGCAAGGTAAACAACATCACAATCTCTGAGGTAGGCTGTACATCAACAGTCCTCTCACGACTGGCAGCCTCTAACAATGGCCCGATCATCCGGTGCAAAACCGAACACTCACCTCAAACGAGAGGTCACAACACAAACACTAAATCGATACGTTCGCCTGTCACCAGAAAACACAATGGTCGGTCCTCGTCCATGACGAGCTCGCCCTGACCGCATCACTAGCAGCAGCTCAATCTGCGCTCAAACCATGGTGACAGGAATCTCAAGCATGTATCGATGAAAATAGATCAAAGGAATGAAATGAATCAATAGATCCAGAATGGATACATGATCATAGGGAGAAACGGAATCAAGGAGAATATGATCATTAGAATGAATAAAATCAAGAATCTCAAATAGATGTATAAAAATGGGAACGAAAGGAATCACAGATCTCAAGATATGTACATCCTAAGGTCACTTAAGCGGAGTATCATATCGTAAGTATGCCGCGGAACATACGCAGGGTATGTCACTCTACTTGAGTTACCTACTCCATCAATCAGGGTCAACCTATGTAACGAAAGTTCGGGTCTAATACCCCCCTGTTCAAGTCTAAGTTCCGTAAGGTCAAGCCTAGATTGCGAAATAGATTACGCCCCAGACCCCACATAGTCAAACCTAGACCCGAACCAAAGTTAAACCTAGCGTTCTGATACCAACTTTGCCACGACCCGAAATTTAGTTCGTGACCGGCACATAAATTACGCAATGTCTAAAGGCGTAACGTAACTTAAGTAAGCCGAAGCCCAGAAAATCTAAATCTTTTTAAAGAAAATAAAAGAGGTGAAGTTTTGAAATAAAGGTATGATAAAATCAAACGTTTTCTTAAATACATAAATAATGGAACAAGAAAATGCAAGTGGATTACACTAGTTGAAAAACATGTTTCGTCTTTTAAAAATTTGGGCAGCACCTCCCTGTATATTTTGATCCAAAGTCACATATACATAAAAACAATAAAGGCATCCCCAAGCGGGAGCTAGCTCTTCGCCAATCGGCAGAATCACAACCACGCAAGATAGAAATATATGTATACGACGCCCAACGGCGAAGATCAACACAAAAGGATAATGTAAATAAAGCAAGACATCAAATTCCCCAAGCGAACATATAACCCATCGCTCTAAGTCTCACAACAACAAGCCTGTCTAAGTCTTACTAATTATACAAATACTAGTTTCTGATTGATGGAGTTAACTAGATACAACAGGAATAACAATACAAGATTGGGCACGATACAATATGTCCCACCTACCAAAGCAAATCACCCGAAGCAAGCTGTGTGCCAGCGATACCGCTACTGATCCATACGGTCAACCAGCAAGAACTATGGCACAACGGCGAGAGTTGCCAACTCATAAGTAGAAAATATCAGCAGGTAGAAATCGAATAAAACAACGATTCCTAGGTCAACTATATCATAAAGGTAATACTATGATATCTAGGGTGACCGTATATGCATATCATCCAACAATATAATCAATGCCTGTATGCAAGTGGATATCATCCAACAATATAATCAATGCATGTATGCATATAGATATCATCCACTCGAAACATCAAGAAAGCATATGCATGTAAATATGAGGATATCAACTAACGTGTGTCCATCAATGAAACAACAAAATCATGGAATCTGAGTGTCCAACATCGACACTTGAAACATCATGAAACCCGTGTCCAACATCAACACGTAAATCCACATATCTCGGGCTTCGTCAGTCCGGATCGGCCCATCTCATCTCACGACTCCGGTCGGTATCCTCCGGATAACCGTCGGGTCCAACCAATCACCGGTAGGTAGTGCTCCCTCTGCCAGGCTTATTCTCTACACCACAAAAATTATTTCTTGCCCCGGGATACCATACGTGGTCCACCATGTACCCGCAGACGGTATCTACCGCACCTCGAATCGGGTTTCACATACCAATCTCAGAACTGAGAAAACACATGATGGACATCTCGAAATATCATATCAAGAGAAACCGGATTTTTTAAACAATACATAATTTCCTTTGAAATATGACCACGGTTTCCAAATCCAGAATCTCATGAAAACGGCATCTCAATGTGTATAATCATAAAGCATGATGTATGCAAACATAGAACAGAAATGTGAGCATATCAGTATATCATGCAACATAGAATAGTGATGTGAGCATAGCAATATATCATGCCAACGAGTCATGTGACAGTACTGAACAATTAAGAGTAATATCATGATGTGGCAATTCTACTGTGTAAGTGACATAGCAATTTTTGATGATGAAAGTGTGTGAGCCGGCAATCTGTGTAAGTGTAACATACGCATCATCGATAATGGTGTAGGTGTACTAACACAGGTATATATAATGAAATGAGAATATCATGAACGTAGCGGAAAGTAAGTCGTAAGCGCAATGCTATAAGGTACACGTATCTAATCTAACGTATCCGAGTCGGTGAATCTATCAATCGGCATCCAGCCTCATAATATCACGTACGGTATAATCCATCTCACGGCATTCTCTAATCAAGGGTATGGATCAATCATCCGGTAAAACATCGTGTGCGGGAAACCATCGTGCAGCGACAATAAACAGAATAGGGATTCTATCGACCTATACAACAATGTGGGTACGGATCTAACGTCTCGTACGGCATATCACTCATTATTCATATAATTATATATATATATATATATATATATATATATATATAAACCTATATCTCAGGTCACATCCGTATCAATCTCATATCATGGGACCGACAAAGGTATCAATTATCTCATGTCGCTTCGCATCCGCATAATGGCATATCAAACCAAGTCATCATATTTCACCGTATACTCTTTTCATCACAGCAATATCTCACATCAAGTCATCTTATTAATCTCATATCGTATTTATCAACCTCATAACATGCCACTATAATCTCATACTTATTCTCTTGCAACTACATATATATATGTCGTGATTCACATTCACGTTTCATAACCTTATATATCAATTCGAGACATCCTTTCTATCATATCGTTTCACACTAAAACCATTAACTATAACCTTAAGTCGTGGCATACCTTGTCTCCAAATTATAAATCACATATCAATGGTTGCGGGGGTGCTATACGCCATCCACCCGACTTTCCACGTAGATATAAATCTACTCACCTGTGAAACTCCTTGTTCAGCCGTAGTCGATGTGCTTCGTCGTCTCGGAATCCACTTGAAGGTACCTACAATCAATACACAATCGAAATGCTATTAAAATCAATGTCCGGAAAACCGGTACGGCACACGGTGCGTTCATAGGCTAGAACCTATAGCCTCTGCATGCAAAAACAACCAAACAACCCTCGTCGGTTATATACAAACGTCCAACGACCAAATCCAAATTCAAATATCAAAACCAAGTTTCAAATACCGGAAAACATAATACGGCAACTGAAGGAATCACTCCCAGATTCTTGCTCAGGTAATCTAGGACAAAACAAAAAAATACAGTAGCTATGATATAAGGTATGTGAGCTACAGGAAAAACCCCAACACTAATGCCCAAATTTTTGCCGGCCTAACTGCTACAGTAACCGCCCCCGCCGGCCCCGTCATAGAATTTGGGTCTCGTCTTCTCATGGTGGTCTCCTATTGGTCTAACTAGGTTAATGTATATGTTTGATTTTTTTATAAAGGTCCCGGGTTTCTCCAGATTCACTGTAGACCTCCAAAAATATCACAAAACCGACACGGAAAGTTTCAAAGTTCGTATTTTGGTGCTAATCTCGGGTCTTGGCCAGTAAAACACCACTAAAGGTTAAGTAAACACCCACTACACATCACCACAACACAACTCATACCCTAAACCTCATCTAGGAAATTTCTAAGATCACAATCCACACTTCTTTAACTCTAAACTACACCTAGGATATACTAAACATAATTACTTAACTAAAGATAGGAAATATACCTCATTTGGCAACTCAAGAATTTTCTTGAGTTGCTCAAAGTCATCAAAATCCAATTTTGAAAGGTCCAATGGGTTTGTAAAGAGGTTGTGATCATTTTTAGTGAAGGGGTATAGGGTTTTGGTGAAGACTTTGTGATGAACCATGAGGGTAGAAGTGATGGAGGAAGAGTTGAAGGAGGAGATGAAGAAACAATGGAGGAAGAATGAAGGGCAGCCCTCTCTCTCTCTCTCTCTCTCTTATCCTCATTCTCTTTCTTACCCTCGCTCACTCTCTTATACTCACCCTCTAAATTATCTTCTTTTGTCTTTTAGCTTCTCTCTTCTTTTCTCACAATAAACACATAATAACACTGAACAAACACAAAGGAAACAACATGTAACAAAATGCAACATGTCATGGTGCACTAGCCATGATTAATTAAAAAGACGGATTTGGCCTAATTGCGATTAGTAGTGCACTGATCAATTTTTTTATTTAACTGCATATAATTTATTATAAAAATGTCAAATCCGATATATATATTTTTAAATGAATAAATCATTTTAATCTCCAATTATTTCACAAATATTGGTATATATTTATACCATTTTACGAAAACCCCAAATTCGCAAATCGGGTAGTTTTCGCGAAATATATTATTTTAATATTAAATTCCAAAAATAATATTTTATATTTTCTGAAATGTTACAATGTGATTCTGTAGATTTTTCACCGTTGATTTAGTGGGTTAAAAATTAACTGTTTACCGACAACATAACTTTTTATTTTGCTAAATCAACGGTGAAAAAGTTGTGGAATCACATGAAATTTGGTGTACCCACATTTTAGATGATAACAATGAAGATGATGGATGCTGATCGTCGAAAAAAATGAGCGAGGATGTAATTTTTCGACGCCATAGGAGAAAATTCCCTCCTATGCCCTCTTTCCTCCATTATTCTCATACATATACATATGTATATACATATACATATGTATATACCCACATATCATACCAAGTGTGTGTGTGTGTGTGACAACATATATACCAAAGGCTCAACGCTAAGAGAATAAGAACTAAAGGTAATCCTTCTTACGTGTATGCCTACTATAGCCTAAATCTTCTAGAACCCTATTAACTAAGTATACCCATCTAATATCTACCTATATAGCTATATACCTAATATCCTAATACTACGGTTGTGGGGGTATTATACGCCATCCATCCGACTTCGCTCGTAGATATACATCTACTCACCTACTATCCTCGCTCTAACCGAAGTTGATGAACGCCTTACTCTCCTTCATCGTCCCGGAAGTCCACGCGAAGGTACCTATAATTCAAGGAATATCGTATCGTAAATAAGAATCAAATTTGAAAATCGATACGGCACGCGAAGTGCACATAGGTTAGAACCTACGGTCCACGCATGCAAGAATAACCAGACAACTCTCGACATTGACGTACAAACGTCAAACGACCGAGTCAACACTCAAATACAAAAACTCAAGTTAATAAAAGTCGCAAAAAGAAATCAGCAACTTGGAAAAACTCTCCCAGATTTTTCCCTAGATGAAATTAGGACATTTTGTATATTGGATAGACCTTTATATCAGATAATAGAGCTATGGACCAAACCTGTGACCCACTCATCTAGGTCAGGCCGCAATTTGCAGCCAGGAAGGTTATTTTGGAGGCTAGAGAAGGGAGATAGGGGCTTGGGTTTCTAAGGTATGTTCTTAATTTCCTGCACATCTCTCTGTGTTCGCTAAATATTTTTCAGAGTCCCCGGGTCATAGCAGATCCTATTTGATCATCACATTTCCATAAAAACCCGATATCGGAAAATTCCAAGTTCATGTTTGGTCCAGAATTCTATCACTAAAAGGTTTGTAGTTACTAACTAAGCCTCAATTACACCTCCACAACTCAAAACATCCAATAAATCTCACCCTAGAATTTTTCAAGATCATGAACCTACACTTGTTTAACTCTAATTTACTATAGGAGATTACGAAAAAATAAAACTTAACTAAAAGTGAGGGATTTACCTTCCAAGAGCAACTCAAGAAAATTCTAGGATGGCCAAAGTGCTCAAAGTCCCAACTTGATCCCACCATGATGTTTGTAGTAAGGTTTGGAATGATTTTTGTGAAGGTTGTATGGGGTTTTGTTGAATGATTGAGAAGGTTGTATGGTGGTAGTGAGGTCGTGGAGAAGTGTAATATTTCAGAAATATAAAATATTATTTTTGGAATTTAAGTAATAAAATAATATATTTCACGAAAACTATTCGATTTGCGAATAGGGGTTTTTCGTAAAATGGTATAATTATATACCAATATTTGGAAAATAATTGGAGATTAATATGGTTTGCTTATTTAAAAGATATTTATTGGATTTGGCCATTTTATAAATAATTATGCAATTATTTATATGCAAATTTAAGTTAAACTTGATTAGGCACTACTAATCACGATTAAGCCAAATCATCTTTTTAAGTAACCATGGCTAATGCACCATGGCATGTTACCTTTTGTTGCATGTTGTTTCATTTGCATTTGTTGATATTTGGTTTTGGATGAGAGAGATAAAAGGAAAGGAAAAGAAAAGGAGAAGATAATTGATGAGAGAGAGGGGGGACAAACTATGACATATAGCATGGGCATGAGAGGGAGAGGGAGAGAGAGAGGGGTATGGCTCCTACACTTACCTTTTCTTCATCTCATTCATCACTTCATTTCTTCAAGTCCTCCATCATCTCCTTCTCATCCTCCTTCACCCTCCTCTACCTCCTCAAAAAACACCTCAAACCTCATCAAAATATCACAACACCTTCATTAAAAAGGATCACCACCTCATCCTTCACCCCATGGCAAGCTCAAGTTTTGATTTTGAAGACTTCAACCATCTAGGGTTTTTCTTGAGTTGCTTCCAAGAGGTATAGCTTCCACTTTACATCTTGTAAATTAGTTTCTTTACTTCCTATGCGTGTTTAGAGATCGTTTATGCATGTTTAGTAATCTTAGAAATTTCTAGGTTGATATTAGTGGATGAATGGACTTTTAAAGTGGTAATTGAGATGTTGTGAGTGTTTACAAGACCTTAGTGATGATAATTCTGGCTAAGACCAGAGACTAGAACCCAATACACGAACTTAGAATTTTTCCGATGTCTGTTTTCATTGATTATTGATGCTCAAATGGAATCTGGAGCAACTTGGGGTCCTTATAAGAAAAACAAACAACTACATTGACCTAGTTAAACCACTAGGAGAGCACCATAGAAGAATGAGACCCAAACTCCAAAATAGACCCGCCGACACCGGTTACTGTAGCACTTCCTGCCGGCCAAATTGTTGAATTTTGTGTTGGGGTTTGGCCTGTAGCTCACACTCCTTATAATTTAGCCACTGTATTGTTTATTTTGTCCTTGTCTGTCTATGCCAAAATCTGGGAGCATTTTGAGTTGGTTTTGACGATATTTTCCGATATTTGAATCTTGGATTTTTGGATTTCTTGATGTGATTTGGTCGTTCAACATTCGCACGTTGACGTCAGATAATATTTTGTTGTTTTAGCGTGTGTTGACTATAGGTTCTAACCTAGGTGCGCTTTGCGTGTCATATCGGTTTTGGATATGGATTTCTATGCAATTCGATTCGGGTTTCTTATTGGATTTTTGTTTACGATACGACGTGCTTGAACTGTGGATACCTTCGCGTGGACTTCGGGACGACAAGGGAGAGAAAGGCGTCATCGACTTCGGCAAAGCAAGGATCGTAGGTGAGTAGATGTATATCTACGGGGGAAGTCGGGTGGATGGCGTATAGCACCCCCGCAACCATAGATTAGGGTACTTATATATATACCTATATATATATATATATATATATATATTTCAAGGCAAGTTTTGGATACTTAGCACGTAGAGTCCTAGGAGACTACAGGTAGATTAAGAATACGCGTAAGAAGGTATACCCTTAGTCTTATTTCCGTAGTCGTAAGTCGTTATTTAATTTTGTTGCACGCACACACACACACTTGGTATGATATGGATGTGTGTGTGTGTGTAAGTATGTGTATGTTCATATATGTATATATATACACACATGCATGTAAGATGAGGATATGATATGTTATATGGATATGAGTCGATACGATCGAACGGGATGTCAAGAAATTATGATATATCATTGAGTTGAGACATCGTTTGTGATGTGATATATTAAAGGATTGTTTGGTGATATACACATAACATGCGATAACATGTGATTTGGTAATATAATAGAATGTACGTGACCTTAGATCCGTACCGTTGTTTATGATATCGTACGACGGATGATACCGTACGAAATATGAGATATATGATATTGTCTTGTACCCTCGATTTTGAGGATGCCGTACGACGGACTATACCATACGAGATATATATATATATATATATATATGATGATTGATCCGCACTCTTGACTCGAGGATGCCGTATGATGAATTATACCGTACGTGATGCTATGAGGCTGGATCGCCGACAACTAGATATATCGACTCGGAAATGCGTTCATTTTCTATTTACTTTTTGACTCGTATATCAATACATATCTTATCTTGTTGCGTTTACTATTTACCTTTCTGCTACGTTCATATTACTCTCTTTGCATTTTATATATATACATGTGCTTTCATTAGTTATTATGATCTCGCCTGCTAAGACACATGCACCATTACCGATGATGCGCATGTTACACTTACACAAATCTGCCAGCTCACACACATTCATCATCGGTAATTGCTATGCCACTTACACAGTAGAACTGCTATATCATGATATTATTCTTAACTATAAAGTACATTCATTGTTCAATATTATCACATGACATGCTTGCATGATATACTTGACATGCTCACATTACTGTTCTATATTTGCATATATTGTACTTTATGGTTACATTCATGTGATCTCTGGATTTGAGAACCGTGGTTATATTTCACACGAAATTATTTATTGTTTTAAAAATGCGATTTCTCGTGATATGATATTTCGTGTCCACCATGAGTTTTCTCGGTTCTGAGTTTTGAGCATACCCGATTCGAGGAGTTGGCTGAGCCATCTGTGGGTACATGGTGGACCCGGTAAGGTACCCCGGGGCAAGAAGATCGTAGAGTAGACGATGAGCCTGGCTAGGGATGTGCTACCTACCGGTGATAGTTTAGACTCGGCAGTTATCCGGAGGATACCGGCCGGAGTCGTGAGATGGATATGAGGGCCGATCTGAGGATGCGATGCCTGAGATATGAGGATTTACGTGTCAATGCTGGACACGGGTTTCATGATGTTTCGAGTGTCGATGTTGGACACTCAGGTTCCATGATGTTTATGTGTCGTTGATGGACACACGTTGATTGATTATCATACATACAGGCATATGATGCAGATGATTGGTTTTTACATGTTGTCATTGGCATTGATTTTATTGTTGATATGCATGCATACATGGCCACCCTAGATACCATAGTATTACCTTCATGTTACAGTAGGACCTAGAGATCGTTGTTTATTCGATTTATACCTGCTGATATTTTCTACTCACAGTTGGAAACTCACCCCCGTTGTGCAACAGTTTCTTGCAGGTTTGACCGCATAGGTTTTCGTAGCGGCTTTGCTTGCACACTGCTTTTCTTACGGGTGACTGCTTTGGTAGGTAGGGTTCACTTGTATCGTGACCACAATTGTACTTGTACATTTATTTCAGTTGTATCTAGTTAAAGGCTCCATCAACCAGACCTTGTATATTCGTAGTCTTAGAACCTTTATTGTATATTCTTTCAAACATAGAGTTACGACCATGTATTTATTCTTTTTTCTGGTTTCTTTGTTTTATTTCTGTGTTTTTATCCTCGCCTTCGGCGTTGTATATATACTGCTTTATTGCGTGGTTGTGATTCTGCCAATTAGCGAAGAGCTAGCTCCCACTTGGAGATGACTTTTATTTGTATGTATGTGGTTTTAGATCAAAATATACAAGGGAGGTGCTGCCCAAATTCTTAATGGATGAAAAATATTTTCAATTAGTATATAATTCACTTGCATTTTCATATATCATTATGTATTCATTTAAAGAAAACTTGATTTCATTATACCTTTATTTCAAAACTTCACCTCCACTATTTTTCCTTAAAAAGGTTTAGATTTCTGAGCTTTTGGCTTACTTGAATTAGGTGGGGTCCTATAGACTTCACATGATACAAGCGTCAGTCACGTGCCTTTTTTCAGGTCGTGATAAGGAGGATGAAGGAGAAGGAGATGATGAAATGAAGAAGAGAATGAGGAGGTGAAGAAAATACATAGAATGAAGGCTCATGGTGCAAAAACCTTCCCTCACACACACACACTCTCTCTCTCACCCATGACACTTGTCACCTCAAGTCTTGTAAAGTTCTTTGGCACGACCATAAGGTTTCACAAGGCATCAAACATGCTGCATTATAAAATTTCTAGTGTGCCAAACAACCTAACCTAGGATCCAGCTAGAGTTTTAGGAACTAACTAGAATGTAAACAACTTTACATAGAAAGTGAACAAGGAATACAACCTTTGTAGACCGGTCCTTCACTTCAATAGCTCCATGTGGAAGTCCCTTCGCTCCAAGTAGTGATCTCCCGGACTCAAGATGGGCTTCAAAAAGCGAAATGAACGAGCATGCTTGAAGTCTTCGAGGCCGAAGATGATCTACGTCTAGGAGACTCTAACCCAAGCTATCTCTTCACTAATGAGGGATTAGTGAAGAAAACACCCTAAACTAAATTGCTAGTCTAGTAGAGGATGATGAAGTAGGAATTGGGCTCACTTTAGATTAATTTTTCTCACTTGGTTTCTTCATCTCTCCAAACCCTAGAAAGCTTTTGGAGATGAGGGAGAAGATGAAGTGAAGAATGAATGGTGAATGACTATCAATGTGAGAATAGCAACCATGGTGAGATAATATCTCATATTAACTCTTGTAGAGACTAAACTATAGTTTAAGATAATGGTTTGGTTAATAAATATCTCAAGTGAGACAAAATTAGTGGACTAGGTCAAGAATGCATTAAGCTTCTCCAAGCTTCCAAGCATGACAATTTCCAACTAATTTTAAATTGCTTAAAATAAATAATAATCCTAATATTATCTTAAGTATAGTGTAAGTCTCATACACCCATGTTGCATATATAAACAAGCATGACACAATAACATATATCACATATATATTAAATGTGTCACAAGTGAGAAAAAGAAATATTTAAATGAGCTAATATTAGTTAATGTATGTTAATATATCAAATATATATATTTATACATAAAATTATCAAATCAACACTTGATTTAATAATCCGGCTATATCATATATATCAACTTATCGAATCAACACTTGATTCGATAACCCGGCTATATCACATGTAACCAAACGATATCACATATCGTGAGATTAGGATATGGCATCATATACATGTATTAATCTCAGTCCCGCACATATCACATATGTGCTCCTACTTCGTTTCGCTTGAGCCAGGAAACCTCTGTGTAGGACTCTAAAGACTCGTCAATACGCCGGCAGTAGGTAGTGATCATATCAGTCACCCACAAGATGCAAGCGGTCTGCTAAACGTAATGGCCACCTGGGAATTGAGCGATCAGAAGATCAACAAGCAGGCCTGCTCATACTCCTGCGAATCCAATCAGTAACACTACCGTACAGTCTGGTCTCTTCATCTGATATGTCACATATCACAGCCTGGGGCTGGTAAAACGTCAGACCCCAATAGCCTAATAAGTCATGCCAATGCAAGGTCCATAACGGTTTGAGAAAACTACTGATAACACTTACCAGTAGATCTCAACAACCCTGGCCAGAGATTTCCTATTATGGCCAATCGAGCATAGCGCAGCATCAACCACCAATACCGGGAGAGACGAAATCCCCTCACATCGCTCATAGTCCCCATGTGACTCGGGATTGTGCCAAAAAACCACCTGTTTGCACGACTCAGTAGAGCCGTGGTAGGATGGAAATCAAAACACAGTGGGAGAAACACATGACTCTATGACGATCTCGGGTCGACAGACTAACTTGTACCAGTGTCACCAGAGAACTGCTATCTGACGTGAGGTATAATACCATCTAGGAGTTATCGGCGAGTCTTATTCAGTGTACCCAGTCTCCATTGAGCACCCGCATACCTTCTCTGATGTCAAACACCAATGGATGTGGGATCATCCATCGCCCATCATATGGGTCAAGAAACGTATACGCTAGTCTACTCTGGAATATCGATGCCCCATCTCGATACTCCCACGACTAGGAACAATTGAAGAATGTACTCACAGACTACCCAGAACCCACTAGTATGATCTCTATCATAATCTTGAAAGTCAAGTACATATCCTAAGGGTTTTATCAACATGTAATAGAGAGACAGTAAGTGTACATGTTAAGATAAAGAGCAACCATATAGCATACTATCATGTCGAGCAAGAAAGTCCTCCCTATGTATGTCCAAGCATCCACTATAATATACATCATATGTACAATAATGGCCTCTAGGGCATACATATAACTAACAATCTCCCACTTGCACTAGGGCCATTTGTTGTAGTATCTCATACCCAACGTCCCATAAAAGTCTCTCTTGGGAAAGGCCTTTCGTGAGTGGAGCCACCGTGTTATCCTTCGTGTCAACTCTCATAACCTGGATCCCGTGAAGATCAACCATCTCCCTGATCAGGTGATACTGCCTCAGAATATGTCTGGGTCGCTGATGGGACCGGCGTTCCTAGGCCAAAGCCACAACTCCATTGTTGTCATAATAACAGTTATTGGACGCTCGATGGTAGGAACCATGTTCATCTCATGAACAAGAAATATCCAGACAGACACTTTGATAGCATCGTTGGTAGCGATGTATTCAGCCTTTATCGTCTAGTTTGCCACGGTATATAGCTTGGAACTCTTTCAACATACCGAACCTCCACTGAGGGTAGAAACAAAGCCCGAGACTGACTTTCAATCGACCTTATCACTCTGGGACCGGGAATTGGTAAAGGACTCCCACTAGAGTTCACCGTTACTAAACACCAAGAACATTTCTTTAGTGCTTCTCAAGTACTTAAGAATGTCCTACACAGCTATCCAGTGATTTTCCCAAGATCCGATTGATTCCTAATCACTACACCTAGTGAGTTAGCTACATCTGGTCTGGTACATAACATCGCACACATGATAGAGCCTACTGCCGAAGTATAGGGCATCCCTTGTACGCGAGCTCTCTCCAAATCAATCTTGGAAGACATCTTTTTTGGAGAGAGTGATTCCTGAGTAAGTGGGCGAACTACCACGCTTAGAATCTTCCATACTAAACCCCTTTAGTATGGTGTTAATGTACCTGGATTTGGGACACTCCCAACATCCACTTAGATCTATCACCATAGATCATAATGCACGAGATGTAGTAGGTATCTTCCAGATCTTCCATGGAGAATCCTGGTGATAAGAGGAGCCTGACCGAGTGTAGCATAGGAAACCATTTCCTATCAAGAGTATGTCATCTACGTACAATACATGGAAGACAACCTTACTCTCTACAACCTTCTTATATATACAAGGTTCATCTAACTTTTTGATGAAGTCAAACACTTTGACTGCCACATCAAAATAGATGTTCCAGCTCCGCGATGCATGCTTTAATCCTGATGGACTTAAGCATAGCCACTGGAGAAAAGATTTCATCATAAACCACACCTGGTTATTGACGATAGCCTTTTACTACAAGTCTAACTTTGAAAGTCTCAACTTTTCCATCTACACTAAGAATCTTCTTAAGATCCATTTGCTCCCAATGGGTTTTACCCCTTCAGGTGCAACATTCAACGTTATACTTTGTTGGTGTACATGGATTCCATCTCTGATTGCATAGAATCCAGCCATTTCACAAAGTCCCCACTCGTGATGGCCTGCCTGAACCTAGTTGGGTCATCATCTACCATGATGCAATTCTCGCTCCCACCGTCACCGAGGAAATCGTAGTATCTCTTAGGTGGATGAGGAACCCTACCAGATTCGCGGAGAGGCTGAGGTTCGTTGGAGACTATTGAATCCTTTAGTTTCATAAAATCATCAGCCGTTAGTTTGTCCAGCTGGAACTTCTTCCAGTTCTACTTCATGACCACTAATTTCTTCCATAAGAAATTCCTTTTCTAAAAAGATGGCATGCTGAAAAACAAAAACACCTTTTGCTCCTCAGGGTGGTAGAAGATATTCCTTCGCAAATGTTTGGGATATCCAACAAACTTAAAGAACTGACCTTGCCTCGAGCTTGTCCGGATTTTTTCTTTCAATATAGGCCGAACAACCCCATATCTTAACTTGTTTAAGACATGGTCTCTTCCCATACCATATTGCATATGAAGTGGTAGGCACTGATTTTGACGGAACCCTATTCAATAGGTATGCAGCTTCTCAAGTGCATAACTCCAAAAGGAAACTGGCAACTCAGCAATACTCATCCTAGAGTGCACCATATCTAATAGGGTGTGATACCTCCGTCCCGATACACCGTTATGCTGTAGTGTACTCGAAGGAGTAAGCTGAGAGAGAATCACATTCTCTTTTAAATAATCCAGGAACTCCATGCCCATGTATTCATCCCCTCGATCACATCAAAGGATTTTAATACTTTTACCCATTTGGTTCTCTATTTCAAGCTTATATTCCTTGAATTTCTCAAAAGGTTGAGACTCGTGTTTCAATAGGAACACATGTCCGAATCTTGAGAGATCGTCGATGAATGTAATGAAGTACAAAGAACCAACCCTGGTATTTGTAGACATAGGACCGTATACATCATCATGTATCTGTCCCAAGAGTTCGGTAACTCTTTATCTGTTTCCACTAAACGGAGTTTTGGTCATTGTACCTTTGAGACAAGACTGGCAAGTATCATAAGATGAAAATTCGAACAGATTCAAATATTCATCCTTATGTAACTTAGCTAGTCGTGTCGCATTGATATGACCTAGTCTACAATGCCATAAGAAGGATTCGTTCATTTCTGAACTACTCCTCTTGTGTGTGTTCTATATATTTTGAACTGTGGTTTGATTTACAACATATATGCTATTTCATAACGTGCCTGATCCAATCAACTCTTGATTAAGGAAAATGTTCACAACATTATCCTGCAATACAGAATTATATCCTTCTTTAACTTAATAAAGAAACTGATGTAATGTTGTATATCAGGTTCGGTATCTAATAACATTTGTTCAGAATCAATGTATTTACCATTTGGTAATACAAGATGATATATGCCAACTGACTTGGCTGCAACAATTGCACCATTCTCTAACACTTAGATACATATCACCCAATCCCAATTCTCTACCTTTATGTAGCCTATGTAACATATTACATATGTAGGATCCTGATCCGGTATCTCATACCTAGGACGTAGAGCATACTGAGAAACGGCTCTTGGTAATAAACACACCCGAAGAATATGCATCAACATGCTTATTCCTCAATTGGGTTGCATGGAAATACGGATGATCCCCTATTTCCTGCTCAGACTTATAACAATTATAAGAAAGAACGGAACCAACGTTCCCCAGCTGAGTATAATAAGCAGGTTCGGTCAATGCATCCATGTTATTATCTTGATTATGGCATGACATGGTCGCTACCAGGAGAGAGAGAGACAGAGAAGAAAAACACTATGCGTGCGCTCTTTTGCAAGATTAGATTGGTTATAATTTTATCTAATCAGGATGGCTCCCACTATTTTTATCAAGTCTTCCTTCAAACCCTAAAAGGAAAGACTAGACGGGATTGATTACAACCTACAAGTTCGCTAACCGTTCAACCAGGCCAGTGTCGGTACTTTGAGAGAGGTTCCCCATGCTTTCGCACGGACCTAATTAAAGTAAACATCATTTTCCCAGAAGCATAACCTCGTTGACACCTTTCTAGACACCTAATAGACTAGCTAATTGTAAAGTATAAAACTCTCCCAGGAGTAACACTTACTCACGGTGAGTATCGGCATCCAACCATCACATAGAAGGTATGCAATCTCATTGCAAATTTCAACACTTGAAATTCCCGATAATGGTTTTTACCCCTGGTACTTATGACATTGGCTATGGTCAACATATCATAAGTCCTCGTCAAGTTCTACCCGTCATTTCATGATTAATTAGACCCACCTATATGACCCTTGGCTATAGTCAAAATAATCACATGAATGTCCTAACTAATCGCATCATATGCTGTATAGGAAGACAGCACTTAGCTACTGTACACTACGTCTTGACTATGGTCAACATACGCAGCACGAATACTAAGTACTCTACTTCCTAAAATGACGGAAGGTTGCGGATGGTTTTTAAGAAAACCATTTAACGGTTTGAACTTGATATCATTGTAGAATCGAATGGTTTTAAAAGGAGTGGCTTAAGCTCCGCATTTTGAAACTTGCTTTTTCATAAAAAGATCGAGTGAGTTTCAAATTCGATTCTGCAACATCTTTTAGGTTTATTTTCTATCATTAATCTCATTAATGAATTCCCATCAATTTATGCTTCCTAAGCATCATTAGAAGAAACGAAAACAACAATATTTATTATATATCATATATATAATATAAGCATTCGTCTCGGAACATCAAGTGAACACATCACAGAATATCAGCAGCAGAAGATAACATATAAAATATTGGATATAGTAGGATTTCCGTATTTTAAATTAAGCCAGTAAAAAAACACGGATTCCACAGTCATGATGAATATCCAAACCCACATCCCTAGACCCCTACGAGAGTGGCAAGCAACCCTACCAATTCTAGAGTTAGGAGACCCAGTCTCGACTCCTCGAGATGGTCTCCCACTGGACCCTAGAACCTGGTTACTTATGCTCCCCTCTTTGGGTCTATCCTAATGCGGAAAAGTAAATAATATACATCAATGGTGACATCATCCTCAACCCGGAAGTGTCCCAATAAAAGAATATTACATACTATTTTTTACTTGAATGAAAATGAAAAACTCTCATTTCACATTAATATAACATTTTAAAAATAATTAAATAAATAATTAAATAAATAAAATCGTTTAAGTGAATTTTATAATTTTCGGTAAAGTAAAACGTAGTTTTCATAAAACTAAACCGTAATTATTTTTCACTATAAATTTAAAAATATCTATTTTAATTATGTTATTACTAGTAAATGGTGTTTATTTAGCCACTTATAAATTTTTAGTTTTATTAAATATTTTTCTTAAATTAATTATTTTAAATATTAACATAAGCTTTATTTTTTACACTAAATTAGTGTAAATTACAAATTTGAATGGGTTAAATTTGCAAAAATGAACCATAGCATCTTAGAATCAAGTGTGTTTCATGCAAAATTTATTTTCAAAATTTTACAATGGTTCTAGACCATTTTAGGTCAAATGGAGGGAAGAAAATAAAGAATTTTTAAATAAATTCATGAAAAGACTTAATTGTGTGATATTTTTGTGAAACCTTCTACACTTTTCTTCACCTTTTCTCACTCTTCTCTCTTTTCCACACCTCATGGCCGGCCTCACCTCCATGGGCAGCCCCAAAATATTTCCCCCATCATTTTTGCAATAAAAATCATCAAAATTCATCAAAAATAAAATAAAAAATCCACAAAATCCTAATAAATTCCTACCCTCTATTCTTTGCTCATCTTTACATGGATTTTGGAGATCGAAAGAATTCATTTTGGAGGCATATTTTCATGTTTGGATTTCATGTTGTGGAGGTATAAATCTTCTTCTTTTGATTTATTGTTATTAGATATTTCATTTAAGCATAATTAGATTTAATAAATTAATTCTATTTACAAGTTTTTAAAATTCAAGTTAGGGTTTGTAAAATCAAGTTAAGGTTTTATTAATTAATTAGGGTTATAATAACTAGTTTAACACTTTTAGAAATGGAAAATTATGCATGGTTGATATATTGTAATTTGTTCATTCAAATTGTTTAAATTAAGTAAATTTGCAAACTAGATTTATGTATATTATATTTATTGGTGAGATAAAATTTTAATTAATGTTTATAACACTAGAGTGTGGTTTTAAAGAGGATATTAACTTGTTGGTGGAATGAAAAACTCAATTTGGTTACTAGTTTTTATTGATAATTGATAAATTGTGAGAAAAATGCTATTTTGCTAACTAGATTTTAGAAATTCTTAAATAAATGAAATTTAAAATATAAATTATGGTTTCATTATATCATTATCATCATGAATTGTAGTTTAATGCATCAATTCATGCAAAATCCAGTTTAGATGTGATATTGTGAAATTTTGCTTAAAAGTATCGAAATCGGGCAAGTTTGCAAACTAGAATTTTCAAACTAATATAAATTAGGGTGTTAAAAAAATGGTGATGGTTTCTATAATCTAGTTAGGTTAATTAATGAGAATTATGACCATTAATTTCAATT
Source organism: Agapanthus africanus (assembly GCA_030015575.1). Taxonomy (NCBI): domain Eukaryota; kingdom Viridiplantae; phylum Streptophyta; class Magnoliopsida; order Asparagales; family Amaryllidaceae; genus Agapanthus; species Agapanthus africanus. The sequence continues at coordinate 27,206,310 of JASDDO010000029.1, read as the reverse complement.
AAACAGTAAGCTTTGAAGTAAAACGGTAAATTGGCGTTTTCGGGTTTTTTCGAAATCGGACGATTTGATCGATTTTTAGGGTTTCGATGAATTAAATCATGTTTTATATTATAAGTAATGAGTTTTAAAACTATGAGTTGTTTGTTGATACTTATCTCGATCAATCGATGTTTGTACACCGATATCGAGCGATATTTGGTTCTTTTGCATGAGCGGGACATAGGTTTTAACCTATGCGCGTTTCGTGCGTCGTTTTGATGTTGTTCGTGATTCAGTTTACGATATTATATGTGTTTGCGTATAGGTACCCCTCACGTGGACTGCAGGCGAAGAAGAAGAGGATGGCGACACCGTCTTCCGCAGACAAGGACCAGGTGAGTAGATGTATATCTACGGGGGGAAGTCGGGTGGATGGCGTTTAGCACCCCCGCAAGCGTAGAATAGGAATAAGTACTTATTGTCATTAGGAAGCCAGACGTGACCTTAGAATTTTGGTGAGTAGGACCCTAGTAGTGACCTTAGGTTGGACTGGATTAATGTAGAAAGACCTTACCCGAGGATGAATATCTTGGAGGAGATTCGTAGGTTTCAGGTAGATACACACACACGCACACACTGAGACTCGGCGTGGTGTATACGTGTATGTGTGTGTATATATATATATATATATATATATATATATAAGACTAGGTGTAGGTATATATATATATACACAATATGTATATATGATACAAGGATGTGATATGATACACGGGGATGAAACAATATAACGGGGCTGATGCCGTGATTCCTGGCTATACAGTCGTGTTATGATGTTAGCGGATCATTAGAAAATGCGATAATGGATTTGTATACTATACTTGAACAATAATAAAGGGTGGTGATGATATTGAAGTATATGGGACTCTAAAATAGAACCCGGACTGTAACCTGTGCCTGAAATTCTGGTATGACATCATATAGGTGTGACTTGATTACGACATCATATAGGTGTGACTTGATTTCGATATCATATATGTATGACTTGATTACGATATCATATAGGTGTGACTTGATCACGATATGATCTAAGTGTGACTTAATCACAATATGATACTTATGACATGATATTTCTGAGGATAAATTAACGATGTATATTAATGCTGACAATGATATATGATTGATGTATGTGATTACAGTATAGCACCTTGATCTTGACATGTGTTGATGATGATATTATACGAATGATGAGACACGTAGTTGATACTTGACCCGTACCCCGATATTGGGATGCCGTACGATGGATTTTACCGTACGAGGCATAGATATGATGATTGATCCGCACTCTTGATTCGAGGAAGCCGTACTACGTACGTGACGCTATTGAGGTTGGATCGCCGACTATTAGAGATATGGATTCAGACCTTAGGTGGACTCTTAGTTCTTATTGACTAGTTTCTTAGGTTTAGTTCCTTAGGAGGTTAGATGGACACTAGTTTAGGCTCGAGTCATATAGTTGTAGTTATACTTGTATATCACAGATGAGTGGTTATTACACATCCGTCTTTACATTCATACCGTAATCATAATGGTGCATGTTCATTCATATGTTTCTATAATCAGAATAAAACTTTTCCTGTTACGACACCAGCACCATTACCGATGATACGCATATTCCACGCACACTTATTTGCCGGCTCACACACATCATCATCGGTAATTGCTATGTCACGTACACTTTATATTATATTATCTTTTATTGATAGAATCAGCAAACAGCTAGATCGATATAATATTGTGATTACTCTCTGGTGTTAGTATAGACATGGCATTTATTAGTTAGACATTTCATGCATTTACATTTTCATGTTATCATGCAGTATTATGGGGCATATGCCGACACTTATCATATACTTACTCATGATTTTAGGATTTTGGATTTCTATGAGATTTATGGATTTTGGGGAAAACCGCAAGAATATATAAAAACTTCTCTCTCTCTCCTCCTCTCTTTTTAAAATATAATATGCGGTTTTCTCGTGATGTATGTGTCGTCCACCATGAGATTTTCATGTTTTCTGTTGGATTTCGAGACCCGATTCGAAGAGTGGATGAACCGTCTCGGATACATGGTGGGCCCGGTAAGGTACCCCGGGGCAAGAAGATCGAATTATAGACGATGAGCCTGGTAGGGGAAGACTACCTACCGGTGATGTCTGGCGCGGCGGATATCCGGAGGATACAGACCGTTGTCGTGAGATTTGATGATATGGGCCGATCCGGACTGACGGAGCCCGAGATATTGAGACCATGAGACATTGAGATTATGAGGTATTGAGACTTGAGATTTAAATGTTTTGTGTCGATGCTTGACACGGATTTCCATGGATTTCATCGTTGATATTTCAGATTTCTATACACATTTTTCCATGATAAAAGCTAAAGATTTCTTATACAGATATATCTAGATTTCAGGATTGGTTATTTTACATTCATGGTGCATGCATACTCATTCATATGACATAGTACTATATAAGGCACTGACACAAGCACGGAGCTTTTGCACTTACACATAGCTTAATATCCTGTCTTACTTGATGACTAGTAGTATATTAGTATATTATTATGACTTAGGACAGCGTCGTGCATTCGATTTCTTTTTGCAGATATCTTCTACTCACGAGTTGGCAACTCACCCCCGTTGTGCCAAATTTTATTACAGGTTGATGTACAGGGTTCCTTGGCAGTTTGCTGGCACATCGTTTCATTCCGGGTGATTTGCACAGAAGGTTGGTTCATTTGTACCTGGACCGCCGTTGTATTTTTATTATTTCATTTGTATCAAGTAAGCTCCATCAACCAAACTTGTATTACTTGATAGTTACTGGACCAGTTATTTATTTCGACCTTAGAGTCGCGCTTGTATTATTGTGTTATCTGGTGGATTTGTGTTCTTTTAAGTTTCGAGCCTCGCCCTTTGGCGTTGTATACTATTGTGCATTGGTGTGGTTGTTTCCGCCTTTTGGCGTAGAGCTAGATCCCGTTTGGGGATGCTTTTTTTATTGTTTATATGTATTTATACTTGTTGTACCCGTTTGGGGCCAGTTTTTACAAAGGAGACTCTGCCGAAATTTTTGAGAAAATTGGATGATGCTTTTAAACTTGTTTTCTTCATATTTTCTTTTACTTCTTCTTCTTTTTATGGTTTAGATTTCTGGGCTTCGGCTTACTTAGGTTACATTGCGCCTCTAGACGCTTCGTAATCTAAGTGCCGGTCACTTTCCGTACTTTTGGGTCGTGACAAAGTTGGTATCAGAGCGCTAGGTTTAACCATGTATATGTCTAGGGTGACCCTTGGTTGATGGAGTAGACGACTTAGGTAGAGTGACGTACCGTGGGTATGATCCGCGGCATACTTACGATACGCTACTCTTCTTAAGTAGCCTTAGAATGTACATTTGTTTGCACCGCATTTCATTCGTTCCTTTGATCTATCTTCGTCGATATCGGAGGGTGGTTTCTGTTACCACGGGCGCGCGGGCAGAGGGAGCTGCGGCTCAAATGCGATAACAATTAGGGTATTGGTTATTCCTGAGGATTGAAGTATTGTTTAGCGTGCGGACGAAGGGTATTCACATGGTGTCCAGGTGAAGTTAAAGGGTTCGAACGATTATCAGAAAACCCATTTTCCCAAGTTTAAGGTATTCGGAAGAACATGCAGGTATTTCAATGGACCCTCTAGAAGAATGAAACCCTAACTCGACATAATGACCATGAGTACGCCCTTGAACCTTAGAGTTTACGGCAGTTCCGCTGTGCCATTAGTGAGGCTTGGCTTTGCCCTTCTACGGCTGGACCATCGATGCTGGGGTATGTACAGGATATTTTTAAACTGTACTTGAGTGTTGAGCTCTTGGGGAATTATGGGATTTTGATGGATCGATCGAAAAGTTTAATGTAGTCCAGATATCAGGTGAAGGGATCGACTACGTGGAAGACTTTAGATATGAGTATTGTCGTTGGTAGCGCAGTCAGCACACCTATGAAGAGACAAGTTCGAAGCAGTCGACACCAGAGGAAAGGGGGAAAGAGGCGCACATTGACGATAGTGTTTACGATTGTGATTTGGTGATTTGAATTTCATATTTCCGTTGATTGGATTTTTTTTTTTTTGGTATTTTGAGGATTTGTTCTACGATTGGTATTTCTTATATGTGCATTCATTACATTCTATTCGTGCTTCATATATCAGTTGTATTGATGTTGTTTTGTACAGACCCAGTACACTCGATTTGGTTTTATACATTTTGAGATTTTGATTTGATTTCGTGCATATGGGTTACACATGATTTTGACATATGCTTCGACCTAGTTTTTTAATGCATTTTCATACTGTGATTTCGATTTTGATATTCGGTGTATGTTTTCGTGCACTATGTGCACCTGATTGAAATTCTTGCACACATTCGGTGCACCTACCAGATGCACTAAATCGTGGTTTTGTGCAGATTAGATGCAACTGATATTAGAGTCGTGCACGCCCGTTGCACTTGACAGATATTTTTGGTGCACACCTGTTGCACTCAGTTTTGTTTTTGTGTGAATTCGTAGCATCTGTATTTGGTTTCGATTTCAGTGCGCACCGGACGCACATGATATTTTTATGATGTGATTGGGATTGATTTCAGTTTGATCAGTATGTTTTTATAATCATTACTATTGATTTGGTAACCAGGCGGGACGTGTATGTTGAATAAAATATATATATATATATATATATATATCTATTTTTTTAAAAATAAACGTCCGCTACTTATGCCATGGCACGTGCATAACACGGCGATTTTCAAAAGGGGTTTTTGCATGCTTCTTTATCCAGATGTTTGGACGATTTTACAATGATGCGCACAATATATAAGTTGTAGTTTTGATATATATTATGTTGGTTTTCGTATTGGGTTTTGGTATTTTATTTTCGCCATAACTCCGATGATTGGGTTATGCTTGACGGAGTTGATTTTAGTTATGTATTGATGATTTCGGAGCCCCAACGATTTGAGTGTTTTGGCTGAATGTTTTATTAATTGGGGGGAGTTTTAATTTAAATTCGGGGACCGAATTTCTAAAAGGGGGGAAGATTGTAACATTTTAAAAATAATTAAATAAATAAATAAAATCGTTTAAGTGAATTTTATAATTTTCGGTAAAGTAAAATGTAGTTTTCATAAATCTAAACCGTAATTATTTTTCACTATAAATTTAAAAATACCTATTTTAATTATGTTATTACTAGTAAATGGTGTTTATTTAGCCACTTATAAATTTTTAGTTTAATTAAATATTTTTCTTAAATTAATTATTTTAAATATTAACATAAGCTTTATTTTTTACACTAAATTAGTGTAAATTACAAATTTGAATGGGTTAAATTTGAAAAAATGAACCATTGTATCTTAGAATCAAGTGTGTTTCATGCAAAATTTATTTTCAAAATTTTACAATGGTTCTAGACCATTCTAGGTCAAATGGAGTAAAGAAAATAAAGAATTTTTAAATAAATTCATGAAAAGACTTAATTGTGTGATATTTTTGTGAAACCTTCTACACTTTTCTTCACCTTTTCTCACTCTCCTCTCTTTTCCTCACCTCATGGCCGGCCTCACCTCCATGGGCAGCCCCAAAATTTTTCCCCCATCATTTTTGCATTAAAAATCATCAAAATTCATCAAAAATAAAATAAAAAATCCACAAAATCCTAATAAATTCCTACCCTCTATTCTTTGCTCATCTTTACATGGATTTTGGAGATGGAAAGTATTCATTTTGGAGGCATATTTTCATGTTTGGATTTCATGTTGTGGAGGTATAAATCTTCTTCTTTTGATTTATTGTTATTAGATATTTCATTTAAGCATAATTAGATTTAATAAATTAATTCTATTTACAAGTTTTTAAAATTCAAGTTAGGGTTTGTAAAATCAAGTTAAGATTTTATTAATTAATTAGGGTTATAATAACTAGTTTAACACTTTTAGAAACGGAAAATCATGCATGGTTGATATATTGTAATTTGTTCATTCAAATTGTTTAAATTAAGTAAATTTGCAAACTAGATTTATGTATATTAAATTTATTGGTGAGATAAAATTTTAATTAATGTTTATAACACTAGAGTGTGGTTTTAAAGAGGATATTAACTTGTTGGTGGAATGAAAAACTCAATTTGGTTACTAGTTGTTATTGATAATTGATAAATTGTGAGAAAAATGCTATTTTGCTAACTAGATTTTAGAAATTCTTAAATAAATGAAATTTAAAATATAAATTATGGTTTCATTATATCATAATCATCATGAATTGTAGTTTAATGCATCAATTCATACAAAATCCAGTTTAGATGTGATGTTGTGAAATTTTGCTTAAAAGTATCGAAATCGGGCAAGTTTGCAAACTAGAATTTTCAAACTAATATAAATTAGGGTGTTAAAAATATGGTAATGGTTTCTATAATCTAGTTAGGTTAATTAATGAGTATTATGACCATTAATTTCAATTAAACAGTAAGCTTTGAAGTAAAACAGTAAATTGGCGTTTTCAGGTTTTTTCGAAATCGGACGATTTGATCGATTTTTAGGGTTTCGATGAATTAAATCATGTTTTATATTATAAGTAATGAGTTTTAAAACTATGAGTTGTTTGTTGATATTTATCTCGATCAATCGGCGTTTGTACGCTGATATCGAGCGATATTTGGTTCTTTTGCATGAGCGGGACATAGGTTTTAACCTATGCGCGTTTCGTGCGTCGTTTTGATGTTGTCCGTGATTCAGTTTACGATATTATATGTGTTTGCGTATAGGTACCCCTCATGTGGACTGCGGGCGAAGAAGAAGAGGATGGCGACACCGTCTTCGGCAGACAAGGACCAGGTGAGTAGATGTATATCTACGGGAGGAAGTCGGGTGGATGGCGTTTAGCACCCCCGCAATCGTAGAATAGGAATAAGTACTTATTGTCATTAGGAAGCCAGACGTGACCTTAGAATTTCGGTGAGTAGGACCCTAGTAGTGACCTTAGGTTGGAATGGATTAATGTAGAAAGACCTTACCCGAGGATGAATATCTTGGAGGAGATTTGTAGGTTTCAGGTAGATACACACACACGCACACACTGAGACTCGGCGTGGTTTATACGTGTATGTATATATATGTGTGTATATATATATATATATAGGACTAGGTGTAGGTATATATATATACACACAATACGTATATGTGATACAAAGATGTGATATGATACACGGGATGAAACAATATAACTGGGCTGATGCCGTGATTCCTAGCTATACAGTCGTGTTATGATGCTAGTGGATCATTAGAAAATGAGATAATGGATTTGTATACTTGAACAATAATAAAGGGTGGTGATGATATTGAAGTATATGGGACTCTAAAATAGAACCCGGACCGTAACCTGTGCCTGAAATTCTGATATGACATCATATAGGTGTGACTTGATTACGACATCATATAGGTGTGACTTGATTTCGATATCATATATGTGTGACTTGATTACGATATCATATAGGTGTGACTTGATCACGATATGATCTAAGTGTGACTTAATCACAATATGATACTTATGACATGATATTTCTGAGGATAAATTAACGATGTATATTTATACTGACAATGATATATGATTGATGTATGCGATTACAGTATAGCACCTTGATCTTGACATGTGTTGATGATGATATTATACGAATGATGAGACACGTAGGTGATACTTGACCCGTACCCCGATATTGGGATGCCGTACGATGGATTTTACCGTACGAGGCATAGATATGATGATTGATCCGCACTCTTGATTCGAGGAAGCCGTACTACGTACGTGACGCTATTGAGGCTGGATCGCCGACAATTAGAGATATGGATTCAGATCTTAGGTGGACTCTTAGTTCTTATTGACTAGTTTCTTAGGTTTAGTTCCTTAGGAGATTAGATGGACACTAGTTTAGGCTCGAGTCATATAGTTGTAGTTATACTTGTATATCACAGATGAGTGGTTATTACACATCCGTCTTTACATTCATACCGTAATCATAATGGTGCATCTTCATTCATATGTTTCTATAATCAGAATAAAACTTTGCCTGTTAGGACACCAACACCATTACCGATGATGCGCATATTCCACGCACACTTATTTGCCGGCTCACACACATCATCATCGGTAATTGCTATGTCACGTACACTTTAGATTATATTATCTTTTATTGATAGAATCAGCAAACAGCTAGATCGATATAATATTATGATTACTCTCTGGTGTTAGTATAGACATGGCATTTATTAGTTAGACATTTCATGCATTCACATTTTCATGTTATCATGCAGTATTATGGGGCATATGCCGACACTTATCATATACTTACTCATGATTTTGGGATTTTGGATTTCTATGAGATTTATGGATTTTGGGGAAAACCGCAAGAATATATAAAAACTTCTCTCTCTCTCCTCCTCTCTTTTTAAAATATAATGTGCGGTTTTCTCGAGATGTATGTGTCATCCACCATGAGATTTTCATGTTTTCTATTGGATTTCGAGACCCGATTCGAGGAGTGGATGAACCGTCTCGGGTACATGGTGGGCCCGGTAAGGTACCCCGGGGCAAAAAGATTGAGTTGTAGACGATGAACCTGGCAGGGGAAGACTGCCTACCGGTGATGTCTGGCGCGGCGGATATCCGGAGGATACCGACCGTTGTCATGAGATTTGATGATATGGGCCGATCCGGACTGACGGAGCCCGAGATATTGAGACCATGAGACATTGAGATTATGAGGTATTGAGACTTGAGATTTACATGTTTTGTGTCGATGCTTGACACGGATTTCCATGGATTTCATCGTTGATATTTCAGATTTCTATACACATTTTACCATGATAAAAGCTAAAGATTTCTTATACAGATATATCTAGATTTCAGGTTTGGTTATTTTACATTCATGGTGCATGCATACTCATTCACATGACATAGTACTATATGAGGCACTGACATGAGCACGAAGCCTATGCACTTACACGTAGCTTATTATCCTGTCTTACTTGATGACTAGTAGTATATTAGTATATTATTATGACCTAGGACAGCGTCGTGCATTCGATTTCTTTTCGCAGATATCTTCTACTCACGAGTTGGCAAGTTACCCCCGTTGTGCCAAATTTTATTGCAGGTTGATGTACAGGGTTCCTTGGCAGTTTGCTGGCACATCGTTTCATTCCGGGTGATTTGCACGGTAGATTGGTTCATTTGTATCTGGACCGCCGTTGTATTTTTATTATTTCATTTGTATCAAGTAAGCTCCATCAACCAAACTTGTATTACTTGATAGTTACTGGACAAGTTATTTATTTTGACCTTAGAGTCGCGCTTGTATTATTGTGTTATCTGGTGGATTTGTGTTCTTTTAAGTTTTGAGCCTCGTCCTTTGGCGTTGTATACTATTGTGCATTGGTGTGGTTGTTTCCGCCTTTTGGCGTAGAGCTAGATCCCGTTTGGGGATTTTTTTTTTATTGTTTATATGTATTTATACTTGTTGTACCCGTTTGGGGCCAGTTTTTACAAAGGAGACTCTGCCGAAATTTTTGAGAAAATTGGATGATTCTTTTAAACTTGTTTTCTTCATGTTTTCTTTTACTTCTTCTTCTTTTTATGGTTTAGATTTCTGGGCTTCGGCTTACTTAGGTTATGTTGCGCCTCTAGACGCTTCGTAATCTAAGTGCCGGTCACATTCCGTACTTTCGGGTCGTGACAATAAAAAAACCGGCTATTCAAAACACGACGATCCAATATTACATTTCACAGCAACACATAACATCGCATGTCATCAACGTAAGTAAATATGCGTATCCCAATTGCCATTGACATATAGCAACGAAACTGGTGATACACCACATATTACACTTACGGTCGCAGAAAAGAAAGTGAAAAACTACAACAATTGGAATCCGCAACCATCTTAGACATCATAAACCCAATGTATCACATACTTTGGATTTCTTGCCTTACCAAATGAATTCCTTAGACATCACATGCCTAACAATTATAAACCCCGCATTTTAATCTCAATATTGAAAACACTTTCCAATAATCAGTCAGGTAATTCAACAAGATTCCCGATAACCTGATCGAATGCTCGTCGGAAACTTTAGTAGACGGCCGCACCCCCGATGCCGTCGACGAAGTGCACTAAGGCGGAACACCATGGCCGCGAGCACCCGAACGGACGCTTTTGGCGATGAGATTCTCCTACAGTCACTTGGTCGGGACTATGGGGCGTGGCTATCTAGTAAGTTTACCCGGCGACTATCCGCGTACGCTGCGTGATTGCGACGGACTTTTGATCCTCATTAAAATTCCATGGCAACCAATCAAATGAGACTAAATTGCTAGATTTATAAAATTCAAACTAGTTTTCACAAAACTAAATATTGTGGATTCCAAGTATTGTATCACAATCATAGATAGCTAGACTGTGTTAAACTTTTCGATCGGATAAACAAACACCCAAAATTTCCCAAAGAGCTCAACACTTGAGCGGTGTTTAAAAAGTATCCAGAACATGCCACAGTATCTATGGACCGACCGCAGAAGAGTCAACCCTTGTCTCACCTGTGGCGCCGCGGAACCACCACAAACCCTAGGGTTTGATGGCGGTTCCGACGGTCACAAAATCGAGTTAGGGTTTCGTTCTTCTAGAGGGTCTATAGAAAACACCTGCATGATTTTCTGAAGATTTCAAACTTGGAAAAGATCCAACTCTTGGAAAATTTCCAGCGAGGGAAAAATTGGGTTATTGATATCCGTTCGAACTTTTTTAACATCGTCTAATTAACCTGAAATGATGTTAGAATTACGACTACGAAACACCCCGAATTGCCTTTACAGAAATATAACATCACATGAAATATCAGTAAAAATAAGCAACACCTGAAACACCAAACCTCAGAGACCAGAGCACCAAATAAAACCGAGGCCATTCCAATATCAAAAAACCGGCCAGGCCGGATTAAATAGTCTTTTCGCCGGGTGAAAACCGATGGAATGGGCTCATTTTCTTCTGGTGTTCATAAAATACAATAAAGAGCACTCTGCAATTGCTTAAAAAAATTTAGAGGCTCAGAAAAAATCGACAGAGATTGGGGTTTTGCTTCGATTGTTTTGGAGCTGTTTCGATTTCGTATTTCTAACATCACATAGACAACTCCTAATGCTCTAGCTCGGCTCTGATACCACTGTAGGGTTCTTTGGCAAGACCATAAGGTTTCATAAGGCATCAAACATGCCGCATTATAAAATTTCAAGTGTGCCAAACAACCTAACCTAGGATCCAACTAGAGTTTTAGGAGCTAACTAGAATGTAAACAACTTTACATAGAAAGTGAACAAGAAATACAACCTTTATAGACCGGTCCTTCACTTCAATAGCTCCGTGTGGAAGTCCCTTCGCTCCAAGTAGTGATCTCCCGGACTCAAGATGGGCTTCACAAAACAAAATGAATGAGCATGCTTGAAGTCTTTGAGGCCGAAGATGATCTACGTCGTGGAGACCTAACCCAAGCTATCTCTTCACTAATGAGGGATTAGTGAAGCAAACAACCTAAACTAAATGGCTAGTCTAGTAGAGGATGATGAAGTAGGAATTGGGCTCATTTTAGATTAATTTTTCTCACATGGTTTCTTCATCTCTCCAAACCCTAGAAAGATTTTGGAGATGAGGAAGAAGATGAAGTGGAGAAAGAATGGTGAATGAATATCAATGTGAGAATAGCAACCATGGTGAGATAATATCACATATTAACTCTTGTAAAGACTAAACTATAGTTCAAGATAATGGTTTGGTTAATAAATATCTCAAGTGAGACAAAATTAGTGGACTAGGTCAAGAATGCATTAAGCTTCTCCAAGCTTCCAAGCATGACAATTTCTAACTAATTTTAAATTGCTTAAAATAAATAATAACCCTAATAATATCTTAAGTATAGTGTAAGTCTCATACACCCATGTTGCATATATAAACAAGCATGACACAATAACATATATCACATATATATTAAATGTGTCACAAGTGAGAAAAAGAAATATTTAAGTGAGCTAATATTAGTTAATGTATGTTAATATATCAAATATATATTTATACATTAAATTATCAAATCAACACTTGATTTAATAATCCGGCTCTATCATATGAATCAACTTATCGAATCAACACTTGATTCGATAACACGGCTATATCACATATAACCGAACGATATCACATATCGCGAGATTAGGATATGGCATCATATACACGTATTAATCTCAGTCCCGCACATATCACATATGTGCTCCTACTTCATTTCGCTTGAGCCAGGAAACCTCTGTGTAGGACTCTAAAGACTCGTCAATACGCCGGCAGTAGGTGGTGATCATATCAGTCACCCACAAGCCGCAAGCGGCCTGATAAACGTAACGGCCACCCGGGTATTGAGCGATCAGAAGATCAACAAGCAAGCCTGCTCATACTCCTGCGAATCCAATCAGTAACACTACCGCACAGTCCGGTCTCTTCATATGATATGTCGTATATCACAGCCTGGGGTGGTAAAACGTCAGACCCCAACAGCCTGATAAGTCATGCCGATGCAAGGTCCATAACGGTTCAAGAAAACTACTGATAACACTTACCGGTAGATCTCAGCAACTCTGGCCAGGGATTTCCTGTTATGGCCAATAGAGCATAGCGCAACATCAACCCCCAATACCGGGAGAGAAGAAATCCCCTCACATCGCTCATTGCATCCATGTGACTCGGGACAGTACCCAAAACCCACCTGTTTGCACGACTCAGTAAAGCCGTGGTAGGATGGAAATCAAAGCACTGTGGGAGAAACACAAGACACTATGACGATCTTGTTAGTTATATGTATGCCCTAGAGGCTATTACTGTACATGTGATGTATATTGTAGTGGATGCTTGGACATATATAGGGAGGACTTTCTTGCTCGACATGATAGTATGCTATTTGGTTGCTCTTTATCTTAACATGTACTCTTGTTGTCTCTCTATTACATGTTGATAAAGCTCCTAGGATCAGTACTTGACTACCAGGATTATGATGCAGATCATACTAGTGGGGACATGGTAGTCGATAAGTACATCCTTCAATTGTTCCTAGTCGTAGGAGTATCGAGATAGGGCATCGGTACTACAGAGTAGACTGGCGTATGCGTTTCTTGACCCATATGATGGGCGATGGATGATCCCACCATATCCATTGGTATTTGACATCAGAGAAGGTATACGGGTGCTCAGTGGAGACTGGGTACACTGGATGGACTAGCCGAGAACTCCTAGATGGTATTATACCTATCGTCGGATAGAAGTTCTCTGGTGACACTGGTACAGGTTAGTCTGTAGACCCGAGATCGTCATAAAGTCTTGTGTAATTCCCACTGTGCTTTGATTTCCACCATATCACGGTCAAGGGATCTTGTAAAACGGTGGCTTTTGGGTACAATCCCGAGTCACAAGGAGACAATGAGCGATAGGAGGGGTTTCGTCTCTCCCGGTATTGGGAGTTGATGTTGCGCTATGCTCGATTGGCCATAACAGGAAATCCCTGGCCAGGGTTGCTGAGATTTATTGGTAAGTGTTACCAGTAGTTTCTCGAACCGTTATGGACCTTGAATCGGCATGACTTATCAGGCTATTGGGGGTATGACGTTATACCACCCCCAGGCTGTGATATTGGACATATCAGACGAAGAGACCGGACTGTACGGTAGTGTTACTGATTGGATTCGTAGGAGTACGAGCAGGCTTGCTTGTTGATCTTCTGATCGCTCAATACCCGGGTGGCCGTTACGTTTAGCAGACCGCTTACGGCTTGTGGGTGTTTGATATGATCATCACCTACTGCTGGCGTATTGACGAGTCTTTAGAGTCCTACACAGAGGTTTCCTGGTTCATGCGAAACGGAGTAGGAGCACATATGTGATATGTGCGGGACCGAGATTAATGCGTGTATGTGATACCGCATTCTATTCTCACGACTTGTGACATTGGTCGGTTATATGAGATATAGCCAAATTATCGGATCAATTGTTGATTCGATAAATTGTTGAATTTGATATTAGTCGGTTATACACACTATAGCCGAATTATTAAATCAAGTATTGATTTAATAATTTAATGTAGAATTATATATTTGATATATTAAATTATATTAACTACTATCAGCCCACTTAAGTATTTCTTTTCTCACATTTGATATACTTTACATATATGTGATATATGTATTGTTTTCTTTTTGGCACAAAATATATAAGTGATATATATCGTTCTGTCATGTTAGGTTACACTTGCAACATGTATGTATGATACTTATACCATTCTAGGGTTTATGTTTGGGTTTTATTTATCATTAAGTAATTCACAAAATATTTGGAATAAGTCATGGTTGAAGCATGGAGAAGCTTGTAGAAAACATTGACCAAGTCCGCTCTTTTGTCATTGCTTAAGATATTTCTTAACCCAACCCTTAACTGATAGCTATGGTTTATTCTCTACATGAGTTAGGCATGACACTAACTCACCCATGGTTGCAATTCTAACCTTACTCTCTCATTCATTTTCTTCATCACTTCTTCTTCCTCAAGAGAGAAAAAGCTTGCTAGCTTTTTCTAAGTGATGAAACCTTGTGAGAAAAATAAATCTAAAGGGTAGCATGAGATAGGGTCTCCTCGACGTAGATTATCTTCGGCCTCGAAGACCTCAAGCAAGCTTGTTCCGTACATCTTGTGGAGCTTTTTAAGAGTCCGGGAGTTCGTGATCGCAGCGAAGGGACTACTATACGGAGCTATTGAAGTGAAGGACCGGTATACAAAGGTTGTATTCCTTCTTCCCTTTAGTTTGTAAAGAGTTTACAATCTAGAAAACCCTAAGTCTCTAGTTCGATTACTTGGTTGGTTTGCTTAGCACCCTAAAAATTTTAAAGTAGCATGATTGATGCTTGCCAAAACCTTGCTAAGGTGATAAGCTAACCCTACAGTGGTATCAAAGCCAAGCAAGTGCATTAGGGGTGTAAGTCTACAGTAGCGCCCCGGCCGTCAATCCAAGGCCAAACGCAGAACAAAAACTTTTATGAACTGGCGCTAACGTAGACTGTCATCCGGATCATGCCATTAACACTAAACTAGTAACTACTAAGATGATAGAATGGCTATACCGATCGATCCGTGTCCTTCGGTCTTTAACCATCATCCCACGCTCCTCACGGCATCTCCGATCTCGCTCGATCTCCGGTCTCCTCGTCGAATTGGCACCACGTCAACGAATCTTTATACGGGCTCCCGCTTCAAACCGAAGCAACTCGGACATGAAATTTGCCAACCGACATATCCAAGATTGAAGTAGAGAGAGTGTAGAATACTTTGTCTCAAGGCACCCAACGAAATGGGTGAAGGTAAATGAAGTTGCCATTGGAGTAGAGATGAAGTGAGCTAAGGAAATATGTGAGCATGAAAATTGGGCTAAGCTACTTGTGAAGTCCTCTGGGATATTTTTGTAGTGTGAGGAATGAGCTAATGAAACAAAACCAATTCTCTAAGAAAACCCCATGGCTGTTGGGGCAAAGGCAACCAAAAAAAAAACCCTCCCCATAAAAAATATCCATCACAAAATAATAAACATTTATTGCAAATAACACCTCATGCTTAAAAAGCCATGCCCAATAAATGCAAGTCAATGACTCACCCGGTACCACCTTGCAGCCCATGAAATTGCAGCGGCCACAGAAGATACATAAACATTAACCATTAATTAAAAAATAAAACTAATGTTTAATCAAGAAAAGAAAAACCGGCAACTTCAAAAGTAATCCCGTAACGAATTACAGGATTACCCCATAACTGTATATACATACCCGCATTTGTATTCCGACCGAATACGAATGCAAGGAGACAAAATATTCCTAAACAATATAATACTAGGATCCGGCTTAAACCAAAGCCCACCAGTATTAACTGTCCGAACCATGGCACGTGCATGTTCGAACCCTGCCATAAAACCATACGCCTCTAGAACGTTTCCCCCGAACTTGGAAAACTATCTGTGGTGGACTCTAAAGACTCGTCAATACGCTGGCCGTGGATTTAACCATAAGCACGTCAGTGGTACAAGCTGTACGTAACGGCTGCCCCATGTATTGAGCAAAAGGGAAGCCGATGAGCGAACTCATCCTGGAACCCTACTGAGCCTATCAGTGACAATATCCGTACAGTCCGGTCCATTCATCTATGAGCATCGCATATCGGGCCTAGGGGCTAGTAACATCAGACCCCCAAAAGCGGTATAAGTCGTGTCAGAGTGTAGCACAGAACACCCTGAGATACTACTGGAATACCTACCAGTAAATCTCGTGCCTCGGCCGAGGGCTTTGTGTAATGGTTCTCCTAGACACAGTGCGATCTCACCCCCAATACCGGGAGAGACGAATCCCCTGCCGATCTGCTCACTACCTCCATATGGCTCGGTACTGTACCCAACTAAAACCTGTTTGCACGACTCCTTTGAGCCGTGGTAGGGTAATAATCAAAGCACAGTGGGAACTCACACAAGACAAATGACGATCTCAGGTCGATGAACTAATATGTACACATGTCACCAAGGAACTGCTATCTGACGCTAGGTACAATACCAACTAGCAGGTTCCCGGCGAGTCCTGTCCGGTGCGCTCATAACCTAATGAGCACCTGTATACATCTTAGGTGAACCAACTGACACCAATGGCTTGTGAGACCGGCCACCTTCCCTCATCGGGGTCTCAACTGTATACACTAGTCTACTAATGGAGTATCGATGCCAGTCTCGAAACTCCCACGACTAGAGACCACTTTTAAGGATGTGCTTATGGACTACCAACTCTCACGTATATGATCGCCATCATACTACTGGTAGTCAAGCAAGAATCCTAAGGGCTCTATCAACGTGTAATAGTGATCTGTAATGTCACCTAAAGCAGTACACGATGATAAAGACAAACCAGATAGCATACTATCATCTCGAGTAAGACTGTCCTACCGGTATAGGTCCTCCTCAATCATTGCAATGACGTGCCTCGATCCAATAATTGACTTTGAGAGTACTATATCCAACAATCTCGCACTTGCACTTAAGGCTAATTTTTACGATGTCGCATACTCACAGCCCGTGTGATACCGAACACCCAACTCCTCTACTAATCAGTGTCATAAAGCTCGTTTGTAAAACTATTGTGTTCGAAAAATAGCCTCAGTGAGCGGATCCGTCCTGATGTTTGTTTCGATGTCTCTCTTAATCTCAAGTTCGCGGAGAAAGCCATCTCCCGAATTGAGCAATACTTGTCTTAGAATATATCTGGATATCTGCTGGGACCTAGTTCTTAAATGAACTCCAAATCCAAAATTCTTAGATTGTATCGTCAACTGAACCTAATCGGTATCTTGTGCCACACCTCCCTCTGTATCCGCTTGGACCACCTGTCCAAACTACTGCCCCTCGTCAGAGGTAAAACTATAACTCTGACAGTCACTCTGTCATCCATGTCACCTTGGAAGCCTGGAATGATAACCGTCTCCTAGAGGAGGCTGCCGTTATCAAATCCCTAGAACATCCACTTATGTTCTAAAACTGCTTCCGAACGTTTCTCCAGGATTGGATTAATATCTCAACTTATTGCATCTAGTGCAAAAACAACATCTGGTGTGGTACTTGACATCTCATGATTGACTCAATTGCCTAAGCAAGTGATATGCCAATCATGCACATCCCTTTCCCCTTTAGTCTGTAAGACACCTTTAGAGAGGGTGACTCCATCACCTGCAGGTACACCACCATGCCAGGAGTCATCCATTCTAAAATACCTTTTAGAATACTGTCTAAGTACCCAGATTGGGAAACTACCCAAATCTAGATATAAAACCATAGATCTAGTAACCAGAATGTCAGATATAATATCCATATCCTATGTGGTGAAACCACTGTGTGACAACCACAGTATAACCGATCGTAGTATAGGAATTTCACTTCCTACTCTGTGTATGTCATCCAAATACCAGGACATCACACCCTACTACCTTCTTAACAGATCCATCCCCTATTCTGATGAAGTCAAACTCATGACTGTCATATCAAAAACAGATGATCTATCTCCGCTATATCTGCTTTAGTCTATAAATAGACATAAGCTACATGTCCACTATGCTTCCACTGCTCCCACTGACCACAACAACCCTCTGGCAGAGTCATATACACGTGCACTTCTAAAGCAAGTTTAGAACGACGCTATACTCATCCTCCTGCCGGGTCTCATAGTCTGGAACAGCAGTAATGGAAAGTCTGGGTAAACAAGAACCTCCCTGTCACCGTCCTTGAGGCTACCGGAGTACCTCTCGGGTGCCTAAGGTTACCCACCATATCTGCGGAGTGGCTAATGGAATGTCAAACATGATTGAATCTTTAGGTCCTATTAAAATTTCAGTAAACGTTTGCGGTTCTGGAATCAGTTCCAGTTCTACCATACTCCCACTACTGTTTTCTGAAAAAATCCATTTTACTAAAACTGTGGCGAGTCAAGAACAATATCACTATTGATCTTCCAGATGGTAGAAAGTCAACCCTCGTCATAGCCTGGGTCAACCCACAAACTGCCATTACAGAAACATGCCTTGAGTTATCCAGAGTCTGGTTTTAAGCATAAGCCGGACAACTCCCCGTACCTTAACATCGTTAAGATATGAACCATTCTATATCCAATATAGAAACTTTGGCACTTGTTTAATTGGAACCATATTCAAATATTGTAGCTGTCTCCAGTACATGTCAACTTAATGGAAAGAGGCCGCACAACATTACTCAACTTAGGAGTGCATCCAATTATGAGTAACCTGAAAGGGAAACAAGTTCTCAAAATCATTACTATCTACTGAATACCCAACACATGTATCTACATCTTCGATCACCTTGAAGAATCCCGATACTTGCAACACATGATTCTCTACTTTATTCTTATACCTATAATTTCTCAAAACTTAGACCTTGTATTTCTACAAAACACTTATCTAAAAACTAGAGAAGTCACAAGTAAATAGAATACAGTACGAAGACCAACCCCTCTGTCCTAATGGACAATGGACAACATACAATACTTTGTATAAGTCCACTGAGTTGAATAACTCAAACCCTGTGCGTCGTAGGTTGAAAACCTTACCCAGGTGATTTCCTCAAATATCACCAATTATAACGAATTCCGATATAATGAGGATGATCACCTAATTCCCAATAACTTACTCCCACTCATCATCTGTAAGACTATACAGATGTGAGAATCATACCTGGTAAATACATACCCTGGAGCAAGTGTCTAATTGGAAAATCAGTTTTCTATTAACAACGCACAGTAAAACTGAAACATGAAAATGTTTCGTAGGGGTATCCGGGTATTCCTAGTAATGACTCTTCCATAATCCAGATTCATGACTATAACTGTATATTTCGTTGCCATCTCTCCAAAACACTTTATTTGTCTTTAGTCATTACCTTCTGTACACCCCTTTAGGCTAAATGGTTTTCTTCCTTCCCTACCGTTCGACACCAGCCTATGGCTTGGAAGAAGACTATCCAATAAGCATAATAGGTGTACTCTCCTAATCCTAGGAGTACTCGCAACCTGAGAGAAGGTGATGATAAAAGACAACTGAATAAAGCTTATTCTATTTCTCCTGAACTGGATAAAAAGCAAAGGTGAAATAGGAGTGGCAATGATATACTCGGTTTAGTCGTGAATGATAGCAGTCGCAATTTACTTTTCTCTCTTTCTAATCCCTTTATATGTCTTTACTTATTACCTTCTGTACACCCAACTTAGACTAATTGGTTTTCTCCTTTCCCTACCTTTCGGCACATGCCTATGGTTTGGAAGAAGACTATCCTATAAGTGTAATAGGTGTACCCTCCTAATCCTAGAAGTACTTGCAACCTGAGAGAAGGTGATGATAAAAGACAACTGAATAAACAAATTCAATCTCTCCTGAACCTGAATCCATCCTCGAATCTGGAACAACTTCCTTCGAGTTCGTATATAACCATACGATGGATTTATCCAATGGAAGTGGATGTTCATAGTAATACGAGGTGTTCTAGAGAAATGTAAAGGGTAAAAGAAGGAGTGGCAATGATGTATGCAACTCAGACAATCCAAAAGCCAGTATCTTAAGAAGGTTCGGTTAACTTGGTCACTGAGTCATGGTCTAGGGTCGGGTCATGGTCGCTGCCAAAGAGAGAGAGAAAAGAAATACTCTGCGTGCACTCTAACCTAGATCAGAATGGTTATCACTTTATCTAATCAGGAAACCTCCCACTGTATCCTAAAATTCTCCTCCAAACCTGAAAGAAGAATTTAGTCGGGATCACCCGAAGAGTAAAGCAACTCATCAGTGGGAATTGGGATCCAACTATCATCGCATGATAACGTGAAGGAATCCTCTCACGTTACCACACTCCAGAAGATATGCGCATGCATGGCAAGTTTCAATTTCTTTAGAAACTCCCGATATGGATTTTTGCCCCATGCTCTTATGACCTTGACGTTGGCCAAAATATCATAAGTCACATGTCAAGTTCTACCCATCATTATCCAGGTTAATTTGAACCCACCCGTACATACCCTTGACGTTGGCCAAAATGGCAATACGACTGTCCCAAACCAATGCATCTATCTATGCAACAGATGAATATCCAGCAGCTACCAAACACTATGCCTTAGCGTTGGTCAAAATACATAGCTTGAATACTACTGAATACCCAACTGAAATGACGGAGGGCTACGGCTGGTTTTTAGCGAAAAACCTTTAACGTAATGATCTTGATGTTGTTGAAGGAACCTGATAGCTTTTTACAAATATATAGTGGCGAAAACCTTTGCTAAAGAGGTCACTCCCGGTGAAGGGATCTCGGCTCTTTCCTCGTGGAATGAGGTGAAAGATATTCCAACTGAATACCGCGATGCAAAGCAAAAAGTAATCGACTATAGTGAAGTTAATACCCTGACGCAAACCTCTGCCTAAGGGGTCACTCCCGATGAAGGGATCTCGGCCCTTGCCTCGTCGAATGAGATGCTGGATATTCATAACCGAATAGCACTGTGCAAAACAAAAGAAAACGTCCTTGCCATAACAGCCTTTTTGAAAAATGTTCCAACAACATCCAATAAGTTTGTTTTCCTTGCATTGATCAGAATCAATGCAGTCCCATCAATTAATCACACTAGAAAAGAACGAAAATAAAATATACGTATATGCCATCCGCATTCGCCACTGGGTCCCGTCATCACCCGTTAGGTTACTTAACTAACGACAGAGCAGGGACTGGACTAGCGCGGGTGTAAAACATATACAACATCTACTAGTATATATACCAATATACAATAATCGCTCCAGGCGTGATAAATGCAACATTACAGAAAAGTAATAAGCATCACAGAACAATACAGATAATCTGGAAGCCCCGGGTTTCATAGAGCCGCAACTGAAACCCGACGTTCCCCTAGTCGTGTGGATAGCCTGTGCAATGAAAACCTAGACCCCTACGGGTGCGGCAAGTTACCCCCCAAAACATGAAGCGAGGCAGTCCCCTTCAACAAAGTGAATGGACCACCCAACACTTCACGGAATCTGGTAACTTGAGCACCTCTCCTTGGGTCTACCTGTACCCCCTACGAGTGCGACGAATAGCCTGCCAATCCTAAAGTGAGGTCCCCTCCCTCTCAAAGCCGTGAGATGCAGACCCGTTGCCCTCTAAAACCCGTCTATCCGTGCACTCCGTCGCGGGGTAAACCTAGTACAGAAATGAAAATATGTACAACGGGTACATCGACCTCAACCCGGTCGTGCCATAAAAGAATAATATACAAACAGGCAGTGACGGCAGTCCATATGTCGGATGCTCGCCCCGCGATATCAAATGTACAAATAAATACAAACTGCACTACCATTGCACACAAGCTATCCTTCACGACAATCCGCAACATCACAGCACAACACAGAATATCAACGTGAATGTCACATTCGCAAACCCGTCTAAAAGGACTGTAGCAATCAGACGAGTTATACTGCTCCAATGACATTCACGGTCGGAGATATAATATAAGTACTGTAAAACTTTAAACGATGTTAGAAATATCGACTTCGAAATAACCCCCGGATAGCCCCAAACAACCTGATAAAACTTTATCCAAACTGGGCTAAACAAACAATATCACTGAACCAACTTTCCAGAGACCAGGCCACACCCCCAAAAACCAATCCCATAGGCTCCTAAAGGGCCGGCGACGCCGGAATTTCCCTTACTGGGCTCAGCCAAAATCCGAGGTATGGGGTCCATTTTTGGGGTGTAGGCTAGTGGTCATGTCAATAGTCTTCTGTACTTGTTTAAATAATTTTAGAAGACACTTTGTAAAAGGACAGAAACTGGAATGCTTTGTGCAGTGTATCAGGTTTGTTTCAGTTTCGATACTTTAACATAGTCTAAACGAACTAGTAAAGGTTAATAGCGTGGCTCTGATACTATGTAAGTCTACGGTAGTGCCCCGGCCGTCAATCCGAGGCCAAACGCGGAACAAAAACTTTTATGAACTGGTGCTAACGCGGACTTTCACCCAGATCGTGCCATTAACACTAAACTAGTTAACTACTAAGATGATAGAATTGCTATACCGATCGATTCGTATCCTTCGGTCTTTAACCATCATCCCACGCTCCTCGCGGCATCTCCGATCTCTCTCGATCTCCGGTCTCCTCGTCGAAATGGCACCACGTCAATGAATCTTTATACGGGCTCCCGCTTCAATCCGAAGCAACTCGGACATGAAGTTTGCCAACCGACATGTCCAAGATTGAAGTAGAGAGAGTGTAGAATACTTTGACTCAAGGCACCCAATGAAATGGGTAAAGGTAAATGAAGTTGCCATTGGAGTGGAGATGAAGTGAGCTAAGGAAATATGTAAGCATGAAAATTGGGCTAAGCTACTTGTGAACTCCTTTGTGATATTTTTGTAGTGTGAGGAATGAGCTAATGAAACAAAACCAGTTCCCTAAGAAAACCCCATGGCTGCTGGGGCAAAGGAAACCACAAAAAAACTCGTCCCCATAAAAAATATCCATCACAAAACAATAAACATTTATTGCAAAGGACCCCCCATGCTTAAAAAGCTATACCCAATAAATGCAGGTCAATGGCTCGCCCGGTGCCACCATGCAGCCCACAGAATCGCAGCCAAGGATGAGAATGAATTTTAGCCACAAAATATACACAAACATTAACCATTAATTAAACATTAAAACTAATGTTTAATCAATAGAAGAAAAACTGGAAACTTCAAAAGTAATCCCGTACCGAATTAAAGGATTACCCCACAACTGTATATACATACCCGTATTTGTATTCCGACCGAATACGAATGCAATGAGACAAAAATATTCCTACACAATATAATACTAGGATCTGGCTTAAACCAAAGCCCACCAGTATTAACTGTCCGAACCATGGCACGTGCATATTCGAACCCTTCCATAAAACCATACGGGCTGTACAACGTTTCGCCTGAACATGGAAAACTATCTGTGGTGGATTCTAAAGACTCGTCAATACGCTGGCCGTGGATTTAACCACAAGCAACCAGTAGTACAAGCTGTACGTAACGGCTACCCCATGTATTGAGAAAAAGGGAAGACGATGAGCGAACTCATCCTGGAACCCTACTGAGCCTATCAGTAACAATATCCGTACAGTCCGGTCCGTTCGTCTATGAGCATCGCATATCGGGCCTAGGGAGCTGGTAACGTCAGACCCCAAAAAGCGGTATAAGTCGTGTCAGAGTGTAGCCAAGAACACCCTGAGATACTACTGGAATACCTACCAGTAAATCTCTTGCCTCGGCCGAGAGCTTTGTGTAGTGGCTCTCCTAGACACAGCGCGATCTCACCCCCAATACCGGGAGAGACGAATCCCTTGCCGATCCGCTCACTGCCTCCATATGGCTCGAGACTGTACCCAACTAAAACCTGTTTGCACGACTCCTTTGAGCTGTGGTAGGGTAATAATCAAAGCCCAGTGGGAACTCACACGAGACAAATGACGATCTCAGGTCGATGAACTAACATGTACACATGTCACCAGGGAACTGCTATCTGACGCTAGGTACAATACCAACTAGAAGGTTCCCGGCGAGTCCTGTCCGGTGCACTCATAACCCAATGAGCACCTGTATACATCTTAGGTGAACCAACTGACACCAATGGCTTGTGAGACCGGCCACCGCCCCTCGTCGGGGTCTCGACTGTATACACTAGTCTACTATTGGAGTGTCGATGCCCAGTCTCGAAACTCCCACGACTAAGGACCACTTTTAAGGATGTGCTTATGGACTACCGAACTCTCACGTATATGATCGCCATCATACTGCTGGTAGTCAAGCAAGAATACTAAGGGCTCTATCAACGTGTAATAGTGATCTGTAATGTCACCTAAAGCAGTACACGATGATAAAGACAAAGCAGATAGCATACTATCATCTCGAGTAAGACTGTCCTACCGGAATAGGTCCTCCTCAATCATTGCAATCACGTGTCTGCGGTCCAATAATTGACTTTGAGGGTACTATATCCAACAAGGCATTGTCTAGATGAAATTTAAAGTCTGATCGAAACTCCGAAGACCCGATTTGACCCCCTCTCTGGAAATTTTTCAAAAAGTTGGATTTTTCCATGTTAAAAATACTCAGAAAATCATGCAGGGAATTCTATGAACACACCTGAAGAATAAAACCCTAACTCGTCCAAGTGACCGCGGATCCACGGCCAAAACATGGTTTTGGCAGCGGATCCGCGGCGCCACTTGAGAGGCTTGGGTCGGGCCCTTCAGCTGTTGGTCTGTAGGTGTTGTGGCATGTCTCTGGTTAACTTTAACTATGCTTAAGTGTTAAGCTCTCTGGGAAATTTTAGGAATTCGTTGCATCGATCGAATTATCTAACTTCGCCTAGCTTCCTATGATTGTGATACAATATTTGGAATCCACAAGAATTAGTTATATGATAACTAGTTTGAATTTTATAAATCTAGCGGTTTAGTCTCAAATTGATCGGTTGCCACGGGATTTGATATTGATCAAAAGTCCGTCGCAATTACATAGCGTACGCGGATACTCGCCGGGTAACCTTACTAGATAGCCACGCCCCGTAGCCCTGACCAAGTGACTATAGGAGAACCCCTTTGCCAAAAGCATCCGTTCGGATGCTTGCGGCAGCGGTGTTCCGCCTTAGTGCACTTCGTCGATGGCATCGGGGGTGGGGCCGTCTAATAAAGTTTCCGACGAGCATTCGATCAAGTTATCGAGAATCTTGTTGAATTACCCGACAGGTTATTGGAAAGTGTTTTTTCAATATCGAGACTAAAATGCGGGGTTTATAATTGTTAGGCATGTGATGTCTAAGGAATTCATTTTGTTGGGCATGAAATCCAAAGTATGTGATACGATGGATCTATGATGTCTAAGGTGGTTGCGGATTCCAACTGTTGTAGTTTTTCACTTTTCTTTTCTGCGACCGTAAGTGTAATATGTGGTGTATCGCTGGTTTTAGTGCTATATGTCAACAACAACTGGGATACGCATATTTACTTACGTTGATGACATGAGATGTTATGTGTTGCTGTGATATGTTAAATTGGATCGTCGTGTTTTGAATAGTCGGGGGTTTTATGTGAGATGAGAGTTTTTCATTTTCATTCACGTAAAAGCTTGTATGTAATATTCTTTTATTGGGGCACTTCCGGGTTGAGGATGATGTCACCATGTGATGTATATTATTTACTTTTCCGCATTAGGATAGACCCAAGGCGGGGAGCACAAGTAACCGGGTTTTAGGGTACAGTGGGAGACCATCTCGAGGAGTCGAGACCGGGTCTCCTAACTCTAGAATTGGGAAGGTTGCTTGCCGCTCTCGTAGGGGTCTAAGGATGTGGGTTTGGCTATTCATCACGACCGTGGAATCCGCGTTTTTACTGGTTTAAATAAAACACGGAATTCCTAGTATATCCAATATTTCATATGTGATTCTTCTGCTGATGATATTATGTGATGTGATCATATTATATGCCTGAGACGAATGCCTATATTATATATATGAGATATAATTAATATTGCTGCATTCGTTTCATATGTGATGCTTAGGAAGCATAAAAACAGATGGGACTTCATTAATGAGATTAATGAAAAATAAAAGAATCCTAAAGATGTTGTAGAAACTTGTTTAAAAACTGGTAGCTCTAGTTCTTGCTTTGCAAAACGGTATTCCTTGTAGAATATCTAGCACCTTATTCGATAAGGAAATAGCCGAGATCCCTTCACCGGAAGTGATCTCTTTAGCGAAACTAGCAGATGCTACAACCCACTCGGTTTGTCTTTTGATTGCTTCTATAATTTTTACTTTGCATATTGGTATTTGTGAAATATCCTGCACCTTATTCGATAAGGAAAGAGCCGAGATCCCTTCACCGGGAGTGACCTCTTTAGCGAAACTAGTAAAAGCCTCAAAAACACTTCTTTTCAAAATCACTCGATTCTATAACGATATCAAGTTCATTACGCAAAGGGTTTTCTTAAAAATCTGTCGTAGCCCTCCGCCATTTCAGATAAGTAGTATTTAGTATTCGTGTTGCGTTTGTTGACCTTGTCAAGGCGTAGTGTGCGGTAGCTGATTAGTGCTTATCTGCAAAGCATATGATGCGATTGGATTAGGAAAGTCGTGCGGCCTTGTTGACCTTGTCAAGGGTCGTGCGGGTGGGTTTAATTCAATCGGGAAATGGCGGGTTGAACTTGACATGCGGTCTATGGTTTGTTGACCTTGTCAAGGACGTAGATCGTTTGGGGTAAAATATTATCGGGAATTTCAAGTGTTGAAATTTGCAATGAGATTGCATACCTTCTATGAGATAGTTGGATCCCGATACCCACTGCGAGTAAGAGTTACTCCTGCGAGAGTTTTACACATTACAATTAGTCGATCAAGTAGGTGTCTAGAAAGGTGTTAACGGGGTTACGCCCCTGGGAAAATGAGGTTTATTTTAATTAGGTCCGTGCGAAAGCACAGGGAACCTCCCTCAAAGCACCGACACTGGCCTGGCCGAAAGATTGGCAAACTTGTAGGGTGTAATTAATCCCGGCTAGTCTTATATTTTAGGGTTTGAAGGTACATTTGACTAAAACAGTGGGAACCATCCTGATTAGATAAAATAATAACTAATCTAATCTTGCCATAGTGCATACAGAGTGTTTTTCTTCTCTCTGTCTCCTGGTAGCGACCATATCACGCCTTAATCAAGATAATAATATGGATGCATTGACCGAACCTGCTAATTATACTGAGCTAGGGAACGTTGGTTCCGCTCTATCTTATAATTGTTATAATTCTGAGCAGGAAATAGGGGAATATTCGGATTCCCATGCTACCCGATTGAGGATTAAGCATGTTGATGCATATTCTTTGAGTGTATTCATTACCGAGAACTGTTTCTCAGTATCCTCTACGTCCTAGGTATATGATACCGGATTAGGATCCCGCATATGTAATATGTTATATGGGCTATAGAAAGGTAGAAAACTGAGAATAGGTGATATATCTCTAAGTGTAAGAGAATGGTGCAATTGTTGCAGCCAAGTCAGTTGGCAGATATCACCTTGTATTAGTTACATTGATTCTGAACAAATATTATTACATACCGAACCTGATATACAATATTACATCATGTTCTTTACTGAGTTAAAGAAGGATATAATTCTGTATTAGAGGATAATGTTCTGAACATTTTCCTGAATCAAGAGTTGATTCGATCAGGCACGTTATGAAATGGCATAAACGTTCTAAATCAAACCACAGTTCAAAGTATCTAGAACACACAACAAGAGGAGTAGTTCAAAGATGAACGCATCCTTCTTGTGGCATTGTAGACTAGGTCATATCAATGCGACATGACTAGCTAAGTTACATAAGGATGAATATGAGAATCTGTTCAAATTTTCATCTTATGCTACTTGCCAGTCTTGTCTCAAAGATAAAATGACCTATACTCCATTTACTGGAAACAGAGAAAGAGTTAGTGAACTCTTGGGACGCATACATGATGATGTATACGGTCCTAAGTCTACAAATGCCAAGGTAGGTTCTTCGTACTTCGTTATATTCATCGACTATCTCTCAGGATTCGGACATATGATCCTGTTGAAACATGAGTCTGAAACTTTTGAGAAATTCAAGGAATATAAGGTTGAAGTTAAAGAATCAGACGGGTAGAAGTATTAAGTCCTTCGATATGATCGAGGAGGAGAATACTTGCGCATGGAGTTCCTGGAGTTTCTAAAAGGAGAATGTGATTCTCTTTCAGCTTACTCCTTCGAGTCCACCACAGCACAACGATGTATCCGGGGGGAGGTATCGCACCCTATGAGATATGGCGCGCTCTATGATGAGTACTGCTGAGTTACCTGTTTTCTTTTGGGAGTTATGCACTTGAGAAGCTGCATACCTATTGAATGGGGTTCCATCCAAATCAGGGCCTACCACTACATATGAGATATGGAATGGGAAGAGACCATGTCTTAAACGAGTTAAGATATGGGGTTGTCCGGCCTATGTTGAAAGGAAGAATCCGGACAAGCTCGAGGCAAGGTCAGTTTTATAAGTTTGTTAGGATATCCCAAACATTTGTAAGGGAATATATTCTACCTAACTGAGGAGCAAAAGGTGTTTTGTTTCTCAGCATGCCACCTTTTTGGAAAGGGAATTTCTTGTGAAGAAATTAGTGGTCATGAGGTAGAACTGGAAGGAGTTCCAGCTAGACAAACTAACAACTGATGATTTGGTAGAACCAAAGGGTTTAATAGTCTCCAACGAATCTCAGCCTCTCCGCGAATCTGGTAGGGTTCCTCATCCACTTGAGAGATACTACGGTATTCTCGGTGAAAGTAGGAGCGAGGATTGCATCATGAGATGATGGCCTAACTAGGTTCAGCCAGGCCATCACGAGTGGGGACTCTGTGAAATGGCTGGATGCTATGTGATCAAAGATGGAATCCATGTACACCAACAAAGTAAGACTTTGAATATGACACCTGAAGGGGTAAAACCCATTGGGAGCAAATTGGATCTTGAGAAGATTCTTGGTGTAACTGGAAAAGTTGAGACTTTCAAAGCTATGCTTAAGTCCATCAGGATCAATGCAAGCATCGCGGAGTTGGAACATCTGTTTTGATGTGACAGTCAAAGAGTTTGACTTCATCAAAAAGGTAGATGAACCTTGTATATAAAAGAAGGTTGTAGAGAGTAAGAGTGTCTTCCACATATTGTACGTAGATGACATACTCTTGATAGGAAATGGTTTCCTATGCTACACTCGGTCAAGCTCCTCTTATCACTGGGGTTCTCAATAGAATATCTGGATGATGCCTGCTACATCTTGTGGATTACGATCTATGGTGATAGATCTAAGTGGATGTTGGGAGTGTGGTGTTTATGTACCTGGATTTGGGACACTCCCTTTTAGTATAGAATGCGGTATCAGTGTCACCAGAGAACTGCTATCTGACGTAAGGTATAATACCATCTAGGAGTTCTCGGCGAGTCCTGTTCAGTGTACCCTGTCTCCACTGAGCACCCGCATACCTTCTCTAATGTCAAACACCAATGGATGTGGGATCATCCATCGCCCATCATATGGGTCAAGAAGCGTATACGCTAGTCTACTCTGGAATATTGATGCCCTATCTCGATACTCCCACGACTAGGAACAATTGAAGGATGTACTTACAGACTATCCAGAACCCACTAGTATGATCTCTATCATAATCCTGGAAGTCAAGTACACATCCTAAGGGCTTTATCAACATGTAACAGAGATACAGTAAGTGTACATGTTAAGATAAAGAGCAACCAAATAGCATACTATCATGTCGAGCAAGAAAGTCCTCCTTATGTATGTCCAAGCATCCACTATAATATACATCATATGTACAATAATGGCCTCTAGGGCATACATATAACTAACAAGTCTCTCTTTCATCATTATTTATTCTTTTCTTTTCTTTCTTAAATTAGAACAAAACAAATTAAAGCAACTAAAGAAAAATGAAGACATGGTCCAATAAAAATGGACAAATGTTATAACATAAACATGGTTTTAACAAATAGCTTAGTTTAATGCACAATTAGGAAATATTAATCAAGTTTAACATTAAAATTGTATATAAACAATTGTATAATAATTTATAAAATGTCCAAATCAAATAAATTCTTCCATAATCAATAATTCATATTAATTTCCAAATATTTTCCAAAATATAGGTATATAATTGAACCATTCCATTAAAACTAATTTCTATACTTTCTATAATATTCATAAAATTTATTATTTTATTTATTTAAATTTCGAAAATAATATTTTATATTTCTGAAATATTGCATAAATACGTTGTGCGTAATTAAGCAATATATAAAAATTAATAAGAATGACAAGAGAATAAAATGAAACCGCAACTTTATTTACATTCAACTTTTCATACAACTGTTTGAAATAAAAGATACAATAATCAAAAGCAAATGCCTAAACAGTGGCATACTGAAAATAAGTGCAAAGGAACTAGTTGTCAAGTTGTGCGGTAAGCTAGTCCAAGTCCTCCTGGCTCGGCTCTATCTCCTCAGAGTCCGGTTCTCCTGACGAACATTCCAAGAAAGAAACAGAGAAGAATGTCGTCAACGAACTAACGCTCGGTATGTCCAGGTAGCGACCATGTCACGCCTTAATCAAGATAATAATACGGATGTATTGACCGAACCCGCTTGTTATTCTGAGCTGGGGAACGTTGGTCCCGCTCCAACTTATAATTGTTATAAGACCGAGCAGGAAATAGGGGATTACCAGGATTCCCGTGCCGCCCAAACGAAGAAAGTACATAATGATGCATCTTATTCGGGTGTGTTCATTATCGAGAACTGTTTCTCAGTATCCTTTACGTCCTGGGTATGAGATACCGGATCAGGATCCCACATATGTAATATGTTACATAGGCTACAGATAGGTAGAGAACTGAGAATGGGTGATAAGTTTCAAGAGTTGGAAATGGTGCAATTGTTGTAGCCAAGTATGTTGGCAGTTATCACCCTGTATTACCAAATACATTGATTCTGAATGAATGCTCTTAGCTACCGAACCTGATATACAATATCATATCAGTCTCATTATTGGTAAAGAAGGATATAATTTTGTAATGTTGGATAATGTTTTGAACATTTCCTATATCAAGAGTTGATCAGTTCAGGCACGTTATCTAAAAGCGTATACGTTCTAAATCAAACCACGGTTCTTTAATGTATAGAACACACACAAGAGGTGGAGTTCAGAAATGAACGAATCCTTCTTGAGGCATTGTAGACTAGGTCATATCAATGCGACCCGACTAGCTAAGTTACATAGAGATGCATATTTAAATCTGTTTGAATTTACATCTTGTGAAACTTGCCAGTCATGTCACAAAGATAAGATGACCATAGCTCCGTTTATTTGAAATAGAGAAAGAGTTATTGAACTCTTGGGATTGATACATGATGATGTATGTAGGTCCCCTGTCTACATATGCCAGGACCGGTTCTTTGTATTTCATTACATTCACTGATGATCTCTCAAGATTCGGACATATGTTCCTGATGAAACACAAGTCTGAACCTTTTGAGATATTCAAAGAATATAAGTTAGAAGTAAAGAACCAAAAATGGGTATAAGTATTATGTCCTATGATGATATCAGGGAGGAGAATACTTGAGCACGGAATTCCTGGACTATTCTAAAGGAGAATGAGATTCTCTCTCAGCATTACTCCTCCATATACACCACAGCGCGTTGGTATATCGGGGCGGAGCAATCGCACCCTATGTGATATGGTGTGCTCTATGATGAGTACTACTGAGTTGCCTATTTCTTTTTGGGGGTTATGCACTTGTGAAGCTGCATACCTATTGAATAGGGTTTCAACCAAATCAGGTGCCTACCACTCCATATTTGATATAATATGGGAAGAACCCATCTCTTAAGGATGTTAAGATTTAGGGTTGTCCGGCCTATGTCTTGTTAGTTATATGTATGCCCTAGAGGCCATTACTATACATAGGATGTATATTGTAGTGGATGCTGGGACATATATAGTGAGGACTTTCTTGCTCGACATGATAGTATGCTATCTGGTTGATCTTTACCTTAACGTGTATACTGATTGTCTCTCTGTTACATGTTGGTAAAGCCCTTAGGATCTGTACTTGACTACCTGGACTATGATGCGGATCATACTAGTGGGGACATGGTAGTCCATAAGTACATCCTTCAAAGTCCCTAGTCGAGGGTGTATCGAGACGGGGCATCGATATACCAGAGTAGACTAGCGTGTACCTTCTCGACCCATACAGATGGGCGATGGATGATCCCATATCCATTGGTGTTTGACATCAGAGATGATATACGGGTGCTCAGTAGAGACTGGGTACACTAGACGGACTCGCCGAGAACTCCCAGATGGTATTATACCTCACGTCAGATGGCAGTTCTCTGGTGACACTGGTACAGAGTAGTCTGTTGACCCGAGATCGTCATAGAGTCTTGTGTGGTTCCCACTGTGCTTTGATTTCCATCTTACCACGTCCAAGAGGGCGTGCAAAACGGTGGTTTTTGGGTACAGTCCCGAGTCACATGGAGGCAATGAGCGATAGGAGGGGATTCGTCTCTCCCGGTATAGGGGGTTGATGTTGCGCTGTGTTCGATTGGCTATAACAGGAAATCCCTGGCCAGGGTTGCTGAGATTTACTGGTAAGTGTTACCAGTAGTTTCTCGAATTGTTATAGACCTCATATCGAAACGACTTATCGAGCTATTGGGGTCTGACGTTTACCACCCCTAGGCGAGATATGCGACATATCAGACGATCAGACCGGACTGTACGGTAGTGTTACTGGTTGGATTCACAGGAGTGTGAGCAGGCTTGCTCGTCGATCTTCTGATCGCTCAATACCCGGGTGGCCGTTACGTTTAGCAGACCGCTTGCGGCTTGTGGGTGTTTGATATGATCATCACCTGCTGCCGGCGTATTGACGAGTCTTTAGAGTCCTACACAGAGGTTTCCTGGCTCAAGCGAAACGAAATAGGAGCACGTATGAGATATGTGCGGGACCGAGAATAGTGCGTGTATGTGATACCGTATTCTATTCTCGCGATGAATGTATCGATTGGTTGTATGCGATATAACCTAGTTATCGAATCAAGTTTTGATTCGATAAGCCGATACATAGGATACTAGTCTGTTATATGCGATATGACCGGATCATTGAATCAAGTGTTGATTTAATGATTTAATGTATAATTATATAATTGATATATTACTTTGCATTAACTAGTATCGGTTCACTTTAAATGGATATTCTCACTCGGATGTGCACATTGTATATGTGATATATTTTTTGTGCAATTGATTGTATCATGTTTGATGATACATGTTTGCTTTGGTTAAGTGTAAAGAATTAAACCTATGGTTAAGTATATGGTTAGGTTTTTTATTTATTTATCCATTAATTTATCTATTTATTTTGGATTAATAAAGAGAGAAGAAAAAAAAATGGTTGCATTCATTCATGAAGTTTCTTGAAGCTTCATTCAACTTTGACCATTTTGTCTTCATCTCCTTAACCTAACCATTCACTAACCCTAGTCTATTCTCTACACCTAACTATGGTTGGAATTATGATAAGGATTCATTTTTCTTTTCAATTTAATTATCTTATCATAATACTAGCTTCTTCTTCTTCATCTTCTTCCTTGAAGAAAACTTTACTTCATCAATGGTGGATTGATGAAACAAGTGAGAAATCCAATTCTAAAGTCTACCCACTTCCTATTTCTTCATCCTCTACCTCTTGCCAAGTAGTAGAGTGTGTTTTCTTCACAAGTTTCTTGACTTGGTGAAGTTGGAGCTTGATTTAGCGATGCCTCGACGTAGATCATCTTCGGCATGGACATCGACGACCTAGCTCGCCTATTCTCCGATGAAGCCGACGCTAGAGCCCGGGGTTCGACTTGGACAGCGAGGAGACTTCATTGCGGAGCTATGGAGGTGGATCACCGGATCTACAAAGGTTGTATTTCCGTATTCTAGTAGTTAAGTGTTAACTAGTTTTGTTTCGCCTAGAAATCTAGCCAACGATCCGTAGTTTAGGGTTTCTCGGCACCGTTTAAATTTGAAATTGGCATGTTCGATGCCTTGTGAGACCTCATTAGGGTGCCTAGGAACCCTACATGTCTAAAAGCAAAATCCGGACAAGTTCGAGGCAAAGTCAGTTCTGTGGAAGTTTGTTTGATATCCCAAGTATTCGCAAGAGAATATCTTCTACCATACTGAGGAACAAAAAGTGTTTTATTTCTCAGTATGCCACCTTTTAGAAAGGGAATTTCTTGTGAAGAAATTAGTGGTCATGAGGTAGAACTGGAAGGAGTTCCAGCTATACAAACTGTAGCTGATGATTTGGTAGAACTGGAAGATTCAATAGTTCCCAACGAACCTCAGCCTCTCCGCCGATCTAGTAGGGTTCCTCACCCACCTGAGAGATACTTCGGTTTTCTCTATGACAGTGGGAGCGAGGATGGCATCATGAGATGGTGACCCAACTAATTTCGAGCAGGCCATCAGGAGTGGGGACTCTGTAAGAATGGCTGGATGCTAAGCGATCTGAGATGGAATCCATATACACCAACAAAGTATGGACTTTGGTTTATATATCTGAAGGGTTAAATCTCCATCAGGAGAAAGTATATCTTGAGAAGATTACTTGGTGTTACATGGAAAAGTTAAGACTTTCAAAGCTAAGGCTTGTTGCAAAAGGTTCTCGTCATCGACCAGGTGTGGATAATGATGAAACCTTTTCAAGTACCTATGCTTAAATCCATCCAGATCCTACTTGCTATTGCTACATACCATGACTACGATATCTGGCGGTTGGGTGTCATGACAGCTTTTGTAACGCCTTAGATTTCTGTTAGTGTTAGTTTAGATGTTAATGCGGGTTACTGTAAAAAGTTTACCAATTTGGGTTCCTCACATTTTATAACATTTAATTAATAATTTATTATTATTTGTTATGGGCATGCACGCACGTGTGCACGTTAATGTGAGGGTTTGTTTTGTGTTAATCTAGATTAGTGACTATGACAACTTAACCCTTAACCCAATCCTTTGCTTTATCCTAATCCTTATTTTAATCTTATCCTTAACCTTTATCCTTGATATTTTGTTGTGAGAAGATATTTGTTTTGGAGAGAAGAGGTGGCATGGTTGTGTGAATGTATTAATGTGAGATTTAATGCAAGGGTGCACTCACCTCTTACACTCACCCCCCCTCTCTCTCCTTATCATTTCTTTCTCTAATTCTTTCTTACTTCATCTCTTCACATTATTTTTCATCTCCTTACTTCCTTCAACTGAACACTTCACTATCCATCATAAATCCATCTCAAATTTTCATCAAAAATCAAAAAAATCACATCTTTTGCTTGGTTTTGCCTCTTGGATGCCTTGGTGCTTAGAAAGCTAGGATCTTTGAGTTCTTTTGGTTAGGTAATGATCTCTATCTATTCTTTATGTGTTTATTATGTTGCGTAGCTTAGTCATTTCAGTTTAGATCGCGTATCGTATCGTTTCGGGTAAATATCGTATTTTTAGTGTTGTTTTGGGGTCTCGGATGATCTGCTATCAAACCAGGTAATTGTTGCCAAAGTTCCCATCACAGTGACCAAGTGTAGTGACCTAGAACCTACCCTCAAAATACGAGCCCATTCCCTCTTGTTACGGCCGCAGATTTAATGGTTCTGGCCGTAATTTGCGGCCAGAGTAGTGACTGGGGTAGTGAGTTTTGGTGTAGGGGTCTCTGGGGCTGTATGTGGTCTCATGGTACTTGCAACTTTTACAGATTGTTAGTACAGAAAAATCTGGGACCACTTGCTTGTTCTCTTGTGTTTTGTTTCACGCGTTACATTATCCAATACGGTTCGTGTTTGTGTTGTTGTTGCTCTGAGTTGGTTTCGTAGTGTCGCTATACACGTTAGCTACAATACGAACACTTGAGAGTAAGTTTTGTGTTGTCGTGTTGGTCCGCGTAGTTTGTACGTGTTTTGGGTCTATTGCTAATATATACTTGCTTTGTTGTGTTATGTTTTAGGTTCGCAGGCGGGGACTTCGGATGCTGCGAAGAAGGGGAAACAAGTGGTTGGCTTTACTTAGCCAGGAGC
This sequence comes from Agapanthus africanus, assembly GCA_030015575.1. Taxonomy (NCBI): domain Eukaryota; kingdom Viridiplantae; phylum Streptophyta; class Magnoliopsida; order Asparagales; family Amaryllidaceae; genus Agapanthus; species Agapanthus africanus. The sequence continues at coordinate 27,169,877 of JASDDO010000029.1, read as the reverse complement.
GTTGGTGAGTAGATTTAACATCTACAGGGGAATCTCCCGCATGGCGTTATGCGTCTGGGCTAGAGATGTTATATTATTGTCGCATATTCTATTGCATATATAGAGTTGCGCATACACATTATTGCTTAGTTATTGTTGTGCTTGGACTAGTACCCTTAGGACACTGCACTATTATTGACGGCTTATGTTGCACGAGCACTGATTGTATGCCATACACACAATCAATAATTGCCATGACACGCACACCACCCATACTTATATGATATTGTTTGGTTAGGGACATTGATTCATATTCCTTTTTGCATATGATATATAGCATACCTGTACACCTACATGCTTACGCATATGCCTTGACAGCTTACATGCTAGTTACCTGTATACGTATAGGGTATTGTACCATTAGCGATAGGTACATACACACATAATGACATAGCTACATGTATATCTTGCATACATACTTCACTTATACCCGGAGGGTATATTACATCAATACTGATAAGTAGATATATATACCTTGCTATACCTTTATGTTTACACATATATCTGGCTATACCTACATGTTTACCTTTATTTGATGTTATATAGACTTGGAGAAATTAGGAATCGCATGATATTTATATTAACTTGTTGCAGTTAATTAGCGGCTTTTCCTTTATATGCTCACATTACAGTTTTTGTTGCATATATTATATTCATGGATTTTCGCATTGAGATATGGATTTTTCATGATGTTTTCTGGATTTAAGGACCGTGGTAGTTTCATGAAATTATGCATTATTTGAAAAACCCGGTTTCTCTTGATATGATATTTCAGCAGCCACCATGAGATTTATCGGTTTTGATATATATATACCCCATGCGAGGAGCGTCGTGGGCCGTATAAGGATACATGGTGGGGCCCGGAGGTACCCCGGGGCAAGACGATTGAAAGACCTTGCCGATTGAGCCTGACAGGGGAACCATACCTACCGGTGACAGTACCTATGACTCGGCGGTTATCGTGGGGATACCGACGGGAGTCATGTACGTATGGATACGTCGAAGGACAAGGGTCGAAGCTGGGCACTCGGGTTTTCGGATAGCGTATGATACGTACTTATCAGGGTGCCAGTCGTGGTGACAGCACCTGATAGATCAGCCTTTATGTGTCGATGCTAGACACTTGTTTTCATGATATTTTTACTTCTAAGTATATATAACAGTGGAATGGGACGCTGTTATATATATATATATATATATATATTAGTGGAATGGGACGCTAATATATATGTATACATATCAATTCACATACATCATCATAATTATTCATGCAAATATACTTAGGATATTTGAGATTCACTTGATATTGGATTCAGGATATATGAGATTCACTTGATATTGGATTTATGATATTTGAGATTCACTTGATTTTGGATATAGGATATATGATATTTACTTGATATTGTACATTCAGGATTTGTGAGACTTACATGATATGAGAGCCAATTTGGGGGCTGATTTGAGGAAATTGGGATTTGGATTGTCTTGATGGACTTTGGTCCTACCACGATGTCAGGATTCCATAGAAATGACATGTTTCATCCCATACTTCGCATTTATTGTTTATGCACTGCTTCATGTACTAGTAGTACCTGATAGAGTACCTTTCATGACTGTTGCATATATACATTGTCATATCACTGCTTCATGTATTAGTAGTACCTGATAGAGTACCTTTCATGACTGTTGCATATATACATTGTCATATCATTGCTTCATGTATTAGTAGTACCTGATAGAGTACCTTTCATGACTGTTGCATATATACATTGTCATATCATTGCTTCATGTATTAGTAGTACCTGATAGAGTACCTTACATGATTATTGCATATAGATTGTCATATTATTATTGCTTCATGTATTAGTTGTACCTGCTAGTATACCTTTCATGACTGTTGCATTCATATGACCTTTTATTACTATTAGTTGCATATGTTAGATTCGCGTTGTACGTGCATACTTGCGATTACCTGCATATGTTATTTACTATTCACGATTTGGCAACTCACCCCCGTTGTGCCACAGTGTTTTGCAGGTTGTTCACCAGAGTAGTCGAGGCAGGCTATTCATCTATCTTATCATCTTTTGCTGCGGATACCGCTTCGGCTCACAGTGTGCAGTTTTGCTTTAGGTGGGTTTTGTGGTTATCCGTTCATGTTTATTGTATATTCGTTGTATCATGTACTCTCCATCTACCATTATCTTATATGACTTAGAGACCTGTTGTGAAGACGATATTGTATATTATTTTGGTGACTTGGATGTCTTTTTGGCAGTTTTACTTATATCGTCTTTTATTTCTTCGCTACGGCGTCGTATATCTGTTGTGGTGGTTGTTTTCCGCCTTTGGGCGTGTATTTGCTCCCGTTTGGGGATGCTTTATTTATATCTTTGTTCTACCCATTTTTGGGGTTGGTTTTTACAAAGGAGGTGCTGCCAAAATTTTGAAGGAAATAAAGTTGGACTTTTAAAGAATTTGGGTTGAGATTTCAAAGGTTTTAAAATGCTATTATTTCTTACTACTTTTGATGGTTTTGATTGCTGGGTTTTCGGCTTACTTAAATTGCGTTATGCCTGTAGACGTTGCGTAGTTTAAGGGCCGTCACGTGCCAATTTCGGGTCGTGACAGCTTTTTTAAATAGTGATTTAGAAGAGAGCGTCTTTAAGTACACAGCTAGAGGGCTTCGTAGACAGTGGGAGCAGCGGAAACGTGTGCAAGTTGCTTTATGAGTTAAAGCAGGGATCGCGGAGTTGGAACATCTGTTTTGATGTGGTAGTCAAAGAGTTTGACTTCATCAAAATGGTAGATGAACCTTGTATATACAATAAAAGGTAGTAGGGAGTATTGTGGTGATCCTCGTATAGTACGTGGATGACATACTCTTGATAGGGAAGGAGTTTCCTATGCTACACTCGGTCAATCTCCTCTTATCACATGGATTCTCCATATAGGATTAAGGTGATACCTCCTAAACCCTAGGTTTTGGATCTATGAGATAGATCTAAACGGATGTTAGGATTCTCACTAGGTGTAGTGAGATGGTATCAATCGATCCTGGGTAGAATCACTGGATAGCTTCCAGAGTGGTAAGGTCGACTGAATGTCAGTCACAGGCATTGTCTTTACCCTCAGTGGAGGGATGGTATGTTGGAAGAGTTCCAAGCTAGATACCATGACAAACTAGACGATAAAGGCTAGATACATGGCTACCAAGGATGCTACCAAAGAGGCAGTCTGGATATATATAAGTTCATGAGATGAACTTCATTCCTACCATTGTGTGACAATGGAGTTGTGGCTTTGGTCTAGGAACCCCCGTCCCATCAATGATCCAGATATATTCTTAGGCAGTATCACCTGATCATGGAGATGGTTGATCTCCAGGGAGATCGAGGATAGGAGAGTAGACACAGAGGACAACAGCGCGGATCCACTCACAAAGGCCTATTTCCCAGTAGAGACTTTTATGGGATGGTTGAGTATGAGATACTTCAACCACTGCTGATTGTTGGGTATGAGATACTACAACAGATGGCCCTAGTGCAAGTGGGAGATTGTTAGTGATATGTATGCCCTAAAGGCTATTACTGTACATACGATATATATTGTAGTAGATGCTTGGACATATATATGGAGGACTTTTTTGCTCGACATGATAGTATGCTATCTGGTTGCTCTTTATCTTAACATGTACACTGATTGTCTCTATGTTACATGTTGATAAAGCCCTTAGGATGAGTACTTGACTACCAGGACTATGATGCAGATCATACTAGTGGGGACAGTGTAGTCGTTAAGTACATCCTTCAAATGTTCCTAGTCGAGGGTGTATCGAGACAAGGCATCGATATACCAGAGTAGACTAGTGTATAGCTTCTCGACCCATGTAGATAGGCGATGGAAGATCCCATATCCATTGGTGTTTGACATCAGAGATAGTATACGGGTGCTCAGTGGAGACTGGGTACACTGAACGGACTCGCCGAGAACTCCCAGATAGTATTATACCTCACGTCAGATGGCAGTTCTCTGGTGACACTGGTACAGGTTAGTCTGTAGACCCGAGATCGTTATAGAGTCTTGTGTGATTCCCACTGTGCTTTGATTTCCACCTTACCACGTTCAAGAGAACATGCAAAATGGTGGCTTTTGGGTACAGTCCCGAGTCACATGGAGGCAATGAACAATAGGAGGGGTTTCTTCTCTCCCGGTATTGGGAGTTGATGTTGCGCTGTGCTCGATTGGCTATAACAGGAAGTCCTTGGCCAAGGCTGCTTCAAAGATATACTGGTAAGTGTTATCAGTATTTTCTCGACCCGTTATGAGCCTCATATCGACAGGACTTACCGAGTTACTGGGGTCTGATGTTTACCACCCCTAGACGAGATATGCGACATATCAGACGAAGAGACCGGACTGTACGGTAGTGTTACTGATTGGATTCGCAGGAGTACGAACAGGCTTGCTTGTTGATCTTCTGATCGCTCAATACTCGGGTGGCCTTTACGTTTAGCAGAACGCTTGCAGCTTGTGGGTGTTTGATATGATCATCACCCACTGCCGGCGTATTGAGGAGTCTTTAGAGTCATACACAGAGGTTTCCTAGCTCAAGCGAAACGGAGTAGGAGCACATATGTGATATGTGCGGGACCGAGATTGATACGATATAAGATACCGTATTCTATTCTCGCGATTTGTAACATTGGTCGGTTATATGAGATATAGCCAGGTTATCGGATCAAGTGTTGATTCGATAAGTTGTTACATATGATATTAGTCGGTTATATGTGATATAGCCGGATTATTAAATCAAGAGTTGATTTGATAATCTAATGTATAATTATATATTAGATATATTACATTACATTAATTAGTATTAGCTCACTTATGATTCTTTTCTCACTCACTTTGTGCATATTGTATATTTGTGATATATGCAAGTGTACATTTTATTGTGTCATGCTTGATAATACATGCAAGATGGGTGTATGAGACTTATACCTTACTAGGGTTTGAATTTGGGTTTTATTTATCATTATGTAATTTACAAATTGAATTAGTCATAGATAAGCTTGTAGAAGCTTATGGACTCATTGACTTATTCAACTCTTTTGTCATTGCTTAAGATATTTGTTAACCCTACCCTTAACCTTAGCACTTGGTTAATTCTCTACATGAGTTAGGCATGAGGGCTTAATTCACCCATTGTTGCAATAATTCAAAAGGATTAATTCATATGATGAGTTCTTCTTCACCTTCTTCTTCCTCCTAAAAAGCTTTCTAGCTTCAATGGAGGTATAAGATAAAATGTGAGAAAATGAAATCTAAAGTGAGCCCACTTCCTACTTCATCATCCTCTACTACTTGCCATTTAGTATAGGATGTTTGCTTCACTAATTCCGTAATTAGTGAAGAGATAGCTTGGGTTAGTGTCTCCTCGACGTAGATCATCTTCGGCCTTGAAGTCTTCGAAGCAAACATGTTCGTTTCTTCAAGGGAGCCTTTCTAGAGTCCGGAGTTCATGATCGCAGCGAAGGGGACTACTACACGGAGCTATTGAAATAAAGGACCGGTCTACAAAGGTTGTATTCCTTGCTCACAAGATATGCAAAGTGTTTGCTTATTCATTTCCGTCGATTTCTAGTTAACGATTCATAGTTAGGGTTAGCTAAAATGGCAAATTTTTGAATTTGGCATGGACGATGCCTCCCGAAACCTTGCTGCCATCTTAAGTAACCCTGCAGTGTTGCGGTCAGGGCGAGCTCATCATGGACAAGGACTGACCATTGTGTTTTCTTGTGACATGGGAATGCCTCGATGTTGTGTTGTGACCTCTTGTTAAGGCGAGTGTTTGGTTTTACACCGGATGATCGGGCCATTGTTAGAGCTGCCAGTTGCGAGAGGACTGTTGATGTACAGCCTACCTCAGAGATTGTGATGTCGTCTACCGTGTGGACAGATGACCCAGCTGTTGCTGAAATTGATGGGATCTCACTTCCAGAGCTTACGAGCTGAGATCGCTGGAGCTTCCAGGCAGAGATGCGACAGATAATAGCTAGTCTATCCCGAGTTGAGAGACGAAGGTGATTCGTCAGATTGATGCGTCGATGCAGGCCCAGTTGAGTTGAAGATTTCCAGCGTGGAGAATCTTATTCAGATCTAGAGTAGGCCGATCCAGAGATGACCGTTGATGTATCGTCTTTCCTGGAGGATTGGGGCATTGCTTAGCATGCGGACGAAGGGTATTCACGTGTGGTCTGGGCGAAGTTAAAAAGTTTGAACGAATGTTAGAAACACATTTTTCCAAGTTTAAAGTATTCGAAGGAACATGCAAGTAATTCCGTGGACCCTCTAGAAGAATGAAACCCTAACTCAACATAATGACCATGGAACTGCTTCTGAACCTTAGGGTTTGCAGCAGTTCAGCGGTGCCATTAGTGAGGCTTGGGTTTGCCCTTCTACGGTTGGTCCATAGGTATAGTGGCATGTACTGGATATTATTAGACTGTGCTCAGGTGTTGAGCTTTCGGAGAATTATGGGACATTGATAAATCGATCGAAACGTTTAATGTCGTCCGGATATCATGTGATGAGAGATCAGTAAGCTGACCAGCTTCGGATAGAGGACCTCATCCAGATGCGTTGTGAGTTGATAGAGAACGGACGAGTATTGAGTATTCCTCCGATGGTTAAGACGAGTTCCCGAGGACGTGTTCGGATAGAGATCTTCTACAGAGTGATGAAGATACCGAGTTCGTGATTTCAAGTCTGTGTGAGAGACTTCGGATTGACTGTAGCCGAGAACGTTTGCAGTACGCAGATAATATAACGTGACGTCGAAGTAGACGATGATAAAGACGAGTGGAACAACAGGTTCGTGCGAGATGCTGACGAGCTGTTGTTACTCCCCGTCGAGATTAGAGATCTGATGTGTATACAGAGGTGTTGGGATACGACCAGTTCCCGAGGAGATGCAGTGCTGAGAACGCAGATGTCCAGAAAACGAGAAAAGATTATGCAAGAGTACCAACTTCCGTACAGTTCGGCATAGGTGAGATCGGAAGAGACCCTGAGCAGGTTCCTTCCAAGACACTGCTGCGATGAGATTTTCACAAAGGATCAGATGTGTCACATGTATTCAGAGGGCCAAAGGCCGACGCCAGTGACGTGCTGCTTTACAAGTGGTCGTGATAATTGGCCGAGAGGTGACCAGAGAAGTGCCAGAGCGGAATCGTTCCCGTTAGCACACCTGACCGGGCCGATGAGCCGATGGATTTCGAGATTTGTAATCCACAGAGAAATGAGGACCCAGAGACAGAAGACGCCAGACCGTGAGCAGGAGGCATGTGGATGTTCTTACTCTGCCAGTTTGGGCGCACCGACATATTTTTTCGACATTGTAGGAAGTGTACCTCACTGTCATTTGTTGCGATTTGCGTTTGTGATCAAAGTATCACGCTTTTATCGCTTGGATTTGAGTTTTGGTGATTGAGTTTAATGATATTGTTTTCGTGCACCATGGCTGCACCTACTGGGTATTTACATTTTATGCATAGTTATTGCACTTGAAATATGTTTTTATACACCGTTGTGTTGGTTTATGATTTGTGCATATCTATTGCACTTGATATTGATTTTGTGCCTTGGTTGCACATGTTTATGATTTCGTGGATTTCATACAGTTGATTTGATTTTGTGCGTGTGGTACGCACTCGATTTGATTTTGCACTCGGTATAGCTTATATGTGCTTGTAGTGCATTGATATGTGTTTTGTACACGTAGTTGCACACGTTTTATGATTTTATACACCTTGATACACTCGGTGTTGCCGTTTACGCATTTGAGTTATTGATCGGTATTTCGTGCATTGTTGCACTAGATTTTTTTTTATCCGTGCATATTAGATGAGATTTCTTTCGTGCATATTGGATGCACTTGATTTAGATTTTTATTCGTGCATGTGGGATGCACTCGATTTCAATTTTCATTCGTGCATGACGGATGCACTTGATTTGGATTTTAGCGCATGTTGGTGATTGTTCCAAAAATTTAAGTTTACCGTAATCAGAAACGGCGTCGCTTTGCAGCTAGCCGGTGAATACGGGTCGATCCGCAGAGATGTGTAAATTTCTGTTTTTGTGTTTTCACGAGTTGATTCCGTTGGTTGTTTGGTTTTTGTCGATTGATTTAAAAACTAATTTATATGATATGAAAGAACTCGTTAGGATTAGGTCTAAGATAGGGTTGATGAGATCAATATTGTCATCTCTTTAAATGCCGTTTGATTAAAGCTTTTTAGAAAATCACAACAATTATTAGCAAAGGGGATTAGGATGATCGGGAAGAAACGAAGTTTCTTCCTCTAGATCCTTGTCCGTCCTTTCCTATTAATTGCTGCAATCTTCATGGACGTCATGTATGTCCGGCCTTTTATACTACGGTTCACCGTTACCTTGTAGGTAGGGTGCCGTAGGGGGCGGATCATACATGCGTGCATGAAGTTCTTGTTTTGAAAATATGTTGGCATTGAAGGAGGTGAGAGATATCCATCTCTCACTCTCTCCCTTATTCCTAACCCTAACGAGCGACGATTTTACTCGCTCATTAGGGAATTATCTAAAAACGACATTTTGTTGTTAAGTTTTAAAGTGTTTGTTCAGATCTTGTGTTATAACTTACTGCAGATTAAAAATAGCTAAACTAGTTAACTAGGGCAAGTAATAAAATTAGAACTAAGGCAGGAATAAAAAGAATTAAAACTTACAAGAAAGTGATGCTCTAGATCTCCCAACAAATCTGATTTTTATTGATTGAAAGGAGGCATAATATTTTACAGATTTTGAGTACAATTTATAAGCAAACAGTGAAGCTAGGGTTACAGACTCTCGTAGATATGAAATTACAGATTTGCCCCCTAAAAATCCCAACATCTGCACCGACACACCGACAGGGAAAATTTCCACCGACACGGGCCTAATATGGCCGCGGAACCGCGGCAATGGAGTGCTTGGGCCGCGGTTCCGTGGCCCTTTGGTGGGCTTGGCTCACCATCTTTCTAGGCTTGGTTTGTCTTTTCTTGGGCTTCCTATTTTTATACTTCTTTTCTCTGTTGGACTTCTTAGTCTTCTCCGGATCCTCAGTGAAAACTTGTAAGGATCTTTTGACCGTTTCACTTTCGTCTTTTGGATCTTGCACTATTCTTCGTCTTGGCTTGAGTAAGATCCGTCTGCTTGTTGGTCAAAAGTCCCTTTTCTGTATCATTTTTCGTCTTTTTCACTGTATTTGCTCCAAGAGCCTGTATCCTGTAACATGCAACAAACGAGCGTCAAAAGTACCTGTTTACTTATAAAATGCATAAAAGTGGGGCGTATGAATTGCAATATTATGATATGAACAAATACCCCCAAACTTATCTTTTGCTCCTCCTCGAGCAAACTTATTAATTTATTCTAACCTAGCCGCACTTTCGCAGGGAAACGCGATTGCACTGAGCATGTGCAACAAGCCTTTAAACCTCTAGGTGTCCCTAGTAGGAGGAGTGTTGTCTCCTGAGGGTTTTCAGCGGATTACACCCACAAAATCCTATCAATTTGGTTTTTCGACTTTTTTCTCTCCAATTAGGTTTTCTAACAAGGAAGTCTATTATCGTTGCCCCGCAAATTATCCACCCATATTCTTCACACTTCCTTATTATGTAACTTAAGATTGTACATGTTCTATAGAATTACTTAGAATTCAGCATTTCTTAAGTTTTTCTTCTAGAGTTTCATCTCCACTTAGGAATTTCTATCAACTCTATTAAAGATACAAGTTTTATTCTTCATTCCTTTCTCTTATCTAAACTCTAATCACATATCCCTACGTGTGTGTAATTGTCACCCCTACACTTGGAAATTCAAATCAAGCAATCGTACTCTCGTCCATTGTCCAAAGCACTTTGTGAATTTTTCTTAACTTTCGCTTACACATCCTTCATGCGACTGTTAATACTTCTTGAGGTACCAACAGCCGATTACAAGATGCGTTAGCACTTTAAAGCGTATTTCCTAGTTTTGCAACACCTAAGGCTTTTAGCAGTGACTCCCAAACCAGTTGGTCTAAGGCACTAGGTGATGAAACACCCTCGCTAAATAATTTTCTAGCCCTAAGTAATCACAAAAACCAGTGTCCATTTTTTTTTATTCACTCTTTTTTTCTTTTTCATTGTACTAAGGACTTTAGACAAGAGCATTTCAAGGTCTCTTCTACTAATCCAAGTTTCAAGGTGCGTGATTGTGCATTTTGTAGGGTATACATTTTCAGAATCTAAACTTAAGCTAGGAACTATTTTTCGAACTTATACTCTAATAAGAATATTAATACTCTTCCCTCATTTTGGCTTAGCCCAAGAAGTGAACACAAAATTTGCCTATTCCTAAATAACTTACAAAGACATATATTCTCTACCGTTAAACTCTAAGTAATGTTATTTTTACGGTTTTTAATTTGCTAAGTCTAAGATCTAGTTTTTCCTAGCCAGTTAACCTTTTTATCAAACTCAAGTCAATTAACCAAAATTGAATACAATAATTTTTATAATTTTGAAATTTTTTTTTCAATTTTTATGGGTTTTTCAGTTTCCTAATTTTTTTTTTATTTTTCAAATTTTCAAATTTTTATGATTTTTTATATAAAGATGCAATGCAGAAATTAACTATGCAAAAGGAAGATAAAAATATATACAATATGCAATGCAAAAGATAACTATATACATTACCCTTTCCCCCAAACTTGAGCAAAGCAGTGCCCTCACTGCCCGGCCCCACGTCGCGCTCGTGAGCGTGAACGTGATCGTTCCCCTCTAGCCAAAAGTGTTTGGATTCCCCTCTCAATTTCCGTCAACCGACGGTCGTGATCTCGTGCAGTTGCCCGAAACTCATCCCTCAAAGAGTCGATTCTTCTCACTGTTCTTCGCATCAATCGCGCATGCTCCTGGGGAGTTATTTCTTCCCCGCTCGAAGTCGAGCTCGAGCTAGGGGTGTGTGCAGGTACATTTTCTGCCGGTTCGGTTCGTGTCCAAATATCCGTGAGTCTAGAGTAGGACGACGAGATGCCCTCTACAAGTGGTCGAACCGGAACACCGTCTATCATGTATGCGTCAAATTCCTCGATGGGGAGGAAATATCGGCAGAGTTGGGTAACAAGCATGGGGCATGGGTATACGGTACCTCGTTTCCCCGTACCTATGTATTGGAGCAAAACCGTGCACATGTCGAACCTAGGATTCTTCATCATCAGTGTGTGTACGACATGTAATGAAGGGGTGAAAAAGGTCGTGTTGTGGGAACTACCAAAGATATTGTTTTGTACCCACCGGCACACAGTTAAAATGTTCGCGAAAAGGGTCCGTGCTTGGATGCCCTTACGCGGTTCTCGTGCACAGTCATTACCCATCAAGGGCATATAATCTTCAAAGCGCAGTGGGTGTTCATGTGCAGGTACACGTGGTATGAGTGTAACCTCGTGTATCAAGTCCCTATCGATGTGAATTTCACGATTTCCCCAATTTAGTTTAATGTAACCTAAGTTGTCAAGGGTATTATCTTCCATGGATTCGTAAAATAGGGCAACTAGGTTAGGTAGGGCAAACGCAGATGGGTGATTATAGAGCAGGAAATTCCAGCCCCTTTGTGCGATTTCATGTGCGAAATATCTACCGTATACTTCGTGTGCGAAAACAGGGGAAAAATCCCTTTCAAACAGCATTTTATGTGCCATTATGATTTTTCAGTAAAAAGATATGCACTAACAGAGAAGAAACAGTCAGATTTACCTCCCCTGAAAATTTCAGGGGGTGAAGACACCAGACTGCGGCTGATCAGCGGCGGGAGGCGGCAACGGCGGCGGTTCCGCGGCGGGTTGGCAGCGGCACGGCGAGATTCTTCTGCAGAGGATAGGGGGCGGCGGCTAGGGTTTTTTAGAGAGAAAAAATTTAGGGTTATGAACACAGGAGGGTCGGGTTCCTTTAAATAGGGGATGGGAGGGTGATTTGCATAAAACACCCTCTAAAACGAAGGTTTTATTTGTAAAATCAGCTCTTAATCTGCAAATTTACAATTAGGTCCAAAAATTATTAGTTTTTATTTTAAAAAAAATTTATTTTTTATTTTTTATTTTATTTTTTTTTATGGTATTTTGGAAATATATATATACAAATAATATACACACCCCCAAACTTATTTGAAATAATGTTTTGGGAAAAGAAATTTGGGGGTGAAAGTGGAGGAAGATCAATCAGTGTAAATCGGCTCCTGCAAAAACAGGAGCTCCTCCGTAGGGTCCGCTGTGAAGAACGATTTCAGTCGATCCCCATTCACCTTGAATAAGGTACCGTCTTCAGGGTTCTCAAGGTCAACCGCACCGTGCGGATAAACGGTGCGGACTACAAAAGGTCCTCTCCATCTGGACCGGAACTTGCCGGGATGAAAATGTAACCGAGTGTCATAAAGTAGAACCTGTTGACCAGGTTCGAAAGTTTTTCGCAAAAGGTGTTTATCGTGGAACACCTTGGCTCGGTTTTTAGCAGTTGTGGCATTATCATATGCCTCATCCCTCAGCTCCTCCAACTCATTCAATTGCAGCTTTCGATTGCTGCCCGCCTCTCCTAAAGATAGATTCAGCTCTTTGATAGCCCAAAATGCTTTATGCTCGATCTCCACTGGGAGGTGGCAAGCCTTCCCGTACACAAGCCGGTATGGAGACATACCAAGATTGGTCATATATGCAGTACGGAAAGCCCATAGTGCATCGATCTGTTTAAGTGACCAATCCTTACGGTTTTTGGAAACCGTTTTCTCCAAGATTTGCTTTATTTGCCGATTTGAAACCTCGGCTTGCCCACATGTTTGAGGGTGATATGGCGTTGACAACTTGTGGGTGATAGAGTATTTGCGCATTAAGGACTCGAAAGTCCTATTGCAGAAGTGAGAACCATTATCACTTATTATCACCCGAGGGTGCCCAAATCGAGAAAATATGTGTTCTTTAAGAAACCGAACGACAACTTTATTATCGTTCATTCGGCTGGGCACAGCCTCGACCCACTTTGAAACATAATCAACCGCCAAAAGAATATACACATTTCCAAAAGAGTTAGGAAATGGTCCCATGAAATCTATACCCCAAACATCAAAAATGTCCACAACCAAAATATGTTGGAGCGGCATTTCGTTTCTCCGCGATATCCGGCCCAAGTGTTGGCACCGGGAGCAAGTTTTGCAGTATTCAAATGCATCCTTGAAGAGTCGTGGCCAATAGAAACCACACTGCAAAACTTTTTCGGCTGTCTTCTTTGGGCCAAAGTGCCCGCCACATGCTTGATCGTGGCAAAAGACAGCACACTCTTGACCTCACTTTCGGGTACACACCGACGAATGATTTGGTCGGAACAATATTTAAAAAAATAGGGCTCATCCCAGTAAAAATGCTTTACTTGGGATAAAAATCGAAGTTTATCCTGTTTTGACCAATCATTGGGTATCAGGCCGGTGGCTAAGTAATTCACAATATCGGCGAACCATGGTTCGCAAGAAACGGTCAAGAGTTGCTCGTCGGCAAAAACATCAGTGATTGGAAGATCGAGCGTGGGCGAAGAAGGAAGTCGTGATAGATGATCAGCTACTACGTTTTCACATCCTTTTTTGTCCTTAATGACAAGGTCAAACTCTTGTAACAAAAGGATCCAACGTATTAGCCTTGACTTAGCATCTTTCTTCGCAAAAAGGTGGCGAAGAGCTGAATGATCAGTATATACAACGACTGGAGAGCCGATTAAATAAGGCCGAAATTTTTTGAGTGCAAACACAACAGCTAAAAACTCTTTCTCTGTTGTTGTGTAGTTGAGTTGGGCCTCATTTAGTGTTCGGCTAGCATAATAAATCACGTGCGGCATCTTATTAATGTGCTGTCCAAGAACAGTGCCAATAGCAAAGTCTGATGCGTCGCACATGATTTCAAAAGGGTGCGTCCAGTCGGGAGATGAGAGGATAGGCGCAGTGATGAGGGACTGCTTCAAAGACTCGAATGCTTCAATGCAAGTGGAGTCGAAAGCAAAAGTTGTGTCCTTGGCCAGTAATAGAGTCAAGGGTCTAGCAATCTTGCTAAAGTCCTTGATGAACCGTCTATAGAAACCGGCGTGGCTAAGGAAGGCTCTAATATCTTTGACGCATTTTGGGGGAGGGAGGTTAGAAATCACTTCGATTTTTGCTCTATCTACCTCGATGCCGTGTTGCGAGATGACATGTCCTAAGACAATGCCCTCTCGCACCATGAAATGGCACTTCTCCCAATTCAATGTGAGGTTCTTATCCCTGCAGCGGGTAAGAACAGCGTCAAGATGGCGTAAACACTCGTCGAAGGAGTCGCCAAAGATGGAGAAATCATCCATAAAGATCTCCAAGAACTTTTCAACCATGTCTGAAAAGATCCCCATCATACACCGCTGAAATGTCGCGGGTGCATTGCATAACCCAAAGGGCATGCGACGATAAGCAAACGTGCCAAAGGGACAAGTGAATGTTGTCTTGTCTTGGTCCTCTTTGGCGATGGGGACTTGGTTGTAACCGGAATAGCCATCGAGAAAGCAATAGAACTCGTGCCCTGCCAATCGCTCGAGCATTTGGTCAATGAAAGGTAAAGGAAAGTGGTCTTTCCTTGTTGCGGCATTGAGTTTCCTATAGTCTATGCAGACTCGCCACCCAGTTTGGGTGCGAGTGGGAATCAACTCATTTGCCTCATTGGTAATGACCGTAATGCCCGATTTCTTTGGCACGACGTGGATTGGGCTAACCCATTGGCTATCCGAGATAGGGTAAATGATACCGCTATCCAGACACTTGACAATTTCCTTCTTAACAGCCTCTTTCATGATGGGGTTGAGGCGCCTTTGTGGATCCCGTGCTTGCTTGGCATCATCCATTAAGTGTATATGATGTTCGACTATGAGGGGACTAATCCCCTTAATGTCCGCCATAGACCAGCCGAAAGCTTGCCGATTATTATGTAAGACCATCAAAAGAGCCTTCTCTTGCTCAAGAGCAAGTGAGGCTGATATAATGACAGGTAAGGTCTCATTATCACCTAGATAAGCATATTTTAGGCGTGTCGGCAAAAGCTTTAATTCGAGTTTAGGAGGTGAACAATAGATGGCAACAATGGGGTAGTTGTTTCAAACTCGAATGATTCCATCAAAGGTTCGAACCGAGTGTACGCAACAGTGTCGGATGGTTTAACTAACTCATCCGAAAAAGCAAAAGACTCTAATTCAGGTGAAAAGTCATCAACGAAGGTAAAGCACTCAAAATCATTATCCGCTGTGAAAGCTACGTCGGATTCTAGGAGGAACACACTAGTGGCGTTAACATTGCTGTGATCGAACAAAAAATTCTCGAATTCACAGTCCTCCTCCGCGATCTCATTGATCGAGCAAACGTCGAGTACGCTAGCATTAGGCTCACAGGCTGACTTCCCAACTTGAAAATATTGAGCTCAATCGTCATATTGCCGAAAGATAGGTTCATTGAACCATTACGACAATTGATCACTGCGTTGGAAGTAGCCAGAAATGGTCGACCAAGTATTACCGGAATTTGGTTCCGGGGGTTAGCAACAGGTTGTGTATCCATCACAATAAAGTCAACGGGGAAAATGAAATCCCCTACTCTAATTAACACATCCTCCAGCTCTCCCCTAGGATGGGTTATTGACCGGTCGGCCATTTGGAGAGTACAGTGAGTGGGTTTAAGCTCTCCAACGCCCAATTGCTCGTACACAGAATAGGGTAGCAAATTGACACTCGCGCCAAGATTTAATAGTGCTCTATTGATGTTCTTGTCCTCATTTGTTATCGAAATGGTAGGACACTCGGGGTCCTTTTGCTTTGGGGGAAGGGAATTTACAAGAGCATCACTAATAGCACTAGCCACAAAAACTTTCTTTGGCACTTGCGACTTCCTCTTTTTGGTGCATAAGTCATTTAAAATTTTTGCATATGAAGGAACTTGTTGGATTGCATCCAAAAGAGGGATATTTATGCTAACTTGTTTGAACAACTCAACAATCTTCTCCATCTGTGGAGTTGGTTTATTGGATCTCAACCGATTAGGAAAAGGAACATTTTGAAAGGTGGTTGAGTCCAACTTTTGCGGATCAGATTGTCGAGTTGGAACGGTACCCCGTGTAGATGTGTTCGTGTTGTGAGAAATGGGTCCGTTCAAGCTAGAAGAAGTAGAGCCATGTGAAGGGTGAAGAATAGGCTCTAAGGAAGAAGAAGAAGGTGAAGAAGATGAAGAAGGGCCACCGGCATGGGTGTCATTGTTCATGCCCACATTGTTTTGCAACACTTTTCCCAATCTCAACGTGGTCACATCATTTACGTTATGATTCTGCTGTTGATATGCAGCATGTGCGTGACCGGGGTTGGGCAATGGTTGAGATGGGAGTTTTCTTTTTTCGCGCTCGCTCAAAGCTGCATTGAGTTGTGCAATTTGTGCCTCAATAGATTTGATGCTTTGATCGTGTGAGGCACTATTTTGCACTAAAGATTGAATAGAAGTCTCGAGTCTTGCTGTAGACTGTGTAGATTGCTTAAGGAACGCATCTAGACTTCTTTCGAGCGAGCTAACCTTATCATTATTAGGTTGAACATAATTATTTGGCTGGTAAGCATTGTTAGGCACAAAATTGTTCACCTGATTAGGGTAAGGTTGTTGAAATTGTTGCGGTTGAAATTGAGTTTGTGAGGGTGCTTGTTTTTGTTGTTGTGGAGGAGGAGGTCTTTGAAAATTGTTATTTCCTTGGAATTGTTGATTTTGGTTCCAAGCGAAATTTGGGTGACTCCTCCACCCCGGATTATATGTCGAAGAGTACGGATCGTTTCTTTGTCGTTGCTGAAATGCAGCATTGACTTGATCCTGTCCTTGAGTGGATGCATTATAAGGACACTCTTCGGTTAGGTGCGATGGATCCGCACAACAAGCACAGACAGTTCGTGGGGGCATTGCAGGGGCAGGAGAAGGCGATGAGATTTTGGTCTCAATCGCTTCTAGATTTTTCGTAAGAGCGGCCATCTCGGCCTTCATGGCAATCGACATCTCTACTTGATGTATGCCTGCCCTAGATTGACCACTAGAAGATGATGTAGTCTTGGTACTCTCCCACTGTATTGTTTGCTCACTAAGATCCTCAAGAAACTGCCACGCTTCATCACTAGACTTAGAGAGAAAATGACCTTGACAGATGGTTTCTAGCAACTGCTTCGTTGCCGAGTTCAATCCCTCGTATAATGTTTGGCAAAGTTACCAACTTTCGATCCCATGATGAGGACATTGAACTAGTAGGTCCTTAAATCTCTCGAAGCACTTCCAAAATGGTTCGGAAGGAAGTTGTGAGAATTGAATTATTTCATTGCGGATTCTGGCAGTTTTGTGATGAGGATAGAACTTTTTCAGAAAAGCCTTCACAAACTCGTCCCAATTTCTTATGGAATGTGATGCGGTGCTATATAGCACTTCTCGGCTAGGTCACATAAGGTGAACGGAATGACCCTTAGCCTTATCGCGTCATCACTTAATTGGGTTGTTTTCATCATAGCGCAAACGTTTTGGAGTTTATTAATAAAGATATATGCATCTTCGGATTCCAAACCATGAAATTTTGGCAGCATATTGATGAAATATGGTTTTATTTCAAAGTTGCCCCCATTTGCCGGTGGGGGTGAAAGACAAGTAGGTAAAGAAGTGCGGATGGGGTAAAAGAGATCCTGGAGCGCAACTCGTGCGGGCGCTTCAACAGGCGGCTGGTTCGGGTTATTCTCACCTAACGGAGGTGGAATCCTTCCCGTTGGTAAGGTATTGTTGGGGTTGAATCCCGACATGCTTTCGGTGAAAGAATTTGAAGTTGAGGGTAAGAAAGTGGACGGAGTGTCGACTTTAGTGTCGAAAGGTTCATCGGTCGGTACCAACGAAACACGGACTAATCGGGCGTCAGTATCCCTAGTCCAAAGTGACATACACCAAAAGGTAGTGCAGTCAGAAAAAAGAAAAAGACAGAATGTGGAGGTAAGATAACGTCGGTGAGGGAAAGTGGTGGAAGTGAGTTGCAAGTTTTCTTAGCGGCAAGTTGCAAGTTTTGAAAAGATTTTTCCTTTTTTTATGTGAGAGTTTTGCAAAAAGGTTTTTGGAAAGGGACTCGTGACACAAATGTATCAACCACACATGCACAATCGGGCCTAGATCTAGGGTCGCCTAGGTCTGCTAGACAGCTCCTAACTAGGGCTAGAAATAGGACCTCAAACCGCCTCTTCACGGACAAGTACGGCCAGGTAAGTGGGAAGGAACCACCACTACAGTGGGCCTAATTAATAACCACTAGCCTAGACACCGCAATGTCGGTTAGGATAAACGGCCGATGCCTATACTAGTCCTTTTCCTATTGAGCTCGATGTCCTTAGGTGTGAGTCTAATATTTTTTTAATTACTTGTGGTCAATGCACATGCTTTAGGTGTTTTCTGGGGTCCTGGGAAGGGTGATGAAATCCCTACCCAATCTGAGTTTGGTCAATTACCCTCTTAAAGTCCGATTAAATTATGCAAAACAGTAAAATTCACTTGCAATAAATTTTTAGCGCGGCGCAAAGAAACCTGCAGAAAATCTGTTATTTAGAAGGGGGAGAAAGAATTTTTAGAGCAAAGAATTCCTGCAGAAAATTTTTTACAGTCGAGATATGGAGGTTGCAGAGGGGAGAATGAGGGATCAAACCATGCAATTTTTAGGTGCTGACGTGGCAGGAGGAGCGTGGAACCGCGGTGAGAAGCCTATTTGTGCGGCGGAAGCGCGGCGCCTTGGTGGGTTCAGCCTCTGAAAAATTTTGTGCTGCTCTGTACTTGTGATTCCTCTCTGTTCTTATGTACCAGCTTCTGTTTTTGCCCTCTGTAAATTTCCAGATTCGAAATCCTTCGTTGTTCCTGCAAAATTCAAATAACAAACCCTTCAAACAGATAAAAATTGATAAAATGTTTTTTTTTATTTTTCTATTTTCTGATTTTTATGATTTTTCACAATTTATATCAACCCGAAATCATACAAAACAAAAAAAAATTACACCATCCCCGGCAATGGCGCCATTTGATTGTTCCAAAAATTTAAGTTTACCGTAATCAGAAACGGCGTCGCTTTGCAGCTAGCCGGTGAATACGGGTCGATCCGCAGAGATGTGTAAATTTCTGTTTTTGTGTTTTCACGAGTTGATTCCGTTGGTTATTTGGTTTTTGTCGATTGATTTAAAAACTAATTTATATGATATGAAAGAACTCGTTAGGGTTAGGTCTAAGGTAGGGTTAATGAGATCAATATTGTCACCTCTTTCAATGCCGTTTGATTAAAGCTTTTTAGAAAATCACAACAATTATTAGCAAAGGGGATTAGGATGATCGGGAAGAAATGAAGTTTCTTCCTCTAGATCCTTGTCCGTCCTTTCCTATTAATTGCTGCAATCTTCATGGACGTCATGTATGTCCGGCCTTTTATACTACGGTTCACCGTTACCTTGTAGGTAGGGTGCCGTAGGGGGCGGATCATACATGCGTGCATGAAAAATATGTTTTGAAAATATGTTGGCATTGAAGGAGGTGAGAAATTATCTAAAAATGACATTTTGTTGTTAAGTTTTAAAGTGTTTGTTCAGATCTTGTGTTATAACTTACTGCAGATTAAAAATAGCTAAACTAATTAACTAGGGCAAGTAATAAAATTAGAACTAAGGCAGGAATAAAAAGAATTAAAACTTACAAGAAAGTGATGCTCTAGATCTCCCAACAAATCTGATTTTTATTGATTGAAAAGAGGCATAACATTTTACAGATTTTGAGTACAATTTATAAGCAAACAGTGAAGCTAGGGTTACAGACTCTCGTAGATATGAAATTACAGATTTTCCCCCTAAAAATCCCAACATCTGCACCGACACACCGACAGGAAAAATTTCCACCGACACGGGCCTAATATGGCCGTGGAACCACGGCAATAGAGCGCTTGGGCCGCGGTTCCGCGGCCCTTTGGTGGGCTTGGCTCACCATCTTTCTGGGCTTGGTTTGTCTTTTCTTGGGCTTCCTATTTTTATACTTCTTTTCTCTGTTGGACTTCTTAGTCTTCTCCCGATCCTCAGTGAAAACTTGTAAGGATCTTTTGACCGTTTCACTTTCGTCTTTTAGATCTTGCACTGTTCTTCGTCTTGGCTTGAGTAAGATCCGTCTGCTTGTTGGTCAAAAGTCCCTTTTCTGTATCATCTTTCGTCTTTTTCACTGTATTTGCTCCAAGAGCCTGTATCCAGTAACATGCAACAAACGAGCGTCAAAAGTACATGTTTACTTATAAAATGCATAAAAGTGGGGCGTATGAATTGCAATATTATGATATGAACAGTTGGGCGCATGATATGAGATGTGATTTTGTGCACACCGGATGCACTCGATTGGGATTTTAATTCGGGCATGTTAGTTGCACCGGATTAAGATTTTCGTGCACTCTAGATGCACTTGATGTTGTCGTATACACCCATTGCACTGGACAGATGCTTTCGTGCACACCCATTATACTTAGTTTTGGTTTTGTGCATATTCGTAGCACCTGTATTTGGATTTGATTTCCATGCGCACCAGACGCACGTGATTATGGGATACGCCTTTCGAGGCTGATTTTGCTCTTGAGCGCTTTGTTTTCATGATGGGTACTATATTAGGTAGTAGCCGAACAGGACTAGTCTGAGGACAGTATCTGAATACTTAGCATGCATTAAAAAGTTTAACCAGGGGTTTTCAAAAAGGAGGTATAGTCTCGCTATTTCCTACGTGTCCGTGAGCGACACGAACGTTTATAAAGGAAAAAAAACCTTTTGGGATATTTCAAAATGGACGGGACATATATTTGAGCAAAACCTATATGAACATATGTTTATTACTTTACAAATGAGCGTCTGTCACTTATGCCGTGAGCTATGCATCACATGGAGATTCAGAAAAGATTTTTGCATGTGTTTTATTCAATTTAAATGATTTTTCCAAGGATGCGTATTATATATGTATTATAGTATTTGACTAGTGCGTATTGGATTTCAGTAGTGGATTTCGATATCCGTATCTCCATTGTAACTCCGAGGATATGCGTGCAAATCCGCTGATTTGCGTGACACTTGACGAAGTTCGATTTTGAGTTGTACTCGTTTTCATGCGCACTTGACGCGCTGTGTTATTCCTGTATCTTCCGTGACTTCGGAGCCCCGTTGATTTAAGTTGATTATTGAAATATTTTAGTATTTGGGGGTTTAAATTTAAATTCGGGGAACGAATTTATTTAAGGGGGGAAGATTATAACATTTCATAAAATATAAAATATTATATTTGGAATTTAATATTAAAATAATATATTTCCCGAAAACTGCCTGATTTGCGAAATTGGGGTTTTCGAAAAAGGGTATAAATATATACCAATAATAGTGAAATAATTGGAAATTAAAATGATTTATGCGTCTAAAATATATATTTAAAGGATTTGGCATTTTTAAAATCAAATATATGCAGTTTAAATGAAACCCCGATTAGTGCACTGCTAATCGCGATTAAGCCAAATCCGTGTTTCTACAGTTTTCCATGACTAGTGCACCATGCCATGTTGCATTTTGGTTACATGTTGTTTTATTGTGTTGTTTTGGGGTATTATATAGTTTGAGTTTTAAAAAGAAAAAGAATAGAAAAGGGATAAAGAAATAGGGTATGGGCATGAGAGAGAGTGTGAAGGGTCTTCATTCACCATGGGCCTTTGATAATCATTCATCCTCTTCATCATTTCCCCTCTCCCTTCCCTCATGGCTGCCTCCTCTTTCCCCCCTCCTCTTCATCCTCACAAGCACCATCAAAAACAACTCAAAATCTCATATTGCCTTCACAAAAAACATGCACAAGCTTCTCACAAAAACTTTGGACCAAGAAAAATTGGATTTTTGAGACTTGGGGCAACTCAAGAATTTTCTTGAGTTGCCAAATGAGGTAATCCCTTCACCATTAGTATATTATTTCATTCCATTAGCTTCTACGTTTAGTTTAAAATCTATATATTGAGGTTTAGTGGACTTTGAAATTTCCAAGTTAGGGTCTTGATGAAAACTTGAGTAGTGAAGTGTAATTGATGTTAGTAGAGGCCATACAACCCTTGTAGTGATGGTATATTGGACTAAACCTGAGAGTGAACCCCCAATTCACAAACTTAGAAACCCCGATATCATATTTTTGTGGAAATTGTGATGGAAATTGGAGATCTGCTAACACCCCAGTGACCTGAAAATTATTTAGCAAAGCCTGAGAGATGTGCAGGCAACCGAGAAGCTACCCTAGAAACTCGAGATCATATGCTCATGTTTAGGCCGCCATTTTTCTCATTTTGGCCGCAATTTACGGACTTGGTACGTTGGAATCGTCCCGTGCTTGGTCCATGGCTTTATCATAGGTAAATTAGACCTACCCCATATGCAGAATTGGCTAATTTCACCTGAAACAAAATCTAGGACCATTTTCTTGAGTTGCTGTTTTGAAATGTGACTTTTAAATGACTTGAACTTGTTATATTTCATTTTGTCTCGATCGATTGGCGTTTGTACGTCAATGTCGAGGGTTATTGGTTCTTCTTGCATGTGTAGACCATAGGTTTAAACCTATGTGTGATACTGCACTGTTTTGGTTTTGTGCGAGATTTCTGTTTACGAAGCTATATGTGTATATATGTAGGTACCCTCAAGTGGAATTCGGACGACGAGTAAGAGCAAGGCGACATCGACTTCGGCAAGCGAAGATCAAGGTGGGTAGATCTATATCTACGGGGGAAGTCAAGTGGATGGCGTATAGCACCCCCGTAAGTTTTTTATGGAAACCGATATACATAGAATATGGTTAAGAAAACCTAGATTAGAAAACTAAGGATATGGTTTAAAAGGATAGTTAGAGATGATGCGAATGATTGAATATGTATATCGAAAGATGAGATGAAGGCTTTAGGGATATGAAAAGTGAAGGTGAATCACGACTTATAGATATGTAGTTACACTAGAATAAGTATGAGTTTTAGAGTAGCATGAAACTAGATTAATAAAGTAGATGTATATATAAAAGATGACTTAATGTGATGAAAAGAATATACGAGGTGATATGATGACTTGATTGATATGTCGATATACGGATGCGAGTCGATTGAGATGACTGATACCTTTGCCGGTCCCCTGATATGAGATTGTTATGGTTGTGACCCGAGGATATAGGTATATAGATTTATATAATGTTGTGAATCTTGATTGATAAGTCGTACGAGACGTTAGGTCCGTACACCTCATTGTCATATAGGATGATAGGATCCCTAATGGTTTAATGCCGCCTTACGATGATTTTCCGTACGTGATGAGTTTAACTTGATGTTTGATCCATACTTTGACTAGAGGATGTCGTATGATGGATTATACCGTACGTAATGTTGTGAGGCTGGATACCGATTGATAGATTCACCGACTCGATCATATTAGATACGTATACCTGTCAGCATTTGCATACGATTTACTTTATGCTACGCTCATGTCACTCTCATTGCATTACATATACCTGTGCTAGTACACCTACACTATTATCGATGATGCGTATGCTACACTTACACAGATTTGCCGGCTCACACACTTCATCATCGATAATTGCCATGTCACTACACAGTAGAATTGCTGCATCATGATATGACTCCTTGCATGAATTACTTGCTATCGTACATATACACCTTTATACGATGTTGCATTGGACTTTGGAGAATTTGGGAACCGCGGGATATATTTTTAAACTGGATTCATTTAAAAGAGCGGTTTTCCCTCGATACGTGCATATTACTGTTCCATGTTGCATGATATACGGATATGCTTACATTTCTGTTATATGTCGCATACATCATGCTTTACACTTTTACGCATTGAGATATGTTGTTTTCATGAGATTTCTGGATTTTAGAACCGTGGCCATTTCAAAAGAAAGCATGTACTGTTTTAAAAACCCGGTTTCTCTTGATATGATATTTCAGTGTATCCACCATGCGTTTTATCGGTTCTGAGACGTGTGACATGTGAAACCCGATTCGAGGAGCTGGATGGGGCCGATTGTGGGTACATGCTGGACCCGGTATGGTACCCCGGGGTAAGAAAGGATTGATGTGCAGTAGACGGTGAGCCTGGCAGAGGGACTACTACCTACCAGTGATAGTAATTTAGGCTCGGCGGATATCCGGAGGATACCAACCGTAGTCGAGAGATGATATGGGCCGATCCGAACTAACGGAGCCCATGGGCCGATCCGGACTGACGGAGCCCGAGATATCAGGATTTACATGTCGATGCTGGACACGGGTTTCATGATGTTTTCGAGTGTCGATACTGGACACCCAGGTTCTATGATTTTGATGTGTCACGAGGGACACACGTTGATTTATATCCTCATACTTCCATGCATATGCTTTTATGATATTTACATGCATGATGTTGTTGTGTCATTGGTTGACATGTGGACGGGATCCACTTGCATACATACATTGATGATATGGTTGGACGAGTTCCACATGCATACAGACATTGATTATATTGTTGGATGATACCCACATGCTGATTGACATTGATATTAGTGCTGGCACATATACAGATACGGTCATCCTAGATATCATAGTATTACCTTTATGATACAGTTGACCTAAGAGTCGTTGTTTATTCGATTTCTATCTGTTGATGTTTTTCTATTCACGAGTTGGCAACTCACCCCCGTTGTGCCACAGTTCTTGCAGGTTGACCACATGGATCAGTAGCGGTAGCGCTGGCACACAGTTGCATTCGGGTGATTGCTTTGGTAGGTGGTACATATTGGATCGTACCCCTCTTGTATTTATTATTCATATTGTATCTAGTCAACTCCATCAATCAAACTAGTATTTGTAAGAGTAATAAGACTTAGTGAGACTTATGGTTGCGAGACTTAGAGCGAGGGGTATTCCGATATTTGTGGTTTTGTTGTCTTGCTTATTTCTTTATCTTTTGTGATGAACTTTGTCGTTGGGCGTCGTATACTTATATTTATGCTTTGCGTGGTTGTGGATCCGCCATTTGGTGAAGAGCTAGCTCCCGCTTTGGGATGCCTTCATATTATCATGTATTGTGGTTTTGGATCAAAAAAATACAAAGGAGGTGCTGCCCAAATTTTTGAAAGACGAAAAATGTTTTGCAACTGGTGAATTCCACTTGCATTTTTCATATTCTTTTACTTATGCATTTAGAAAACATTGATTTCACCCTACCTTTATTTCAAACCTTCGCCTCTTTTATTTTCTTAAAAAGGTTTAGATTTCTGGGTTTCGTCTTACTTGAATTACGTTACGCCTTTAGACGTTGCGTGATTCGAGTGCCGGTCACGAGCTAAATTTCGGGTCGTGACAGTAACATTGTATCATCTTAAAGAATGGACAGTGAAAAACAGGACTTAACTGAATATCTGTGCGTGCCAAAGAACAAGTTTGGGGGTAGTCTTCATTTATCTATTATTTTACCCCTATTATTATCTCTCCAAGTCTGCAGGTCTATGCTCTCAAAATACAACATCAGTGAGGACACTGCTGGAAACAGGTTTGGGAGGGAGGTTTGTATTCACGGAATTATCTTTGGCACTGGGCATTAAAAAAAATTTAATAAAAGAGTTTGATAGTGAAAATTTACATATGAAAGATATGAATAGTTTGAGAAAAATAAGAAAGTTAGATATTTTCTTAAACGAAACTAGTAATAAGTAGTTATGAGCCGTTGTCCCAAGGGTTGGTAAGATGAAGGAAATTACTAATCTGAGGATAAAAATAAGTCTGAAAAATAGTCTCTATTCTTAAGGCCAAACATTTGAATGTTGATACCCTACTATACGCACTTACACACATCTTGAAACTTAGGATAGTAGAGGATACCTTGAAATGCTCTTGTCTAAAAGCCTTAGTATGAAGAAGAAAAAAAAGTATAAGTGATGAAGAAGAAAAATGAATGCTGGTTTTGTAATTTCTTAAGGAAGCATAAAAAAATATAGCGAGGGTGCTTTATCACCTAGTTCCTTAGACCAACTGGTTTGGGAGCCACTGCTAAGCCTTAGGTGTTGCGAAACGAGAAATTACGTCTAAATGCGCGAGCACATTTAGTAATCAGTTGGTTAGTACCTCAAGAAGTATTAACGATCGCATGAAGGATGTGTGAGCAATTTCATAAAAAAAAATCAGCGACTAAAAAGTACTTTAGAAGAAGGACAAGTGTCTGATATCTTGAATTGAATTCTTTAAATATAGGGATGTCTTTTACACACACGTAGGGGTATATGATCAATATTTGGAAGAAAGATAGGGAGGAAAACTAAAGGCTATGTTTTATTGAGGGGTGATGTGATTTCTAATATTTTTTCATGATCATTAAGATAGGGCTCATAGCAACTGAAAAACTGGTGTAGTTGAAAACTCTTATTTTCATGTTCTTTCTTTCATAATTTTTATCTTTGTATGTAACTTTCACTATCTTTCTTTTATTATAGGATTTTGTGGGTGTAATCCACTGAAAACCCTCAGGAGACAACACTCCTCCTACTTGGGACACCTAGAGATTTAACGGCTTGTTGCACGTGCTCAGTGCAATCGTGTTGCCTACGAAAGTGTGCTACTTAGTTTTTTCTTTTTCTTTTTCTCCTTCTCTTGAAAAACTAGTTTGCTCGGGACGATCAAAGTTAAGTTTTGGGGTATTTGTTCAGTTGATAAAACTGCACTTTTAATATGACATTTTTCCTATTGTTTCTATATAATAAAAGATGTTTATTATAAATATGACACATATAAGGGTTTATCCGTAAAAATACTATTTTCATGCGTTTATATATTATAATTAACATTAAGAAGGAAAATGTAAGCATATAATATTTATGTAATATTTGGTCTATTTAAATATGCTTACCTTATTAAATATCTTTGACCAATTCTCTTAAAACTAAAATATCATGACAAATGGTTAAGATAATATCTCAATAAAAACAAATTCTACTAACATCATTTATTGAGATAATTGTGCAGGAATTATATCATGACTGAAATCAAGGAAATCCGAGTTGGCGAGATCAAATCTGCCAAAGATATTCAAGTAAATTGAAGAAACCAATTCTGGCAGAAACGTAGAGAAGATTTTCAAAGTCTAGATATTCAAAAGATCACCAAGTGCTATAGAGATGAAGCCCCAGAAATTGGAGTCTAAGATCCCACCAGAGAGCGGCAGTTCCGCGGCCAAAACCCATTATTGGCGGCGGATCCGCGGCCTGTTAGGGAAGTTGGGATATTGGATTTTCTACGCAGGATTTTATCAACAAACCCTAACTAACACGATCTAGGGTTTTCAACTTCTGTGACTATAGCCTCTTAGAAAATTTATCACACCTACACGATCACGAAGTCCACGACGGCTCAAGAATCCTGGTTGATCATCAACAGTTCATCTACCTCCTTAGAAGAGATCGAGAAGCAAACTAGCATTTTGTAATCATTTTCTAAGGGAACAAAGTGTAATTGATCTTGTTGATTAATAAAGGTAGTTTTATTATATTGCATTTTATTTTCTTCATGATTTCTATCTTTTCTTTTCCCAACATGCGCGAGTAATTCTTTGCTTGTTAGGGTTCGTAGGATTAGGGTAGATTAATGGATGATGAAAATGCTTAAACTCTTTTTACGTCCTATAAAGTTTATAAATTTTATCAAAAGAATAGTTAACATCCTAATCGGGCGCGCTATCAATTTATTGACATTCATGACCACGATTAGAGATTAGATTAACAATTGTTTTGGTAAAGGCTAGACATGAACGGAGATCCATGTCAAGATAGGGGTTAAGAGTAGGAACCCTTTTTCCCTCCAGAAACCCTAATCTACATGCATCACTGTCGATCTAGTTTTAAATCTATTAAAAGATAAAAGGAGTAATCTTTAATTAATCATCCATGACTACTAAATCTTAACGAACCCTACAAGCCCCCTTCTACTATAAAACCTACATCTGTAGTTAATCTAGATCTATATTCTGCATCCGTGTTTGACGTAGATCTAGAACCTACAACCATTCTTCACCATTCTTTATTCTTCCTCCTTTCTTTCTCAACACGCCTAAAGTAAGATTAAAAGATTCAACGTTTCCCAGAGGACGACCCGTACTCATCTCGGTCTAGCTACACGCGACACCGTTATTGATTGCGGTTAACTACTACACAAAAAAAACACCAATCACATAACTACTTCAATCTCTAATCCATGCAGTTCTTGCTGTAGCTTCCACTGAGCGGTGAGGTTCATTGCTAATGGCTGGCGACTAAGTGCATCAGGAACTACGTTCACCTTCCCAGGATGATACTGTAGGTTGATATCGAAATCCGCCATGAGTTCTAGCCATCTTCTCTGCCGCATGTTTAGTTCCTTCTGAGTAAATACATACTTCAGACTCTTGTGGTCAGTGTATATATCCACTCGCTCACCCAAAAGATTGTGGCGCCAAATCTTAAGTGCGAAGATGACGGCTGCCAACTCCAGATCATGTGTTGGATAGTTGCGCTCATGTACCTTTAGCTGTCTTGATGCAAAAGCCACAACTTTTCCATGCTGGTGTAGAACACATCCTAATCCTTTACCGGACGCATCACAATACACAACGAATCCTCCAGATCGATCCGATATTACGAAGATAGGAGCAGAGGTTAATCTCGAGTTGAGTTCTATAGAAACTTTTTCACATGCTCCTGACCACACGAATGCTTCATCTTTACGTATGAGCTTGTTCAGGGGTGCTGCAATATTTGAGAAGCCTTTACTGAATCGTCGGTAGTATCCTGCTAATCCTAAGAAACTTCGTATATCTTTCACCGTCTTTAGTGTCGGCCACTCGCTGACAGCTTACACCTTAGCTGGATCTACTGAGATTCCTTCGTCTGAAACGATATGTCTGAGAAATCCGACTTGATCTATCCAAAATTCACACTTGCTTTACTTGGCGTAGAGCTGTTGTTGTCGCAATATCTCCAGGACAATCCGTAAGTACTCGGCGTGTTCTTTCCGATTCTTTGAATACACCAGGATGTTGTCGATGAAGATGACAATGAACCTGTCTAAGTACTCTTGGAAAACTTGGTTCATCAGGTTCATAAAGATGGCAGGTGCATTGGTCACTCCAAATGGCATTACGAGATATCCATAATGACCATATCGAGTCCTAAACGCCGTCTTCGGAATGTCGGACTCTTTGACCTTCACCTGATGATAACCCGAACGAAGATCTAGCTTTGAAAATACACAAGACCCACTTAACTGATCGAAAAGATCATCGATGCGCGGTAGTGGATACTTGTTCTTAATCGTCACTTCGTTCAGAGCTCGATAATCCACACACATCCTGTAAGAACCTTCTTTCTTCTTCACGAGTAATACCGGAGATCCCCAGCTTGAAGTACTGGGACGAATCCAACCTTTCTTTAGGAGTTCATCCAACTGAATGCGGATCTCCTTTAAACCATCCGAACTTAACCGGTACGGAGCTTTGATTACAGGTTGCGCACCAGGTTGTAAATCAATACTAAACTCAAGAGCTCAATCGGGTGACAAACCTAATATATCTTCACGGAACACATCCTCGAATTCTCAAACTAATTCAGGCTTTTCTTCTTCTTTCGGTAAAGAAAACACTTCTGCATTCTTCGGTTTAGTACGGTAACTTCCTGGCTTCAAAGTTCTATCTCCACTTTTGAAATAGAAGACTGGGTGATCTGGTATCTCAAATACTACTCTCCTTTTACGGCAGTCAATAGTAACATAGAATACTCCCAGCCAATCCATTCCCAACACAACATCGAAATTTGGGATGTCCAGTACTTTGAAATTTGCGTAGAATTCTCGTCCGCAAACTACAACTGGACACTGAACAAACCCCATAGTTGCTTTTAAGACTCCATTCCCAGAACTGACATTCCAGCTTGAAATGAGTGACTTTACGGGAATCGCATGCGTTCTCACGAATCATTGTGACATGAAGCGGTGTGAAGCTCTAGTGTCAAAAAGTGCAAGTGCAAGACGGGTGGCTACTAGTATAGTACCTAAGTTGTATGAGGTTGGGTTTAGATATATGAAAAGTTATAGTGATACACAAGCATTGAAAAATTTAAAGGATTGGGGGATTTACCAGTGATGACTTATCATATGGCTTCGGCCTCCTTGACCGTCATTGTAAAAGCCTGACGGCGTGGTACATCCCTCCTTGCTGGAGGCACATTCCTTTGTCCTTGTGGCCTGTTTCTCTGCCCTTGAGGCATGTTTCTCTGTGCCTGATGGAATTGATGTTGAGGTTGTGCAGGTGGTCCACATGGAGCTGGTGCAGGGAGAGCTAGGCGGGGTGCAGGTGCCTGAATGGCTGGCCGCTGCGGGACTATGATTATGGGTCTGGGTGTTGGTGTTGTGTTTAAACGGTATGGACATGCTCCTATGGCGTGAGTGGATGTGCCACAAACTAAATACAGGCTATTTGCACGCCTGCAGTCCTTTGCCAGCTGTCCAGTTCTCTTGCAGTAGAAACAGAAATCCAGACTGGACTGGTTAAATGATCCTCCTGGTCTCCTGGGTGCAAAGGTCGGCCTAGAAGAGGCTCCTCCTGTCATCTGTGTGGCGGGGCATTTGATTTCAGCTGTTTAAGGCTTACCCTTCTTCTTCACCACAGCTTCATAACGGTGAGCTGCCTTCAGGGCGAGTTCATGAGTCGAGTAGTCGCCTGTGGCTAACACCTCCTGAATCTCCGAGTCTAAGCCCTGTTGAAATCTTCTAGCCCGAATCTCATCGGTCGAGATCAAATGTGCCGCGAACCTGATAAGATGTTGATGTCAGGATAGTGATGTGTTTCAACGGAACATTATTTGATACGAATTCTTTACCCACTAAACATGATGAATTCAACATCATATTCATCCACCGATTTTACCCACATAGAATCTTGTTGTAGGTGGATGAACTGCTGCTCCATCTTAAATTGAGCAGTCTCGGGAAAGAACTTCGCATCGAATGGATCATGAAACGTCTTCCATTCTATTGGCTGTGTGAGACGGATTTCCTCAGCCTTCCACCAAACTCTTGCATTGTCTGTCAGTTGCAGCATAGCAACTCTCACCCAGGCAATATCTGGTACTTGAGCTGCTGCCAGATCATCTTCGATCGCTTGAGCCCATTCTTATGCCTCAAGTGGGCTCTCCTTTCCCGAGAAGTGTTTTAGGTGCAGTTCCTGAAACTGCTTGACTCCGGATGCCTCGGCTTCGGGGCAGTGCATGAGGATAGCAGTTTGCTGCTGCTGACCCTCCAATAGGCTCTTGATAGCCTCAAGCAGTACCGTTTACTCATTGATAGGAGCTGCAATGGTAGGTGGTGGTGGTAGAGTAGGCGGTGGGGTATTGCCGTTGACGTTCATGCTAGTATTGTTTGGAGAATCCATTACCTTGATAGAAAAGGAATGGTTAGGATAGATTCAAGAAATTAGAAATGTAAGGAATGTATAGTTGCCGATTCTTATAATTCATGTGATATATTGCTTAAGACTTCATGCAGAACAAACCTGCATGGGCTGCCAACAAAACCTGTCACGCCCCGTTTCCCAGTAGACGAAAACGATGACGTGGCAGGCCGCAACGTATTTACTAGGAAATAAATACGTTAAACGTAATTAAGAAATTTATAAAAATGAACAAGAATGACAAGAGAATAAAATGAAACAGCAACTTTATTTAAATTCAACTTTACATACAACTGTTTGAAAAAAAAGATACAATAATCAAAAGCAAAAGCCTAAACAGTGGCATACTGAAAGCAAGTGCAAAGGAACTAGTAGTCAGGCTGAGCGGTAAACTGGTACAAGTCCTCCTGGCTCGGCTCTATCTCCTCAGAGTCCGGTCCTCCTGACGAACATTCTAAGAAAGAAACAGAAAGGAATGTCGTCAGCGAACTAACGCTCGGTAAGTCCCAAAAGAAGAAAGAGAAGATAGTATATAAAGTGAAATGAACAAGTAAAGTTGTATATGACCGATTACTGGTATATATGATAGTTATTATAACTTGGTTGTTTGTAGTTTGGTAAGAAAGGTATTCATATATACGAGAGGAGTCCATCTTACCCCGTGGACTATGATAACATATAGTATAAGGCCCCGTCATAACCCACGGGACAACGGCATAAGAATTCATTTAGGTGTCTTTTAAGTGATCTCTCATGTCACGATGTACGTTCCGTACCAATCTACCCTTTATCCCCGCGTAATGTATTGTATAGATTATGTTTACAAGTCTTGGCCGAAACCATAGATACAAATATTCAGGTTCATGTTCAGGATGTAATCATGTATTCAAGTGGTCATGTCAAGTTATAACCATGGTTCGGTCAAGTCAAGTCAAGTATACATGTTTGAATTTGATGTTTGAATTCGAGTACTCATGTTCATGATCAAGTATTCATGTTATATTTTGGATTCAGGTTTGTGGTTGGACTCAAATTGAGTCAGACACTTGTAAAACTGATTTTAACTCTTGGATTCTTAAGTTCGGGAGTCATCGGCAACTGTTGCACATGGACGGCAGGATTTGTGTCTCTTTCCAAGACAATTGCCATTGATAACTCCTGTTAAGTTTTCTAACCTGAATAGGCAAACACTCACTTTCTTCGGCGCCCTAAGGCTCATGATCCCGCTTAAACCTATATTTATTGAAGTCCTTAAAATATTGTTTATATATCTCGAGGGGGTTTTATGAAAAATATTTTTTAATATAGAATAAAAATAAAACCTCGAGGGTGATTTGTATTACTTAGGGTTTTCATGAGCATGTGTTTTAAGTATTGAGGTATTTTAATGATGAATACCTACCTTTTAAAAGTTTATGATATTTTAATAAAAACTACTTTTTTTTAGTAACTTGATGGTATTTTATTTACATTTTTTAATCTTTCATTTTTATAAAAAATATAGTTTCATAATATAATGAAAATATAGATTTATAATTTTATATAATTTTTAATTTTTAGAAAAATTAGTTTTATTTAGAAAATTCATTTTTCTTAAAAACCGTATTTATATCCTTTCGAGATCGAATACTCCGTGAGGAGTGCTGCATCCCGTTCTACTGTCTTCAGGATGTGCGATAATCTGCACCATCCATTAGCGGGTCCCCCAACGAGGGTTGTAAATGCATAATTGCAAAGGAATACGAAGTACAGCTTTAAAAGAAACCCGGTTTTAAAGTATGTGGTATTTTATTGTAAAGATTATTCTTCGAAACAAATATTCATACAAAATAGGTATCGTGCTATGAAACCAAAGTGTATGTGTGGGGTAGATCGTTACCCCGTGAAGTTTTTCCTGAATGTATAGTTTTAACGAAAACGAAAATAAGTGCTAATAAAATTCAAGGTATTTTAATGAAAAAGTTCAATTATGGTTGGTTCACATGAGATTCTTGGTTAAACTTAATTCTAAACATTGGTATTTAAGGTTACAGGTAATGTGTTAAACTTAGATTGATCAATATATAAAGGAAAAGGGTGTTTCTATGGTTTAGAAAAAGAATATCGGTAATAACTCCACTTTACCGATATAGGATTTAAAGACGAAATTCAATGAAGAAAAAGAGAGTTTGAGAGGGATTTATGGTTTGAATATAAAAAAGAAAGAGTTAGGAAGAAGAGGGGGGTTTCATGGTGTCGCGAGAGCTCCATAATCGGCTTTGATCTTCGACGAAAGAAATTTGCTCGCTAACTCCACATTACTCTACTTGCACTTAGGAAGTTTTGAGAGAATTTATGCTAGAATTTTCAGAATGGTGCTGAGACAAAGTATGAGGTGTTATTTATAGTGGAGAATTAGGGTTTGGGAATTAAACTTTTGGATTAAAAAGCATTAAAATTGTGTTAATTGGTGAAATGAAAGGTCTCTGTTTGATTGCAGGGAAATCAAACAGTGCAGAGGAGTTGAGGGGAGTTGAAGAGACAAGTGTGCAAAGCACGGAGCTCATTGGTGCAAATCAGACCGTCCCCGCCGGCCTAAAGGGCATATCCGCCGGTCGATCTTGAGGCAAATGCCTCGAGATCCATGCCACCAGATTAATTCTCTGTTTACACCATTTTCCACAAGTTTGATTTTTCTGAATTTTTCATTTCCCCGTGTATTGCACGTGCAACATTTTAGGCTTCCAAAAAGTTAAAAAGAAAAATCAGAAAAATAATTGTGTCTGATGGGATTCGAATACATAGGCTACGTTACAGCAGTGCAAAGGCTTTACCAGTGAGCTACAAGTTGTTTCTTGCTTTTATTTAACAAAAGTGATTTATAACTCAAACTCAGGCTGTAATATTCTTTTCTTGTATATTAACAGGAAAATTTCTGCACAGAGATTTCAGAGTCGTTATAATCATCCAAAAGTATGGGGAGATCCATAGCGATGTTAATCAAAGGATCCAAGCTAGTTAGTTGAAATGGAGGAGTGCAACAGAGATTTTGTGTGATCATAACTTTCCGTTAAAGTTGAAAGAGAAGTTTTATCGGAGACTATTCGGCCTGCCTTATTATATGGTACAGAATGCTAGGCTCCTAAGAAGCATCATACACAGAAGATGCACGTAGCGGAGATGCGTATGCTTCGTTGGATGTGTGGTAACGCTAGAAAAGATAAGGTGAGAAATGAGGATTGATTGTTGTAGATTTTTATGCGTGTGTTTTAAATTTAAGAATACCGCAATCAAGACGGTGTCGCTTGGTAGCAAGTCGGTTGAGTACGGGTCGGTCCACAGGGAAATGGTGTTATTGTCTTTAAGTTCTAACGAGTTAAGTCCTATTTTTGGTAGGTTTTGTTTTAAAATCTAAGAATGAGATAGATTTGATTTAAAGGCTTGCTAGGGTTAGGATTAGGTTAGTTTGGGATAGGGATTCTACTCACTGCTTTCTTTGCCCTAGTTAAAAATATAGGTGTCAGGGTAATAGTCAACAAAGGGGATTAGCACGACTAGGAAGAAACTTAGTTTCTTCCTTTTGGTCCTTGTCCGTCCTTTCTTAACTCTTAGCCCTAACCTCTATTTAAATCAACCACAACCGGTCTAACTAGAGAATCACCACTATCTTGTAGGATAGGGTGTCGTAGTGAGCGGTGTGTGGTTAATTTAAATAGAGTCCGTATTAATTAAAATTATAGGGGCAAGGAAAGGAGTGAAAGAGATTTCCTTCTCTCAAACCTTCCCTATCCTAACCCTAACAAGTGAGGAATTACTGACTCATTAGGAAGTTAACGATAAAATTCATTTTTATAATTTTTATATTAGAAAACTAAATTACAGATAAAAGAACAGATAAAAATTGCAAGAATTAAAATTCAGATAAAAAGTTGCAAGATAGAAAAAGAAAACTTACTTTATTGATACCTGTAGGGTTACTAGGCACACTAACAAGGCTCTACAAGGTATCGACCATGCCGGATTAAAAATTTTAGGTGCCGAACAACCCTAAGTAAGATCGTTAACTAAATATTAGGCGAATCAATAGCAAGAAAACAACTTTACTCTAAACGAAAGGGACTACAACCTTTGTAGATCCGGTCCTCCACTTCCAAAGCTCCGTGACGACGTCCCTTCGCTGCGATCATCTAACTCC
This sequence comes from Agapanthus africanus, assembly GCA_030015575.1. Taxonomy (NCBI): domain Eukaryota; kingdom Viridiplantae; phylum Streptophyta; class Magnoliopsida; order Asparagales; family Amaryllidaceae; genus Agapanthus; species Agapanthus africanus. Next base: position 27,134,030 of record JASDDO010000029.1, on the reverse strand, counting down.
CGGACTCTCGGACGGCTCCTTAAGAAATTACAACGGGATCGCTTGAAGTCTTCGAGGCCGAAGATGATCTACGTCGAGAGAATACGAACTCAAGCTTCTACTTCACTAACCAAAGAATTAGTGAAGCAAACACCCAAAACTAAAGTGCTAGTCTAGTAGAGGATGGTGAGATAGGAAATGGGTACACTTTAGAATTTCTTTTCTCACTTTGATTCTCTCTCTTTTTCAAACCCTAGCATCAAGATGAAGGAGGAAGAAGATGAACTCAAAAATGAGAAAGGATAATGATCAAGAGAGAGAATTTTCTAACCATGGTGAGTAAGTATCATATACTTAACTCATGTAGAGACTTTACCATTATTAATTATAGTGGTTAGGTTAGTTAATATATTAAGTAAAACAAAACAAGTGGAATAAGTCAAAGCATCCATAAGCTTCATGAAGCTTCATGTATGTGAGCTCATTATCCATTTGTTTTTGAATTACTTAAATATAAAAACCTAACCATTATAATTATAATGGTGTATGTCTCATACACCCATGTAGTGTGTATCAACAACCATGATACAAAATGTACACAAATAAATATATAACACATATATATTAACTTGTGCACAAGTGAGAAAAACAAATGCTTGAAGTGAACCAATGTTAGTTAATGTAAATTAGTATATCATATATACAATTATACACTAAATTATTAAATCAACACTTGACTTAATAATTCGGTTATATTACATACAACCGACTATCATTCAATGTATCGACTTATCGAATCAACCCTTGATTCGATAACTAGGTTATATCGCATACAACCGATCGATACAACTATTGCGAGAATCGAATACGGTATCACATACTCGGATCATTCTCGGTCCCGCACATATCATATATGTGCTCCTATCTCGTTTCGCCTGAGCCAGTACAACCTCTATATAGGACTCTAAAGACTCGTCAATACGCCGGAAGTAGGTGATGATCATATCAAGCACCCACAAGCCTTCAGCGGTACTAGCTGGACGTAACGGCTACCCGGGTATTGAGCGATCAGAAGATCAGCAAGTAAGCCCGCTCCAACTCCTGTAAAAGCCTGACAGTGACACTACCGTACAGTCCGGTCTCCTTGTCTGATATGTCGCATATCAAGTCTAGGGGTGGTAAACGTCAGACCCCAATAACCGATAAGTCATGCCGATGTGAGGCTCATAACGGGTCGAGAAACTACTGGTAACACTTACCAGTAAATCTCTAAACCAGCCCTGGCCAGGGACTTCCCTGTTATGGCCAATCGAGCATAGCGCAACATCAACCCCCAATACCGGGAGAGACGAAATCCCTCCTATTGCTCATTGCCTCCATGTGACTCGGGACTGTACCCAAAAACCACCGTTTTGCACGCCCTCTTAGATGTGGTAAGGTGGAAATCAGAGCACGGTGGGAATCACACAAGACTCTATGACGATCTCGGGTCTACAGACTAACATGTACCAGTGTCACCAGAGAACTGCCATCTGACGTAAGTTATAATACCATCTGGGAGTTCTCGGCGAGTCCGTCCAGTGTACCCAGTCTCCACTGAGCACCCGTATATCATCTCTGATGTCAAACACCAATGGATATGGGATCATCCATCGCCCATCTGTATGGGTCGAGAAGGTATACGCTAGTCTACTCTGGTATATCGATGCCCTGTCTCGATACACCCAAGACTAAGGACCTTGAAGGATGTACTTATGGGCTACCATGTCTCCACTAGTATGATCCGCATCATAGTCCAGGTAGTCAAGTACACATCCTAAGGGCTTTACCAACATGTAACAGAGAGACAATCGGTGTACACGTTAAGGTAAAGAGTAATCAGATAGCATACTATCATATCGAGCAAGAAAGTCCTCCCTATATATGTCCAAGCATCCACTACAATATACATCCTATGTATAGTAATGGCCTCTAGGGCATTCATATAACTAACAATCTCCCACTTGCACTAGGGCCATCTGATAGCAGTGGTTGTAGTATCTCATACTCAACCATCCCATAATAGTCTCTCTCTAGGAAAAGGCCTTTGTGAGTGGATCCGCTGTGTTGTCCTCTGAGTCTGCTCTCCTAACCTCGATCCCTGGAGATCAACCATCTCGACGATCAGGTGACACTGCCTTAGAATATGTCTGGATCACTGATGGGACGGGCATTCCTTGGCATAAGCCACAACTCCATTGTCACACAATGGGAGGAACGAAGTTCATCTCATGAACTAATATTCACCCAGACTGCTTCTTTGGTAGCATCTTAAGTAACGATGTATCCAGCCTTTATCGTCTAGTATGCCACGGTATCTAGCTTGGAACTCTTCCAACATGCCGTCCCTTTACTGAGGGTAAAGACAACGCCTGTGACTGACTTTCAGTCGTCCTTATCACCCTGGAACCTTTCCAGTGATTCTCCCCAGGATTAATTGATACCATCTTACTACATCTAGTGAGTATCCTAACATCCAATTAGATCTATCTCATAGATCCAAAACCCAGGATTTAGTAGGTATCACTTTAATCCTTTGTGGAGAATCATTGTGATAAGCGGAGATTGATCGAGCGTAGCATAGGAAACTCCATCCCTATCAAGAGTATGTCATCCACGTACTCTACGAGGATCACCACCATACTCCCTACTACCTTTTTGTTTATACAAGGTTCATCTACCATTTTGATGATGTCAAACTCTTTGACTAACTCATCAAAACAGACGTTCCAACTCCGCGATGCCTGCTTTATCACATAAAACATCTTGCACACGTTTCCGCTGCTCCCACTATCTACGAAGCCCTCTGACTGTGTACTTATAGACTCTCTCTTCTAAAACATCATTTAGAAAAGCAGTCATGATACCCAACCGCCAGATATCGTAGTCATGGTATGTAGCCGTGGCAAGTTGGATCTGGATGGACTTAAGAATAGACCCCAGAAAAGGTTTCAACATTAGCCACAACTGGTCTATGATGCAAACCTTTAACAAGTCTAGCTTTGAAAGTCTCAACCTTTCCATGTACACCAAGTAATCTTCTCAAGATATACTTGCTCCTGATGGGGATTTAACCCTTCAGATAAAGCAACCAAAGTCCATACTTTGTTGGTGTATAAGGATTCCATATCAGATCGATAAGCATCCAGCCATTCTTACAGAGTCCCACTCCTGATGGCCTGCTCGAAACTAGTTGGGTCATCATCTCATGATGCAATCCTCGCTCCCACTGTCATAGAGAAACCGAAGTATCTCTCAGGTGGGTGATGAACCCTACTAGATCGGCGGAGAGGCTGAGGTTCGTTGGTTACTATTGAATCCTCCGGTTCTACCAAATCGTCAGCTGTAGTTTGTATGGCTGGAACTCCTTCCAGTTCTACCTCATGACCACAAATTTGTTTTCCAAAATAAATTCCTTTTCCTAAAAAGGTGGCATGCCGAGAAACAAAACATTTTTTTGTTCCTCGGTGCGGTAGAAGATATTCCTTTGCGAATGCTTGGGATATCCAACAAACTTCCACAGAACTGACCTTGCCTCGAGTTTGTCCGGATTTTTCTTTTAGACATAGGCCGGACAACCCCAAATCTTAACTGACTTAAGAAATGGGCTCTTCCCTTACCATATCTCATATGGAGTGGTAGGCACCAGATTTGGTTGGAACGCCATTCAATAGGTATGCAGCTTCACAAGTGCATAACTCCGAAAAGGAAACAGGTAACTCAGTAGTACTCATCATAGAGCACACCATATCATATAGGGTGCTATTGCTCCGCCCTGATATATCATCGTGCTGTGGTGTATACGGAGGAGTAATACTGAGAGAGAATCTAATTCTCCTTTAGAATAATTCAGGAATTCCGTGCTCAAGTATTCTCCTCCCTGATCATATCAAAGGACATAATACTTATACACGTTTTCGTTCTCTACTTCTAACTTATATTCTATGAATATCTCAAAAGGTTCGGACTTGTGTTTCAACAGGAACATATGTCTGAATCTTGAGAGATTATCAGAGAATGTAATGAAGTACAAAGAACCGGTCTTGGCATGTGTAGACAGGGGACCTTCATACATCAACATGTATCATCCCAAGAGTTCACTAACTCTTTCTCTGTTTCCAATAAACGGAGCTATGGTCATCTTATCTCTGTGACATGACCGGCAAGTTTCACAAGATGTAAATTCAAACTAATTTAAATTTGCATCTATATGTAACTTCAGCTAGTCGGGTCGTATTGATATGACCTAGTCTACATTACCTCAAGAAGGATTCGTTCATTTCCGAACTCTTCCTCTTGTGTGTGTTCTGCATACTGTAGTTCGATTTAGAACATCAATGCTTTTAGATAACGTGCCTGAAATGATCAACTTTTGATATAGGAAATGTTCAAAACATTATCCAACAATACAAAATTATATCCTTTCTTTACTAATAAAGAGACTGATATGATTTTGTATATCAGGTTCGGTATCTAATAACATTCATTCAAAATCAATGTATTCTGGTAATACAGGGTGATAGTGACAAACAGACTTGGCTGCAACACTTGCACCGTTTTCTATCTCATGAAACTTATCACCCGTTCTCAGTTCTCTACCTTTCTGTAGCCTATGTAACAGATTACATATGTGGGATCCTGATCTGGTATCACATACCCAGGACGTAAAGGATACTGAGAAACAGTTCTTTGTAATGAACACACCCGAAGAAGATGCATCAGTATGTACTTTCTTCGTTTGGGCGGCATGGGAAATCTGGTATTCCCCAAATTCCTGCTCTGTTTTATAACATTTATAAGTTGGAGCGGGACCAACGTTCCCCAGCGCAGTATAACAAGCGGGTTCGGTCAATACATCCGTTTTATTATCTTGATTAAGGCGTGATATGGTCGCTACCTGGAGAGAGAGAGAAGAAAACACTCTGCGTGTGCTCTTGCAAGATCAGATTGGTTATTATTTTATCTAATCAGGATGGCTCCCACTGTTTTTATCAAATCTTCCTTCAAACCCTAAAAGGAAAGACTAGCCGGGATTAATTACACCCTACAACTTCGCCAATCTTTCAGCCAGGCCAGTGTCAGTACTTTGAGGGAGGTTCCCCGTGCTTTCGCACGGACCTAATTAAAGTAAACCTCGTTTTCCCAGAGGCATAACCCCGTTGACACCTTTCTAGACACCTACTTGATCGGCTAATTGTAATGTGTAAAACTCTCCCAGGAGTAACAATTACTCGCAGTGGGTATCGGGATCCAACTTTCTCATAGAAAGTATGCAATCTCATTGCAAATTTCAACACTTGAAATTCCCGATAATTTTGCCCCTAACCTCCTATGACCTTGACAAAGGCCAACAAACCATAGGATGCTAATCAAGTTCAACCCGTCATTTCTTGATTGAATTAAACCTACCCGCACGACCCTTGACAAAGGCCAACAAGGTCGTACGACTACCCTAACCCAATCTGCATCATATGCATAAGCAGATAAGCACTAGTCAGCTACCGCACACTACGCCTTGACAAAGGCCAACAAACGCAGCACGAATACTAACTACTACTTATCTTAAATGACGGAGGGCTACGACAGGTTTTTCTGAAAACCTATTGCGTAATGAACTTGATATCGTTGTAGAATCAAATGATTTTAAAATGGAGTATTTTTGAGGCTTTTCTAGTTTTGCTAAAGGGGTGACTCCCGGTGAAGGGATCGTCGGCCCTTTCCTCGTCGAATGAGGTGCAGGATATATCATATATACCACTATGCAAAGCAAGAACTATAGAAGCAATCAAAAGACAAACCGAGTATTGTAGCATCTGCCAGTTATTGCTAAAGGGGTCACTCCCGGTGAAGGGATCTCGGCCCTTTCCTCATCGAATAAGGTGCAGGATGTTCTACAAGGAACACCGCGATGCAAAGCAAGAACTGTAGCTACCTGTTTTTGAAAATTCGATTCCACAACATCTTTTAGGTTTCTTTTTCTTTCATTAATCATATTAATGAAGTCCCATCATTTAAGTACCTAAACATCACAGATAAATACGACGTGCACTTATGCCATCTGCATTCGCCTCGATGTCCCCTCGTGCACCGTTAGGTTAGGTAACTAACGGCAGAGCGGGGCAGGGCTAGAGCGGGTGTAAAACATAAGTAACGTCTATATAATATATCATATATACTATATACAGTATTTATCACAGAACATCAAATGATCACATCACAGATATCGCAGCAGAAAAAACATATGAAATATTGGATATACTAGGATGTCCGTGTTTTATTTTGAGCCTCTATAAAACACGGATTCCACGGTCGCGATGAATAACCAAACCCACACCCCTAGACCCCTACGAGAGCGGCAAGCAACCCTTCCAATTCTAGAGTTAGGAGACCCGGACTCGACTCCTCGAGTTGGTCTCCCACTGGACTCTAGAACCCGGTTACTTGTGCTCTCCTCCTTGGGTCTATCCTAGTGCGGAAAAGTAAATAATATACAAATGGTGACAGCAACCTCAACCCGGAAGTGCCCTAATAAAAGAATATTACATACAATTAAATTTACATGAATGAAAATAAAAACTCTCATCTCACATAAAAAAAACCCGGCTATTCAGAACGCGACGATCCAATATAACATATCCAGCAACACATAACATCACATGTCATCAACGTAAGTAAATGTGCGCATCCCAACTGCCGTTGACATATAGCAACGAAACCGGCGATATCACATATAACACTTACGGTCGCATAAAAAAAAGTGTAAAACTACAACAGTTGGAATCCGCAAACTCCTTAGACATCGCATGCCTAACAGTTATAAACCCCGCATTTTAGTCTCTATATCGAAAACACTTTTCAATATCAAGTCGGGCAATTCAACAAGATTCCCGATAAGTGATCGAATGCTCGTCGCAAACTTTAGTAGACGGCCGCACCCCCGGATGCCGTCGATGAAGTGCACTAAGGCGGAACTCCGCTGCCGTGAGCACCCGAACGGATGCTTTTGGCGACGGCGTTCTCCTACAGTCACTTGGTCAGGGCTATGGGGCATGGCTATCTATTAAGTTTACCCGGCGAGTATCCGCGTATGCAACGTGATTGCGACGGACTTTTGATCACATCAAAATCCCGTGGCAACCGATCAATTGAGACTAAACCGCTATGTTTATAATATCCAAATTAGTTATCTCATAACTACTTGTGGATTCCAAATATTGTATCACATTCCAGATAAATAGACAATGTTAAACTTTCCGATCGAATAATCAAAACACCCAAGTTTTCCCAATGTGTTCTCAACACTTGAGGGGAGTTTAAAAACATCCATTTCACGCAACGGTATCAACGGTCCAGCCGTAGAAGGGTTAAGCCAACGCCTCACATGTGGCACGCCGTACTGCCCCAAACCCTAAGGTTCAAAGGGCAGTTCGAGACAGTCACATAATCGAGTTAAGGTTTGTTGTCTTCTAGAGGGTCCATCGCGTAACTTGCATGATCTAGACGTTCTTAAACAAACGGAAAAATCCAACACTTGGAAATTTTCCGGCTCGGGAGAAAGTGAGCTATTGATATCCGATCGAACTTTTTAATACTTTCTAAATATCCGGAAAACATTACGAATTTAAATTTTCCGATCGAATCGACGAATACAAAATAAACCCCAAAAATACTCAACACTTGAGTCAGATAAAAATACCCAGAAAATATCAGGAAATCAAATTAGAACATTACTGTGCAAAAAGAAAACAGTGACGTCACCTTATGGCCGCGGAACCGCCGCACGAGCCATGCTCGTGCCGCGGTTCCGCGGCGCTTTAGGCGCCAAACGTTGTCGTTTTGCACACTTTTCCATATAATTGCCTGTTGATATTTTAAAGCATTTTTTATTCAGAAAAATCCCAGAATTTAAAAAATGTACAGAGAGGGGTTTAAAGTGTCGATTCCGGGTTCGATCGGGGTTTTAATTTCGTAAATACATCGCCTAATGCTCTAGCTAGGCTCTGATACCACTATAGGGTTACTAGGCACACTAACAAGGCTCTACAAGGCATCGACCATGCCGGATTAAAAATTTTAGGTGCCGAACAACCCTAAGCAAGATCGTTAACTAAATATTAGGCGAATCAATAGCAAGAAAACAACTTTACTCTAAAGGAAAGAGACTACAACCTTTGTAGATCCGGTCCTCCACTTCCAAAGCTCCATGACAACGTCCGTTCGCTGCGTTCATCCAACTCCCGGACTCTCGGACGGCTCCTTGAGAAATTGCAACGGGATCGCTTGAAGTCTTCGAGGCCAAAGATGATCTACATCGAGGGAATACGAACTCAAGCTTCTACTTCACTAACTAAAGAATTAGTGAAGCAAACACCCAAAACTAAAGTGCTAGTCTAGTAGAGGATGGTGAGATAGGAAATGGGTACACTTTAGAATTTCTTTTCTCACTTTGATTCTCTCTCTTTTTCAAACCCTAGCATCAAGATGAAGGAGGAAGAAGATGAACTCAAAAATGAGAAAGGATAATGATCAAGAGAGAGAATTTTCTAACCATGGTGAGTAAGTATCATATACTTAACTCATGTAGAAACTTTACCATTGTTAATTATAGTGGTTAGGTTAGTTAATATATTAAGTAAAACAAAACAAGTGGAATAAGTCAAAGCATCCATAAGCTTCATGAAACTTCATGTATGTGAGCTCATTATCCATTTGTTTTTTAATTACTTAAATATAAAAACCTAACCATTATAATTATAATGGTGTATGTCTCATACACCCATGTAGTGTGTATCAACAACAATGATACAAAATGTACACAAATAAATATATAACACATATATATTAACTTGTGCACAAGTGAGAAAAACAAATGCTTAAAGTGAACCAATGTTAGTTAATGTAAATTAGTATATCATATATACAATTATACACTAAATTATTAAATCAACACTTGACTTAATAATCCGGTTATATTACATACAACCGACTAACATTCAATGTATCGACTTATCGAATCAACCCTTGATTCGATAACTAGGTTATATTGCATACAACCGATCGATACAACCATCGTGAGAATCGAATACGGTATCACATACTCGCATCATTCTCGGTCCCGCACATATCACATATGCGCTCCTATCTCGTTTCTCCTGAGCCAGTACAACCTCTATGTAGGACTCTAAAGACTCATCAATACGTCGACAGTAGGTGATGATCATATCAAGCACCCACAAGCCGTCAGCGGTACTAGCTGGACGTAACGGCTACCCGGGTATTGAGCGATCAGAAGATCAGCAAGCAAGCCCGCTCCAACTCCTGTAAAAGCCTGACAGTGACACTACCGTACAGTCCGGTCTCCTCGTCTGATATGTCGCATATCAAGTCTAGGGGTGGTAAACGTCAGACCCCAATAACCGATAAGTCATGCCGATGTGAGGCTCATAACGGGTCGAGAAACTACTGGTAACACTTACCAGTAAATCTCTAAACCAGCCCTGGCCAGGGACATCCCTGTTATGGCTAATCGAGCATAGCGCAACATCAACCCCCAATACCGGGAGAGACGAAACCCCTCCTATCGCTTATTGCCTCCATGCGACTCGGGACTGTACCCAAAAACCACCGTTTTGCACGCCCTCTTGGACGTGGTAAGGTGGAAATCAGACCACAGTGGGAATCACACAAGACTCTATGACGATCTCGGGTCTACAGACTAACCTGTACCAGTGTCACCAGAGAACTGCCATCTGACGTAAGGTATAATACCATCTGGGAGTTCTCGGGGAGTCCGTCCAGTGTACCCAGTCTCCACTGAGCACCCGTATATCATCGCTGATGTCAAACACCAATGGATATGGGATCATCCATCGCCCATCTGTATGGGTCGAGAAGGTATACGCTAGTCTACTCTGGTATATCGATGCCTTGTCTCGATACACCCACGACTAGGGACCTTGAAGGATGTACTTATGGACTACCATGTCCCCACTAGTATGATCCGCATCATAGTCCAGGTAGTCAAGTACACATCCTAAGGGCTTTACCAACATGTAACAGAGAGACAATCAGTGTACACGTTAAGGTAAAGAGTAACCAGATAGCATACTATCATATCGAGCAAGAAAGTCCTCCCTATATATGTCTAAGCATCCACTACAATATACATCCTATGTATAGTAATGGCCTCTAAGGCATACATATAACTAACAATACCTCTCAACGATTACAAGGAATTTAAAATTTTTGAACCTAAGAATTAAAAAGTGGCATGCCTAATTAGGCTTTCGGCTTTCCTATTTATAAATAGAAGAAACCCTAGGTTTTACATCTGATCCACATTTGAATTTACAAGACTACCCTAAGAAAGCCGGGTCAAAGCACCGACACCCACCGACACGTGCACTGCACGGCCGCGGAACCGCGGCAGAAAGCCATGTTTGGCCGCGGTTCCGCGGCCGTATTGTGGGCTCTTGGGCTCAGTTCTTCAAGGATGTTTCATGTTGCTTTTTACTTCTGTTTTCTTCACTTGGTTTCTCAGAATCTTCTCTACTTTCTTCCAGATTTTCAACAGTGCATAATTATGTGGACTTTTACCGTGAGCTTCGTGTTGAAGTCTTGAATCTTGTGCTGCCCTTGTGCTTTATGCATTGAACTGTCTACTGATCTTCATTTGTTCCTTGAACTGGTAGGCGGCATCATACGGATTCATCTATTGTTGGTCGTAGTCTCACATTTGTAGCGTCTTTTCATGAATTTCACTGTAACGATCTGAGAACCTGTAACCTGCAACTATTTAGCAGACATAGATCAAAAGCACCTATTTATTTGTAATATGATTAAGAATGGGTGATATAATAATAAAAAATTCTGATATGAACAAATACCCCCAAACTTATCTTTTTCTCGTCCCGAGCAAAGCCAATTTTATTCTCGACAAATTCCTAACCTCACTTTCGCAGGGAACGCGATTGCACTGAGCTCGTGCAACAAGCCGTTAAACCTCTAGGTGTCCCTAGTAGGAGGAGTGTTATCTCCTGAGGGTTTTCAGCGGATACTATCCACAAAATCCGATCAATTTGGCCTGTTGATTTTCATTCTTCAATTCGATATTCTAGCAAGAAATTCTATTATCTTCAACTTAGAAATTATCAACCCGTATTTTTCACCCTCACTTTTTATTTAACTTAAGATCGTATATGTTTTGCAAATTTATTAAGCTTTCAGCATCTTTTGAATTTTCCTTCTAAGGTTCCATCTCAACTTAGGAATTTTTATCACCTCTACTGAAGGTATAAGCCCTATCTTTCATTTCTATCTCTCATCCAAAACCCCAATCATATACCCCTACGTGTGTGTATGTATCACCCTTACACTTGGAAATTCAATTCAAGCTATCATACTCTTGTCCATCTTCCAAAATACTTTTAGTTGGTGAATTTTAGATGAAATTGCTTACACATCCTTCATGCGACCGTTAATACTTCTTGAGGTATTGAACGACCGATTACAAAATGTGTTTGCGCATTTAGGCGTAATTGCTCGTCTTGTAATACCTAAGGCTTAGCAGTGACTCCCAAACCAGTCGGTCTAAGGCACTAGGTGATAAAGCACCCTTACTATATATTTTTATTTATGCAGCCCTAAGTAATTACAAGACCAGTGTTCATTTTTTTATCTCTTTATTCACACTTATACTTTTATTTTATTTTCCTTCATACTAAGGATTTTAGACAAGAGCATTTCAAGGTATCCTCTACTATTCCAAGTTTCAAGGTGCGTGTTTGTGCAATTTGTAGGGTATATATTTTCAGAATTTAGACTAAAGGTTCAGAATTTATTTTTCAGATTTACACTTCAAATAAAAATTTCAATACTCTTCTCTTATTTTGATTTAGCCCAAGAATTGAACTCAAAATTTGCCTATTTCTAAATAAACTACAAGGATATATATTTTCTACAGTTAAACTTTTAAGAAAGGTTATTTTTAGGGTTTTTAATTTACTAAGTTTAGGATCTAGTTATTCCCTACTATTCAACCGTCATGATGAACTTAAGTCAAATATGGCGAAAATTGAAATTTTCAATTTTTTTATAATTTTTAAAAATTTTCAATTTTTTATTTGATTTTATTTTTTAAAAATATATTTTTTTATTTTTTAGTTTTTATATTTTTTTCAGTTTTTATTTTTTTTTTATAAAGATGCAATGCGGAATTAAATATGCAAAGAAAGAAAAATAATAAAAAAATATGCAAATGCAATACAAAGATAACTATTTACAAACCACCTCCACCCCCAAACATATCAAAAGCAGTGCCCTCACTGCTCATGGCCTCGCCATCCTCTCGAACGTGAACGGGAACGTTCCTCTCTCGCCAGCAGGGTGGTCATGCCATGCTCTATTTTTGTCACTCACTGATCCAGGTTGGTCACCATCCCTATCAATCTGTCTATCCTCCTAGTGGCTCTCCTAAGTAAACGTGCATGTGCTGCAGGGGTAAGCTCTTCCTCGCTCGCGGTCGAGCTGGAGCTAGGTGTCTTAGCGGGTACGTCCTCGGCCGGCTCGGTGCGCGACCATACATCATTTAAGCGTGTGTAGGACGTGGATACGCCCTCAATAAGAGGTCTAATAGGGATCCCTCCATGCATATAAAACTCAAATTCCTCCACATGGAGGAAATGGCGACACAGTTGTGTCACCAATATAGGGCATGGGTAATTGGCAGCCCTCTTGCCCGCACCAATAGAATGAAGTAATACCGTGCACATATCATAGCTGGGGTTCCTAGTCATCAAGGTGTGCACGATATGAAGGGATGGTGTGAAAAATGTAGTATTGTGCGAACTGCCAAAAATGTTATTTTGTGCCCAACGGCACACAGTTAGTACATTCGCAAAAAGGGTTCTAGACTGGATGCCTCTACGTGGCTCTCTCGAACAATCATTACCCATCAAGGATAGGTAATCCTCGAATTGGAGGGGTTGGTCATGAGTAGGTAGTCTAGGTATTAAGGTGACTTCATGAATGAAGTCCCTATCGATTAATATTTCCCTATCCCCCAAAATTAGCCTAATATAACCGTATTGTGAGAGGCAACCATCCTCTATGCACTCGTAAAATCGGGTGACGAGATCTGGAAGAGCAAAAGAGTTTGGATGGTTAAAAAGTAAGAAATTCCACCCTCGCCTTCGGATCTCTTCACCGAAATAGCTACCGTAGATCGTGTGTGCAAAGATTTGGGCAAAGTCCCTCTCAAACTGTAGAGTTGGTGCCATCACAGAGAGCTAATTTAAAACATAGAGATTTTACAGAGAGGGAAAAGGAAGTGCAAACCTCCTCTGAAGTTTTCAGAGGGTGACGTAGCAAAGGCGCGGCGGTTGCGCGGCGCTCTTGAGAAATCTCCCTGAACTTGCTGCTGCGGCGGCTAGGGTTTTCAGAGAGTGGGAAATTAGGGTTTGGTAATTACAGAGGAGAGGTCGGCTTGTATTTATAGGGGTATATTTTGGTTATTTTTAAAAAGGTCCTCTTAAAAAGAGGAATTGATTTGTAAAAAAAAAAAATTTATTTTTTAATTAATATTTTTTATTAAAACTGAAAATTTACAAAAATACCCCCAAAATTGGAAAAACATTTTTTAAATATTTTTTCTTTTTTTATTTTTTTATTTTTGTTTTGTTTTTATATAATTACAAGTGGTACATACCCCCAAATTTATTTGAAACAGTGTTTCCTCCGTTTATGGCTGGATAACCGAAATTTAGGGGTAGATGGAGAAAAATCAGTCAATGTAAATCGGCTCCTGCAACAGCAGGAGCTCCTCCAAAGGGTCCGCAGTGAGGAACGATTTAAGTCTATGTATGTTCACTTTGAATAGTGAACCGTCCTCATGATTTTCTAAATCGACCGCACCGTGCGGATATACGGTGCGTACCAAAAATGGCCCTTTCCATCGAGATCTGAGCTTGCCAGGATGGAAATGTAGCCGGGTGTCGTATAGTAAAACCTGTTGACCAGGTTTGAAAGTTTTGCGCATAAGGTGTTTATCGTGAAACACCTTCGTTCGGTTATTAACGACAACCGCGTTCTCGTAAGCTTTATCCCGAAGCTCGTTCAATTCATTCAATTGCAGCTTCCTATGGCTGCCCGCATCTCCTAGAGATAGATTCAACTCTTTTATCGCCCAAAATGCGCGATGCTCAATTTCAACTAGAAGGTGGCAAGCCTTTCCATAAACAAGCCTATATGGAGACATGCCAAGATCGATCTTATAGGCAGTTCGAAATGCCCAAAGGGTATCAATAAGTTTTGAAGACCTATCCTTACGGTTTTTGGAAACCGTTTTCTCCAATATCTGTTTAATTTGCCGATTTGAAATCTCGGCTTGCCCACACGTTTGGGGATGATAGGGCGTTGATAGCTTGTGATTAATGGAATATTTCCGCATCAAGGACTCGAAAGTCCTATTACAGAAATGAGTTCCATTATCGCTGATGATTGCGCGGGGGTGCCCAAACCGAGAGAAAATGTTTTCTGTAAGGAATCAAATGACAACTTTGTTGTCATTAGTCCGGTTGGGCACAGCCTCGACCCACTTAGAAACATAATCAACAGCGAGGAGAATATACACGTTCCTAAAAGAATTGGGAAACGGTACCATAAAATCTATCCCCCAAACATCAAAAACTTCCACAACCAATATTGGTTGGAGCGGCATTTCGTTTCTCCGAGATATCCGGCCCAAGTGTTGGCACCGGGAGCATGTCTTACAGTAATCATGTGCGTCTTTAAAAAGTTGTGGCCAATAAAAACCACACTGCAAGATCTTTTCGGCTGTCTTTTTAGGGACAAAATGCCCGCCATACACTTGATCGTGGCAGAATGACAGCACGCTCTTAAACACATTGTCAGGGACACACAGACGAATAATTTGGTCGGGACAGTATTTGAATAGATAAGGTTTATCTCAGTAAAAATGTTTGGCTTGGGACAGGAATCGGAGTCTGTCCTGATTCGACCATTCATTTGGTATAAGTCTGGTGGCCAAATAATTCACAATATCTGCGAACCAAGGTTCGCATGATACAGTCAAGAGCTGCTCATCTGGGAAAACGTCTTTTATAGGAAATTGAAGCGTCGGCGAAGAAGGGAGGCGTGAAAGATGGTCGGCGACTACGTTTTCGCATCCTCTTTTGTCTCTGATGACAAGGTCAAACTCTTGTAGTAATAGGATCCAACGTATCAGTCGAGATTTAGCATCCTTCTTCGCAAAAGATGGCGAAGAGCTGAGTGGTCAGTGTAAACGATGACTGGAGAGCCGATTAAATAGGGCCTGAACTTTTCTAATGCAAACACAACAGCTAAGAATTCCTTCTCAGTTGTTGTGTAATTTAATTGGGCCTCGTTCAATGTTCGGCTAGCGTAATAAATTACATGCGGCATCTTATTGATGTGCTGTCCAAGAACAGCACCAATGGCAAAATCAGATGCATCGCACATAATTTCAAATGGATGCGTCCAGTCAGGAGACGAAAGAATGGGAGCAGAAGTAAGTGAGTTTTTCAATGAATCGAACGCCTTCATACAGCTTGAGTCAAAATCAAAAGTGGTGTCCTTGACCAACAAAAGAGTCAAGTGTCTAGCAATCTTGCTAAAATCCTTGATGAACCGTCTATAGAAACCGGCATGGCCAAGGAAGGCTCGAATGTCTCGGACGCATTTGGGAGGAGGGAGATTGGAAATGACTTCAATCTTAGCTTTATCTACCTCAATGCCATTTTGCGAGATGATATGTCCTAAGGCAATACCTTCTCGTACCATAAAGTGGCACTTCTCCCAATTTAAAGTAAGGTTCTTGTCCTTACACCGGGTAAGGACTGTGTCTAAATGCAGTAAACACTCATCAAAGGAGTCGCCGAAAATGGAGAAATCATCCATGAAGATCTCCAAGAATTTTTCCACCATGTCTGAAAAAATACCCATCATACACCGCTGGAAAGTAGCGGGTGCATTGCATAACCCAAAAGGCATGCGACGGTAAGCAAACGTACCGAAAGGACAAGTGAATGTGGTCTTGTCTTGGTCCTTTTCGGCGATGGGAATTTGATTATAGCCGGAATAGCCATCCAAAAAGCAATAAAATTCATGCCCAGCCAATCGTTTTAGCATTTGGTCAATAAAAGGTAATGGAAAGTGGTCTTTCCGTGTCGCGGTGTTGAGTTTTCTATAATCGATGCATACTCGCCACCCAGTTTGGGTGCGAGTAGGTATTAACTCATTCGCTTCATTAGTTATGACCGTTATGCCCGATTTTTTTGGGACAACGTGAATGGAGCTAACCCACTGGCTATCAGAGATAGGGTAAATGTTGACTATAGTACCCTCAAGACAATTATCATAGTCGTAGACAGGTGATCATGATGATTGAGGGAGGACCTATACCGATAAAACAGTCTTACTCGAGATAATAGTATGCTATCTGGTTTGTCTTTATCATCATGTATATGTTGATAAAGCCCATAGGAGTTTTGCTTGACTACCAGCATTGTGATGGCGATCACATACGTGGGAGCTGGGGGTCTATAAGAACATCCTTAAATGTCTCTAGTCGTGGGAGTATCGAGACAGGGCATCGATACTCCAGTGTAGACTGGTGTATACTTATCTAGACCCTGACGAGGGGCGGTGGCCGGTCTCACAGCCATTGGTGTTAGTTGTTCACCTAAGATAGTATGCAGGTGCTCATTGGGTTATGAGTACACTGGACGGACTCGCCGGGAACATGCTAGTTGATATTATACCTATAGTCAGATAGCATTTCCCTGGTGACATGTGTACAGGTTAGTCTGTCGACCTGAGATCATCATTTGTCTCGTGTGAGTTCCCACTGTGCTTTGATTACTACCCTACCACGGCTCAAAGGAGTCGTGCAAACAGGTTTTAGTTGGGTACAGTCCCGAGCCACATGGAGGCAGTGAGCGGATCGTCGGGGATTCGTCTCTCCCGGTATTAGGGGTTGATATCGCACAGTGCACGGGTGGCCATCACTAGAAATCCTCGGCCGGGGTATGTGAGAACTACCGATCCAGGATCGATAGTTTCTCGGGTAGTGATGGGTTTCATACCGACACGAATTATCGCGTTGTTAAGGGTCTGACTTTATCCACCCCTCTAGACTCGATATGCGATACTCTTAGACGAACAGACCGGACTGTACGGATATTGTCACTGACAGGCTCAGTAGGGGTTGGGATGAGTTTGCTCATCGGCCTTCCTTTCGCTCAATACCTGGGTAGCCGTTACGTACAGTTAGTGCCGCTGACGTGCTTGTAGTTAAACCCACTGCCAGCGTATTGACAAGTCTTTAGAGTCCCACACAGAGGGTTTTCACGGTTCAGGCGATATGGTGTAGGTGACGTATGTTGATACATACAGGTGTCCAATTAAATGTCTGCACGGACTGCACAGAATTTAATCGGGCGGTTGATAATACTAGCGGCTTAGGATTAAGCCAGATTGTTAAATTAAGTTTTGATTTAATAATTTACATATGTATTTATATATATGTATAATAGTATTATTGCTCACTATTTATTTTCTCTCTTTGGCTATTCGTATTTTCGTACAAATACGCGTATGTGTACTTAGATACATGTACCGGGAAGCATTCCGTATTTATACGGAATGGCTTCTAGAAGATGCCACCTCATTATTGATTTTCTTTAGAAAATCACATGTTTTGATGAGGTGGAATTGGTGACATGGCAAGGCATAGGCTTTAGGTCAAAGCATGGCTTTTGTGCATGTTGTGATTGGTATGGGTTGAATTGTTTATTGCTAAATGAATAAGTTTTTTTATGGTATGGATTATAGTGGAGGGAGTAAGAGGGGCCGGCCACTTTGAGAGTGGAAATGGGGGCTTTGCTCATTTGGCACTCACTCTCTTACTCTCTCTTGATTCATTCATTTATACACCAAAAGAAAACTTAGCCATTTTTTAGCTCATGCCTTTGATCATCGCCTCCATCTTCTATGGTTGCTTTATGAGCTTTGACTATGAGAGAAAAATATGGTGAGATTATCCTACACCCCCTACTCTCCACTACTAGCAATTTTGAAGAGTCGGTAGGTCCGCTTGGCGAACCTGAAGCTTATGCCGTTTCCCTCGGGTGGATCATCGGAGATGAAGGAAGACCGGCGACCAAAGTCGATCCGCATCACTAGGAGCTTGGAATTGGTTGAAGACCCAAAGGACTTGGTTCATTAGGTATAACCGTTCTATCTCCTTTTGTTAGATTGCTAGTTTTAGGGTTAATGGTTTCGATCTTGTTAATCAGGTAATGGTAGCGCCGGGGTTTTAGAAATTTTTTGTTCCGTAGTTGGCCACGGTTGGATGGCCGGGGCGCTCCTACTATCCAACAATGGTATCAGAGCCACCCATTAAACCCTACTAGCTAGTTTGCACAAGCTTAAAATCTCGATCGATCAAAATTTCAAAAACAATTATCCGTATTGCCAAGTTTCTGTCGATTTCTGAAAGTGCTCCAAAAATTATTTCCAGAGGCTTAAAAATCCGTGCAGGCGATAAATTTGGGCTCCTGAAGCCTCCAAAGCGCCGCGGAACCGCCGCACTTACCCCCTATTGGCGGCGGTTCCGCGGCTATTTAGTGGCGACGGGCCATAAATTTTTTTCCTGTAGCACAGAAATTGGAATTGTGACTTTTTGTGATATATGGTTTTGGCCCAGATTCATTTGAGTACTGGATTTGCTTTTGGGGCCATTGCGGATAAATTTAGTCGATCGAAATTTTAACTGTGTAATTTTTCCGTACTTTACATTTCTATCTGTGACCGTGAATGTCATTTGATCGGTAAACCTTGTCTAATCGCTATAGTCCTTTTAGACGGGTTTGCGAACGTGACATTCACGTTGATGTTCTGTGTTGTGCTGTAATGTTGTGGATTGTCGTGGTGGATAGCCTGGGTGCAGTGGTAGTACAGTTTTGTTGTATTTGTACATTTGATATTGCGGGGCGAGCGTCCGACATGTGGACTGCCGTCACTGCCTGTCTATATAATATTCTTTTAGGGCACGACCGGGCTATAGTCGATGTCACCCTTGTATATTATTTTCTTTTCTGTACTAGGATTACCCCATGGAGGAGTGCACGGATAGCCGGGGTCTAGAGGGCAAGAGATCCGCATCTCATGGCGTTGAGACGGAGGGGACCTTACTCTAGAATTGGCGGGCTATTCTCCGCACTCGTAGGGGATATAGGTTGACCCAAGGAGGGGTGCTCAAGTTACCGGATTCCGTGAAGTGCTGGGTGGTCCATTCACTTTGCTGAAGGGGGCTGCCTCACTTCAGGTTTTGGCGGGTAACTTGCCGCGCTCGTAGGGGTCTAGGAGTTCATTGCACAGGCTATCCACACGACCAGGGGAACGTCGGGTTTTCAGTTGTGGCTCGAAGGAAACCCGGGGCTCCCAGATTATCTGTATTGTTCTGTGATGCTTATTACTTTTCTGTAATGTTGCATTTATCATGCCTGGGACGATTGTTATATATATATATATATATACACACACACACACTAGTAAATGTTGTATATGTTTTGCACCCGCGCTAGCCCAGTCCCCGCTCTGTCGTTAGTTAAGTAACCTAACGGGTGATGACGGGACCCAGTGGCGAATGCGGATGGCATATACATACATTTTATTTTCGTTCTTTTCTGGTGTGATTAATTGATGGGACTGTGTTGATTCTTATCAATGCAAGGAAAACAAACCTATTATATGATGTTGTTGGAACCAAGTTTTTTTAAAACTGACATTACAGACGTACGCTTTTGCTTTGTACAGTGATATTCAATTTGGAATAACCTGCACCTCATTCGACGAGGCAAGGGCCGAGATCCCTTCTTCAGGAGTGACCCCTTGGGCAGAAGTTTGCGTCAACGTAATAATTTTACTATAGTCGATTACTTTTTTCTTTGTATCGTGGTATTCAGTTTGGAATATCCTGCACCTCATTCGACGGGGAAAGTGCCGAGATCCCTTCTCCGGAAGTGACCTCTTTAGCAAAAGTTTTCGCTACTATACTTTTGTAAAACCACTTGGATTCCTTCAACGATATCAAGTTCATTACGTTAAAGTTTTTTTGCCAAAAATCATCCGTAGCCCTCCGTCATTTCAGATTAGTATTGCTTAGTATTCGTGCTGCGTTTGTTGACTTTGTCAAGGCGTAGTGGGCGGTAGCTCCGTAATACTTTTCTGTCGCAAGCAAATGTGGATTGGTTAGGACAGTTGTTCGACCTTGTTGACCTTGTCAAGGGTCTGTGCGGGTGGGTCTAATGCAATCAAGATAATGACGGGTTGAACTTGACTAGGACCCTTTGACTTGTTCACCTTGTCAAGGTCACTTGGATCCTAGGGGTAAAAATCATATCGGGTGTTTCAAACATACAGGAAACTTGCCAGGCATGCGCATACCTTCTGGAGTATAGTGACTTGAGTGGCTTCCATCAAGTTATCATGCGATGATAGTTGGATCCCGATTCCCACTGATGAGTAGGATTACTCCTCGGGTGATTCCGACTAATTCTCCTTTTAGGTTTGGAGGAGAATTTGAGAAAACAGTGGGAGCCATCCAGATTAAATAAAATGATTATCCATTCTGATCTAGATTAAAGTGCACGCTGAGTGTTTCTTTTCTCTCTCTCTCTTTGGCATCGACTATGCCCCGACCCTAGACTATGACTCAGTGACCAAGTTAACCAAACTTTCTTATAAACACTGGTTTTTGGATTGTCCCTGTTGCAAACATCATTGCCACTCTTTCTTTTACCCTTTACTTTTCTCCAGAACACCCCGTATCACTACGAATATCCACTTCCATTGGATTAAACCATCGTATGGTTATATACGAACTCGAAGGAACTTTTTCGACGATGGTTTCTGGTTCTGGAGAAAAAGAATAGGATTATTCAGTTGTCTTTTCCTTTTACCTTCTCTCAGGTTGTGAGGGCTCCTAAGATTAGGAGACTGTACACCTATTACGCTTATTGGATAGTCTTCTTCCAAACCATAGGCAGGTGCCGAAAGGTAGGGAATGAAGAAAACCAATTAGCCTAAGTGAGGTGTGCAGAAGGTAATAAGTAAAGACAAATAAAGGGATTAGAAAGAGGGCAAAGTAAAATGCGACTGCTATGATTCACGACCAAACCACGTATTTCATCGCCACTCCTACTTCACCTTTGTATTTCTCCAGAACACCCCGTATCACTTCAAACATCCAATTCCATTGGATAAATCCATCGTATGGTTATATACGAACTCGAAGGAACTTTTTCGAGGATGGATTCTGGTTCAGGAGAAATAGGAATAAGGTTTATTCAGTTGTCTTTTATCATCACCTTCTCTCAGGTTGCGAGTACTCCTAGGATTATGAGAGTACACCTATTATGCTTATTGGATAGTCTTCTTCCAAACCATAGGCTGGTGCCGAACGGTAGGGAAGGAAGAAAACCACTCAGCTTAATGATGGTGTACAGAAGGTAATGACTAAAGACAAATAAAGGGATTTGGAGAGATGGCAACGAAATATACGGTTGCAGTCATGAATCTGGATAATGGAAGAGGCATTACTAGGAATACCCGGATACCCCTTCGAAGCATTTTCATGTTTCAGTTTCACTATGCGTTGTTAATAGAAAAACTGATTTCCCAATTAGATACTTACTCCTGGGTATGTATTTACCAGGTTTTGATTCTCACATCTGTATGGTTTTACAGATGATGAGTGGGAGTAAGTTATTGGGAATTAGGTGATCATCCTCATTATATCAGAATTCGTTGTAATTGATGATATTTGAGGAAATCGCCTGGGTACAGTTTTCAACCTACAACACATAGGGTTTGAGTTATTAAACTCAGAGGACTTATACAAAATATTGTATAATTGTCCAGTGTCCATTAGGACAAAAGGGTTGGTCCTCGTACTATATTCTGTTTACTTGTGACTTCTCAAGTTTTGGATAAATATTTCATAGAAATATAAGGTCCAAGTTTGAGAAGTTATAGGTATAAGAATAAAGTAGAGAACCAGGTGTCGCAAGTATCGGGATTCTTCAAGGTGATCGAAGATGTAGATACTTGTGTTATGGTATTCGATTGATAGTAATGGTTTTGAAACTTGTTTCTCTTTCAGATTACTCATAATTGGATGCACTCCTAAGTTGAGTAATGTTGATCGGCCTCTCTCCATTTAGTTGACATGCACTAGAGACAGCTGCATGATTTGAATCTGGTTCCAATTAAATTAGTGCTTTTGTTTCTATATTAGATATATATAGAATCAGTTTATATCTTAACGATGTTAAGGTATAGGGAGTCGTCCGGCTGATGCTTAAAACCAGAATCCGGATAAACTCAGGGCACGTTTCAGTAATGGCTGTTTGTGGGTTATCCCGAGCTTTGACGAGGGTTAACTTTCTACCATCTGGAAGATCAATAGTGATATTGTTCTTGACTCACCACAGTTTTAGCAAAATGGACTTTTTCAGAAAAACAGTAGTGAGAGTATGGTAGAACTGGAAGTGATTCCAGAACCACAAACGATTACGGAAAATTTAATAGGACCTAAAGATTCAATCAGGATTGACATTCCATTAGCCACTCCGCAGATTTGGTGGGTAACCCCAGCCACCCGAGAGGTACTCCGGTAGCCTCAAGGACGGTGACGGGGAGGTTCTTGTTTATCCAGACTTGACACTACTGTTGTTCCAGACTATGAGACCCCGCAGGAGGATAAGTATAGCATCATTCTAAACTAGCTTTAGAAGTGCACGTGTATATGACTCTGCCAGAGGGTTGTCGTAGTCAGTGGGAGCAGCGGAAGCGTAGTGGACAAGTAACTTGTGTCTATTTATAGACTAAAGCGGATATAGCGGAGATAGATCATCTATTTTTGATGTGGCAGTCATAGGTTTTTGACTTCATCAGAATAGAAGATGGATCTGTTAAGAAGGTAGTAGGGTGTAATGTCCTGGTATTTGGATGACATGCACATAGTAGGAAGTGAAATTCCTATACTGCGATCGGTTATTCTTTGGTTGTCACACGGTGTTTTCTCCATATAGGTTATGGATATAATATCAGGCATTCTGGTTACTAGATCTATAGTTTTAGATCTAGATTTGGGTAGTTTCGCAATCTGGATACTTAGACAGTATTCTAAAGATATTTAGAATGGACGACTCCTGGCATGGTGGTGTACCTGCAGGTGATGGAGTCACCCTCTCTAAAGGTGTCTTACAGACTAAAGGGGAGAGGGGTGTGCATGATTGGAATATCACTTGCTTAGGCAATTGAGTCAATCATGACATGTCAAGTACCACACCAGATGTTGTTTTTGTACTGGATGCAATAAGTTAATATATTAATCCAATCCTGGAGAAAAATGAATGGAAGCAGTTTATGAACATAAGTGGATGTTCTAGGGATTTGATAATGGCAGCCTCCTTTGGGAGACGGTTATCATTCCAGGCTTCCAAGGTGACCTGGATGACAGAGTGACTGTCAGAGTAATAGTTTTACCTCTGACGAGGGACAGTAGTTTGGACAGGTAGTCCAAGCGGATACTGAGGAAGGCATGGCGCAGCATACTGATTAAGTTCAATAATCGATACAGTCTAAGGAGTTTGCTGGATTTGGAGTTCATTTCTGAACTGGGTCCCATCAGATATCCAGAAATATTCTAAGACGGGTATTGCTCATTTCGGGAGATAGTTTTCTCCGCGAAGTTGAGATAAAGAGAGACATAGAAAGAAACACTGGAGCGGATCCACTCACTGAGGCTATTTCTCGAACGCAATAGTTTTACGAACGAGGTTTGTGAAACTGATTACTAGAGGAGTTGGGTGTTCGGTATCACACGGGCTGTGAGTATGCGACATCGCAATAATTAGCCCTAAGCGCAAGTGGGAGATTGTTGGCTATAATTGCCCTCAAGGCAATTATCATAGTCGTAGACAGGTGATCATGATGATTGAGGGAGGACCTATACCGATAAAACAGTCTTACTCGAGATGATAGTATGCTATCTGGTTTGTCTTTATCATCATGTATATGATGATAAAACCCATAGGACTCTTGCTTAACTACCAGCAATGTGATGGCGATCACATACGTGGGAGCTGGGGGTCTATAAGCACATCCTTAAATGTCCCTAGTCGTAGGAGTATCGAGACAGGGCATCGATACTCCAGTGTAGACTGGTGTATACTTATCTAGACCCTGACGAGGGGCGGTGGCCGGTCTCACAAGCCATTGGTGTTAGTTGTTCACCTAAGATAGTATGCAGGTGCTCATTGGGTTATGAGTACACTGGACGGACTCGCCGGGAACATGCTAGTTGGTATTATACCTATAGTCAGATAGCATTTCCCTGGTGACATGTGTACAGGTTAGTCTGTCGACCTGAGATCGTCATTTGTCTCGTGTGAGTTCCCACTGTGCTTTGATTACTATCCTACCACGGCTCAAAGGAGTCGTGCAAACAGGTTTTAGTTGGGTACAGTCCCGAGCCACATGGAGGCAGTGAGCGGATCGTCCGGGATTCGTCTCTCCCGGTATTGGGGGTTGATATCGCACAGTGCACGGGTGGCGATCACTAGAAATCCTCGGCCAGGGTATGTGAGAACTACCGATCCAGGATCGATAGTATCTTGGGTAGTGATGGGTTTCATACCGACACGAATTATCGCGTTGTTACGGGTCTGACTTTATCCATCCCCTAGACTCGATATGCGATACTCTTAGACGAACAGACCGGACTGTACAGATATTGTCACTGACAGGCTCAGTAGGGGTTCGGATGAGTTTGCTCGTCGGCCTTCTTTTCGCTCAATACCTGGGTAGCCGTTACGTACAGCTAGTGCCGCTGACGTGCTTGTGGTTAAACCCACTGCCAGCGTATTGACGAGTCTTTAGAGTCCCACACAGAGGGTTTTCACGGTTCAGGCGATATGGTGTAGGTGACGTATGTTGATACATACAGGTGTCCGATTAAATGTCTGCACGGACTGCACAGAATTTAATCGGGCGGTTGATAATACTAGCGGCTTAGGATTAAGCCAGATTGTTAAATCAAGTTTTGATTTAATAATTTACATATGTATTTATATATATGTATTCTAGTATTATTTCTCACTATTTATTTTCTCTCTTTTGGCTATTCGTATTTTCGTACGAATATGCGTATGTGTATTTCGATACATGTACCGGGAAGTATTCCGTGTTTATACGGAATGGCTTCTAGAAGATGCCACCTCATTATTGATTTTCTTTAGAAAATCACATGTTTTGATGAGGTGGAATTGGTGACATGGCAAGGCATGGGCTTTAGGTCAAAGCATGGCTTTTGTGCTGTTGTGATTGGTATGGGTTGAATTGTTTATTGCTAAATGAATAAGTTTTTTTTTGGTGTGGATTATAGTGGAGGGAGTAAGAGGGGCCGGCCACTTTGAGAGTGGAAATGGGGGCTTTGCTCATTTGGCACTAACTCTCTTACTCTCTCTTGATTCATTCATTTATACACCAAAAGAAAACTTAGCCATTTTTTAGTTCATGCCTTTGATCATCACCTCCATCTTCTATGGTTGGTTTATGAGCTTTGAGTATGAGAGAAAAATATGGTGAGATTATCCTACACCCCCTACTCTCCACTACTAGCAATTTTGAAGAGTCGGTTGGTCCACTTGGCGAACCTGAAGCTTGTGCCGTTTCCCTCGGGTGGATCATCGGAGATGAAGGAAGACCGGCGACCAAAGTCGATCCGCATCACTAGATGCTTAGAATTGGTTGAAGACCCGAAGGATTTGGTTCATTAAGAATAACCGTTCTATCTCCTTTTGTTAGATTGCTAGTTTTAGGGTTAATGGTTTCGATCTTGTTGATCGGGTAATGGTAGCGCCGGGGTTTTAGAAATTTTTTGTTCCGCAATTGGCCACGGTTGGATGGGCGGGGCGCTCCCACTACCCAACAGTAAATGATACCACTATCAAGACATTTTACGATCTCCTTTTTAACAGCCTCTTTCATTACTGGATTGAGTCGTCTCTATGGATCCCTTGCTGGCTTGGCATCATCCATCATATGAATATGATGTTCAACTATTAGGGAACTAATCCCCTTGATGTCCGCCATAGTCCATCCAAAAGGTTTTCGATTGCTTTGCAAGACCGTTAAAAGGGCTTTCTCTTGCTCGGGGGCTAGAGAAGCCGAGATGATAACAGGAAGGGTCTTATTCTCACCTAAGTAAGAATATTTAAGGTGAGACGGCAATAGCTTGAGTTCGAGTGTAGGAGGTGAAACAATTGAAGGTAAAATAGGTGAAATTGTCTCAAACTCGAAGGATTCCAACAGAGGTTAAACGAGTGTAAGCAACCGAGTCGGATGGTTCAGCTAACTCATCCGAAAATTCAAAGGATTCAAACTCGGGTGGTGATTCTTCAAAATTGTTTGAGAAAGTGAAACACTCGTAGTCATTATCGGGCGTGAAAACAGTGTCAGGTTCAAGGAGGAACGCACTAGTGGCGTCAAAATTGCTGTGATCGAAAAGAAATTTCTCGAGCTCACAGTCCTCCTGGGTGATCTCTTGGATCGAGCAAACATCATGTTATTCGCATTAGGTTCGGAGGGCTGATTCCCCAACTTAAAAATGTTGAGTTCAATTGTCATATTTCCAAAAGATAAGTTCATCGAACCATTTCGACAATTGATCACCGTATTAGAAGTTGCAAGGAATGGACGACCGAGTATCACCGGAATTTGACTCCGGGGGTTAGCTACAGGCTGTGTTCATAACAATGAAATCAACGGGGAATATGAAGTCCCCTACTTTAATCAACACATCCTCTAACTCACCCCTAGGATGGGTGATAGATCGGTCGGCCATTTGGAGAGTACAATGTGTAGGTTTCAGCTCTCCAACGCCTAATTGCTCATATACCGAATAGGGAAGCAGGTTAACACTGGCACCAAGATCTAAAAGTGCATGGTTGATGTTCTTATCCCCAATAGTTATTGAAATCGTAGGACAGCCAGGGTCCTTTCGTTTTTGAGGTAAAGGTTGGGTAAGAACATCACTTACTGGACTAGCCAAGAAAACTTTCTTAGATACCTGTGATTTCCTCTTCTCGGTGCATAAGTCCTTCAAGATTTTAGCGTAAGAAGGGACTTGTTGGATTGCATCCAAGAGGGGTATGTTATTGCTAACCTATTTAAATAACTCCACAATCTTCTCCATTTGTGGAGTTTGTTTATTGGATCTCAAGCTGTTTGGAAATGGAACATTTTGAAAATTTATTGAGTCCAATATTTATGGAGGAGATTGCGGAGTTGGAATGGATCCCAGTGTTTGTGTTTTCGTGGAGTGAGATGTGGTCCGTTCGGAGTAGTAGAAGAATTAGAGCCTTGTGAAGAATGGAGAACAGGCTCTAAAGATGAAGAAGAAGATGAAGAAGCGGCGGCCAGGGTGTCATCATTAATGCCAACATTATTGTGCAACATCCTTCCAGATCTCAATGTCGTCACGGCACTCACATTATGGTTTTGTTGTTCATGAGCAACATGTGCATTTTGTGGGTGACCAGGATTTGGCAGTGGTTGAGATGGAAGCTTCCCCTTCTCTCGCTCGCTTAAAGCAGCATTCAGTTGTGCAATTTGGGCTTCAATGGTTTTGATACTTTACCCATGTGATGCAATGTGTTGCACCAAAAGACTGAATGGAAGACTGAATGTTGGTGGATGATTGAGTTGATTGTTTTAAAAACGCATCCAGACATCGTTCTAACGAGGTAACCTTATCTTTATTTTGCAGAACAAAATTGTTTTGAGGAAAAGAGTTGTTTGGTGCAAAATTGTTCGTTTGATTTTGGTAAGGTTGGGGTTGGAAAGGTTGCTGATATTAAGTTTGTTGAGGGGCTTGTTGTTGAGGAGGAGGCCTCTGAAAATTGTTATTGCCTTGGAATTGTTGTTGATTTTGATTCCAAGCAAAATTGGGATGGTTCCTCCAACTAGGATTGTAAGTTGAAGAGTATGGATCATTTCTTTGTCATTTCTGAAATGCGGCATTGACTTGATCCTGTCCTTGAGCAGGTGGGTTGTAAGGACACTCTTCGGTCAAATAGGATGGATCCGAACAACAAGCGCATATAGTGCGAGGGGTTAAAGCAGGGACAGGAGAAGACGATGAGAATTTGCTCTCAATTGCTTCTAGTTTTCGTGTAATTGCGGCCATTTCGGCTTTCATTGCAATTGACATATCAAGTTGATGAACACCTACCCTAGACGGACGGGAGGAAGTAGATGAAGTGGTCTGTCTAGTGCTTTCCTACTGAAGTGTTTATTCAGCAAGATCGTTGAGAAATTGCCAAGCTTCCTCGTCAGATTTAGTTAGGAAGTGACCTTGACAAATGGTTTCCAGCAACTGCTTAGTTGCTGGGTTCAGTCCTTCGTATAAAGTTTGGCAGAGTTGCCATCTCTCAATACCGTGATGAGGGCACTAAACAAGAAGGTCTTTGAATCGTTCGAAACACTTCCAAGAAAGTTTGGAAGGAAGCTGGAAAATTGGTTGATTTCATTGCGTATTCTCGCGGTTTTGTGATTTGGGTAAAACTTTTTAAGAAATGCTTTAACAAACTCTTCCCAATTATTTATAGAATGTGATGCTGTGTTATACAGCCACTTTTCAGCTAGGTCACACAAAGTGAAAGGAATGACTCGTAGCCGTATTGCATAATCGGACAGTTGGGTGGTCTTCATCATTGTACAAACATTCTGGAATTTGTTGATGAAAATATAGGCATCTTCGGATTCCAGTCCATGAAATTTTGGAAACATATTGATGAAGTGGGGCTTAATTTAAAAATTATCCCCATTTGCCGGCGGGAGTGAAAGACAAGTAGGAAGTGCGGAGCGGGTGAGATAGAAACGATCCTGGAGCGCGATTCGCTGTGGCGCTTCAACAGGAAGGTGTTGCGGGTTATTTGCACCCAGTTGAGGTGGAATCAGTCCCGAGGTAGGTAAAGAGTTGTTAGGATTGAATCTTAACATCTCTTTAGAAGATGATGAATGTGAAGATGAAGGTAAGGATGAAAAAGAAGTGGAGGGAATTTCGACTTCGGAGTCGAACGCGTCGTCAGTAGCGACTAACGAGACACGGACTAAACGGGCGCTAGTGTCCCTAGTCCAACCGGACATACACTAAACTAGTTGTAGTGTAGTCAAACGTAGAATGTCAGGGTAAGAAAACGTCAATGGTGAAAATGTGGGTGAAGGTTAGGTGCAATGGAATTCTAGCGACAAATGGCAAGTTTTTGTAAAAATTTTGTTTTGTATTTTTTTTTTATAAAGAGTTTTGCAGAAAAAAAATTTTACGGAACTACGACACACTTTCAAACAGTCACAATTTAAGCATGCACAATCAAGCCTAAAGTTAGGGTCTCCTAAGTCAACTAGACTGCTCCTAACTGGTCCAAAGCGACAAGTTGTGAGATATCCCTCAAATCGCCTCTTCACCGCCAATTGTGGCCAGGTAAGCACAAGTGAAGAAAGGAGGGTTCCGCTCATGAATCACCATGAGACGAGCCTTTTAAAGTTACCTTTCTCACTTGTCTAGCCTAGGCACCACAAAGTCAGGTTTAGATAAACGACTGAATGCCTACAACCTTCCTCTGTCCTAATGAGCGCGACAGTCCTTAATTGGCTGAGTCTAGATATTTTTTAATTAGCTCAAGGGTGATGCAAATGCTTTTTGTGATTTCTGGGGACTTAGGAAGGGTAATGAAATCCCCACCCAATCTTAATTGGTGTTATAACCCCTTAAATTCCGTTTTAAATATGCAAAACAGTTAACACACAAAAATCTAAAACACTTGCCAAAAATTTTTATTTTTATTTGCGGCGCAAAGAATCCTGCACAAAAAAATGATTTATTGGAAAGGGAGAAAAGGTTTTGCGCAAAGAACACTGCAGGAAAAATTTTCAGTGGAGTGCAGAGGATAGGAGAAAAGACAAAAATACTCACAGAGAGTTTTAAAACAGGTGACGTCACCTGTTTGACCCCAGTTCCGCGGTCAAACTACAGATTTAGTCGCGGATCCGTGGTGGTTCAGTTGGATCAGGCCATCAAAACTTTCCTGTGTGCTGTTGTGGTTCTCCTCTATTTATTCAGATATTCTGTTTCTTGATTTGTTCACTGGGATTTTTCCAGATCTGAATCTGTCCGTCTTCTTTTCCTGCACAATTCACACAAAACCAATCAAAAATAACAAGATGATTTTTTTTATGTATTTTTTTATTTTTTCAATTTTTTATAATTTTTTATTTAATTAACTCGAAATTACAAAAAGAAATAAACTATCGTTTCCCCGGCAACGGCGCCATTTGATTGTTGTAGATTTTTATGCGTGTGTTTTAAATTTAAGAATACCGCAATCAAGACGGTGTCGCTTGGTAGCTAGCCGGTTGATTACGGGTTGGTCCATAGGGAAATGGTGTTATTGTCTTTAAGTTATAACGAGTTAAGTCCTATTTTTGGTAGGTTTTGTTTTAAAATCTAAGAATGAGATGATTTGATTTAAAGGCTTGCTAGGGTTAGGATTGGGTTAGTTTGGAATAGGGATTCTACTCACTGCTTTCTTTGCCCTAGTTAAGAATATAGGTGTTAGGGTAATAGTCAACAAAGGGGATTAGCACTACTAGGAAGAAACTTAGTTTCTACCTTTTGGTCCTTGTCCGTCCTTTCTTAACTGTTAGCCCTAACATCTATTTAAATCAACCACAACCGGTCTAACTAGGGAATCACCGCTATCTTGTAGGATAGGGTGCCGTAGTGAGCGGTGTGTGGTTAATTTAAATAGAGTCTGTATTAATTAAAATTATAAGGGCAAAGAAAGGAGTGAGAGAGATTTCCTTCTCTCAATCCTTTCCTATCCTAACCCTAACAAGTGAGGAATTACTCACTCATTAGGAAGTTAACGATAAAATTTATTTTTATTATTTTTATATTAGAAAACTAAATTACAGATAAAAGAACAGATAAAAATTGCAAGAATTAAAATTCAGATAGAAAATTGCAAGATAGAAAAAGAAAACTTACTTTATTGATACCTCTCGACGATTACAAGGAATTTAAAAATTTTGAATCTAAGAATTAAAAAAAGGCATGCCTAATTAGGCTTTCGGCTTTCCTATTTATAGATAGGAGAAACCTTAGGTTTTACATCCGATCCACATTTGAATTTACAAGACTACCCTAAGAAAGCCGGGTCAAAACACCGACACCCACCGACACGTGCACCGACACGTGCACTGTACGACCGTGGAACCGCGGCAGAAAGCCATGTTTGGCCGCGGTTCCGAGGCCGTATTGTAAGCTCTTGGGCTCAGTTCTTCAGGGATGTTTCATGTTGCTTTTTACTTCTGTTTCCTTCACTTGGTTCCACAGAATCTTCTCTATTTTCTTCCAGATTTCCAACAGTGCAGAATTATATGGACTTTTACCGTGAGCTTCGTGTTGAAGTCTTGAATCTTGTGCTGCCCTTTTGCTTTGTGCATTGAACTGTCTAATGATCTTCATTTGTTCCTTGAACTGGTAGGCGGCATCATACGGATTCATCTATTGTTGGTCGTAGTCTCACATTTGTAGCGTCTTTCATGAATTTCACTGTAACGATCTGAGAACCTGTAATCTGCAACTATTTAGCAGACATGGATCAAAAGCACCTATTTATATGTAATATAATTAAGAACGGGTGATATAATAATGCAAAATTCTGATATGAACAAGGATATTCGTGCAAAAGTTGGTGTAGCACTTATAGAGGAGAAGATGTGGGAAAACCGGCTAAGATGGTTTGGTCATGTGCGACGCGAACCTATGGAAGTGTTAGTTATACATATGCCCTAGAGGCCATTACTGTACATACGATGTATATTGTAGTGGATGCTTGGACATATATAGGGAGGACTTTCTCGCTCGACATGATAGTATGCTATCTGGTTGTACTTTATCTTAACATGTACTCTGATTGTCTCTATGTTACATATTGATAAAGCCCTCAGGATGTGTACTTGACTACTAGGACTATGATGAGATCATACCAGTGGGGCCACGGTAGTCGACGAGTACATCCTATAACTGTTTCTAGTCGAGGGTGTATCGAGACAGGGCATCGATACACCAGAGTAGACTAGCGTATACGCATCTTGACCCATATGATGGGCGATGGATGATCCCATATCCATCGGTGTTTGACATCAAGGATGGTGTACGGGTGCTCCGTAGAGACTGGGTACACTGGACAGACTCGCCGAGAACTCTCAGATGGTATTATACCTCACGTCAGATGGCAGTTCTCTGGTGACAATGGTACAGGTTAGTCTGTAGACCCGAGATCGTTATAAAGTCTTGTGTGATTCCCACTGTGCTTTGATTTCCATCATACCACGTCCAAGAGGGCATGCAAAAAGGTGGCTTTTGGGTACAGTCCCGAATCACATGGAGGCAATGAGCGATGGGAGGGGATTCGCCTCTCCTGGTATAGGGAGTTGATGTTGCGCTGTGTTCGATTGGCTAT
This sequence comes from Agapanthus africanus, assembly GCA_030015575.1. NCBI lineage: Eukaryota > Viridiplantae > Streptophyta > Magnoliopsida > Asparagales > Amaryllidaceae > Agapanthus > Agapanthus africanus. Next base: position 27,101,373 of record JASDDO010000029.1, on the reverse strand, counting down.
AACTAGAAATCCCTGGCCAGGATTACTGAGATTTACTGGTAAGTGTCATCAGTAGTTTCTCGAACTGTTATAGACCTCATATCGACACGACTTATCAAGCTACTGGGGTCTGACGTTTACCACTCCTAGGCGAGATATGCGACATATCAGACGAAGAGACCGGACTGTACGGGAGTGTTACTGACTGGATTCACAGGAGAATGTACAGACTTGCTTGTTGATCTTCTGAGCGCTCAATACCTGAGTGGCTGTTACGTTTAGCTGACCGCTTGCATCTTGTGGGTGTTTGATATGATCATCACCTACTGCCGGCGTATTGACGATTCTTTAGAGTCCTACACAGAGGTTTCTTGATTCAGGCAAAACGGAGTAGGAGCACATATGTGATATGTGCGGGACCGAGAACAATACGTGTATGTGATACCGTATTAGATTCTCGCGATATGAGATATCGGCCGGGTATATATGACATAGCCGGGTCATCGGATCAAGTGTTGATTCGATGAACTGATACAGATTATATTAGTCGGTTATTTGTGAAATAGCCGGATTATCGGATCAAGTGTTGATTTGATAATTTAATGTATAATTATATATTTGATATATTAAATTGCATTAACTAATATAAGCTCACAAAAAGATTCTTTTTCTCACTCGGGTAATACATTGATATATATGCGATATATGTTAATTGTATTATTTTCTTTTGTTACAAAAATATATTATATATGTGATATATAATATTGTAATATGTTATAATTACTAATGCAACATGATTAGTGGAGATTAAACGAGGTTAGGGTTTGATTTGGGTTAAACTTTTCTAGAAGCTTCTAGAAGCTTTCTTTTTGTTTTTGCAAAGATATTTTGCAAGATATTTCCAAACCCAACCCACACCCTTTAACCCTAGTTAAGTCTCTACAATAGTTAGCCTATCATCTTGAACCATGGTTGCATAAGTAATTATGATGAAAATTCATTATTCATCACAAAGTAAAAAGATCTTCTTCTTCCTTCTTCTTCTTTCATAGAATAGCTTACTAGCTTTTTCAAAGGTGATGAAAATGAGTGAGTTAATGAAAATAAATGAGAGTTAAAATCCTACTTCATCATCCTAATCTATCCTAACCATTTAGATTAGGGTGTTCACTTCATTTAGTGAGTGAGAGCTTGTGTTAATGAAACTTCAAGGCAGATCATCTTTGTTATCGAAGATCGGAAGCAAGCTTGCATCTTTCTCTTCGTGAAGCCTTTCAAGAGTCCGGAACTTGATGATCGCAGCGAAGGGACCACAACACGGAGCTTATGAAGTGAAGGACCGGACTACAAAGGTTGTAATCCCAAACTCTTAGATGTTAAAGTGTTTAACATGCTTTGTTTTGCCTAATTTCTAGTCTAAGATCTTGGTTTAGGGTTGTTCGGCACGGCTAAATTTTAAATCGGGCATGGTTGATGCCTTATAGACCCTTGTGCGTGTGCCTAGTAACCCTGCAGTGGTATCAGAGCTAAGCTAGAGCTTTAGGCGAAGTCTAGGCGAAGTTTAAAATCCGATCGAACTCCGAATACCCGGTTTATACCCTTTTCTGGAAATTTTTCAAAAAGGTTGATTTTTTCATATTAAAAATACTCAAAAAAATCAGCAGGGAAATACAAGAATTACTGTGCAACACATGCCACTGATCTCATCAAAGCGCCGCGGAACCGCGGCCGTACCATGGCCTGCGCGGCGGTTCCGCGGCCAAACAGTAAAATTGTGGTTTGAACTTTGCACAGTAATAACCGTAGGTACTTCCTGATTCTTCTGGGAATTTTTAATTATACTCAAGTGTTGAGTTTTCGGGGATGTATTGGGGACTCGTTGATTCGATCGGATAATTTAACCTCGTTTAAGTTTTTCCGGATAATTTTAGAACCTGTTAAAAAGTTCGAACGGATATCAATAACTCACTTTTTCCCCTGTTGGAAAATTTTTCTAAAGTTGGATTTTTCCTCGAGTTTGAAACTTCCGGAAAATCATGTAAGTAACGTGGTGGACCCTCTAGAAGAACACAAACCTTAACTCGATTATGTGACCGTCTGAACCGCCTCTGAATCTTAGGGTTTGGGGCAGTACGGCGTTGCCACATGTGAGGCGTTGGCTTGACCCTTCTACGGCTGGACCATTGGTACTGTGGCATGTGATGGATATTTTTTGAACTCCGCTCAAGTGTTGAGCTAATTGGGAAATCTTGGCTGTTTGTTTATTCGATCGAAAAGTTTAACATTGTCTATTTATCTGGAATGTGATACAATATTTGGAATCCACAAGTAGTTATGAGATAACTAATTTGAATGTTATAAATCTAGCAGTTCAGTCTCAGATGATCGGTTGCCACGGTATTTTGATGCGATCAAAAGTCCGTCGCAATCACGTAGCGTACGCGGATACTCGCCGGGTAAACTTAATAGACAGACACGCCCCATAGCCCCGACCAAGTGACTGTAGGAGAACCCCATCGCCAAAAGCATCCGTTCGGGTGCTCGCGGCAGTGGTGTTCCGCCTTAGTGCACTTCGTCGACGGCATCGGGGGTGCGGCTGTCTACTAAAGTTTGCGACGAGCATTCGATCAGGATGTCGGGAATCTTGTTGAATTGCCCGACTTGATATTGAAAAGAGTTTTCGATAATGAGACTAAAATGCGGGGTTTATAATAGTTAAGCATGCGATGTCTAAGAAATTCATTTGGTTAGGCATGCGATGTCTAAGGAGATTGCGGATTCCAACTGTTGTAATTTTACACTTTCTTTTCTGTGAACGTAAGCGTAGTATGTGGTGAATCGCCGGCTTCGTTGCTATACATCAACAACAATCGGGATACGCATACTTGCTTACGTTGATGATATGAGATATTATGTATTGCTGTGATATGTTATATTGGATCGTCGTGTTCTGAATAGCCGGGGGTTTTATGTGAGATGAGGTTTTTTATTTTCATTCATGTAAAATTCATTTGTATGTAGTATTCTTTTATTGGGGCACTTCCGGGCTGAGGATGATGTCACCATTGTATATTATTTACTTTTCCGCATTAGGTAGACCTAAGGCGGGGAGCATAAGTAACCGGGTTCTAGGGTCCAGTGGGAGACCATCTCGAGGAGTCGAGACCGGGTCTCCTAACCCTAGAATTGGCAGTGTTGCTTGCCGCTCTCGTAGGGGTCTAGGGATGTGGGTTTGGCTATTCATCGCAACCGTGGAATCCGTGTTTTATACAGGCTCGTATTAAAACACTGACGTCCTAGTATATCCAATATTTCATATATGTTCTTCTGCTGCAATGTTCTGTGATGAGATCATATTACTGCCTGAGACGAATGTTTATATTATATATATGAGATATATTTTATATTGCGGATTTCGTTTCAAATGTGATGCTTGTGAAGCATAATTAAAATAGGACTTTATTAATGAGATTAATGAAATAAAAGAAACCTACAGATGTTGTGGAAACTTGTTTAAAAACTGGTAGCTCTACTTCTTACTTTGCATAGCGGTGTTCCTTGTACAACATCCAGCACCTTATTCGATAAGGAAAGAGCCGAGATCCCTTCACCGGGAGTGACCTCTTTAGTGAAACTAGCAGATGCTACAAACACGGTTTGTCTTTTGATTGCTTCTATAGTTTTTACTTTGCATAGTGGTATTTGTGAAATATCCTGCACCTTATTCGATAAGAAAAGAGCCGACGATCCCTTCACCGGGAGTGACCTCTTTAGAGATACTAGAAAAGCCTCAAAAAACACTCCCTTTAAAATGACTCGATTCTACAACGATATCAAGTTCATTACGCAAAGGGTTTTCATAAAAACCTGTCGTAGCCCTCCGTCATTTCAGATAAGTACTAGTTAGTATTAGTGCTATGTTTATTGACTATGTTAAGGCGTAGTGTGCGGTAGCTGATTAGTGCTTATCTGTATAAGCATATGATGCGATTGGATTAGGGTAGTCGTGCGACTTTGTTGACCATGTTAAGGGTCGTGCGGGTGGGTTTAATTCAATCGGGAAATGACGGGTTGAACTTGACTGGCACTTATGATTTGTTGACCATGTTAAGGTCATATAGCTGCTAGGGGTAAAATATTATTGGGAATTTCAAGAGTTGAAATTTGCAATGAGATTGCATACCTTCTATGAGATAGTTAGATCCCGATACCCGCTGCGAGTAAGAGTTACTCCTGGGAGAGTTTTACACATTACAATTAGCCGATCAAGTAGGTGTCTAGAAAGGTGTTAACGGAGTTACACCCCTGGGAAAATGAAGTTTACTTTAATTAGGTCCGTGCGAAAGCACGGTAAACCTCCCTCAAAGTACCGACACTGGCCTGGCTGAAAGATTGGCGAACTTGTAGCGTGTAATTAATCCCGGCTAGTCTTTCCTTTTAGGGTTTGAAGGAAGATTTGACTAAAACGGTGGGAGACATCTTAATTAGATAAATTGATAACCAATCTAATCTTGTAAAAGCGCACGCTGGGTGTTTTCTTCTCTCTCTCTCCTGGTTACGACTATGTCACGCCTTAATCAAGATAATAATACGGATGTATTTGACCGAACCCGCTTGTTATACTGCGCTAGGAAACGTTGGTCCTGCTCCAACTTATAATTGTTATAAGAAAGAGCAGGAAATGGGGAATTACCAGAATTCCCGTGCCACCCAAACGAAGAAAGTGCATGCTGATGCATCATCTTCGGGTGTGTTCATTACACAGAACTGTTTCTCAATATCCTTTACGTCCTGGGTATTTGATACCGGATCAGGATCCCGCAAATGTAATTTGTTACATGGGCTATAGATAGGTAGAGAACTGAGAATGGGTGATAAATTTCATGAGATAGAAACGGTGCAAGTGTTGCAGCCAAGTCTGTTGGTAGTTATCACCCTGTATTAACAAATACATTGATTCTGAACGAATGTTATTAGATACCGAACCTGATATACAACATCATATCAGTCTCTTTATTAGTAAAGAAGGATATAATTTTGTATTGTTGGATAATGTTTTGAACATTTCCTATATCAAGAGTTGATCGGTTCAGGCACGTTATCTAAAAGCATTGACGTTCTAAATCAAACTACAGTTCTTAGTATACAGAACACACACAAGAGGAAAAGTTCAGAAATGAACGAATCCATCTTGAGTCATTGTAGACTAGGTCATATCAATGCGACTCGACTAGCTGAAATTACATAAAGATGCATATTTAAATTAGTTTGGATTTACATCTTGTAGAAACTTGCCAGTCATGTCACAAAGATAAGATGACCACAGCTCCATTTATTGGAAACAGAGAAAGAGTTGGTGAACTCTTGGGATTGATACATGCTGATGTATGAAGGTCCCCTGTCTACACATGCCAAGACCGGTTCTTTGTACTTCATTACATTCACTGATTATCTCTTAAGATTCGGACATATGTTCCTGTTGAAATACAAGTCCGAAACTTTTGAGATAATCATAAAATATAAGTTAGAAATAGAGAACCAAAAACCGGGTATAAGTATTATGTCCTTTGATGCGATCAAGGAGGAGAATACTTGAGCACGGGATTCCTGGACTATTCTAAAGGAGAATGAGATTCTCTCTCAGCATTACTCTTCCGTATACACCACAGCACGTCGGTGTATCGGGGCGGAGCAATCACACCCTATTTGATATGGTGCGCTCTATGATGAGTACTACTGAGTTTCCTATTTCCTTTTGAGAGTTATGCACTTGTGAAGCTGCATACCTATTGAATATGGTTCAAATCAAATCAGTTGCCTACCACTTCATATGTGATATGGAATGGGAAGAGCCCATATCTTAAGTATGTTAAGATTTTGGGTTGTCCGGCCTATGTCTAAAAGCATAATCCGGACAAGCTCGAGGCAAATTCAGTTCTGTAGAAGTTTGTTGGATATCCCAAGCATTTGCAAGGGAATATCTTCTACCTAACCGAGGAACAAAAGATGTTTTGTTTCTCAGCATGCCACCATTGTGAAAGGGAATTTCTTGAGAAGAAATTAGTGGTCATGAGGTAGAACTGGAAGGAGTTCCAGCTATATAAAATACAGCAGATGATTTGGTAGAACCAAAGGATTCAATAGACTCTAACGAACCTCAGCCTCTCCGCCGATCTAGTAGGGTTCCTCACCCACCTGAGAGATACTTCGGTTTCTCTATGACAGTGGGAGCGAGGATTGCATCATGAGATGATGACCCAACTAGTTTCGAGCAGGCCATCAGGAGTGGGACTCTGTAAGAATAGCTAGATGCTTAGCGATCTGAGATGGAATCCTTATACACCAACAAAGTATGGACTTTGGTTGCTTTATCTGAAGGGTTAAATCCCCATCAGGAGCAAGTATATCTTGAGAAGATAACTTGGTGTACATGGAAAAGTTGAGATTTTCAAAGCTATGCTTAAGTCCATCCAGATCCTACTTGCCACGGCTACATACCATGACTATGATATCTGGCGGTTGGGTGTCATGACAGCTTTTCTAAATGATGATTTGGAAGAGAGCGTCTATAAGTACACAGCCAGAGGGCTTTGTAAACAGTGGGAGCAGCGGAAACGTATGCAAGATGTTTTATGTGATAAATAAGGTATCGCGGAGTTGGAACATCTGTTTTGATGTAGTAGTCAAAGAGTTTGACTTCATCAAAATAGTAGATGAACCTTGTATATACAAAAAGGTAGTAGAGAGTATGGTGGTAATCCTCGTAGAGTACGTGGATGACATACTCTTGATAGGAAAGATGTTTCCTGTTGGAGATAGTGCCCTCAGAGTCAATTATTGGATCACAGGCACGTGATTGCAATGATTGAGGGAGGACCTGTCCCAGTAGGACAATCTTACTCGAGATGATAGTATGCTATCTGGTTTATCTTTATCATCGTGTACTGCTTTAGGTGACCAGACAGGTCGCTATTACACGTTGATAGAGCCCCTAGGATTCTTGCTTGACCACCAGCAGTATGAGGGCGATCATATAAGTGGGAGCTGGGGTCTATAAGCATATCCTTAAAAGGTCCCTAGTCGTGGGAGTTTCGAGACAGGGCATCGATACTCCAGAGTAGACTAGTGTATACAGTCGAGACCCCGACGAGGGGCGGTGGCCGGTCTCACAAGCCACTGGTGTCAGTTGGATCACCTAAGATATATACAGGTGCTCATTGGGTTATGAGTACACCGGACAGGACTCGCCGGGAACATGCTAGTTGGTCTTATACCTGACGTCAGATAGCAGTTCCCTGGTGACATGTGTACAGGTTAGTTCATCGACCTGGGGATCGTCATTTGTCTCATGTGAGTTCCCACTGTACTTTGATTACTACCCTACCATGCTCAAAGGAGACGTGCAAACAGGTTTTAGTTGGGTACAGTCCCGAGCCACATGGAGGCAGTGAGCGGATCTTCAGGGGTTCGTCTCTCCCGGTATTGGGGGTGAGGTCGCGCTGTGTCTAGGAGAGCCATTACACGAAGCCCTCGGCCGAAGCGGGAGATTTACTGGTAGGTATTCCAGTAGTATCTCAGGGTGTTCTGGGCTACACTCCGACACGACTTGTACCGCTTTTGAGGGTCTGACTTTTACCAACCCCCTAGGCCCGCCATGCGATGCTCATAGACGAACGGACCGGACTGTACGGATATTGTCACTGACAGGCTCAGTAGGGTGTCAGGATGAGTTCGCTCATCGACGTCCCTTTTGGTCAATACCTGGTAGCCCGTTACGTATTGGCTTATACCTCTGACGTGCTAGTGGTTAAATCCACAACCAAGGTGTTGACGAGTCTTTAGAGTCCCCCGCATTCAGTTGCTCAAGTTTTCGGGCGAAACGCTGTAGAGGCCGTATGGAGATATGGCAGGGTTCGATCAGATACGTGCGGTATTGCACGGATCAGGATCGAAAGGATATTACTAGCCGGCTTTGGTTTAAGCCGGATCCTAGTATAGTACAGTGTAGATTTTGTCTCATTGCATTTGTATTTCGGTCGGAATACAGATGCGGGTGTGTATGCACAGTATCGGGGTTTTCCTGTAATTTATTACGGGACCAGTTTTCTGGAGTTGCCAGTTTGCTTTCCGTTTCGGCCATTTTCATTTGTATCTTTCAATGGCCAAAGATTGGTGGAGGAGGGCTTATTTGCATTTGTGCAAATAAGCATTTTGGAAGGGGGTCTTTGCATCTTGTTGTTTCATGATGGTCTCATGATGGAGGACCATCCCTTGACTTTCTATGGTTCATGATTGCTTGACTTTGTGAGCAATCATGGTTGTTGATGGTTGTTATGGAGTGTGGGTTTGCTTGTGATCATTTTCCCTTCATGATTATCCTTATTCCCTTGCATTATGGTTGTGGTTCTATCATCCATTGACCTCACTCTCCATTCTCACTCTCCTCTCACACACATGGCCTGCCATTCCCTCTTGGGGCTGTCCCAATTTGGTGGGGTGAGGTTGTTGCTCATTTGGCTAGGCAAAAGTCTTTTTAGCTCCTCCTCCAAAAGCTTATCTCATATCCTCCACCAATGGAAACTCCCAAAACCCCTAGAGACACAAATAGCTCACTACACATTCTACAGCAAACCTTGGGCACGTCGGCTCGCCAACTTCGTGCCCGAGTTGCCTCGGTATAGAGGTGGGAGCCCGTAAAAGAAGCCGGCGACGTGGTGCCCTTCCGGCGACGAGGTGGAGACCGGAGATTCCGCGGTAGATCGGGACGACGACAAGAAGACCGGAGGACTCGGATCACTCGGTATATCTCTCTTCCCCATCTTGTAGTTAGCTAGGACCAGTTAATGGCTCGATCCGGGTTATAGTGCGCGGTGGTGCCGGTTCAAGAAAAATTAAAGTTAACCATCGCTTCCGCATTTGGCCTCGAGATGGAGGCCGAGGCGCCGCCGTGCACTTACATTTCCTATGCTACGCTCGGTCAATCTCCTCTTATCACAAGGATTCTCCATATAGGATCAAGGAGATACCTCCTAAATTCTGGGTTTTGGATCTATGAGATAGATCTAATTGGTGTTAGTTATATGTATGCCCTAGAGGCCATTACTATACATAGGATGTATATTGTAGTGGATGCTTGGACATATATAGGGAAGACTTTCTTGCTCGACATGATAATATGCTATCTGGTTGCTCTTTACCTTAACGTGTACACTGATTGTCTCTCTGTTACATGTTGGTAAAGCCCTTAGGATGTGTACTTGACTACCTGGACTATGATGCGGATCATACTAGTGGGGACATAGTAGTCCATAAGTACATCCTTCAAGGTCCCTAGTCGTGGGTCTATCGAGATAGGGCATCGATATACCAGAGTAGACTAGCGTATACCTTCTCGACCCATACAGATGGACGATGGATGATCCCATATCCATTGGTGTTTGACATCAGAGATGATATACGGGTGCTCAGTGGAGACTGGGTACACTGGACGGACTCGCCGAGAACTCCCAGATGGTATTATACCTTACGTCAGATGGCAGTTCTCAGGTGACACTGGTACAGAGTAGTCTGTAGACCCGAGATCATCATAGAGTCTTGTGTGATTCCCACTGTACTTTGATTTCCACCTTACCACGTCCAAGAGGGCGTGCAAAACGGTGGCTTTTGGGTACAGTCCCGAATCACATAGAGGCAATGAGCGATAGGAGGGGATTCGTCTCTCCCGGTATAGGGAGTTGATGTTGCGCTGTGTTCGATTGACTATAACAAGAAATCCCTGGTCAGGGTTGCTGAGATTTACTGGTAAGTGTTACCAGTAGTTTCTCGAACTGTTATAGACATCATATTGACACGACTTATCGAGCTATTGGGGTCTGACGTTTACCACCCCTAGGCGAGATATGCGACAAATCAGACGACGAAACCGGACTGTACGGTAAGTGTTACTGGTTGGATTCACAGGAGTGTGAGCGGGCTTGCTCATCGATCTTCTGATCGCTCAATACCCGGGTGGCCGTTACGTTTAGCAGACCGCTTGCGGCTTGTGGGTGTTTGATATGATCATCACCTACTGCCGGCGTATTGACAAGTCTTTAGAGTCCTACACAGAGATTTCCTGGCTCAAGCGAAACGAAATAGGAGCACATATGAGATATGTGCGGGACCGAGAATAATGCGTGTATGTGATACCGTATTCTATTCTCGCGATGAATGTATCGATTGGTTGTATGCGATATAACCTAGTTATCGAATCAAGGATTGATTCGATAAGTCGATATATTGGATATTAGTCGGTCATATGCGATATGACCGGATCGTTAAATCAAGCGTTGATTTAATGATTTAATGCATAATTATATATTTGATATATTACTTTGCATTAACTAGTATTGGTTCATTTAAAATGGATTTTCTCACTTGAAGTTCACATTGTATATGTGATATATTTTTTATGCACTTGATTGTATCATGTTTGATGATACATGCATGTTTGGGTGTATGTTTAGTTTAAACCTTGGTTAAGTAAATAGTTAAGGTTTTAATTTATTTATTCATTTATTTATTTATTTCATTTGGCAAAAAGAGAAATGGTGGCTTGCTTTGTTTTACATTGAAGCTTCATGAAGCTTTGAAAAAGTCTACCATTTTTGTTTCATGCCTAACCTAACCATTCACCTAACCTTAGTTTACTCTCTACACATAACCATGGTTGCTAATATGATAAGAATCAATTATTTTCTATTATTGATCAATTCTTATCATATTATCTTCTTCTTCTTCTTCTTCAAGAAGAAAGAAGCTTGCTAGCTTCAATGGTGATTTGAGAAAAAGAGTGAGAAATCCAATTCTAAAGTGAACCCACTTCCTATTTCTTCATCCTCTACCACTTGCCAAGTAGTATAGGGTGTTTTCTTCATAAGTTTCATGGCTTGGTGAAGTTGGAGCTTGATCTTGTGTTGCCTCGACATAGATCATCTTCGGCATCGAAGTCGACGACCTAGCCCGCCCATTTCTCCGATGAAGCCGACGCTAGAGCCCGGGATCCGATGATCGCAGCGAGGGGACATCATCACGGAGCTATGGAGGTGGAGGACCGGATCTACAAAGGTTGTATTTTCGGTTCACTCTTAGTTAAGTTGTTAAATAGTTGCTTGTTTCGCCTAAAATTCTAGTTAACGATCGCATTAGGGTTTCTCGGCACCGGAAATTTTTTAATTTGGCATGGTTGATGTCTTGTGAGACCTCCTTAGAGTGCCTAGGAACCCCACAGTCGTATCAGAGCCTAGCTAGAGCCTTAGGCGATGCGTAGACGGAGTTAGAAGTCCGATCGAACCGAAACCCTAATGCAAAATTGCTCTCTGTACATTTTTTGAAATCGGGGATTTTTTAGAATTAAAAATATGCAGAAAAATTAGCAGGAGTTTCTAAGAATTACTGTGAAGCCCGTATTCATGATTCCATCAAAGCACGGCGGAACCGTGGCATTAGCATGGCTAATGCGGCGGTTCCGCGGCATTAGCATGGCTAATGCGGCGGTTCCGCGGCCACTTAGTCTCTTCTTCAATTAGTTTTTGCACAGTAGTTTCTATATTTTGGTGTTGTATTTTCTGGGAATTTTTAAATCTTACTCAAGAGTTGAGTTTTCTGGGTTGCATTGGGAGTTCGTAGATTCGATCGGATTATCAAACTTTGTCTATGTGTTTTTCCGGATAATTTTAGAAAATGTTGAAAAGTTTGACCGGATATAAATACCCACTTTTTCCCCTGTCGGGAAATTTCCAAGTGTTGGATTTTTCCGTAGTTTGAAAACGTTCTAAGTAGTGCAAGTAACGCGATGGTCCCTCTAGAAGACAACAAACCTTAACTCGATTATGTGACCGTCTTGAACTGCCCTTTGAACCTTCGGGTTTGGGGCAGTACGGCGTGCCACATGTGAGGCGTTGGCTTGACCCTTCTACGGCTGGACCGTTGGTACTGAGGCATGAACTGGATGTTTTTAAACTTATTTCATGTGTTGAGCTGTTTCGGGAAAACTTGGGTGTTTGACTATTCGATCGGAAAGTTTAACATTTTCTGTTTATCTGGAATGTGATACAATAATTGCAATTCACAAGTAGTTATGAGATAACTGATATGAATGTTATAAATCTAGCGGTTTAGTCTCACTTGATCAGTTGCCACGGAATTTTGATGTGATCGAAAGTCCGTCGCAATCACGTAGCGTACGCGGATACTCGCCGGGTAAACTTAATAGACAACCTCACTCCATAGCCCCGACCAAGTGACTGTAGGAGAACCCCGTCGCCGAAAGCATCCGTCCGGGTGCTCGCGGTAGCGGTGTTCCTCCTTGGTGCACTTCGTCGACGATATCGGGGGTGCGGCCGCCTACTAAAGTTTGCGACGAGCATTCGATCAGGATGTCGGGAATCTTGTTGAATTGCCCGACTTGATATTGAAAAGAGTTTTCGATAATGAGACTAAAATGCGGGGTTTATAATTGTTAGGCATGCGATGTCTAAGAAACTCATTTGATTAGGCATGCGATGTCTATGCAGGTTGCGGATTCCAACTGTTGTACTTTTACACTTTCTTTTCTGTGACCGTAAGTGTAATATGTGATATCGCCGGTTTCGTTGCTATATGTCAACGACAATTGGGATACGCATGTTTACTTACGTTGATGACATGTGATGTTATGTGTTGCTGGATATGTTATATTAGATCGTCGTGTTTGAATAGCCGGGGGTTTTTATGTGAGATGGGTGTTTTTCATTTTCATTCATGTAAAAACTTGTATGTAATATTCTTTTATTAGGGCACTTCCAGGTTGCGGAAGATGTCATCTTTTGTATATTATTTACTTTTCCGCACTAGGATAGACCCAAGGAGGAGGGCACAAGTAACCGGGTTCTGAAGTCCAGTGGGAGACCAACTCGAGGAGCCGAGTCCGGGTCTCCTAACTCTAGAATTGGTAGGGTTGCTTGCCGCTCTCGTAGGGGTCTAGGGGTGTGGGTTTGGCTATTCATCACGACCGTGGAATCTGTGTTTTATACTGGCCCGTATTGAAAACACGGACGTCCTAGTATATCCAATATTTCATATATGTTTCTTCTGCTGCGATATCTATGATGTGATCATGTGATGTTCTGTGATAGATACAGTATATAGTATATATGATATATTATACAGAAGTTACTTATATTTTACACCCGCGCTAGCCCTGCCCCGCTCTGCCGTTAGTTACCTAACCTAACGGTGCACGTGGGGACATCGAGGCGAATGCGGATGGCATAAGTGTACGTCGTATTTATCTGTGATGTTTAGGTAACTTAAATGATGGGACTTCATTAATATGATTAATGAAAGAAAAGAAACCTAAGATGTTGTAGAATCGAATTTCAAAATAAAAACAGGTAGCTACAGTTCTTGCTTTGCACACCGGTATATATGATATATCCTGCACCTTATTCGATGCGGAAAGGGCCGACGATTCCTTCACCGGGAGTGACCCCTTTAGCAAAAACTGGCAGATGCTACACACTCGGTTTGTCTTTTGATAGCTTCTATAGTTTCTGCTTTGCACGGTGATATATATAATATATCCCGCACCTCATTCGACGAGGAAAGGGCCGACGATCCCTTCACCGGGAGTGACCCCTTTAGCAAAACTAGAAAAGCCTAAAAAAACACTCCATTTTAAAATCATTTGATTCTACAACGATATCAAGTTCATTACGCAATAGGTTTTCAGAAAAACCTGTCGTAGCCCTCCGTCATTTCAGATAAGTAGTAGTTAGTATTCGTGCTGCATTTGTTGGCCTTTGTCAAGGTGTAGTGTGCGGTAGCTGACTGGTGCTTATCTGCTTATGCATATGATGCAGATTGGGTTAGGGTAGTCGTGCGACCTTGTTGGCCTTTGTCAAGGGTCGTGCGGGTGGGTTTAATTCAATCAGGAAATGACGGGTTGAACTTGACTAGCATCCTATGGTTTGTTGTCCTTTGTCAAGGTCATAGGAGGTTAGGGGCAAAATATTATCGGGAATTTCAAGTGTTGAAATTTGCAATGAGATTGCATACCTTCTATGAGATAGTTGGATCCCGATACCCGCTGCGAGTAAGAGTTACTCCTGGGAGAGTTTTACATATTACAATTAGCCGATCAAGTAGTTGTCTAGAAAGGTGTTAACGAGATTACGCCTCTGGGAAAACGAGGTTTACATTAATTAGGTTCGTGCGAAAGCACGGGGGACCTCCCTCAAAGTACCGACACTGGCCTGGCTGAAAGATTGGCGAACTTGTAGTGTGTAATTAATCCCGGCTAGTCTTTCCTTTTAGGGTTTGAAGGAAGATTTGATAAAAAACAGTGGGAGCCATCCTGATTAGATAAAATAATAACCAATCTATTCTTGCAAGAGCGCACGCTGAGTGTTTTCTTCTCTCTCTCTCCTGGTAGCGACCATATCACGCCTTAATCAAGATAATAATACGGATATTGACCGAACCCGCTTGTTATACTACACTGGGGAACGTTGGTCCCGCTCCAACTTATAATTGTTATAAGACAGAGCAGGAAATTGGGGATTACCAGAATTCCCGTGCCGCCCAAACGAAGACAGTGCATGTTGATGCATCATCTTCGGGTGTGTTCATTACAGAGAACTGTTTCTCAGTATCCTTTACGTCCTGGGTATGTGATACCGGATCAGGATCCCGCATATGTAATATGTTACATTGGCTACAGATAGGTAAAGAACTGAGAACGGGTGATAAGTTTCATGAGACAGAAAACGGGGCAAGTATTGCAGCCAAGTCTGTTGGTCACTGTCACTCTGTATTACCAATACATTGATACTGAACGAATGTTATTAGATACCGAACCTGATATACAAAATCATATCACTCTCTTTATTAGTAAAGAAATGATAAAATTTTGTATTGTTGGATAATGTTTTGAACATTTCCTATATCAAAAGTTGATCAGTTCAGGCACGTTATCTAAAAGCATTGATGTTCTAAATCAAACTACAGTTCTTAAGTATACAGAACACACACAAGAGGAAGAGTTCAGAAATGAACGGATACTTCTTGAGGCATTGTAGACTAGGTCATATCAATGCGACCCGACTAGCTGAAGTTACATGTAGATGCATATTTAAATCAGTTTGAATTTACATCTTGTAAAACTTGCCAGTCATGTCACAAAGATATAATGACACCAGCTCTGTTTATTAGAAACAGAGAAAGAGTTAGTGAACTCTTGGGATGATACATGTTGATGTATAAAGGTCCCATGTCTACACATGCCAAGACCAGTTCTTTGTACTTCATTATATTCTCTGATGATCTCTCAAGATTCAGACATATGTTCCTGTTGAAACACAAGTCAGAACCTTTTGAGGTATTCATAGAATATAAGTTAGAAGTAGAGAACCAATACGGGTATAAGTATTATGTCCTTTGATGAGATCAAGGAGGAGAATACTTGAGCACGGAATTCTTGGACTTTTCTAAAGGAGAATGAGATTCTCTCTCAGCATTACTCCTCCGTATACACCATAACACGATGGTATATCGGGGCGGAGCAATCACACCCTATATGATAAGGTGTGCTCTATGATGAGTACTACTGAGTTACCTGTTTCCTTTTGGTGGTTATGCACTTGAGAAGCTGCATACCTATTGAATTGGGTTCGAATCAGATCACAGCCTACCACTCCATATAAGATATGGTAAGGGAAGAGCCCATCTCTTAAGTCAGTTAAGATTTGGGGTTGACCGGCCTATGTCTAAAAGCAAAATCTGGACAAGCTCGAGGCAAGATCTGTTATGTAGAACTGGAAATGTTTCAGCTATACAAACTGCAGCTGATGACTTGGTAGAACCAAAGGATTCAATAGCTACCAACGAACCTCAGCCTCTCCGCCGATCTAGTAGGGTTCCTCACCCACCTGAGAGATACTTCTGTTTCTCTATGACAGTGGGAGCGAGGATTGCGTCATGAGATGATGACCCAACTAGTTTCGAGCTGGCCATCAGGAGTAGGACTCTGTAAGAATGGCTGGATGCTTATCGATCTGAGATGGAATCCTTATACACCAACAAAGTATGGACTTTGGTTGCTTTATCTGAAGGGTTAAATCCCCATCAGGAGCAAGTATATCTTGAGAAGATTACTTGGTGTACATGGAAAAGTTGAGACTTTCAAAGCTAGACTTGTTAAAGGTTTGCATCATTGACCAGGTATGAATTATGTTGAAACTTTTTCTAAGGATCTATGTTTAAGTCCATCCAGATCCTACTTGCCACGGCTACATACCATGACTACGATATCTGGTGGATGGGTATCATGACTGCTTTTCTAAATGATGTTTTGGAAGAGAGAGTCTATAAGTACACAGTCAGAGGGCTTCGTAGATAGTGGGAGCAACGGAAACGTGTACAAGATGCTTTATAGGATAAAGCAGGCATCGCGGAGTTAGAACATCTGTTTTGATGTAGTAGTCAAATAGTTTGACTTCATCAAAATGGTAGATGAACCTTGTATATACAAAAAGGTAGTAGGGAGTATGGTGGTGATCCTCGTGGAGTACGTGGATGACATACTCTTGATAGGAAAGGAGTTTCCTATGCTACGCTCGGTCAATCTCCGCTTATCATAATGATTCTCCATATAGGATCAAAGTGATACCTCCTAAATCCTGAGTTTTGATCTATGAGATAGATCTAAATGGATGTTAGGATTCTCACTAGATGTAGTGAGCTGGTATCAATCGATCCTGGGGAGAATCACTGGAAGTGTTCCAGGGTGATAAGGACGACTGAATGTCAGTCACAGGCATTGTCTTTACCCTCAGTGGAGGGATGGTATGTTGGAAGAGTTCCAAGCTAAATACCGTGGCTTACTAGACGATAAAGGCAGGATACATCGCTACTTAAGATGCTACCAAAGAGGTTGTCTGGGTGTATATTAGTTCATGAGATGAACTTAGTTCCTCCCATTGTGTGACAATGGAGTTGTGGCTTATGCCAAGGAACGTCCGTCCCATCAGTGATCCAGACATATTCTAAGGCAGTATCACCTGATCATGGAGATGGTTGATTTCCAAGGAGATCGAGGTTAGGAGAGTAGACTCAGAGGACAACACGGTGGATCCACTCACAAAGGCCTTTTCCCAGAGAGAGACTTTTATGGGATGGTTGAGTATGAGATACTACAACCACTGCTATCAGATGGCCCTAGTGCAAGTGGGAGATTGTTAGTTATATATGTGCCCTAAAGGCCATTACTATACATAGGATGTATATTGTAGTGGATGCTTGGACATATATAGGGAGGACTTTCTTGCTCGACATGATAGTATGCTATCTGGTTGCTCTTTACCTTAACGTGTACACTGATTGTCTCTCTGTTACATGTTGGTAAAGCCCTTAGGATGTGTACTTGACTACCTGGACTATGATGCGGATCATACTAGTGGGGACATGGTAGTCCATAAGTACATCCTTCAAGGTCCCTAGTCGTGGGTGTATCGAGACAGGGCATCGATATACCAGAGTAGACTAGCGTATACCTTCTCGACCCATACAGATTGGCGATGGATGATCCCATATCCATTGGTGTTTGACATCAGAGATGATATACGGGTGCTCAGTGGAGACTGGGTACACTGGACGGACTCGCCGAGAACTCCCAGATGGTATTATACCTTACGTCAGATGGCAGTTCTCAGGTGACACTGGTACAGAGTAGTCTGTAGACCCGAGATCGTCATAGAGTCTTGGGTGATTCCCACTGTGCTTTGATTTCCACCTTACCACGTCCAAGAAGGCATGCAAAACGGTGGCTTTTGGGTACAGTGCTGAATCACATGGAGGCAATGAGCGATAGGAGGGGATTCGTCTCTCCCGGTATAGGGAGTTGATGTTGCGCTGTGTTCGATTGGCTATAACAAGAAATCCCTGGCCAGGGTTGCTGAGATTTACTGGTAAGTGTTACCAGTAGTTTCTCGAACTGTTATAGACCTCATATCGACACGACTTATCGAGCTATTGGGGTCTGACGTTTACCACCCCTAGGCGAGATATGCGGCATATCAGACGACGAAACCAGACTGTACGGTAAGTGTTACTGGTTGGATTCACAGGAGTGTGAGCGGGCTTGCTCGTCGATCTTCTGATCGCTTAATACCCGGGTGGCCGTTACGTTTAGCAGACCGCTTGCGGCTTGTGGGTGTTTGATATGATCATCACCTACTGCCGGCGTATTGACGAGTCTTTAGAGTCCTACACAGAGGTTTCCTGGCTCAAGCGAAACGAAATAGGAGCACATATGAGATATGTGCGGGACCGAGAATAATGCGTGTATGTGATACCGTATTCTATTCTCGCGATGAATGTATCGATTGGTTGTATGCGATATAACCTAGTTATCGAATCAAGGATTGATTCGATAAGTCGATACATTGGATATTAGTCGGTCATATGCGATATGACCGGATCGTTAAATCAAGCGTTGATTTAATGATTTAATGCATAATTATATATTTGATATATTACTTTGCATTAACTAGTATTGGTTCACTTAAAATGGATTTTCTCACTTGAAGTGCACATTGTATATGTGATATATTTTTTATGCACTTGATTGTATCATGTTTGATGCTACATGCATGTTTGGGTGTATGTTTAGTTTAAACCTTGGTTAAGTAAATGGTTAGGGTTTTAATTTATTTATTCATTTATTTATTTATTTCTTTTGGCAAAAAGAGAAATGGTGGCTTGCTTTGTTTTACATTGAAGCTTCATGAAGCTTTGAAAAAGTCTACCATTTTTGTTTCATGCCTAACCTAACCATTCACCTAACCTTAGTTTACTCTCTACACATAACCATGGTTGCTAATATAATAAGAATCAATTATTTTCTATTATTGATCAATTCTTATCATATTATCTTCTTCTTCTTCTTCTTCAAGAAGAAAGAAGCTTGCTGGCTTCAATGGTGATTTGAGAAAAAGAGTGAGAAATCCAATTCTAAAGTGAACCCACTTCCTATTTCTTCATCCTCTACCACTTGCCAAGTAGTATAGGGTGTTTTCTTCACAAGTTTCATGGCTTGGTGAAGTTGGAGCTTGATCTTGTGTTGCCTCGACGTAGATCATCTTCGGCATCAAAGTCGACGACCTAGCCCGTCCATTTCTCCGATGAAGCCGACGCTAGAGCCCGGGATCCGACGATCGCAGCGAGGGGACATCATCACGGAGCTATGGAGGTGGAGGACCGGATCTATAAAGGTTGTATTTTCGGTTCACTCTTAGTTAAGTTGTTAACTAGTTGCTTGTTTCGCCTAAAATTCTAGTTAACGATCGCATTAGGGTTTCTCGGCACCAGAAATTTTTTAATTTGGCATGGTTGATGCCTTGTGAGACCTCCTTAGAGTGCCTAGGAACCCCACAATTGGATGTTAGGATTCTCACTAGTTGTAGTGAGATGGTATCAATCGATCCTGGGGAGAATCACTGGAAAGGTTCCAGGGTGATAAGGACAGCTGAATGTCTGTCGCAGGCATTGTCTTTACCCTCAGTGGAGGGACGGTATGTTGGAAGAGTTCCAAGCTAGATACCGTGACTTACTAGACGATTAAAGGCAAGATACATCGTTACCAAGGATGCTACCAAAGAGGCAGTCTGGATATATATAAGTTCATGAGATGAACTTCGTTCCAACCATTATGTGACAATGGAGTAAAGGCTTTGGCCTAGGAACCCCCGTCCCATCAGAAATCCAAATATAATTCTTAGGCAGTATCACCTGATCATGGAGATGGTTGATCTCCAGGGAGATCAAGGTTAGGAGAGTAGACACAGAGGACAACAGCGCGGATCCACTCACAAAGGCCTTTTTTCCCAGTAGAGACTTTTATGGGATGGTTGAGTATGAGATACTTCAACCGCAGCTAATTATTGTGTATGCAATACCACAACAGATGGCCCTAGTACAAGTGGGAGATTGTTAGTTATATGTATGCCCTAGAGGCCATTACTGTACATACGATGTATATTGTAGTGGATGCTTGGACATATATAGGGAGGACTTTCTCGCTCGACATGATAGTATGCTATCTGGTTGTACTTTATCTTAACATGTACTCTGATTGTCTCTATGTTACATGTTGATAAAGCCCTTAGGATGTGTACTCGACTACTGGGACTATGATGAGATCATACTAGTGGGGCCACGGTAGTCGACGAGTACATCCTATAACTGTTCCTAGTCGAGGGTGTATCGAGACAGGGCATCGATACACTAGAGTAGACTAGCGTATACGCATCTTGACCCATATGATGGGCGATGGATGATCCCATATCCATCGGTGTTTGACATCAAGGATGGTGTATGGGTGCTCAGTAGAGACTGGGTACACTGGACGGACTCGCCAAGAACTCCCAGATGGTATTATACCTCACGTCAGATGGCAGTTCTCTGGTGACACTGGTACAGGTTAGTCTGTAGACCCGAGATCGTCATAGAGTCTTGTGTGATTCCCACTGTGCTTTGATTTCCATCATACCACGTCCAAGAGGGCGTGCAAAAAGGTGGCTTTTAGGTACAGTCCCGAATCACATGGAGGCAATGAGCGATAGGAGGGGACTCGTCTCTCCCGGTATAGGGAGTTGATGTTGCGCTGTGTTCGATTGGCTATAACTAGAAATCCTTGGCCAGAGTTACTGAGATTTACTGGTAAGTGTTATCAGTAGTTTCTCGAACTGTTATAGACCTCATATCGACACGACTTATCAAACTACTGGGGTCTGACGTTTACCACCCCTAGGCGAGATATGCGACATATCAGACGAAGAGACCGGACTGTACGGGAGTGTTACTGGCTGGATTCACAGGAGAATGTACAGGCTTGCTTGTTGATCTTCTGAGCGCTCAATACCTGGGCGGCTGTTACGTTTAGCTGACCACTTGCAGCTTATGGGTGTTTGATATGATCATCACCTACTGCCGGCGTATTGACGATTCTTTAGAGTCCTACACAGAGGTTTCTTGATTCAGGCAAAACGGAGTAGGAGCACATATATGATATGTGCGGGACCGAGAACAATACGTGTATATGATACCATATTAGATTCTCGCAATATGAGATATCGGCCGGGTATATGTGATATAGCCGGGTCATCGGATCAAGTGTTGATTCGATGAATTGATACAGATTATATTAGTCGGTTATTTATGAAATAGCCGGATTATCGGATCAAGTGTTGATTTGATAATTTAATGTATAATTATATATTTGCGATATATAATTATATTATTTTCTCACTCGGGTAATACATTGATATATATGCGATATATGTTAAATGTATTATTTTCTTTTGTTACAAAAATATATTATATATGTGATATATAATATTGCAACATGTTATAATTACTAATGCAACATGATTAGTGGAGATTAAACGAGGTTAGGGTTTGATTTGGGTTAAACTTTTCTAGAAGCTTTCTTTTTGTTTTTGCAAAGATATTTTGCAAGATATTTCCAAACCCAACCCAAACCCATTAACCCTAGTTAAGTCTCTACAATGGTTAGCCTATCATCTTGAACCATGGTTGCATAAATAATTATGATGAAAATTCATTATTCATCACAAAGTAAAAAGATTTTCTTCTTCCTTCTTCTTCTTTCATGGAAAAGCTTACTAGCTTTTTCAAAGGTGATGAAAATGAGTGAGTTAATGAAAATAAGTAAGAGCTAAAATCCTACTTCATCATCCTGTGTTCACTTCATTTAGTGAGTGAGAGCTTGTGTTAATGAAACTTCAAGGCAGATCATCTTTGTTATCGAAAATCGAAAGCAAGCTTGCATCTTTCTCTTCGTGAAGCCTCTCGAGAGTCCGGAACTTGATGATCGCAGCGAAGGGACCACAACACGGAGCTTATAAAGTGAACGACCGGACTACAAAGGTTGTAATCCCAAACTCTTAGATATTAAAGTGTTTAACATGCTTTGTTTCGCGTAATCTCTAGTCTAAGATCTTGGTTTAGGGTTGTTCGGCACGGCTAAATTTTAAATCGGGTATGGTTGATGCCTTATAGACCCTTGTGCGTGTGCCTAGTAACCCTGCAGGAAGCACCGATTCGACGAATGGATACTCTCAATATAGGCAATGTCAAAAGGGCGAAAGTAAGACCGAAGAAAACATGGATGGAGGTGATACGAAAACATATGGTTGCCAAAGGCCTCAATAAAAGTATATTGTTCGATAGGAGTGAGTGGAGGCGGAGGATTCATATGCTGGACCCGGCGTGATTCTTATGTTGGTTCATGTAGCCTACCCCATATGCTTGGGAAAAAAGGCTCAGTTGTTATTGTTGTTGTGGATGTTATGTCTCTCATACTGAAAATATAAAACTTAACCAGAAGTATCATCAGTGTGTAAAGTAGATAAATAGTGTTTTTTCGAACATCAAAACTAAGGTGATGTTACCCAACAGGGTCAACAATCTCCCTGTTTTTGATGTTTGACAAAATCTTTTTACAGTATATGATATTAAGATATTACCAAATGTAAGAATACAGAAAAATACTAAAAACTCCCCCTAAATTCAATATCCACATATATATGGGAGAATTCAAGTTTTAAAACAATATAGAACAATAAATTCAAAAGAAATGGACAAGCGCATACCAACAACATCATCATCGCAAAAGCATATCGCATATACCATATACCTGTAAATATAATTTTTCTACCCCTTTTTGTCGAAGATCAAAAAGGCATTACCTGTAGATATATCGCGACAATAATAACATGCACAAAACATGTGCACAAGTTATTTTATTCATGATACAAAATAGAATATCGAAAAATATATATCCATATCACCTATAAAGCCAAGATAAATCCATAAACCAAATAATCATACCCATCGCAAGCAAAAAATTCATAAGTCCAACACCAAAATATCTTAATCCATATCTATCAAAATATCACAACCCAAAACATAATCACCACCAAAGTAGCATCACAATCAAAACAACCATCATATCCAAAAATATTACAACCATTGTTTCTCAAACCATATCAAAAAAATATAACCCTATTGTTATCATCACCACCAAAAACCAAAATAACTAAAAAAAATATATAACTAACTCTAATCATTCTCCATCATTAGAGTGTTAAGGCACAGGAGCAACAGGGTCAGTCGATGTCGTCGTAGGAGTAGTAGAGATTGTAGAGGTAGAAGGATCATCGTAAGAAGTAGCTGAAGAAGAGGTAGTAACAATTGAGTTGAGCTTCTTTTCGTTGAAGGATTTTCATCCTTTTACTTTGCCCTAAAGTCGTTGATTTTCATCTCGTGTGTCTTAAGTTTCCCAACAAGATTCTCTAGAATTAGTGCATCTAAATTACTTTCTTTTTCAATTGCAGTAAACTTAGGTTGCCATTCTTCCGAAAGAATCCTTAAGATCTTCAAGCATTTCTTCTTTCTGTAAAAATTTTACCATAATTGAAAAGTTCAGTAATAATCTTATTAAACATTGAATGCATTATATCAATCGTTTCATCAGTACTCATTTTGAACCGTTCGTACTCACTCATGTGAAAATTGATTTTACTTTCTTTCACTTGACTCGTCTTTTCGTGAGAAATTTCGAGAGTCCTCCAAATCTCATATGCAGTGGTACACATGGAGATCCGGTTGAACTCATCAGGTGAAAGAGAGTAGTGTAATGCATTCATCGTTTTAATATTCAAAACCATAATTTTCCGATCATTATCATTATAAGGTCTAGCCGGTGTAAAGAATTTATCCTCTACAACATCTAGAATATCAAGATCGATACATTGAAGAAAAATTCGCATCTTGATTTTCCAAAAGTTGTAGTTCGTGCCATCAAAGAGTGGTGACTGATTCATGGCTTGACTTTCTAGTGATCTATTGTTTTGAATAATATTATTATTGTTAGTCATAAAATCTAAGCTCTAAAGTTTTAAGACAAAAAAATAGCTAACCGTTTTGATACCAATCGTAAAGTGTACTACAGGGGGGATGAATTGGACAAATGACTAACATTTAAAACTTGATTGCTCAATACAATAAATATGCGGAATAATAATATAAATAATAACAAACACGCAAACAATAGAATAAATGAGATCAGAAAATGTAAACTCAATTGCGACACCATCGATTGGTAACGAAATTCGATATCGCGGTATCTAGTCTCCGTCTAGGTCTCCCCCTAGGAACATCCACTATTCAACTCTTTTTAAGGTGAAGAAACCTTTATAAATGATGGACCATCTCCACCGGATAATTTTTTACATAGGCCAGATCAAACATTTACAACTTGATGGACCATCTCAACCGGGTAATCTTTTTAGGCTCAGATCAAAACTTTACAATACAACGCTGATGGACAACCTCCACTGGGTTTACAACTTGGTAGACAATCTCTACCTGATTTTAATTACAACATAAATAACTCAAGCCAGCTCCTAATCTTGTATATGAATCAATCACAATTTTAAAACCAGAGAATTAGGATATCTGATAAAATCAAGTTGAAGCCCTTTTTGATCTCAAAAAGATTTATAAAGAGTTAAAAATAGAGATCATGATTTTTCGAAGGAAATAGATTTAAAACCAGTTGAGAAATGCCTTTGCAAGATTAAAAAGAAAAGCTTTCAAAAACCCAAGAAGAAAATGAACCTGGTGAAGATCCTAGGGTTTCCAAAACATGGAGGATGATGATGAACTTGAGAGCAAAGAGATGATCACAATAATTTTTAAGGGAAAGAATTGATTACTGATAAAATCATCTAATACCATATTTAAAAAGTTGGGAAAGAATCCCACAGAACAGAAAAGAAATTAGTCAAGAAAGATTTCAGGACTTTCAAACGGTCAGAAGTTGAGCCGGCTCAAAAATATATGAGCCGTCTCATACGAACAGTGAAAAAATATTGTGCACGAAATCAACATGAGATGGCTCAAGACAGAAATATATTAAGAAGTGGTAGCTTATATGAGACGGCTCAAGATAGGGATGAGCCGGCTGATAGCAACAGAACAAAAAATCTTTGTGCATGGAATGGAATTGAGATGGCTCAAGACTAGGATAAGCCGGCTCAAAATATCAAGAACTTAAAGAAGAGATCAAAGATAGTGTGAGACGGCTTAGGGCTATTTGAGACGGCTCAAAACTTAACATATCTGTTATGTGAGAGATTTTGAAAGTTTAAAATCGTGTGACTCATACGAGATGACCTACTACTCAAAAAAATAAAGAAAATACAAGTTTTTCTCATTTGTAGCAAAATCTTTCTGAGTCGCTTGAGTCTTCATCTTTCAAATCATGTCCTTTTTTTATATCTTTAGCTTTTTGTTTTGAAAATTCCTCGTCACCATGTCTGTTTGCTTCTTTTGATATCGTCAAGCTCGTTCTTATTTGATTTCCTCATCTGTGTGTCTTGTAAATTTATATCATCACGTTCTTTTGCGCTTTGATTTCGCTATACTTGCCTTTTTCATCAATTTGCAATACTTGTTATGTCTCTCATACTGAAAACATAAAACTTAACTACAAATATCGTCGGTGTGTAAAAAATTGTGTAAATGGTGTTTTGTCCAATATCAAAACTAAGGTGACGTTACCAAACAAGGTCAATAAACTCAATTTTTAGCTAGATTTTTTTTAAGCTATTGATTTACAGGGAAATCATGCTAGCTTGTTATTTCTTTTTATGTGGCCAAATTTAGAAAGGTCAACTATGATGATAATGGTCTTTAATAAAACTCAAATGCTAACATGAACTATGCAGAGCAGCATCCGCCTATTTGACCAAATAAAATTAGAAAAAGCTTAACCCGCCACCGGTAGATAACTAATAATGAAAACCGAGTTGAATAAAATATTTTAATATTTCAAAAAATAATAGTATTTTCTTTCCCTGTTAACAAAAAAAAAACTTTGTTTTCTATTTATAAGATGAAAAGAATTAATGTATAAATAAAGACTTAAATGTGGCTACTGGGGACCGCAACGAGCTCTCACAGCCGCCGGCATGGGCCGCCCCGCAACCCTTTTGGACGGTCCACACAACGGCTTTGCTGTGGTCGCCGGCGGCTACATTGATCCCATAAATAAAATCAATGAAGAAGTTCATTATCTCCTGTCTATACTGTGACAACATAGAATCAAATTTGCACCAGACATGGACACTAAAAAACCAAGCATGGAGGCAGCCTCCAAAGAAGAAATAACCTCCACACAACTACAAGGCTGATATTTAATCTGAAGGCGCCAAACTCCTGCTGATAAGTTGCCGTCCATCTCAGAGGGCCCCACACTGTTTTGTCCACATCAGCAGCACATGCATGCTACCGCCACTGTACAGCTGGCGCATGTGCGGGGATGGGAACATACCAGGAAACAACCCCCACTACGACCCACGCCGACGTGGGGCCCACGGTTCTGATAAAGAACTTGACTTATCGATCAGAGCCGTTGGATTTTGGGAGCGGACACAGCTTATCACGATGAGAAACGTGGGCGGTTTTATGTCTTTTATATATATCAAGAAATATTTATTGATTTCGATAGGAGGTCTAAACAGGTGGCTTTTGTTTTAAATTTTGGATCCAATTTGGGTACGGTTTGGGACTTATTTGACGTTAGAATTAAGTAGATCTTACTTAGCTTGCTTGAGTTGGAGCTCATTAAATTAGTTTAACAGATTGGCTACGGCTGATTTTTGGCGAAAAACCTTTAACGTAATGAAATTGATATCGTTGAAAAAATCCAAGTGGTTTTACAAATATATAGCGGCGAAAACTTTTGCTAAAGAGATCACTCCCGGTGAAGGGATCTCGGCTCTTTCCTTATTGAATGAGGTGCAGGATATCCCAAACTGAATACCACAATGCAAAACAAAAGAATCGACTATAGTGAAGTTATTACCCTAACACAAACTTTTGCTAAAGAGGTCACTCCCGGTGAAGGGATCTCGTCTCTTTCCTTGTCGAATGAGGTGCAGGATATTCCAAACTGAATACCACTGTGCAAAGCAAAAGAAAACATCTGTAATGTCTGTTTTTAAAAAACTTGGTTCCAACAACATCAAATAGGTTTGTTTTATCTTTACATTGATCAAAATCAACGCAGTCCCATCAATTAAACATATCATACCAGATAAAAGAACGAAAAATAAAATATACGTATATGCTATCCGCATTCGCCACTGGGCCCCGTCATCACCCGTTAGGTTACTTAACTAACGACAGAGCGGGGGCTGGACTAGCGCGGGTGCAAAATATATACAACATCTACTAGTATATACATAAATATATATATAAAACAATCATTCCAGACATGATATAAAACAACATCTCAGAATCTCAGCCAAGCAATACAGAGTGGTGGATAAGCCTGGAGCCTCGGGTTTCATTTGAGCCGCAAATGAGACCCAACGTTCCCTTGTCGTGTGGATAGCCTGTGCAATGAAAACCTACACCCTTATGAGTGCGGCAAGTTACCCGCAAATCGCAGAAGCGAGGCAACCCCAATCAACAAAGTGAATGGGCCATCCAGCACTCCACGGAACCCGGTAACTTGAGTACCCCTCCGTGGGCCAAC
The DNA here is from genome assembly GCA_030015575.1 of Agapanthus africanus. NCBI lineage: Eukaryota > Viridiplantae > Streptophyta > Magnoliopsida > Asparagales > Amaryllidaceae > Agapanthus > Agapanthus africanus. The sequence continues at coordinate 27,073,748 of JASDDO010000029.1, read as the reverse complement.
CTATACCCCCTACGAGTGCGGCGAATAGCCCGCCAATTCGAAAGTAAGGTCCCCTCCGTCTCAACTCCATGAGATGCGGACCCGTTGCCTTCTAGAACCCGGCTATTCATGCATTCCACCTTGGGGTAACCCTAGTACAGAAAAGAAAATAATATATACATGAGTGACATTGACCTCAACCCGGTCGTGCCCCAAACAAATAATATACAAACTGGCAAAGACGGCAATCCACTTGTCGGACGCTCACCCCGCAATACTGAATATACAAATAAATCTGAACTGTACTAACTATCATTGCACCACTAGCTATCCACTACGACGATCCAGCCACAACCACAGTACAACACAAAACATCAACGTGAATGTCATGTTCGCAAACCCGTCTAAAAGACATATAGCAATTAGACGAGTTGTACCGCTCTAATGATATTCACAGTCGCAAATAGTAATGTATGTACTATAAACCACACAGTTAAAATTTCAATCGACTAAAATTTTCCCGATTGGCCCCAAATGCAAATGCATCACTCAAACAAACCTGGGCCAAAACCATATGTACCAAAAACCAAATTTCCATGTCAGAGAGTGCCACAAGAATTTTGGTACAATTTGGCCACAATACGGCCGCGGAACCGCCGCAAATAGGCATCTATTGCGGCGCTTCCGTGGCCATTTTGATGGCTCATTTGCCCAAATTTCTTGTAGCCTCGTACAAATGCATACACGTATTTTTAAGACCCTCAGAAAGATTTTTCGAATACTTTTGAAAATTGGAAGAAAGCACAAGAAAATGGAAATTTGATTCGGAAAAATTGATCGATCGATATTCTAACGTTGTGCAAACTAGCTAGTATGTGGTTAATGGGTTAGCTCTGATACCATGTTGGGTTATGGCAGCGCCCCGGCCATCAAACCGTGGCCGATTGCGAACAAAAATTTATAAAAACCGGCGCTACCTCAACCCGCTTCTACAGATCTACCATTAATCCTAAACTAGCAATATGTAAAGAGAGTTGAGAATGGTTATACCGAATTATCCGTGTCCTTCGGTCTTGAACCATCATCCCAAACTCCTAGAGGCCTCCTTGATCAAGCTTGATCTCCGGTCTCTCTCCATCGAAGATGATCCATCCGAGAGTCTATGAAACAAGCTCCAACCTCATATCCGAGGTAACTAGGGTATCTAGATCGCTACACTAGATACCGTAGAAGAAGTAGAGAGTGATGAAGGATTAATTTGTCTCAAGACACCCTAGGTTTCTCAACACATGAGACTTGAAGGGTGGAGGAAGAAGAAGAAGCTTTGAGGATGAGGGTGTTGTAGGAGAGAGAATGAATGGCTAAGTGTTTTGAGTTGTGTTGTGAGAGTTAATGAACCCATCCAATAAATATCCCATGTCTCCAAAATATCTTATGTCAACCCAAAATATCTCAAGTCAACAAAACTCTCACATAATCTCACAACACAACAAAAAACCAAGCATGCTACAAAAAATGCAATAAACACCTCATCCTCCAACTCATAAACCTTTTAATGCAAAAAGGTTTAAAACATAATGGGATGTAATCTTCTAAAAGTAATCTTGTAAGAAATTAAAAGAATACCCCTCATTCGTATATACATACTCGCATCCGTATTCCGAAAAATACGAATACAATGAGACAAAAATAATCCAACAATATAATACTAGGATCCGGTTTAAACCAAAGCCCATTAGTATTATCCGTCCGAATCATTATACGCGCACAAGTGCACGTATATGATCGAACCCTGCCGTAAAACCATACGGCCTCTACATCGTTTCGCCCGAAGCAGGGAAACCTTCTGTATGGGACTCTAAAGACTCGTCAATACGCCGGCAGTGGGTTTAACTATAAGCACGTCAGCGGCACTAGCTGTACGTAACGGCTACCTAGGTATTGAGCGAAAGGGAGGCCGACGAGCAAACTCATCCTGAAACCCTTACTGAGCCTGATAGTGATAATATCCGTACAGTCCGGTCTGTTCGTCTATGAGTATCGCATATCGAGTCTAGGGGGTGGATAAAATCAGACCCCTAATAACGTGACATTTCGTGTCGGTATGAAGCTCATCACCACCTGAGAAACTACCAATCCTAGATCAATAATTCTCGACTACCTTGGCCAAGGATTTCTGGTGATGGCTACCCGTGCACAACGCGATATCAACCCTCAATACCGGGAAAGACGAATCCCCTAACGATCCGCTCACTGCCTCCATATGGCTCAGGACTGTACCCAACTAAAACCTGTTTGCACGACTCCTTTGAGCCATGGTAGGGTAGTAATCAAAGCACAGTGGGAACTCACACGAGACAAATCATGATCTCAGGTCGATAGACTAACCTGTACACATGTCACCTGGGAACTGCTATCGGACAATAGGTATAATACTAACTAGTATGTTCCCGGCGAGTCCGTCCGGTGTACTCATAACCTAATTAGCACCTGTATACATCTTAGGTGAACAAACTGACACCAATGGCTTGTGAGACCGGCCATCGCCCCTCGTCGGGGTCTCAATCAGTATACACTAGTCTACTCTGGAGTATCGATGCGCAGTCTTGAAACTCCCACGACTAGGGACATTTAAGGATGTGCTTATAGACCGCCCAACTCTCACGTATATGATCCCCATCATAATGCTGGTAGTCAAGCAAGAATCTTATGGGCTCTATCAACATGTAATAGTGATCTGTAATGCCACCTTATGCTGTATATGATGATAAAGACAAACCAGATAGTATACTATCATCTCGAGTAAGACTGTTCTACCGGTATAGGTTCTCCCTCAATTATCATAATCACATGCTTGCGACTATGATAATTGCCTTGATGGCACTATAGCCAACACTTGTTAGGGATAAGGAAAGTTAGTATGAGGGACGAAAAAATCCCTTGTGCTTCTTTTTGCAAAACACCTTAAAATGAATCTAGACCAAACAAACACAGCCCCTTCACTTAGGCGCACTATACGTGACATATAGCCGCGACCTAAGTCGAGAAGTCTTTTGGGCGCACTACAACGTGACATATAGTTGTGACCTAATTAAATACATGGTTGTGTGTGTTTGGTCTAGGATTGGAAATAAGCGCATATAGCGGACGGACAAAAGGCACTAGGAATAGATTTAGCGTTGGAAAGCTTGCTTAAACTCGTAAATACCATTCCTATGTCCTCCTAATCCCCACTATTTTCGATTATCCCAACATCATTTCAAGAATGGAAAATGACAAGCACAAGACTAATCCTAACTCTACTAACCAATCTTAACCCTAACAAGTTTACTTGAATATAAAATACAAACACTTAGGATAGATTTGAGCATACACATATATATATTCTGTAATTGACTCGTTTAAAGAAAGAACGAACATACGAACCATCTCCCTGCGGACGACCCGTACTCAACCGGCTAGCTGCAAAATGACACCGTCTTGATTGTGGTAAGTAGAGAACAAAGTAAAACATATATCATAACACATACGGCGGTCGTCTCCGCCGCTCAATCAATACATATATAATTATATTTATTAATATATTAAATCCATATTGGATTAAATATCCGTCTTTCCAAAAAGACTGGCTAGTATTTCCATCCGTCCGATTACCATCAGTGCAGATAGTACGCTAGTTTTAATCGGACCCCTTGCACGTACCAGTACGTCTACTACATCATCTCACTAAAGTCGGAAACCCTTCTCTGTGGGACTTTAAAGACTTGACAATACGCTGGCAGTGAGCTACTAAAGATACCCTGAAACTCACAAGCACGTTAGTGGCACTAGCTGTATGTAACGGCTGCACAGGTATCTGTTGAAAGGAAGATCGACAAGTAAACCTGTCCGAATCCCTACTGAGCCTATAAGGGGCACTCGCCGTATAGTCCAGTCTTGTCACAACCCGAATGTGGCATGTGACCGGTACTTAAATCACGTGACATCTAAAGACGTCGACATGGTCCAAGTAGGCCGAAACCCGGAATCTAAACCATTTTTGAAAATATTGGAGGTGAGATTTAAAATAGTCATCAGATGGGATCAGTTTAAAATAAACATTTAAGTTTAACTAAGTATATTTGAAAAAGCATCTATGACGTTTTGAAATTCGACAGTACCTCCTTTGTAAATTTTGAATAAAACCTGATACAACATAATAATAAAAACAGCATCCCAACGGGAGCTAGCTTCCACGCCCAAATGGCGGAGCAACCAAGTAAACAATATACGATGCCCAACGGCGAAGAAAAGAAAAGCGAAACAAACCAACAAGTATAAAAAAAAAGTCGACTCCAACGAGTGCGACGCCCACAACACACAACTCTAAGTCTCGCTTCTAAATCCATAATATACAAGTTCTAAGTCGATAGAGTTTCACTAGATACAAGAATATATAAATATAAAAGTGTGGGTACGAACAACAGTAGCCCACCTACCAAAGCAATCACCGAAAAGGAAATGTGTGCCTCAAGCCACTGATAATCCGAGCGGTAAAACCTGCAAGAAACTGTGGCACAACGGGGGTGAGTTGCCAACTCAGTGAATAAAAGTATATCACAAGGTAGAAATCGAAATGCACAATGATACCTAGGTCATAAGTATAGTACTATCATATCCTGTACCAATATATATATATGATATGCATATGTGTCATAAATGCAACTCTATCCATCACATGAACCCAAAATAGAATATATCATATGCAAATGACCAGAATCTAGGTATAACCCATAAGTAGCCGAAAATATATATGTGAAAACTCTTCTTTAAAATAGTCGCTGAATACATATATCACAACATAAAAGCAGACATGATAGTATGAAGTATAATATGTATCTTATTTAAAATATACGTCTTACTATTTTAGTGAAGAGTGTTAAGATGTTTGCAGTTTAAAAGATCCTAGTGTCATACTAGACACGTCAAAATAATGAGGCTATAGCTCGTTTTAGAAATCCTTTTTATATGCAACAATCCGTAAAAAGGTTATTCAGGTACTGTTCCCCGGATCAGTCCTGGTTGGCTACAATGATGCACCACTCTAACTGTATACCCCGAATGATAGCAACATATCAATATATGGATGTCCAGTATCGACACCCGAAATTAGAAATCCCTCGTGTCCATCACCGACACGCAAATTCTCAAATCTCTTGTGTCCATCACCGACATGCAAATGCAGAAATCGTCGACACCATCTCAACAGATGATCGCCACCCGATATCCCTGGCCCCGATAAGTATCCCCTGGATATCCGCCGTACTCAAATCTAGCCCCGGTCAGTATCCCCTGGATATCTGATGTGCTCATCTCTATTTTCGGTATCTAGTGTCCTCGCTAGGCTCCCCGCCTCTAATGCGACTTTCCTGCCCCTCGGTCTTGACCGGGTCCACCATGTATCCGACTGTATACTCCCCCACCCAGTCCGGATAAGTAGCAAGTCCATAACCGTATATCTTCCCCACTCGGTTCGGAATAAAACTATCAGAAAACATCAAGCTCATGGTGGACGTCAACTCATCATATCCAGAAATATTAAGTAAAGAATAAGGTACTTGCATATATCATTCTGATGATATATTGTATATATACATATATAACAGCGTCCCATAACACTGATATATATCATCAAAACTAAAACACCTTGAAAACTCATAAGAATCAAATACAAATATCCAAGTTACTGATGTTCACAATAATTCAGCAGGCATTGATGGTACTGTACGTAAATATAGACATGCAGGCAACAAACGTAACAATTCTACTGTGTCATGGCAATACTAATGATGTGTGGTGTAGCATACGCATCTGTGCTCGTACAGCATGGCAATCATTAGTATTTGTACAAGTGTTCTAAAAGTGTATAAAGCATACTTGTATCGATATCTACATACGCGTCACGTAGTATAACAGTCCTACAGTGACATGGCAGTACCAATGAGGTGTAGTGTAACATATGCGTATGTACTTGTGCAACATAATACTCATTGGTAGTTATGCAGTATTCTATCATTGTGTTCGTATCACGGAAACGTATAACATCGATAAATGTATCGCGAAAATGTAAAGTAAATCTAAGCGTAACTATTAAATGTAACTACTTGCTATGAACTATACCATTATCTTTGAAAATGGAACGAAATGTTGGTTTTAAAATAAGGAATCTGTCTTAGGTTAAAAATAGATATTCGTTTTGGAAATTAGCATCACATCCTTGTCATTTATCATTTAAAAGGGAAACGAATCGTTAGTTTTTAAAAGAGTATAGCTCACTCAAGTATCACGTTCTAAAACGAAATAAAACATGACTCCATGAGTTTAAAGGAAACTTGGCCGTATTCGGCACGCTAATCTCGTTATCACAAGTACGGTATAATTCCTCGTACAATATTCACATTATCACAATGTCCATATCGTAGGAATCTATAATCACGTACGTATGTCACCAAAACTATGTATGAAACTATATGCATATGAAGGGCATACTAGACGTGAAACTATATCAATAACATTAACAACTAACTAGATAGTATACTATCCTAGTTAAATGGTTGCGGGGGTGCTATATGCCATCCACCCGACTTCCCCTGTAGATATAAATCTACTCACCAACTTGTCGAGCTCGTCGAATCCACGATTACTATGTCCGTCAACTCCGTCTCGGAAACCTTCACGATCGTACCTATAATCGTAGTTAAATCATAACGACGTAAATATCATATCAAAATCAAAACAATGAGCTAAGCATCGTAGGTTAGAACCTATAGCTTACTTACTCACACAAACGACAAGGTAACCCTGTTGTTAACGTACAAACTTCAACAATTCAGTTACGGCACAGAAATACGAAAACCCGTATCAAAATATCGGATCTTTAACAAAACCTATACTAAAACATTCCTAGATTTCTATGTATGAATATTGGGATAAATCAAACAATACTGTAGATCATAAAATAGACAAATACACCAACTGAACAAAAATCAACACAAAACTCCACCAAGGACCCGGCGGCGCCGGCAAAATGAAGATTCTCGCTTAATGAAGTAGGTAATTTGGGATCGGGCTTTAGGTATAGTCTCCTAGTGGTCTCATGATACTATGGTCTTGTTAGATTTCCTAGTGGTTACACCTAGTGGTTCCAGATTCAAATATACACTCTCAATTATCACACAAAGTTCCAGTTTTTAGCACTGCATATAAAAACAGATATTGAACAGAATAGAAGTTGAAAAGAAAGTGAGATATACCTATTAGGATGATGCACAAAGGAAAATCAGCTCAAGAAGTGCTTGTGGAAGCATCTAAGGGTTGTAGTAGATTAAACTTGATGAGGTGCACAACTTGATGAAGGAAATCATGGCTTTACTCTTTGGATGTGATGAACAATTAGGAATGTTTTTGTTTGGAGCTTAAAGAAGCTATGTTTGTTCAGTTGGGAAGCTAAAGGAATTCCTATGTGTTGTGATAAGATAAGATGGAGGTGTTGTGTTTCATGTAGAGAAAGCATGAGGTGGAGGGTTGTAAGATGGTGGTGTCAATTGAGAAGGAGGAGGTGTAAAGTGAGAAGAAGAAGGTGGAGGGAGGTGAGCATGGGTGAGAGTGTGCTTGAGGTGAGGGTTTAATCTAGGCTATCATATAACCAACCATATAAAAATTTATAATAAATAAAACCCTTCATGTTATAAATCTAAATCCATATTTAAAAAGAAATGAAATACTTATTCTAACACTTAAATATCATTATCTTAATATAAAATCTCATGTCATGTTAAAATAATTAAAATACCATTTTTATGATATCACGCACTTTTCTTCATATTTACAAAAATAATTACATTCTTACGGATATAAATCCGATACCAAAATTTCATAAGCGATATCATTTTTATAAACTCATTATCTTAATATTTATAATTTTCCAAAATGTTATAGGTCTATTCGTCTGATAGCATCGCATATCGGGTCCAGGGGGCGGTTAACATCAGACCCCTAATAACGCTATAATTCATACCGGTATCAACCCCAATACCAATCGAGAAACTACTGGTCTCTCTACCAGTAAATCTCATCTGTCCTGACCAGAGACTTATGGTACCTGCCAACCGAACATAGCGCGATATCGACTCTCTATACCGAGAGAGAAGAATCCCTGACAATCGCTCACTGCCTCCATGTGGCTCGGGATTGTACCCAACTAAAACATGTTTGCACGACCTAAAAGAGCCATGGTAGGGTAGTAATAAAAGCACAATAGGAACTCACACGAGACGAATGAAGATATCAGGTCGAAAGACTAACCTGTACTCATGTCACCAGAGAGCTGCTATCTGACGATAGGTATAGTACCAACCAGCAGCTCCTGGCGAGTCCGTCTAGTGTAACTCATAACCTAATGATATGTATACTATCTTTGGTGCCGAACACCAATGGCTGCGGGATCGACCATCTCCCCAGACGGGAATAAGAAACGTATAACTTAGTCTAGTTTGGAGTATCGATACCTGATTGACTGGAGATTTTCTGCATGTGCGTTTTGAATCAAAGATTAAGAATTACCGCAATCAATAACGGTGTCGCTTGGTAGCTAACCGGTTGAGTACGGGTCGGTCCACAGGGAAATCGTGTTATCTCTTAGAGTTCTTACGAGTTAAGTCCAAAAGAAATGGTGGTTTTGATTTTTATAAAAACTAAGATTGAATTTAATTTGATTTAAAACCTTGCTAGGGTTAGGATTAGGTTAGTTTGGAAAGAGAATTCTACTCACTGCTTCCTTTGCCCTAATTAAGAACTTAGGTGTTAGGCTAATAGTCAACAAAGGGGATTAGCACGACTAGAAAGAAACTTCGTTCCTTCCTTTTGCTCCTTGTCCGTCCGTTCTTGACTCTTAGCCCTAACCTCTACGTAAATCAACCACAATCGGTCTAACTAGAGAATCACCGCTATCTCGTAGGATAGGGTGCCGTAGTGAGCGGTGTGTGTTTGATTCACATAGAGTCCTAATTTAAAAATATTATACGGGCAAGAAAGGAGTGAGAGATGTTCATCTCTCAAACCTACCCGATTCTAACCCTAACAAGTGAGGAACTACTCACTCATTAGGATGGTTACGATGAAATTCATTTTTATAATTTTTTCCTTTTTAATAAACTAATTAACTTGCAGATAAATAAGACAGATAAGAATTGCAGAAAAATAAATTCAGAACACAAGATAAAAATTAATAACACTTATTTTTATTGACACCTCTTGACGATTACAATTGAATGAAAATTTTAGACTAGAAAATAAAAAGAGGCATGCCTAATTAGGCTTTAGGGTTTCCTATTTATAGATAGGAGAAACCCTAGGGTTTACATCTGATCCACATCTAAAATTACAAGACTGCCCTAAGAAAGCCGGGTCAAAGCACCGACACCACCGACAAGTTGCACCGACACGTGCACAGCACGGCCGCGAAACCGCGGCGGAATGCCATGTTGGGCCGCGGATCCGCGGCCGTCTTGAGGGTTCTCTGTCTCATCTTTCCAGGGTTGCTTCATATTGACTTTTTCTTCTGTTTTATTCACTTGGTTCTTCAGAATCTTTTCTATTTTCTTCCAGATTTCCAACAGTGCAAAATTTGTGGACTTTTACCGTAAGCTTCACTATAAAGTTTTGTATCTTGTGCTGCCCTTGACTGCCTTGTGCATGGAACTGTTTACTGATCTTCTTTTGTTCCTTGAACTGTTAGGCGGCATTATACGGATTCATCTTTTATTGGTCGTAGTCTCACATTTTGTAACGTCTTTTCATGAATTTCACTGTATTGTTCTGAGAACCTGTAACCTGCAACTATTTAGCAGATATGGATCAAAAGCACCTATTTATTTGAAATATGATTAAGAATTGGCGATATAATAATGCAATATTCTGATATGAACAAATACTCCCAAACTTATCTTTTGCTCGTCCCGAGCAAAACCAATTTATTCTCGAAAAAACCTAACCTCACTTTCGCAGGGAATCGCGATTGCACTGAGCTCGTGCAACAAGCCGTTAAACCTCTAGGTGTCCCTAGTAGGAGGAGTGTTGTCTCCTGAGGGTTTTCAGCGGATACTACCCACAAAATCCGATCAATTTGGCCTATTGACTTTCATTCTTCAATTCGGTGTTCTAACAAGAAATTCTATTATCTTTAATTTAGAAATTATCAACCCGTATTTTTCACACTCACTTATCATTTAATTTAAGATCGTATATGTTCTGTAAATTTATTTAGGTTTTAGCATCTTTTGAATTTTTCTTCTAAGGTTTCATCTCAACTTAGGAATTTTTATCATCTCTACTGAAGATATAAGTCCTATTTTTCATTCCTATCTCTTATCCAAACCCCAATCATATACCCCTACGTGTGTGTATGTATCACCCCTACACTTGGAAATTCAATTCTAGCCATCATACTCTTATCCATCATCCAAAATACTTTTAGTGGGTGAATTTTTAGATTAAATTGCTCACACATCCTTCATGTGACCGTTAATACTTCTTGAGGTACTAACGACCGATTACAAAATGTGTTCGCGCATTAAGTCGTAATTCCTCGTCTTGTAATACTTAAGGCTTTAGCAGTGACTCCCAAACCAGTTGGTTTAAGGCACTAGGTGATAAAGCACCCTTGCTATATATATATATATTTTATTTATACAGCCTCAAGTGATTACAAAACCAGTGTTCATTTTTTTATATCTCTTTATTCACACTTGTACTTTTTATTTTATTTTCCTTCATATCAAGGATTTTAGACAAGAGCATTTCAAGGTATCATCTACTATTCTAAGTTTCAAGGTGCGTGTTTGTGCAAGTTGTAGGGTATATATTATCAGAATTTAGACTAAAGGTTCGGAATTTATTTTTCAGACTTATACTTCAAATAAAAATTTCAATACACTTCCCTTATTTTGACTTAACCCTAGAACTGAACTCAAAATTTGCCTATTTCTAAATAATCTACAAGGGCATATATTTTCTAAGGTTAAACTTTAAGAAATGTTATTTTTAGGATTTTTAATTTACTAAATTTAGGATCTAGTTTTTCCCTACTATTCAACCGTCATGTTGAACTTAAATCAAATATGGACAAAATTGAATTTCAATTTTTCTAATTTTTTTTTCAAGTTTTTCAATTTTTTATTTGCTTTTAATTTTTATATTTTTTTTATTTTCAATTTTAATTTTTATAATTTTTTTTTATGAAGATGCGATGCAGAATTAAACATGCAAAGAAAGAAAAGAAAAAAAATGTACAAAAATTAAAATATGCAATGCAATTATAACTATTTACAAACCACTTCCACCTCCAAACTTACTAAAAGCAGTGCCCTCACTGCTCAGGATCTCGTCGTCCCCTTGAACGTGAACGGGAACGTTCCTCTCTCGCCAGCAGCGTAGATTCGCCATGTTCAATCTCAATCACACGGTGATCCAGGTTGGTCACCAACCCTGTCAATCCCTCAATCCCCCTAACGGCTCTCCTAAGCAAACGTGCATGTTCTGCGGGGGTAAGCTCTTCCTCGCTCGCGGTCGAGCTGGAGCTGGGTGTCCTGGCGGGTACATTTTCGGCCGGTTCAGTTCGCGAACATACATCATTCAGGCGGGTATAGGACGTAGATACGCCCTCGATAAGAGTCCTAATGGGTATACCTCCATGCATGTAAAACTCAAATTCCTCCACAGGGAGGAAATGGCGACACAGTTGTGTCACAAACATGGGGCATGGGTAATTCGCAGCCCTTTTTCCAGCACCAATTGAATTAAGTAACACCATGCACATATCATATCTAGGGTTCCTAGTCATTAAGGTGTGCATGATATGGAGCGAAGGTGTGAAGAATGTTGTGTTATGTGAACTGCCAAAAATGTTGTTTTGTGCCCAACGGCACACAGTTAATACATTGGCGAAGAGGGTTCTAGACTGTATGCCCTTCCTAGGTTCCCTCGAACAGTCATTACCCATTAAGGGTAAGTAGTCTTCAAATTGAAGGGGTTGGTCATGAATAGGTAATCTAGGAATTAAGGTGACTTCATTGATGAAGTCCCTATCAATGATTATTTCCCTATCGCCCCAAAGTAGTTTAATAAAACCGTATTGTGATAGGCAACCTTCCTCCATGCATTCATAAAATCGTGTGAAGAGATCTGGAAGAGCGAAAGAGTTTGGATGATTAAAAATTAAGAAGTTCCACCCTCGCCTTGTGATTTCATCACTAAAATAACTCCCGTAAATTGTGTGTGAAAAGATTTGTGAAAAATCTCATTCTAATTGTATGGTTGGTGCCATTCAGAAAGTTTACAGATTTATAAAAAAAACTTTAACAGAGAGGGAGAGATGATGCAAACCTCCTCTGAAAAATTCAGAGGGAGAAGAGGTAGGGGCGCGGTGGAAGCGCGGCGGGAAGCGGGCTTCGGCGGCGGTTGCACGGTGCGATGGAGCGATCTCCTTCTTCTGGATGCAGCGGCGGCTAGGGTTTTCTAAGAGCAATTTTTAGGGTTTGATAAAAACAGAGAGAGTCGGGTTCTATTTATAGGGGGTGTTTTGGTTATTTGCAAAAAGGTCCTCTTAAAAAGAGGAATTTATTTGTAAATAAAAATTATTATTTTATTTTATTTTTTATTAAAACTAAAAATTTACAAAAATACCCCCAAAATTTTTTATTTAAATTATTTTATTTTATTTTTATTTTGTTTTTATATATACTTACAAGTGATATATACCCCCAAACTTATTTGAAACAGTGACTTGGCTAGATAATCGAAATTTAGGGGTAGATGGAGGAAGATCAGTCAATGTAGATCGGCTCCTGCAAAAACAGGAGCTCCTCCGAAGGGTCCGCAGTAAGAAACGGTTTAATTCTATGTCCGTTTACTTTAATAGTGAACCGTCCTCTGGATTTTCTAAATCGACTGCACCGTGCAGATAAATGGTGCGTACCAAAAATGACCCTTTCCATCGAGATCGGAGCTTTCCGGGATGGAAGTGCAACCGAGTGTCGTAAAGTAAAACCTGTTGACCAGGTTTGAAAGTCTTGTGCATAAGGTGTTTATCGTGGAACACCTTCGTTCGGTTTTTGACGATTATTGCGTTCTCGTAAGTTTCATCCCGAAGCTCGTTCAATTCGTTCAACTGCAGCTTTCTATTGCTGCCCGCATCTCCTAGAGATAGATTCAACTCTTTTATCGCCCAAAATGCTCTATGCTCAATTTCAACAGGAAGGTGGCAAGCCTTTCCATAAACAAGCCTATATGGAGACATGCCAAGATCGGTCTTAAAGGCAGTTCGGAATGCCCAAAGGGCATCAATAAGTTTTGACGACTAATCTTTACGGTTTTTGGAAACCGTTTTCTCCAATATCTGTTTAATTTGCCGATTTGAAATCTCGGCTTGCCCACAAGTTTAAGGATGATAGGGCGTTGACAGCTTGTGAGTAATGGAATATTTCCGCATTAAGGACTCGAAAGTCCTATTACAAAAATGAGATCCATTATCGCTGATAATTGCGCGGGGGTGCCCAAATCGAGAAAAAATGTTTTCTTTGAGGAATCTAACGACAACCTTGTTGTCATTAGTTCGGCTGGGCACAGTCTCGACCCACTTTGAAACATAGTCAACAGCGAGGAGAATATACATGTTCCCAAAAGAATTGGGAAACGGTCCCATAAAATCTATCCCCCAAACATCAAAAATTTCAACAACCAAAATTGGTTGGAGCGGCATTTCGTTTCTCCGAGATATCCGGCCCAAGTGTTGGCACCGGGAGCATGTCTTGCAGTAATCGTGTGCGTCTTTAAAAAGTTGTGGCCAGTAGAAACCACACTGCAAGATTTTTTCTGATGTCTTTTTAGGGCCAAAATGCCCGCCACACGCTTGATCGTGGCAAAAAGACAGCACGCTCTTAAACTCGTTGTCGGGGACACACCGACGAATGATTTGGTCGGAACAGTATTTGAAGAGATACGGTTCATTCCAGTAAAAATGTTTTACTTGGGATAAGAAACGGAGTCTGTCCTGATTCGACCAATCATTAGGTATAAGTCCGGTGGCCAAATAATTTACAATATCTGCGAACCAAGATTTGCATGACACAGTTAAGAGCTGCTCATCTGGGAAAATGTCTTTTATAGGAATTTGAAGCGTTGGCGAAGAAGGGAGGCGTGAAAGATGGTCGGCGACTACGTTTTCGTATATTCTCTTATCTCTGATGACAAGATCGAACTCTTGTAGTAGGAGGATCCAACGTATAAGCCGAGATTTAGCATCCTTCTTCGCAAAAAGATGGCGAAGAGCTGAGTGGTCAGTGTAAACGATGACTGGAGAGCCGATTAAATAGGGCCTGAACTTTTCTAATGCAAACACTGTTAGTTATATGTATGCCCTAGAGGCCATTACTGTACATATGATGTATATTATAATGGATGCTTAGATATATATAGGGAGGACTTTCTTGCTCGACATGATAGTATGCTATCTGGTTGTACTTTATCTTAACATGTACTCTGATTGTCTCTATGTTACATGTTGATAAAGCTCTTAGGATATGTACTCGACTACTGAGACTATGATGAGATCATACTAGTAGGGCCACGGTAGTCGACGGGTACATCCTATAACTGTTCCTAGTCGAGTGTGTATCGAGACAGGGCATCGATACACCAGAGTAGACTAGCGTATACGCATCTTAACCCATATGATGGGCGATGGATGATCCCATATCCATCGGTGTTTGACATCAAGGATGGTGTACGGGTGCTCAGTAGAGACTGGGTACACGGGACGGACTTTCCGAGAACTCTCAGATGGTATTATACCTCATGTCAGATGGCAGTTCTCTGGTGACTCTGGTACATGTTAGTCTGTAGACCCGAGATCGTCATAGAGTCTTGTGTGATTCCCACTGTGCTTTGATTTCCATCATACCACGTCTAAGAGGGCGTGCAAAAAGGTGGCTTTTAGGTACAGTCCCGAATCACATGGAGGCAATGAGCGATAGGAGGGGACTCGTCTCCCCCGGTATAGGGAGTTGATGTTGCGCTGTGTTCGATTGGCTATAACTGGAAATCCCTGGGCAGGGTTGCTGAGATTTACTGGTAAGTGTTATCAGTAGTTTCTCGAATTGTTATAGACCTCATATCGACACGACTTATCAAGCTACTGGGGTCTGACGTATACCACCCCTATGCGAGATATGCGACATATCAGACGATGAGACTGGACTGTACGGGAGTGTTACGGATTGGATTCATAGGAGAATGTACAGGCTTGCTTGTTGGTCTTCTGAGCGCTCAATACATGGGTGGCTGTTACGTTTAGCTGACCGCATGCAGCTTGTGGGTGTTTGATATGATCATCACCTACTGCCGGCGTATTGACGATTCTTTAGAGTCCTACACAGAGGTTTCTTGACTCAGGTAAAACGGAGTAGGGGCACATATGTGATATGTGCAGGACCGAGGATAATGCGATATGAGATACCGTATTATATTCTCGTGATATTTGATATTAGCCGGGTCATCGGATCAAGTGTTGATTCGATGAATCGGTAAATGTTATATTAGTCGGTTATTTGTGAAATAGCCGGATTATCGGATCAAGTGTTGATTCGATAATTTAATGTATAATAATATATATGATATATTAAATTACATTAACTAATATAAGCTCACTAAAAGATTCTTTTTCTCACTCGGGTAATACATTGATATATATGCGATATATGTTAATTGTATTATTTTATTTTGTTACAATAAATATTATATATGTGATATATAATATTGTAACATGATGTGGTTATTAATGCAACATATTTAGTGGAGATTAAACATGGTTAGGGTTTGATTTGGGTTAAGCTTTTCTAGAAGTTTCTAGAAGTTTCTAGAAGCTTTCATTTTTGTTTTGGAAAAGATATTTGTGTTGATATTTTAAGTGACTCATCTTTAACTCAACCCAAAACCCTAGCCCTAGTTAAATCTCTACAAAGGTTACATTGACCATGGTTGCATTTCTAACTTCATTCTTAACTTTCATTATTCATCACAAATTGATCACTATTCTTCTTCTTCTTCTTTTGAGCAAAGCTTTCTAGCTTTTTGCTGAGTGATGAAAATGAGTGAGATTAAGAAAATAAATGAAAGCTAAAATCCTACTTCATCATCCTAATCTATCCTAGCCATTTAGATTAGGGTGTTCACTTCATTTAGTGAGTGAGAGCTTGTGTTAATGAAACTTCAAGGTAGATCATCTTTGTTATCGAAGATCGGAAGCAAGCTTGCATCTTTCTCTTCGTGAAGCCTCTCGAGAGTCCGGAACTTGATGATCGCAGAGAAGGGACCACAACACGAAGCTTATGAAGTGAAGGACCGGATCTACAAAGGTTGTAATCCCTCTCACTTAGTGTTAAAGTGTTTAACATGCTTTGTTTCGCCTAATCTCTAATATAAAGATCTTGGTTAGGGTTATTCGGCACGGCTAAAATTTAAATCGTGCATGGTTGATGCCTCGTAGACCCTATTGTTGGAGATAGTGCCCTCAGAGTCAATTATTGGATCACAGGCACGTGATTGCAATGATTGATGGAGGACCTATCCCGATAGGACAGTCTTACTCAATATGATAGTATGCTATCTGGTTTATCTTTATCATCGTGTACTGCTTTAGGTGACCTGACAGGTCGCTATTACGCGTTGATAGAGCCCCTACGATTCTTGCTTGACTGCCAGCAGTATGAGGGCGATCATATACGTGGGAGCTGGGGTCTATAAGCACATCCTTAAAAGGTCCCTAGTCGTGGGAGTTTCGAGACAGGGCATCGATACTCCAGAGTAGACTAGTGTATGTTAGTTATATGTATTCCCTAGAGGCCATTACTGTACATAGGATGTATATTGTAGTGGATGCTGGGACATATATAGGGAGGACTTTCTTGCTCGACATGATAGTATGCTATCTGGTTACCCTTTACCTTAACGTGTATGCTGATTGTCTCTTTGTTACATGTTGGTAAAGCCCTTAGGATCTGTACTTGACTACCTGGACTATGATGCGGATCATACTAGTGGGGACATGGTAGTCTTTAAGTACATCCTTCAAAGTCCCTAGTCGTGGGTATATCGAGACGGGGCATAGATATACCATAGTAGACTAGCGTGTACCTTCTCGACCCATACAGATGGGCGATGGATGATCCCATATCCATCGGTGTTTGACATCAGAGATGATATACGGGTGCTCAGTAGAGACTGGGTACACTGGACGGACTCGCCGAGAACTCCCAGATGGTATTATACCTCACGTCAGATGGCAGTTCTCTGGTGACACTGGTACAGAGTAGTCTGTTGACCCGAGATCGTCATAGAGTCTTGTGTGGTTCCCACTGTGCTTTGATTTCCATCTTACCACGTCCAAGAGGGCGTGCAAAACGGTGGTTTTTGGGTACAGTCCCGAGTCACATGGAGGCAATGAGCGATAGGAGGGGATTCGTCTCTCCCGGTATAGGGGGTTGATGTTGCGCTGTGTTCGATTGGCTATAACAGGAAATCCCTGGCCAGGGTTGCTGAGATTTACTGGTAAGTGTTACCAGTAGTTTCTTGAACAGTTATAGACCTCATATCGACACGACTTATCGAGCTATTGGGGTCTGACGTTTACCACCCCTAGGCGGGATATGCGACATATCAGACGATCAGACCGGACTGTACGGTAGTGTTACTGGTCGGATTCACTGGAGTGTGAGCGGGCTTGCTCGTCGATCTTCAGATCGCTCAATACCCCGGTGGCCGTTACGTTTAGCAGACCGCTTGTGGCTTGTGGGTGTTTGATATGATCATCATCTGCTGCCGGCGTATTGACGAGTCTTTAGAGTCCTACACAGAGGTTTCCTGGCTCAAGCGAAACGAAATAGGAGCGCATATGAGATATGTGCGGGACCGAGAATAATGCGTGTATGTGATACCGTATTCCATTCTCGCGATGAATGTATCGATTAGGTTATATGCGATATACCCTAGTTATCGAATCATGGATTGATTCGATAAGCCGATACATTGGATACTAGCCGGTTATATGCGATATGACCGGATCGTTAAATCAAGAGTTGATTTAATGATTTAATGCATAATTATATATTTGATATATTACTTTGCGTTAACTAGTATCGGTTCACTTAAGATGGATTTTCTCACTCGGATGTGCGCATTGTATATGCGATATACTTTTGTGCACATGATTGTATCATGTTTGATGATACATGTCTTGCTAGGGTTCAAGTGTAAAGATTAAACCTTGGTTAATGAAATGGTTAGGGTTTATTATTTATTATTCATTTATCTTATTTAATTATCCTTTTTATTTTTGATAAATGAATAAAAGAAAAGAGAAAAGAATGGTGGCTAATTTTGTTCTTTAGTTGAAGCTTCATGAAGCTTTGTTAAAGTCAACCATTCTTATCTCATCCTTAACCCTAACCATTCCCACTAACCATGATTCATTCTCTACACTTGACTCTAGTTAAAATTATGATAAGAATTCATTTTCTTTTCTTATTCTTTGAACTTATCATAACAATTTCCTTCTTCTTCTTCCTTGCTTCAAGTGAAGAAGCTTGAGGTCATCAATGGTAGATTGATGTTTTGAGTGAGAAATCCAACTCTAAAGTTAACCCACTTCCTATTTCTTCATCCTCTACCTCTTGCCAAGTAGTAGAGAGTGTTTACTTCACAAGTTTCTTGACTTGGTGAAGTCGGAGCTTGATTTAGCGATGCCTCGACGTAGATCATCTTCGGCATGGACATCGATGACCTAGCTTGCCCATTCTCCGACGAAGCCGATCCTAGAGCCCGGATTTGACTTGGACAGCGGAGAGGACTGTTGGAGTTAGTGCCCTCAGAGTCAATTATTGGATCACAGGCACGTGATTGCAATGATTGAGGGAGGACCTATCCCGGTAGGACAGTCTTACTCGAGATGATAGTATGCTATCTGGTTTATCTTTATCATCGTGTACTGCTTTAGGTGACCTGACATGTCGCTATTACACGTTGATAGAGCCCCTAGGATTCTTGCTTGACTGCCAGCAGTATGATGGCGATCATATACGTGGGAGCTGGTGGTCTATAAGCACATCCTTAAAAGGTCCCTAGTCGTAGGAGTTTCGAGACAGGGCATCGATACTCCGTTAGTAGACTAGTGTATACAGTCGAGACCCCGACGAGGGGCGGTGGCCGGTCTCACAAGCCACTGGTGTCAGTTGGTTCACCTAAGATGTATACAGGTGCTCATTGGGTTATGAGTACACCGGACAGGACTCGCCGGGAACCTGCTAGTTGGTCTTATACCAGATGTCAGATAGCAGTTCCCTGGTGACATGTGTACAGGTTAGTTCATCGACCTGAGATCGTCATTTGTCTCGTGTGAGTTCCCACTGTGCTTTGATTACTACCCTACCACGGCTCAAAGGAGTCGTGCAAACAGGTTTTAGTTGGGTACAGTCCCGAGCCACATGGAGGCAGTGAGCGGATCTGCAGGGGTTCGTCTCTCCCGGTATTGGGGGTGAGGTCGCGCTGTGTCTAGGAGAGCCATTACACAAAGCCCTCGGCCGAGGCAGGAGATTTACTGGTAGGTATTCCAGTAGTATCTCAGGGTGTTCTGGGCTACGCTCCGACACGACTTGTACCGCTTTTGGGGGTCTGACTTTCACCAACCCCCTAGGCCCGCCATGCGATACTCATAGACGAACGGACCGGACTGTACGGATATTGTCACTGACAGGCTCAGTTGGGTGTCGGGGTGAGCTTCCTCATCGACGTCCCATTTGGTCAATAGCTGGTGGCCCGTCACGTATTGGCTTATACCTCTGACGTGCCAGTGGTTAAATCCACAGCCATAGTATTGACGAGTCTTTAGAGTCCACCACAGTTACAGTTACTCAAGTTTCGGGCGAAACGCTGTAGAGGCCGTATGGAGATATGGCAGGGTTCGATCAGATACGTGCGGTATTGCACGGATCGTGATCGGACAGTTTTTACTAGCCGGCTTTGGCTTAAGCCGGATTCTAGTATTTGATAGTGTAGTTTTGTCTCTTTGCATTTGTGTTCAGTGGGAATACAAATGCGGGCATGTATTTGCAGCAGCGGGGTTTTCCTGTAATTTATTATGGGATCGGTTTTCTGGGGTTGCCAGTTTGCATTCCGTTCCGGCCAGTTTTCCTTTATTCCTTCTCGGTCGGACTTTCTTGGTGGAGGGTGTTAATTGCAAGTTTGCAATTAACATTTAGTGGAGGGTTTTCTTGCAAGTTTGCTTTATGATGAGACTTGTTTCATCATGAGATGCCTTTCTAGTCTTTCACTTGCTTTTCATTTGATGGTTTGAAAAGGTGAAATGAGAGTGACCATTTTGATAAATGTTTATTCATTCTTTTTCCTTATATGAAAAGGTTTTCTTTTCTCTCTCCAATCTTGATCATCTTGGAGAGGGGCCGGCCACATTTGAGAGAGAGGAGGAGAGGATCATTTTTTCTAGTGGTGGCATTTTTCCTATCTCATTCTTGAGTTGCAAAAGATTAGCTTCAAAGCTCATTTCTTTCTCTCCTTCTCTTCTCCATTCCTCCACATCAAGGGAACCTCATAACCCCAAGAGACAAGTTTACTACACTATTCTACAGTAAGCCTTGGACGCGTCGGCTAGCCAACTTCGCGCCCGAGTTGCCTCGGTCAAGAGGCGGGAGCCCGTAAAAGATTCCGGCTACGTGGTGCCCTTTCCGACGAGCGAGGAGGTGACGGAGATTCCGCAAGAGATCGGAGTGGAGATGAAGACCGAAGGACACGGATCGCTTGGTATAACTTCTCACCCTATCTCTTTAGTTAGCTAGTATAGGTTAATGGTTTCGATCCGGGTAATTGTCCGCGGTAGCGCCGGTTTCCGAGCAAGGAAAAAATTTTTATTCCGCATTTTGGCCTCGAGTACGAGGCCGGGGCGCTGCCGTGGCGCAACATGGTATCAGAGCCACGCCATTAACCTTACCTAGCTTGTTCTAATGCGTTTTACTTATCCGATCGACCAAAATCTCAAAAAACCGTATTTTGTTCACATCAGTTTTCTGTTGGAATTTTTTGGTGTCTAAAAATTTTTCAGCTTACAGAAAAATAATGTGCACGAAATTCTAAGACCACTGTAAAAAGCCGACAGTGTCAGTCGTACAGTTGACCGCGGAAGCGCGGCCAAACCCCACTTTGGGCCGCGCTTCCGCCGCAGTCTACTGTGCTCACACTGTGAAAGTTTTACAGTGGGCTTTTGGGATAATTTTGTGGGTTTTGGAATATTAATTTAGGGCCCAGGTTTTCTGTGACTGCTACAGTATTGGTTTGGGGCCCGCTTGCTAATTGTTTGATCGATCGGATATTTGAAACACATTATTTCACAGTATTTACATTATATCTACGACCGTGAGTGTCACTCGATCGGTAAATCCGGTCTAACTGCTATAGCCCGGTTAGACGGATTTGCGAACGTGACTTTCACGTTGATGTTCTATGTTTATGCTGTGATGTTGCGGATCGGTCGTGGGGGATAGCCTGGATGCAATGCTAGTACAGTGCTGTTGTATTTTGTACATTTGTTATTGCGGGGTGAGCGTCCGACATGTGGACTGCCGTCTCTGCCTGTTTGTATTATTCTTTTGGGGCATGACCTGGTTGCGGTCGATGTACCCGGTGTATGTATATTTTACTTTCTGTACTAGGATTACCCCAGGAGGGGTGCACGGATAGCCGGGTTCTGGAGGGCAGCAAGCCCGCATCTCATGGCATTGGGACGGAGGGGGCTTCACTCTGGGATTGGCGGGCTATTCGCCGCACTCGTAGGGGGTACAGGTTGACCCAGGAGGGGTGCCCAAGTTGCCGGATTCCGTGGAGTGCTGGGTGGTCCATTCACGGAGCTGAAGGGGGCTGCCTCGCTTCAGGATTTGGCGGGTGACTTGCCGCGCCCGTAGGGGTCTAGGATTTCATTGCACAGGCTATCCACACGACCAGGGGAACGTCGGGTTTCAGCAGCGGCTCTGTGAAACCCGGGGTTTCCAGATATCTGTATTGTTCTGTGATGCTGTACATTTCTGTGATGTTGCATTCTTTTCACGCCTTGAGCGAAATACTATATATTGGTATATATATTAGTAGATGTTGTATATGTTTTACATCCGCGCTAGTCCAGTCCCCGCTCTGCCGTTAGTTAGCTAACCTAACGGGTGATGACGGGACCCAGTGGCGAATGCGGATGGCATATACGTACGTCAGTATATTTTCGTTCTTTGTGGTGTGATCAATTGATGGGACTGCATTGATTCGGATCAATGCAAGTTTAAACAAACCTATTCTGATGTTGTTGGAACATTTTTCAAAAAAAAGCTGTTATTGCAAGGACGTTCACTTTTGTTTTGCATCGTGGTATTCATTTGGAATATCCTGCTCCTCAGTCGACGAGGCAAGGGCCGAGATCCCTTCACCGGGAGTGACCCCTTGGACAGAAGTTTGCGTCAGGGCATTAACTTCACTATAGCCGATTACTTTTGCTTTGCATCGTGGTATTCAGTTGGAATATCCTGCACCTCATTCTACGGGGAAAGAGCCGAGATCCCTTCACCGGGAGTGACCTCTTTAGTAAAGGTTTTCGTCACTATATTTTATAAAAGGCTATGCAGTTCCTTCAACGATATCAAGTTCATTACGTTAAAGGTTTTTCGCCAAAAACCATTCGTAGCTCTCCGTCATTTCTTATGGGTATTATTTAGTATTCGTGCTGCGTTTGTTGACTCCGTCAAGGCGTAGTGTACGGTAGCTAAGTGGTGCTTGTTTGTTGCATAAGTGGGATTGGTTAGGACAGTCGTGCGGCCTTGTTGACTCCGTCAAGGGCACGTACGGGTGGGTTTAATGCAATCCAGATAATGACGGGTTGAACTTGACTAGGACTCTTTGATTTGTTGACTCCGTCAAGGTCACTTGAGTCCTAGGGGTAAAAATCACATCGGGAGTTTCAAAAGAACTGAAACTTGCCAGATATGCGCATACCTTCTGGAGTGTGGTGACTTGAGTGGATTCCGTCAAGTTATCATGCGATGATAGTTGGATCCCGATTCCCACTGATGAGTTGGTTTACTCCTCGGGTGTTCCCGACTAATTCTTCTTTCAGGTTTGGAGAAGAATTTGAGGTACAGTGGGAGGTTTCCAGATTAGACAAAGTGATAACCATTCTGATCTAGGTTAGAGTGCACGCTGAGTGTTTCTTTTCTCTCTCTCTGGCAGCGACCATTGACCCGACCCTGGACTATGACTCAGTGACCAAGTTGACCGAACCTTCTTAACACAGGCTTTTGGATTGTCAGAGTTGCAGACCTCATTGCCACTCCTACTTTTACCCTTTTCTCCAGGACACCTCGTATTACTGCGAACGTCCACTTCCATTGGACAAAACCATCGTATGGTTAGATACGAACTCGAAGGATTTCGAGGATGGTTTCTGGTTCTGGAGAAAACGGATAGGACTATTCAGTTGTCTTTTCTTTTCACCTTCTCTCAGGTTGCGAGTACTCCTTGGTTTAGGAGTAGTACACCTATTGCGCAAATTGGATAGTCTTCTTCCAAACCTTAGGCTGGTGCCGACCGGTAGGGAATGAAGAAAACCAATTAGCATAACGATGGTGTGCAGAAGGTATTAAGTTAAGACAAAGCAAGGGATTAGTAGGAGGGCAAAGTAAATTGCGACTGATATTCACGACCAAACCAAGTATTTCTTCGCCAATCCTAAATCACCTTTGTATTTCTCCAGGACACTCCGTATTACTACGAAGATCCCAGTTTATTGGATAATCCATCGTATGGTTATATACGAACTCGAAAGGAACTTGTTCCAGTTCGGGGATGGATTCTGGTTCAGGAGAAATAGGAATAAAGTACATTCAGGTGTCTTTTATCTTCACCTTCTCTCGCGTTGCGAGTGCTCCTAGGATTAGGACAGTACACCCTTTATGCTTTTTGGATAGTCTTCTTCCAAACCATAGGCTGGTGCCGAACGGTAGGGAAGGAAGAAAACCATTTGGCTTAAAGGGGTGTACAGAAGGTAATGACTAAAGACATATAAAGGGATTTGGAGAGGTGGCAAAGAATTATACGGTTACAGTTGTGAATCTGGATAATGGAAGAGGCATTACTAGGAATACCAGGATACCCCAACGAAACACTTCAATGTTTCAGTTTCACTGTGTACTGTTAATGGAAAACTGATTTCCTGATTAGACACTTACTCCAGGGTATGTATTTACCAGGAATGATTCTCACATCTGTATGGTTTTACAGATGATGAGTGGGAGTAAGTTATTGGGAATTGGGTGATCATCCTCATTATATCGGGATTCGTTGTAATCGGTGATATTTGAGGAGATCACCTGGGCTGTTTGCCGGTCGGCAAATATTTGGTTTTGAATATCCGCGGTTATGCACCAATTTCAAATTGATATATCTGTACGTCTATTTTCATAGAGTGAGATATACCTTTTGATATTATGTCTACGACATTTACCTATATCAGTGGATGGTTAGGTAAGGAGCATTAAACAGCGGTGTAATTCTTCTTAACCATAAGTACAGTTTTCAACCTACGACGCACAGTGAAAGAGTTGTTAGACTCAGCGGACTTATACAGAGTATTGTATGTTATCCAGTGTCCATTAGGACAGAGGGGTTGGTCCTCATACTATATTCTGTTTACTTTTAACTTCTCTAGTTCTTAGACATGTGTTTCGTTGAAACACAGGGTCTAAGTCTTGAGGAGTTATAGGTATTTGAATAGAGTAGAGTACCAGGTGTAGCAAGTATCGGGATTCTTCAAAGTGATCGAAGATGTGGATACTTGTGTATGGTATTCAGTTGATAGTAATGATAAAGAGAAATTGCTTCTCTTTCAGGTTACTCATAATTGGAAGCATTCCTAAGTTGAGTAACGCTGATCGGCCTCCTTCCATTTAGTTGACATGCACTGGAGATAGCTGCATGATTTGAATCTGGTTCAATTGAATCAGTGCCTCTGGTTCTATATTGGATATAGAACAGTTCATATCTTAACGATGTTAAGGTACGGGGAGTTGTCCGGCTTATGCTTAAAACCAGACTCCGGATAACTCAAGGCACGTTTCTGTAATGGCTGTTTGTGGGTTGACCCAGGCTATGACGAGGGTTGACTTTCTACCATCTGGATGGACAATAGTGATATTGTTCTTAACTCGCCACAGTTTTAATAAAAATGGATTTTTTCAAAAACAGCAGTGGGAGTATGGTAGAACTGGAAGTGATTCCAGAACCGCAAACGATTACTGAAGATTTAATAAGGAACCTAAAGATTCAATCTGATTTGACATTCCATTGGCCACTCCGCAGATAAGGTGGGTAACTTCAGGCACCCGAGAGGTACTCCGGTAGCCTCAAGGACGGTGACAGGGAAGTTCTTGTTTACCCACACTTGCCATTGCTGTTGTTCCAGGCTGCGAGACCCGGCAGGAGGATGAGTATAGCGTCGTTCTAAACTAGCTTTAGAAGTGCACGTCTATATGACTCTGGCAGAGGGTTGTCGTAGTTAGTGGGAGCAGCGGAAGCATTGGTGGACATCAGGCTTATGTCTATTTATAGACTAAAGCAGATGTAGCGGAGATAGATCATCTGTTTCTGATGTGACAGTCATGGGTTTGACGTCATCAGAATAGGGGATGGATCTGTTGAGAAGGTAGTGGGAAGTGATATTCCTATACTACGATCGGTTATACTTTGGTCGTCACACAGTGGTTTCTCCACATGGGACTTGGATATTATATCAGACATACTGGTTACTAGACCTATGGTTTTAGATCTAGATTTGGGTGGTTTCCCAATCAGGGTATTTTGACAGCATTCTATGAGTATTTAGAATGGACGACTCCTGGCATGGTAGTGTACCTGCAGGTAATGGAGTCACCCTCTCTAAAGGTGTCTTACAGACTAAAGGGGAGAGGATGTGCATGATTGGCAGATCACTTGCTTAGGCATTTGAGTCAATCATGAGATGTCAAGTACCACACCAGATGTTGTTCTTGCACTAGATGCAATAAGTTGATATTAATCCAATCCTGGAAAACCAGTCGGAAGCAGTTTTAGAACATAAGTGAATGTTCTAGGGATATGATAACGGCTGCCTCCTTTAGGAGACGGTTATCACTCCGGGCTTCCAAGGTGACATGGACGACAAGCAGGTTGTCAGAGTTATAGATTTTCCTTCTGACGAGGGGCAGTATTTTGGACAGGTGGTCCAAGGAAATACTGAGGGAGGCATGGCGCAGGATACTGATTAAGATCAGTTGTTGATACAGTCTAAGAAGTTTGGATTTGGAGTTCATTTATGAGCTAGGTCCCATCAGACATCCAGACATTCTAAGACAGGTATTGCTCATTTCGGGAGATGGCTTTCTCCGCGAACTTGAGATATAGAGAGACATAGAAAGAAACATCACAGCGGATCCACTCACTGAGGCTATTCCTCGAACGCAATAGTTTCGCAAACGAGCTTTGTGAGACTGACTAGTAGAGGAGTTGGGTGTTCGGTATCACACGGGCTGTGAGTATGCGACATCGCAATAATTAGCCTTGAGTGCAAGTGGGAGATTGTTGGAGTTAGTGCCCTCAGAGTCAATTATTGGATCACAGGCACGTGATTGCAATGATTGAGGGAGGACCTATCCCGGTAGGACAGTCTTACTCGAGATGATAGTATGCTATCTGGTTTATCTTTATCATCGTGTACTGCTTTAGGTGACCTGACATGTCGCTATTACACGTTGATAGAGCCCCTAGGATTCTTGCTTGACTGCCAGCAGTATGATGGCGATCATATACGTGGGAGCTGGTGGTCTATAAGCACATCCTTAAAAGGTCCCTAGTCGTAGGAGTTTCGAGACAGGGCATCGATACTCCGTTAGTAGACTAGTGTATACAGTCGAGACCCCGACGAGGGGCGGTGGCCGGTCTCACAAGCCACTGGTGTCAGTTGGTTCACCTAAGATGTATACAGGTGCTCATTGGGTTATGAGTACACCGGACAGGACTCGCCGGGAACCTGCTAGTTGGTCTTATACCAGATGTCAGATAGCAGTTCCCTGGTGACATGTGTACAGGTTAGTTCATCGACCTGAGATCGTCATTTGTCTCGTGTGAGTTCCCACTGTGCTTTGATTACTACCCTACCACGGCTCAAAGGAGTCGTGCAAACAGGTTTTAGTTGGGTACAGTCCCGAGCCACATGGAGGCAGTGAGCGGATCTGCAGGGGTTCGTCTCTCCCGGTATTGGGGGTGAGGTCGCGCTGTGTCTAGGAGAGCCATTACACAAAGCCCTCGGCCGAGGCAGGAGATTTACTGGTAGGTATTCCAGTAGTATCTCAGGGTGTTCTGGGCTACGCTCCGACACGACTTGTACCGCTTTTGGGGGTCTGACTTTCACCAACCCCCTAGGCCCGCCATGCGATACTCATAGACGAACGGACCGGACTGTACGGATATTGTCACTGACAGGCTCAGTTGGGTGTCGGGGTGAGCTTCCTCATCGACGTCCCATTTGGTCAATAGCTGGTGGCCCGTCACGTATTGGCTTATACCTCTGACGTGCCAGTGGTTAAATCCACAGCCATAGTATTGACGAGTCTTTAGAGTCCACCACAGTTACAGTTACTCAAGTTTCGGGCGAAACGCTGTAGAGGCCGTATGGAGATATGGCAGGGTTCGATCAGATACGTGCGGTATTGCACGGATCGTGATCGGACAGTTTTTACTAGCCGGCTTTGGCTTAAGCCGGATTCTAGTATTTGATAGTGTAGTTTTGTCTCTTTGCATTTGTGTTCAGTGGGAATACAAATGCGGGCATGTATTTGCAGCAGCGGGGTTTTCCTGTAATTTATTATGGGATCGGTTTTCTGGGGTTGCCAGTTTGCATTCCGTTCCGGCCAGTTTTCCTTTATTCCTTCTCGGTCGGACTTTCTTGGTGGAGGGTGTTAATTGCAAGTTTGCAATTAACATTTAGTGGAGGGTTTTCTTGCAAGTTTGCTTTATGATGAGACTTGTTTCATCATGAGATGCCTTTCTAGTCTTTCACTTGCTTTTCATTTGATGGTTTGAAAAGGTGAAATGAGAGTGACCATTTTGATAAATGTTTATTCATTCTTTTTCCTTATATGAAAAGGTTTTCTTTTCTCTCTCCAATCTTGATCATCTTGGAGAGGGGCCGGCCACATTTGAGAGAGAGGAGGAGAGGATCATTTTTTCTAGTGGTGGCATTTTTCCTATCTCATTCTTGAGTTGCAAAAGATTAGCTTCAAAGCTCATTTCTTTCTCTCCTTCTCTTCTCCATTCCTCCACATCAAGGGAACCTCATAACCCCAAGAGACAAGTTCACTACACTATTCTACAGTAAGCCTTGGACGCGTCGGCTAGCCAACTTCGCGCCCGAGTTGCCTCGGTCAAGAGGCGGGAGCCCGTAAAAGATTCCGGCTACGTGGTGCCCTTTCCGACGAGCGAGGAGGTGACGGAGATTCCGCAAGAGATCGGAGTGGAGATGAAGACCGAAGGACACGGATCGCTTGGTATAACTTCTCACCCTATCTCTTTAGTTAGCTAGTATAGGTTAATGGTTTCGATCCGGGTAATTGTCCGCGGTAGCGCCGGTTTCCGAGCAAGGAAAAAAATTTTATTCCGCATTTTGGCCTCGAGTACGAGGCCGGGGCGCTGCCGTGGCGCAACAAGGACCTCATTGCGGAGCTATGGAGGTGGAGCACCGGATCTACAAAGGTTGTATTTCCGTATTCCCAATAGTTAAGTGTTAACTAGTTCATTGTTCGCCTAGACATCTAGTTATCGATCCGTAGTTTAGGGTTTGTAGGCACCATAATTTTTGAAATTGCCATGGTTGATGGCTTGGGAGACCTCACTAGTGTGCCTAGGAACCCTACAGTGGTATCAGAGCCTAGCTAGAGCCTTAGGCGAAGTCCAGACGGAATTTGAAGTCCGATCGAACCAAAACTTAACCCGGAAAATTGCTCTCTGTCCTTTTTTTGAAAACAGTGGTTTTTTCAACATTAAAAATATTCAGAATAATAAGCAGGTGAATATAAGAAAAACTGTGAAATTCGTGCCCCTATCTCCTTCAAACTGCCGCGGTTCCGCGGCACGAGCAAGGCTCGTGCGGCGGTTCCGCGGCGGTACGGACGAATTATTTTATTTTATTTGCACAGTAATTCTTTATTTCCAGTGCTTCTTTTTCTGGGAATTTTTAATAATTTTTCAAGAGTTGAATTCTCAGAGGTGGTTTTGGGGTTTCGGAGTTTCGATCGGAATATCAAATTTTCTCTGTGTGGCATTCCGGATAAATCTTAGAATATGTTAATAAGTTCGACCGGATATAAATACCCAATTTTTCCCCTGTCGGGAAATTTCCAAGTGTTGGATTTTTCCGTAGTTTAACGACGTTCTAAGTAGTGCAAGTAACGCGATGGTCCCTCTAGAAGACACAAACCTTAACTCGATTATGTGACCGTCTTGAACTGCCCTTTGAACCTTCGGGTTTGGGGCAGTACGGCGTGCCACATGTGAGACGTTGGCTTGACCCTTCTACGGCTGGATCGTTGGTACTGAGGTACGAACGGAATGTTGTTAGACTTATTTCATGTGTTGAGCTGTATCGGGAAAACTTGGGTGTTCGAATGTTCGATCGAAAAGTTTAACATTTTCTGTTTATCTGGAATGGGATACAATAATTGGAATTCACAAAAGTTATGTGATAACTAAATGAATGTTATAAACGTAGCAGTTTAGTCTCACTTGATCGGTTGCCACGGAATTTTGATGTGATCAAAAGTCCGTCGCAATCACGTAGCGTACGCGGATACTCGCCGGGTAAACTTAATAGACAACTTCACTCCATAGCCCCGACCAAGTGACTGTAGAAGAACCCCGTCGCCGAAAGCATCCGTCCGGGTGCTCGCGGTAGCGGTGTTCCGCCTTGGTGCACTTCATCGACGGTATCGGGGGTGCAGCCGTCTACTGAAGTTTGCGACGAGCATTCGATCAGGATGTCGGGAATCTTGTTGAATTGCCCGACTTGATATTGAAAAGAGTTTTCGATTTTGAGACTAAAATGCGGGGTTTATAATTGTTAGGCATGCGATGTCTAAGTAATTCATTTGGTCAGGCATGCGATGTCTGAGGTGGTTGTGGATTCCAACTGTTGTAGTTTTACACTTTCTTTTCTGTGACCGTAAGTGTAATATGTGATATCGCCGGTTTCGTTGCTATATGTCAACGACAATTGGGATGCGCATATTTACTTACGTTGATGACATGTGATGTTATGTGTTGCTGGATATGTTATATTGGATCGTCGTGTTTGAATAGCCGGGGGTTTTTATGTGAGATGAGTGTTTTTCATTTTCATTCATGTAAAAACTTGTATGTAATATTCTTTTATTGGGGCACTTCCAGGTTGCGGAAGTAGTCACCGTTTGTATATTATTTACTTTTCCGCACTAGGATAGACCCAAGGAGGAGGGCACAAGTAACCGGGTTCTGGAGTCCAGTGGGAGATCAACTCGAGGAGTCGAGTCCGGGTCTCCTAACTCTAGAATTGGCAGGGTTGCTTGCCGCTCTCGTAGGGGTCTAGGGGTGTGGGTTTGGCTATTCATCACGACCGTGGAATCCGTGTTTTATACCGGCTCGTATTAAAAACACGGACGTCCTAGTATATCCAATATTTCATATGATTCTTCTGCTGCGATATCTGTGATGTGATCATGTGATGTTCTGTGATAGATACATTATATAGTATATACGATATATTATATAGGCGTTACTTATGTTTTACACCCGCGCTAGCCCTGCCCTGCTCTGCCGTTAGTTACCTAACCTAACGGTGCACGAGGGGACATCGAGGCGAATGCGGATGGCATAAGTGTACGTCATATCTATCTGTGATGTATAGGTACTTAAATGATGGGACTTCATTAATGTGATTAATGAAATAAAAGAAACCTAAGATGTTGTAGAATCGAATTTCAAAATAAAACAGGTAGCTACAGTTCTTGCTTTGCACAGCGGTATATGTGATATATCCTGCACCTTATTCGATGAGGAAAGGACCGAGATCCCTTCACCGGGAGTGATTCCTTTAGCAATAACTGGCAGATGCTACACACTCGGTTTGTTTTTGATTGCTTTTAAGAGTTTTTGCTTTGCACAGCGATATATGTGATATATCCCGCACCTCATTCGACGAGGAAAGGACCGACGATCCCTTCACCGGGAGTGACTCCTTTAGCAAAACTAGAAAAGCCTAAAAAACACTCCATTTCAAAATTCATTCGATCCTACAACGATATCAAGTTCATTACGCAATAGGTTTTCAGAAAAACCTGTCGTAGCCCTCCGTCATTTCAGATACATACTAGTTAGTATTCGTGCTGCGGTTGTTTGGCCTCCGTCAAGGCGTAGTGTACGGTAGCTAACTAGTGCTTATCTGCTAGCATATGATGCGATTGGATTAGGGTATTCGTACGGCGTTGTTTGGCCTCCGTCAAGGGTCATGCGGGTGGGTTTAATTCAATCAGGAAATGACGGGTTGAACTTGACTAGCGGACTATGGGTTGTTTGGCCTCCGTTAAGGTCATAGCGAGCTAGGGGCAAAATATTATCGGGAATTTCAAGTGTTGAAATTTGCAATGAGATTGCATACCTTCTATGAGATAGTTGGATCCCGATACCCGCTGCGAGTAAGAGTTACTCCTGGGAGAGTTTTATACATTACAATTAGCCGATCAAGTAGGTGTCTAGAAAGGTGTTAACGGGGTTATGCCTCTGGGAAAACGAGGTTTACAGTAATTAGGTTCGTGCGAAAGCACGGGGGACCTCCCTCAAAGTACCGACACTGGCCTGGCTGAAAGATTGGCGAACTTGTAGTGTGTAATTAATCCCAGCTAGTCTTTCCTTTTAGGGTTTGAAGGAAGATTTGATAAAAAGCAGTGGGAGCCATCCTGATTAGATAAAATAATAACCAATCTATTCTTGACAGAGCGCACGCTGAGTGTTTTCTTCTCTCTCTCTCCTGGTAGCGACCATATCACGCCTTAATCAAGATAATAATACGGATTATTGACCGAACCCGCTTGTTATACTGAGCTGGGGAACGTTGGTCCCGCTCCAACTTATAATTGTTATAAGACAGAGCAGGAAATTGGGGATTACCAGAATTCCCGTGCCGCCCAAACGAAGACAGTGCATATGATGCATCTCCTTCGGGTGTGTTCGTTACAAAGAACTGTTTCTCAGTATCCTCTACGTCCTGGGTATGTAATACCAGATCAGGATCCCAGATATGTAATATGTTACATAGGGCTACAGAAAGGTAGAAGAACTGAGAACGGGTGATAAGTTTCATGAGGCAGAAAACGGGGCAAGTGTTGCAGCCAAGTCTGTTGGTCACTGTCACCCTGTATTACCGATACATTGATTCTGAACGAATGTTATTAGATACCGAACCTGATAT
Source organism: Agapanthus africanus (assembly GCA_030015575.1). Taxonomy (NCBI): domain Eukaryota; kingdom Viridiplantae; phylum Streptophyta; class Magnoliopsida; order Asparagales; family Amaryllidaceae; genus Agapanthus; species Agapanthus africanus. The sequence continues at coordinate 27,041,107 of JASDDO010000029.1, read as the reverse complement.
ACAAAATCATATCAGTCTCTTTATCAGTAAAGAAATGATAAAATTTTGTATTGTTGGATAATGTTTTGAACATTTCCTATATCAAAAGTTGATCGTATCAGGCACGTTATCTAAAAGCGTTAATGTTCTAAATTAAACTACAGTTCTTAGTATATGGAACACACACAAGAGGAAGAGTTCAGAAATGAACGAATTCTTCTTAAGGTATTGTAGACTAGGTCAGATCAATGTGACCCGACTAGCTGAAGTTACACGTAGATGCATATTTAAATCAGTTTGAATCTACATCTTGTGAAACTTGCCATTCATGTCACAAAGATATAATGACCATAGCTCCGTTTATTGGAAACAGAGAAAGAGTTAGTGAACTCTTGGGATGATACATGTTGATGTATAAAGGTCCCCTGTCTACATATGCCAAGACCGGTTCTTTGTACTTCATTATATTATCTGATAATCTCTCAAGATTCAGACATATGTTCCTGTTGAAACACAAGTCCGAACCTTTTGAGATATTCACAGAATATAAGTTAGAAGTAGAGAACCAAAATACGGATATAAGTATTATGTCCTTTGATGAGATCAAGGAGGAGAATACTTGAGCACGGAATTCCTGGACTTTTCTAAAAGAGAATGAGATTCTCTCTCAGCATTACTCCTCTGTATACACCATGGCACGATGGTATATCGGGGCGGAGCAGTCACACCCTATATGATAAGGTGTGCTCTATGATGAGTACTACTGAGTTACCTGTTTCCTTTTGGGTGTTATGCACTTGAGAAGTTGCATACCTATTGAATAGGGTTCGAATCAAATCAGATCACTGCCTGCCACTCCATATGAGATATGGAAAGGGAAGAGCCCATGTGTTAAGCTAGTTAAGATTTGGGGTTGTCCGGCCTATGTCTGAAAAGCAAAATCCGGACAAGCTCGAGGCAAAGTCAGTTATGTAGAACTGGAAATGTTCCAGCTATACAAACTACAGCTGATGATTTGAAAGAACCAAAGGATTCGATAGTTACCAACGAACCTCAGCCTCTCCGCCGATCTAGTAGGGTTTCTCACCCACCTGAGAGATACTTCGGTTTCTCTATGAAAGTGGGAGCGAGGATTGCATCATGAGATGATGACCCAACTAGTTTCGAGCTGGCCATCGAGAGTAAGACTCTGTAAGAATGGCTGGATGCTTAGTGATCTGAGATGGAATCCTTATACACCAGCAAAGTATGGACTTTAGCTGCTAGATCTGAAGGGTTAAATCCCCATCAGGAGCAAGTATATCTTGAGAAGATTACTTGGTGTAGATGGAAAAGTTGAGACTTTCAAAGCTAGACTTGTTAAAGCTTTTCGTCATCGACCAGGCATGGATAATGATGAAACCTTTTCAAGTAGCTATGCTTAAGTCCATCCAGATCCTACTTGCCACGGCTACATACCATGACTACGATATCTGGTGGTTGGGTGTCATGACTGCTTTTCTAAATGAAGTTTTAGAAGAGTGCGTCTATAAGTACACAGCCAGAGGGCCTCGTAGACAGTGGGAGCAGCGGAAACGTGTGCAAGATGTTTTATATGATAAAGCAGGCATCGCGGAGTTAGAACATCTGTTTTGATGAATTAGTCAAAGAAGTTGACATCATCAAAATGGTAGATGAACCTTGTATAAACAAAAAGGTAGTAGGGAGTATGGTGACGATCCTCGTAGAGTACGTGGATGACATACTCTTGATAAGAAAAGAGTTTCTTATGCTACGCTCGGTCAATCTCCGCTTATCACTAGAATTCTCCATATAGGATCAAAGTGATACCTACTAAATCCTGGATTTTGGATCTATGAGATAGATTTAATTGGATGTTAGGATTCTCACTAGTTGTAGTGAGATGGTATCAATCGATCCTGGGGAGAATCACCGGAAGGGTTCCAGGGTGATAAAGACGACTGAATGTCAGTCGCAGGCATTGTCTTTACCCTCTGTAAAGGGACGGTATGTTGGAAGAGTTCCAAGCTAGATACCGAGACATACTAGACGATAAAGGCTGGATACATCGCTACTTAAGATGCTACCCTAGAAGCTGTTTGGGTGTATATTGGTTCATGAGATGAACTATGTTCCTACCATTGTGAGACAATGGAGTTGTGGCTTATGCCAAGGAACGCCCGTCCCATCAGTGATCCAGACATATTCTAAGGCAGTATCACTTGATCATGGAGATAGTTGATCTCCAGGGAGATCGAGGTTTGGAGAGTAGGCTCAGAGGACAACACAGCGGATCCACTCACAAAGGCCTGTTCCCAGAGAGAGACTTTTATGGGATGGTTGAGTATGAGATACTACAACCACTGCTACAGATGGCCCTAGTGCAAGTGGGAGATTGTTAGTTATATGTATGCCCTAGAGGCCATTACTGTACATAGGATGTATATTGTAGTGGATGCTGGGACATATATAGGGAGGACTTTCTTGCTCGACATGATAGTATGCTATCTGGTTACCCTTTACCTTAACGTGTATGCTGATTGTCTCTCTGTTACATGTTGGTAAAGCCCTTAGGATCTGTACTTGACTACCTGGACTATGATGCGGATCATACTAGTGGGGACATGGTAGTCTTTAAGTACATCCTTCAAAGTCCCTAGTCGTGGGTATATCGAGACGGGGCATAGATATTCCAGAGTAGACTAGCGTGTACCTTCTCGACCCATACAGATGGGCGATGGATGATCCCATATCCATCGGTGTTTGACATCAGAGATGATATACGGGTGCTCAGTAGAGACTGGGTACACTGGACGGACTCGCCGAGAACTCCCAGATGGTATTATACCTCACGTCAGATGGCAGTTCTCTGGTGACACTGGTACAGAGTAGTCCGTTGACCCGAGATCGTCATAGAGTCTTGTGTGGTTCCCACTGTGCTTTGATTTCCATCTTACCACGTCCAAGAGGGCGTGCAAAACGGTGGTTTTTGGGTACAGTCCAGAGTCACATGGAGGCAATGAGCGATAGGAGGGGATTCGTCTCTCCCGGTATAGGGGGTTGATGTTGCGCTGTGTTCGATTGGCTATAACAGGAAATCCCTGGCCAGGGTTGCTGAGATTTACTGTTAAGTGTTACCAGTAGTTTCTCGAACAGTTATAGACCTCATATCGACACGACTTATCAAGCTATTGGGGTCTGACGTTTACCACCCTTAGGCGGGATATGCGACATATCAGACGATCAGACCGGACTGTACGGTAGTGTTACTGGTCGGATTCACTGGAGTGTGAGCGGGCTTGCTCGTCGATCTTCAGATCGCTCAATACCCGGGTGGCCGTTACGTTTAGCAGACCGCTTGCGGCTTGTGGGTGTTTGATATGATCATCATCCGCTGCCGGCGTATTGACGAGTCTTTAGAGTCCTACACAGAGGTTTCCTGGCTCAAGCGAAACGAAATAGGAGCGCATATGAGATATGTGCGGGACCGAGAATAATGCGTGTATATGATACCGTATTCCATTCTCGTGATGAATGTATCGATTAGGTTATATGCGATATACCCTAGTTATCGAATCATGGATTGATTCGATAAGCCGATACATTGGATACTAGCCGGTTATATGCGATATGACCGGATCGTTAAATCAAGAGTTGATTTAATGATTTAATGCATAATTATATATTTGATATATTACTTTGCGTTAACTAGTATCGGTTCACTTAAGATGGATTTTCTCACTCGGATGTGCGCATTGTATATGCGATATACTTTTGTGCACATGATTGTATCATGTTTGATGATACATGTCTTGCTAGGGTTCAAGTGTAAAGATTAAACCTTGGTTAATGAAATGGTTAGGGTTTATTATTTATTATTCATTTATCTTATTTAATTATCCTTTTTATTTTTGATAAATGAATAAAAGAAAAGAGAAAAGAATGGTGGCTAATTTTGTTCTTTAGTTGAAGCTTCATGAAGCTTTGTTAAAGTCAACCATTCTTATCTCATCCTTAACCCTAACCATTCCCACTAACCATGATTCATTCTCTACACTTGACTCTAGTTAAAATTATGATAAGAATTCATTTTCTTTTCTTATTCTTTGAACTTATCATAACAATTTCCTTCTTCTTCTTCCTTGCTTCAAGTGAAGAAGCTTGAGGTCATCAATGGTAGATTGATGTTTTGAGTGAGAAATCCAACTCTAAAGTTAACCCACTTCCTATTTCTTCATCCTCTACCTCTTGCCAAGTAGTAGAGAGTGTTTACTTCACAAGTTTCTTGACTTGGTGAAGTCGGAGCTTGATTTAGCGATGCCTCGACGTAGATCATCTTCGGCATGGACATCGACGACCTAGCTTGCCCATTCTCCGACGAAGCCGATCCTAGAGCCCGGATTTGACTTGGACAGCGGAGAGGACCTCGTTGCGGAGCTATGGAGGTGGAGCACCGGATCTACAAAGGTTGTATTTCCGTATTCCCAATAGTTAAGTGTTAACTAGTTCATTGTTCGCCTAGACATCTAGTTATCGATCCGTAGTTTAGGGTTTGTAGGCACCATAATTTTTGAAATTGCCATGGTTGATGGCTTGGGAGACCTCACTAGTGTGCCTAGGAACCCTACAGTGTATACAGTCAAGACCCCGACGAGGGGCGGTGGCCGGTCTCACAAGCCACTGGTGTCAGTTGGTTCACCTAAGATGTATACAGGTGCTCATTGGGTTATGAGTACACCGGACATGACTCGCTGGGAACATGCTAGTTGGTCATATACCTGACGTCAGATAGCAGTTCTCTGGTGACATGCATACAGGTTAGTTCATCGACATGAGAATCGTCATTTGTCTCGTGTGAGTTCCCACTGTACTTTGATTACTACCCTACCACGCTCAAAGGAGACATGCAAACAGGTTTTAGTTGGGTACAGTCCCGAGCCACATGGAGGCAGTGAGCGGATCTTCAGGGGTTCGTCTCTCCCGGTATTGGGGGTGAGGTCGCGCTGTGTCTAGGAGAGCCCTTACACGAAGTCCTTGGCCAAGGCAGGAGATTTACTGGTAGGTATTCCAGTAGTATCTCAGGGTGTTCTGGGCTACACTCCGACATGACTTGTACCGCTTTTGGGGGTCTGACTTTTACCAACCCCCTAGGCCCGCCATGCGATGCTCATAGACGAACGGACCGGACTGTACGGATATTGTCACTGACAGGCTCAGTAGGGTGTCAGGATGAGTTCGCTCATCGACGTCCCTTTTGGTCAATACCTGGTAGCCCGTTACGTATGGCTAATACCTCTGACGTACTAGTGGTTAAATCCACAACCAACGTATTGACGTGTCTTTAGAGTCCCCCACAGACCGTTTTCTCAAGTTTCGGGCGAAACGCTGTAGAGGCCGTATGGAGATATGGCAGGGTTCGATCAAATACGTGCGGTATTGCACGGATCATGATCGGAAGGATAATACTAGCGGGCTTTGGTTTAAGCCGGATCCTAATATTGTACAGTGTAGATTTTGTCTCATTGCATTTGTATTCGGTCGCAATACAAATGCGGATATGTATATACAGTCGCGGGGTTTTTCCTTTAATTTATTATGGGATCGTTTTTCTGAAGTTGCCAGTTTGCTTTCCGTTTCGGCCATTTTCCTTTGTTTCTTTCATTGGCTGAAAATTATGGTGGAGGGGGTTATTTGCAAATGTGCAATTTATTATGGTGAAGACTTTTGGGTGGCACATGATGTATCATGATGGTTCTTGTTTGAGGTTGACTCTTGCTTCATCATTACTCTCTTTATATGATGGGTTATTGATTGGACTTTGTGGTGATGATATTTCATCATCATCACACTTTCTCTCTCTTGCATGATGATTGCCCATTCCTTCCTCTTCTCTCTTGCTTGGGCCGGCCACATCTAAAGGGGGAGTGTCACAATTTTGTGAGTGGCATTTTTGTTTCTCATTTTGCTTGTAAAGGCTCTCTAGTTGATCTCCAAAAAATCTATTCTTCACCTCCACCAAAATGGCAACTTCACAACCCTTTGAGACAAAGTAATCCACACTTAGCTTACAGCATTCTTGGACACGTCGACTCGCCAACTTCGTGCCCGAGTTGCCTCGATCCAGAGATAGGAGCCCGTAAAAGAACCCGGCGATGTGGTGCCCTTCCGACGAGGAGATGAAGACCGGAGATTCCGCGGGGAGATCGGGACGACGACGAGAAAACCGAAAGACACGGATCGCTCGATATATCTCTCTACCCCTTCTCTTGTTAGCTAGGAGTAGGTTAATGGCCCGATCCGGAATTTTTTGTGCGCGGTGGTGCCGGTTCAAAAGTTTTGTAAAAGTATCGTTTCCGTATTTTGGCCTCGTTCAGACGGCCGGGGCGCCGTCGTGCACTTACACTGGTATCAGAGCCACGCTATTAACCTAGTCTAGCTTGCTCTAACGTGTTTACAAGTTCGATCGAACGGATTTTCCGAAAACCCGCATTTTCTGGTTCAGTTCTCTGTCGAAATTTTTTGTGCTCGAAATTTTTTTCAGTGTGTTGCAGAAATCTGAGCAGGTGATTTTAAGAATTCTGTAGAAATCTGGTATTGTGATGCTGCAGGAAGACCGCGGAACCGCGGCCAAACCCATGTTCCGGCCGCGGTTCCGCCACAGTCAAGGGTTAACGCAATGCCATTTTTCTACAGTGATCTTTATATTTGAAATTTGGGTTTTTGGAATATTCTGTTTGGGCCCAGATTTTCTTTGAGTGCTACAGTTGTGCTTGGGGCCCACTTCAGTAAATTTGATCGATCGAAAATTTTAAACATGTTAGTTCACAGTATTTACATTATATCTGCGACCGTGAATGTCATTTGATCGGTAAATCCTGTCTAACTGCTATAGCCCTTTTAGACGGATTTGCGAACGTGACATTCACGTTGATGTTCTGTGTTGTGCTGTGATGTTGCGGATTGGTCGTGGGGGATAGCCTGGATGCAATGTTAGTACAGTTTCGTTTTATATGTACATTTGATTTTGCGGGGCAAGCGTCCGACATGTGGACTGTCGTCACTGCCTGTTTGTATATTATTCTTTTGGGGCACGACCGGGCTGAGGTCGATGTACCCGTTGTATGTATATTTTACTTTCTGTACTAAGATTACCCCGCGGAGGGGTGCACGGATAGCCGGGTTCTAGAGGGCAACGGGACCGCATCTCATGGCATTGAGATGGATGGGGCTTCACTCTAGAATTAGCGGGCTATTCGCCGCACTCGTAGGGGGTATAGGTTGACCCAGGAGGGGTGCCCAAGTTACCGGATTCCGTGAAGTGCTGGGTGGTCCATTCACGTTGCTGAAGGGGGCTGCCTCACTTCAGGTTTTGGCAGGTAACTTGCCGCGCCCGTAGGGGTCTAGGATTTCATTGCACAGGCTATCCACACGACCAGGGGAACGTCGGGTTTCAGTAGCGGCTTTATGAAACCCGGGGATCCCAGATATCTGTATTATTCTGTGATGCTTATTACATTTCTGTGATGTTGCATTTTATCATGCCTTGAGCGAAATATTATATATTGATATATATACTAGTAGATGTTGTATATGTTTTGCATCCGCGCTAGTCCAGTCCCCGCTCTGTCGTTAGTTAAGTAACCTAACGGGTAATGACGGGACCCAGTGGCGAATGCGGATGGCATATACATACATCATTATTTTCGTTCTTTATTGGTGTGATCAATTGATGGGACTGCATTGATTCGGATCAATGCAAGCTAAACAAACCTATTCTGATGTTGTTGGAACAATTTTTCAAAAAGCTGTTATTGTAAGGACGTTCACTTTTATTTTGCACAGTGGTATTCGGTTATGAATATCCAGCACCTCAGTCGACGAGGCAAGGGCCGAGATCCCTTCACCGGGAGTGACCCCTTGGACAGAAGTTTGCGTCAGGGCAATAACTTCACTATAGTCGTTTACTTTTGCTTTGCATCGTGGTATTCAGTTGGAATATCCTGCACCTCATTCTACGGGGAAAGAGCCGAGATCCCTTCACCGGGAGTGACCTCTTTAGCAAAGGTTTTCGTCACTATATTTTTATAAAAGCTATCCGCTTCCTTCAACGATATCAAGTTCATTACGTTAAAGGTTTTTCGCCAAAAACCATTCGTAGCCCTCCGTCGTTTCATATGGATAGTCAATAGTATTCAAGCTGTGTTTGTTGGCCGAAGTCAAGGCACAGTGTTTGGTAGCTATTGGGTATTCATATGCAGCATAGATAGATGCGTTGGTTTGGGACAGTCGTACTGCCTTGTTGGCCAAAGTCAAGGGTAGGTACGGGTGGGTTCAAATTAACCTGGAGAATGACGGGTAGAACTTGACATGTGACTTATGATTTGTTGGCCAAAGTCAAGGTCATAAGAGCATGGGGTAAAAATCACATCGGGAGTTTCTAAAAAAACTGGAACTTTCCAGATATGCGCATACCTTCTGGAGTGTGATAACGTGAGCGGATTCCGTCACGTTATCATGCGATGATAGTTGGATCCCGATTCCCACTGATGAGTTGGTTTACTCCTTGGGTCATCCCGACTAATTCTTCTTTCAGGTTTGGAGGAGAATTTGACGGTACAGTGGGAGGTTTCCTGATTAGATAAATTGGTAACCATTCTGATCTAGGTTAGAGTGCACGCTGAGTGTTTCTTTTCTCTCTCTATTTGGCAGCGACCATGACCCGACCCTTGACTATGACTCAGTGACCAAAATTAACCGAACCTTCTTAAACACTGGCTTTTGGATTGTCAGAGTTGCAAACCTCATTGCCACTCCTAATTTTACCCTTTTCTCCAGGACACTCCGTATTACTACGAACGTCCACTTCCATTGGATAAAACCATCGTATGGTTATATACGAACTCGAAGGAATTTATTCGAGGATGGTTTCCGGTTCTGAAGAAAACGAATAGGACTATTCAGTTGTCTTTTCCTTTTACCTTCTCTCAGGTTGCGAGTGCCCCTTAGATTAGGAGATAGTACACCTATTACGCAAATTGGATAGTCTTCTTCCAAACCATAGGCAGGTGCCGACCGGTAGGGAATGAAGAAAACCAATTAGCCTAACGATGGTGTACAGAAGGTGTTATGTAAAGACAAAGAAAGGGATTAAAAGGAGGGCAAAGTAAATTACGACTGCTATTCACGACCAAACCAAGTATTTCATTACCACTCCCACTTCACCTTTGTATTTCTCCAGGGCACTCCGTATCACTACGAAGATCCACGGTTATTTGGATACTCCATCGTATGGTTATATACGAACTCGAAAGGAACTTGTTCCAGTTCGGGGATGGATTCTGGTTCAGGAGAAATAGGAATAAGTTTTATTCAGGTGTCTTTTATCGTTACCTTCTCTCGCGTTGCGAGTGCCCATAGGATTGGGACAGTACACCCATTACGCTTATTGGATAGCCTTCTTCCAAACCATAGGCTGGTGCCGAACGGTAGGGAAGGAAGAAAACCATTTGGCCTAAACGGGTGTGCAGAAGGTAATGACTAAAGACATATGAAGGGATGTGGAGAGATGGCATAGAAATATACGGTTACAGTTATGAATCTGGATAATGGAAGAGGCATTACTAGGAATACTCGGATACCCCATCGAAACATTTCAATGTTTCATTTTCACTGTGTACTGTTAAAAGAAAACTGATTTCCCAATTAGCCCTTGCTCCAGGGTATGTATTTACCAGGTATGATTCTCACATCTGTATGGTTTTACAGATGATGAGTGGGAGTAAGTTGTTGGGAATTAGGTGATCATCCTCATTATATCGGAATTCGTTGTAATTGGTGACATTTGAGGAAGTCACCTGGGTTGTTTGCCGGACGGCAAATATTTGGTTTTGAATATCCGCTGTTATGCACCAATTTCAAATTGATACATCTGTACGTCTATTTTTATAGAGTGAGATATACCTTTTTGAAATTATGTCCATGACATTTACCTATATCAGTGGATGGTTAGGTAAGGAGCATTAAACAGCGGTGTAATTCTTCTTAACCATAAGTACAGTTTTCAACCTACGACACACAGCGAATGAGTTATTAGACTCAAAGGACTTATACAGAGTATTGTATGTTGTCCAGTTTCTATTAGGACAGAGGGGTTGGTCCTCGTACTATATTCGGTTTACTTATGACTTCTCTAGTTTTTAGACAAGTGTTTCGTAGAAACACAAGGTCCAAGTTTTGAGAAGTTATAGGTATATGAATAAAGTAGAGAACCAGATGTTGCAAGTATCGGGATTCTTCAAAGTGATCGAAGATGTAGATACTTGCGTATGGTATTCAGTTTATAGTAATGATTAAGAGAACTTGCTTCTCTTTCAGGTTACTCATAATTGGAAGCATTCCTAAGTTGAGTAACGCTGATCGGCCTCTTTCCATTTAGTTGACATGCACTGGAGACAGCTGCATGATTTGAATCTGATTCAATTAAATCAGTGCCTCTGTTTCTGTATTGGATATAAAACAGTTCATATCTTGACATTGTTAAGGTACGGGGAGTTGTCCGGCTTATGCTTACAACCAGACTCTGGATAACTCAAGGCACGTTTTTGTAATGGCTGTTTGTGGGTTGACCCAGGCTATGACGAGGGTTGACTTTCTACCATCTGGAAGATCAATAGTGATATTGTTCTTGACTCGCCACAGTTTTAAGTAAAATGGATTTTTTCAGAAAACAGTATTGGGAGTATGGTAGAACTGGAAGTGATTCCAGAACCGCAAACGATTACTGAAAATTTGATAAGAACTTAAAGATTCAATCTGATTGACATTCCATTGGCCACTCCGCAGATATGGTGGGTAACCTCAGGCACTCGAGAGGTACTTCGGTATGCTCAAAGACGGTGGCAGGAAGGTTCTTGTTTACCCAGTCTTGCCATTGCTGTTGTTCCAGACTATGAGACCCGGCAGGAGGATGAGTATAGCGTCGTTCTGAACTGGCTTTAGAAGCGTACGAGTATATGACTCTGCCAGAGGGTTGTCGTAGTCAATGGGAGCAGCGGAAGTGTGGTGGGAAGGTAGCTTATGTCTATTTATGGACTAAAGCAGAAATAGCGGAGATAGATCATCTATTTCTGATGTGACAGTCATAGGTTTGACTTCATCAGAATAGGGGATGGATCTGTTAAGAAGATAGTAGGGTGTGATGTCCTGGTATTTGGATGACATACACAGAGTAGGAAGTGAAATTCCTTTACTACGGTCGGTTATACTTTGGTCGTCACACAGTGGTTTCTCCACAAAGGAAATGGATTTCATATCAGACATTCTGGTTACTGGATCTAAGGTTTTAGATCTAGATTTGGGTAGTTTCCCAATCAGGGTATTTAGACAGCATTCTAGAGGTGCTTTAAAATGGACGACTCTTGGCATGGTGGTGTACCTGCAGGTGATGGAGTCACTCTCTCTAAAGGTGTCTTACAGACTAAAAGGGAGAGGGATGTGCATGATTGGCAGATCACTTGCTTAGGCAATTGAGTCAATCATGAGATGTCAAGTACCACACCAGATGTTGTTTTTGCACAAGCTGCAATAAGTTGATATTAATCCAATCCTTGAGAAACGATCGGAAGCAGTTTTAGAACATAAGTGGATGTTCTAGGGATATGATAACGACAGCCTCATTCGGGAGACAATTATCATTCCAGACTTCCAAGGTGACCTGGATGACAGATTGGTTGTCAGAGTTATAGTTTTCCTTCTGACGAGGGGCAGTATTTTGGACAGGTGGTCCAAGGGGATACCGAGGGAGGCATGACGCAGGATACTGATTAAGTTCAGTTGACGATACAGTTTAACAAGTTTGGATTTGGAGTTCATTTATGAGCTAGGTCCCATCAGACATCCAGACACATTCTAAGACAGGTATTGCTCATTTCGGGAGATGGCTTTCTCCGCGAACTTGAGATATAGAGAGACATAGAAAGAAACATCAAGGTGGATCCACTCACTGAGGCTATTCCTCGAACACATTAGTTTCGCAAATTGGTTTTGTGAGACTGATCAGTAGAGGAGTTGGGTGTTCAGTATCACACGGGCTGTGAGTATGCGACATCGCAATAATTAGCCTTGAGTGCAAGTGGGAGATTGTTGGAGATAGTGCCCTCAGAGTCAATTATTGGATCACAGGCACGTGATTGCAATGATTGATGGAGGACCTATCTCGATAGGACAGTCTTACTCAAGATGATAGTATACTATCTGGTTTATCTTTATCATCGTGTACTGCTTTAGGTGACCTGACAGGTCGCTATTACACGTTGATAGAGCCCCTAGGATTCTTGCTTGACTGCCAGCAGTATGAGGGTGATCATATACGTGGGAGCTAGGGTCTATAAGCACATCCTTAAAAGGTCCCTAGTCGTGGGAGTTTCGAGACGGCATCGATACTCCAGAGTAGACTAGTATATACAGTCGAGACCCCGACGAGGGGCGGTGGCCGGTCTCACAAGCCACTGCTGTCAGTTGGTTCACCTAAGATGTATACAGGTGCTCATTGGGTTATGAGTACACCAGACAGGACTCGCCGGGAACATGCTAGTTGGTCATATACCTGACGTCAGATAGCAGTTCCCTGGTGACATGTGTATAGGTTAGTTCATCGACCTGAGAATCGTCATTTGTCTCGTGTGAGTTCCCACTGTACTTTGATTACTACCCTACCACGCTCAAAGGAGACGTGCAAACAGGTTTTAGTTGGGTACAGTCCCGAGCCACATGGAGGTAGTGAGCTGATCTTCAGGGGTTCGTCTCTCCCGGTATTGGGGGTGAGGTCGTGCTGTGTCTAGGAGAGCCCTTACACGAAGTCCTTGGCCAAGACAGGAGATTTACTGGTAGGTATTCCAGTAGTATCTCAGGGTGTTCTGGGCTACACTCCGACACGACTTGTACCGCTTTTGGGGGTCTGACTTTTACCAACCTCCTAGGCCCGCCATGCGATGCTCATAGACGAACGGACCGGAATGTACGGATATTATCACTGACAGGCTCAGTAGGGTGTCAGGATGAGTTCGCTCATCGACGTCCCCTTTGGTCAATACCTGGTAGCCCGTTATGTATGGCTAATACCTCTGACGTGCTAGTGGTTAAATCCACAACCAAAGTATTGACGAGTCTTTAGAGTCTCCCACAGACCGTTTTCTCAAGTTTCGGGCGAAACGCTGTAGAGGCCGTATGGAGATATAGCAGGGTTCGATCATATACGTGCGGTATTGCACGGATCATGATCGGACGGATAATACTAGCAGGCTTTGGTTTAAACCGGATCCTAATATTGTACAGTGTAGATTTTGTCTCATTGCATTTGTATTCGGTCGCAATACAAATGCGGGTATGTATATACAGTCGCGGGGTTTTTCCTGTAATTTATTACGGGATCGTTTTTCTGAAGTTGCCAGTTTGCTTTCCGTTTCGGCCATTTTCCTTTGTTTCTTTCATTGGCTGAAAATTGTGGTGGAGAGAGTTATTTGCAAATGTGCAATTTATTATGGTGAAGACTTTTGGGTGGCACATGATGTATCATGATGGTTCTTGTTTGAGGTTGACTCTTGCTTCATCATTACTCTCTTTATATGATGGGTTATTGATTGGATTTTGTGGTGATGATATTTCATCATCATCACTTTTTCTCTCTCTTGCATGATGATTGCCCATTCCCTCCTCCTCTCTCTTGCTTGGGCCGGCCACATTTAAAGGGGGAGTGTCACAATTTTGTGAGTGGCATTTTTGTTTCTCATTTTGCTTGTAATGGCTCTCTAGTTGATCTCCAAAAAATCTATTCTTCACCTCCACCAAAATGGCAACTTCACAACCCTTTGAGACAAAGTAATCCACACTTAGCCTACAGCATTCTTGGACACGTCGACTCGCCAACTTCATACCCGAGTTGTCTCGGTCCAGAGGTGGGAGCCCGTAAAAGAACCCGGCGATGTGGTGCCCTTCCGACGAGGAGATGAAGACCGGAGATTCCGTGGGGAGATCGGGACGACGACGAGAAGACCGAAGGACACGGATCGCTCGGTATATCTCTCTACCCCTTCTCTTGTTAGCTAGGAGTAGGTTAATGGCCCGATCCGGGATTTTTTGTGCGCGATGCTGTCGGTTCAAAAGTTTTGTAAAAGTATCGTTTTCGCATTTTGGCCTCGTTTAGACGGCCGGGGCGCCGCCGTGCACTTACACCTTGTGCGTGTGCCTCGCAACCCAACAAACACAACAGCTAAGAATTCATTCTCATTTGTTGTGTAATTTAATTGGGCCTCGTTCAATATCCGGCTAGCGTAATAAATTACATGCGGCATCTTATTGATGTGCTGTCTAAGGACAGCACCAATGGCAAAATCAGATGCATCGCACATAATTTCAAATGGATGCGTCCAGTCAGGTGACGAAAGAATGGGAGCGGAAGTAAGTGAGTTTTTCAAAGACTCGAACGCTTTCATACAGTTTAAGTCGAAATCGAATATTGTGTCCTTGGCCAACAAAAGAGTCAAGGGTCTAGCAATCTTGCTAAAACCTTGATGAACCGTCTATAGAAACCGGCATGGCCAAGGAAGGCTCGAATGTCTCGGATACACTTGGGAGGAGGAAGATTAGAAATAAATTCAATCTTAGCCTTATCTACCTCAATGCCATTTTGCGAGATGATATGTCCAAAGACAATACCTTCTCGTACCATAAAGTGGCATTTCTCCCAATTTAGAGTAAGATTCTTATCCTTACAATGGGTAAGGACTGCGTCTAAATGTAGCAAACACTCATCAAAGGAGTCACCGAAAATGGAGAAATCGTCCATGAAGATCTCTAAGAATTTTTCAACCATGTCTGAAAACATTCCCATCATACACCACTGAAAAGTAGCGGGTGAATTGCACAACCCAAAGGGCATGTGACGGTAAGCAAACGTATCGAACGGACAAGTGAATGTAGTCTTGTCTTGGTCCTTTTCGGCAATGGGAATTTGATTATAGCCGGAGTGGCATCCAAAAAGCAATAAAATTCATGCCCAGCCAATCGTTCTAGCATTTGGTCAATGAAAGATAATGGAAAGTGGTTTTTCCGTGTCGCGGCGTTGAGTTTTCTATAATCGATGCATACTCGCCACCCAGTTTGGGTGCGAGTAGGTATTAACTCATTCGCCTCATTAGTTATGACCGTTATGCCAGATTTCTTAGGGACAACATGAATGGGGCTAACCCATTGGCTATCGGAGATAGGGTAAATGATACCACTATCAAGACATTTTACGATCTTCTTTTTAACAGCCTCCTTCATGATTGGGTTGAGGGGTCTCTGTGGATCCCTTTCTGGCTTGGCATCATCCATCATATGAATATGATGTTCAACTATTAGGGGACTAATCCCCTTGATGTCCGCCATAATCCAGCCAAAAGCCTGCCGATTGTTTTGTAAGACCGTTAAAAGGGCTTTCTCTTGCTCGAGGGCTAGAGAAGCCGAGATAATAATAGGAAGGGTCTCATTCTCACCTAGGTAAGCGTATTTAAGATGAGACGGTAATAGCTTGATTTCGAGTGTTGGAGGCGAAACAATTGAAGGCAAAATTGGTGAAATTGTCTCAAACTCGAAGGATTCCAACAGAGGTTCAAAACGAGTGTAAGCCACCGAGTCGGATGGTTCAGTTATCTCTTCCGAAAATTCAAAGGATTCAAACTCGGGTGGTGATTCTTCAAAATCGTTCGAAAAAAGTGAAACACTCGTAATCATTATCGGGTGTGAAACAGTGTCAGATTCTAGGAGGAACGCACTAGTGGCGTCAAAGTTGTTGTGATCGAACAGAAATTTTTCGAGCTCACAGTCCTCCTGAGTGATCTCTTGGATCGAGCAAACATTAAGTATATTAGCATTAGGTTTGGAGGGTTGATTCCCCAACTTAAAAATGTTGAGCTCAATTGTCATGTTTCCAAAAGATAGGTTCATTGAACCATTTCGACAATTGATCACCGCATTAGAAGTTGCAAGGAATGGTCAACCGAGTATCACCGGAATTTGACTCCGGGGGTTAGCTACAGGCTGTGTATCCATAATAATGAAATCAACGGGGAATATGAAGTCCCTATCTTGATCAACGCATCCTCTAACTCACCCTAGGATGGGTGATGGATCGATCGGCCATTTGGAGAGTATAATGTGTGGGTTTCAACTCTCCAACGCCTAATCGCTCATATACTGAATAGGAAAGCAGGTTAACACTGGCACCAAGATTTAAAAGTGCGCGGTTGATGTTCTTATCCCCAATAGTTATAGAAATTGTAGGACAGCCAGGGTCATTTTGCTTTTGAGGTAAAGGTTGGGTAAGAGCATCACTCACTGCATTAGCCAAGAAAACTTTCTTGGGTATCTGTGATTTCCTCTTCTTGGTGTATAAGTCCTTCAATATTTTTGCGTAAGAAGGGACTTGTTGGATTGCATCCAAGAGGGGAATGTTAATGCTAATCTGTTTAAATAACTCCACAATTTTCTCCATTTGTGGACTTGGTTTATTGGATCTCAACCTGTTTGGAAATGAAACATTTTGAAAATTGGTTGAGTCCAATGTTTGTGGAGGAGATTGCGGAGTTGGAATGGATCCCCGTGTTGGTGTTTTCGTGGAGTGAGATGTGGGTCCATTCAGAGTAGCAGACGAATTAGAGCCTTGTGAAGAATGGAGAACAGGCTCTGAAGATGAAGAAAAAGAAGAAGATGAAGAAGCGGCGGCCGGGGTGTCATCATTAATGCCCACATTATTGTGCAAAACTCTTCCAGATCTCAACGTAGTCACAGCACTCACATTATGGTTTTGTTGTTCATGAACAACATGTGCATTTTGTGTGTGACCAGGATTTGGCAATGGTTGAGATGGAAGCTTTCCCTTTTCTCGCTCGCTTAATGCAGCATTTAGTTGTGCAATTTGAGCTTCAATTATTTCGATGCTTTGATCATGTGAAGCAGTGTGTTGCACCAAAGACTGAATGGAAGACTGGATATTGATGGAGGATTGAGTTGATTGTTTTAAAAATGCATCAGACTACGTTCTAGCGAAAAAACCTTATCGTTATTTGCCTGAACAAAATTGTTTTGGGGAAAAGCGTTGTTTGGTGTAAAATTGTTCATTTGATTTTAGTAAGGTTGGGGTTGAAAAGGTTGCTGATATTGAGTCTGTTGATGAGCTTGTTGTTGTAGAGGAGGCCTTTGGAAATTGTTATTGCCTTGGAATTGTTGTTGATTTTGATTCTAGGCGAAATTTGGGTGGCTCCTCCAACCAGGATTATAAGTTGAAGAGTATGGATCATTTCTTTGTCTCTGTTGAAAGATGGCATTGACTTGATCTTGTCCTTGAGCAGGTGGATTGTAAGGACACTCTTCAGTAAGATGTGATGGATCCGAACAACAAGCGCATATAGTGTGGGTGGCTAAAGCAGGGGCAGGAGAAGGCGATGAGAATTTTCTCTCAATTGCCTCTAGTTTTTTCGTGATTGCATCCATTTCGGCCTTCATTGCAATCGACATATCAAGTTGATGAATGCCTGTCCTAGACTGACCAGAAGAGGTAGATGAAGTGGATGAAGTGGTCTGTCTAGTGCTTTCCCACTGAAATGTTTGTTCAGCAAGATCGTCGAGAAATTGCCAAGCTTCCTCGCTCGATTTGGTTAGGAAGTGACCTTGACAAATGGTTTCCAGCAACTGCTTAGTGGATGGGTTCAGTCCTTCGTATAAAGTTTAGAAAAGTTTTCATTTCTCAATACCGTGATGAGGGCACTGAACAAGAAGGTCTTTGAATCTTTCGAAACACTTCCAAAAAGGTTCGGAAGGAAGCTGGGAAAATTGATTAATTTCATTACGAATTCTTGCGGTCTTGTGATGTGGGTAAAACTTTGTAAGAAAAGCTTTATCAAAATCTTCCCAACTGTTTATGGAATACGATGCAGTACTATATAGCCACGTTTCAGCTAGGTCACATAAAGTGAAAGGAATGACACGTAGCCTTATAGCATCATCGGAAAGTTGGGTCGTCTTCATCATTGCACAAACATTCTGGAATTTGTTTATGAAGATATAGGCATCTTCGGATTCCAGCCCGTGAAATTTGGGCAACATGTTGATGAAGTGGGGCTTAATTTCAAAGTTATCCCCATTAGGCGGCGGAAGTGAAAGACAAGTAGGAAGTGCAGATCGGATGGGATTGAAAAGATCCTGGAGCGCGATTCATTGGGGCGCTTCAACAGGAGGTAAAGGGTTGTTAGGATTGAATCCCGACATCTCCTTAGAAGATGATGAATGTGAAGATGAATGTAAAGAAGTGGAGGGAATTTCGACTTCGGAGTCGAATGCGTCGTCAGTAGGGACTAACGAGACACGGACTAAACGGGCGCTAGTGTCTCTAGTCCAACTGGATATACACTAATTGAGGTGTAGTGTAGTCAAAAAGTAGAAGGTGAGGGTAAGAAAACGTCAATGGAGAAAATGTTGGTGAAAGTTGGGTGCAATGGATTTCTAGCGACAAATGGCATATTTTTGTAAAAATTTTATTTGTTTTTTTTTATAAAGATTTGTGTGCAAAGATTTGTATGGAATTAATTTCAATCAACCACAGTTAAACATGCACAATTAAGCCTAGATCTAGGGTCTCCTAAGTCAACTAGACTGCTCCTAACTGGTCCAAAGCGACAAGTTATGAGATATCCCTCAAATCGCCTCTTCACCGTCAATTGTGGCCAGGTAAGCACAAATGAAAAAAGGAGGGTTCCGCTCACGAATCACCGTGAGACGGGCCTTTTAAAGTTATATTTCTCACTTGTCTAGTCTAGGCACCATAAAATCAGGTTTAGATAAACGACTGAATGCCCACAAGCTTCCTCTGTCCTAATGAGCGCGACAGTCCTTAATTGGCTGAGTCTAAATATTTTTTAATTAACTCGAGGGTTTATGCATATGCTTTTTATGATTTTTTTGGGGGTCCTAGGAAGGGTAGTGAAATTCCCCACCTAATCTGGATTGGTGTTATAGCCCCTTAAAAGTCCGTTTTAAATGTGCAAAGCAATTAACACACAAAATCCAAAACACTTGCCAAAAATTTTGCTTTTTATTTGCGGCGCAAAGAATCCTGCACAAAATTGATTTATTAGAGAGGGAGAAAAAGTTTTGCGCAAAGAACCCTGCAGGAAAATTTTTCAGTGGAGATCAGGGGGTTACAGAGAAGATAAAAATACTTACAGAGACTTTTTGAAGCGCTGATGTCACGGTTTGACCGTGGTTCCACGGTCAAAAGCTTCAATCGGCCGCGGTTCTGCGGTGGCTTGGTGGGTTTGGCTCTCCAAAATTTTGCTGTGCGCTGTTGTGGTTCTCCTCTGTTTGTTCAGATCTTCTGTTTCTTGATTTGTTCACTGTGCTTTTTCCAGATCTGAAATTGTCCATCTTCCTTTCCTGCGCAATTCACACAAAAACCCTTCAAAAAATAACAAGATGATATTTTTTTTGTGTTTTTATTTTTTCAATTTTTTATATCTTTTCAATTTTAATTAACCCGAAATTACAAAAAGAAATAACTACCGTTTCCCCGGCAACGGCGCCATTTGATTGACTGGAGATTTTCTGCGTGTGCGTTTTGAATCAAAAATTAAGAATTACCGTAATCAATAACGGTGTCGCTTGGTAGCTAACCGGTTGAGTACGGGTCGGTCCACAGGGAAATCGTGTTATCTCTTAGAGTTCTTACGAGTTAAGTCCAAAAGAAATGGTGGTTTTGATTTTTATGAAAACTAAGATTGAATTTAATTTGATTTAAAACCTTGATAGGGTTAGGATTAGGTTAGTTTGGAAAGAGAATTCTACTCACTGCTTCATTTGCCCTAATTAAGAACTTAGGTGTTAGGGTAATAGTCAACAAAGGGGATTAGCACGACTAGGAAGAAACTTCGTTCCTTCCTTTTGGTCATTGTCCGTCCTTTCTTGACTCTTAGCCCTAACCTCTATGTAAATCAACCACAACCGGTCTAACTAGGGAATCACCGCTATCTCGTAGGATATGGTGCCATAGTGAGCGGTGTGTGTTTGATTCACATAGAGTCCTAATTTAAAAATATTATACGGTCAAGAAAAGAGTGAGAGATGTTCATCTCTCAAACCTATCCGATTCTAACCCTAACAAGTGAGGAACTTCTCACTCATTAGGATAGTTACGATGAAATTCATTTTTATAATTTTTTCCTTTTTAATAAACTAATTAACATGCAGATAAATAAGACAAATAAGAATTGCAGAAAAATAAATTCAGAACACAAGATAAAAATTAAGAACACTTACTTTTATTGACACCTCTTGACGATTACAATGGAATGAAAATTTTAGACTAGAAAATAAAAAGAGGCATGCCTAATTAGGCTTTAGGGTTTCCTATTTATAGATAGGAGAAACTCTAGGGTTTACATCTGATCCACATCTAAAATTACAAGACTGCCCTAAGAAAGCCGGGTCAAAGCACCGACACCACCGACAAGTTGCACCGACACGTGCACAGCACGGCCGCGGAACCGCGGAGGAATGCCATGTTTGGTCACGGATCCGCGGCCGTCTTGAAGGTTCTCTGTCTCATCTTTCCAGGGTTGCTTCATGTTGACTTTTTCTTCTGTTTTATTCACATGGTTCTTTAGAATCTTTTCTACTTTCTTCCAGATTTCCAAAAGTGCAGAATTTGTGGACTTTTACCGTAAGCTTCGCTATGGAGTTTTGTATCTTGTGCTGCTCTTGACTGCCTTGTGCATGGAACTGTTTTCTGATCTTCTTTTGTTTCTTAAACTGTTAGGCGGCATTATACGGATTCATCTTTTATTGGTCGTAGTCTTACATTTTGTAACGTCTTTTCATGAATTTCACTGTATTGTTCTGAGAACCTGTAAGCTGCAACTATTTAACAGACATGGATCAAAAACACCTATTTATTTGAAATATGATTAAGAATGGGCGATATAATAATGCAATATTCTGATATGAACAATACCCAGTCTCGATAATTATACTACTAGGGACAATTTAAGGACGTGCTTATAGACTACCCAGCTCCCACAAGTGTGACTGTCATCACAACGCTGTTACTCAAGTAAAGATCCTATGGGTTTTATCAACATGTATTAGTAATATGAAATAATAAGTATTACATATACACATGTTAAGATAAAGACAAACCAGTAGCATACTGTCATTTCGAGCAAGACTGTCGTGTACATATACATCCCAAGCATCCAAATGTAATATACAATCCTGTAATATACAATAATGGCTTCTAGAGCATATATATCCAATATGATGAAGTTAAACTGTAACTGAAAATCAGAATTTTACACCAAAAAATGTAAGACTACGGTAGCGCCCCGGCCGTCTGTACGAGGCCAAAATACGGAAACGAAAACTTTTTCAAACTAGAAACCGGTGCTATCGTATGCTTAAAACCCGGATCGAACCATTAACCTACAACTAGCTATCTAGAGAGAGGGTTGGAAAGCTATACCGATCGATCCGTGTCATTCGGTCTTTAGCCACCATCCCAAACTCCTCGCGGCATCTCCAGTCTTGATCTCCTTGTCGGAAAGGACACCACATCTACGAGTCTTTTTACGGGCTCCCGCTTCATCCGAAGCAACTCGGGCATGAAGTGTGCTAGCCGACGTGTCCAAGGTGATGTAGAGAATGTTTGTGATCACTTTGTCTCTTGCATCCATGAGATTTGGATGGAGGTTAGAGGTGTTGCCATTAATGGAGATTTTGAGCTAGAGGAGGAGGAAGAAGAAGAAGACGATTTCTTTTTCCTTTTGTGATGTAATGATAATGAGAGTGAGAATGAATTATCAAAATACAAGAGCTAGCAACCATATCATGGCAGCCCCTCTCTCTCTCCTTATCAATTCATCACTCAAATCCATCATATAATGTGACATGTGCACAATAAAAGAGACCATGAGTCACTAACCTTGCACATGCCACATTAAATGCACAAAATGATGATTTCTAGCTCATAATTTCCATATGCAAACATTAATCCAAATGTTTGCAACAATAAAAAGATACGGCAACATCTAAAGTAAACTCGTGACGGATCACAAGGATACCCCTCACCTGTATATACATACCTGCATCCGCATTCCGACCGAATGCGAATGCGATGAGACTAAAGTAATCCAACAAATCTAATATTAGGATCCGGCTTAAACCAAATCCCACTAGTATGATCCGTCCGATCATGATCCGTGCACTACCGCACGTATATGATCGAACCCTACCATATATCATACAGCCTCTACAACATTTCGCCCAAAACATGAGAAACTGTCTGTCGGGGACTCTAAAGACTCTTCAATACTTTGGCTGTGGATTTAACCACTAGCACGTCAGAGGTATTAGCCGTACGTAACGGGCTACCAGGTATTGACCAAAAGGGAGGTCGATGAGCGAACTCATCCTGACACCCTACCGAGCCTGTCAGTGACAATATCCGTACAGTCCAGTCCGTTCGTCTATGAGCATCGCATGTCGGGCCTAGGGGGTTGGTAAAAGTCAGACCCCCAAAAGCGGTACAAGTCGTGTCGGAGTGTAGCCCAAAACACCCTGAGATACTGCTGGAATACCTACCAGTAAATCTCCTGCCTTGGCCAAGGACTTCGTATAATGGCTCTCCTAGACACAGCGCGATCTCACCCCCAATACCGGAAGAGACGAAACCCCTGCCGATCCGCTCACTGCCTCCATGTGGCTCGGGACTGTACCCAACTAAAACCTGTTTGCACGACTCCTTTGAGCCATGGTAGGGAAGTAATCAAAGCACAGTGGGAACTCATACGAGACAAATGACGATCTCAGGTCGATGACCTAATCTGTACACATGTCACCAAGGAACTGCTATCTGACGCTAGGTATAATACCAACTAGCATGTTCCCGGCGAGTCCTGTCCGGTGTACTCATAACCCAATGAGCACCTGTATACATCTTAGGTGAACCAACTGACACCAATGGCTTGTGAGACCGGCCACCGCCCCTCGTCGGGGTCTCGACTGTATACACCAGTCTACTAATGGAGTATCGATGCCCAGTCTCGAAACTCCCACGACTAGGGACCTTTTAAGGATGTGCTTATAGATCCCAGCTCCCACGTATATGATCGCCATCATACTGCTGGCAGTCAAGCAAGAATCCTAAGGGCTCTACCAACATGCAATAGTGACATGTAAGGTCACCTAAAGCTGTACACGATGATAAAGATAAACCATGGTAGCATACTATTCTCTATCAACATGTAATAGTGAACTATAATGTCATCTAAAGCATGTACACGATGATAAAGGCAAACCAGATAGTATACAAACCTCTCGAGTAAGACTGTCCTACCGGTACAGGTTCTCCCTCAATTATTGCAATCACGTGCCTGCGATCCAATAATTGACTCTGAGGGCACTATATCCAACAATCTCCCACTTGCACTCAAGGCTAATTATTGCAATGTCGCATACTCACAGCCCATGTGATACCGAACACCCAACTCATCTACTAATCAGTTTCACAAAGCTCGTTTGCGAAACTATTGCGTTCGAGAAATAGCCTCAGCTAGTGGATCCGCCCTAATGTTTCTTTCTATGTCTCTCTTTATCTTAAGTTCGTGGAGAAAGCCATCTCCCGAAATGAGCAATACATGTCTTAGAATATGTCTGGATACCTGATGGGGCCTAGTTTATAAATGAACTCCAAATCCAAACTTCTTAGACTTTATCGTTAACTGAACTTAATCAGTATCCTGCGCCACACCTCCCTCAGTATCCGCTTGGACCACCTGTCCAAAATACTGCCCCTCGTCAGAGGGAAAACTATAACTCTGATAGTCACTCTGTAATCCAGGTCACCTTGGAAGCCTGGAATGATAACTGTCCCCTAAAAGAGGCTGTCATTATCATATCCCTAGAACATCCACTTAATTCTAAAACTGCTTCCGAACGTTTCTCCAGGATAGGATTAATATCATCTTATTGCATCTACTGCAAAAACAACATCTGGTGTGGTACTTGACATCTCATGATTGACTCAATTGCCTAAGCAAGTGATCTGCCAATCATGCACATCCCTCTCCCCTTTAGTCTGTAAGACACCTTTAGAGAGGGTGACTCCATCAACTGCAGGTACACTACCATGCCTGGAGTCGTCCATTCTAAATACCTTTAGAATGTTGTCTAAGTACCTTGATTGGGAAACTACCCAAATCTAGATCTAAAACCATAGATCTAGTAACCAGAATATCTGATATAATATCCATATCCTATATGCAGAAACCACTATGTGACAACCAAAATATGACCGATCGTATTATAGGTATTTCACTTCCTACTCTGTGTATGTCATCCAAATACCAGGACATCACACCCTACTACTTTCTTAACAGATCCATCCCCTATTCTGATGAAGTCAAACCTATGACTGACACATCAGAAATAGATGATCTATCTCCGCTTTATCTGCTTTAGTCCATAAATAGCATAAGCTGCTTGTCCACTATGCTTCCGCTGCTCTCACTGACTACGACAACCCTCTGGCAGAGTCATATACACGTGCACTTCTAAAGCTAGTTTAGAACAACGCTATACTCATCCTCCTGCCGGGTCTCATAGGCTGGAACAATAGTAGTGTCAAATCTGGGTAAACAAGAACCTCCCTGTCACCGTCCTTGAGGATACCGGAGTATCTCTCGGGTGCCTGAGGTTACCCACCATATCTGCGGAGTGGCCAATGGAATGTCGATCCAGATTGAATCTTTAGGTTCTTATCAAATTTTTAGTAATCGTTTGCGGTTCTGGAATCACTTCCAGTTCTACCATACTCCCACTACTGTTTTCTGGAAAAATCCATTTTTTTATTAAAACTGTGGCGAGTCAAGAACAATATCACTATTGATCTTCCTGTAGGGTTCCTAGGCACACTCAAGAGGTTCCACAAGGCATCAACCATGCCAAACAAAAAATTTCCGGTGCCGAGAAACCCTAAACAAGATTGTTAACTAGAGATTAAAGCGAAAAGCAAGCAAGCAAACGACTTTGCTACTAAGTGAAAAAGATTACAACCTTTGTAGATCTGGTCCACCACTTCTTTAGCTCCGTGTTGACGTCCCTCCACTGCGATCATCGGATCCCGGACTCTAGAAATGGTTTCGTCGGATAAATGATCGGGCTAGGTCATTGACTTCGAGGCCGAAGATGATCTACGTCGGGGAGACTCAAACTCAACCTATTCCTTCACTTGGTCGAAAACTTTGTGAAGAGAACACCCTATATTACATGGCAAGTGGTAGAGGATGAAGAAATAGGAAGTGGGTTCACTTTAGAATTGGATTTCTCACTCTTTGTCTCATGATGCCATTGGAGCTAGCAAGCTTTTTCAAGCTTGATGAAGATGAAGAAGAAGAAAAGAAATTTTATCCAAATGAAAACTTATCTCACAAAT
The DNA here is from genome assembly GCA_030015575.1 of Agapanthus africanus. Classification (NCBI taxonomy): domain Eukaryota; kingdom Viridiplantae; phylum Streptophyta; class Magnoliopsida; order Asparagales; family Amaryllidaceae; genus Agapanthus; species Agapanthus africanus. The sequence goes on along the minus strand of JASDDO010000029.1, from coordinate 27,015,612 downwards.
AATGGCACCATGGTTGAGTTAAGCCCTCATGCTTAACTCATGTAGAGAACTAACCAAACCATTAGGTTAAGGGTCGGGTTAACAAATATCCTACACAAATGACAAAAGGGTTGACTTTGTCAATGCTTATCAAGCTTCATGAAGCTTGATAACTTTGACTAAAGTCTCAATTCTTTTGTTATTTGCTAGGAAAATAGTAAACCCTAATCTAACCTTGATATGGTTCAAGTCTCATACACAACTTGTTTGTAACATCAAGCATGATACAAACATGTACACTTGCATATATCACATATAAACAATGTACACTTTCAAGTGAGAAAATCAATCTTAAGTGAACCAATACTAGTTAATGTAAAGTAATATATCAAATATATAATTATACATTAAATCATTAAATCAACACTTGATTTAACGATCCGGTCATATCGCATATAACCGACTAATATCAATAGTAACAACTTATCGAATCAACACTTGATCCGATAACCCGGCTATATCGCATATAACCGATCAATGTCACAAATCGCGAGAATAGAATACAGTATCACATACTGGTATTATTCTCGGTCCCGCACATATCTCATATGCGCTCCTATTTCGTTTCGCTTGAGTCAGGAAACCCCTGTGTAGGACTCTAAAGACTCGTCAATACGCCGGCAGTAGGTGATGATCATATCAAACACCCACAAGCCGCAAGCGGTCTGCTAAACGTAACGGCCACCCGGGTATTAAGCGATCAGAAGATCAACGAGCAAGCCCGCTCACACTCCTGTGAATCCAACGAGTAACACTACCGTACAGTCCGGTCTTTTCGTCTGATATGTCGCATATCTCGTCTAGGGGTGGTAAACGTCAGACCCCAATAACTCGATAAGTCGTGTCGATATGAGGCTCATAATGGGTCGAGAAACTACTGGTAACACTTACCAGTAAATCCCTAAAGCAGCCTTGGCCAAGGACTTCCTGTTATAGCCAATCGAACACTGCGCAACATCAACTCCCTATACCGGGAGAGACGAAACCCCTCCTATCGCTCATTGCCTCCATGTGATTCGGGAATGTACCCAAAAGCCACCTTTTTGCACGCCCTCTTGGACGTGGTATGATGGAAATCAAAGCACAGTGGGAATCACACAAGACTCTATGACGATATCGGGTCTACAGACTAACCTGCACCAGTGTCACCAGAGAACTGCCATCTGACGTAAGGTATAATACCATCTGGGAGTTCTCGGCGAGTCCGTCCAGTGTACCCAGTCTCTACTGAGCACCCGTATATCATCTCTGATGTCAAACACCAATGGATATGGGATCATCCATCGCCCATCAGTATGGGTCGAGAAGGTATACGCTAGTCTACTCTGGTATATCGATGCCCTGTCTCGATACACCCACGACTAGGGACCTTGAAGGATGTACTTATGGACTACCATGTCCCCACTAGTATGATCCGCATCATAGTCCAGGTAGTCAAGTACACATCCTAAGGGCTTTACCAATATGTAACAGAGAGACAATCAGTGTACACGTTAAGGTAAAGAGTAACTGTAGGGTTCCTAGGCACTCTAGTGAAGTCTCACAAGTGATGAAACATGCACAAATCAAATTTTACGGGTGCCTACAAACCCTAATACGGATCGTTTACTAGAAATCAAGGCGAAGCAAGCAAGTAATCGAATTAAATGCTAAGGGAAAGTGACTACAACCTTTGTAGATCCGGTCCACCACCTCCTAGGCTCCGTGATGAAGTCCCTCCGCTGTCCAAAACAAACCCATGACTCTAGCATCGGTATCATCGAAGAATGGGCGAGCTTGATCGTCGGTTCGATGCCGAAGATGATCTACGTCGAGGTATCGCAACAACAAGCTCCAACTTCATCAAGCTTTGAAAACTTGTGAAGGAAACACCCTATACTACTTGGCAAGAGGTAGAGGATGAAGAAATAGGAAGTGGGTAGACTTTAGTTTTGGATTTCTCACTTGTTTTCTCATGTTGCCATTGAACTAGAAAGCTTTTCTTTTGTTGAAGAAGATGAAGAAGAAGAAGAAGATGATAAGTTCAATAATAAAAAAATGAATAAGAATTAAATCTTATCATACTTTTAACCTTAGTTAAGTGTAGAGAAAAGACCATGGTTAATAGAATGGTTAGGGTTAAGGATAAGAACAAAAAGGAGACTAAGTCAAAACTTCAAGAATCTTCAACTAAAAAACAAAATAAACAACCATTCATTTATCCTTTTTCTTTTTCCAAAATGGATAAATAAGAAAGATAAATGAATAAATAATCAAAACCCTAATCATTAACTTAAACCATGGTTTGATTCTTTACACTTAACCAAGTAAGCATGTATCATCAAACATGATACAAACATGTGCACAAAACTATATCGCATATACAATGTATACAATTCAAGTGAGAAAATCCATTTAAAGTGAACCGATACTGGTTAATGCAAAGTAATATATCAAATATATAATTATACAATAAATCATTAAATCAACACTTGATTCAATGATCCGGTCATATCGCATATAACCGGCTAGTATCCAATGTATCGGCTTCTCGAATCAATCCTTGATTCGATAACCAGGTTATATTACATATAACCAATCGACACATTCGTCGCGAGAATGGAATACGGTATCACATACACGCATTATTCTCGGTCCCGCACATATCTCATATGCGCTCCTATTTCGTTTCGCTTGAGCCAGGAAACCTCTGTGTAGGACTCTAAAGACTCTTCAATACGCCGGCAGCGGATGATGATCATATCAAACACCCACAAGCCGCAAGCGGTCTGCTAAACGTAACGGCCACCCGGGTATTGAGCGATCAGAAGATCGACGAGCAAGCCCGCTCACACTCCTGCGAATCCAACCAGTAACACTTACCGTACAGTCCGGTCTGTTCGTCTGATATGTCGTATATCTCGCCTAGGGGTGCTAAAAGTCAGACCCCAATAGCTCGATAAGTCATGCCGACGTAAGGTCCATAACATTCGTGAAACTACTGATAACACTTACCAGTATATCACTGCAACCCTGGCCAGGGATTTCCTGTTATGGCCAGTCGAGCATAGCACAACATCAACCCCCAATATCGGGAGAGACGAATCCCCTCCTATCGCTCATTGCCTCCATGTGAATCGGGACTGTACCCAAAAACCACCTGTTTGCACGACTCAGTAGATCCGTGGCAGGGTGGAAATCAAAGCACAGTGAGAGACACACAAGACTCTATGACGATCTCGGGTCAACAGACTAAGCTGTACCAGTGTCACCAGAGAACTGCCATCTGACGTGAGGTATAATACCATCTGGGAGTTCTCGGCGAGTCTGTTCAGTGTACCCAGTCTCCACTGAGCACCCGCATACCATCTTCGATGTCAAACACCAATGAATATGGGATCATCCATCGCCCATCGCATGGGTCAAGAAGATATGCGCTAGTCTACTCTGGAATATCGATGCCCCGTCTCGATATTCCCTCGACTAGGTACATTTCAAGGATGTACTCATGGACTACCCAGGCCCCACTAGTATGATCTACATCATAGTCCTGGAAGTCGAGTACACATCCTATGGGCTTTATCAACATATAATCAGAGAGACAGAAAGTATACATGTTAAGATAAAGAGCAACCAGATAGCGTACTATCATGTCGAGCAAGAAAGTCCTACCTATATATGTCCCAGCATCCACTACAATATACATCCAATGTACAGTAATGGCCTCTAGGGCATACATATAACTAACAATCTCCCACTTGCACTAGGGCCATCTGTAGCAGTGGTTGCAGTATCACATACTCAACCATCCCCTAAAAGTCTCTCTTTGGGAAAAGGGCCTTCGTGAGTGGATCCGCCGTGTTGTCCTCTGAGTCTACTCTCCTAACCTCGATCACCCTGGAGATCAACTATCTCCATGATCAGGTGATGCTGCCTTAGATTATGTCTGGGTCACTGATGGGACCAGGGTTCCAGGGCCAAAGCCACAGTTCCATTGTCACACAATGGTAGGAACCTAGTTCATCCTATGAACCAATATACACCCAAACTGCCTCTTTGGTAGTATCTTTAATAGCGATGTTACCAGCCTTTATCGTCTAGTTTTCCACGGTATCTAGCTTGGAACTCTTCCAACATACCGTCCCTTTACTGAGGGTAAAGACAGTGCCTGTGACTGACATTCAGTCGTCTTTATCACCCTGGAACACTTCCAGTGATTCTCCCCAGGATCGATTGATACAATCTCACTATACCTAGTGAGAACCCTAATATCCCTTTAGATCTATCTCATAGGTCCAAATCTCAGGATTTAGGAGGTATCATCTTTATCCTATTTGGAGAATCCTTGTGATAATAGGAGATTGACCGATCATAGTATAGGAAACTCTTTTCCTATCAAGAGTATGTTGTCTACGTACAATACGAAGATGACTACCTTACTCTCTACTACCCTTTTGTATATACAAGGTTCGTCTACCATTTTGATGAAGTCAAACACTTTGACTATGACATCAAAACAGACGTTCCAACTCCGCGATGCCTGCTTCATTGTGTAAAGCAACTTGCGCACGTTTCCGCTGCTCCCACTGTTTACGAAGCCCTCTGGCTGTGTTCTTATAGACGTTCTCTTCTAAATCAGTATTTAGAAAAGCAGTCAGGGCACCCAACCACCAGATATCGCAGTCATGGTATGTAGCCGTGGCAAGTAGGATCTGGATGGACTTAAGCATAGTCACTTGGAAAAGGTTTCATCATTATCCATGCCTGGTTGATGACTAAAACCTTTAACAAGCCTAGCTTCGAAAGTCTCAACTTTTCCATCTACACCAAGTAATCTTCTCAAGATATACTTGCTCCTGATGGGGATTTAACCCTTCAGATATAGCAACCAAAGTCCATACTTTGCTGGTGTATATGGATTCCATCTTTGATCGCTAAGCATCCAGCCATTCTTACAGAGTCACACTCCTGATGGCCAGCTCGAAAATAGTTGGGTCATCATCTCATGATGCAATCCTTGCTCCCACTGTCATCGAGAAACTGAGGTATCTCTCAGGCGGATGAGGAACCCTACTAGATCGGCGGAGAGGCTGAGGTTCGTCGGGAACTATAGAATCTTATGGTTCTGTCAAATCATCAACTGCAGTTTTGTATAGCTGGAACCTTTCCAGTTCTACAGAACTGATCCTGCCTCGATCTTGTCCGGATTTTGCTTTAAACATAGGCCGGACAACCCCAAATCTTAACTAACTTAAGACATGGGTTCTTCCCATTCCATATCACATATGAAGCGGTAGGCAATTGATTTGATTAGAACCCTATTCAATAGGTATGCATCTTCTCAAGTGCATAACTCCCAAAAGGAAAAAGGTAACTCAGTAGTACTCATCATAGAGCACACCATATCATATAGGGTGTGATTGCTCCGCCCCGATATATCATCGTGCTATGGTGTATTCAGAGGAGTAATGCTGAGAGAGAATCTCATTCTCCTTTAGAATAGTCCAGGAATTCCATGCTCAAGTATTCTCCTCCTTGATCACATCAAAGGACATAATACTTATACCCGTATTTTGGTTCTCTACTTCTAACTTATATTCTGTGAATATCTCAAAAGGTTCGGACTTATGTTTCAACAGGAACATATGACTGAATCTTGAAAGATTATCAGAGAATATAATGAAGTATAAAGCACCAGTCCTGGCATGTGTAGACAGGAGACTTTACATACATCATTATGTATCAGTCCCAAGAGTTTACTAACTCTTTCTCTGTTTCTAATAAACAGAGCTATGGTCATCTAATCTTTGTGACATGACTGGCAAGTTTCATAAGATGTAAATTCAAACTGATTTAAATATGCATCTAAAATGTAACTTCAGCCAGTCGGGTCGCATTGATGTGACCTAGTCTACAATACCACAAGAAGGATCCGTTCATTTCTGAACTCTTCTTCTTGTGTGTGTTCTGTATACTAGGAACTGTAGTTTGATTTAGAACTTCAATGCTTTTAGATAACGTGCCTGAACCGATCAACTTTTGATATAGGAAATGTTCAAAACATTATCCAACAATACAAAATTTTATCACTTCTTTACTGATAAAGAGACTGATATGATTTTGTATATCAGGTTCGGTATCTAATAACATTCGTTCAGAATCAATGTATTATAATACAGGGTGACAGTGACCGACAGACTTGGCTGCAACACTTGCCCCATTTTCTGTCTCATGAAACTTATCACCCGTTCTCAGTTTTTCTACCCTTTTGTAGCCCTATGTAACATCTTACATATCTGGGATCCTGATCCGGTATCACATACCAAAGATGCGGAGGATACTGAGAAACAGTTCTGTATAATGAACACACCCGAAGATGATGCATCAGCATGCACTCTCTTCGTTTGGGCGGCACGGGAAATCTGGTATTCCCCAATTTCCTGCTCTATCTTATAACAATTATAAGTTGGAGCGGGACCAACGTTCCCCAGCTCAATATAACAAGCGGGTTCGGTTAATACATCCGTATTATTATCTTGATTAAGGCGTGATATGGTCGCTACCTGGAGAGAGAGAGAGAAGAAAACACTCAGCGTGCGCTCTTGCAAGATCAGATTGGTTATATATTTTATCTAATCAGGATGGCTCCCACTGTTTTTATCAAATCTTCCTTCAAACCCTAAAAGGAAAGACTAGCCGGGATTAATTACACTCTACAAGTTCGCCAATCTTTCAGCCAGGCCAGTGTCGGTACTTTGAGGGAGGTTCCCCGTGCTTTCGCACGGACCTAATTACTGTAAACCTCGTTTTCCCAGAGGCGTAACCCCGTTGACACCTTTCTAGACACCTACTTGATCGGCTAATTGCAAAGTGCAAAACTCTCCCAGGAGTAACAATTACTCGCAGTGGGTATCGGGATCCAACTATCACATAGAAGGTATGCAATCTCATTGCAAATTTCAACACTTGAAATTCCCGATAATGGTTTTTACCCCTAGCACCTATGACCTTGGCTAAGGTTAACAAATCATAGGTACTAGTCAAGTTCTACCCGTCATTTCGTGATTAATTAGACCCACCCACATGACCCTTGGCTAAGGTCAACAAAGCCACATGACTGTCCTAACTAATCGCATCATATGCGGTGTAGGAAGACATCACTTAGCTACCGTACACTGTGCCTTGACTATGGTCAACAAACACAGCACGAATACTAAGTACTCTACTTCCTAAAATGACGGAGGGTTGCGGCTGGTTTTTGTGAAAACCTTTAACGCTTTGAACTTGATCTCGTTGCGGAATCAAATGGTTTTTAAATGGAAAGTTTTTGAAGCTTTTCTAGTTTTGCTAAAGGGGTCACTCCCGGTGAAGGGATCGTCGGCCCTTTCCTCGTCGAATGAGGTGCGGGATATATCATATATATCACTGTGCAAAGCGGAAACTATAGAAGCGATCAAAGACAAACCGAGGGTTGTAGCATCTGCCAGTTATTGCTAAAGGAGTCACTCCCGGTGAAGGGATCTCGGTCCTTTCCTCATCGAATAAGGTGCAGGATGTTCTATAATGAACACCGCGATGCAAAGCAAGAACTGTAGCTACCTGTTTTATTTTTGAAATTTGATTCCACAACATCAATTAGGTTTATTTTCTTTCATTAATCTCATTAATGAATATCCCATCATTTAAGTCCACCTAACCATCACAGATAAATATAACGTACGCTTATGCCATCCTCATTCGCCTCGATGTCCCGTCTGCACCGTTAGGTTAGGTAACTAACGCCAGAGCGAGGCAGGGCTAGCGCGGGTGTAAAACATAAGCAACGTCTATATAATATATCATATATACTATATATAATACCTGTCACAGAACATCACATGATCACAGATAAAGCACAGCAGAAGAAACATATGAAATATTGGATATACTAGGACGTCCGTGTTTTCAATACGAGCCAGTATAAAACACGGATTCCACGGTCGTGATGAATAGCCAATCCCACACCCCAAGACCCCTACGAGAGCGGCAAGCAACCCTACCAATTCTAGGGTTAGGAGACCCGGACTCGACTCCTCGAGTTGCTCTCCCACTGGACCCCAGAACCCGGTTACTTGTGCTCCCCTCCTTGGGTCTATCCTAGTGCAGAAAAGTAAATAATATACATCAACGGCGACTACTTCCGCAACCTGGAAGTGCCCCAATAAAAGAATATTACATACAAGTTTTTACATGAATGAAAATGAAAAAACACTCATCTCACATAAAAACCCCCCGGCTATTCAAACACGACGATCCAATATAACATATCCAGCAACACATAACATCACATGTCATCAACGTAAGCAAACATGCGTATCCCAATTGTCGTTGACATATAGCAACGAAACCGGCGATATCACATATTACACTTACGGTCACAGAAAAGAAAGTGTAAAACTACAACAGTTGGAATCCGCAACCACCTCAGACATCGCATGCCTGACCAAATGAATTACTTAGACATCACATGCCTAACAATTATAAACCCCCGCATTTTAGTCTCATTATCGAAAACTCTTTTCAATATCAAGTCGGGCAATTCAACAGGATTCCCGACATTCTGATCGAATGCTCGTCGCAAACTTTAGCAGGCGGCCGCACCCCCGATACCGTCGACGAAGTGCACCAAGGCGGAACACTGCTGCCGCGAGCACCCGAACGGATGCTTTCGGCGACGGGGTTCTCCTACAGTCACTTGGTCGGGGCTATGGAGTGAGGCTGTCTATTAAGTTTACCCGGCGAGTATCCGCGTACGCTACGTGATTGCGACGGACTTTTGATCACATCAAAATTCCGTGGCAACCGATCAAGTGAGACTAAACTGCTACGTTTATAATATTCATTCCGTTATCTCATAACTATTTGTGAATTCCAATTATTGTATCACATTCCGGATAAACAGAAAATGCTAAACTTTTCGATCGAACAATCGAACACCGAATTTTTCCCGATACTACTCAACACATGAAATAAGTCTAACAACATTCAGTTCGTGCCTCAGTAGCAACGGTCCAGCCGGAGAAGGGTCAAGCCAACGCCTCACATGTGGCACGCCGTACTGCCCCAAACCCGAAGGTTCAAAGGGCAGTTCAAGACGGTCACATAATCGAGTTAAGGTTTGTTGTCTTCTAGAGGGACCATCACATTACTTGCACTACTTAGAACGTCGTTTAACTACGGAAAAATCCAACACTTGGAAATTTCCCGGCAGAGGAAAAAAATGGGTATTTATATCCGGTCGAACCTTTTAACATATTCTAAAATTTATCCGGAAACGCACACCGACAAAATTAGATAGTCCGATCGAATACACCGAGTCCCCAATACCACTCAGAAAATACAACTCTGGAATAAATATTAAAATATCCCCAGGAAAACCAGCATTAAAAACTAGGAGTTACTGTGAAAAAGAATCATGCTGATGTGACTAGTTGGCCGCGGAACCGCCGCACGAGCCATGCTCGTGCCGCGGTTCCGCCGCGCTTTAGAGGAATCGTGCTCTCGAATTTCACAGTAAGTCTTAAGATTACCTGCTTATTTTTCTGCATATTTTTAATTTCGAAAAAACCACATTTTACAGAAATGTCCAGAGAGCAATATTCGGGTCGGGGTTTTGGGTCGATCGGACTTCTAACTCCGTCGGGACTTCGCCTAAGGCTCTAGCTAGGCTCTGATACCACTGTAGGGTTCCTAGGCACTCTAGTGAAGTCTCACAAGTGATGAAACATGCACAAATCAAATTTTACGGGTGCCTACAAACCCTAATACGGATCGTTTACTAGAAATCAAGGCGAAGCAAGCAAGTAATCGAATTAAATGCTAAGGGAAAGTGACTACAACCTTTGTAGATCCGGTCCACCACCTCCTAGGCTCCGTGATGAAGTCCCTCCGCTGTCCAAAACAAACCCATGACTCTAGCATCGGTATCATCGAAGAATGGGCGAGCTTGATCGTCGGTTCGATGCCGAAGATGATCTACGTCGAGGTATCGCAACAACAAGCTCCAACTTCATCAAGCTTTGAAAACTTGTGAAGGAAACACCCTATACTACTTGGCAAGAGGTAGAGGATGAAGAAATAGGAAGTGGGTAGACTTTAGTTTTGGATTTCTCACTTGTTTTCTCATGTTGCCATTGAACTAGAAAGCTTTTCTTTTTTTGAAGAAGATGAAGAAGAAGAAGAAGATGATAAGTTCAATAATAAAAAAATGAATAAGAATTAAATCTTATCATACTTTTAACCTTAGTTAAGTGTAGAGAAAAGACCATGGTTAATAGAATGGTTAGGGTTAAGGATAAGAATAAAAAGGAGACTAAGTCAAAACTTCAAGAATCTTCAACTAAAAAACAAAATAAGCAACCATTCATTTATCCTTTTTCTTTTTCCAAAATGGATAAATAAGAAAGATAAATGAATAAATAATCAAAACCCTAATCATTAACTTAAACCATGGTTTGATTCTTTACACTTAACCAAGTAAGCATGTATCATCAAACATGATACAAACATGTGCACAAAACTATATCGCATATACAATGTGTACAATTCAAGTGAGAAAATCCATTTAAAGTGAACCAATACTAGTTAATGCAAAGTAATATATCAAATATATAATTATACAATAAATCTTTAAATCAACACTTGATTCAATGATCCGGTCATATCGCATATAACCGGCTAGTATCCAATGTATCGGCTTCTCGAATCAATCCTTGATTCGATAACCAGGTTATATTGCATATAACCAATCGACACATTCGTCGCGAGAATGGAATACGGTATCACATACACGCATTATTCTCGGTCCCGCACATATCTCATATGCGCTCCTATTTCGTTTCGCTTGAGCCAGGAAACCTCTGTGTAGGACTCTAAAGACTCGTCAATACGCCGGCAGCGGATGATGATCATATCAAACACCCACAAGCCGCAAGCGGTCTGCTAAACGTAACGGCCACCCGGGTATTGAGCGATCAGAAGATCGACGAGCAAGCCCGCTCACACTCCTGCGAATCCAACCAGTAACACTTACCGTACAGTCCGGTCTGTTCGTCTGATATGTCGCATATCTCGCCTAGGGGTGGTAAACGTCAGACCCCAATAGCTCGATAAGTCATGCCGACGTAAGGTCCATAACATTCGTGAAACTACTGATAACACTTACCAGTATATCACTGCAACCCTGGCCAGGGATTTCCTGTTATGGCCAGTCGAGCATAGCACAACATCAACCCTGTTGGAGATAGTGCCCTCAGAGTCAATTATTAGATCACAGGAACGTGATTGCAATGATTGAGGGAGGACCTATCCCGGTAGGACAGTCTTACTCGAGATGATAGTATGCTATCTGGTTTACCTTTATCATCGTGTACTGCTTCAGGTGACCTTACAGGTCGCTATTACACGCTGATAGAGCCCCTGGGATTCTTGCTTGACTGCCGGCAGTATGATGGCGATCATATACGTGAGAGCTGGTGGTCTACAAGCACATCCTTAAAAGGTCCCTAGTCGTGGGAGTTTCGAGACAGGGCATCGATTCTCCAGAGTAGACTAGTGTATACAGTCGAGACCCCGACGAGGGGCGGTGGCCGGTCTCATAAGCCACTGGTGTCAGTTGGTTCACCTAAGATGTATACAGGTGCTCATTGGGTTATGAGTACACCGGACAGGACTCGCCGGGAACATGCTAGTTGGTCTTATACCTGACGTCAGATGGCAGTTCCCTGGTGACATGTGTACAGGTTAGTTCATCGACCTGAGATCGTCATTTATCTCGTGTGAGTTCCCACTGTACTTTGATTACTACCCTACCACGGCTCAAAGGAGTCGTGCAAACAGGTTTTAGTTGGGTACAATCCCGAGCCACATGGAGGCAGTGAGCGGATCTGCAGGGGTTCGTCTCTCCCGGTATTGGGGGTGAGGTCGCGCTGTGTCTAGGAGAGCCATTACGCCAAGCCCTCGGCCGAGGCAGGAGATTTTCTGGTAGGTATTCCAGTAGTATCTCAGGGCGTTCTGGGCTACACTCCGACACGACTTGTACCGCTTTTAGGGGTCTGACTTTTACCAACCCCCTAGGCCCGACATGCGATACTCATAGACGAACGGACCGGACTGTACGGATATTGTCACTGACAGGCTCAGTAGGGTGTCAGGATGAGTTCGCTCATCGACGTCCCTTTTGGTCAATAGCTGGTGGCCCGTCACGTATTGGCTTATACCTCTGACGTGCTAGTGGTTAAATCCACAGCCATAGTATTGACGAGTCTTTAGAGTCCACCACACTTACAGTTACTCAAGCTTTCGGGCGAAACGCTGTAGAGGCCGTATGGAGATATGGCAGGGTCCGATCAGATACGTGCGGTATTGCACGAATCAGGATCGGACGGATATTACTAGCCGGCTTTGGCTTAAGCCGGATCCTAGTATAGTACAGTGTAGATTTTGTCTCATTGCATTTGTATCCGGTCGGAATACAGATGCGGGTGTGTATGCACAGTATCGGGGTTTTCCTGTAATTTATTACGGGACCAGTTTTCTGGAGTTGCCAGTTTGCATTCCGTTCCGGCCGGTTTTCCTTTGTTCTTTCCCGGCCGGACTTTTCCGGTGGAGGGGGTTATTTGCAAGTTTGCAAATAACCATTTGTGGAGGGGTTTTCTTGCAATTGTGGGGCTTCATGATGGTTCATAATCATGAGATGCTTTCTTAGTCTTTTCCTTGCTTTTTTGGTGATGAGAAAGGATTAGGATTGATGTAGATTTGTTATGATGATGTTTAAGGTTGTGGTCACCTCTTGCTTTCTCCTACGATCACCTCCCTTCATGCTTCATATTCCTTTCTCCACCCTTCTCACTTTTTTGGGACATGGGAGAACTCACTTGAGAGAAAAGAAGATGAGAGGTTTTCATTCTTGAGAGAGTGGCATTCTTGATCTCATTTTCTTGCTAGAAAAATGCAAGCACCATTTTTCTTATCTGGTTTCCTCCATCACCTTCAAATGGCAACAAACCCCAAATGAGACATAGCTTCTACACTACACATTCTACACCAAATCTTGGACGCGTCGACTCGCCAGCTTCGCGCCCGAGTTGCCTCGGTATTGAGGTGGGAGCCCGTAAAAGATGCAGGCGATGTGGTGCCCTTCCGGCGAAGAGGCGACAACGAGGAGATGACGGACGAAGCATCCGCGGGAGATCGGGACGATGAGGAGAAGACCGGAGGACTCAGATCATTGGTATACTTCTCTTCCCATCTCTTGTTAGCTAGCATTAGGTTAATGGTTACAATCCGGGTTTTTTCATTGTCCGCGGTAGCGCCGGTTTCCAAGTAAGGAAAATTTTTGATTCCGCATTTTGGCCTCGGTTAGACGGCCGGGGCGCTGCCGTGGCGCAACATGGTATCAGAGCCACGCCATTAACCTCACCTAGCTTGTTCTAATGTGTTTTGTATTTCCGATCGACCGAAATGCCAAAAACCACATTTTCCTTTGCATCAGTTTTCTGTTGGAATTTTTTGGTGTCAAAAAATTTTTTCAGGTTGTAGAAAACTGATGTACATGATATTATAAGACCACTGTAAAAATTCGACAATTTCAGTCGACTTCTTTAGCGCGGAACCGCGGCCAAACCCCCCATTGGGCCGCGGTTCCGCCGCACTCTGGAGTCTTCACCGGGTCAAAATTTTACAGTGGGCTTTTGGGCTAATTTTGTGGGTTTTGGAATATTAATTTTGGGCCCAGGTTTTCTGTAACTGCTACAGTATTGGTTGGGGGCCCACTTGTTAATTGTTTGATCGATCGGATATTTTAAACACATTATTTCACAGTATTTACATTATATCTGCGACCGTGAATGTCACTTGATCGGTAAATCCCGTCTAACTGCTATAGCCCGGTTAGACGGATTTGCGAACGTGACTTTCACGTTGATGTTCTATGTTTATGCTGTGTTGTTGCGGATCGGTCGTGGGGGATAGCCTGGATGCAATGCTAGTACAGTTTTGTTGTTTTATGTACATTTGATTTTGCGGGGCGAGCGTCCGACATGTGGACTGCCGTCACTGCCTGTTTGTATTATTCTTTTGGGGCACGACCTGGTTGCGGTCGATGTACCCGGTGTATGTATATTTTACTTTCTGTACTAGGATTGCCCCACGGTGGGGTGCACGGATAGCCGGGTTCTGGAGGGCAACAAGCCCGCATCTCATGGCATTGGGACGGAGGGGGCTTCACTCCAGGATTGGCGGGCTATTCGCCGCACTCGTAGGGGGTACAGGTTGACCCAGGAGGGGTGCCCAAGTTACCGGATTCCGTGAAGTGCTGGGTGGTCCATTCACGGTGCTGAAGGGGGCTGCCTCGCTTCAGGTTTTGGGGGGTGACTTGCCGCACCCGTAGGGGTCTAGGTTTTCATTGCACAGGCTATCCACACGACCAGGGGAACGTCGGGTTTCAGCAGCGGCTCTGTGAAACCCGGGGCTTCCAGATATCTGTATTGTTCTGTGATGCTGCATATTTCTGTGATGTTGCATTTTATTCACGCCTTGAGCGAAATACTATATATTGGTATATATATTAGTAGATGTTGTATATGTTTTTCATCCGCGCTAGTCCAGTCCCCGCTCTGCCGTTAGTTAGCTAACCTAACGGGTGATGACGGGACCCAGTGGCGAATGCAGATGGCATATACGTACGTCAGTATATTTTCGTTCTTTGTGGTGTGATCAATTGATGGGACTGCGTTGATTCGGATCAATGCAAGCTAAGCAAACCTATTCTGATGTTGTTGGAACATTTTTCAAAAAGCTGTTATTGCAAGGACGTTCACTTTTGTTTTGCATCGTGGTATTCATTTGGAATATCCTGCTCCTCAGTCGACGAGGCAAGGGCCGAGATCCCTTCACCGGGAGTGACCCCTTGGACAGAAGTTTGCGTCAGGGCATTAACTTCACTATAGCCGATTGCTTTTGCTTTGCATCGTGGTATTCAGTTGGAATATCCTGCACCTCATTCTACGGGGAAAAAGCCGAGATCCCTTCACCGGGAGTGACCTCTTTAGCAAAGGTTTTCGTCACTATATTTTATAAAAGGTTATCCAGTTCCTTCAACGATATCAAGTTCATTACGTTAAAGGTTTTTCGCCAAAAACCAGTCGTAGCCCTCCGTCATTTCAGATTAGTATTGCTTAGTATTCGCGCTACGTTTGTCGTTGCTATTCGCCGAGGCGTAGTGTGCGGTAGCTCTGTAATGCTTTCTGTCGTATGGATATGTGGATTGGTTAGGACAGTCGTACGACTTTGTTGATTATTCGTCAAGGGTCATGCGGGTGGGTTTAACGCAATCAAGATAATGACGGGCTGAACTTGACTAGGACCTTTTGATTTGTTGATTATTCGTCAAGGTCACTTGGGTCCTAGGGGTAAAAATCACATCGGGAGTTTCAAAAGAACTAAAACTTGCCAGGCATGCGCATACCTTCTGGAGTGTGGTGACTTGAGTGGATTCCGTCAAGTTATCATGCGATGATAGTTGGATCCCGATTCCCACTGATGAGTTGGTTTACTCCTCGGGTGATCCCGACTAATTCTTCTTTCAGGTTTGGGGAAGAATTTGAGGTTACAGTGGGAGGTTTCCAGATTAGATAAATTGGTAACCATTCTGATCTAGGTTAGAGTGCACGCTGAGTGTTTCTTTTCTCTCTCTCTCTGGCAGCGACCATTGACCCGACCCTAGACTATGACTCAGTGACCAAGTTGACCGAACCTTCTTAATACAGGCTTTTGGATTGTCAGAGTTGCAGACCTCATTGCCACTCCTACTTTTACCCTTTTCTCCAGGACACCCCGTATTACTACGAACGTCCACTTCCATTGGACAAAACCATCGTATGGTTATATACGAACTCGAAGGACTTCGAGGATGGTTTCTGGTTCTGGAGAAAATGAATAGGATTATTCAGTTGTCTTTTCTTTTCACCTTCTCTCATTGTGAGTACTCCTTGGTTTAGGAGATAGTACACCTATTATGCAAATTGGATAGTCTTCTTCCAAACCTTAGGCTGGTGCCGAACGGTGGGGAATGAAGAAAACCAATTAGCATAACGATGGTGTGCAGAAGGTATTAAGATTAAGACAAAGCAAGGGATTAGTAAGAGGGCAAAGTAAATTGCGACTGATATTTACGACCAAACCAAGTATTTCTTCGCCAATCCTAAATCACCTTTGTATTTCTCCAGGACAATCCGTATCACTACGAAGATCCACAGTTTATTGGATACTCCATCGTATGGTTATATACGAACTCGAAAGGAACTTGTTCCAGTTCGGGGATGGATTCTGGTCCAGGAGAAATAGGAATACGGTTTATTCGGTTGTCTTTTCTCTTCACCTTCTCTCGCGTTGCGAGTGCTCCTAGGATTAGGACAGTACACCTTTTATGCTTATTGGATAGTCTTCTTCCAAACCATAGGCTGGTGCCGAACGGTAGGGAAGGAAGAAAACCAATTGGCCTAAAGGGGTGTGCAGAAGGTAATGACTAACGACATATAAAGGGATTTGGAGAGGTGGCAAAGAATTATACGGTTATAGTTGTGAATCTGGATAATGGAAGAGGCATTACTAAGAATACCGGAATACCCCACCGAAACATTTCAATGTTTCAGTTTCAACTGTGTACTGTTAAAAGAAAACTGATTTCCCGATTAGACACTTGCTCCAGGGTATGTATTTACCAGGTTTGATTCTCACATCTGTATGGTTTTACAGATGATGAGTGGGAGTAAGTTATTGGGAATTGGGTGATCATCCTCATTATATCAGGATTCGTTGTAATCGGTGATATTTGAGGAGATCACCTGGGCTGTTTGCCGGTCGGCAAATATTTGGTTTTGAATATCCGCTGTTGTGCACCAATTTCAAATTGATATATCTGTACGTCTATTTTCATAGAGTGAGATATACCTTTTGATATTATGTCGATGACATTTACCTATATCAGTGGATGGTTAGGTAAGGAGCATCAAACAGCGGTGTAATTCTTCTTAACCATAAGTACAGTTTTCAACCTACGACGCACAGTGAAAGAGTTGTTAGACTCAGCGGACTTATACAGAGTATTGTATGTTGTCCAGTGTCCATTGGGACAGAGGGGTTGGTCCTCATACTATATTCTGTTTACTTTTAACTACTCTAATTCTTAGACATGTGTTTCGTAGAAACACAGGGTCTGAGTTTTGAGGAGTTATTGGTATAAGAATAGAGTAGAGAACCAGGTATAGCAAGTATCGGGATTCTTCAAGGTGATCGAAGATGTAGATACTTGTGTATGGTATTCAGTTGATAGTAATGATAAAGAGAAATTGCTTCTCTTTCAGGTTACTCATAATTGGAAGCATTCCTAAGTTGAGTAACGCTGATCGGCCTCTCTCCATTTAGTTGACATGCACTGGAGACAGCTGCATGATTTGAATCTGGTTCAATTAAATCAGTGCCTCTGGTTCTATATTGGATATAGAACAGTTCATATCTTAACGATGTTAAGGTACGGGGAGTTGTCCGGCTTATGCTTAAAACCAGACTCCGGATAACTCAAGGCACGTTTCTGTAATGGCTGTTTGTGGGTTGACCCAGGCTATGACGAGGGTTGACTTTCTACCATCTGGAAGATCAGTAGTGATATTGTTCTAGACTCGCCACAGTTTTATTAAAAATGGATTTTTCAAAAACAGCAGTGGGAGTATGGTAGAACTGGAAGTGATTCCAGAACCGCAAACGATTACTGAAGATTTGATAAGGAACCTAAAGATTCAATCTGATTTGACATTCCATTGGCCACTCCGCAGAGGAGGTGGGTAACTTCAGGCACCCGAGAGATACTCCGGTAGCCTCAAGGACGGTGACAGGGAAGTTCTTGTTTACCCACACTTGCCATTGTTGTTGTTCCAGGCTGCGAGACCCGGCAGGAGGATGAGTATAGTGTCGTTCTAAACTAGCTTTAGAAGTGCACGTCTATATGACTCTGCCAGAGGGTTGTCGTAGTCAGTGGGAGCAGCGGAAGCATTGGTGGATATCAGGCTTATGTCTATTTATAGACTAAAGCAGATATAGCGGAGATAGATCATCTATTTCTGATGACAGTCATAGGTTTGACTTCATCAGAATAAGGGATGGATCTGTTAAGAAGGTAGTAGGGTGTGATGTCCTGGTATTTGGATGACATACACAGAGTAGGAAAGGAAACTCCTATACTGCGATCGGTTATACTTTGGTTGTCACACAGTGGTTTCTCCACACAGGACTTGGATATTATATCAGACATTCTGGTTACTAGATCTATGGTTTTAGATCTAGATTTGGGTGGTTTCCCAATCTGGGTACTTTGACAGCATTCTATGAGTATTTAGAATGGACGACTCCTGGCATGGTAGTCTACCTGCAGGTAATGGAGTCACCCTCTCTAAAGGTGTCTTATAGACTAAAGTAGAGAGGGATGTGCATGATTGGCAGATCACTTGCTTAGGCAATTGAGTTAACCATGACATGTCAAGTACCACACCAGATGTTGTTCTTGCACTAGATGCAATAAGTTGATATTGATCCAATCCTGGAGGAACAGTCGGAAGCAGTTTTAGAACATAAGTGGATGTTCTAGGGATATGATAACGACAGTCTCATTTGGGAGACAGTTATCATTCCAGGCTTCCAAGGTGACATGGACGACAAGGAGGTTGTCAGAGTTATAGTTTTCCCTCTAAACGAGGGGCAGTATTTTGGACAGGTGATCCAAGGCAATACTGAGGGAGGCATGGCGCAGGATACTGATTAAGTTCAGTTATCGATACAGTCTAAGAAGTTTGGATTTGGAGTTCATTTATGAGCTAGGTCCCATCAGATATCCAGACATATTCTAAGACAGGTATTGCTCATTTCGGGAGATGGTTTTCTCCGCGAACTTGAGATATAGAGAGACATAGAAAGAAACATCGCAGCGGATCCACTCACTGAGGCTATTCCTCGAACGCAATAGTTTCGCAAACGAGCTTTGTGAGACTGACTAGTAGAGGAGTTGGGTGTTCGGTATCACACGGGCTGTGAGTATGCGACATCGCAATAATTAGCCTTGAGTGCAAGTGGGAGATTGTTGGAGATAGTGCCCTCAGAGTCAATTATTGGATCACAGGCACGTGATTGCAATGATTGAGGGAGGACCTATCCCGGTAGGACAGTCTTACTCGAGATGATAGTATGCTATCTGGTTTACCTTTATCATCGTGTACTGCTTCAGGTGACCTTACAGGTCGCTATTACACGCTGATAGAGCCCCTGGGATTCTTGCTTGACTGCCGGCAGTATGATGGCGATCATATACGTGAGAGTTGGTGGTCTACAAGCACATCCTTAAAAGGTCCCTAGTCGTGGGAGTTTCGAGACAGGGCATCGATTCTCCAGAGTAGACTAGTGTATACAGTCGAGACCCCGACGAGGGGCGGTGGCCGGTCTCATAAGCCACTGGTGTCAGTTGGTTCACCTAAGATGTATACAGGTGCTCATTGGGTTATGAGTACACCGGACAGGACTCGCCGGGAACATGCTAGTTGGTCTTATACCTGACGTCAGATGGCAGTTCCCTGGTGACATGTGTACAGGTTAGTTCATCGACCTGAGATCGTCATTTGTCTCGTGTGAGTTCCCACTGTACTTTGATTACTACCCTACCACGGCTCAAAGGAGTCGTGCAAACAGGTTTTAGTTGGGTACAGTCCCGAGCCACATGGAGGCAGTGAGCGGATCTGCAGGGGTTCGTCTCTCCCGGTATTGGGGGTGAGGTCGCGCTGTGTCTAGGAGAGCCATTACGCAAAGCCCTCGGCCGAGGCAGGAGATTTTCTGGTAGGTATTCCAGTAGTATCTCAGGGCGTTCTGGGCTACACTCCGACACGACTTGTACCGCTTTTGGGGGTCTGACTTTTACCAACCCCCTAGGCCCGACATGCGATACTCATAGACGAACGGACCGGACTGTACGGATATTGTCACTGACAGGCTCAGTAGGGTGTCAGGATGAGTTCGCTCATCGACGTCCCTTTTGGTCAATAGCTGGTGGCCCGTCACGTATTGGCTTATACCTCTGACGTGCTAGTGGTTAAATCCACAGCCATAGTATTGACGAGTCTTTAGAGTCCACCACACTTACAGTTACTCAAGCTTTTGGGCGAAACGCTGTAGAGGCCGTATGGAGATATGGCAGGGTCCGATCAGATACGTGCGGTATTGCACGAATCAGGATCGGACGGATATTACTAGCCGGTTTTGGCTTAAGCCGGATCCTAGTATAGTACAGTGTAGATTTTGTCTCATTGCATTTGTATCCGGTCGGAATACAGATGCGGGTGTGTATGCACAGTATCGGGGTTTTCCTGTAATTTATTACGGGACCAGTTTTCTGGAGTTGCCAGTTTGCATTCCGTTCCGGCCGGTTTTCCTTTGTTCTTTCCCGGCCGGACTTTTCCGGTGGAGGGGGTTATTTGCAAGTTTGCAAATAACCATTTGTGGAGGGGTTTTCTTGCAATTGTGGGGCTTCATGATGGTTCATAATCATGAGATGCTTTCTTAGTCTTTTCCTTGCTTTTTTGGTGATGAGAAAGGATTAGGATTGATGTAGATTTGTTATGATGATGTTTAAGGTTGTGGTCACCTCTTGCTTTCTCCTACGATCACCTCCCTTCATGCTTCATATTCCTTTCTCCATCCTTCTCACTTTTTTGGGACATGGGAGAACTCACTTGAGAGAAAAGAAGATGAGAGGTTTTCATTCTTGAGAGAGTGGCATTCTTGATCTCATTTTCTTGCTAGAAAAATGCAAGCACCATTTTTCTTATCTGGTTTCCTCCATCACCTTCAAATGGCAACAAACCCCAAATGAGACATAGCTTCTACACTGCACATTCTACAGCAAATCTTGGACGCGTCGACTCGCCAGCTTCGCGCCCGAGTTGCCTCGGTATTGAGGTGGGAGCCCGTAAAAGATGCAGGCGATGTGGTGCCCTTCCGGCGAAGAGGCGACAACGAGGAGATGACGGACGAAGCATCCGCGGGAGATCGGGACGATGAGGAGAAGACCGGAGGACTCAGATCATTGGTATACTTCTCTTCCCATCTCTTGTTAGCTAGCATTAGGTTAATGGTTACGATCCGGGTTTTTTCATTGTCCGCGGTAGCGCCGGTTTCCAAGTAAGGAAAATTTTTGATTCCGCATTTTGGCCTCGGTTAGACGGCCGGGGCGCTGCCGTGGCGCAACAAACCCCCAATACCGGGAGAGACGAATCCCCTCCTATCGCTCATTGCCTCCATGTGAATCGGGACTGTACCCAAAAACCACCTGTTTGCACGACTCAGTAGAGCCGTGGTAGGGTGGAAATCAAAGCACAGTGGGAGACACACAAGACTCTATGACGATCTCGGGTCAACAGACTAAGCTGTAGCAGTGTCACCAGAGAACTGCCATCTGACGTGAGGTATAATACCATCTGGGAGTTCTCGGCGAGTCCGTTCAGTGTACTCAGTCTCCACTGAGCACCCGCATACCATCTTCGATGTCAAACACCAATGAATATAGGATCATCCATCGTCCATCGCATGGGTCGAGAAGATATGCGCTAGTCTACTCTGGAATATCGATGCCCCGTCTCGATATTCCCTCGACTAGGAACATTTCAAGGTTGTACTCATGGACTACCCAGGCCCCACTAGTATGATCTACATCATAGTCCTGGAAGTCGAGTACACATCCTATGGGCTTTATCAACATGTAATCAGAGAGACAGAAAGTATACATGTTAAGATAAAGAGCAACCAGATAGCGTACTATCATGTCGAGCAAGAAAGTCCTACCTATATATGTCCCAGCATCCACTACAATATACATCCAATGTACAGTAATGGCCTCTAGGGCATACATATAACTAACAGTAACCAGATAGCATACTATCATATCGAGCAAGAAAGTCATCACTATATATGTCCAAGCATCCACTACAATATACATCCTAAGTATAGTAATGGCCTCTAGGGCATACATATAACTAACAATCTCCCACTTGCACTAGGGCCATCTGATAGCAGTGGTTGTAGTATCTCATACTCAACCATCCCATAAAAGTCTCTCTCTGGGAAAAGGCCTTTGTGAGTGGATCCGCCGTGTTGTCCTCTGAGTCTACTCTCCTAACCTCGATCCCCTGGAGATCAACCATCTCCATGATCAGGTGATACTGCCTAAGAATATGTCTGGATCACTGATGGGACGGGCGTTCCTAGGCATAAGCCACAACTCCATTGTCATACAATGGGAGGAACGAAGTTCATCTCATGAACTAATATACACCCAGACTGCCTCTTTGGTAGCATCTTTGGTAGCGATATATCCAGCCTTTATCGTCTAGTATGCCACGGTATCTAGCTTGGAACTCTTCCAACATACCGTCCCTTTACTGAGGGTAAAGACAATGCCTGCGACTGACATTCATTCGTTCTTATCACCCTGGAACCTTTCCAGTGATTCTCCCCAGGATCGATTGATACCATCTCACTACAACTAGTGAGTATCCTAACATCCAATTAGATCTATCTCATAGATCCAAAACCCATGATTTAGTAGGTATCATTTTGATCCTATATGGAGAATCCTTGTGATAAGCGGAGATTGACCGAGCGTAGCATAGGAAACTCCTTCCCTATCAAGAGTATGTCATCCACGTACTCTACGAGGATCACCTCCATACTCCCTACTATCTTTTTGTATATACATGGTTCATCTACCATTTTGATGAAGTCAAACTCTTTGACTACCACATCAAAACAGACGTTCCAACTCTGCGATGCCTGCTTTATCACATAAAACATCTTGCACACGTTTCCGCTGCTCCCACTGTCTACAAAGCCCTCTGACTGTGTACTTATAGACTCTGTCTTCTAAATCATTATTTAGAAAAGCAGTCATGACACCCAACCGCTAGATATCGTAGTCATGGTATGTAGCCGTAGCAAGTAGGATCTAGATGGACTTAAGCATAGGCCCCAGAAAAAGGTTTCATCATTAGCCACAACTGGTCTATGATGCAAACCTTTAACGAGTCTAGTTTTGAAAGTCTCAACTTTTCCATGTACACCAAGTAATCTTCTCAAGATATACTTGCTCCTGATGGGGATTTAACCCTTCAGATAAAGCAACCAAAGTCCATACTTTGTTGGTGTATAAGGATTCCATCTCAGATCGATAAGCATCCAGCCATTCTTACAGAGTCATACTCCTGATGGCCAGCCCGAAACTAGTTGGGTCATCATCTCATGATGCAATCCTTGCTCCCACTGTCATAAAGAAACCGAAGTATCTCACAGGTGGATGAGGAACCCTACTAGATCGGCGGAGAGGCTGAGGTTCGTTGGTTTCTATTGAATCCTTTGGTTCTTTCAAATCATCAGCTGCAGTTTGTATAGCTGGAACCTTTCCAGTTCTACATTACAGACCTTGCCTCGAGCTTGTCCGGATTTTGCTTTTAGACATAGTCCGGACAACCCCAACCCCAAATCTTAACTGACTTAAGAGATGGGCTCTTCCCTTTCCATATCTCATATGAAATGGTAGGCATTTGATTTGATCGGAACCCTATTCAATAGGTATGCAACTTCTCAAGTGCATAACTTCCAAAAGGAAATA
The DNA here is from genome assembly GCA_030015575.1 of Agapanthus africanus. Taxonomy (NCBI): domain Eukaryota; kingdom Viridiplantae; phylum Streptophyta; class Magnoliopsida; order Asparagales; family Amaryllidaceae; genus Agapanthus; species Agapanthus africanus. Next base: position 26,991,857 of record JASDDO010000029.1, on the reverse strand, counting down.
GGAAACTCAGTAGTACTCATCACAGAGCACACCATATCACATAGGGTGTTATTGCTCCGCCCCGATATACCATCGTGCTATGGTGTATACGGAGGAGTAATGCTGAGAGAGAATCTCATTCTCCTTTAGAATAATCCAGGAATTCCGTGCTCAAGTATTCTCCTCCTTGATCACATCAAAAAACATAATACTTTTACCCATATTTTGGTTCTCTACTTCTAACTTATATTCTGTGAATATCTCAAAAGGTTCGGACTTGTGTTTCAACAGGAACATATGACTGAATCTTGAGAGATCATCAGAGAATGTAATGAAGTATAAATAACCGGTCTAGGTATGTATAGACAGGGGACCTTCATACATCAATATGTATCAATTCCAAGAGTTCACTAACTCTTTCTCTGTTTCCAATAAACAGAGCTATGGTCATCTTATCTCTGTGACATGACTGGCAAGTTTCATAAGATGTAAATTCAAACTGATTTAAATATGCATCTAAATGTAACTTCAGCCAGTCGGGTCGCATTGATATGACCTAGTCTACAATACTTCAAGAAGGATTCGTTCATTTCTGAACTCTTCCTCTTGTGTGTGTTCCGTATACTAAGAACTGTAATTTGATTTAGAACGTCAATGCTTTTAGATAACGTGCCTGAACCGATCAACTTTTGATATAGGAAATGTTCAAAACATTATCCAACAATACAAAATTATATCCTTCTTTATCTAAATAAAGAGACTGATATAATTTTGTATATCAGGTTCGGTATCTAATAACATTTGTTCAGAATCAATGTATTCTGGTAATACAGGGTGACAGTGACCAACAGACTTGGCTGCAACACTTGCACCGTTTTCTGCCTCATGAAACTTATCACCCGTTCTCAGTTCTTTACCTTTCTGTAGCCCTATGTAACAAATTACATATGCGGGATCCTGATCTGGTATCACATACCCAGGACGTAAAAGATACTGAGAAACAGTTCTGTGTAATGAACACACACCCGAAGATGATGCATCATATGCACTTTCTTCGTTTGGGCGGCACGGGAAATCTGGTATTCCCCAATTTCCTGCTCTGTCTTATAACATTTATAAGTTGGAGCGGGACCAACGTTCCCCAGCTCAGTATAACAAGCGGGTTCGGTCAATATATCCGTTTTATTATCTTGATTAAGGCGTGATATGGTCGCTACTAGGAGAGAGAGAGAAGAAAACACTCTGCGTGCGCTCTTGCAAGATCAGATTGGTTATTATTTTATTAATCAGGATGGCTCCCACTGTTTTTATCAAATCTTCCTTCAAACCCTAAAAGGAAAGACTAGCCGGGATTAATTATACGCTACAAGTTCGCCAATCTTTCAGCCAGGCCAGTGTCGGTACTTTGAGGGAGGTCCCCCGTGCTTTCGCACGAACCTAATTAATGTAAACCTCGTTTTCCCAGAGGCGTAACCCCGTTGACACCTTTCTAGACACCTACTTAATCGGCTAATTGTAAAGTGCAAAACTCTCCCAGGAGTAACAATTATTCGCAGTGGGTATCGGGATCCAACTATCTCATAGAAGGTATGCAATCTTATTGCAAATTTCAACACTTGAAATTCCCGATAATATTTTGCCCCTAGCTTCTTATGACCTTGACAGAGGTCAACAAACCATAAGCTGCTAGTCAAGTTCAACCCGTCATTTCCTGATTGAAGTAAACCCACCCGCACGACCCTTGACAGAGGCCAACAAGGTCGCACGACTACCCTAAATCAATCACATCATATGCTTATACAGATAAGCACTAATCAGCTACCGCACACTACGCCTTGACAGAGGTCAACAAACGCAGCACGAATACTAACCAGTACATATCTGAAATGACGGAGGGCTACGACAGGTTTTTCTGAAAACCTATTGCGTAATGAACTTGATATCGTTGTAGAATCAAATAATTTTAAAATGGAGTGTTTTTTAGGCTTTTCTAGTTTTGCTAAAGGGGTCACTCCCGGTGAAGGGATCGTCGGCCCTTTCCACATCGAATAAGGTGCAGGATATATCATATATACCGCTGTGCAAAGCAAGAACTATTGGAGCAATCAAAAGACAAACCGAGGGTTGTAGCATCTGCCAGTTATTGCTAAAGGAGTCACTCCCGGTGAAGGGATCTCGGTCCTTTCCTTATCGATGTTCTACAAGGAACACCGCGATGCAAAGCAAGAACTGTAGCTACCTGTTTTTGAAAATTCGATTCCACAATATCTTGGGTTTATTTTCTTTCATTAATCACATTAATGAAGTCCCATCATTTAAATCACCTAAACATCACAGATAAATACGACGTACACTTACGCCATCCGCATTCGTCTCAATGTCCCCTCGTGCACCGTTAGGTTAGGTAACTAACGACAGAGCGGGGCAGGGCTAGCGCGAGTGCAAAACATAAGTAATGTCTATATAATATATCATATATACTATATACAGTATTTATCATCACATATCAAATGATCCCATCACAGATATCGCAGCAGAAGAATCATATGAAATATTGGATATACTAGGACGTCCGTGTTTTCAATACGAGCCAGTATAAAACACGGATTCCACGGTCGCGATGAATAGCCAAACCCACCCCCTAGACCCCTACGAGAGCGGCAAGCAACCCTACCAATTCTAGAGTTAGGAGACCCGGACTTGACTCCTCGAGTTGGTCTTCCACTGGACTCTAGAACCCGGTTATTTGTGCCCTCCTCCTTGGGTCTATCCTAGTGTGGAAAAGTAAATAATAGACAATGGGTGACATCTTCCGCTACCTGGAAGTGCCCTAATAAAAGAATATTACATACAATTTATTTTTACATGAATGAAAATAAAAACTCTCATCTCACATAAAACCCCCGGCTATTCAAAACGCGACGATCCAATATAACATATCCAGCAACACATAACATCACATGTCATCAACGTTAGTAAATGTGCGCATCCCAATTGTCGTTGACATATAGCAACGAAACTGGCGATATCACATATTACACTTATGGTCGCAGAAAAGAAAGTGTAAAACTACAACAGTTGGAATCCGCAATCTCCTTAGACATCGCATGCCTAATCAAATGAATTCCTTAGACATCACATGCCTAACAATTATAAACCCCACATTTTATTCTCTTTATCGAAAACACTTTTCAATATCAAGTCGGGCAATTCAACAAGATTCCCAGCATTTTGATCAAATGTTCGTCGCAAACTTTAGTAGACGGCCACACCCCCGATACCGTCGACTAAGTGCACCAAGGCGGAACACCACTACCGCGAGCACCCGAACGGATGCTTTCGGCGACGGGGTTCTCCTACAGTCACTTGGTCGGGGCTATGGGGTGTAGCTGTTTATTAAGTTTATCGGCGAGTATCCGCGTACGCTACGTGATTGCGATGGACTTTTGATCACATCAAAATTCCGTGGCAACCGATCAAGTGAGACTAAACTGCTATGTTTATAACATCCAAATCAGTTATCTCATAACTACTTGTGGATTCCAAATATTGTATCACATTCCAGATAAATAGAAAATGTTAAACTTTCCGATCGAACAATCAAACACCCAAGTTTTCCCGAAACTGATCAACACATGAAACAAGTTTAAAAATATTCACTTCATGCCTCAGTACCAACGGTCCAGCCGTAGAAGGGTCAAGCCAACGCCTCACATGTGGCACGCCGTACTGCCCCAAACCCTAAGGTTCAAAGGGCAGTTCAAGACGGTCACATAATCGAGTTAAGGTTTGTTGTCTTCTAGAGGGACCATCGCGTTACTTGCACTACTTAGAACGTTCTCAAACTACGGAAAAATCCAACACTTGGAAATTTCCCGGCAGGGGAAAAAGTGGGTATTTATATCCGGTCGAACTTTTTAACATATTCAAAAATATCCGGAAAAACACAGACAAAGTTAAAGATTCCGATCGAATCGTCTAACTCCCAATACAACCCAGAAAACTCAACACTTGAGCAAACTTTAAAAATTCCCAGAAAATACAGTAATCAATATAGGACATTACTGTGCAAAGCACGTGCCAAGAACCAACTTTTTAGCCGCGGAACCGCCGCACATGCTAGGGTGGGGCCGCGGTTCCGCGGCTCTTTAGTTGAATTGAGCTCACGTGCTTCACAGTAACTCTTATAATACCCTGCTATATTTTTTGGATATTTTTAATTTGGAAAAATCCATATTTTCAGAAAATGTCCAGAGAGGGTTAAAAGTTAGGGTTTCGGGGTTCGATCGGATTTCTAATATCGTCTACACTTTGCCTAAGGCTCTAGCTAGGCTCTGATACCACTGTAGGGTTCCTAGGCACACTCAAGAGGTTCCACAAGGCATCAACCATCCCAAACAAAAATTTTCCGATGCCGAGAAACCCTAAACAAGATCGTTAACTAGAGATTAAAGCGAAAAGCAAGCAAGCAAACGACTTTGCTACTAAGTGAAAGGGATTACAACCTTTGTAGATCCGGTCCACCACTTCTTTAGCTCTATGTTGACGTCCCTCCGCTGCGATCATCGGATCCCGGACTCTAGAAATGGTTTCATCGGAGAAATGATCGGGCTAGGTCATTGACTTCGAGGCCGAAAATGATCTACGTCGGGGAGACTCAAACTCAAGCTATTCCTTCACTTGGTCGAAAACTTTGTGAAGAGAACACCCTATACTACATGGCAAGTGGTAGAGGATGAAGAAATAGGAAGTGGGTTCACTTTAGAATTGGATTTCTCACTCTTTTTCTCATGATGCCATTGGAGCTAGCAAGCTTTTTCAAGCTTGATGAAGATGAAGAAGAAGAAAAGAAATTTTATCCAAATGAAAACTTATCTCACAAATAATGGCACCATGGTTGAGTTAAGCCCTCATGCTTAACTCATGTAGAGAATTAACCAAACCATTAGGTTAAGGGTTGGGTTAACAAATATCCTACACAAATGACAAAAGGGTTGACTTTGTCAATACTTATCAAGCTTCATGAAGCTTGATAACTTTGACTAAAGTCTCAATTCTTTTGTTATTTGCTAGGAAAATAGTAAACCCTAATCTAACCTTGATATGGTTCAAGTCTCATACACAACTTGTTTATAACATCAAGCATGATACAAATATGTACACTTGCATATATCACATATAAACAATGTACACTTTCAAGTGAGAAAATCAATCTTAAGTGAACCAATACTAGTTAATGTAAAGTAATATATCAAATATATAATTATACATTAAATCATTAAATCAACACTTGATTTAACGATCCGGTCATATCGCATATAACCGACTAATATCAATAGTAACAACTTATCGAATCAACACTTGATCCGATAACCCGGCTATATCGCATATAACCGATCAATGTCACAAATTGCGAGAATAGAATACAGTATCACATACTGGTATTATTCTCGGTCCCGCACATATCTCATATGCGCTCCTATTTCGTTTCGCTTGAGCCAGGAAACCCCTGTGTAGGACTCTAAAGACTCGTCAATACGCGGCAGTAGGTGATGATCATATCAAACATCCACAAGCCGCAAGCGGTCTGCTAAACGTAACGGCCACCCGGGTATTGAGCGATCAGAAGATCAACGAGCAAGCCCGCTCACACTTCTGTGAATCCAACGAGTAACACTACCGTACAGTCCGGTCTCCTCGTCTGATATATCGCATATCTCGTCTAGGGGTGGTAAACGTCAGACCCCAATAACTCGATAAGTCGTGCCGATATGAGGCTCATAACGGGTCGAGAAACTACTGGTAACACTTACCAGTAAATCCCTAAAGCAGCCTTGGCCAAGGACTTCCTGTTATAGCCAATCAAACACTGCGCAACATCAACTCCCTATACCGGGAGAGACGAAACCCCTCCTATCGCTCATTGCCTCCATGTGATTCGGGACTGTACCCAAAAGCCACCTTTTTGCACGCCCTCTTGGACGTGGTATGATGGAAATCAAAGCACAGTGGGAATCACACAAGACTCTATGACGATCTCGGGTCTACAGACTAACCTGCACCAGTGTCACCAGAGAACTGCCATCTGACGTAAGGTATAATACCATCTGGGAGTTCTCGGCGAGTCCGTCCAGTGTACCCAGTCTCCACTGAGCACCCGTATATCATCTCTGATGTCAAACACCAATGGATATGGGATCATCCATCGCCCATCTGTATGGGTCGAGAAGGTATACGCTAGTCTACTCTGGTATATCGATTCCCTGTCTCGATACACCCACGACTAGGGACCTTGAAGGATGCACTTATGGACTACCACTTCCAGATGGTAGAAAGTCAACCCTCGTCATAGCCCGGGTCAACCCATAAACAGCCATTACAGAAACGTTCCTTGATTATCCAGAGTCTGGTTTTAAGCATAAGCCGGACAACTCCCCGTACCTTAATAATGTTAAGATATGAATTATTCTATATCCAATATAGAAAAAGAGGCACTGATTTAATTGGAACCAGATTCAAATCATGTAACTGTCTCCAGTGCATGTCAACTAAATGGAGAGAGGCCGATCAGCATTACTCAACTTAGGAGTGCTTTCAATTATGAGTAACCTGAAAGAGAAGCAAGTTCTCATAATCATTACTATCAACTGAATACCATACACAAGTATCTACATTTTCGATCACCTTGAAGAATCCTGATACTTGCAACGCCTGGTTCTCTACTTTATTCATATACCTATAACTTCTCAAAACATAGACCTTGCATTTCTACGAAACACATGTCTAAAAACTAGAGAAATCACAAGTAAACAGAATACAGTACGAGTACCAACCCCTCTGTCCTAATGGACACTGGACAACATACAATACTCTGTATAAGTCTCTTGAGTCTAATAACTTATTCCCTGTGTGTCGTAGGTTGAAAACTGTACTTATGGTTAAGAAAAATTACACCGTTGTTTAATGCTCCTTACCTAACCATCCACTGATATAGGTAAATGTCATAGACATAATTTCAAAAAGTTATATCTCACTTTATAAAAATAAACGTACAGATATATCAATTTGAAATTGGTGCATAACAACGGATATTCAAAACCAAATATTTGCCGTCCGGCAAACAACCCAGGCGATTTCCTCAAATATCACCAATTACAACGAATCCCGATATAATGAGGATGATCATCCAATTCCCAATAACTTACTCCCACTCATCATCTGTAAAACCATACAGATGTGAGAATCAAACCTGGTAAATACATACCCTGGAGCAAGGACTAATGGGGAAATCAGTTTTCTTTTAACAGTACACAGTGAAACTGAAACATGTAAATGTTTCGAAGGGGTATCCGGGTATTCCTAGTAATGCCTCTTCCATTATCAGATTCACAACTGTAACCGTATATTTCTTTGCCATCTCTCCAAATCACTTTATATGTCTTTAGTCATTACCTTCTGTACACCATCGTTAGGCTAAATGGTTTTCTTCCTTCCCTACCGTTCGGCACCAGTCTATGGTTTGGAAGAAGACTATCCAATAAGCGTAATAGGTGTACTGTCCTAATCCTAGGAGCACTTGTTCATACCAGAATATTGCATTTTATACCGCCCATTCTTATGCTCGTGTGTTTATAGGTAGGTGCTTGTAATCCGTGTTTGTTACATATTTACAGAATACAGGTTTCCAGTACAAATATTGCAAATCAAGACAAAATCTCCACAGTTACACCAAATACAGAACATCTGTCACAGCAGATAAAAGCCGGGTTCCAGTCATCCATATCCGTCCAGTGCCGAGTACCAGTTTCAAAGACAAGACATATGACAGTGGTCATTCGTGTCTCGGACATGCACATTGCACGAGGGGGGCTGCACAAGAATCAATGGGTGCGTGGAGCTCGAGGGAGATAAAGTCAAAAGTAAAGAAAAGATAGCAATCTTGGACTAAGAATTCTGAAGATATTCTGGAAAGATTATCAGAAAATATATGAACCAGACAACAGGGGACAGCAGACCAGGGACCTACAGAAAAGCCCATGCCCTGAACCCTCTATAGTGCGGCGGATCCGCGGCCAATAGGGGGTATTGGCGGCGGATCCGCGGCCGTACTGGCGCCTCACATGGTGAAATTTCAGGGGCTATTTGGTCTTTTTATGTAGGTTCTGAATGTTGCCCTAGATTTCCAGCTCCCTGCCTATAAATACTCCAGAATTGAGCTAAGCCAAGGGGCCAATTCTAAGTTCATTCTTTGTTCTTCTTTTTGTTAGGATTTAGTCTTTTTCTTCTTCTTCTTCATCTTGTCTCCATGAAAATTGTAGTGAGAGCTTTTTGAGTGGAAGATCAATGAAGATGAGGGCTTTTGTATCATTCTCTTTTGTTTAACTTTCCCTTGAGATTCTTGCTTTCTCTTGATCATTTAACCTCTTCATTGAGCTTGAATGGTTAAGGGTTAGTTATTGATCTCAAAGGTCGTATTTTCTTATGGAATTAGCTCTTCATTTCACATGCGTTCTCTACCCTTCTCTTGATCTTGCAACCTCTTGATTGAGCTTGCAAGTTTAAGGGTTGGCTATTGATCCCATGCTTGTCTTGGGTTCTAGTTTCTTGTTCTTTTTATCGCTTTTTTATTACTTGATTATTATTATCTTGCTTTACTTTCTTGCATTTTAATTCATGCACTTAATTACTTGTAATCTTTTCTTCTCTTTGTTCTTTTCTTTTGCTCTCTTTTGTTCATTTTGTGAATGGTTGTAATTATCGTTGTTAAGAATAAATACGGTATTGTAAGTTAATGTTTCTTTACTCATTTCCTTTTCCCGTTATTTTCCATTGAACTCCGCCCAAACGTTACGCAAGCGCTCCGTTAGGCACCCTACCCTGACAAGGTAACGGTGATTCCTAACCACGACCGGTTGCGTTCGGTTTGGCCGGAGGCGAAAGCAAGAGACAAGAACGGAAGGATAAGGGTAAATAAGCCGTATTCCACGAATACCGTGCTTAAATCCCCTAATCCACGTTGTTGCCAATTGCTCTAGCTTCAATTGGTCAAGACTCGGCTCAAAGGTTTTGAGTACGGATTTCTTTAGCTTACAATTTCGTATCTTTTCCTTAACAACTTTATACTTGCAAATAATACACATAGGTTAGACTTGAACAAACATATACTCATTCTTTATTGACTCGTCTAAAACAAGAAAGGACATACAACCATCTCCCTGTGGATCGACCCGTGCTCAACCGGCTAGCTGCATAGCGACACCGTCTTGATTGCGGTTAACTTTAATTCTTTCAACCAAATGGCGCCGTTGCCGGGGAGACGGTAGCGTATTTTCTTTCTTGTTATTCGGGTTAATATTCTTTTGGTATATATATATAAAAAAAATCTTTTTGTCATTTTTGATCATTTTTGTGGGCAAGAGTGCAGATTTTTGCAGATTTGCAAACTGCGATTGTGGGGAGCAAAGTGTACATTCAAGGTTAAGGTGATTACGAAGTACAGTGCCAAAGATCCGGGTAGTTTGACCCGCGCAAGCGAACCTTTTCAAGCTTACCGGATTTGATTCAACGGGGGTTTCCTAACCCAAAAACTTAACGGTACGTACTTTATTAACACCTTCTTCTCAAATCCGACGCATCCAATATACTATTCTTTGCAGGATTCTTTGCAAGTTCGCTAACAAACGCTAAAAAAATTGACTAACCCGTATTTATTGCAGTGCCGCGCTTAAACTAAAAAACGATTTTTTGATTCTTTATAGAATTTTTATTGAATTGCGCATTGCATCAATTAATACGGACTTAAGGGCAAGCGAACCCCACAATATACGGTAAAGGATTTCATCACCTTTTCCGTGGCCCACAAATCACGAACTTGAGCATAACGTTTACCCGCACTAAATTTAAAAGAAATTAGACTTTAAGCCTTAAGGACTTCGCGTTCACTAGGAGAAGTCAACTGTGTTTGGAACCTCGCTTAACGGTATATTGTTTACGGGGTGTCTAGGAAAGTGTTAACGGCGAAACCGCCAAAAGAGAAAGGGTTATTTAATTAAGGAACTTCGCGAAAGCGTTGGAAAACCTCCCCTTATCTCTGCACTTACCTGGCCTCGTGATCAGTGTATCTTGAGCCCGTTTCTCGACACAGTTTTACTTCGACAATCAAGTTCTGGAGCAGGTCTAGTTGACCTAGGTGAACCCTAGAACGATTAGGTGTGTGGTATTTTTGTGTCGTGATTGTTTTTGTCCATATTCTTTTTTGTGTGTATATTTCATTCTTTTGTTAATATCTAAAAAAAAATTTAAAAAAAATCACATTTTTCCCCCTCCTTTTCTCTGCCTTTCTTTCTTTCTCTCTTCATATCATGGGTACCCCACCTCGCAAAACTCTTGCCGAACTTTGGTACCCACAACCAGACATTACTTCTTACGGTTCTTGCTTTGGCCGAACGTCGAACGATCCCTCCATGCCCAAAATCTCTTTGAAAGATCGGATAGCAGCGTCTAGGACAAACACTTGCCCTCCGCAATCCACTTTGTATCAACCTTTTCAACCTCCCTCACCCTCTTATGTTGATACCCCTTTTGCAAGTCGTCCTTTGTCCATCGCTGAACGTATTGAACAATCTCGTAGCCGATCTTTCACTCCTTTCACCACTTCAAATTCTTGGGATCAACAATTTCATTCACCTTCTTATCCAAATGTTGATCCTACCCCTATCCAACCATTCAATTCCTACCAATCCTACCCTACCTTTGCACCTTCCCTAGACATTGCTTCAGAACCGCCATTTGGGAGTTTTCAGTATCCAAACAACTTTGAATCTTTTACTGAAACCCCATCACATTCCATGTCTAGTCTGGAACAGTCGTTGGAAGACTTTAGGGTAGCGTCAAGCCAACAGATGATGGATTTGAATGCGTCCATGGCCGCCCTCATACAACCTAGTGACCCGGTAGCTAGTTTTCAACTAGTTCCAAATTTTCCAATGTATGAAGAGGCGGTCGGACAGGCTGTGAATTTGAGTGGAGAGAGTGAGCTGTACCCCCTTCCAAATCAAACCTACCCGTTTCAAATTGAATCCCACAACTCCTGTGTTGAAAGTCTATCAAGTGTCCCAACTGCATTATCAATTGAAGATAGAATGTTTAATGAGTTGTGCGACTTTGTAGGGTTTGATTTGCCAGATTGTGAAGGGACCTTGCCAAGTGAAACCACAAACAATCCTTTTGACCTCTACACCTCCATCTTAGAACCTGAATTGATTGAAATCCATGCTTTTGATGAGATGTCGGGGAAAATTGACTTTCACTTGATTAAGGATATTGACGTCGGGAATATTTTGGATGATGAACCTATAGATCTGGCAGAGTTTTTCTCTCCAATTCATCATCCCGAGTCATTAACTGTTTTTCCCAAACCCCATATGCGTCTTGATTTTGATGAAAATTGCATGGATAAGCTGAATTTTGAGGAGAATATTGAGGATGGTACTGAGGATGAACCAGTTTTAATTGATGAGTCGGATTTTCCAATTCATCCTGTTCCTTTCATTGACTGTGTACACCCTCCCGAACCTTTAACCGATAACCTTCCTCAATCACCTACCTCCATCCTTTCCATCGTTCCGACCTTGCAAGAACCCGTCTCACGTACATTTCATATGTCTGGTTTACCAAGTTCGGCGTACCCATGGTTTCTCACGAATCTTGAGGGATTTGACCCCATTTCTCGACGGGTTAATATATTAGCACAATCGCTTTTCACACATCGGTCATCACAAATTGTGCTAATCTATTCACTCCATTTTCACCCTTAAGTTCGTACTCCACTTCTTTTTCCCTTTCGCCATTCTTCTTCTCATATACCGAGACCGTATACCACTTCTCTCCGCATACGGTCTCGCGTATTCTCCATTTCTTTCCTCTTCACCTTCTTTCACCAGCCACTGCTTTATCACGATAAGATCTTTCAATGGTTGGTACTAACTTTTGGCCTGTGTAAGGCCTTGTATAGCTTGATACTGTTCTTTCCCTCCTAAACCTGAACTTCAACGCCTAACAGTGGAAACACTGTTTTACTTAAGTTTGGGGGAACACCTTTTTGTATATATTTTTGGTTTTTCTTTTTGTATATAATTTGTTTTTAGGGGGAGCGCCGACAATTTTGACCCTCTTGGTATAGCCTGACAGTGAGGGCACTGTCAAGTTTAAGTTTGGGGGTGTGCTCGGTAAGCTTTCTTCCTTCGCATTCATTTTGCATTTGCATATTTTGCATTTGCATACCCTATTAAAAACCCACAAAAATTAAAAATTTTCCAAAAAAAATATAAAAACTTTGTCGTCAAGTTAGCTAATAGGGTAACTTAGATTTTTATTCTGAAAGTTTAGTTGATATATTAGAAATAACTAACTCCTAGGCTTAGGAATTAAAAACCCTAAAAATAACCCTCATTCTGTCTAACTTTGGTAAGTATACGTCCTTACAGTTTTTTTTTTGAGAAATAGGTAATCTTGAGTTCAGTTCTTGAGTTAAGTCAAGATGAAGGGAAAGTATTGATGCTTTACTGAAGGATAAGTCTGAAAAATAGTTTCTTTTCTCGAGTTCAAATTTAGAAAGTATATACCCTACAAACTGCACTTACACGCACCTTGAAACTTGGGATAGTAGAGGTTACCTTGAAATACTCTTGCCTGAAAGCCTAGTATGAAAGAAAAAACGGTATTTAAAGCTAAACACCAAAAGAGCATGTTGAAAAATATATCCGGTCTTGAAAAATAAAAAGAAAAAAAAAAGAAAAAGAAAAAGAAAAATAGAATAAAGTCAAGACCTGGAAACTGCTATTTACGCTTTAATGTTCACACATTCAGTAATCGGCCGTTAGTGCCTCAAGAAGCATCAATAGTCGCATGAAAGGTGTGTGAGCAGATCCGTCCATCCTTAATGAAAAGAAGTAGTATTAGGTATTAGGGCAAGGGTATTATAGCTTGAATTGAATTCTTGAGTGTAGGGGTGCAAATACACACACACGTAGGGGTATACAATCGATGTTTGGATAAAAGATAGAAATAAAGAATAAGACTTGTATTTTCTGTAAAGTTGATAAAAATCCCTGATTTGAGGCCGCACTTTAGAAGGAAAACTCAGGAGATACCGATATCTTTTTAAACTTTTTTGGAACGTATAGGACCCAAGGTTAAATAGATAGGAGGTGTGAAAAATTAGGGTTGGATATTTCTAACTTAGGATGATAGAGTTTCTAACGTAAATACTAAACTGTAGGAGTAGAATCGACGTTAACTTATGACACTAGCTTGACAGGATTTTGTGGGTAGTATCCGCTGAAAACCCTCAGGAGACAACACTCCTCCTACTAGGGACACCTAGAGGTTTAACGGCTTGTTGTACGCGCTCAGTGCAATCGCGTTCCCTGCGAAAGTGCGGTTAGGATTTTATTTTTGTGAATAATTGGTTTTGCTCGGGACGAGCAAAAGTTAAGTTTGGGGGTATTTGTTCATACCAGAATATTGCATTTTATACCGCCCATTCTTATGCTCGTGTGTTTATAGGTAGGTGCTTGTAATCCGTGTTTGTTACATATTTACAGAATACAGGTTTCCAGTACAAATATTGCAAATCAATACAAAATCTCCACAGTTACACCAAATACAGAACATCTGTCACAGCAGATAAAAGACGGGTTTCGGTCATCCATATCCGTCCAGTGCCGAGTACCAGTTCTAGAGACAAGACATATGACAGTGGTCATTCGTGTCTCGGACATGCACAGAGCACGAGGGGCTGCACAAGAATCAATGGGTGCGCGGAGCTCGAGGGAGATAAAGTCAAAAGTAAAGAAAAGATAGCAATCTTGGACTAAGAATTCTGAAGATATTCTGGAAAGATTATCAGAAAATATATGTACCAGACAACAGGGGACAGCAGACCAGGGACCTACAGAAAAGCCCATGCCCTGAACCCTCTATAGTGCGGCGGATCCGCGGCCAATAGGGGGTATTGGCGGCGGATCCGCGGCCGTACTGGCGCCTCACATGGTGAAATTTCAGGGGCTATTTGGTCTTTTTATGTAGGTTCTGAATGTTGCCCTAGATTTCCAGCTCCCTGCCTATAAATACTCCAGAATTGAGCTAAGCCAAGGGGCCAATTCTAAGTTCATTCTTTGTTCTTCTTTTTGTTAGGATTTAGTCTTTTTCTTCTTCTTCTTCATCTTGTCTCCATGAAAATTGTAGTGAGAGCTTTTTGAGTGGAAGATCAATGAAGATGAGGGCTTTTGTATCATTCTCTTTTGTTTAACTTTTCCTTGAGATTCTTGCTTTCTCTTGATCATTCAACCTCTTCATTGAGCTTGAATGGTTAAGGGTTAGTTATTGATCTCAAAGGTCGTATTTTCTTATGGAATTAGCTCTTCATTTCACATGCGTTCTCTACCCTTCTCTTGATCTTGCAACCTCTTGATTGAGCTTGCAAGTTTAAGGGTTGGCTATTGATCCCATGCTTGTCTTGAGTTCTAGTTTCTTGTTCTTTTTATCGCTTTTTTATTACTTGATTATTATTATCTTGCTTTACTTTCTTGCATTTTAATTCATGCACTTAATTACTTGTAATCTTTTCTTCTCTTTGTTCTTTTCTTTTGCTCTCTTTTGTTCATTTTGTGAATGGTTATAATTATCGTTGTTAAGAATAAATACGGTATTGTAAGTTAATATTTCTTTACTCATTTCCTTTTCCCGTTATTTTCCATTGAACTCCGCCCAAACGTTACGCAAGCGCTCCGTTAGGCACCCTACCCTGACAAGGTAACGGTGATTCCTAACCACGACCGGTTGCGTTCGGTTTGGCCGGAGGCGAAAGCAAGAGACAAGAAAGGAAGGACAAGGGTAAATAAGCCGTATTCCACGAATACCGTGCTTAAATCCCCTAATCCACGTTGTTGCCGATTGTTCTAGCTTCAATTGGTCAAGACTCGGCTCAAAGGTTTTGAGTACGGATTTCTTTAGCTTACAATTTCGTATCTTTTCCTTAACAACTTTATACTTGCAAATAATACACATAGGTTAGACTTGAACAAACATATACTCATTCTTTATTGACTCGTCTAAAACAAGAAAGGACATACAACCATCTCCCTGTGGATCGACCCGTGCTCAACCGGCTAGCTGCATAGCGACACCGTCTTGATTGCGGTTAACTTTAATTCTTCCAATCAGCACTCGCAACCCGAGAGAAGGTAAAGATAAAAGACAACTGAATAAAACCTTATTCCTCTTTCTCCTGAACCAGAATCCATCCCCGAACTGGAACAAGTCCCTTCGAGTTCGTATATAACCATACGATGGAGTATCCAATAAACTATGGATCTTCGTAGTGATACGGAGTGTTCTGGAGAAATACAAAGGTGAAATAGGAGTGGCGATGAAATACTTGGTTTGGTTGTGAATGACAGTCGCAATTTACTTTGCCCTCTTACTGATCCCTTTATTTGTCTTTACTTAATACCTTCTGTACACCTTTTAGGCTAAATGGTTTTCTTCATTCCCTACCGTTCGGCACCTGCCTATGGTTTGGAAGAAGACTATCTAATTAGCATAATAGGTGTACCGTCCTAATCCAAGGAGCACTTGCAACCTGAGAGAAGGTAAAAGAAAAAGACAACTGAATAGTCCTATTCGTTTCCTCCAGAACCGGAAAACATCCTCGAATATGGAACAAGTTCTTTCGAGTTCGTATATAACCATATGATGGTTTTATCCAATGGAAGTGGATGTTCGTAGTAATACGGGGTGTCCTGGAGAAAAGGGTAGAAGTAGGAGTGACAATGAGGTATGCAACTCTGACAATCCAAAAGCCAGTGTTTTAAAAAAGTTCGGTCAACTTGGTCACTGAGTCATAGTCAAGGGTCGGGCCATGGTCACTGCCAAAGAGAGAGAGAAAAGAAACACTCTGTGTGCACTCTAACCTAGATCAGAATGGTTATCACTTTATCCAATCAGGATACCTCCCACTGTAACCTCAAATTCTCCTCCAAACCTAAAAGAAGAATTAGTCGGGATCACCCGAGGAGTAAACCAACTCATCAGTGGGAATCGGGATCCAACTATCATCACATGATAACGTGATGGAATCCACTCACGTTATCACACTTCAGAAGGCATGCGCATGCCTGGCAAGTTTCAGTTTCTTTAGAAATTCCCAATGTGATTTTTACCCCTAGGACCCAAGTGACCTTGACACAGTCAACAAATCAAAAGAGTCCTAGTCAAGTTCAACCCGTCATTATCCTGTATTGCATTAAACCCACCCGTACGAGCCCTTGACACAGTCAACAAGGCCGCACGACTGTCCTAACCAATCCACATATCCATGCAACAAAAAAGCATTACAGAGCTACCGAAAACTACGCCTCGGCAATGCACGACAAACGTAGCACGAATACTAAGCAATACTAATCTGAAATGACAGAGGGCTATGGCAGGTTTTTGGCGAAAAACCTTTTAACGTAATGAACTTGATATCGTTGAAGAAACCGGATAGCTTTTTATAAAAATATAGTGGCGAAAACCTTTGCTAAAGAGGTCACTCCCGGTGAAGGAATCTCGGCTCTTTCCCTGTAGAATGAGGTGCAGGATATTCCAACTGAATACCACGATGCAAAGCAAAAAGTAATCGGCTATAGTGAAGTTATTACCCTGACGCAAACTTCTGTCCAAAGGGTCACTCCCGGTGAAGGGATCTCGGCCCTTGCCTCATCGACTGAGGTGCTGGATATTCATAACCGAATACCACTGTGCAAAACAAAAGAGAACGTTCTTGTAATAACAGGCTTTTTTTTTTGAAAAATGTTCCAACAACATCAGAATAGGTTTTTTTAGCTTGCATTGATCCGAATCAATGCAGTCCCATCAATTGATCACACCACAAAAGAACGAAAATACGATGTACGTATATGCCATCCGCATTTGCCACTGGGTCCCGTCATCACCCGTTAGGTTACTTAACTAACGACAGAGCGGGGACTGGACTAGCGCGGGTGTAAAACATATACAACATCTACTAGTATATATATCAATATACAATAAACGCTCAAGGCGTGATAAAATGCAACATCACAGAAATGTAATAAGTATCACAGAACAATACAGATAATCTGTGATCCCCGGGTTTCATAGAGCCGCTACTGATACCCGACGTTCCCCTGGTCGTGTGGATAGCCTGTGCAATGAAATCCTAGACCCCTACGGGCGCGGCAAGTTACCCGCCAAAACCTGAAGCGAGGCAGCCTCTTCAACAAAGTGAATGGACCACCCAGCACTTCACGGAATCCGGTAAATTGAGCACCCCTCCTTGGGTCAACCTGTACCCCCTACGAGTGCGGCGAATAGCCCGCCAATTCTAGAGTAAAGCCCCCTCCGTCTCAAAGCCATAAGATGTGGGCCCGTTGCCCTCTAGAACCCGTCTATCTGTGCACCCATCCGTGGGGTAATCCTAGTACAGAAAGTAAAATATACAACGGGTACATTGACCTCAGCCCGGTCGTGCCCCAAAAGAATAATATACAAACAGGCAGTGACGGCAGTCCACATGTCGGACGCTCGCCCCGCAATATCAAATGTATAAATATAACCAAACTGTACTACCATTGCATCCAGGCTATCTACCACGACAAATCCGCAACATCACAGCACAACACAGAACATCAACGTGAATGTCACATTCGCAAATCCGTCTAAAAGAACTATAGCAATTAGACAGGATTTACCGATCAAATGATATTCACGGTCGCAGATATAATGTAAATACTGTGAACTAACATGTTTAAAATTTTCGATCGACAAAATTTCCCGAAGTGGGCCCCAAGCACAACTGCTGCACTCAAAATAATCTGGGCCAAAAATAAACATTCCAGAAACCCCATTTCAAGTAAAAAGACCACTGTAGAAGAAATAGTACGGAGATGACACTTGACTGCGGTGGAACCGTGGCCAAAACAAGGGTATGGCTACGGTTCCGCGGCGTTACTGTAGTATCACATTACCAAATTTTCACAGAACTTTTAAAAAACCCTGCCTGTTTTTCTGCAGCACACTAAATAATTTTTTGACCACAGGAAAATTTCGACAGAAACTGATGATTTGGAAATGCAGTTTTGGAAAATTTCGTTCGATCGAAGTTCTAAACACGTTAGAGCAAGGTAGAAAAGGTTAATAGCGTGGCTCTGATACCATGTAAGACGACGGTAGCGCCTCGGCCGTCTGTACGAGGCCAAAATGCGGAAACGAAAACTTTTTCAAATTAGAAACCAGCGCTATCGTATGCTTATAACCCGGATCGAACCATTAACCTACAACTAGCTATCTAGAGAGAGGGTTGGAAAGCTATACCGATCGATCCGTGTCCTTCGGTCTTTGGCCACCATCCCAAGCTCCTCACGGCATCTCCGGTCTTGATCTCCTCGTCGGAAAGGGCACCACATCTACGAGTCTTTTTACGGGCTCCCGCTTCATCCGAAATAACTCGGGCACGAAGTGTGCTAGCCGACGTGTCCAAGGTGATGTAGAGAATGTTTGTGATCACTTTGTCTCTTGCATCCATGAGATTTGGATGGAGGTTAGAGGTGTTGCCATTAATGGAGATTTTGAGCTAGAGGAGGAGGAAGAAGAAGAAGAAGCTTTTTTTTCCTTTTGTGATGTAATGATAATGAGAGTGAGAATGAATTATCAAAATACAAGAGCTAGCAACCATATCATGGCAGCCCCCCTCTCTCCTTATCAATTCATCACTCAAATCCATCATATAATGTGACATGTGCACAATAAAAGAGACCATGAGTCTCTAACCTTGAACATGCCACATTAAATGCACAAAATGATGATTTCTAGCTTATAATTTCCATATGCAAACATTAATCCAAATGTTTGCAACAATAAAAAGATACGGCAACATCTAAAATAAACTCGTGACGGATCACAAGGATACCCCTCACCTGTATATACATACCTGCATCCTCATTCCGACCGAATGCGAATGCGATGAGACTAAATTAATCCAACAAATCTAATACTAGGATCCGGCTTAAACCAAAGCCCACTAGTATGATCCGTCCGATCATGATCCGTGCACTACCGCACGTATATGATCGAACCCTACCATATATCATACGGCCTCTACAACGTTTCGCCCGAAACTTGAGAAACTGTCTGTGGGGGACTCTAAAGACTCGTCAATACTTTGGCTGTGGATTTAACCACTAGCACGTCAGATGTATTAGCCGTACGTAACGGGCTATCAGGTATTGACCAAAAAGGAGGTCGATGAGCGAACTCATCCTGACACCCTACTGAGCCTGTCAGTGACAATATCCGTACAGTCCGGTCCGTTCGTCTATGAGCATCGCATGTCGGGCCTAGGGGTTGGTAAAAGTCAGACCCCCAAAAGCGGTACAAGTCGTGTGGGAGTGTAGCCCAGAACACCCTGAGATACTACTGGAATACCTACCAGTAAATCTCCTGCCTTAGCCAAGGATTTCGTGTAATGGCTCTCCTAGACACAGCGTGATCTCACCCCCAATACCGGGAGAGACGAAACCCCTGCCGATCCGCTCACTGCCTCCATGTGGCTCGGGACTGTACCCAACTAAAATCTGTTTGCACGACTTCTTTGAGCCGTGGTAGGGAAGTAATCAAAGCACAGTGGGAACTCATACGAGACAAATGACGATCTCAGGTCGATGAACTAACCTGTACACATGTCACCAGGGAACTGCTATCTGACGCTAGGTATAATACCAACTAGCATGTTCCCGGTGAGTCCTGCCCGGTGTACTCATAACCCAATGAGCACCTGTATACATCTTAGGTGAACCAACTGACACCAATGGCTTGTGAGACCGGCCACCGCCCCTCGTCGGGGTCTCGACTGTATACACTAGTCTACTAATGGAGTATCGATGCCCAGTCTCGAAACTCCCACGACTAGGGACTTTTTAAGGATGTGCTTATAGACCCCAGCTTCCACGTATATGATCGCTATCATACTGCTGGCCGTCAAGCAAGAATCGTAAGGGCTCTACCAACGTGCAATAGTGACCTGTAAGGTCATCTAAACCTGTACACGATGATAAAGATAAACCATAGTAGCATACTATTCTCAATCAACGTGTAATAGTGAACTACAATGTCACCTAAAGTATGTACACGATGATAAAGGCAAACCAGATAGTATACAAATCTCTCGAGTAAGACTGTCCTACCGGTACAGCTCCTCCCTCAATCATTGCAATCACGTGCCTGCGATCCAATAATTGACTCTAAAGGCACTATATCCAACAAAAAATGCATCTGTCAACTTGTACTTGGACACGTGAGTCTCTAAGGGCATTTTTGTTATATACTAAAATATATATGGTTGTTTGTATTGCATGGAATAAATGATGAGGCAAAAGAGTGTTTTTACATGATGAAAATGCGTACTTTTTGTCAGTTTTTTTTGGGTTGGGGGCTTTTCAGCAATTTACCCTTTATTTTATTTATGTACGACTCTCCTGCTGCTTTCCCAGATACATCCGGTTCAACCAACACCGCTTCCTTAGCCTAGAGTACACCCCACTCCAAATTAATCCATGTCCTTACTCCGACTCTTTGAAGTTTTCTTTAAAAATATAATTGATTGGTAACCTGATCCAATCCAATTAAACAGATTCGGATCGCAGATAAAAGCTTGTTTTTTTATAAAGCCTGTAAACCTGCTGTGAAAAAAGGTTTTTACCACTAGACGACAAGGACTCGCGCATTGTAAACCCTCCAATCCCCTAAGATCAGTTTAATCTAAAGTCCCACAGCAAGTACACCACAACTCAACCCCCTTCCCACTTTAAATACCTTCCAAATGTCTCAAACTCTCTCCCACCGCTCAAAATCCTCTCTCTCTCTCTCTCCCTCTCTCTCCCTCCCTTCCAAACCTCCACAAAAAGCACAACATAACCACCAAAATCTCCGGGGCCAGATGCCGGATTCGGATCTTTACGGGGACCCGAACCCGAAGAAAATCCTCTTCGGCAAATACGTGCTCGGCCGCCTCCTCGGATGCGGGGCCTTCGCCAAAGTGTACCACGCCCGCACCCTCGCCCCCTCCTCGCATTCCGTGGCCATCAAGGTCCTCCCCAAGTCGAGGCTCACGAAGCCGGCCCTGTCCCGCCACGTGACCCGAGAGATCGCCATCATGCGCCGGCTGCGCCACCCCCACATCGTGCGCCTCATCGAGGTCCTGGCCTCCCGCTCCAAGATCTACTTCGTCCTCGAGTTGGTGAAAGGAGGCGAGCTCTTCGCCCGCATCTCCAGGCACGGCCGCCTCCCCGAGGACCTCACCCGCCGCTACTTCCAGCAATTGATCTCCGCCGTCGGCTACTGCCACGCCCGCGGCGTCTTCCATCGAGACCTCAAGCCCGAGAACCTCCTCTTGGACGAGGAGGGCGACCTCAAGGTCTCCGATTTCGGCCTCAGCGCCATGTCAGACCAGGCTCGGCATGACGACGTCCTGCACACACTCTGCGGGACCCCCGCGTACGTGGCCCCGGAGATCTTGACTAAGAAAGGCTACGACGGTGCCAAGGTGGACGTCTGGTCATGCGGGGTCATCCTCTACGTGCTCAACGCGGGGTACCTGCCCTTCAACGACTCGAACCTGATGAACATGTATCGGAAAATCTACCTCGGGGAGTACCGGATACCGAAATGGACGTCGCCGGATTTGAAAAGGTTGATTTCTCGTGTCCTGGACACGAACCCGGATACGAGGATCACCATCGAGGAGATTCTGCACGACCCGTGGTTCCGAAAGGGACTGGACCGCGAGAAGTTTGAGAAGATGATGAGGTTTCATGACGAGGAGGAGAAGGACGAGAGCTTCGACGGCGAGGAGAGGGACCTGAATGCGTTCCACATCATATCGTTCGCCTCGGGGGTGAACTTGTCGGGGCTGTTCGAGGCGGGAGCGGAACGGGAGCGGTTCGTGGCGGAGGGGGAGGGGGAGGGCATTTTGGGGATTGTGGAGGGGGTGGCGAGGAGGGAGGGGTGCCTTGTCGAGAGGAAGGGGCAGAATGGTAAATGCGGCGTGGTTGTGAGGGGCCAGAATGGTAATTTGGGGGTGAGGGTGGGGGTCCACAGGTTGGCCGAGCGGCTGGTGGTGGTGGAGGTGGAGAAGGGGATTGATCGGTGGGCCCAGGATCTTTGGAGGGAGAAGGTGGGCCCCGCTCTGAACCGGTTGCCGTCGGTCGAGGGGTCCTCACGCTGCCGGCACGAACCGGTCTCGTAGTAGGGAGAGGAGATAGATGCGTGTAAATATGTGAATTTGTTTTTCAAAATAGTTATTATTCATATCAGCTATGAGTTATAGTTATTTAACCAAGAACAAGAATTTGAAACACCCTAGGAAGTAAAAGACATTTTTTTTTCAATTTGGTTAGAGAATACACAAACAAGAGGATGATAAGGTTACGGAAATTTGTAAAGTTACTGTTTGTTCTCCTTTTCAAAAGAAAATGGTAATTGGTCATGATTTTGTTTGCATTCTTCCAATTTTGTAATTAATAAAGTATGACGTCCCTTACATTTTTGGAGTTTTGTTGGATTATTATATACATACATGGTAATTTGTTGTCATTTTGTGTTTGAAAGTTTTTTAATTTTGAGTTACTATTGAATGAGGTCAAAAAGGTCGGGAAGGTTAGGGGTTAATTTGGAATTTAATTTAGAAAAAAAGTTTGTGCCGCTGTCAAAAAATTTATTTGTAATGGGAGTAAAAATATAAACTCATGTTTTTCTTAGCAATCTGCCGTTTCAGTCCACTCAGCTATCTCTTCTAATTCTAAATTGAAAATTTAATACTGAACGGTTATTACATGATTACAAGTTATGACGATGATTAAAAGTTTTCTAATTTTGCATTTTTGTTGAATGAGGTCTCGGTTTGCTTATTTTCTAGAATCTCTTCTAGTTCCATATATGATGGAATATAAATATAAATATTCTTTCAGACCATAGTACATTGCCGCAATCCATATATATTTTGAGTATTTTGATTGCCGTACTGTCACAATTGCTAGTGTTCTAAACAGACACTGCAATATATGTTGCTGTGAAGATGGATGAGGTATATAATAGAGCTTTTACATAGATTTTTTTTATAAAGAAACTATAATAATGTATCATTTGTTTATCAATTAGAAAGCTTGTACAGATGCTTGTGTGCTAGCTTATCATTGATCTCTATTTGGAATGCGAATATTTCTCACACAGTTCCAAATGGAAATGATGGAAACTAACAAAAGAGGAAAAATCCAATTTGAATGAGTAACAATAAAAGTTGATTGACTAACTTGTAATTTATGTTAGATAAAAGTATTCAGATGTCATTGTCTGTGATACAAAAAATAGTGATACTTAATTGAATCATCTGGATGCATCAAGATCGTATTAGATAAAAAGAAGAAAAATAAAGAGACATATATAGTAAATTTTATATCAAACGATATTAAACAGTCCGCATGCAACATGCCACCTATCCTTTTTATTTTAATAATTAGAAGTAAACTATTTCTAAAAAGGAAGGCAAGCGTCTTTAACTTATGCTGACATTTTTCTTTTTCTTTTTCTAATTACAAGCAGTAATATGATGGGAGCGGAATTTGAGCTCTAGGCCTTTTGTTCAATTTCAAAAAGACTTTATCTCTATGCTATAGTGGCACCCCGTACGGTTATCAAGCATGCAAGTATTGTAAGTTAGTAGCACCATTTTGTTGAACACATCCTATGCACATGTTTTTAAATGGTTCTAAATCATATTTGTCTGAGGCATGCTTTGATCTTATAAAATTATATTTAAATCCTGATGCTGCACGAATTATTGTGTACCTGTGAGCATCAATGATATTTTGCTTCATGGGCCATGAACAAGACAATAGACCTTTTATTCTGAGGACCTGCAAGACATAGGATGTCCGGAAATGGTTCTCTGGGAACTGATGAGGCACAAATCTGAGGTAGGTTAGGCCTCATCAATGAATTTGTATCTGTGGATCACTTCGGTAAAGGATTTATTGTTAGATACGCAACATGCAAGGAAAAGGACTCCGGAGGCTTGTTCCGGGATTCTCCTCCGATGATAAAGTCAGTTACTTTTATGGGTGAGATTAGGATTCAAGTGGTGGAGAAAATGTTGATTGCCTTGGTACTCAAGTGAGAGGGACTTATATAGGCGTCATGCACGGTTGTGATGTAATTAGAGGAGGATCAGTTAGTTATTTAGGGTTTTATGCCCTCGTGGGCCGTATCTTCGGCGTGTGGGTCTCCGGTGTGCCATTAGGAGGGGAGATGCGAGCTTTGCGCCTCGTCCAATATTCCATGTTGTATCAGTACTCCCCTACTCCGAGCTGGCCACTAGGCTGCTCGGGGTAAAATCTCGTCATAGCGGTTGCGATATGAGTGCGTAGCCCCGCTTCCTCGATACACGTGTCACTCATCCGTCGTCCATCGTCTTGTCTCATCATGCAATCACCAATCAATCCCGCCTCTTCTCATGAAAATAGGGGAAAACTTGGAGAGGAAACATCGTCTTCACTACTCCTAGGGTTTGCTAGCGCCTTCCACTGTTGTCGATCTTGTTGCTCTCGGGGGTCTTCTTTCTCGGCGCCACAGTAAGTTCCCTTCTCCCCTCTTCTCGATTTCTTGCGATTATGTCTTCTTGGGGTCTAAGCGCTGTGGATTTTGAGAGGGTGAGGAGTTTCAAGTCTTTCTTTTCTATGTCGTCGATTCCCGCCTATTTCTCAGCGTATCCTTAGGGATTTGGATATTGCGCTTTTTCAGATTTCTTCCAATGGTTGGTATGTGATCATCGTATTTGTCCTTGCCCTTTCCTGTCAGTGATATGTATGCCCTAGAGGCCATTATTGTATATTATAGTGGATGCATGGACACACACACACACACACACACACACACACATATATAGGACTTTCTTGCTCGACATGATAGTATGCTATCTGGTTGCACTTTATCTTAACATGTACACTTGTATTGTTATACTGTCTCTCTGATACATGTTGTAAAGCCCTTAGGATGTAGGCTTGACTACCAGGACTATGATGCAAATCATACTAGTGGGGCTTATGTAGTCCACAAGCACATCCTTTAACAGTTCCTAATCGAGAGAGTATCGAGACAGGGCATCGATATTCCAGAGTAGACTGGTGTATACGTTTATTAACCCTGTATGGAGCGATAGTTGATCCCACAACCATTGGTGTTTGACATCAAAGATTGTACACAGGTGCTCATTAGAGAATTGGTACACCAAACAGGACTTGCCGAGAACTCCTAGATGGTACCATATCTATCGTCAGATAGCAGTTCTCTGATAACACTGGTACAGGTTAGTCTGTAAACTCGAGATCGTCATAGTGTCTTGTGTGGTTCCCACCGTGCTTTGATTTCCTCCCTACCATGGCTCAAAGGAGTCGTGCAAACAGATGGATTTTGGGTACAGTTCCGAGTCATATAGAGGTAGTGCGCGATAGGAGGGGTTTCGTCTTTCCCGGTACTGTGAGTTGATGTTGCTCTATGCTCGATTGGCTATAACAGCAAGTCTCTGGCCAGGGCTGACGAAATTTACCGGCAAGTGTTATCAGTAGTTTCTCGAACCGTTATAGGCCACACATCGGCATGACTTATCAAGTTACTGTGGTCTGACGATTCCACCCCTAGACTCGATATGCGATATATCAGACGAAGAGACTGGACTGTACGGTAAGTGTTGCTTATAGGCTTCACGGGGGTTTGGACAAGTTTTCTTGTTGATCTTCTATTCGCTCAATAGCTGGGTAGTTGTTACGCCAAGCTAGTACCGCTAACGGCTTGTGGGTAACTGATGTGATCATTATCTACTGCTGGCGTATTGATGAGTCTTAGAGTCCCGTACAGAGCTTTTCTAGTTCAAAGCAAAACGAAGTAGGGCACATATACTGATATGTGCGGGAGCTTGATTAAATACGAATATGTGATACCGTATTCTAATCTCGCGATATTTGATATCGGTTAGGTTATATGTGATATAACCGGATTATTGAATCAAGTGTTGATTCAATGATATGTTATATGTATATATATTTGATATTGGCCGGTTATATATGATATGACCGGATTATTGAATCAAGTATTGATTTAATATTGAATATTGAATATTGTCGGTTATATGAGATATAACCGGGTTATTGAATCAAGCGTTAATTTGATAATATGATATACATATAAATGATATTAGTCGGTTATATATGATATAACCGGATTATTGAATCAAGTGTTGATTTAATAATTTGATATATATTAATATATTTGATATATAAATATATATATTAACTAATATAGCTCACTAAAGATTTTCTTCTCTTGATATATAATTGTGTGTATGTGTGTGTGTATATATATATAATGGATTATTGTATCATACTTGATGATACATTGAACATGGGTGTATGAGACTCACACATGAGTTAAAGATTAATGTGATGATTTATATTTGAAGGAAATTTAAAATAGGTGGAAAATGAGTTATAGCTTGGATGCTTGTAGAAGCATTGGGAAGCCATGACTCATCCTCTCATTTTGTCTTATCCTTAGATATTTTTTCATCTCACCCTTATCTTTAACCCATGGTTCACTCTCTCATCATTGATTCATAAACTCACTCACCCAAGTTCATCTTCTTCCTTCTCTAGTCTTTTTCTTTAGTTGGAAAAATAAAGAGAAAATGATTTCAAAAGAAAGCTAAATTCTTACTTCATCAACCTACACTATCCTAGCACTTTAGTTTAGGTTGTTTGCTTCACTAATACCTTGATTAGTGAAGAGATAGCTTGAGTTAGTGAGACTTCTAGGTGGATCATCTTCGGCTTCAAAGACAACGTAGCAAGCTCGATCCTTTCTTCAAGTGGAGCCAAGAAGAGTTCTAGGAACTACTACTTGGATCTATAGAAGTGAAAGACTTGGTCTACAAAGGTTGTAACCCTCTTCATTTAGTAATAGAACTTGTTTTCATGCATTAAACCCCTAATTCTCTAGTTCGATTCTAGGTTAGTGTTGCTTAGACCTTTAGATTTTTTAAAATTGCATACTTGATGTATGTGGAAACCCAGTAGAGATGCTAAGACACACTTTCATGGTATCAGAGCCAAAGCTAGAGCATTAGCCGATGTATAGAATTACGAAACCGAAACAACTCTGAAATATCGAAACAAAATTCCAAGTTTTTGTCAATTTTTTCTGAGCCTCTAAATTTTTTTTAAATAGTTGCAGAGTGCTCTTATTATTGTAACTAAAATACCAGCCAAAAACGAGGCTTAAACACCAAAAATTGGCCGGTCAAAATGATCAAAAAACTGGCCTGGCCAGTTTTCTTATAGTGTTTGGTCTCGAGTTTTGTTTAGTGTTCTGGAATCTTGGAATTAGGGTTTCAGGTGGTGTTTGTTTTTTCCTATATTGCATGTGATGTTATCTTTCTATTGGGGCAATTCAAAGTCGCAGTTTTAACATCGTTTATGGGTTTAAGTTTGTAAATGTGATACAATATTTGGAATCCACATTAATTAGTTTTGTGAAAACTAGTTTGCAATTTGTAAATCTAGCGTTTTAGTTTCGTTTGATCGATTGCCATGGAGTTTCGATTCGGATCAAAACTCCGTCGCAATCACGTATCGTACGCGAACATTCGCCGGTGAACAATACTAGATAGCCACACCCCATAGTCCCGATCAAGTGACTATAGGAAAACCCCGTATCCAAAAGCATCCACGCGGGTGCTCGTGGCCACGGTATTCCTCCTAAGTGCACTTCGTCGACGGTATCGGGGGTGCGGCCATCTACTAAAGTTCCTGATGAGCATTCGATCATATAATTGGGAATCTTGTTGAATTATCCGACTGATTATTGAAAAGTGTTTTCAATTTGAGACTTAAATGCAAGGTTTATTGTGTTAGGCATGAAATTTGGAATATGTGATATTCCGGGTTTATGATGTCTAAGAAATATGCAGATTCTAATTATTGTAGTTTTCATTTCTTTTCTGCGACCGTAAGTGTAATATGTGTGGTATCCCCGATCTCGTTGCTATACGTCAACGACATTCGGGATACGCATATTTACTTACGTCGATGACATGTGATATTACTGTGTTATTGTAATATGTTATATTAGATCGTCGTGAATGAATAAGCCGGGGTTTTTTGCCTGAGATGAGAGTTTTTATATTTTCATTCATGTAATAAATATGTATGTAATATTTTTTTCTTGGGACACTTCCGGGTTGTGATTGTTGTCTCCATTGATGTATATTATTTACTTTTCCGCATTAGGATAGACCCAAGGCGGAGAGCACAAGAAACCGGGTTCTAGAGTCCAGTGGGAGACCATCTCAAGGAGTCGAGATCGAGTCTCCTAACTCTAGAATTGGGAGGGTTTCTTGCCGCTCTCGTAGGGGTCTAGAAATGTGGGTTTGGCTAGTCATCACGACCGTGGAATCCGTGTTTTTCATTACTGGCTAAATTTAAAACACGGATCTCCTAGTATATCCTATATTTCATATGTTTGTTTCTGCTGCCTGTGTTCTGTGATGTGATCATATAACTGCGTGAGACGAATGCTATATATATATGATATATATAATAAACGTTGCTTATGTTTTGCACCCGCGCTAGTCCAGCCCTCGCTCTGCCGTTAGTTAAGTAACCCAACGGTGCATGACGGGGCCCCGTGGCGAATGCGGATGGCATAAGCGTACGTTCTATTTTCGTTCTTCTGTGATGTTTAGGAAACATAAAATGATGGGACGTCATTAATGAGATTAATGAAAAGAAAGAAACCTAAAGATGTTGTAGAATCAAAATTTTCAAAAAAGGTAGCTCTAGTTATTGCTTTGCATAGCGGTATTCCATTATGAATATCCAGCACCTCATTCGATGAGGAATGAGCCTAGATCCCTTCACCGGGAGTGACCAATTTAGCAAAACTAGCAAATGATACAACCCACTCGGTTTGTTTTGAAAACTATTCGATTTTAAAAGTGGAGCTTAAACCACTCCTTTTTCAAATCACTAGATTCTACAACGATATCAAGTTCATTGCGTTAAAGGTTTTCTTTAAAACCATTCGTAGCCCTCCATCATTTCAGATAAGTGCTATTTAGTATCTGTGCTGCGTTTGTTGACCTTGTCAAGGCATAGTGTGCGGTAGCTGATTAGTGCTTATCTACCGCATATGATTCGATTGGATTAGGGTAGTCGTACGGCTTTGTTGACCATGTTAAGGGTCGTACGGGTGGGTTTAATTCAATCACGAAATGACGGGTTGAACTTGACTAGCACGTGTGATTTTTTGACCTTGTTAAGGTCATAAGTCGCTAAAGTAAAAATAGATATTGGGAATTTCAAGTGTTCAAATTTGCAATGAGATTGCATACCTTCTATGAGATAGTTGTATCCTGATACCCACTACGAGTAAGAGTTACTCCTGAGAGAGTTTTCCACTTTACAATTAGCTGATCCAGTGGGTGTCTAAGAAAGGTCTTAATAGGTGTAATGCCCCTGCGGAAACGAGGTTATTTAATTAGTTCCATGCGAAAGCATGAGGAGACTCTCTCGGAGTACCAATACCTGCCTGGTTGACCGATTAGCGAACTTGTAGGGTATAATTTGTAAGTCCACGTTGCGACCCCCGGTTCTTACGGGGAGGCGGAAACGGTATAAAATCAAAATTTTAATGCAAGTGGCAACATGGACTAAGCTAGGTCGGGATCTTTACCTAAACTAAAACTAGCATACTAAGCTAAAGATATTTAGCTACTCGGATGAAGATGGTTATACCTAAACTTGAACTCCTTCTCTTCAAGCTCCGATGGTGGTTCGATGGCTCCTTCTCGTTGTCTCCGTACGCCGAAGATAGATCCACTTGAAAGCTCCGACCTTTATCTCCTTCTTCGTTCTTTGAAGAAACTAGTTCACTTGGTTTGCTAAACCTAGTGAACTAGAAGGAGTAGAGATGATTTAGAATGGGATTTTATCTATGGTTCTTGATTCTCAACTCATGAGACAAGAGAACCATAGATCAAGAGAGGGAGCAAGAGGTTGAGGGTGAGAGCAAGAGGAGAGCTCAAGAACAAGAGAGAGAATGAGCAAGAAAGAATGAGGCTCTCTTTTCTCTCTCACCCTCTCATAATCCAAAGTGATCATAACTCATCATATCAAAAAAGTCTTATGTGATGGTTAGAAGCAACCATAACCTTATCATGTCATGCACTCATTTTACTCAAATGAACAAGCAAGTAAAAGTCTTTGGCATGAAATGATAACCATGGTTATCATGATGGTCAACTAGTCAAGCCTAGTCAACCGGTCAACAAGTCAACAAAAGTCAACAAGTCACCAAAGTCAACAAGTCAACAAAAGTCAACAAGTCAACAACCATATCACCATAATACTTAATTAATATAATAGTTAATCACATATCATATTCTCATTAGGGTTGAGCATAAAGTCAAAAAGTCAACGGTCAACTGTCAACAACCCTAATGAGAATCCGCTGTCTGTGCCTCCCTGTCAACTGTGCATACACACCCGCATCCGCGTTCCGAGGAACACGAATGCAAACTGGATAAATCCAATCCTATAAGGTACACTAGGATCTGGCTTAAACCAAAGCCCGCTAGTGTAAACTGTCCGGACACTGTACGTGCACAAGTGCACGGATGTGACCGAACCCTGTCGCAAAACCATGCGACCTGTCGCAATACCATGCGACCTCTACTCTTTTGCCTAAAGGCGAAAAGCTTTCTGTGTGGGACTCTAAAGACTCGACACTACGCTGGCAGTGGGTTTAACCACAGACCGCAAGCGGCACTAGCTGTGCGTAACGGTCCCCAGGTAATGCCGACAAGAAGACCGACGAGGCGAAAACCCATCTGAACTCCTACTGAGCCTGAGTGTGACATTCTCCGTACAGTCCGGTCTGTTCGTCTGATACATCGCATGGCGGGCCTAGGGGGCGGTAAACGTCAGTCCCCCAATAGCGGTACAAGTCGTGCCGGAGCGAAGCCCAAAACACCCTGAGATAACACTGGAAACCTACCAGTATATCTCGTTTGCCCTGGCCAGGGACTACTCGTGTAATGGCTCTCCTAGACACAGCGCGATGTCAACCCCCAATACCGGGAGAGACGAATCCTGTCTAACCGTCACTGCCTCCAAGTGCTTCGGGACTGCACCCAACCACCACCTGTTTGCACGACTCCTTTGAGCCGTGGTAGGGTAGTGATCAAAGTACAGTGGGAACACACCCGAGGCGAAGTGACAGTGTCAAGTCAGCGGACTAAGCTGTACTCATGTCACCTGGGAACTGATAACTGACGATAGGTATAATACCAACTAATCAGTTCCCGACGAGTCCTGTCCAGTGTACCCGTAACCAAACGAGCACCCGCATACTATCTCAAGTACGACGTACTGACGGCTGTGGGACAGACCGTCTCCCACACTGGGACGAGAAGCGCATGCGCTGGTCTACTCCGGAGTATCGATGCCCTGTCTCGATAGTCCTGCGACCAGGGACCTGAATAAGGATGTGCTTATAGATTACCCAGCCCCCACTAGTGTGACTGCCATCACAACGCTGGTAATCAAGCAAAGATCCTAAGGGCTCCACTAATGCGTATAAGTGATATACTGAAATAAACACAAGTACACATTGAAGTAGAAACAAACCAAGTAGCATACTACTATTTTGAGCAAGATTGTATATACAAGGTGAATATCCCAAGCATCCATTAAGTAATATACAAACTAGTATGATACAGTAATGGCCTCTAGGGCATATACACTAACATAATTAACCCCGGCTAATCTTACCTTTTAGGGTTTGAAGGAAGATTTGATAAAAATAGTGGGAGCCATCCTGATTAGATAAGATAATAACCAATCTAATCTTGCAAGATCGCACGCTAAAGTGTTTTCTTCTCTCTCTCTCCAGGTAGCGACCATGGCACGCCTTAATCAAGATAATAATATGGATGTATTGACTGAACCTACTTATTATTTTGGGCTGGGGAAAGTTGGTTCCACTCTATCTTATGACTGTCATAAGTCTGAGTAAGGAATAAGGGAATGCAAGGATTCCCATGCCACCTGAACGAAGAAAGAGCATGATGAGGCATCTTATTTAGGTGTGTTCGTCATTAAGAACTGTTTCTTGGTTTGCTCTATGTTTTGGGTATTAGATACCAGATCAGGATCCCATATTTGTAATATGTTACAAAGGTTAAGAAAAAGTAGAGAACTGAAAAAGGGTGATATGTCCCTCAGAGTAGGGAACGGAGCAATTGTTGCTGCCGAAACTGTTGGCGAATATCACCTAGTATTGCCACATGGTAGTACATTGATTTTGAACGACTGTTATTACGTACCTTCGATGATGTGCAACATAATATCTATTTCTTTATTAGATAAAGAAGGATATAATTTTGCACTATAGAAAAATGTTATGAACATTTTTCTAAATCAAGTGTTGATTGGGTTTGGTACGTTATGTAACGGTATCTATGTTCTAAATCAAAATACAATTCTAAATGTACAGAACACACACAAGAGGAAAAGTTCAGAAATGAACGAAGTCTACTTGTGGTATTGTAGACTTGGTCATATCAATGCGACAAGACTAGCTAAATTGCATAAAGATAGATCTTTGAATCAGTTTGAATTTACATCTTATGAAACTTGCCAATCATGTCTCAAAGGCAAGATGACCAAAACTCTATTTACTGGACACGGAGAAAGATCTACTAAACTCTTGGGACTGATACATAGTGATGTATGCCGTCCTATGTTTACACATGCCAGGAATGGTTCCTCGTACTTCATTACATTCACCGATGATCTCTCAAGATTCGGACATGTGTTCCTGTTGAAACACAAATCTGAAGTTTTTGAGAAATTCAAGGAATATAAGAACGAAGTAGAGAACAAAACGGGTAAAAGTTAAAGTCCTTCAATCTGATCGGGGAGGAGAATACTTGAGCACGGAATTCCGAGACTATTTAAAAGAGAATGGGATTCTCTCTCAGCTTACTCCTCCATATACACCGCAACACAATAGAGTATCGGAGCGGAGAAATCGCACCCTATTAGATATGGTGCGCTCTATGATGAGTAATGCTGAGTTACCTATTTCCTTTTGGGGTTATGCACTTGAGACTACTGCATACTTATTGAATCAAGTTCCATCAAAATTAGTGCCTAAAACACCATATGAGATATGGAGTGGAAAGAGACCATATCTTAAACGAGTTAAGATATGGGGTTGTCCGGCCTATGTTAAAAAATAGAATCCGGACAAACTCGAGGCACGTTTAGTTCTTTGCAAGTTTGTGGGATATCCAAAGAATTCACATGGATATATCTTCTACCACACTGAGAAACTAAAAGTGTTTGTTTCTCAATATGCCACCTTTTTAGAAAAGGAATTTCTTGTAAAAAAATTAATGGTAACGGGGTAGAGCTGGAAGAAGTTCCAGCCACACAAACTACAACTGATGATTTGGTAGAACCGGAGGATTCGATAGTCCCCGACGAACCTCAGCCACTCCGCAGATCTAGTAGGGTTCCTCATTCACCTGAGAGATACTACGGTTTTCTCATAGACGGTGGAAGTGAGGATTGCATCATGAAAGATAATGACCCAACTAGTTTTAAGTAGGCCATTACAAGTGGAGATTCTGTGAAATGGCTCGATGTTATGCGATCTGAGATGGAATCCATGTACACCAACAAAGTATGGACTTTGGAAGTTGCTCCTGAAGGGGTAAAACCCATCGGGAGCAAGTGGATCTTTAAGAAGAAAATTGGTGTAGATGGAAAGGTTGAGACCTTCAAAGCTAGACTTGTAGCAAAAGGTTTTCGTCAACGATCAGGTATCGATTATGATGAAACCTTTTCTCCAGTGGCTATACTTAAGTCCATCAAGATCCTACTTGCCATTGCTGCATATCTTGACTACGAAATCTGGCAGATGGACGTCAAGAACGCTTTTCTAAATGGTGATTTAGAAGAAAGCGTGTACATGACACAGCTAGAGGGCTTCGTAGATAGTGGAAGAAGCGGAAAGGTGTGCAAGCAGCTTAAATCAATCTACGGATTAAAACAGGTATTACGGAGTTGGAACATCTGTTTTGATGTGGTAGTCAAAGAATTTGACTTCATAAAAAATGTAGATGAATCTTGTATATACAAAAAGGTTGTAGAGAGTAAGGTTATCTTCCTCGTATTATACGTGGATGACATACTCTTGATAGGAAATGTTGTTCCTATGCTATACTCGGTCAAGCGCTTCTTATCACAAAAGTTCTCCATGAAAGATCTGGGTGATGCCTCCTATATCCTGGTGTCACGACCCGAAATATTAGCTCGTGACCAGCACTTAAATCACGCAACGTCTAAAGGCGTAATGTAATTCAAGTAAGCTGAAACCCAAAAATCTAAAACTTTTTAAGAAAATAAAGGAGGTGAAGT
The DNA here is from genome assembly GCA_030015575.1 of Agapanthus africanus. Taxonomy (NCBI): domain Eukaryota; kingdom Viridiplantae; phylum Streptophyta; class Magnoliopsida; order Asparagales; family Amaryllidaceae; genus Agapanthus; species Agapanthus africanus. The sequence goes on along the minus strand of JASDDO010000029.1, from coordinate 26,957,268 downwards.
TTTGAAATAAAGGTATAATGAAATCATGTTTTCTTAATGCATAGAAAAGGAACATGAAAATTCAAGTGAAATTTACTAGTTTGAAAACGTGTTTCATCTTTTTAAAAAAAAATGGGCAGCACCTCCTTTGTATATTTTGATCCAAAACCACAAATACATAACAATAATAATGGCATCCCCAAGCGGGAGCTAGCTCTTCGCCAACCGGCGAATCACAACCACGCAAAACATAAATATAAGTATACGACGCCCAACGGCAAAGATCACCACAAAAGAAGAAGAATAAAGCGAGATATCAACCCAAAACGCGAACATAAAACCCATCGCTCAAGTCTCGCAACTACAAGTCTCACTAAGTCTCATTACTTACACAAATACTAGTTTGATTTGATGGAGTTAACTAGATACAATACGAAATAGTAAATACAAGAGTGGGTACGATACAAATGTCCCACCTACTAAGCAAACCACCTAAAAGTAGCTATGTGCCAGCGATACCGCTACTGATCCGTGCGGTCAATCTGTAAGAACTGTGGCACAACGGGGGTGAGTTGCCAACTCGTGAATAGAAAAACATCTACAAGTAGAAATTGAATAAACATCGACTCCTAGGTCAACTATATCATAAAGGTAATATTATGATATCTAGGGTGACCGTATCTATATATGTGCCAACAATGTAATCAACATCTATGTATGCGGATATCCTCCAACCATGTGATCAATATCTGTATGCATGTGGGTCTCGTCCAACCATATCATCAGTGTATGTATGCATGTGGATCCCGTCCACGTGTCAACCAATGACACAACAACATCATGCATGTAAATATCATAAAAGCATATGCATGAAAGTATGAGGATATAAATCAACATGTGATCCTCGCGACACATCAAAATCATGAAACCTGAGTGTCTAGTATCGACACTCGAAACATCATGAAACCCGTGTCCAGCATCGACATGTAAATCCTCATATATCTCAGGCGCCGCATCCTCAGATCGGCCCTCATATATCTCGTCTCAGGCGCCGCCTACTCTGGTCGGTCCTCATATCCATCTCATGACTCCGGTTGGTATCCTCTGGATAACCGACGGGTCCAAAAACTATCACCGGTAGGTAGTGCTCCCCTGCCAGGCTCACCGTCTAACAATATGAGTCTTCTCGCCCCGGGATACCTCACCGGGTCCACCATGTACCCGCAAACGGTGCCTACCGCTCCTCGAATCGGGTTTCACATGCCACTCTCAGAACCGAGAAAACACATGGTGGACGCACTGAAATATCATATCAAGAGAAACTGGGTTTTTAAAACAATACATACTCTCTTTTGAAATAACCACGGTTCTCAATTCCAGAAATCTCATGAAAACAACATATCTCAATGCGTATAATCATAAAGCATTATGTATGCGACATATAACAGAAATGTAAGCATATCCGTATATCATGCAACATGGAACAGTAATATGCACATATCGAGGGAAAACCGCTCTTTTAAATGAATCCAGTTTAAAAATACATCCCGCGGTTCCCAAATTCTCCCAAGTCCAATGCAACATCGTATAAAGATGCATATGCAACTATAGCAAGTAAATCGTGCAAGGAGTCATATTATGAAGCAGCAATTCCTACTGTGTAGTGACATGGTAATTATCGATGATGAAGTGTGTGAGCCGGTAAATCTGTGTACGTGTAACATACGCATCATCGATAATGGTGCAGGTGTACTAGCACAGGTATAAGTAATGCAATGCGAATAACATGAATGCAGCATAAGGTAAATCATCAGCTAAAAGCTACTCACCGCTTTACCTTCCCCAAACCTAACCCTAACAAGTGAGGAACTACTCACTCATTAGGGAATTAACAAAGGAATTCATTTTTTGTGATTTTCTTTTAATAGCCTAATTAACTTGCGGAAAATAACTACGGCAGATAAAAAATTGCAGAGAAATAAAATTGCAGATAAGAAATTCAAGATAAAAAAAACTTACTTTTTATTGATGCACTCTTTGACAATTACAATGGAATGAAAATTTAAATTCTAGAAATTAAAAGAGGCATGCTCCAAAAAGAGCTGTAGGCTTCTTATTTATAGATAATAGAAACCCTAGGGTTTACATCTGATCCACATCTAGAATTATAAAACTACCCTAAGAAAACCGGGTTAATGTACCGACTCCACCGACACGCACCGACACACGCCGACACGTGTACAGCACGGCCGCGGATCCGCGGCGGAATGCCAAGTTTGGCCGCGGATCCGCGGCCATCTTGAGGGAACTCTGACTCATTTCTTCACGGTTGCTTTCTGTTGCTTTTTCCTTCTATTTTTTTCACTTGGTTCTTCAGAATCTTTTCTAGTTTCTTCCAAATTTCCACAGTGCAGAATGTTGTGGACTTTTAACGTTCGCTTCGCGTTGAAGTCTTTAATCTTTGTTCTGCCCTCGTGCTTTGTGAAATCGAATTGTTCATTGATCTTCATTTGTTCCTTAAACTGTAGGCGGCTTCATAAAGATTCTTCTAGTTGTTGGTCGTAGTCTCACTTTTGTAGCGTTTTTTCACCATTTTCACTATATTGTTCTGAGAACCTGTAAACTGCAATTATTTAGCAGACATGGATCAAAAACACCTATTTATTTGCAATATAATTAAGAATGGGGAATATAATAATGCAAAATTCTGATATGAACAAATACCCCCAAACTTATCTTTTGCTCGTCCCGAGCAAAACCAATTTATTCTCGAAAAAACCTAACCTCACTTTCGCAGGGAATCACGATTGCACTGAGCTCGTGCAACAAGCCGTTAAACCTCTAGGTGTCCCTAGTAGGAGGAGTGTTGTCTCCTGAGGGTTTTCAGCGGATATTACCCATAAAATCCGACCAATTTGGCCCGTTGGCTTTAATTCTTCAATTCGGTATTCTAGCAAGAAATTCTATTATCTTTAACTTAGAAATCATCAACCCATATTTTTCACACTCACTTATCATTTAACTTAAGTTCGTATATGTTCTGTAATTTTATTTAGTTTTTAGCATCTTTTAAATTTTTCTTCTAAGGTTCCATCTCAACTTAGGAATTTTTATCATCTCTACTGAAGGTATAAGCCCTAATTTTCATTCCTATCTCTCATCCAAACTCCAATCATATACTGTAACATTTCAGAAAAATAAAATATTATTTTTGGGAAATTTTATAATTTAATATGAATTTTAATGAATATTTTAATATTTCGGTATAATTAAATACCGATAAATTGAGAGAAATTTGGAAAATTATAGAAATTACTAAAAAGAGGGTGTTTTATGTGAATTATGCAAATTGTAAGTTTTTATGATTAATTTGACACTAATTTTGTGCTAATCGCGATTAAAAATCGCTAATCGGATTTTAAGCGGGTTTTATGCAAAACATGCACCATATCATTTCACACTTGTGTTACATTTTCTACCATGGTTTCATTTGGGTTTCCTATTCAGTTATTAAAGCAATGAGAAGATAAAAGAAAAGAAATGAGAATATTAAACAAATGGTGCATAGTGTAAGGTATGGATGAGAGAGAGAGTGAGGTGGGGAGGGGGGGTCAAACCTTGGTCTTGGCTTTGTTTCATTCACCTTTTTCATCCTTAACCTCTCTCTCTTCAGCTCATGGCAGCACCTCCTCCCTCCCCATCTTCAAGCTTCACTTCATCACAAAAAAATCCATCAAAAGTCCCTCCCCACTTCACAAAAAAGGTGCACAAGCTCACAAGCTACACTTTAAACCAAGAAAAATCACATTTTTGTGCTGTAGGAGATTCTTGGGTCCCAAATGAGATAATCCTTTCACAATTAGTATAGTGTTTCATATGCTTAAGCCTCTTTTCAAGTTTAAAATTGATTTGGCAAAGTTTGGTGAACTTTGAAAACTCAAGTTGGGAATTAGGGTTTGATTTGAGTAAAGATGGTGTAATTGGGCTTTAGAGATGACCTTATACCCCCTTAGATGTTAGAAACCCCGAACTAAACACAATACCAAACCTGAAATGAAAAACAAAAACTTTGCATATCGGTTTTGTGAGTGAATATGGCGTGCAGGGAAATCTGGAATGAACTGGGATTTTTACTGGGAAAATAAACAACTCTAGAGAACTAATTGGACCACTAAGCACCCACTGTAGAAGTTTGAGGCCCCAACTCCATCCCTAAATCGAGGAGGCTGGAATTTCCATGAATGTGGCCGGCCACTTGGTTAGTTCTGGTGCCCAGGTTGCTTCAGTAGGTCATATGTACCCTATATATCACCCCAGAGTTGTTTGCTTGCCTTGTTTTGGCCTGAGTCAAAATCTGGGACCACTTTCCCTAGTTGCTGCTTTGAATTGAGTTATGGTTTTCCGTATTTCGATTTCTAGATTTTTGTATTTGTACTTTATCTCGATCATGTGACGTTTGTACGTCTATATCGAGTGATATCGGGTTCTTTTGCGAAAGTTAACCATGGGTTCTAACCTATAGGCTTTTAAGCGTATCGTTTTGGTTTTCATGTGTCGTTTTGGTTTTAATGCGATGCGATACGTGTGACATGTAGGTACCCCCCATGGTGATCCGAGACGATGAAGAAGATGGCGGCGACATCGACATCGGCAAGCAAGATCAAGGTGAGTAGATTATATCTACGGGGGAAGTCGGGTGGATGGCGTATAGCACCCCCGCAGTTCGATGTTTAGTATACTATAGATATATACTATATATATATGTATGATAGCGTTATGTGTGAATTGGATATTCAGATGTGGTTAGGTGTACTATGGATAGATTAGGGTTTAGAAGTAAACTAGTATAGTTTCCTAGTTGCGAACCATAGAATAGGTTTACACCCACACACACACATATGCTTGCTTGTTATACATATACCTAGATGATGATGATAGTGGATGATATTTGGAGATGAGTCGATGAGATTGGGCATAGTGCCATGAGATCGGTGATATGATGTGATTCGTATTTGGGATACGACATGTGATTTTAGCGGGCCTTGGGACGTGTGTTTCACACACGCACTTATATTTATATAAATGATATCGATTTGTACTAGACTTAGATCAGTACCCCAGATCATGTGATATGATAATAAGGATACCGGATAATTGATGAGATGAATGTGATATTGACCCGTACCCAGCTTTTGGGATGCCGTACGATGATTTACCGTACGAGCTCTATATTGATGATAGATCCGCACTCATGACTTGAGGATGTCATATGATATTGTATCGTACACGGTACCTTGAGGCGGGATCACCGACTATTATATTTTACATATATATATTTATATCGACTCAGATTTAGGTGGTTTCCATACCCCTTCAGATTGACTTGTTAGTTAGAGCTGTAGTTTTGCTAGTAGATGTTAGGTTAGGCCGATATCATACCTATTTCAAAACTAACGAATCGGGAATATTTTAAAGACAGGAAAAGGGATTCTACGGATATTTTCAGAAGACGCATCTTTTCTTAAAAACACCGTAACCCTTATTTTCCTAAAAACCCCGATTCGTCTTCTTCCAATGGCAAAACAGTATGACATAGGTACATTGTTGTAGATACTACACTGTTGTGTTTATTATTCATTTGCCGCATATTCTTGCTTTTCGCATCGCATTGCATGTTTAAACATGTTTATTGTCATATCAAACCCATGCTGTTAGTACACCAGCACCATTATCGATGATGCATATGTTCCACGTATACCTGCTTGCCGGCTCACACACTTCATCATCGATAATTGCCATGTCACTACACAGTAGGATTATTGCATCAGGATATGACATACTTGCGTACACACATATTGTACCCCCATATTTACACATACATAGATGATTCTGGCTTGATTAGAGATTTGGGAACCGCAAGATACTCTTTAAAACCGATTTATTTTGAAAGAGCGGTTTCCCTCCATATGTGCATATTACTATTCCATGTTGCATGATATACTCATATGCTTACATTTCTTTTACATGTCGCATACATCATGCTTTTTGATTAGACGCATTGAGATATGTTGTTTCCATAATATTTTTGGATTTGGGAACCGTGGGTATTTCAAAGAGAGTATGTAATTATTTTTAAAAACCTCGGTTACCCTTGATATGATATTTCAGTGCGTCCACCATGTGTTTTCTCGGTGCTGAGAGCGACATGTGAAACCCGATTCGAGGAGGCGGATGAGGCCGATTGCGGGTACATGGTGGACCCGGTATGGTTCTCGGGGGCGAGAAATGTTTTTCGTGGAGTAGACGATGAGCCTGGTAGGGTGGCTAGTACCTACCGGTGATTGTATTTGAGCTCGGAGGATATCCGAAGGATACTGACCGGAGTCGAGAGATGATATGGGCCGATCCGGACTGACGGAGCCCGTGGGCCAATCCGGACTGACGGAGCCCGATATATGAGGATTTACGTGCCGATGCTGGGCACATCTTTCATGATGTTTTCGAGTGTCGATGCTGGACACTCTGGTTCCATGATTTTGATGTGTCGCGAGGGACACATGTTGATTATATCCTCATACTTCCATGCATATGCTTTATGATATTTACATGCTTGATGTTTATTGTCATTGGGTGATACGTAGACGATATCCACATACTCGTAGACTTCATGATATAGTCGACATTGATCATACCTCATATTTAGGATATGTTATTACCTGAGGCACTGGCATGAGCACTTGGCATTACACTCATGTATAGATATTACATTGCCACCTTATCATGCTTCAGACTTATTCATTTGAGATTTATATATATATTTGATTGTATTGACCTAGGATGAGTCATACATACGATTTCTGCTCTGTGATGTTTTCTATTCACGAGTTGGCAACTCACCCCCGTTGTGTCACAGTTTCTTGCAGGTTTTGCCGTACAGGTTCTTTGCGGCTTTTCTGGCACACTGCTTCCTTTCTGGATGATTGCATTGGTAGGTGGGTTCACTCGCATCGTGACCACCCTTGTATTTATTATATTCAATTGTATCTAGTAATTCCATCAACCAAACTTGTATATTGTTTCAGACCTAGAATACCTGTTGTGTATTATTTCGACCTTAGAGTCGCGCGTTGTAGTATTATGGTTTTCATGCCGATTTTGAGTTTTCTTTTGAGTTTTGATTCTCGCCCTTCGGCGTTGTATATTATACTGCTTGCGTGGTTGTGACAGTCGATTGACGAAGAGCTAGCTCCCGCTTGGGGATGCCTTTTATCATTGTATATATATTATTCTTGTTGTACCCCGTTCGGGGCCAGTATTTACAAGAAAACTCTGCCGAAATTTTCAGAAAAGACTATAGATTTTTAAAATGCATATTCGGCTTACTCATTTAAAAACCTTGTTTTTCAAACATGTTTTCGTCAATTCTTAAAACTATTTTTCCTTCATTTATTATTTAAAATGATTTTAGATTTCTGGGCTTTTGGCTTACTTGGATTAGATAGGGTCTTATAGAATTCATATGATTCAAGGGCCAGTCACGTGCTATTTCGGGTCGTGACAAAGTTGGTATCAGAGCGCTAGGTTAACCTTGGTTCGAGTCTAAATTTGACTATGTGGAGCCTAAAGCGTTTATATATATACGGAATTTAGGCTTGACCTTACGGAACTTAGACTTAGTCGAGGGGGTATTATACCCAAACTTTCGTCGCGTAGGATGACCCTTGGTTGATGGAGTAGGTAGCTTGAGTAGAGTGACGTACCGTACGTATGTTCCGCGGCATTCTTACGATACGCTACTCCGCTTAAGAAACCTTAGGATGTACATTTCCTTGCACAGTATTATATTCATTCCTATGATCTATCCTCATCGGTACTGGTTATGATTTTGCTGCCACGATTACACGGGCAGAGAGAGCTATGGCTTGAGTTGCGTCAGCTTGAGCTCGACACGGACGAGGACTGACCAGGGCGTGATTCCTGAGACGTACGATTGCATAGAGAGGCTTCGTTTTAGTGTGTTTTCGCGCCATGAGCATTTGACAGATCGCTTTTACGAGATTTCTCGGACGTGCAGATCAGCACCAGAGGATCAGACTACTGCTAGAAGCCAGCCAGAATGTGATGACCATTGATATATCGCTTATTCATGATGATTGAGGCGCTGTTCAGCGTACAGATGAATGAGCCAGTTGCTGCTGCAAATGACGAGATATCGCCCAGATGTTGGAGCTACTGCAGCATGAGAATATACTTAGAGATATGATGGAAGGTCACTAGTCACTCGAGGATGAATGACTAGGACATGTGGTTCGTTCGCTTACCCCGATGTGAGTGTAAGTCGATGTACAACACCCCACGAGTTGCGGGGAGGCGGAAATATGAAAAACAATCTTGTTCTTTGAGTTAACATCGACTAACCGAAGAATCTTTGCTAAACTATAACTAACATATACATAGGAGTTGTTAACTACTATGAGAAGTGATTATACTTAGTGAATCTAGTCCTTCGTCTTTTCGTTATCCACCTCCTCCTCGGCCTCCTCTACGTAATAGATGATCCATCCGAGAGCTTCTATTCCGAGCTTCACCTCTAATCTTGAGGTAACTAGGTTTCTTTAGTTGCTAATCAAAGGCACCTAGGTGATATAGAGTGAGGTAATGGATTAATTAGTCTATCTATTCCTTGATCTCAACACATAAGAGGGGAGGATTAGGGTTTGAAGAGAGAGAGCTTGAGGAGAGAGAAGGTGAGCAAGAGAATGAGAATGAGATAATGATCTCTCTTGAATATATGAAGCATAATGATTTATCAAAATAAATAAATAAAATGATTAATCATCATACTTCATTTATTCATATGGGTGATTCATCTCATGAGTCATTAGTTCAATAAATGAAGCATTAACTCCAAGGATGAATCACACAAATGAGTCATTAAAACAATAAATGCAAATGCCACCTAAACCCCTAAGTCATCATTCTTCTAGAAGCTTCCCGCCAAATTACGAGAACGCCCCTCCTATCTGTGAAAATACGGAAAAACTTTAGACTGTATAAATCCAATAATCCGATACTAGAATCTGGCTTAAACCAAAACCGGCTAGTAAAAACTGTCCGAACGTCGTACATGCGTAAACACACGTATGCGTCCGAACCCTTGTCGTAAAGCCATACAACCTCTATATCGTTTCGCCTGGAGCAGGGAAACTCTCTGTGTGGGACTCTAAAGACTCGACTACTACGCTGGCCGTGGGTTTAACCACAGACCGTAAGCGGCACTAGCTGTACGTAACGGTCCCCAGGTAGATGTCGATAAGAAGGCCGATGAGGAAACCCATCCGAACTCCTACTGAGCTTGATATGACAATCTCCGTACAGTCCGGTCTGTTCGTCTAAGACTATCGCATATCGGGCCTAGGGGGGCGGCAAGCGTCAGTCCCCTAATAGCGGTATAAGTCGTGTCGGAGCGTAGCCCATTACACCTTGAGAAACTACTGGAACCTACCAGTAAATCTCGGTTGCCCTGGCCAGGGACTTTGCGTAATGGCTCTCTGACACAGCGCGATATCAACTCCCAATACCGTGAGAGACGAATCCTGTCTAACCGCCACTGCCTCCAAGTGCTCGGGACTGCACCCAACTGCTACCTGTTTGCATGACTTCTTTGAGCCGTGGTAGGGTAGCAATCTAAGAATAGTGGGACACACTCGAGGTGAAGTAGCAGTGTCAAGTCCGTGGACTATGCTGTACTCATGTCACCTGGGAACTGTTAACTGACGACGGGTATAATACCAACCAACAGTTCCCTGCGAGTCCTGTCCGGTGTACCCGTAACCCAACGAGCACCTGTATACTATCTCTAGTACGACGTACTGATGGCTGTGGGACAGACCATCTCCCCAATTGAGATGAGAAGCATACACACTAGTCTACTCCGGAGTATCGATGCCCTGTCTCGATAATCCTACGACTAGGGACCTGGAAAAGGATGTGCTTATAGACTACCTAGCCCCCACTAGTGTGACTGCCATCACAACGCTGGTAGTCAAGCAAGATCCTAAGGGCTCTATCAATACGAACACACATATTAAGATAGATAAAACGAAGTAGCATACTACCATGTTTAGCAAGACTGTTATATAACTGTGAATATCCCAAGCTTCCATTAAGTAATATACAAGCTAGTATGATACAATAATGGCCCCTAGGGCATATACACTAACAATCTCCCACTTGCACTAGGGCCATATACTGGCATATCGAAGACCGATGATCTCGAGTAGCCTCTCGAAATGAATCTGAGGTAGGGCCTTTGTGAATGGATCAGCAATGTTCTCTTCAGTAGCAACTCTCCGGACCTCGATCCCCCGGCAATCTATGATCTCCCTGATCAGGTGATACCGCCTTAAGATGTGTCTGGACTTCTGATGGGACCTTGGTTCCTTCGCTAAAGCTATAGCTCCGTTGTTGTCGCAATACAGAGGTATTGGATCAACAATGGTAGGAACCACCTGAAGTTCTGTTAGGAACTTCTTCATCCAGACCGCTTCGTTTGCGGCATCGCAAGCAGCAATATACTCCGCTTCCATCGTCGAGTCAGCAACGGTGTCCTGCTTGGAACTCTTCCAGCACACCACCCCTCCATTGAGGGTAAAGACATAACCTGACATGGACTTGGAATCGTCCTTATCACTCTGGAAGCCGGAATCAGCAAAGGCCTCCATCTTGAGGTCTTTTCCGCCGTAAACCAAGAACATCTCCTTAGTCCTTCTCAGGTACTTGAGAATGTTCTTCACTGCTATGCAGTGCTTCTCCCCTGGTCTGACTGATACCGGCTTACCACGCTCAGTGCGTATGCTACATCTGGTCTGGTGCACAACATCGCATACATTATAGAGCCTACCGCAGAAGCGTAGGGTATAATAGACACGCGTTCCCTTTCCAAATCAGTCTTGGGAGACATCTCTTTGGAGAGGGTGATTCCGTGATAAGCCGGTAGATTATCGCGCGTAGAATCTTCCATACTGAATCTTTTCAGTATAGTGTTGATATACCTGGACTGCGAAAGTCCCAACATCCTCTTGGATCTATCATGATAGATCCGGATCCCCAGAATGTAAGAGGCATCAACCAGGTCTTTCATGGAGAACCTGTATGACAAGAATCCTTTGACAGATTGTAGCATAGGAATGCCATTTCCTATCAATAGAATGTCATCCACGTATAATACGAGGAATACGACAGTTTGTGCTACAACTTTACTATATATACATGGTTCATCTGGATTTTTGATAAAGTCATATTCTTTGACTGTTTCATCAAAACAGATGTTCCAACTCCGCGATGCCTGCTTCAGTCCATAAATGGACTTAAGCAACTTGCAAACTTTCCCGCTGCTCCCACTCTGATTGAAACCTTCTGGTTGATCCATATAGACGCATTCTTCTAAATTACCATTTAGAAAAGCCTTCTTTACGTCCATCTTCCAGATTTCATAATCATGGAAGGCAGCAATAGCAAGAAGGACCCGAATGGATTTGAGCATAGCCACTGGAGAAAAAGTTTCGTCATAGTCCAAACTAGGTCTTTGATGAAAACCCTTTGCAACAAGTCTGGCCTTATAGGTTTCCACCTTTCCATCTATACCAATCTTTTTCTTGAAGATCCATTTGCATCCTATAGGTTTTACCCCATCTGGAGCAAAGTCCAAAGTCCATACTTTGTTGGTGTACATGGACTCCATTTCGGTCCGCATTGCATCTAGCCATCGTACCGAGTCGCCGCTCTGGATGGCCTGCTGGAAACTAGTAGGTTCATCATCATCAATGATGCAATCCTCTCCATCCCCATCTATGAGAAAACCGTAGTATCTCTCAGGCGGATGAGACGGCCTACTATTTCTGCGGAGGGGTGCGGGAATGTCCTGTTCTTCTTGAACTACTGGTTCTACCAAACTTTCAGTAGTAGTTTGTGGTTCTGGAATTTCTTTCAGTTCTATTTCGCTCCCACTTGTTTCCTTTTCTAAAAACTGATGTTCTAGAAAATAGGCATTACGAGAAACAAAAACCTTTTGTTCCTCTGCGTAATAGAATAGATACCCCCTGGAGTTCTTTGGATATCCCACAAACTTACATAGTACTGATCGTGCCTTGAGCTTGTCCATATGCTGCTTTTTAACAAAAGCCGGACATCCCCATATCTTCAGATACCGAAGATACTCCACATCTGATATGGCGTGGTAGGCACAGTTTTGGTAGGAACTATGTTCAAAAAATATGCCGCTGATTCTAGCGCATAACCCCAGAAAGATCGTGGTAACTCAGCATTACTCATCATAGAACGTACCATATCCAACAGGGTTCGATTCCGTCTCTCCGATACACCGTTATGCTGTGGAGTGTATGGAGGAGTAAGCTGAGAGAGAATTCCTTTCTCTTTTAGGTAACCTAGGAACTCGGCACTTAAGTATTCACCACCTCGATCAGATCTTAATGTCTTGATACTTTTGCCGGTTTGGTTTTCTACTTCATTCTTATATTCTTGGAATTTCTCATAAGCCTCGGATTTTTGTTTCATCAGAAAAATGAATCCGTACCTAGAATAATCATCCGTAAAAGTAATGAAATAGGAAAAACCACCTCTTGCATGTGTAGACATTGGACCACATACATCGCTGTGTATGAGTCCTTAGAGCTCGCTCGCTCTTACTCCATGTCCAGTGAATGAAGTCTTTGTCATCTTTCCTTTGAGACATGATTCATAAGTGGCATAAGTTTGATATTCGAACGAGTCCAAATATCCTTCTCTATGTAACTTAGTTAACCTTGTCTCATTGATGTGACCTAGTCTACAATACCATAAGAAAGCTTTATTTAAATCTGGAGACTTTCTTTTTAGTGTGTTCTGGACATTGAAAATCTGTAGTTGGTTTAAGACATATATACCGTTATTCAGTGTACCGGACCCAATCAAACTATGATTAAGGTGGATGTTAACAACATCACTTACAAACGTGAAATCATAACCTTTATTTGATAACAAGGAAACTGATATGATATTACACGTTAAGCTAGGTACACAAAAACAGTTATGTAAAACCAAAATATGTCCACTCGTCAATCCCAGGTGATAATCCTCGACGGACACAGCTCCCACGCTAGCTCTGTTAGCAACCTTTAGGGTCATATCACCATCCTTCAGCACTGTACGGTTTCTCAGTGCTTGCAATAAATTTCATATATGAGATCCTGATCCGGTATCCAATACCCAGGAAGTAGAGTTGATTGACAGACAATTCTCAATTACAAACACGCCTGAAGTCGAAGCCACAGCCTGCTTCGGTTCCTGGTTCTTGGCGTTCCACGCCTTACAATCTTTCTTCCAGTGCCCTTTCCTATGATAATGGAAGCACTCATCCTGGGCCACTACTGGCACCGCAATCTTTTTCTTTCCCTTCGCTCCCACCTTACTAACACCTCCTCTAGGTTTGGTGGCGGCCTTCTTCTTCTTTCCTTTGGCCCTAGCCTTGGACCTGGAAGAAGAAGCACCGCTAACAAACATAGCGGGTATTTCCCCTGTCTTCTGCAAGGTGCCCTCTGCACTCCTCAACATGTTAAAGAGTTCTGGAAGTTCAACTTCTTTTCTTTGAATGCTGAAATTTAGAATAAACTGGGCGTAGGTAGAAGGAAGGGACTGGAGAATTAAGTCTGTATAGAGCTCATTATCTAAAGTCGTCCCAAGGTCTGCGAGCTCTTCAATATAGCCTATCATCTTTAGGACATGTGCTCCTACCGATGATCCGACGGCCAACCTCACTCGAAATAAGTTCTTTGAGGTCTCGTATCTTGCTATACGAGATTGCTCTCCATAAAGTTCCTTTGTATGGAGAAATATGGCATCAAGATCCATATCCTCGTGCCTCCTCTGATGTTCATTGTTCATCGAGGCAAGCACGATGCACTTGGCCTTCGCACAATATAACTCCTAGGTTTTGCGGATTTCCTTATCCGCATTACTGGATTTGGGACCTGGGACTGCAGGTGCCTTAGTGGTGAGGACATACCCCAATCTGTCATAGGTCAAATCCATTTTGACATTCCGCAGCCAATCTTTATAGTTTGGCCCCGTCAGTATATTTTTTTTCTAATAGTAACTTAAGCCCAGTCATTTTCAGGGTCGCTGCAATTAGGAGAGAGAGAGAGAACACTTTAGCATGATGCTCTTGCAAGTTTAGAGTGGTTTTTAATTTATCTAAACTGGATGGCTCCCACTGTTTTTCGAATCCCTCCTCAAACCAAAAAGGAAGAACTAGCCAGGACTATTCTCACCGTACAATACTTGCTTAACCGTTCAGCCAGGCCAGTGTCGATACTTCGAGGGAGGTTTTCCAACGCTTTCGCGAAGTTCCTTAATTAAATAACCTCTTTTCTCTGGGGGCGTAGCCCCGCTGACACCTTTCTCGGCACCTACTTGGTTTATAGCATTGATCGTTAAGTGACGAATCTCCTGATGAGTAGCATATACTCACAGTAGGATCGATCCAAATATCGTCGTGTGATAATGCTGAAGGAATCGTACCAACATTCATCACACTCCAAATGGTATGCATCTCTTTGCAAATTTCAGTTTCTTTAGAAATTCCCGATATAAATTTTTGCCCCATGCTCTTATGACCTTGGCGTTAGGTCAAAATGTCATAAGTCACATGTCAAGTTCTACCCATCATTATCTTGTTAATTTGAACCCATCCGTACATATCCTTGACGTTCAGCCAAAATGATAATACGACTGTCCCAAACTAACTCATTTATCTATGCAACAAATGAATACCCAGCAGCTACCAAACACTATGCCTTGGCGTTAGGTCAAAATACATAGCTTGAATACTATTGAATACCCAAATGAAATGACGGAGGGCTATGAATGGTTTTGGCGAAACCGTGAACGTAGTGAACTTGATATGACCGAAGGAACCTGATAGCTTTTTAAAAGGAGTGGTTAAAGCTCCGCAATTAAAAATATCTTCTGTTTTAAAAATAACCGAGTGGTTTCTTTTAAACTGTTCCAACGATTCAACTTTGGTTTATTTTCTTTGCATTAATAATAATGCGTCCCATCATTAACCTATCATTGCAGAAAACAACCAAAATTCAACGTCCTCTTATGCCATCTGCATTTGCCACTGGGTCCCGTCATCACCCGTTAGGTTACTTAACTAACGATAGAGCGGGGGCTGGGCTAACGCGGGTGTAAAACATAAGTGACGTTTAAATAGCTATCATATATAGATATTGTACATTCATCAGACGCAATAATAGGCATTCCAGATCACAGATGAACATTATTGGATATGTAAGCAATCCGCGTTTCTTTTGAGCCTGCAACGAATGACGGATTACACAGTTGTGATGAATAGCCATTACCCTACCCTAGACCCCTACGGGTACGGCAAACTACGTACCCGCCAAGTACCCGAAATGAAGCGGTCTCCCTCAACAATGTGAGTAGGCCACTAAACACTTCAAAGTACCCGGTAGTTTGTGCACCCCACCTTGGGTCTATCCTAGGAGCAAAAATAGTAAAATGAAGTAATACAACGGTGGCTAAAACCGCAACCTGGATGTGCCCCGCAAAATAATATTACAACATATTACAATTACATCGAATGAATGAATATAATAACCCATCTCAAACCTCGACTAATCATCACAACAATCCAATCAAGTTCATAATCACAAACAGTTAAAACATTACAGAAATGTGCAACCCCCTGCCAACCGACATACTAGCAGTTAGGGGAGGTTTACGAACTCATTATACAATTCACAGATATAATCTAATTAGCAAACATCGTATAATTTCGATCGAGCAAACACTTTAGATTTTACTCCAAAACTTCTCTGTGCACCTGAGACTTGAGCAGAAAATAAACATTCCAGAAAAGACAAAAAACATCACAGAAGAGTTCTGGGAAAATTTGGGGTGAATCGGCTTCAACTCGGCCGCGGATCCGCGGCAGATCGGTGGGATCGGCCGCGGTTCCGCGGCTGTTTGGCCGATTCATGCACCCAATTTTTTCTAGAGTTCTTGTATTTCCCTGCTGGTATTTTTAGAGGCCCCTGAAAAATTTTTAGACCTCATTTTAAATTCGACAGAAACTATGTGATTTCGATGTTTTTTCCGGTTCGTTTTGCGTTCGAAATTCTTACGACTTTGCTAATGAGTTAATTATTGTTTAGCGAGGCTCTGATACCACTGTAAGTCGATATACAACACCCCACGAGTTGCGGGGAGGCGGAAATATGAAAAACAATCTTGTTCTTTGAGTTAACATCGACTAACCGAAGAATCTTTGCTAAACTATAACTAACATATACATAGGAGTTGTTAACTACTATGAGAAGTGATTATACCTAGTGAATCTAGTCCTTCGTCTTTTCGTTATCCACCTCCTCCTCGGCCTCCTCTACATAATAGATGATCTACCCGAGAGCTTCTATTCAAAGCTTCACCTCTAATCTTGAGGTAACTAGGTTTCTTTAGTTGCTAATCAAAGGCACCTAGGTGATATAGAGTGAGGTAATGGATTAATTAGTCTATCTAATTCTTGATCTCAACACATGAGAGGGGAGGATTAGGGTTTGAAGAGAGAGAGCTTGAGGAGAGAGAATGTGAGCAAGAGAATGAGAATGAGATAATGATCTCTCTTGAATATATGAAGCATAATGATTTATCAAAATAAATAAATAAAATGATTAATCATCATGCTTCATTTATTCATATGGGTGATTCATCTCATGAGTCATTAGTTCAATAAATGAAGCATTAACTCCAAGGATGAATCACACAAATGAGTCATTAAAACAATAAATGCAAATGCCACCAAAACCCCCAAGTCATCATACTTCTAGAAGCTTCCCGCCAAATTACGAGAACGCCCCTCATATCCATGAAAATACGGAAAAACTTTAGACTGTATAAATCCAATAACCCAATACTAGAATCTGGCTTAAACCAAAGCCGGCTAGTAAAAACTGTCCGAACGTCGTACGTGCGTAAACACACGTATGCGTCCGAACCCTTGTCGTAAAACCATACGATCTCTATATCGTTTCGCCTGGAGCAGGGAAACTCTCTGTGTGGGACTATAATGACTCGACTACTACGCTGGCAGTGGGTTTAACCACAGACCTCAAGCGGCACTAGCTGTACGTAATGGTCCCCAGGTAGATGTCGATAAGAAGGCCGATGAGGAAACCCATCCGAACTCCTACTGAGCCTGATGTGACAATTTCCGTACAGTCCGGTCTGTTCGTCTAAGACTATCGCATATCGGGCCTAGGGAGGCAGCAAGCGTCAGTCCCCTAATAGCGGTATAAGTCGTGTCGGAGCGTAGCCCATTACACCTTGAGAAACTACTGGAACCTACCAGTAAATCTCGGTTGCCCTGACCAGGGACTTTGCGTAATGGCTCTCTGACACAGCGCGATATCAACTCCCAATACCGGGAGACGAATCCTGTCTAACCGCCACTGCCTCCAAATGCTCGGGACTGCACCCAACTGCTACCTGTTTGCACGACTCCTTTGAGCCATGGTAGGGTAGCAATCTAAGAGTAGTGGGACACACTCGAGGCGAAGTAGCAGTGTCAAGTCTGCGGACTATGCTGTACTCATGTCACCTGGGAACTGTTAACTGACGACGGGTATAATACTAACCAACAGTTCCCTGTGAGTCTTGTCTGGTGTACCCGTAACCCAACGAGCATCTGTATACTATCTCCAGTACGACGCACTGATGGCTGTGGGACAGACCATCTCCCCAACTGGGATGAGAAGCGTACATACTAGTCTACTCCGGAGTATCGATGCCCTGTCTCGATAATCCTACGACTAGGGACCTGGAAAAGGATGTGCTTATAGACTACCCAGCCCCCAGTAGTGTGACTGCCATCACAACGCTGGTAGTCAAGCAAGATCCTAAGGGCTCTATCAATACGAACACACATATTAAGATAGATAAAACCAAGTAGCATACTACCAATTTTAGCAAGACTGTTATATAACTGTGAATATCCCAAGCTTCCATTAAGTAATATACAATCTAGTATGATACAATAATGGCCCCTAGGGCATATACACTAACAGCGAGGTCATCAGATAGATTGGTTCTAGCTAGAGACGACTTCACGCTGATTCATTGAGAGTTGATAGAGACGATCGAATGTCAGGAAACCATTTCCAAGTTTAAAGTATTCGGAAGATAATGCAAGTAATGCTATGGACCCTCTGAAAGAATGAAACCCTAACTCGACGTAATGACCATGGAACGCCTTCGAAACTTAGGGTTGGCGGCAGTTTAGCGGTGCCATTTGTGAGGCTTGGGTTTGCCCTTCTACGGTTGGTCCACAGGTGCTGTGGTATGTACCGGAATACTATTAAACTGTATTCAAGATGTTGATCTCTTGGGGGATTATGAGGTTCCGACAAATCGATCGGATGGTTCTACATCATTCGGATATCATGTGATGGGATACATTGCTTGGGAGACTCCAGATATGAGTATAGCCGTTGGAGCGC
This sequence comes from Agapanthus africanus, assembly GCA_030015575.1. Lineage (NCBI taxonomy): Eukaryota > Viridiplantae > Streptophyta > Magnoliopsida > Asparagales > Amaryllidaceae > Agapanthus > Agapanthus africanus. The sequence continues at coordinate 26,938,711 of JASDDO010000029.1, read as the reverse complement.
AGTCCATGCAGCCACGAGAAGACGAGTCCGATGTTAGTTGTATATATGCCCTAGAGGCCATTGTTGTACATATGATGTATATTATGATGGACGCTTGGATATATATAGAGAGGACTTTCTTACTCCTCATGATAGTATGCTATTTGGTTTCACTTTGTCTTAACATGTTGACTTGTATTAGTTTACTGTCTTGCTCTCACATGTTGATAAAGCCCTTAGGATATGTACTCGACTACTGGGACTGTGATGAGATCACACTAGTGAGGCCTGGGTAGTCAAAGAGTACATCCTATAACTGTTCCTAGTCGAGGGTCTGTCGAGACAGGGCATCGATACACCAGAGTAGACTAGCGTATACGCATCTTGACCCATATGATGGGCGATGGATGATCCCATATCCATTGGTGTTTGACATCAAAGATGGTGTACGGGTGCTCAGTGGAGACTGGGTACACTGAACGGACTCGCCGAGAACTCCTAGATGGTATTATACCTATCGTCAGATAGCAGTTCTCCGGTGACACTGGTACAGGTTAGTCTGTAGACCCGAGATCGTCATAGAGTCTTGTGTGATTCCCACTGTGCTTTGATTTACACCTTACCACGTCCAAGAGGGCGTGCAAAACGGTGGCTTTTGGGTACAGTCCCAAACCACATGGAGGCAATGAGCGATAGGAGGGGTTTCGTCTCTCCCGGTATTGGGAGTTGATGTTGTGCTGTGCTCGATTGGCTATAACTGGAAGTCCCTGGCCAGGGCTGATATGGAGTGCTGCTGGTAAGAGTTATCAGTAGTTTCTTGACCCGTTATGAGCCTTATATCGACACGACTTATCGGTTACTAGGGTCTGACGTATACCACCCCTAGACTAGATATGCAACATATCAGACGAAGAGACCGGACTGTACGGGAGTGTTACTGATTGGATTCACAGGAGAATGTACAGGCTTGCTTGTTGATCTTCTGATCGCTCAATACCTGGGTGGCTGTTACGTTTAGCTGACCGCTTGCAGCTTGTGGGTGTTTGATATGATCATCACCTACTGCCGGCGTATTGACGATTCTTTAGAGTCCTACACAGAGGTTTCCTGGCTCAGGCAAAACGGTGTAGGAGCACATATGTGATATGTGCGGGACCGAGAATAATACGATATGAGATACCGTATTCTATTCTCGCGATATGAGATATCGGCCGGGTATATGTGATATAACCGGGTCATCGGAACAATTGTTGATTCGATGAAAAGGTACATGTTATATTAGTCGGTTATATGTAATATAGCCGGGTTATCGGATCAAGTGTTGATTCGATAATTTAATGTATAATTATATATGTGATATATTAAGTTACGTTAACTAATATAAGCTTGCCTTATTGATTCATTTTCTCACGGGATAATACATTAATATATATGCGATATATGTTAATTGTATTATTTTCTATTGTTACAAAATATATTGTATATATGATATATAATATTGTAACATGTTAGGGCTACAAATTTAACAATGGTTTAGGGTTTAAACTTGGTTAGGGTTTGGATTAGGGTTAGCTTTTGCATGAAGCTTCCATGAAGCTTTGACTTTGTCTTGGCTCGATATTTTGTGAAGATATTATGTTAACCCAATCCAAACCATTAACTCAAGTTAATTCTCTACAAGGGTTAACTCCTTCATGCTTAACCCTAGATTAGATTTGTAACCACTACAATAATTCATTGTTCATCACAAAAGGAATTATCCATTCATTCATTCTTCTTCTTCTTCTCCTTTGAGCTTTGAGAAAGCTTGCTAGTTTTTCATTTTGTGGTGAATAAAAGTGAGAATTTGAAAACAAAAGAGAGCAATATTCCTACTCCGTCATCCTCATCTAATCTAGCCAATTAGATTAGGGTGTTCACCTCATTAGAGAGAGAGCTTGAGTTATAATAACCTTAAAGGTAGATTATCGGAGAAAAAGAGGACTACAAGCTAGCATGGATCGTTCGAGTTGTGAAGGCTCTCTTGAGTCCGGGAGATCATGGATCGCGGCGAAGAGACTTCTACTCGGAGCTTATGAAGCGAAGAAGCGGACTACAACGGTTGTAATCCCTCACTTTTAGTAGTAAAGATGTTTACTTGCAAGTGAAACCCTAATAATCTAGCAAAGATCCCGGCTTTGGGTTGTTTCGGCACATCTAAAATTTTATTCGGGCATGGTTGATACCTTATTAACCCTTGTAAGAGTGCCTAGGAACCCTACAGTGGTATTAGAGCCAAGCTAGAGTATTAGGCGACGTGTTTACGAAGTTAAAACTCCGATCGAACCTCGATACATCGAAAAGGACCCCCTCTCTGGAAATTTTTTAAAATCGTGATTTTTTCTGTATTAAAAATACCTAAAAAATTCACCAGGGAATTCAATGTATTACTGTGAAAAACGACAAAGTGACTCGTACGGACCGCCGCGGAACCGCGGCAATACCCTGCTTGTGCCCCTGCTCCGCGGCCGTACGGTGAACTTTTGCTATGGTTTTTGTACAGTAATACTCGTCTCTGTTAGTGCATATTTATGGGTATTTTTAATCTGACTCAAGTGTTGAGTGTTCTGGGGAATATTTTGAATTCGTTGATTCGATCGGAAAAATTAATTTCGTTCTTTTTCGGGATAATTTAGAAAGTATTAAAAAGTTCGAACGGATATCATTAACTCACTTTTTCCCGGCACGAAAAACTTTCAAGTGTTGAATTTTTCTCGAGTTTAAATCTTTCGGAAAAACGTGCAAGTAACGTAGTGGACCCTCTAGAAGAACACAAAGCTTAACTCGATTATGTGACCGTCTGAACCGCCTCTAAACCTTAGGGTTTGGGGCAGTACGGCATGCCACATGTGAGGCGTTGGCTTGACCCTTCTACGGCTGGACCACTGCTACTGTAACAAGTTCTGGGATTTTTGAACTCCGCTCAAGTGTTGAGCTATTTAGGAAATCTTGGGTATTTGATTATTCGATCGGAAAGTTTAATATTGCCTATTTATCTGGAATGTGATACAATATGTAGAATTCATATAGTTAGGCATGAAATGCGAAGTATGTGATATTTCGGATTTACGATGTCTAAAGAGATTGTGGATTCCAAATGTTGTAGTTTTACACTTTCTTTTCTGTGACCGTAAGCGTAGTATGTGGTGTATCGCCGGCTTCATTGCTATACATCAACGACAATCGGGATACACATACTTGCTTTCGTTGATGATATGAGATATTATGTATTGCTGTGATATGTTATATTGGATCGTCGCGTTCTGAATAGCCGGGGGTTTTATGTGAGATGAGAGTTTTTATTTTCATTCATGTAAAATTCATTTGTATGTAATATTCTTTTATTGGGGCACTTCCGGGATGAGGTTGATGTCACCAGTGTATATTATTTACTTTTCCGCATTAGGTAGACCCAAGGAGGGGAGCACAAGTAACCGGGTTCTGGGATCCAGTGGGAGGCCATCTCGAGGAGTCGAGACCGGGTCTCCTAACCCTAGAATTGGCAGTGTTGTAGGGTCCCTAGGCACTCTTAAGAGGTCTCACAAGGCATCAACCATGCCAATTTCAAATTTTAACGGTGCCGAGAAACCCTAACAAGATCGTTGGCTAGAAATTTAGGCGACAAAACGAGCTAGTTAACATCTTAACTAAAAGTAAATGAACATACAACCTTTGTAGATCCGTTTCTCCACCTCCATAGCTCCGCAATGAAGTCTCCTCACTGTCCATATCAAATCCCGGGCTCTAGCGTCGGCTTCATCGGAGAAAGAGCGGGCTAGGTCATCGACGACGTGCCGAAGATGATCTACGTCGAGGCATCACTAGATCAAGCTCCACCTTCACCAAGCCTTGAAAACTTGTGAAGGAAACACACTCTACTACTTGGCAAGAGGTAGAGGATGAAGAAATAGGAAGTGGGTTCACTTTAGAATTGGATTTCTCACTCTTTTTCATCAATCACCATTGATGAAGAAAGGTTTTCTTCAACTTGAAGAAGAAGAAGAAGATGAAATATTATGATAAGTATTATAATAAGAATAATAAAATCATTCTTATCATAATCTTAACCATGGTAATGTGTAGAGAGTTAATCATGGTTGAATGGAATGGTTAGGGTTAAGCATGAGACAAAATGGTCACTTGGTCAAAGTCTTCATGAAGCTTCATGAAAGAAACAAATGAAAGCCACCATTTTCTCTTTATGCATTTATTTTCCAAAAAGAATAAATGAAATAAATAAATGAATAAGTAAAAACAAAACCCTAACCATTATACAACCATGGTTTAATCTTTACACTTAGCCAATTTAGCATGCATCATCAAACATGATACAAACTAGTGCACAAAATTATATCGTATATACAATGTGCACATCCGAGTGAGAAAATCCATCTTAAGTGAACCAATACTAGTTAATGCAAAGTAATATATCAAATATATAATTATGCATTAAATCATTAAATCAACACTTGATACAATGATCCGGTCATGTCGCACACAACCGACTAGTATATAATGTATCGATTTATCGAATCAATCCTTGATTCGATAACTAGGTTATATCGCATACAACCATTCGACACATTCATCGCGAGAATAGAATACGGTATCACATACACGCATTATTCTCGGTCCCGCACATATCTCATATGCGCTCCTATTTCGTTTCGCTTGAGCCAGGAAATCTCTGTGTAGGACTCTAAAGACTCGTCAATACGCCGGCAGCAGATGATGATCATATCAAACACCCACAAGCCGCAAGCGGTCTGCTAAACGTAACGGCCACCCGGGTATTGAGCGATCAGAAGATCGACGAGCAAGCCCGCTCACACTCCAGTGAATCCATCCAGTAACACTACCGTACAGTCCGGTCTGATCGTCTGATATGTCGCATATCTCGCCTAGGGGTGGTAAACGTCAGACCCCAATAGCTCGATAAGTCGTGTTGATATGAGGTCTATAACATTTCGAGAAACTACTGGTAACACTTACCAGTAAATCTCAGCAACCCTGGCCAGGGATTTTCGGTTATAGCCAATCGAACACAGCGCAACATCAACTCCCTATACCGGGAGAGACGAATCCCCTCCTATCGCTCATTGCCTCCATGTGATTCGGGACTGTACCCAAAAACCACCGTTTTGCACGCCCTCTTGGACGTGGTAAGATGGAAATCAAAGCACAGTGGGAACCATACAAGACTCTATGACGATCTCGGGTCAACAGACTACTCTGTACCAGTGTCACCAGAGAACTGCCATCTGACGTAAGGTATAATACCATCTGGGAGTTCTCGGCGAGTCCGTCCAGTATACCCAGTCTCTACTGAGCACCCGTATATCATCTCTGATGTCAAACACCGATGGATATGGGATCATCCATCGCCCATCTGTATGGGTCGAGAAGGTACACGCTAGTCTACTCTGGTATATCGATGCCCCATCTCGATACACCCACGACTAGGCACTTTGAAGGATGTACTTATGGACTACCATGTCCCCACTAGTATGATCCGCATCATAGTCCAGGTAGTCAAGTACACATCCTAAGGGCTTTACCAACATGTAACAGAGAGACAAACAGTATACACGTTAAGGTAAAGAGTAACCAGATAGCATACTATCATGTCGAGCAAGAAAGTCCTCCCTATATATGTCCCAACATCCACTACAATATACATCCTATGTATAGTAATGGCCTCTAGGGCATATATATAACTAACAAGTGTTACTTGCCGCTCTCGTAGGGGTCTAGGGATGTGGGTTTGGCTATTCATCGCGACCGTGGAATCCGTGTTTTATACTGGCTCGTATTAAAACACGGACATCCTAGTATATCCAATATTTCATATATGTTCTTCTGCTGCAATGTTCTGTGATGAGATCATATTACTGCCTGAGAAGAATGCTTATACTATATATATATATGCTGATATATAAATATTACTGCTTTCGTTTCTTCTGTGATGCTTAGGAAGCATAAGCTGATGGGATTTATTAATGAGATTAATAAAAAGAAAAGAAACCTTAAAGATGTTGTAGAATCAACACTTTATAAAAAGGGTAGCTACAGTTTTGCTTTGCATAGCGGTATATGTGATATACCCTGCACCTTATTCGATGAGGAAAGAGCCGAGATCCCTTCACCGGGAGTGACCTCTTTAGCAAAACTGGCAGATGCTACAAACTCAAGGTTTAGTTTTTGACAGCATATATGGTTTTTGCTTTGCACAGCGGTATATATGATATATCCTGCACCTTATTCGATGGGGAAAGAGCCGAGATCCCTTCACCGGGAGTGACCTCTTTAGCGAAACTAGAAAAAAGTCTAAAAAACACTCCTTTTTCAAAAACCACATGATTCTACGACGATATCAAGTTCATTACGCTCAAGGTTTTCTGAAAAACCTGCGTAGCCCTCCGACATTTCAGATAGGTAATACTTAGTATTCATGCTGTGTTTGTTGGCTTTCGTCAAGGCGTAGTGTGCGGTAGCTAACTATTACTTATCTGCTACATATGATGAGATTGGGTTAGGGTAGTCGTACGACTTTGTTGGCTTTCGTCAAGGGACGTACGGCTGGGTTTAATTCAATCAAGAAATGTACGGGTTGAACTTGACTAGCGAACTATGGTTTGTTGGCATTCGTCAAGGTCATAGATCGCTAGGGGCAAAATATTATCGGGAATTTCAAGTGTTGAAATTTGTAATGAGATTGCATACCTCCAATGAGATAGTTGGATCTCGATACCCACTGCGAGTAAGAGTTACTCCTGGGAGAGTTTTACACAGGACAATTAGCCGATCAAATAGGTGTCTAGAAAGGTGTTAACGGGGTTATGCCTCTGGGAAAACGAGGTTTACTTTAATTAGGTCCGTATGAAAGCACAGGGAACCTCCCTCAAGTACCAACACTGGCCTGGCTGAAAGATTGGCGAACTTGTAAAGTGTAATTAATCCCGGCTAATCTTACCTTTTAGGGTTTGAAGGAAGATTTGATAAAAACAGTGGGAGACATCCTGATTAGATAAGATAATAACCAATCTAATCTTGTAAGAGCATACGCTAAAGTGTTTTCTTCTCTCTCTCTCCAGGTAGCGACCCTGTCAGGCCTTAATCAAGATAATAATATGGATGTATTGACTGAACCCGCTTATTATACTGAGCAGGGGAACGTTGGTCCCATTCTTTCTTATAAGAGTTATAAGATTGAACATGGAATAGGAGAATATATGGATTCTCACACCGCCCAATCGAAGAATAAGCATGTTGATGCATCTTCTTCAGGTGTGTTAGTTATCGAGAACTGTTTCTCAGTTCACTCTACGTCCTGGGTATTAGATACCGGATCGGGATTCCATATATGTAATATGTTACATGGGCTATGTAAAGGTAGGGAACTGAGAGAGGGTGATCATTCCGTAAGAGTAGGGAATGGTGCAAATGTTGCAGCCAAAGCAGTTGGCGAATATCACCTTGTGTTACCAAATGGTAATACATTGGTTCTGAACGAATGCTATTACATTCCGACCCTGATATGCAATCTTATATCAGTTTCTTTATTGAGCAAAGAAGAATATAATTTTTTAGTACAGGATAATGTTATGAACATATTCCTGAATCAAAAGTTGATTGGATCAGGTTCATTATTTAATGGCATATACGTTCTCAATCAAACTACAGTCCCTAATGTACAAAACACATAGAATAGGAAGAGTTCATAAATGAACGAATCTTTCTTGTGGCATTGTAGACTTGGTCATATCAATGCGACACGGCTAGCTAAGTTATATAAGGATGGATATTTGAATTCGTTCGAATTATCATCTTATGATACTTGTCATTTATGTCTCAAAGGAAAAATGACCAAGACTCCGTTTAGTGGACACGGAGAAAGAGTTACGGAACTCTTAGGACTGGTACATAGTGATGTATGCAGTCCTATATCTACGCACGACAGGAACGGTTCTTCCTACTTCATTACATTCACTGACGATCTCTCTAGATACGGATATGTGTTCCTGATGAAACACAAATCTGAAGCTTTTGAGAAATTCAGAGAATATAAGCACGAAGCAGAGAACCAAACGGGTAAAAGTATTAAGATCATTCGATCTGATCGAGGAGGTGAATACTTAAGCAATGAGTTCCTAGATTATCTAAAAGAGAATGGGATTCTCTCTCAGCTTACTCCTCCTTATACAACACAGCACAACGGTGTATCGGAAAGGAGGAATCGCATCCTATTAGATATGGTGCGCTCTATGATGAGCGAGGCTGAGTTGCCTATTTCCTTTTCGGGGTATGCGCTTGAGACAGCCATACACCTATTGAATATGGTTCCTACCAAATCAATGCCTACCACTCCATATGAGATATGGAAAGGGAAGAGACCATCTCTTAAGTATGTTAAGATATGGGGTTGTCTGGCCTATGTCAAAAGGCTAAATCCGGACAAACTCGAGGCAAGATCTGTCCTATGCAAGTTTGTAGGATATCCCAAGAACTCACAAGGGTAAATCTTCTACCACACTGAGGAACAAAAGGTGTTTGTTTCTCGACATGCCACCTTTTTAGAAAAGGAATTTCTTGCAAAAGAAATTTATGGCAAGGAGGTAGAACTGGAAGAAGTTCCAGCAACACAAACTACAACAAATGATTTGGTAGAACTAGAGATTTCAGTAGTACCCAACGAACCCCAGCCTCTCCGCCGATCTAGTAGAGTTTCTCATCCACCTGAGAGATACTACGGTTTTCTCATTGATGGTGGAAGCGAGGATTGCATCATGGAAGATGATGACCCAACTAGCTTCGAGCAGGCCATCACGAGTGGGGACTCTGTGAAATGGCTGGATGTAATGCGATCTGAGATGGAATCCATGTACACCAACAAAGTATGGACTTTGGAAGTTGCTCCTGAAGGGGTAAAACCCATTGGGAGCAAGTGGATCTTTAAGAAGAAATTTGGTGTAGATGGAAAAGTTGAGACTTTCAAAGCTAGACTTGTTGCAAAGGGTTTTCGTCAACGACCAGGTGTGGATTATGACAAAACCTTTTCTCCAGTGGCTATGCTTAAGTCCATCCGGATCTTACTTTCCATTGCTGCATACCATGACTACGAAATCTGGCAAATGGATGTTAAGACCGCTTTTCTAAATGGTGATTTAGAGGAGTGCGTGTACATGACTCAGCCAGAAGGCTTCGTAGATAGTGGGAGCAGTGGAAAGGTGTGCAAGCTGCTTAAATCCATCTACGGATTAAAGCAGGCATCACGGAGTTGGAACATCTGTTTTGATGTGGTAGTCAAAGAGTTTGAATTCATCAAGAACATAGATGAACCTTGTATTTACAAGAAGGTTGCAGAGAGTAAAGTTGTCTTCCTCGTATTGTACGTGGATGACATACTCTTGATAGGAAATGATGTTCCTATGCTGCACTCGGACAAGCCCTTCTTATCACATAGATTCTCAATGAAAGATCTAGGTGATGCCTCCTGCATTTTGGGGATTAGGATCTATAGAGATAGATCCAAGCGGATACTGGGATTTTCCCAATCCAGGTACATTGACACCATACTAAAGAGGTTTAGTATGGAAGAATCCAAGCGTGGGAACCAACCCATGATCTCTGGACTCACTCTCTGCAAAGAGATATCTCCCAAGACTGATTTGGAGAGAGCTCGCATGCAAGGGATACCCTATGCTTCGGCAGTAGGCTCTATCATGTACGCGATGCTATGTACCACCCCCATGTGGCATACTCACTAAGTGTAGTGAGTAAGTATCAAGCAGATCCAGGATAGAATCACTGGACAGCTGTGAAGAACATTCTCAAGTACTTGAGAAGGACTAAAGAGATGTTCTTGGTGTATGGTAACGGAGAACTCTAGGTGGAGTCCTTTACCGATTCAAGCTTCCAAAGTGATAAGGACGACTCTAAGTCGCAATCGGGATTTGTCTTTACCCTAAATGGAGGGGCGGTTTGTTGGAAGAGTTCCAAGCAAGAAACCGTGGCAGACTCGACGATGGAGGCTGAATACATCGCTGCCAATGATGCTGCCAAAGAGGCTGTCTGGATGAAGAAGTTCATCACTGAACTTGGTGTGGTTCCGTCCATTGAGCATCCAATACCTTTGTATTATGATAACAATGGAGCTGTGGCTTTGGCCAAGGAACCCAGGTCCCATCAGAAATCCAGACATATTCTGAGGCGGTATCACCTGATCCGGGAGATAGTTGATCGCCGCGAGATCGAGGTCAGGAGAGTTGACACGAAGGACAACACTGCGGATCCACTCACAAAGGCCATTCCCCAGATACAGTTTGAGAGACTCTTCGGGATGTTGGGTATGAGATGCTACAACACCTGGCCCTAGTGCAAGTGGGAGATTGTTAGTTGTATATATGCCCTAGAGGCCATTGTTGTACATATGATGTATATTATGATGGATGCTTGGATATATATAGAGAGGACTTTCTTGCTCGTCATGATAGTATGCAATTTGGTTTCACTTTGTCTTAACATGTTGACTTGTATTAGTTTACTGTCTTGCTCTCACATGTTGATAAAGCCCTTAGGATATGTACTCGACTACTGGGACTGTGATGAGATCACACTAGTGGGGCCTGGGTAGTCAAAGAGTACATCCTATAACTGTTCCTAGTCGAGGGTGTGTCGAGACAGGGCATCGATACACCAGAGTAGACTAGCGTATACGCATCTTGACCCATATGATGGGCGATGGATGATCCCATATCCATTGGTGTTTGACATCAAAGATGGTGTACGGGTGCTCAGTGGAGACTGGGTACACTGAACGGACTCGCCGAGAACTCCTAGATGGTATTATACCTATCGTCAGATAGCAGTTCTCCGGTGACACTGGTACAGGTTAGTCTGTAGACCCGAGATCGTCATAGAGTCTTGTGTGATTCCCACTGTGCTTTGATTTCCACTTTACCACGTCCAAGAGGGCGTGCAAAACGGTGGCTTTTGGGTATAGTCCTGAACCACATGGAGGCAATGAGCGATAGGAGGGGTTTCGTCTCTCCCGGTATTGGGAGTTGATGTTGTGCTGTGCTCGATTGGCTATAACTGGAAGTCCCTGGCCAGGGCTGATATGGAGTGCTGCTGGTAAGAGTTATCGGTAGTTTCTTGACCCGTTATGAGCCTTATATCGACACGACTTATCGGTTACTAGGGTCTGACGTATACCAACCTTAGACTAGATATGCAACATATCAGACGAAGAGACCGGACTGTACGGGAGTGTTACTGATTGGATTCACAGGAGAATGTACAGGCTTGCTTGTTGATCTTCTGATCGCTCAATACCTGGGTGGCTGTTACGTTTAGCTGACCGCTTGCAGCTTGTGGGTGTTTGATATGATCATCACCTACTGCCGGCGTATTGACGATTCTTCAGAGTCCTACACAGAGGTTTCCTGGCTCAGGCAAAACGGAGTAGGAGCACATATGTGATATGTGCGGGACCGAGAATAATACGATATGAGATACCGTATTCTATTCTCGCGATATGAGATATCGGCCGGGTATATGTGATATAACCGGGTCATCGGATCAATTGTTGATTCGATGAAAAGGTACATGTTATATTAGTCGGTTATATGTAATATAGCCGGGTTATCGGATCAAGTGTTGATTCGATAAAATTTAATGTATAATTATATATGTGATATATTAAGTTACATTAACTAATATAAGCTCGCTTTATTGATTCATTTTCTCACGTGATAATACATTAATATATATGCGATATATGTTAATTGTATTATTTTCTATTGTTACAAAATATATTGTATATATGATATATAATATTGTAACATGTTAGGGTTACAAATTTAACAATGGTTTAGGGTTTAAACTTGGTTAGGGTTTGGATTAGGGTTAGCTTTTGCATGAAGCTTCATGAAGCTTTGACTTTGTCTTGGCTTGATATTTTGTGAAGATATTATGTTAACCCAATCCAAACCATTAACTCAAGTTAATTCTCTACAAGGATTAACTCCTTCATGCTTAACCCTAGATTAGATTTGTAACCACTACAATAATTCATTGTTCATCACAAAAGGAATTATCCATTCATTCTTCTTCTTCTTCTCCTTTGAGCTTTGAGAAAGCTTGCTAGTTTTTCATTTTGTGGTGAATAAAAGTGAGAATTTGAAAACAAAAGAGAGCAATATTCCTACTCCATCATCCTCATCTAATCTAGCCAATTTGATTAGGGTGTTCACCTCATTAGAGAGAGAGCTTGAGTTATAGAAACTTCAAGGTAGATCATCGGAGAAAAAGAGGACTACAAGCTAACCTGGATCGTTCGAGTTGTGAAGCCTCTTTTGAGTCCGGGAGATCATGGATCGCGGTGAAGGGACTTCTACTCGGAGCTTATGAAGCGAAGGAGCGGACTACAAAGGTTGTAATCCCTCACTTTTAGTAGTAAAGATGTTTACTTGTATGTGAAACCCTAATAATCTAGCAAAGATCCCGGTTTTGGGTTGTTTCGGCACGTCTAAAATTTTATTCGGGCATGGTTGATGCTTTATTAACCCTTGTAAGAGTGCCTAGGAACCCTACATCCGAAGCAGTCGACATTGGGACAGAGTGGAGTAAAGAGTTCACACGAGATTTCGACTAGATGACGTTCTACCCCGCTGACATCAGAGATGCGATACGCATGCGGAGGCATTGGATATGGATATATTTTCCAGAAGGAGTCGCGATGAGTATGCAGCCGTTTCGGAACGAGAAACAGATATAGTAAGGGTGGTAACTTCCGGGCAATTCGGCAGAAGCGAGATTTGAGAAAGACCTCGGCAGGACCTTTCCGGAATACTATAAAAGAAGACTTGGACCCAGGAGCGGTCATATTGCGCACACCTAGCAGTCCAGAGTTCGGCATCGTCGACGAGATAGTTGGCCAAGGAGCTATAGAGGATGTGCCAGAGCGGGACTGTTTCCGTCGCCATTCCATATTGGGCCGTTGAGCCGAGGAGCTATATATCTAGCAATGCGCAGTGAGAGACAAGAGCCTAAAAGCATCAAACGACAGGTCATGAACAGGAGGCAAGTAGATATCTTGCTCTGCTAGCATTGGATGCACCGACACCTTCTCAACCTTGAGAGAGGATATAACAACGGCGGTATTTATGATTTGTGATTTGGTGATTCGATTATCAGGTATCCGTCACCTTGGATTTCGGTATTTTGGGCGATCTATTCGCATGATTTAGTCTTGATGGCTGAGTTCCATGATTTCTGTTTTTGTGCACCATGGTTGTACCTACTGAGTATTCATATTTGTGCACCACAGTTGCACCTGACTTCGATTTGATGTCATTCGACATATCGATTTTGATTCTGATATTGATGTCAATTTCTTGCACTCTGTGCATTTGATTTGGATTTTCGTGCGTGTTGAGCGCATGTTTTGAGATACGATTTTGGTGCACACCAGATGCACTAAATCGGGATTCTTCGTGCATGTCAGAGGCACCTGATTTTTGCTGTCAGGCACACACGTTGCCTATGACAGATGTTTCGTACACGCCTGTTGCACCTAGATGTTGTTTCTGTGCACATGTATGGCACATATATGGATTTTGATTTCCGTGCGCACCAGACGCACAGGGTATTCTTATATACATTTTTGGGATTGATTTCTAATGGAGCAATATGTTTTTATGATATTTGCTATTGGTTTTCGTACTGAGCAAGACTAGTCAGAGGACAATACCTGGATATATTTTGCATGCATTGATAGTTATCGAAGGGATTTCCAACAAGCGAGCTATAGTCTCAGTATTTACCTACGTGTCTGATATAACACGAAACGTTAAAACAAGGAAACCCTTCTAAATTGTTTTCAAAACGGCGGAACGTACATATCAAACAAAAGATACATACATATATGGTTATTTTCTTACATTAGACGTCCGCCACTGTGCAGTGTTATGCACATCGCACAGTGACTTAAAAAGGTTTGGCATGCATTTTCTTCAGCTATTTAAATGCTTAGATTTGATGTCTACATGTATAATTTTGATGTATGTCATATTGGTTTTATTTCGGATTTGACATTTGTGTCTTTACTATGACTCCGATGATTGCGGGATGCTTGATGGAGCTTTGTTTTTGAGTTATCTGCTCATTGTTCATGCGCATGCATTGCGCTATGATGTGTTTTGTGTATTGATGATTTCGGAGCCCCGACGACTTGGACTTTTATTGAAATGTTTTAGAATTTGGGGGTTTAAATTTAAATTTGGAGACCGAATTTCTTTAAGGGGGGAAGATTGTAACATCTTAGAAAAATAAAATATTATTTTTGGGAATTTTTATAATTTAATATTAATTTTAATGAATATTTTAATATTTCGGTATAATTAAATACCGATAAATTGAGAAAAATTTGGAAAATTATAGAAATTACTAAAAAGAGGGTGTTTTATGTGAATTATGCAAATTTTAAGTTTTTATGATTAATTTGACACTAATTTTGTGCTAATCGCGATTAAAAATCGCTAATCGGATTTTAAGCGGGTTTTGTGCAAAACATGCACCATATCATTTCACACTTATGTTACATTTTCTACCATGATTGTTGGAGATAGTGCCCTCAGAGTCAATTATTAGGTCACAGGTACGTGATTGTAATGATTGAGGGAGGACCTATCCCGGTAGGACAGTCTTACTCGAGATGATAGTATGCTATCTGGTTTACCTTTATCACCGTGTACTGTTTTAGGTGACATGACACGTCGCTATTACACGTTGATAGAGCCCCTAGGATTCTTGCTTGACCACCAGCAGTATGAGGGCGATCATATAAGTGGGAGCTGGGGGTCTACAAGCATATCCTTAAAAGGTCCCTAGTCGTGGGAGTTTCGAGACCGGGCATCGATACTCCATTAGTAGACTAGTGTATACAGTCGAGACCCCGACGAGGGGCGGTGGCCGGTCTCACAAGCCACTGGTATCAGTTGGATCACCTAAGATGTATACAGGTGCTCATTGGGTTATGAGTACACCGGACAGGACTCGCCGGGAACATGCTAGTTGGTCATATACCAGACGTCAGATGGCAGTTCCCTGGTGACATGTGTGCAGGTTAGTTCATCGACCTGGGGATCGTCATTTGTCTCGTGTGAGTTCCCACTGTACTTTGATTACTACCCTACCACGGCTCAAAGGAGTCGTGCAAACAGGTTTTAGTTGGGTACAGTCCCGAGCCACATGGAGGCAGTGAGCGTATCTTCAGGGGTTCGTCTCTCCCGGTATTGGGGGTGAGGTCGTGCTGTGTCTAGGAGAGCCATTACACAAAGTCCTTGGCCAAGGCAAGGAGATTTACTGGTAGGTATTCCAGTAGTATCTCAGGGTGTTCTGGGCTACACTCCGACACGACTTGTACCGCTTTTGGGGGTCTGACTTTTACCAACCCCCTAGGCCCGCCATGCGATACTCATAGACGAACGGACCGGACTGTACGGATATTGTCACTGACAGGCTCAGTAGGGTGTCAGGATGAGTTCGCTCATCGACGTCCCTTTTAGTCAATAGCTGGTGGCCCGTTACGTATTGGCTTATACCTCTGACGTGCTAGTGGTTAAATCCACAGCCATAGTATTGACGAGTCTTTAGAGTCCACCACACTTTCTGTTACTCAGCTTTCGGGCGAAACGCTGTAGAGGCCGTATGGAGATATGGCAGGGTCCGATCAGATACGTGCGGTATTACACGGATCAGGATCGGACGGTTTGTACTAGTAGCCGTATAGGTATATGGCAGGGTTCGATCAGATACGTGCGGTATTGCACGGATCAGGATCGAACGGATTTTACTAGCCGGCTTTGGTTTAAGCCGGTCCTAGTTTAGTACAGTGTAGATTTTGTCTCTTTGCATTTGTATTTCGGTCGGAATACAGATGCGGGTGTGTATGCACAGTATTGGGGTTTTCCTGTAATTTATTACGGGACCAGTTTTCTGGAGTTGCCAGTTTGCATTCCGTTCCGGCCGGTTTTCCTTTGTTCTTTCCCGGCCGGACTTTTCCGATGGAGGGGGTAATTTGCAGTTTTGCAAATTACAATTGTGGAGGGGTTTTCTTGTAAAAGATTGATATGATAGCTTTCATATTTTTTTTCCACCATGCTTTTGCTTTATTGTGACATGAAAGGGTATGGTTGGATTTGATATGAAGCATGGTGTTTTGTTTTCTTGTCTCTTGGATGTGGTCACCTCCTTCTTCTCCTACACTCACCTCCCTCATATGATACATATTGTTATTCTCTTCACCATTTTAAGATTGGCCGGCCACACTTGAAGATGAGGGAAAAAATGAGAGATGTGTTTCTTTTGTTGTATGGAAATTATTCTCATTTCTCTTTTTGTATCAAAGTTCACCACCTCTCTTCATATCATCTTGTTTCCTCCATCATGGCAACACTACCCCAAAGAGACAAAGCACTACACTTCCTACAGCACATCTTGAGCATGTCGAGTTGCCGGCTTCATGCTCGAGTTGCCTCGGTATTGAGGCGGGAGCCCGTAAAAGACGCAGGCGATATGGTGCCCCTTTCCGATGAGGAGGAGACGGACGGAGATCCCGCAAGGAGATCGGAGTGGAGATGAAGACCGGAGGACTCGGATCAGTTGGTACAACATTTCCACACTCTTTACTGTTTGTTAGTTTAGCAATAATGGCAGATCCGGGTCAAAGTATACGATAGCGCCAAGTTAAAAAGTTTTATTCCGCAATTGGCGTCTGTAGACTGCCGGGGCGCTAACGTAGACTTACAGTGGTATCAGAGCCTCACCATTTTGCTATGCTAACTTGTGCTAACGCGTTTAAAACTTCGATCCGACCGGAAATCGAAAACTGCAAAAATCCAAGCCGACAGTTTCTGTTGTTTTTAAACGGTCTCAAAAATGATTTCTGGATGTCTTAAAAATCAGAGCAGGAACTTCTAAGAGTGACGACAGAATTTGGGTTCGTGATCCCTCGAAGTCGCCGCGGAAGCGCGGCCAAACCCATGGTTTGGCCGCGCAACCGCGGCCACGTGGGGATCACGTGCTCCCAAATTTTGTCAGGTTGTTCTCACTGGGATTTTGGGGTTTTTGATATATATCGTTTTTGCCCAGATTTTGTTACTGTTCACCAGTAAGTCGTGGGGCCCACTTCTTGATATTTTGTCGATTGAAATTTAAACACGTTAGTTTTCACAGTATTTACATTATATCTGCGACCGTGAATGTCACTCGATCGGTAAATCCGGTCTAACTGCTATAGCCCGGTTAGACGGATTTGCGAACGTGATTTTCACGTTGATGTTCTATATATTTGCTGTGATGTTGCGGATCGGTCGTGGGGGATAGCCTGGATGCAATGCTAGTACAGTGTTGTTGTATTATGTACATTTGATATTGCGGGGCGAGCGTCCGACATGTGGACTGCCGTCACTGCCTGTTTGTATTATTCTTTTGGGGCACGACCTGGTTGCGGTCGATGTACCCGGTGTATGTATATTTTACTTTCTGTACTAGGGTTACCCCGCGGAGGGGTGCACGGATAGCCGGGTTCTGGAGGGCAACAAGCCCGCATCTCATGGCATTGAGACGGAGGGGGCTTCAGTCTGGAATTGGCGGGCTATTCGCCGCACTCGTAGGGGGTACAGGTTGACCCAGGAGGGGTGCCCAAGTTACCGGATTCCGTGAAGTGCTGGGTGGTCCATTCACGGCGCTGAAGGGGGCTGCCTCGCTTCAGGTTTTGGCGGGTGACTTGCCGCGCCCGTAGGGGTCTAGGTTTTCATTGCACAGGCTATCCACACGACCAGGGGAACGTCGGGTTTCAGTAGTGGCTCTGTGAAACCCGGGGATCCCAGATATCTGTATTGTTTCTGTGATGCTGTTCATTCTCTGTGATGTTGCATTTTATTCACGCCTTGAGCGAAATATAATATATTGGTATATATATTAGTAGATGTTGTATATGTTTTGCATCCGCGCTAGTCCAGTCCCCGCTCTGTCGTTAGTAAGCTAACCTAACGGGTAATGACGGGACCCAGTGGCGAATACGGATGGCATATACGTACATCAGTATATTTTCGTTCTTTTTGGTGTGATCAATTGATGGGACTGCATTGATTCGGATCAATGCAAGTTAAAAACAAACCTAATCTGATGTTGTTGGAACACTTTTTCAAAAGCTGTTATTGCAAGGACGTTTACTTTTGTTTTGCATCGTGGTATTCATTTGGAATATCCTGCTCCTCAGTCGACGAGGCAAGGGCCGAGATCCCTTCACCGGGAGTGACCCCTTGGACAGAAGTTTGCGTCAGGGCATTAACTTCACTATAGCCGATTACTTTTGCTTTGCACCGTGGTATTCATTTGGAATATCCTGCACCTCATTCTACGGGGAAAGAGCCGAGATCCCTTCACAGGGAGTGACCTCTTTAGCAACGGTTTTCGTCACTATATTTTTTAAAAAAAGCTATCCGTTCCTTCGACGATATCAAGTTCTTTATGTTAAAGGTTTTCGCCAGAAACCATTCGTAGCCCTCCGTCGTTTCATATGGGTGGTCAATAGTATTCAAGCTGTGTATGTTGGCCAAAGTCAAGGCACAGTGATTGGTAGCTATTGGGGTATTCATATGCAGCATAGATAGATGCGTTGGTTTGGGACAGTCGTGCTGCCATTTTGGCCAAAGTCAAGGGTATGTACGGGTGGATTCAAATTAACCTGGAGAATGACGGCCAGAACTTGACATGTGACTTATGATATGTTGGCCAAAGTCAAGGTCATAAGAGCATGGGGCAGAAATCACATCGGGAGTTTCAAAAGTACTGAAACTTGCCAGATATGCGCATACCTTCTGGAGTGTGATACCGTGAGCGGATTCCGTCACGTTGTCATGCGATGAGAGTTGGATCCCGATTCCCACTGATGAGTTAGTTTACTCCTCGGGTGACCCCGACTAATTCTTCTTTCAGGTTTGGAGGAGAATTTGAGGTACAGTGGGAGGATTCCAGATTAGATAAATTGGTGACCATTCTGATCTAGGTTAGAGTGCACGCTGAGTGTTTCTTTTCTCTCTCTCTTTGGCAGCGACCATTGACCCGACCCTAAGACTATGACTCAGTGACCAAATTAACCGAACCTTCTTAACACTGGCTTTTGGATTGTCAGAGTTGCAAACCTCATTGCCACTCCTACTTTTACCCTTTTCTCCAGGACACCCCGTTTTACTACGAACGTCCACTTCCATTGGACAAAACCATCGTATGGTTAGATACGAACTCGAAAGAATTTATTCGAGGATGGTTTCCGGTTCTGGAGAAAACGGATAGGATTATTCAGTTGTCTTTTCCTTTTACCCTCTCTCAGGTTACGAGTACTCCTTGGTTTAGGGGTAGTACACCTATTACGCAAATTGGATTGTCTTCTTCCAAACCTTAGGCTGGTGCCGACCGGTAGGGAATGAAGAAAACCAATTAGCATAACGATGGTGTGCAGAAGGTATTAAGTTCAGACAAAGCAAGGGATTAGTAAGAGGGCAAAGTAAATTGCAACAGATATTCACGACCAAACCAAATATTTCGTTACCACTCCCACATCACCTTTGTATTTCTCCAGGACACTCCGTATCACTACGAAGATCCACAGTTTATTTGGATATTCCATCGTATGGTTATATACGAACTCGAAAGGAACTTGTTCCAGTTCGGGGATGGATCCTGGTTCAGGAGAAATAAGGAATAAAGTACATTCAGGTGTCTTTTATCTTCACCTTCTCTCGTGTTGCGAGTGTTCCTAGGATTGGGACAGTACACCCATTATGCTTATTGGATAGTCTTCTTCCAAACCATAGGCTGGTGCCGAACGGTAGGGAAGGAAGAAAACCATTTGGCCTAAAGGGGTGTGCAGAAGGTAAAGACTAAAGACATATGAAGGGATTTGGAGAGGTGGCAAAGAACTATACGGTTACAGTCGTGAATCTGGAAGAGGCATTACTAGGAATACCAGGATACCCCATCGAAACATTTCAATGTTTCAGTTTCACTGTGTACTGTTAATAGAAAACTGATTTCCCGATTAGATACTTACTCCAGGGTATGTATTTACCAGATACGATTCTCACATCTGTATGGTTTTACAGATGATGAGTGGGAGTAAGTTATTGGGAATTGGGTGATCATCCTCATTATATCGGGATTCGTTGTAATCGGTGATATTTGAGGAAGTCACCTGGGTTGTTTGCCGGTTGGCAAATATTTGGTTTTGAATATCCGCTGTTATGAACCAATTTCAAATTGATATATCTGTACGTCTATTTTCATAGAGTGAGATATACCTTTATGAAATTATGTCTACGACATTTACCTATATCAGTGGATGGTTAGGTAAGGAGCATTAAACATCGGTGTAATTCTTCTTAACCATAAGTACAGTTTTCAACCTACGACACACAGTGAATGAGTTATCAGACTCAAGGGACTTATACAGAGTATTGTATGTTGTCCAGGGTCCATCAGGACAGAGGGGTTGGTCCTCGTACTACATTCAGTTTACTTATGACTTCTCTAGTTTTTAGACAGGTGTTTCGTGGAAACGCAGGGTCCGAATTTGGAGAAGTTATTGGTATTTGAATAGAGTGGAGAACCAGGTGTCACAAGTATCGGGATTCTTCAAAGTGATCGAAGATGTAGATACTTGTGTATGGTGTTCAGTTGATAGTAATGATTGAGAGAACTTGCTTATCTTTCAGGTTACTCATAATTGGAAATGCTTCCTAAGTTGAGTAACGCTGATCGGCCTCGTTCCATTTAGTTGACATGCGCTGGGGACAGCTGCATGATTTGAATCTGGTTCAATTATATCAGTGCCTCTGTTTCTATATTGGATATAGAACAGTTCATATCTTAACGATGTTAAGGTACGGGGAGTTGTCCGGTTCATGATTGAAACCAGACACTGGACAACTCAAGGCACGTTTCTGTAATGGCTGTTTGTGGGTTGACCCAGGCTATGACGTGGGTTGACTTTCTACCATCTGGATGAACAATAGCGATATTGTTCTAGACTCGCCACAGTTTTAATAAAAATGGATTTTTTCAGAAAACAGTAGTGGGAGTATGGTAGAACTGGAAGTGATTCCAGAACCACAAACGATTACTGAAGATTTGATAAGGAACCTAAAGATTCAATCTGGATTGACATTCCATTGGCCACTCCGCAGATAAAGTGGGTAACTTCAGCCACCCGAGAGGTACTACAGTAGCCTCAAGGACGGTTACAGGGAAGTTCTTGTTTACCCACAATTACCATTGCTGTTGTTCCAGGCTGCGAGACCCGGCAGGAGGATGAGTATAGCGTCATTCTAAACTTGCTTTAGAAGTGTACGTCTATATGACTCTGCCAGAGGGTTGTCGTAGTCAGTGGGAGCAGCGGAAGCATTGGTGGACAAGTAGCTTATGTCTATTTATAGACTAAAGCAGATGTAGCAGAGATAGATCATCTATTTCTGACGTGACAGTCATGGGTTTGACTTCATCAGAATAGGGGATGGATCTGTTGAGAAGGTAGTAGGGTGTGATATCCTGGTATTTGGATGATATACACAGAGTAGGAAAAGAAACTCCTACACTACGATCGGTTATACTTTGGTCGTCACACAGTGGTTTCTCCACAAAGGACATGGATTTTATATCAGACATACTGGTTACTAGATCTATGGTTTTAGATCTAGATTTGGGTGGTTTCCCAATCAGGGTACTTGACAGCATTCTAAGAGTATTTAGGATGGGCGACTCCTGGCACGGTAGTGTACCTGCAGGTAATGGAGTCACCCTCTCCAAAGGTGTCTTACAGACTAAAGGGGAGAGGGACGTGCATGATTGGCAGATCACTTGCTTAGGCAATTGAGTCAATCATGAGATGTCAAGTACCACACCAGATGTTGTTCTTGCACTAGATGCAACAAGTTGACATTAATCCAATCCTGGAGAAACAGTCGGAAGCAGTTTTAGAACATAAGTGGATGTTCTAGGGATATGATAACGACAGCCTCATTCAGGAGACGGTTATCATTCCAGGCTTCCAAGGTGACATGGACGACAAGGAGGTTGACAGAGTTATAGTTTTCCTTCTGATGAAGGGCAGTATTTTGGACAGGTGGTCCAAGGCAATACTGAGGGAGGCATGGCGCGCAGGATACTGATTAAGTTCAGTTGACGATACAGTCTAAGAAGTTTGGATTTGGAGTTCATTTATGAGCTAGGTCCCATCAGACATCCAGACATATTCTGAGACAGGTATTACTCTTTTCGGGGGATGGGTTTCTCCGCGAACTTGAGATATAGAGAGACATAGAAAGAAACTACTAAGCGGATCCACTCACTGAGGCTATTCCTCGAACGCAATAGTTCCGCAAACGAGCTTTGTGAGACTGACTAGTAGAGGAGTTGGATGTTCGGTATCACACGGGCTGTGAGTATGCGACATCGCAATAATTAGCCTTGAGTGCAAGTGGGAGATTGTTGGAGATAGTGCCCTCAGAGTCAATTATTAGGTCACAGGTACGTGATTGTAATGATTGAGGGAGGACCTATCCCGGTAGGACAGTCTTACTCGAGATGATAGTATGCTATCTGGTTTACCTTTATCACCGTGTACTGTTTTAGGTGACATGACACGTCGCTATTACACGTTGATAGAGCCCCTAGGATTCTTGCTTGACCACCAGCAGTATGAGGGCGATCATATAAGTGGGAGCTGGGGGTCTACAAGCATATCCTTAAAAGGTCCCTAGTCGTGGGAGTTTCGAGACCGGGCATCGATACTCCATTAGTAGACTAGTGTATACAGTCGAGACCCCGACGAGGGGCGGTGGCCGGTCTCACAAGCCACTGGTGTCAGTTGGATCACCTAAGATGTATACAGGTGCTCATTGGGTTATGAGTACACCGGACAGGACTCGCCGGGAACATGCTAGTTGGTCATATACCAGACGTCAGATGGCAGTTCCCTGGTGACATGTGTGCAGGTTAGTTCATCGACCTGGGGATCGTCATTTGTCTCGTGTGAGTTCCCACTGTACTTTGATTACTACCCTACCACGGCTCAAAGGAGTCATGCAAACAGGTTTTAGTTGGGTACAGTCCCGAGCCACATGGAGGCAGTGAGCGTATCTTCAGGGGTTCGTCTCTCCCGGTATTGGGGGTGAGGTCATGCTGTGTCTAGGAGAGCCATTACACAAAGTCCTTGGCCAAGGCAAGGAGATTTACTGGTAGGTATTCCAGTAGTATCTCAGGGTGTTCTGGGCTACACTCCGACACGACTTGTACCGCTTTTGGGGGTCTGACTTTTACCAACCCCCTAGGCCCGCCATGCGATACTCATAGACGAACGGACCGGACTGCACGGATATTGTCACTGACAGGCTCAGTAGGGTGTCAGGATGAGTTCGCTCATCGACGTCCCTTTTAGTCAATAGCTGGTGGCCCGTTACGTATTGGCTTATACCTCTGACGTGCTAGTGGTTAAATCCACAGCCATAGTATTGACGAGTCTTTAGAGTCCACCACACTTTCTGTTACTCAGCTTTCGGGCGAAACGCTGTAGAGGCCGTATGGAGATATGGCAGGGTCCGATCAGATACGTGCGGTATTACACGGATCAGGATCGGACGGTTTGTACTAGTAGCCGTATAGGTATATGGCAGGGTTCGATCAGATACGTGCGGTATTGCACGGATCAGGATCGAACGGATTTTACTAGCCGGCTTTGGTTTAAGCCGGTCCTAGTTTAGTACAGTGTAGATTTTGTCTCTTTGCATTTGTATTTCGGTCGGAATACAGATGCGGGTGTGTATGCACAGTATTGGGGTTTTCCTGTAATTTATTACGGGACCAGTTTTCTGGAGTTGCCAGTTTGCATTCCGTTCCGGCCGGTTTTCCTTTGTTCTTTCCCGGCCGGACTTTTCCGATGGAGGGGGTAATTTGCAGTTTTGCAAATTACAATTGTGGAGGGGTTTTCTTGTAAAAGATTGATATGATAGCTTTCATATTTTTTTTCCACCATGCTTTTGCTTTATTGTGACATGAAAGGGTATGGTTGGATTTGATATGAAGCATGGTGTTTTGTTTTCTTGTCTCTTGGATGTGGTCACCTCCTTCTTCTCCTACACTCACCTCCCTCATATGATACATATTGTTATTCTCTTCACCATTTTAAGATTGGCCGGCCACACTTGAAGATGAGGGAAAAAATGAGAGATGTGTTTCTTTTGTTGTATGGAAATTATTCTCATTTCTCTTTTTGTATCAAAGTTCACCACCTCTCTTCATATCATCTTGTTTCCTCCATCATGGCAACACTACCCCAAAGAGACAAAGCACTACACTTCCTACAGCACATCTTGAGCATGTCGAGTTGCCGGCTTCATGCTCGAGTTGCCTCGGTATTGAGGCGGGAGCCCGTAAAAGACGCAGGCGATGTGGTGCCCCTTTCCGATGAGGAGGAGACGGACGGAGATCCCGCAAGGAGATCGGAGTGGAGATGAAGACCGGAGGACTCGGATCAGTTGGTACAACATTTCCACACTCTTTACTGTTTGTTAGTTTAGCAATAATGGCAGATCCGGGTCAAAGTATACGATAGCGCCAAGTTAAAAAGTTTTATTCCGCAATTGGCGTCTGTAGACTGCCGGGGCGCTAACGTAGACTTACAGGTTTCATTTGGGTTTCCTATTCAATTTTTAAAGGAATGAGAAGATAAAAGAAAAGAAATGAGAATATTAAACAAATGGTGCATAGTGTAAGGTATGGGTGAGAGAGAGAGGGTGAGGTGAGAAGGGGGGTCAAACCTTGGTCTTGGCTTTGTTTCATTCACCATTTTCATCCTTAACCTCTCTCTCTTCAGCTCATGGCAGCACCTCCTCCCTCCCCATCTTCAACCTTCACTTCATCACAAAAAAATCCATCAAAAGTCCCTCCCCACTTCACAAAAAAGGTGCAGAAGCTCACAAGATACACTTTGAACCAAGAAAAATCACATTTTGGTGCTGTAGGAGATTCTTGGGTCCCAAATGAGATAATCCTTTCACAATTAGTGTAGTGTTTCATATGCTTAAGCCTCTTGTCAAGTTTAAAATTGATTTGGCGAAGTTTGGTGAACTTTGAAAACTCAAGTTGGGAATTAGGGTTTGATTTGAGTAGAGATGGTGTAATTGGGCTTTAGAGATGACCTTAGACCCCCTTAGATGTTAGAAACCCCGAACCAAACACAATACCAAACCTGAAATGAAAAACAAAAACTTTGCATATCGGTTTTGTGAGTGAATATGGCGTGCAGGGAAATCTGGAATGAACTGTGATTTTTACTGGGAAAATAAACAACTCTAGAGAACTAATTGGACCACTAAGCACCCACTGTAGAAGTTCGAGGCCCTAACTCCACCCCTAAACCGAGGAGGCCGGAATTTCCATGAATGTGGCCGGCCACTTTGTTGGTTCAGGTGCCCAGGTTGCTTCAGTAGGTCATATGTACCCTATATATCACCCCAGAGTTATTTGCTTGCCTTGTTTTAGCCTGAGTCAAAATCTGGGACCACTTTCCCTAGCTGCTGCTTTGAATTGAGTTATGGTTTTCCGTATTTCGATTTCTAGATTTTTGTATTTGTACTTTATCTCGATCATGTGACGTTTGTACGTCTATATCGAGTGATATCGGGTTGTTTTGCGAAAGCTAACCATGGGTTCTGACCTATAGGCTCTTAAGCGTATCGTTTTGGTTTTCGTGTGTCGTTTTGGTTTTGATTTGGTTTTAATGCTATGCGATACATGTGACATGTAGGTACCCCCCATAGTGATCCGAGACGATGAAGAAGATGGCGGCGACATCGACATAGGCAAGCAAGATCAAGGTGAGTAGATTATATCTACGGGGGAAGTCGGGTGGATGGCGTATAGCACCTCCACAGTTCGATGTTTGATATACTATAGATATATACTATATATATATGTATGATAGCGTTATGTGTGAATTGGATATTCAGATGTGGTTAGGTGTACTATGGATAGATTAGGGTTTAGAAGTAAACTAGTATAGTTTCCTAGTTGCGAACCCTAGAATAGGTTTACACCCACACACACACATATGCTTGCTTGTTATATATATACCTAGATGATGAGGATAGTGGATGATATTTGGAGATGAGTCGATGAGATTGGGTATAGTGCCATGAGATCGGTGATATGATGTGATTCGTATTTGGGATACGACATGTGATTTTAGCGGGCCTTGGGACGTGTGTTTCACACACGCACTTATATTTATATAGATGGTATCGATTTGTACTAGACTTAGATCAGTACCCCAGATCATGTGATATGATGATAAGGATACCAGATAATTGATGAGATGAATGTGATATTGACCCGTACCCAGCTTTTGGGATGCTGTACGATGATTTACCGTACGAGCTTTATATTGATGATAGATCCGCACTCATGACTTGGGGATGTCATATGATATTGTATCGTACGCGGTACCTTGAGGCGGGATCACCGACTATTATATTTTACATATATATATTTATATCGACTCAGATTTAGGTGGTTTCCATACCCCTTCAAATTGACTTGTTAGTTAGAGCTGTAGTTTTGCTAGTAGATGTTAGACTAGGCCGATGTCATACCTATTTCAAAACTAACGAATCGGGAATATTTTAAAGACAGGCAAAGGGATTCTACGGATATTTTCAAAAGACACATCTTTTCTTAAAAGCACCGTAGCCCCTATTTTCCGAAAAACCCCGATTCGTCTTCTTCCAATGGCAAAACAATATGGCATAGATACATTGTTGTAGATACTACACTGTTGTGTTTATTATTCATTTGCCGCATATTCTTGCTTTTCGCATCGCATTGCATGTTTAAACATCTTTATTGTCATATCAAACCCATGCTGTTAGGACACCAGCACCATTATCGATGATGTATATGTTCCACGTACACCTGCTTGCCGGCTCACACACTTCATCATCGATAATTTCCATGTCAGTACACAGTAGGATTATTGCATCAGGATATGACATACTTGCGTACACACATATTGTACCCCCATATTTACACATACATAGATGATTCTGGCATGATTAGAGATTTGGGAACCGCAAGATACTCTTTAAAACTGATTCATTTTGAAAGAGCGGTTTCCCTTCATATGTGCATATTACTATTCCATGTTGCATGATATACTCATATGCTTACATTTCTTTTACATGTCGTATACATCATGCTTTTTGATTAGACGCATTTAGATATGTTGTTTCCATGATATTTCTGGATTTGGGAACCGCGGGTATTTCAAAGAGAGTATGTAATTATTTTTAAAAACCCCGGTTACCCTTGATATAATATTTCAGTGCGTCCACCATATGTTTTCTCGGTGCTGAGAGCGACATGTGAAACCCGATTCGAGGAGGCGGATGAGGCCGATTGCGGGTACATGGTGGACCCGGTATGGTTCCCTGGGGCGAGAAATGTTTTTCGTGGAGTAGACGATGAGCCTGCGGGTGGCTAGTACCTACCGGTGATTGAATTTGAGCTCGGCGGATATCCGGAGGATACCGACCGGAGTCGAGAGATGATATGGGCCGATCCGGACCGACGGAGCCCGATATATGAGGATTTACGTGCCGATGCTGGGCACAGCTTTCATGATGTTTTCGAGTGTCGATACTGGACACTCTGGTTCCATGATTTTGATGTGTCGCGAGGGACACATGTTGATTATATCCTCATACTTCCATGCATATGCTTTATGATATTTACATGCATGATATTTATTGTCATTGGGTGACATATGGACGATATCCACATACTCGTAGACTTCATGATATAGTCGACATTGATCATACCTCATATTTAGGATATGTTATTACCTGAGGCACTGGCACGAGCACTTGGCACCACACTCATGTATAGATGTTACATTGCCACCTTATCATACTTCATACTTATTCATTTGAGGTTTATATATATATTTGATCGTATTGACCTAGGATGAGTCATACATACGATTTCTGCTCTGTGATGTTTTCTATTCACGAGTTGGCAACTCATCCCCGTTGTGCCACAGTTTCTTGCAGGTTTTGCCGTACAGGTTCTTTGCGGCTTTTCTGGCACACTGCTTCCTTTCTGGGTGATTACATTGGTAGGTGGGTTCACTCGCATCGTGATCGCCCTTGTATTTATTATATTCAGTTGTATCTAGTAATTCCATCAACCAAACTTGTATATTGTTTCAGACCTAGAAAACCAGTTATGTATTATTTCGACCTTAGAGTCGCGCGTTGTAGTATTATGGTTTTCATGCTGATTTTGAGTTTCCTTTTGAGTTTTGATCCTCGCCCTTCGTCGTTGTATATTATACTGCTTGCGTGGTTGTGACCGTCGATTGACGAAGAGCTAGCTCCCGCTTGGGGATGCCTTTTATCATTGTATATACATTATTCTTGTTGTACCCCGTTCGGGGCCGGTATTTACAAGAAAACTCTGCCGAAATTTTTAGAAAAGACTAGATTTTTAAAATGCATATTCGGATTACTCATTTAAAAACCTTGTTTTTCAAACATGTTTTCGTCACTTCTTAAAACTATTTTCCTTCATTTATTATTTAAAATGGTTTTAGATTTCTGGGCTTTTGGCTTACTTGGATTAGATGGGGTCCTATAGATTTCATATGATTCAAGGGCTAGTCACGTGCTATTTCGGGTTGTGACATACACCCCTACGTGTGTGTATGTATCACCCATACACTTGGAAATTCAATTCTAACTATCATACTCTTGTTCATCGTCCAAAATTCCTCACACATCCTTCATGTGACCGTTAATACTTCTTGTGGTACTAACGACCAATTACAAAATGTGTTCGCGCATTAAGTTGTAATTCCTCGTCTTGTAATACCTAAGGCTTTAGCAGTAACTCCTAAACCAGTTGGTCTAAGACACTAGGTGATAAAGCACCCTCGCTATATATTTTTTTATTCTTTATGCAGCCTCAAGTAATTACAAAACCAGTGTTCATTTTTTTTATATTTCTTTATTCATACTTGTACTTTTATTTTATTTTCTTACTAAGGATTTTAGACAAGAGCATTTCAAGGTATTCTCCACTATCCCAAGTTTCAAGGTGCGTGTATGTGCGAGTTGTAGGGTATATATTTTCAGAATTTAGACTTAAGGTTTGGAATTATTTTTCAGACTTACACTTCAATAAGAAATTTCAATACTCTTTCCTTATTTTGACTTAGCCTAAGAATTGAACTCAAAATTTGCCTATTTCTAAATAATCTACAAAGGCATATATTTTATACGGTTAAACTTTAAGAAAGTTTATTTTCTGGGTTTTTTAATTTACTAAGTTTAGGATCTAGTTATTCCATACTATTCAACCGTCATGTTAAACTTAATCAAATATGGCCAAAATTGATTTTTCAATTTTTATAATTTTAATTTTTTTTTGATTTTTATGGATTTTAAAATAAGTATGCAAATGCAAAAATATACATATGAGTGCGAAGGAAGAAAGCTTACCGAGCACACCCCCAAACTTAAACTTGACAGTGCCTTCACTGTCAGGCTACACCAAGAGGGTCAAAACTGCCGGTACTCCCCTGTTTGTTTATTTTTTTTTACTATTAACAGAAAAAGAAAACAAAATATATATACAAAAAAAGGTTCCCCCCAAACTTAAGTGAAACAGTGTTTCCACTGTTTAAGCGTTAAAGTTCAGCGTTAGGGGGGAGAAAAAACACAGTATCAAGCTATACAAGGCCTTACACAGGCCAAAGGTTAGCACTAGCCATTCAAAAATTTTATCATTATAATGGTGTGGTTGGTGGAAGAACGTATTAAATAGAACCAAGAAGTGGGGAAGAGAGAAGTGGTGGTATGAAAAGGGTTTGCGTGAACGTGAATGTCAGGAGATAAGAGGTGATGATAAATAAACACGAGAATGTGAATGATCAGAAATGAGTGGAATATTGGCATTCTCGTATTTTATAAGAAGAAAGGGTGGTGGTTCAACTTCTATAGGTGGAGGTTGATTAATCACAAAATCCATGTCGTTTAGGAATGCGAGTTTGTCAACGAAAATATCTTCGAAACTCTCATCGATGGTTCGATTGAACGTTTCAATGTCAATAGGTGTCGCGCCAGAATTCAACATACTTGATTTTTCAAAAATTATGAAGGTAGGATAGTCGGGAGGCTCATTTACCTTATTTTCAAAAGAGTCTAAATCAAGTTGTTTTTCTAGAATTATCGAACTCAAAATATCGGATTGTGATTCATTAATACTAGCTATCATCAAAGGAAGATTAGAAGAAGAACCAGAGAAAGTGGGAGAAAGAAGTGGAATACGAACTTGAGGGTGGAGATGGAGTGTATAAATTAGCACAATTTATAATGACCGATGTGTAAAAAGCGATTGTGCTAATCTATCAACCCACTGAGAAATGAGGTCAAATCCCTCAAGATTCGTAAGAAAACATGGGTACGTTGAACTTGGTAAACCAGACATTGAAAATGAAAGTGTAACGGTTTCTTGCAAAGTCGGAACAAGGATGGAGGGAAGTGATTGAGGAAGGGTATCGGTTAAAAATTCAGGAGGGTGTGCGCAGTCAATGAAAGGGATAGAATGAATTGGAAAATCCGACTCCTCAAGTAAAACCGCTTCATCCTCAATAATTTCCTCAATACTCTCCTCAAATTTTAGCTTATCCATGCAATTCTCATCAAAATCAAGACGAATATGAAGTTCGGGAAAAATATTTAATGACTCGGGATGATGAATTGGAGAGAAATTCAGTCAAATCTGCGGGTTCAACATCCAAAATATTCCCAGCGTTGATATCCTCAATCAAGTGAAAATTAATTTTTTCAGACACCTCATGGATATTTATCAATTCAGGTTCTAGAGTGGAGGTGTAGAGGTCAAAAGGATTGGTGATGGTTTCACTCGAAAGGGACCCTTCACAATCAGGTAAATCAAACACTACAAAGTCGCACAACTCATTAGACGTTTTATCTTCAACTGATGAATCATTTGGAACACTTGATAGACATTTAAAACCGGAGTTATGGGATTCAATTGGGGATGGGTAGGTTTGATTTGGAAGGGTGTATAACTCACTCTCTCCATTCAAATTCTCAATCTGTCCAACCGCCTCATCATACATTGGAAAATTTGGAGCTAGTTGGAAACTAGCTACCGGGTCACTAAGTTGTATAAGGGCGGCCATGGACGCATTCAAATCGCTAATTTGTTGGTTTGTCGCTACCATATAAGCTTCCAACGACTGTTCCAGACTAGACATGGGTTGTGACGGGGTTTCAGTAAAAAATTCAAAATTGTTTGGATACGTGAAACTCCCAAATGGCTATGTAGAACCAATGTCTAGGGAAGGTGCAAAAGGCGGGTAGGACTGGTAGGAATTGAATAGTTGGACAGGAGTAGGATCAAGATTTGGATAAGAAGGTGAATGGAATTGTTGATCCAAAGAATTCGCAGTGGTGAAAGGAGTGAAAGATGGGTTACGAGATTGTTCAATATGTTCAGCAATAGACATGGGTTTTGGAGTTACAACAGGACTCGAAAAAGGATTATCAACGTAAGAAGGTGGTGAAGGTTGAAATGGTTGATATAAGGTGGATTGTGGAGTCCAACTGTTTGTCCTAGACGCTTCTATTCGATCTTTCAAAGAAATTTTGGGCATGGAGGGGTCGTCCGAAATTCGACCAAAACGATGAGCGTAGGAAGTAATGTCTGGTTGAGGCTACCAAAGTTCGGCAAGAGTTTTGCGAGGTGGGGTACCTATGATGTGATGAGAGAAAGGAGAAGAAAAAGAATGTGATATTTTTCCTTTTTAAAAATTTTTAATTTTTTTTTTATATTTTTAAAAAAAAAATTGTTTGTTTTTGGAGTTTTGAAATTTTTGAAAGTGATTTTTTTAGAAAGAGTTTTGCAAAATTTGTACGGAATTAGTTCAAACAATCACAGTTGAAAACATGCACAATCAAACCTAGAGCTAGGCTCTCCTAAGTCAACTAGACTACTCCTAACTAGTCCAAAGCGACAAGTTGTGAGATATCCCTCAAATCGCCTCTTCACCACCAATTGTGGCCAGGTAAGCACAAGTGAAGAAAGGAGAGTTCTGCTCACGAATCACCGTGAGACGGGCCTTTTAAAGTTACCTTTCTCACTTGTCTAGTTTAGGAACCACAAACTCAGATTTAGATAAACGACTGAATGCCCACAACCCTCCTCTATCCTAATGAGCGCGACAGTCCTTAATTGGCTTAGTCTAGATATTTTTTAATTAGCTCAAGGGTGATGCATATGCTTTTTGTGATTTTTGGGGTCTTAGGAAGGGTAATGAAATCCCACCCAATCTTGATTGGTGTTACAGCCCCTTAAAAGTCCGTTTTAAATATGCAAAGCAATTAACACACAAAATCTAAAACACTTGCATTTTTTTTTATTTGGCAGCACAAAGAATCCTACACAAAAACAATTTATCGGAGAGAGAGAAGAAATTTTGGGCAAAGAACCCTGCAGAATTTTTTTCAGTGGAGTTCAGAGGGTAGAAGAGAGGACAAAAATACTTATAGAGAATTTTGGGATGCTGACGTCACTGGTTAACCGCGGTTCCGTGGTCAACTGCATATATCCGCCGCGGTTCTACGGTGGTTCTGTTAGTTTGGATCTCCAAAATTTTTCTGTTTGTTGTTATGATTCTCCTCTGTCTGTTCAGATCTTCTGTTTATTGATTTGTTCACTGGTTTTTTCCAGATCTGAATCTGTCCGTCTCTTTTCCTGTACACTTGCACAAAAACCCTTCAAAAATAACAAGATGATTTTTATTTTAATTTTTTTTTTCTGTTTTTAAAATTTTACAATTTTTATAATTTTTTTAAATTTTTTTTTAACTTGAAATTACACAAAGAAAGAGACTGCCGTCTCTCCGGCAACGGCGCCATTTGATTGAACAATATGGGATTTTGAAATCAAAGAATTAACCACAATCAAGATGGTGTCGCTTGGTAGCTAGCCGGTTGAGTACGGGTCGGTCCACAGGGAAAACGTGTTCTTTTCTAGTTGTTCTAACGAGTCAATTCCTATTTGTGGTAGGATTTGATTTTCTATAAAAACTGAGAATGAATTTGAATAGGATTAAAACCTTGCTAGGGTTAGGATTAGGTTAATTTGGAAAGTTAATTCTACTCACCGCTTTCTTTGCCCTAATTAAGATCTTAGGTGTTAAGGTAATAATTAACAAAGGGGATTAGCGCGATCAGGAAGAAACTTGGTTTCTTCCTTTTGACCCTTGTCCGTCCTTTCTTAATTCTTAGCCCTAATCTCTATGGAAATCAATCACAATCGGTCTAACTAGAGAATCACCGCTATCTCGTGGGATAGGGTGCCGTAGTGAGCAGTGTGTGTTTGATTTGCATAAAATCCTATTTTTAAAATATTGAACGGGCAAGAAAGGAGTGAGAGATTTTCATCTCTCAAACCTTCCCCAAACCTAACACTAACAAGTGAGGAACTACTCACTCATTAGGGAATTAACAAAGGAATTCATTTTTTGTGATTTTCTTTTAATAGCCTAATTAACTTGCGGAAAATAACTACGGCAGATAAAAAATTGTAGAGAAATAAAATTGCAGATAAGAAAATCAAGATAAAAAAAACTTACTTTTTATTGATGCACTCTTTGACAATTACAATGGAATGAAAATTTAAATTCTAGAAATTAAAAGAGGCATGCTCCAAAAAGAGCTGTAGGCTTTCTATTTATAGATAATAGAAAACCTAGGGTTTACATCTGATCCACATCTAGAATTACAAAACTACCATAAGAAAACCGGGTCAATGCACCGACTCCACCGACACGCACCGACACACGCTGACATGTGTACAGCACGGCCGCGGATCCGCGGCAGAATGCCAAGTTTGGCCGCGGATCCGCGGCCATCTTGAGGGAACTCTGACTCATTTCTTCACGGTTGCTTTCTGTTGCTTTTTCCTTCTATTTTCTTCACTTGGTTCTTCAGAATCTTTTCTAGTTTCTTCCAGATTTCCACAGTGTAGAATGTTGTGGACTTTTACCGTTCGCTTCGCGTTGAAGTCTTGAATCTTTGTGCTGCCCTCGTGCTTTATGAAATCGAACTGTTCATTGATCTTCATTTGTTCCTTAAACTGTAGGCGGCTTCATAAAGATTCTTCTAGTTGGTGGTCGTAGTCTCACTTTTGTAGCGTTTTTTCACCATTTTCACTGTATTGTTCCGAGAACCTGTAACCGGCAACTATTTAGCAGACATGGATCAAAAGCACCTATTTATTTGCAATATAATTAAGAATAGGGAATATAATAATGCAAAATTCTGATATGAACAGTATACGTGTCTACAAGACCGAGTCGGTGAATCTATCAATCGGCATCCAGCCTCATAATATCGCGTATGGTACAATCCATCGTACGGCATCCTCTAGTCAAGGGTATGGATCAATCATCAAGTCAACTCATCACGTACGAAAAAATCATCGTACGGCGGCATTAAACCATTAGGGATCCTATCAACCTTTATGACAATGAGGATACAGACCTAACGTCACGTAAAGTAATCACTCACGATTGACCACGATATATATATCTATAAATATACCTATGTCCCAGGTCACATCCATAACAATCTCATGTCAGGGGACCGGCAAGGTATCAATCATCTCAATCAACTCTCATCCGTATACCAACATATCACCAAGTCATCATATCGCATCGTACATTCTTTTCATCACATTTATATCCCACATCGAATCAAATGTTATATATAAATTCTACCTTTACTATAAGCATACTTATCTAATCTAACAAACACACCCGAACCATACAATCAGTTTTTCAAAGATGCGAATAGTAGTTTTGAAAGTAGGGGCTACGGTGTTTTTAAAGAAAAGATATCATTTGAAAAATCCGTAACGTCCCTCGAGGTATCTGTTTAAAAGATTCATATGATTCTTCAGTTTGGAAATAGGTATGGTTCGGATGACACATGCACGTCGGCTATCTAGTCTTATAATACACTAAACGGAAATATCACTTCTAACTATCCTTGAGTTTCTAATATGGTTTATCTAACTATCTTTTGACTCTATCTATAGTTTTCTATTAAAGGTTCCCGTAACCATATTCTATATGTAAATTGGTTTCCATCAAAGTTTGCGGGGGTGCTATACGCCATCCACCCGACTTCCCCCGTACATATAGATCTACTCACCTTGCTTCTTGCCTGCCGAAGTCGATGACGCCACGCTCTGTCGCCTCGGAATCCACACGAAGGTACCTACAATAATACACAATCGCAATCGCTATTAAAATCGTATCCGGAAAACCGATACGGCACACGGTGCGCTCATAGGTTAGAACCTATGGCCTACGGTGCAAAAACAATCAAACAACCCTTGTTGTTGATGTACAAACATCCAACAACCAAATACAAATCCAAATATCAAAACTAAATATTTTAAAATATGGAAAACATAGCCAAAATCACACCAAAGTGCTCCCAGATTTTGACTCAGGCCAAAAGGAGTTAAACAAACAGGTATAGGGTGCTGTTCATGGAGTGTATGAGCTACTGTATCGATTCCAGCACCATAGCACACCAAGTGGCCGACCACTACCCCTCAAAATCCGGCCTCCTCGGCCATGGTTGCTCCGTTTTGGTTCGTGTGGTCGGGGTGGTCTCCTAGTACCCCAATTTGGTCCCTGGAGTTGTTTGCTAAACTAAAAAATTCCCCGGGTTTCTCCAGATTCACTGTAGGTTCACAATTCCTCACAAAACCGATACGGCTAAAATCATAAATCCGTATTTTGGTTGCAACACTCAATTCCAGCTCTTGAATTCAATCCCTAAGGTTTGTAACAGCCACTACACACCTCAAATCTACACAAACACCCAAACCCTCCACTAGAATTTTCCAACATCACAATTCCACGCTAAAACGACTTCTAAACTAAACTAGAATATAACAAACTAAAAACTAAACTAAATGGTAGAGATTATTCCTCATTAATGCCACCAAGCAAAACCCTAGAAGTTCCACGTCTTCAAAATCTAATTTTGATGGGTCCAATGTGATGAGGGTGAGGTGAGGATCATTTTTAATGAAAGGAGTTTGGGGGTTTTGATTAGGTTTTGGAGATGGTTTCCATGGGTAGTGAGGTGGAGGAAGAAGGAGATGAAGAAGGATGAGGGAGTTAAAGAAATGAAATGAAGGGAAGAATGAAGGATGAGGTGGGGGTGGAGCCTTACCTCTCTTTCTCTCTCTCTCCCTCTCTCCCCTAGCATGCTTACCTCTCATCATCATGTCCCCGCTCTCTCTCTCCTCAAGTCATCATGACACCTTTTCCTTTTCTTTTCTTTTCTCATCACAATAAAACCATAACATAAAATAACACAAATGAACATGCAACCAAATGAAATATGTCATGGTGCACTAACCATGAAAACTGTAAAAACACGGATTTGGCTTAATCGCGATTAGCAGTGCACTAATCGGTTTTTTTTTATCCAAACTGCATATAATAAATTTTAAAAATGCCAAATCCTTTAAATATATTTTTAAATGAATAAATCATTTTAAATTTCCATTTATTTCACAATTATCGGTATATATTTATACCCTTTTTCGAAAACCCCAATTTCGCAAATCGGGCAGTTTTCGGGAAAAAATATTATTTTAATATTAAATTCTAAAAATAATATTTTATATTTTCTGAAATGTTACAATCTTCCCCCTTAAATAAATTCGGTCCCCGAATTTAAATTTAAACCCCTAAAATCTAAAACATTTCAATTGTCAGCTCAAATCAACGGGGCTCTGAAATCCCGAAAGATATTGAAACAACACAGCGCGTCAAGTGCGTATGAAAACGAGTACAAAACTCAAAAACCGAACTCCGTCAAGCATCACGCAAATCATCGGATTTGCATGCATATCCTCAGAGTTACGATAGAGATACAGATCTCGAAATCCACTACTGAAATCCAATATACACTAGTCAAATACTATAATACGTATATAGTACCGCATCCTTGAAAACTCCAAAATCTGAATAAATACATGCAAAATCCTTTCTGAATCGCCGCGTGATGCGTAACTTACGGCATAAGTGACGGACGCTCATTTGTAAAATAATATATATCCATATATGTTTTGCTAAATATACGTTCCGTCGTTTCAAAATATCCCAAAAGCTTTTCCTTTAAAAATGTTCGTGTCGCTCACGGACACGTAGGAAATAGAGAGACTATAGCTCCTTTTTGAAAACCTCTTGTTAAACTTTTTAAATGAATGCAAAGTACTCAGGTACTGTCCTCAGATCAGTCTTGTTCGGCTACTTCATAATATAGTGCCTATCGTGAAAACAATGTGCTCAAAAGCAAAATCAGCCTCGAAAGGCGTATCCAACAATCACGTGCATCTGGTGCGCACGAAAATCAAATCCGAATACAGGTGACACAATATGCACAAAAGCAAAACTAAGTGCAACAGGTGTGCACGAAAACATCTGTCCAGTGCAACGGGTGTGCACGACAACAACATCTGGTGCATCTATTGTGCACGAAAACAACATCTGGTGCATCAAATGCATAAAATACCATCAATAACTCAAACGCGTAAAAAGCAACACCGAGTGCATCAAGGAGTATAAATAAAAAATGTGTGCAACTATGTGCACAAAATCCGTATCAATGCACTGCAAGCACATGTGAGCTATACCGAGTGCAAAAATCACATCCGTATGAAATCCATGAAATCATAAACATATGCTACGAAGGTACAAAATTGACATCAAATGCAATGGATATGCACAAATTGCAAATCAACACAACGGTGTATAAAATATAAATCAAGTGCGATAACCATGCGCAAAATGTAAATACCCAGCAGGTGCAGCCATGGTGCACGAAAACAATATCATAAAGCTCAATCATCAAAACTCAAATCCAACCGATATAAGCGTGATACTCGGATCACAACTGAAAATCGCAACAAATGACATTGAAGTACACCTCCTACAATGTCGAAAAATAAATCGATGCGCCTAAAACCGGTAGAACAAGAATATCCGCTTGCCTCCTGCTCACGGTCTGGCATCCTCAGTCTCTGGGTCCTTATCTTCTCTGTGGATTCACCAATCTCGCAATCTATCGGCTCATCGTCCCGGTCAGGTATGCTAACGGGAACGATTCCGCTCTAGCACTTCTCTTGTCATCTCTCGGCCAATCATCATGACCACTCGTAAAACAGCACGTTACTGGCGTCGGCCTCTGGTCCTCTGAATACTCGTGACACAACTGATCCTCGGTGCAAATCTTATTGCAGCAGTGTCCTGGAAGGAACCTGTTCAGGGTCTTTTCTGATCTCGCCTATGCCGAACTATACGGAGGCTAGTACTCTTACATAATCCTTTCTCGTTTTTCTGGACATTTGCGTTTTCCTCACACATTTCCTCGGGAACTGGCCGTATCCTAACGTGTAACGCCTGTGATTTCGGTTAGTGTTCGTTTAGACGTTAATGCGGGTTTACTGTAAAAAGTTTACCAATTCGGGTTCCTCACATTTTATAACATTTAATCAATAATTTATTATTATTTGTTATGGACATGCACGCACGTGTGCACGTTAATGTGAGGGTTTGTTTGTGCTAATCTTGTTCTTAGCAACCATGACACTTAATCTAATCCTTTACTTTTTCTAATCGTTTGCCTTAACCCTAATCCTTAACCCTAAGCTCAAGATCCTTTGTGTGAGAGAGAGAGAGATATTTGTTTTGGAAGTGAGGAGGTGGCAATGGTGGGTGTGAATGCATTAATGTGAGAATTAATGCAAGGTTATACTCACCTCAAATCTCACCCTACACTCACCTCCCTCTCTCTTATCCTCACACACTCTCTCATTTCTTCTATCTCTTTTATTCTCTCACACCTCTCACCTCACAACTGAACACTCTCATTTCTATCACAATTCCATTTCAAAAACTTCACAAAACTCATAAAAATCACATCTTTTTCTTAGATTTGCCTCTTGGATGCCTTGGAGCTTGCAAAACTTGGATCTTTGAGTTCTTTTGGTTAGGTAATGATCTCTTTCTGTTCTTTAAGTGTTTATTGTGTAGCTTAGCTTGTTAGTTTCTGTTTAGATAGCGTTTCGCATCGTTTCGGGTAAATGTCGTATTTTTAGTGTAATTTTGGGTCTGGGATGATCTGCTATCAAACCAGATAATTGTTGCAAAAGTTCCCATCACAGTGACCTAGTGTAGTGACCTAGAACCTACCCTTAAAATACGAGCCCCTTTCATTCCGTACGGCCGCAGATTTATTGCTTCTGGCCGAAATTTGCGGCCAGACCAGGGAGTTAGGGTTTGGGTTTTGGTGTAGGGGTCTCTGGGGTTGTTTGTGATCTCATGGTACTTGCAACTTTTACAGTTCGTTAGTATAGCAAAATCTGGGACCACTTGTGTATTTCTAGTGTTTTGTTTCTCGCGATACGTTATCCGATACGGTGCGTGTTCTGTGTTGCTATTGCTCTGAGTTGGTTTCGTAGTGTCGCTATACGCGTTAGCTACAATACGAAGACTTAAGAGTACGTTGTGTTGTCGTGTTGGTCCGTGTAGATTGTACATGTCTTGGGTCTTTTACTAATATATATACTGCTTTGTTGTTTTATTGTTTTAGGTTCGCAGGCGGGGACTTCGGACACTGTGATAAAGGGAAAACAGGTGGTTGGCTTCACTTAGCCAGGAGCATGGTGAGTAGATTTAACATCTACAGGGGAATCGCCCGCATGGCGTTATGCTTCTGGGCTAGAAATGACTTGACTTGTCGCATATTCTATTTCATATTTAGAATTGCGCATACACTTTATTGCTTAGATATTGTTGTGCTTGGACTAATACCCTTAGGACACTGCACATATTATTGACGGCTCATGTTGCACGAGCATTGATTGTATGCCACACACACCGTCAATAATTGCCATGTTACGCACAATACACATACCTATATAATATTGTTTGGTTAGGGACATAGAGACACTGATTCATATTTCTTTATGCATATGATATATAGCATACCTGTATACCTACATGCTTACACATATGCCATAACATAGCTACATGTTTACCTTTAATTGATGTTAATTAGAATTGGAGAAATTATGAACCACATGATATTTATATTAACTTGTTGCAGTTAATTAGCGGCTTTTCCTTTATATGCTTACATTGCATTTTATGTTGCGTATATTTTATTCATGGATTTCCGCATTGAGATATGGATTTTTCATGATGTTTTCTGGATTTGAGGACAGTGGTAGTTTCATGAAATTATGCATTATTTGAAAAACCCGGTTTCTCTTGTTATGATATTTCAGCATCCACCATGAGATTTATCGGTTCTGATATATATACTCCATGCGAGGAGCGTCGTGGGACGTATGAGGGTACATGGTGGGTTCTGGAGGTACCCCGGGGTAAGAAGGTCGATGTAACATGCCGTTGAGCCTGGCAGGGGAACCATACCGTCCGGTGACATTACCAATGACTCGGCGGTTATCGTGGGGATGCCGACGGGAGTCATGTACGTATGGATACATAGAAAGACGAGGGTCAGAGCTAGGCACTCGGACTTTTCGGATAGTGTGTGATACGTACCTATTAGGGTGCGATTCGTTGTGACAGCACCTGATAGATCAGCATTTCTGTGTCGATACTTGACACATCGTTTTCATGATATTTTACTCCTAAGTATATATAACAGTGGAATGGGACGCTGTTATATATGCATATATATATATATATATATTAATGGAGTGGGACGCTAATATATATGTATACTGTAACGCTTCGAAAATCGTTTAGGCAGTTTTTCGGTAATCGGCTAAATTAGCAGCCTTTTCCGTAAAAAGTCAAAATAAGTATTTTTCATTATAGACCTAATTATACAAAATTAAGATAAGATATTACTATAAATTGGTCACTAAAATGTCATTTAAATTTTCTAGTTAATTAAAAAAATTTCCTTAATTAATTATTTTTAATATTATTTTAAGCTTTTAAGAATACATTTAATTAGTGATAAATACAAATTTAATTGGGTAATTTATATAATTAGGAACCATTATAACTAAAATTTAGTGCAATAAAAAAATTTTTAGCAAACATTTCAAGTTTTTTTCGTTTATGGTAAAAGGGGGTAAAAAAAATTGAAAAGAAAAGGGTTTTTTTTTGAAAGATTTTGATGTGATATGCAATTAATACCTTATGAGATATTTTTTCTTCGGAAATTTCTACACAATCTCACACTTTTCCCCACCTCCCATCACCTGGCCGACCTTGGCTGCTGCTGCTCTTCTTTTTCCCTCACTTCATTTTGCTTCAATTCTTGCAAAATTATCAAAATCTACACAAAAATACACTCTTTTCCTTCACAAATTCAAACCAAAACCCTAATCCATCCCTTCCCAAACCCTAATTTGTTTTAAAACAAGGTGAAAGGAGCCATCTTTCAAGGTCAAGTGCAAGTTAGGGTTCACTTTTAAGGTATAAATCCTAATCTAGTTGTTAATTGTAGTTTTAATTTGCTAGATTTAGTAGTTTTAGTGTGTAATTTGGTTATGAATTCTTGTTTAGGAAATTCTAGTAAAGGTTTGGTGTTGTAATTAGGGTTTGTTGTAGGATAAGTGGGTTTAAGTTAGGATAGTGGTTATCTAGTTGGTCATAAAGGTTGTTTGTGCAATGTAGCAATCGCTACACCGTTAAATCGCGACAATTGCATCGATATTTCCATGACAATGCTTACTAGTTTTTCTAAATTTTAGGAGGTGATCTAATTATGTTATTTTGGCGATATAATTAGCATCTCATATGACTTTTGGTGTGCGCGAATGCGGGGTTTTGTCTAGTCGGGTTTTAGTTTTGACGATTGCCCCGAAACGGCGATTTTAGTTAAGGTTTTAGCGATATTCGTGCGTTTTCCGCGCACCGAGTGCACGTTGTGATTAATTTGAGAGTGTCGATCTTTTCATATTGTGAGTTGTGTCATTTCAGGAATCTGTAATCTTATATTGTGTGTTATGCAATTCTAGGAACGGTTGCGGAAACGTCAGACGCGGCGCGCAAAGGCAAGGCGGTGGTCGGATCGGATTAGCGAGACATTCAGGTGAGTAGATGTATTCATCTATGGG
The DNA here is from genome assembly GCA_030015575.1 of Agapanthus africanus. NCBI lineage: Eukaryota > Viridiplantae > Streptophyta > Magnoliopsida > Asparagales > Amaryllidaceae > Agapanthus > Agapanthus africanus. The sequence goes on along the minus strand of JASDDO010000029.1, from coordinate 26,896,354 downwards.
GGAATCTTCTGGATGGCGCGAGGCGCCATCTAGTTAGGGTTACTTTATTTCTTGCAAGATTTGCATTGTTAGTTAGCTAAACCCCCCTTCATTCACATTGCATACCTTTATAGCCAATCGTCCGCTAGATTGCATGGATATTCATATACACATGTGCGATATCACTTCGTAGGACACGAACACCATTACCATTGGCTCATGTTGCATGCGCACTATTCATGTGACACACACGCCTTTGGTAATTGCCATGCCACGAGCACTTTAGGACCTGTTTCGTTTAGTATCACCATTTGCATTATACACGATATATGAAATCGCATAGCATGTATATACCTCGCATCATCTTCATACTTACATAGATTCTAGCCACAAATCACATCGCATACCTTGATATCATAGATATTTATCATATAAAACATGTTGGGTATTATGATTTTCTTGAGGATTTCAGTATTGCTGCGATTTCTGGATTTTGGGGAAAACCGCAAGAATTTAACAAAAGCTCATATTTATCATTTTTAAAACAAAGTTGCGGTTTTCTCGTGATGTATGTGTCGTCCACCATGAGTTTTCATGTTTTCTGTTGGATTTCGAGACCCGATTCGAGGAGTGGATGAACCGTCTCGGGTACACGGTGGGCCCGGTATGATACCCCGGGGCAAGAAGATCGAGTTGTAGATGATGAGCCTGGCAGGGGAAGACTGTAGGGTTACTAGGAACACTAATGAGGTTTCACAAGGCATCAAACATGGCTAATTCAAATTTTACAAGTGCCGAGAAACCCTAATACGGATCGTTAACTAGATGTGTAGGCTATGCGATGCAAGTTAACGACTTTAACTTAAAAGAGAAGGGGCTACAACCTTTGTAGATCCGGTCCACCACTTCCTAAGCTCCGCGATGATGTCCCTCCGCTGTCCAAATCGGATTCCGGACTCTAGCATCGGCTTCATCGAAGAAATGGGCGGGCTTGGTCGTCGGCTTCGATGCCGAAGATGATCTACGTCGAGGCATCACTAGATCAAGCTCCCACTTCACCAAGTCATGAAACTTGTGAAGAAAACACCCTATACTACTTGGCAAGAGGTATAGGATGAAGAAATAGGAAGTGGGTTCACTTTAGAATTGGATTTCTCACTCATTTTCACTAGTTGCCATTGATGGTAGCTAGGTTTTCGTCATGTTGAAGATGAAGAAGTAGATGAAGATGAATATGATAAGTTAATAATAATAGAAAAGAAAATCATACTTATCATATACTAACCCTTGGTTAAGTGTAGAGAATGAACTAGGGTTAGTTTAAATGGTTAGGGTTAAGCATGAGACAAGAATGGTGACTTAGTCAATGCTTCATGAATCTTCAACTAAAAACAAACATAGCCACCATTCATTTCTTATCTTTTCCAAAAATAAATAAATAAATAAATAAGTAAGAAAAAAGAAAACCCTAATCATTAACTTAACCATGGTTTAATTCTTTACACTTAACCAAGTAAACATGTATCATCAAACATGATACAATCAAGTGCACAAAAGTATATCACATATACAAATTGTGATATTCAAGTGAGAAAATCCATTTAAAGTGAACCAATACTAGTTAATGCAAAGTAATATATCAAATATATAATTATACATTAAATCATTAAATCAACACTTGATTTAACGATCCGGTCATATCGCATATAACCGACTAGTATCCTATGTATCGGCTTATCGAATCAATCCTTGATTCGACAACTAGGTTATATCGCATATAACCAATCGATACATTCATCGCGAGAATGGAATACGGTATCACATACACACATTATTCTCGGTCCTGCATATATCTCATATGCGCTCCTATTTCGTTTCGCTTGAGCCAGGAAACCTCTGTGTAGGACTCTAAAGACTCGTCAATACGCCGGCAGCAGATGACGATCATATCAAGCACCCACAAGCCGTAAGCGGTCTGCTAAACGTAACGGCCACCCGGGTATTGAGCGATCAGAAGATCGACGAGCAAGCCCGCTCACACTCCTGTGAATCCAACCAGTAACACTTACCGTACAGTCCGGTCTGTTCGTCTGATATGTCGCATATCTCGCCTAGGGGTGGAAAACGTCAGACCCCAATAGCTCGATAAGTCATGCCGACGTGAGGTCCATAACATGTGTGAAACTACTGATAACACTTACCAGTAGATCACTGCAACCCTGGCCAGGGATTTCCTGTTATGGCCAGTCGTGCATAGCGCAACATCAACCCCCAATACCGGGAGAGACGAATCCCCTCCTATCGCTCATTGCCTCCATGTGAATCGGGACTGTACCCAAAAACCACCTGTTTGCACGACTCAGTAGAGCCGTGGTAGGGTGGAAATCAAAGCACAGTGGGAGACACACAAGACTCTATGACGATCTCGGGTCAACAGACTAAGCTGTACCAGTGTCACCAGAGAACTGCCATCTGACGTAAGGTATAATACCATCTGGGAGTTCTCGGCGAGTCCGTTCAGTGTACCCAGTCTCCACTGAGCACCCGTATACCATCTCTGATGTCAAACACCAATGGATATAGGATCATCCATCGCCCATCGCATGGGTCGAGAAGATATACGCTAGTCTACTCTGGAATATCGATGCCCCGTCTCGATATTCCCTCGACTAGGAACATTGAAGGATGTACTCATGGACTATCCAGGCCCCATTAGTATGATCTGCATCACAGTCCTGGAAGTCGAGTACACATCCTAAGGGCTTTATCAACATGTAACAGAGAGACAGAAAGTATACACGTTAAGATAAAGAGCAACCAGATAGCGTACTATCATGTCGAGCAAGAAAGTCCTACCTATATATGTCCCAGCATCCACTACATTATACATCCAATGTACAGTAATGGCCTCTAGGGCATACATATAACTAACAAAGACTACTTACCGGTGATGTCTGGCACGGTGGATATCCGGAGGATACCGACCGTTGTCGTAAGATTTGATGATATGGGCCGATCCGGACTGACGGAGCCCGATGTATTGAGACATTGATACAGTGAGACATTGAGACAGATGTGTTTTCCATACTTGGTGTCGATGCTTGACACGGGTTTCAGATGATTTCTTGATGGTATTTAGCTATTATACATATATTCTTTTTCTAAAATTAAGAATGCAGAACTCATAGCAATTAAAACACTTAAACATTTAGTATTGACATTGCATACATGTGCATGCATACTAGAGGTATTACATCACATCTGGACATACATGTTGTGACGCATTTGCGTGCATTCTTACGATAGCCTTATTAGATGTTATATTCTACTCACGAGCTGGCAACTCACCCCCGTTGTGCCACAGTGTCTTGCAGGTCGGACTTATCAGCCTAGTAGCGGCGGCTTATCATACTAGTGACTTCTTTTGCTCAGACTCGCGACATTGCTCGTAGGTGGGTTGCGAGAGCCCTATTATCTCTTTTTGCACTACTTTTGTATCTAGTATTCTCCATCTACCACTTCTTATTTGTATATTCGACCTAGTGATGAGACTGAGAGATTTGTGTATATGTGGGTTCTTTTGGGTCGAGCTCACTTGAGCCGACGTTGTGTTTTCTTACTTTTCGCATTTCTTTATGCTCTTTTTCTTGAGATTACATATATATATATTGCGTGTGGTTGTGATCCGCCTTGGGCGACGCTTGGGGATGCCATTTTGTGATTCCAGGTGATATATCTTGTTGTACCCATTTTGGGGGATAGAATTTACAAAGGAGACTCTGCCGAAATTTTCGGAAATTTTTGATGTTTTTAAAAAGGGGTTCAATGCAACTTAATTGATTTCAAAATCGTTTTCATGTAAGGTTCCTTCACTCTTTTGGTTTTGGTTTAGATTTTTCTGGGCTTTGGCTGACTTAGGTTACGTTACGCCTTTAGACGTCTCGTAATCTAAGTGCTAGTCACGTTCCATACTTTCGGGTCGTGGCATATACATATCAATTTATATACATCATCATATTTATTCATGCAAATATACCTAGGATATAAGAGATTCACTTGATATTGGATTTAGGACATTTGAGATTACTTCATATTGTACATAAATGATATATGAGACTTACTTGATTTTGTACATTCAGGATATATGAGATTTACTTGATGTTGTACATTCAGGATTTGTGAGACTTATATATGATATGAGAACCAATTTAGGGGCTGATTTGAGAATTTGGGATTTAGATTGTCTTGATGGATTTTGATTCTACCACGATGTCAGGATTCCGTGGAAATGACATATTTCATTCCATACTCCACATTTATTGTTTATGCACTGCTTCATGTATTAGTAGTACCTGTTAGTGTACCTTTCATGATTTGTTGCATTTACATACTTCATTTTATATGCATTGTTTCATGTGTTAGTTGTACCTGCTAGAGTACCTTTCATGACTATTGCATATATACATTTTCATATCATTATTGCATGATTATTGCATACCGATTGTCATATTATTGCTTCATGTATTGTAGTAACCGTTAGTGTACCTTTCATGATTATTGCATTCATATGACCTTTTACTGCTTTTAGCTTACATATACTAGATTCGCGCTGTACGTGCATACTTGCGATTATCTGCATATGTTATTTACTATTCACGAGTTGGCAACTCATCCCCGTTGTGCCACAGTTTGTTTTGCAGGTTGTTCCTAGAGTAGTCGAGGCAGGCTATTATCATCTATCTTATCATTTTTTGCTGCGGATACCGCATCGGCTCACAGTGTGCAGTTTTGCTTTAGGTGGGTTTTGTGGTTATTCGTGTTGTATTGTATATTCGTTGTATCCTTGTACTCTCCATCTACTACTTTCATGTTGACTTAGAGACTTGATGTGAGGACGATATTGTATAGTATTTTTGGTGTCTTGGATGTCTTTTTTACAGTTTCTTTATATCGTCTTTTATTTCTTCGCTACGGCATCGTATATCTGTTGTGGTGGTTGTTTTCCGTCTTTGGGTGTGTTTTTGCTCCCGTTTGGGGATGCTTTACTTATATTTATGTTGTACCCATTTTTGGGGCTGAATTTTACAAAGGAGGTGCTGCCAAAATTTTAAAGTAAATAAAGTTGGAATTTTTAAAGAATTTGGGTTGAGATTTCTAATGTTTTAAAACTTCTATTAATTCTTACTACTTTTGATGGTTTAGATTGCTGGGTTTTCAGCTTACTTAAATTGCGTTACGCCTGTAGACGTGCGTAGTTTAAGGGCCGTCACGTGCCAATTTCGGGTCGTGACACAACGCCTCTGTATGCATATCAGATCTCTAATCTCGACGGGGAGTAGCAATAGCTCGTCAGCGTCTCGCATAAACCTCTGGCTCCACTCGTCTGTATCATCGTCCACTTCGATGTCACGTCGTGCTATCTGCGTACTGCAATGGTCCTTGGCTATGGTCAATCCGGAGTCTCTCGCATGGACTCGAAATTACGAACTCGGTATCTTCATCACTCTATAGAAGATATCTGGCCGAACACGTCCTCGGGAGCTCGTCCCAACCATCGGAGGAATGCTCAATACTCGTCCATTCTCGATCAGCTCACAACGTATCTGGGTGAGGTCCTCTATCCGAAGCTGGTCAGCTTGCTGATCTCTCATCACATGATATCCTGACGACGTTAAACGTTTCGATCGATTTGTCAAAGTCTCATAATTTTCGAAAGCTCAACACCTGAGCACAGTCTAAAAAAATATCTGGTACATACCACAGTACCTTTGGACCAGCCGTAGAAGAGCAAACCCAAGCCTCACTGATGGCACCGCTAAACTGCCGCAAATCCTAAGGTTCAAAAGCGGTTCCATGGTCATCATGTCGAGTTAGGGTTTCATTCTTCTAGAGGGCCCACAGAATTACTTGCATATTCCTCCGAATACTTTAAACTTGGAAAAATGGGTTTTCTGACATTCGTTCGAACTTTTTAACTTCGCCTAGGCGGCATGCGAATACCCTTCGTCCGCACGCTAAACAATGCCTCAATCCTCTAGGAAGACGATACATCAACGGTCATTTCTGGATCGGCCTACTCTAGATCTAACTTAACTGGGCCTGCATCAGTGCATCAATCTAACGAATCACCTTCGTCTCTCAAATCGGGGTAGACTAGCTATCATCTGTAACATCTCTATCTGGGAGCTCCAGCGATCTCAGCTCGTAAGCCCTGGAAGCGACATCTTATCAATCTCAGTAATAATTGGGTCATCTGTCTGCACGGTAGATGATTGTTAGGATACGAGCGTGTCAAGTTTAGTTCTAAATACCGCAATCAAGACGGTTTCGCACGTAGCTAGCCGGTTGAGTACGGGTCGTCCGCAGGGAGATGGGAATCTTTTTCTATGTGTTTTTCGACGTGTTAAGTCCGGTTGTTCAGATTTTGTTTGTAGTTATCTAAGTGTTGAGTTGATATTTAAAGAGAGCATGTTAGGGTTAGGATTAGGTTAGTTTGAGTTAGGAGTCTCCTCATCTTTCGTTTCCCTTCTTAATATCGTGTTACGGTAATCGGCAACAACGGGGATTAGCACGACTAGGAAGGACTTTGCGAGTATAAGCTAGGCTTTCCAACGCATAAGTCTTCCTTTTGGTGCTTGTCCGTCCGTTCTTGGCTCTTAGCCATAACCTCCGGTTAATCCAACCACAACCGGTCTCACTACGGAATCACCGCTATCATGTAGGATAGGGTGCCGTAAGGAGCGGATTGTGGTTGGGTTAACGGGAGTCGATTTAAGATGTTGGGAAAGGAAAGAGTGAGAGAGATTTCCTTCTCTCAAACTTCCCTTATCCTACCCTAACAAGAATGAACTACTCACACATCATAATACGGAAAAATAAAACAACACAAAAGAGGAAGATAGAAAGAAGGAGATTAGAAGAATACGACTAACTATTTGCGACCTCACCTTGGCGAGGATCAAGCGTAAGTATCATTGTCATATGTAAGGCTAAAGAAAAAAGAGAAGAAAGAAATAACAAGGAAATAACAACAACTACTTAACAATTAAAATTACAACAATTATAACAAGTAAAGAAAGAGACAAGCATGATAATAAAAATGGTCTTCTTTATTCATCACTCTTCACTCAAAAGCTCACTTACAAGTTTAATGGAGAAGAGGTGAGAAGAGGAAGAAGAACATGTAACTAAAACCTAGCAAAAGAAATACAAGATTATGGACCCTCTCCTTCACAGAATTCTGGGGTATTTATAGGCTGTAAAATGAGAAACTAGGGCAAAAATACTGGCCCATATAAAATTACAAAACACCCCCTGAAAACCCTAATTTTCTGGCGCCAGAACGGCCGCGGAAGCGCGGCCAATACCCCCCTTTGGCCGCCCTTCCGCGGCCGTATAGAGGAATTGGGTCTAGGGTTTTTTTGTGGGACCCTGGTTTGCTGTGAGCTTCAATCTGGTATATGTGTTTTCCCATAATTTCTTCACGAATTTTCCAGAATTTCTGTTGAGGGAAAGGTGGACTTTTTGTCAAGATTTTGTCATGATTGCCTCGAGCTCCGCGTAGATCTCTTGGATCTTGTGCCACCATTAAGCCTTGTGCATAGATTTGACATTTTGTCTTCCTACTGGTATCTGGTAACAAACGGATGAGGGACGGAGACCGTGTTTTATCTGTGGTCGGCAAGAACCCGGATTTTTTCGTCTTTTCCATGAATTTCTCCGTTTGAGAACCGGGAACCTGTATCCTGCAATTGACTAGCAAACACGGCTCAAGAGTATCTACCGACATGCAATGTGATAAAAATTGGGCGGTATGAAAATGCAAAAATCTGATATGAACAAATACCCCCAAACTTAACTTTTGCTCTCTTTAAATATCAACTCAACACTTAGATAACTACAAACAAAATCTGAACAACCGGACTTAACACGTCGAAAAACACATAGAAAAAGATTCCCATCTCCCTGCGGACGACCCGTACTCAACCGGCTAGCTACGTGCGAAACCGTCTTGATTGCGGTATTTAGAACTAAACTTGACACGCTCGTATCCTAACAATCAAATGGCGCCGTTGCCGGGGAGACGGTAGCGTATTTTCTTTCTTGTTATTCGGGTTAATATTCTTTTTGTATATAAAAAAAATATATTCTTTTTTGTTTTTTGGACAATATTTTTGTGGGCAAGTGTGCAGATTTTTGCAAGTTTGCAAACTGCAATAGTGGGGAAGCAAAGTGTGCATTCAAGGCAAAGGTGATTACGAAGTACAGTGCCAAAGATCCGGGTAGTTTGACCCGCGCAAGCGAACCTTTCAAGCTTACCGGATTTGATTCAACGGGGGTTTCCTAACCCAAAACTTAACGGTACGTATTTTACTAACACTTTCTTCTCAAATCCGACGCTTCCAATATACTATTCTTTTGTAGGATTCTTTGCAAGTTCGCTAGCAAACGCCAAAATTGACTAACCCGTATTTGTTGCAGCGCCGCGCTTAAAATAAAAAAAAAACGATTGTTTGATTCTTTATAGAATTTTTGAATTGCGCATTGCATACATTAATACGGATTTAAGGGCAAGCGAACCCCACAACATACGGTAAAGGATTTCATCACCTTTCCCGTGGCCCACAAATCACGAAACTGAGCATAACGTTTACCCGCACAAATTTAAAAGAAACTAGACTTTAAGCTTTAAGGACTTCGCGCTCACTAGGAGAAGTTAACTGTATTTAGAACCTTGCTTAACGGTATATTGTTTACGGGGTGTCTAGGAAAGTGTTAACGGCAAAACCGCCAAAAGAGAAAGGGTTATTTAATTAAGGAACTTCGCGAAAGCGTTGGAAAACCTCCCCTTATCTCTGCACTTACCTGGCCTCGTGATCAGTGTATCTTGAGCCTGTTTCTCGACACAGTTTTACTTCGACAATCAAGTTCTTGAGCAGGTCTAGTTGACCTAGGTGAACCCTAGAACGATTAGGTGTGTGGTATTTTTGTGTCGTGATTTTTGTCCATATTTTTTTGTGTATATTTCATTCTTTTGCTAACAACTAACTAAAATAAAATAAAAAAAAAAAATCACATTCTTTCCCCCCCTCCTTTTTCTCTACCTTTCTTTCATTCTCTCTTCATATCATGGGTACTCCACCCCGCAAAACTCTTGCCGAACTTTGGTACCCACAACCAGACATTACTTCATACGGTTCTTGTTTTGGTCGAACTTCGAACGACCCCTCCATGCCGAAAATTTCTTTGAAAGATCGGATAGACGCGTCTAGGACAAACAATTTGACTCCGCAATTCACTTCGTATCAACCATTTCAAACAGTCACCCCTCCTTACGTTGATACCCCTTCTTCGAGTCATGTTGCCACTCCTAGACCTATGTCTATTGCTGAACGTATTGAACAATCTCGTAGCCGATCTTTCACTCCTTTCCCCACTACAAATTCTTGGGATCAACAATTCCATTCACCTTCTTATCCCAATGTTGATCCCACTCCTGTCCAGCCATTCAACTCCTACCAATCCTACCCTAATTTTGCACCTTCCCTAGACATTGCATCAGAACCGCAATTTGGGAGTTTTCAGTATCCAAATAACTTTGAATCTTTTACTGAAACCCCTTCACAACCAATGTCTAGTTTAGAACAGTCCTTGGAAGACTTTAGGGTAGCGTCAAGCCAACAGATGATGGATTTGAATGCGTCCATGGCCGCCCTCATGCAACCTAGTGACCCGGTAGCTAGTTTTCAATTAGCTACAACTTTTCCAATGTATGATGCGGTGGCAGGACAGTCTGTGAATTTGAGTGGAGAGAGTGAGATATACCCCCTTCCAAATCAAACCTACCCATCCCAAATTGAATCCGACAACTCATGTTTTGAAAGTCTATCAAGTATCCCAAATGAATTATCAATTGAAGATAGAATGTTTAATGAGTTGTGCGACTTTGTAGTGTTTGATTTGCCCGACTGTGAAGGGTCCCTTTTGAGTGAAACCATACCCAATCCTCTTGACCTCTACACCTCCACTCTAGAACCTGAATTGATTGATATCCATGCTTTTGTTGAGGTGTCGGAGAATTTTGATTTTCACTTGATTGAGGATATTGACGCTGGGAATATTTTGGATGATGAAACCGTAGATTTGGCTGAGTTTATCTCTTCAAGTCATCATCCCGAGTCATTAAATGTTTTTCCCGAACTTCATATGCGTCTGGATTTTGAAGAAATGTGCATGGATGTGCTAAATTTTGAGGAGAATATTGAGGATAGTTTAGAGGATGAACCAGTTTTAATTGATGAGTCGGATTTTCCAATTCATCCTGTCCCTTCCACTGACTGTGTACACCCTCCTGAACCTTTAACCGATACCCTTCCTCAACCACTTCCCTCCATCCGTTCCATCGTTCTGACCTTGCAAGAACCCGTCTCGCTCTCATTTCATATGTCTGGTTTACCAGGTTCGGCGTACCCATGGTTGCTTACGAATCTTGAGGGATTTGACCCAATCTCTCGACGGGTTAATAGAATAGCACAATCGCTGTTTACACATCACTCATCACAAATTGTGCTAATCTATTCACTCCATTTGCACCCTCAAGTTCGTATTCCACTTCTTTTTTCCTTCCGCCATTCTTCTTCTTCTCATCTACCGAGACCGCATTCCACTTCTCTCCACAAGCGGTCTCGCGTATTTTCCATCTCTTTTCTCTACGCCTTCTTCCACCAGCCACCGCTCTACAGAGATAAGATTTTTGAATGGTTGGTGCTAACTTTTGGCCTGTGTAAGGCCTTGTATAGATGGATACTGTTCTTTCCCCCCTAATCCTGAATTTCAACGCTTAACAGTGGAAACACTGTTTTACTTAAGTTTGGGGGGGACATTTTTTTTGTATATATTTTTGGTTTTCCTTTTTTTTGTTTTGTATATAATTTGTTTTTAGGAAGCGCCGGCAATTTTGACCCTCTTGGTATAGCCTGACAGTGAGGGCACTGTCAAGTTTAAGTTTGGGGGTGTGCTCGGTAAGCTTTCTTCCTTCGCATTCATATGTATATTTTGCATCTGCATATTAAATCCATAAAATCCATAAAAATCTGAAAATTTTCTAAAAATATAAAAACTTTTTTGTCAAGTTAGCTTGTGGAAGAACTCTGATTCAACATTCGACGGTTTTTGTTTGAAAAGATAGGAATAACTAAATCTTATGTTTAGATTTTGAAAACCTGAAAGATAACTCTCCTTTGAAATTAACTATAGTTGATATACGTCTTTACATCACACTACACGTGTTGTGAGTCTTGGAAATTAGATGACAAGTCTTTTATGTTTAAAAAACTTTTAAACAGATAAATGATTTTCTGAGGATCAAATAGGTTTGTTCTGAAATAAGTAAAATATCAAGAATAGTTTATGAAGTAAGTGAATATGAAGGAATGTTATTGATGCCTTAATTGGAACTAAATCTGAAAAATAACCCATCTGAAACTTGATTGGAATGATTACACACCGAATCCACTAAACACGTCTTTTATCCAAAAAATAATTGAACTGCCGGTTATATCTCCGTTCGTATTGAATCATCATGTTTTTCCCGCCAAACTGTCTTTTGTTTTTGGACCTAGGTAACTTGAGTAATTAAGTCCGCTGGGGTGTTTCTACACCTAATGCCCTAAAACCAACTGGTTTGGGTGCATTGGCCCAAAGCTCGCTAAGAAGCCTAGAAAGTCCAGTTTAAAACAAAGTCAAGCAAGTGTTCTCTCCGAGTTAAAATTCCTAACGGTTCTTTGTGTGAGAATAATCTTGATAAAAGACAGGCTTTTAAAAATTTTTTAACGGAGATATGAAGGTTTTACTCTTTGATAAAGACTATTGCACGTTCACAGTGGTGTGTATGAAATGAAAACAAGAAAAAGGTGGAGTGAAAAATACGACTTAGTTTCCTGTTAAGGAAGATAGAAATTCTAAAGTTGAAACCTTACTGCAAAACGAAACTTGAAAAATGCTTAACTCATTATTAAACTTATGTGATCCTTTTAAAATTGTTATCTGGGCTTTATTGTGCGACATGATGACTCTAATCGATCCTTCTGGAACTTAACGACACTATCCGCACTGCACGTAAAGACATATAAAATCTGTAGTTAAATAAGATGTGAGGTGTGAAAAATAAAGGTTCGATAGTCTAGACTAAGGATTATAGAATTGTTATTTTCTAAAACAAAACTTTAGGGTTTGAAACTTAGTCATTTTTACAAACCAACTTGACCGGATTTTGTGGGTAGTATCCGCTGAAAACCCTCAGGAGACAACACTCCTCCTACTAGGGACACCTAGAGGTTTAACGGCTTGTTGCACATGCTCAGTGCAATCGCGTTCCCTGCGAAAGTGAGGTTAGGAAATTTTTTGTGAATAAATGGACTTTGCTCGGGACGAGCAAATGATAAGTTTGGGGGTATTTGTTCATATCAGATTTTTGCATTTTCATACCGCCCAATTTTTATCACATTGCATGTCGGTAGATACTCTTGAGCCGTGTTTGCTAGTCAATTGCAGGATACAGGTTCCCGGTTCTCAAACGGAGAAATTCATGGAAAAGACGAAAAAATCCGGGTTCTTGCCGACCACAGATAAAACACGGTCTCCTTCCCTCATCCGTTTGTTACCAGATACCAGTAGGAAGACAAAATGTCAAATCTATGCACAAGGCTCAATGGTGGCACAAGATACAAGAGATCTACGCGGAGCTCGAGGCAATCATGACAAAATCTTGACAAAAAGTCCACCTTTCCCTCAACAGAAATTCTGGAAAATTCGTGAAGAAATTATGGGAAAACACATATACCAGATTGAAGCTCACAGCAAACCAGGATCCCACAAAAAAACCCTAGACCCAATTCCTCTATACGGCCGCGGAAGGGCGGCCAAAGGGGGGTATTGGCCGCGCTTCCGCGGCCGTTCTGGCGCCAGAAAATTAGGGTTTTCAGGGGGTGTTTTGTAATTTTATATGGGCCAGTATTTTTGCCCTAGTTTCTCATTTTACAGCCTATAAATACCCCAGAATTCTGTGAAGGAGAGGGTCCATAATCTTGTATTTCTTTTGCTAGGTTTTAGTTACATGTTCTTCTTCCTCTTCTCACCTCTTCTCCATTAAACTTGTAAGTGAGCTTTTGAGTGAAGAGTGATGAATAAAGAAGACCATTTTTATTATCATGCTTGTCTCTTTCTTTACTTGTTATAATTGTTGTAATTTTAATTGTTAAGTAGTTGTTGTTATTTTCTTGTTATTTCTTTCTTCTCTTTTTTCTTTAGCCTTACATATGACAATGATACTTACGCTTGATCCTCGCCAAGGTGAGGTCGCAAATAGTTAGTCGTATTCTTCTAATCTCCTTCTTTCTATCTTCCTCTTTTGTGTTGTTTTATTTTTCCGTATTATGATGTGTGAGTAGTTCATTCTTGTTAGGGTAGGATAAGGGAAGTTTGAGAGAAGGAAATCTCTCTCACTCTTTCCTTTCCCAACATCTTAAATCGACTCCCGTTAACCCAACCACAATCCGCTCCTTACGGCACCCTATCCTACATGATAGCGGTGATTCCGTAGTGAGACCGGTTGTGGTTGGATTAACCGGAGGTTATGGCTAAGAGCCAAGAACGGACGGACAAGCACCAAAAGGAAGACTTATGCGTTGGAAAGCCTAGCTTATACTCGCAAAGTCCTTCCTAGTCGTGCTAATCCCCGTTGTTGCCGATTACCGTAACACGATATTAAGAAGGGAAACGAAAGATGAGGAGACTCCTAACTCAAACTAACCTAATCCTAACCCTAACATGCTCTCTTTAAATATCAACTCAACACTTAGATAACTACAAACAAAATCTGAACAACCGGACTTAACTCGTCGAAAAACACATAGAAAAAGATTCCCATCTCCCTGCGGACGACCCGTACTCAACCGGCTAGCTACGTGCGAAACCGTCTTGATTGCGGTATTTAGAACTAAACTTGACACGCTCGTATCCTAACAATCAAATGGTCCCGAGTCCAAGCGCAGATGGATCGGAACAATCCGTTGGATCCTCTTGCTTCAAGAGTTTGACCTTGTCATTAAGGACAAAGGGAAGGATCGGAACAACAAACGCAGATGGTACGAAGGGGGAGAACAGGGGCAGGAGTAGGAGAAGAAAATTTGCTCTCTATTGCTTCAAGCTTTTTTGTTATTGCAGCCATTTTAGCTCTCATCGCAATAGAGACATCAAGCTGGTGAATTCCTACCCTAGACTGACCGGTAGAAGTGGAGGTAGAAGAAGAAGAAGGAGTCGGTCTGGTGCTCTCCCACTGTAGCGTTTGCTCCGCAAGATCGTCAAAGAACTGCCACGCTTCCTCGTCAGATTTGGATAGGAAGTGGCCCTGACAGATGGTTTCCAGCAACTGCTTCGTTGCTGGGTTCAGTCCCTCGTATAAGGTTTGGCAGAGTTGCCATTTCTCTATACCGTGGTGAGGACACTGAACAAGAAGGTCTTTGTATCGGTCAAAGCACTTCCAAAAGGGTTCAGAAGGAAGCTGGGAGAATTGGTTGATCTCATTTCGAATTCTTGCGGTCTTATGATTTGGGTAGAATTTTTTCAGAAACGCTTTAACAAACTCGTCCCAGCTGGTGATTGAGTGGGAAGCGGTGCTATACAGCCATTTTTCTGCGAGATCGCATAAAGTGAACGGAATGACCCGTAGACGTATAGCATCGTCCGACAGCTGGGTTGTTTTCATCATGGCACAGACGTTTTGAAATTTGTTAATGAAGATATAGGCATCTTCAGATTCAAGCCCATGAAAACGTGGAAGCATGTTGATGAAATGGGGCTTAATTTCAAAGTTGTCCCCATTGGCCGGAGGAAGAGAAAGGCAGGTTGGAAGTGCAGAACGGGTAGGGTAGAAACGATCCTGGAGCGCAATTCGCTGCGGCACTACAACAGGCGGAGGTGGTGGAAGATTGGTCTCCATAGGAGGTGGAGCCAATCCAGGGGTGGTCAACGAGATGTTCGGATTAAATCCCGACATTGCGGAAGAAGAGGTTGGTGAAGGTGAAGGTGAAGGTGAAGATGTATGAACAGAATTCCGGTCAACGTCGGAGTTGGCCGGCAAAGGAAGGGGTGAAAGAGGAGTGGACGGAGTATCGACTTCGGAGTCGATCGCGTAGTCGGTCGCGACTAACGAAACGCGGACTAGACGGGCGCTAGTGTCCCGAGTCCAAGCGGACATACACTAAACGGGTTTAGTATAGTCAAAGCGGAGAAGGTGATGGTAAGAAAACGTCAATGAAGAAAGGCGATGGGTGTTGGGTGAAAATGGATTTGGCGACAAAAGGGCAAGTTTTTATAAAAGTTTTTGATTTTTTTTTTATTTTGTTTTTAGAAAGAGATTTACAGAAGTATGTACGGAAATACGGCTTAAGCAATCACAAACAAGATATGCACAATCACACCTAGATCTAGGGTAACCTAGGTCTACTAGACCTGCTCCTGAACTTGATTGTCGAAATTAAACAGTGTCGAGAAACAGGCTTAAAAATACACTGATCACGAGGCCAGGTAAGTGCAGAGATAAGGGGAGGTTGTCCAACGCTTTCGTGAAGTTCCTTAATTAAATAACCCTTTCTCTTTCGGCGGTTGCGCCTTTAACACTTTCCTAGACACCCCGTAAACAATATACGGTTAAGCAAGGTTCTAAACAAGGTTTATCTTCTCCTAATGAGCGCGAAGTCCTTAGGGCTGAAGTCTAGTATTTTTTAATTTACAATGGACAATGCATATGCTTTAGTGATTTCCGGGGTCCTGGGAAGGGTGATGAAATTCCCACCCAATCTGGATTGGTTTCAAGCCCCTTAAGTCCGTATTAAAGAATGCAAAACAGTAACAATATCAACAGCAAACAATTTTTATTTGCGGCGCAAAGAATCCTGCACAAGAACAGTTTATTGGAAGGGGGAGAAGAATTTGCGCAAAGAAGGCTGCAGAAAACACAATTCAGTGGAGCTCAGAGGAGTGGAGAGAGAAAGAGGGACTTACAGAGAAAAGATCCACCCCTGAAGCCACTAAATGGCCGCGGAAGAGCGGCCAAACAGGTGCTAAGGCCGCGGAAGCGCGGCAAGAAGGTAGGCTTGGGCTTTGTAATTTTGTGGAGATTCTGGTCTGTGTCTCCTCTGGTTGTCTGGATGTTCTGAATTTGGATTTGCTCACTGAAACAGCTCCAGATTTGTACAGTAGACCGTATGCTTTGTTTTTGTCCGTCGCGGTGTAGCCGCGAAATGTGGGTCTATCTTCCCACGTCTTTGGCACTGTACTTGAACTCCGTATTTCCAACGTCTTAGGCGTCGATCTTGAGCTTCGTATTTCCTGCACACTTGCACAAAAACTAATCAAGAATAACAAGATGATTTTTACAAAGTATATTTTTTTTTGGTTTTTGGTTGTTTTTATATTCATAAATTAACCCGAAATTTCACTTAGAAATAGACTACCGTCTCCCCGGCAACGGCGCCATTTGATTGTTAGGATACGAGCGTGTCAAGTTTAGTTCTAAATACCGCAATCAAGACGGTTTCGCACGTAGCTAGCCGGTTGAGTACGGGTCGTCCGCAGGGAGATGGGAATCTTTTTCTATGTGTTTTTCGACGAGTTAAGTCCGGTTGTTCAGATTTTGTTTGTAGTTATCTAAGTGTTGAGTTGATATTTAAAGAGAGCATGTTAGGGTTAGGATTATGTTAGTTTGAGTTAGGAGTCTCCTCATCTTTCGTTTCCCTTCTTAATATCGTGTTACGGTAATCGGCAACAACGGGGATTAGCACGACTAGGAAGGACTTTGCGAGTATAAGCTAGGCTTTCCAACGCATAAGTCTTCCTTTTGGTGCTTGTCCGTCCGTTCTTGGCTCTTAGCCATAACCTCCGGTTAATCCAACCACAACCGGTCTCACTACGGAATCACCGCTATCATGTAGGATAGGGTGCCGTAAAGAGCGGATTGTGGTTGGGTTAACGGGAGTCGATTTAAGATGTTGGGAAAGGAAAGAGTGAGAGAGATTTCCTTCTCTCAAACTTCCCTTATCCTACCCTAACAAGAATGAACTACTCACACATCATAATACGGAAAAATAAAACAACACAAAAGAGGAAGATAGAAAGAAGGAGATTAGAAGAATACGACTAACTATTTGCGACCTCACCTTGGCGAGGATCAAGCGTAAGTATCATTGTCATATGTAAGGCTAAAGAAAAAAGAGAAGAAAGAAATAACAAGGAAATAACAACAACTACTTAACAATTAAAATTACAACAATTATAACAAGTAAAGAAAGAGACAAGCATGATAATAAAAATGGTCTTCTTTATTCATCACTCTTCACTCAAAAGCTCACTTACAAGTTTAATGGAGAAGAGGTGAGAAGAGGAAGAAGAACATGTAACTAAAACCTAGCAAAAGAAATACAAGATTATGGACCCTCTCCTTCACAGAATTCTGGGGTATTTATAGGCTGTAAAATGAGAAACTAGGGCAAAAATACTGGCCCATATAAAATTACAAAACACCCCCTGAAAACCCTAATTTTCTGGCGCCAGAACGGCCGCGGAAGCGCGGCCAATACCCCCCTTTGGCCGCCCTTCCGCGGCCGTATAGAGGAATTGGGTCTAGGGTTTTTTTGTGGGACCCTGGTTTGCTGTGAGCTTCAATCTGGTATATGTGTTTTCCCATAATTTCTTCACGAATTTTCCAGAATTTCTGTTGAGGGAAAGGTGGACTTTTTGTCAAGATTTTGTCATGATTGCCTCGAGCTCCGCGTAGATCTCTTGGATCTTATGCCACCATTGAGCCTTGTGCATAGATTTGACATTTTGTCTTCCTACTGGTATCTGGTAACAAACGGATGAGGGATGGAGACCGTGTTTTATCTGTGGTCGGCAAGAACCCGGATTTTTTCGTCTTTTCCATGAATTTCTCCGTTTGAGAACCGGGAACCTGTATCCTGCAATTGACTAGCAAACACGGCTCAAGAGTATCTACCGACATGCAATGTGATAAAAATAGGGCGGTGTGAAAATGCAAAAATCTGATATGAACAGTAGACGACATCGCAATCTCCGAGGTATGCTGTACATCAACAGTCCTTTCATAACTGACAGCCTCTATCAATGGCCCGATCATCCGTGCAACGCCAAACACTCACCTCAGGTAAGAGGTCACGACACAAACGCTAACTCGAGACGTTCCCGTGTCACCAGAAAACACGATGGTCAGTCTTTATACCAGACGAGCTCGCCCTGACCGTAACACTAGCAGCAGCTCAATCTGTGCTCAAACATAGTGACAGGAACCTCAAGCATGCATCGAAGAAAACAGATCAAGGGCATGAAAGGAAACGACAGATCCAGAATGGATACATGATCATAGGAAGGAACAACATCAATGAGAGTATGGTCACGGAAACGAATAGAATCAAGTATCTCAAAATATGTACATCCTAAGGTTTCTTAAGTGGAGTATCGTATTGTAAATATGCCGTGGAATATACGTACAGTACGTCACTCTACCCAAGCTACCTGCTCCATCAATCAGGGTCAGCCTATGAAACGAAATTTCGGGTCTAATACCCCCCCGTTCAAGTCTAAGTTCCATAAGGTCAAGCCTAGGTTCCGAAATACATACCCGCCCTAGACTCCGCATAGTCAAACATAGACTCGAACCAAGGTTAAACCTAGCGCTCTGATACCAACTTTGTCACGACCCGAAATATTAGCTCATGACCAGCACTTAAATCACGCAACGTCTAAAGGCATAACATAATTCAAGTAAGCTGAAACCCAGAAATCTAAACCTTTTTAAGAAAATAAAGGAGGTGAAGTTTTGAAATAAAGGTATAATGAAATCAAGTTTTCTTAATGCATAGAAAAGGAACATGAAAATGCAAGTGAAATTTACTAGTTTGAAAACGTGTTTCGTCTTTTTAAAAAAATTGGGCAGCACCTCCTTTGTATATTTTGATCCAAAACCACAAATACATAACAAAAATAATGGCATCCCTAAGCGGGAGCTAGCTCTTCACCAACCGGCGGATCACAATTACGCAAAACATAAATATAAGTATACGATGCCCAACAGCGAAGATCACCACAAAAGAAGAAGAATAAAGCGAGATATCAACCCAAAACGCGAACATAAAACCCATCGCTCAAGTCTTGCAACTACAAGTCTCACTAAGTCTCATTACTTACACAAATACTAGTTTGATTTGATGGAGTTAACTAGATACAATATGAAATAGTAAATATAAGAGTGGGTATGATACAAATGTCCCACCTTCCAAGCAAACCACCCAAAAGTAGCTATGTGCCAGCGATGCCGCTACTGATCCGTGCGGTCAACCTGCAAGAACTGTGGCACAATGGGGGAGAGTTGCCAACTCGTGAATAGAAAAACATCTACAAGTAGAAATCGAATAAATAACGACTCCTAGGTCAACTATATCATAAATGTAATACTATGATATTTAGGGTGACCGTATCTATATAAGTGCCAACAATGTAATCAACATCTATGTATGCGGATATCCTCCAACCATGTGATCAATATCTGTATGCATGTGGGTCTCGTCCAACCATATCATCAGTGTATGTATGCATGTGGATCCCGTCCACGTGTCAACCAATGACACAACAACATCATGCATGTAAATATCATAAAAGCATATGCATGAAAGTATGAGGATATAAATCAACGTGTGTCCCTCGCGACACATCAAAATCATGGAACCTGAGTGTCTAGCATCAACACTCGAAACATCATGAAACCCGTGTCCAGCATCGATATGTAAATCCTCATATATCTCAGGTGCCGCATTCTCAGATCAGCCCTCATATATCTCGTCTCAGGTGCCTCCTCCTCTGGTCGGCCCTCATATCCATCTCATGACTCCGGTCGGTATCCTCCGGATAACCGATGGGTCCAAAAACTATCACCGGTAGGTAGTGCTTCCCTGCCAGGCTCACCGTCAAACAATACGAGTCTTCTCGCCCCGGGGCACCTCACCGGGTCCACCATGTACCCGCAGACGGTGCCTACCGCTCCTTGAATCGGGTTTAACATACCACTCTTAAAACCGAGAAAACATATGGTGGACGCACTGAAATATCATATCAAGAGAAACCGGGTTTTTAAAACAATACATACTCTCTTTTGAAATAACCACGGTTCTCAAATCCAGAAATCTCATGAAAACAACATATCTCAATGCGTATAATCATAATGCATTATGTATGCAACATATAACAGAAATGTAAGCATATCCGTATATCATGGAACGTGGAACAGTAATATGCACATATCGAGGGAAAACCGCTCTTTTAAATGAATCCAGTTTAAAAATACATCCCGCGGTTCCCAAATTCTCCCAAGTCCAATGCAACATCGTATAAAGATGCATATGCAACTATAGCTAGTAAATCGTGCAAGGAGTCATATCATGATGCAGCAATTCCTACTGTGTAGTGACATGGCAATTATCGATGATGAAGTGTGTGAGCCGACAAATCTGTGTACGTGTAACATATGCATCATCGATAATGGTGCATGTGTACTAGCACAGGTATAAGTAATGCAATGCGAATAACATGAATGGAACATAAGGTAAATCATCAGCTAAAAGCTATAAGGTATACGTGTCTACAAGACCGAGTCGGGGACTCTATTAATTGGCATCCATCCTCACAACATCGCGTACGGTACAATCAATCGTACGGCATCCTCTAGTCAAGGGTATGGATCAATCATCAAGTCAACTCATCACGTACGGAAAAATCATCGTACGGCGGCATTAAACCATTAGGGATCCTATCAACCTTTATGACAATGAGGGTACGGACCTAACGTCATGTAAAGCAATCACTCACGATTCACCACGATATATATATCAATAAATATACCTATGTCCCAGGTCACATCCATAACAATCTCATATCAGGGGACTGACAAGGTATCAATCATCTCAATCAACTCTCATCTGTGTACCAACATATCACCAAGTCATCATATCGCATTGTACATTCTTTTCATCACATTTATATCTCATATCGAATCAAATGTTATATATACATTCTACCTTTACTATAAGCATACTTATCCAATCTAACAAACACACCCAAACTATACAATCAGTTTTTAAAAGATGCGAATCGTAGTTTTGAATGTAGGGGCTACGGTGTTTTTAAGGAAAAGATATCATTTGAAAAATCCGTAACGTCCCTCGAGGTATCTTTTTAAAAGATGCATACGATTCTTCAGTTTGGAAATAGGTATGGTTCGGATGACACATGCACGTCGGCTATCTAGTCTTATAATACCCTAAACGGCAATATCACCTCTAACTATCCTTGAGTTTCTAATATGGTTTATCTAACTATCTTTTGACTCTATCTATTGTTTTCTATTAAAGGTTCCCGTAACCATATTCTATATGTAAATCGGTTTCCATCAAAGTTTGAGGGGGTGCTATAGGCCATCCACCCGACTTCCCTCGTAGATATAGATCTACTCACCTTGCTTCTTACTTGCCGAAGTCGATGACGCCACGCTCTGTCGCCTCGGAATCCAGACGAAGGTACCTATAATAATACACAATCACAATCGCTATTATAATCGAATCCAGAAAACCGATACGGCACACGGTGCGCTCATAGGTTAGAACCTATGGCCTACGCGTGCAAAAACAATCAAACAACCCTTGTTGTTGATGTACAAACATCCAACAACTAAATACAAATCCAAATATCAAATCTAAACATTTCAAAATACGGAAAACATAGACAAAATTACACCAAAGTGCTCCTAGATTTTGACTCAGGCCAAAAGGTGTTAAACAAATAGGTATAGGGTGCTGTACATGGAGTGTATGAGCTACTGTATCAATTCCAGCACCATAGCACACCAAGTGGCCGGCCACTACCCCTCAAAATCCGGCGACCTCGGCCATGGTTGCTCCGTTTTGGTTCGTATGGTCGGGGTGGTCTCCTAGTACCCTAATTTGGTCCCTGGAGTTGTTTGCTAAACTCAAAAATTCCCCGGGTTGCTCCAGATTCACTGTAGGATCACAATTCCTCACTAAACCGATACGGCTAAAATCCTAAATCTGTATTTTGGTTACTACACTCAATTCCAGCTCTTGAATTCAATCCCTAAGCTTTGTAACAGCCACTACACACCTCAAATCTACACAAACACCCAAACCCTCCACTAGAATTTTCCAACATCATAATTCCACACTAAAACGACTTCTAAACTAAACTAGAAAATAACAAACTAAAACCTAAACTAAATGGTAGAGATTATACCTCATTAATGCCACCAAGCAAAACACTAGAAGTCCAACGTCTTCAAAATCTAACTTTGATGGGTCTAATGTGATGAGGGTGAGGCGGGGATCATTTTTAATGAAAAGAGTTTGGGGTTTTGATTAGGTTTTGGAGATGGTTTCCATGGGTAGTGAGGTGGAGGAAGAAGGAGATGAAGAAGGATGAGGGAGTTGAAGAAATGAAATGAAGGGAAGAATGAAGGATGAGGTGGGGGTGGAGCCCTACCTCTCTTTCTCTCTCTCTCTCTCTCCTAGCATGCTTACCTCTCATCATGATGTCCCCTCTCTCTCTCCTCATGTCATCATGACACCTTTTTCCTTTCTTTTCTTTTCTCACCACAATAAAACCATAACATAAAACAACACAAATGAACATGTAACCAAATGAAACATGTCATAGTGCACTAACCCTGAAAACTGTAAAAATACGGATTTGGCTTAATCGTGATTAGCAGTGCACTAATCGGGTTTTTATCCAAACTGCATATAATAAATTTTTAAAATGCCAAATCTTTTAAATATATTTTTATATGAATAAATCATTTAAAATTTCCATTTATTTCACAATTATCGGTATATATTTATACCCTTTTTTGAAAACCCCAATTTTGCAAATCGGGCAGATTTCGGGAAAAAAATATTATTTTAATATTAAATTCTAAAAATAATATTTTATATTTTTTGAAATGTTTCACCTGTGGATAAAGATCTATAGAGATAGATCAAAAAGGATGTTGGGATTGTTCCAATTCAGGTACATTGACACCATACTAAAGAGGTTTAGTATAGAAGATTCTAAGCGTGGTAATTTACCTGCTTGTTCAGGAATCACTCTCTCCAAAGAGATATTTCCCAAGACTGATTTGAAGAGGGCTCGCATGCAAGGGATACCCTATGCTTCTGCAGTATGGTCTATCATGTACACGATGTTATGCACCGGACCGGATGTAGCTTACGCATTTAGTGTGGTGATTGGAAGAGTTTTAGTTACCGCAATCAGGACGGCTTCGCTTGATAGCTAGCCGCGATGAGTATGGATCGTCCGCAGGGAGACGGTGCATTTTACGTTCTTGTTATGACGAGTTAATGCGAGTGGTGGAATGGTTCTTTTCTAACCTATGTGTATATATGCAAAGTAAAAGTTGTTAGGATTAGATAGGATAGTGTAAGTTAGTGATGTTTGTACTCAATCCTTTATGCCGAACTTAAACATTGAATCTAGATCAATCGGCAACAACGTGGATTAGAGTATTTAAGCACGGTATTAGTGAAATCCGGCTTATTGACCCTTGTCCATCCGTTCTTGTCTTTTGACTTTCGCCTCCGGCCAAACTGAACGCAACCGATCGCGGTTAGGGATCACCGATACCTTGGTAGGGTAGGGTGCCTAACGGAGCACTTGCGTAAGGTTTGGGCGGAGTTCAATTAAAAGTATCGTGCAAAGGAAATGTGGAATGAAAACCTTAACTTACAACACCATTATTTTTCCTAACAACATCAATATTCACAAACCATCAAACCTACAAAAAGAAAGAGAGCAAAGGAAAATGATACAAAGAAAAGAATAAAACAACATTGCAAGAAAGTAAATTGCAAGGTAATAAAATGAGCAAGTAAGTAAATGGCAAGAATGAAAATTGCAAGTAAGTAAAGCAAGAAATAAAATACTAAGAACCCAAAGTGCAAAATGAAAGCTTTATTATGTCCAAGTGATACAACCTTGAATTCAATAACCAAAACTTAAACTTGCAAGTTCAATGAAGAGGTTGAAAGATCAAGAGAAGGCAAGGAGCTCAAGAGAAACTAGCTATGTACAAGAACAAAATGAAAAGAGAAACAAAAATGTAAGAAGTATATGAGACTATGTGAGCCAATGTGAGATAATGTGAGAGACCTTCTCTTGCTCACTGATCTGGCTTTTAAAGGCCCAAAATAAGATTAAACAAGCAACATAATATGTATGATGTGTTAGTTGTATGTATGCACTAGAGGCCATTATTGTATATGAGATGTATATTATAGTGGATGCTGGGACATATATAGGGAGGACTTTCTTGCTCGACATGATAGTACGCTATTTGGTTGCACTTTATCTTAACATGTATAGTTATTGTCTCTCTGTTACATGTTGATAAAGCCCTTAGGATGTGTACTCGACTTCCAGGATTATGATGCAGATCATACTAGTGGGGCCTGGGTAGTCCATGAGTACATCCTTCAATGTTCCTAGTCGTGGGAATATCGAGAC
The DNA here is from genome assembly GCA_030015575.1 of Agapanthus africanus. Lineage (NCBI taxonomy): Eukaryota > Viridiplantae > Streptophyta > Magnoliopsida > Asparagales > Amaryllidaceae > Agapanthus > Agapanthus africanus. The sequence continues at coordinate 26,871,736 of JASDDO010000029.1, read as the reverse complement.
GGGGTATCGATATTCCAGAGTAGACTAGCGTATATCTTCTCGACCCATATGATGGGCGATGGATGTTCCCATATCCATTGGTGTTTGATATCAGAGATGGTATATGGGTGCTCAGTGGTGACTGGGTACACTGAACGGACTCGCCGAGAACTCCCAGATGGTATTATCTCACGTCAGATGGCAGTTCTCTGGTGACACTGGTACAGCTTAGTCTGTTGACCCGAGATCGTCATAGAGTCTTGTGTGTCTCCCACTATGCTTTGATTTCCACCCTATAACGGCTCTACTGAGTCGTGCAAAAAGGTGGTTTTTGGGTACAGTCCTGATTCAAATGGAGGCAATGAGCGATAGGAGGGGATTCGTCTCTCCCGGTATTGGGGGTTGATGTTGCGCTATGCTCGACTGGCCATAACTGGAAATCCCTGGCCAGGGTTGATGTGATTTACTGGTAAGTGTTATCAGTAGTTTCACGCTCGTTATGGACTTTACATCGGCATGACTTATCAAGCTACTGGGGTCTGACGTTTACCATTCATAGGCGAGATATGCGACATATCAGACGAATAGACCGGACTGTGCGGTAAGTGTTACTGATTGGATACGCAGGAGCGTGAGCAGGCTTGCTCGTTGATCTTCTGATCGCTCAATACCCTGATGGCCGTTACGTTTAGCAGACCGCTTGCGGCTTGTGGGTGACTGATATGATCACCACCTACTGCCGGCGTATTGACGAGTCTTTAGAGTCCTACACAGAGGTTTCCTGGCTCATGCGAAACGAAATAGGAGCGCATATGAGATATGTGCGGGACCGAGAATAATACGAGTATGTGATTCTGTATTCTATTCTCACGATTTGTATCATCGGTCGGTTATATGCGATATAGCCGGGTTACCGAATCAAGTGTTGATTCGATATATTGATACACTAGATATTAGTCGGTTATATGATATGACCGGATTATTAAATCAAGTGTTGATTTAATAATTTAATGTATAATTATATATTTGATATGTTACTTTATATTAACTAGTATTGGTTCACTTAAGATTGATTTTCTCACTTGATGTGCACATAATGTATATGTGATATATGTTTGTGTACATGATTGTATCATGCTTGATGATACATGCAAACTTGGGTGTGTGTATGACTTACACCATATTTAAGATAATGGTTAGGGTTTTATTTATTTTTGTAATTCAAAATGGTGGCTTTCTTTGTCTTAACTTGAAGCTTCATGAAGCTTTAAGCATCTTTGACAAAGTCCACTTACTTTGTTTTACTAAAGATATTTATTAACCAAACCATTAACTTAAACTATGGTTTAGTCTCTACAAAGGTTAGTGGATGATACTAACTCACCCATGGTTGCATTATGATAATTATCTTCACTTTTTTATTCATTCTCATTCATTCATTCTTCTTCTTCTTCATCCAAAAGAAGAAAAGCTTGCTAGTTTTTTTTTTAAGTGAAGAAACAAAGTGAGAACTCAAAATCTAAAGTGAACCCATTTCCTATTTCATTATCCTCTACTACTTGCCATTTAGTTTAGAGTGTTCTCTTCACAAAGTTCTTGACCTAGTGAAGAGGGAGCTTGAGTTTGAGTCACCTCGACGTAGATCATCTTCGGCCTCGAAGTCAACGAGCTAGCTTGATAATTTCTCCGGGGAAATCCATTCTAGAGTTCGGGACTATGATGATCGCAGCGAAGGGACGTCAACATGAAGCTTTAGAAGTGAAGGACCGGATCTACAAAGGTTGTATTTTCATTCACTTCACTTTGTAATGTTGGATTACAAGTTTTGTTACCCTAGTTTTCTAGTATGATCTTTAGGTTGATTGCTTAGCACCCCTTTAATTTTTGTTGTGGTATGAGTGATGCTTGCAAACCCTAGGCTAGGTGATGAGGAATCCCAACATGGTATCAGAGCCAGGTTAGAAACTTAGACGATATTAAGATAATATGAAACCGAAAAACTCCGCAAAAATACGATTTTAGAAACCTTGAAAATTGCTCTCTGGAAATTTTTTGAAAAATGGTCTGAAAATTATTTAAACAACTGCAGAGTGGCATTTAGGATGAAAGAAGAACACAGATGCAAAACGAGGGGGTGTGCTCGGTTCCTGCCGGCGACCAGGCTAGGAATTCCGGCGACGCCGACCGTATAGGCTCCCCTCATCCTCGTTTTTCACCAGTGCTCTGTACATCTTATTTTGGTGTTTCTGGTATTGTTTGTTTAGTCCAGATTTTCATGTGATGATAATTATGTTATGGACTCTTTGCGGAGTATTTCATATTCGTATTTTTTTAGCATCGTAATGGTAACCTAGGCTATGTTTAACACTTCGAATGAATTTCAAATAGAACCCCATGATCCCCTCTGAAATTTCCAAGTGTTAGAATTTTCTAAGTTAATTATATTCAACGTTCGTGCAAGTAACTCTATGGACCCTCTAGAAGAACATTAACCTTAACTCGATTCTATGCCCTCAGAACCGTGGCTTGAACCCTAGGGTTCGCCATAGTTCCGCGGTGTCATAGTTGAGACGTTGGTTTGACCCTTCTACGGCTGGATCATAGGTACTGTGGCACGTTTTGGATACATTAACTTCGCTCAAGTGTTGAGCTCATTGGGAGTTGTGGGGACTTGTTGATTCGCTCGAAACGTTTAACATCGTCTAGTATATTGTGATACAATATTTGAATTCAACAACATTTGAATTTTATAAGTCTAGCAATTTAGTCTCATTTGATCGGTTGCCATGGGATTTTGATGCGATCAAAAGTCCGTTGCAATCACTTTGTGTATTCAGATACTCGCCGGGTAACATTACTTGATAGCCGCACCCCATAACCTCGACCAAGTGACTGTGGGAGAACTCTGTTGCCAAAAAGCATCCGTCCGGGTGTTCGCGGCCGCGGTGTTCCGCCTAAGTACACTTCGTCGTCGGTATCGGGGGGTGCGGCCGTCTACTAATGTTTCCGACGAGCATTCGATCGGAATGTCGGGAATCTTGTTGAATTGCCCGAATAATTATTGGAAAGTGTTTTCAATATCGAGACTAAAATGTGGGGTTTATAATTGTTAGGCATGCGATGTCTAAGGAAGTCATATTGTTAGGCATGTGATGTTTAAGGAGATTACGGATTCCAACTGTTGTAGTTTTCACTTTCTTTTCTGCGACCGTTAGTGTAATATGTGGTGTATCGCCGGTTTTGTTTCTATACGTCAAGGACAATTGGGATACGAATATTTACTTACGTTGATGACATGTGATGTTATGTGTTGCTGTGATATGTTATATTGGATCGTCGTGTTTGAATAGCCGGGTTTTTTTTTATGTGGAATGAGTGTTTTTCATTTTCATTCATGTAAAAACTTGTATGTAATATTCTTTTATTGGGGCACTTCCGGGTTGAGGAAGATCTCACCGTTCATGTATATTATTTACTTTTCCACATTAGGATAGACCCAAGGAGGGGAGCATAAGTAACCGGGTTCTATGGTCCAGTGGGAGACCATCTCGAGGGGTCGAGTCCGGGTCTCCTAACTCTAGAATTGGTAGGGTTGCTTGCCTCTCTTGTAGGGGTCTAGAGATGTGGGTTTGGCTATTCATCACGACCGTAGAATCCGTGTTTTATACAGGCTCTAAATAAAACACGGACATCCTAGTATATCCAATATTTCATATGTTGTTTTCTGCTGCGTTATCTGCGATGTGATCATTTGATATGTGGAGATAGATACTGTATATAGTATATATGATATATTATATAGACGTTGCTTATGTTTTACACCCGCGCTAGCCCTGCCCCGCTCTTCCGTTAGTTACCTAACCTAACGGTGCACGACGGGACATCGAAGCGAATGCGGATGGCATAAGCGTACGTTGTATTTATCTGTGATGTTTAGGTTACTTAAATGATGGGATATTCATTAATGAGATTAATGAAAGAAAATAAACCTAAATGATGTTGTGGAATCGAATTTTCAAAAATTAGGTAGCTCTAGTTGTTGCTTTGCATAGAGGTATTCCTTGTAGAATATCCAGCACCTTATTCGATAAGGAAAGAGCCGAGATCCTTTCACCGGGAGTGACCTCTTTAGCAATAACTAGTAGATGCTACAACCTTCGGTTTATCTTTTGATTGCTTTTCTAGTTCTTGGTTTGCATAGCGGTATTGTGAATATCATGCACCTCATTCGACGAGGAAAGAGCCGAGATCCCTTCACCGGGAGTGACCTCTTTAGCGAAACTAGCAAAAGCTTCAAAAACACTCCATTTAAAACCATTTGATTCTGCAACAAGATCAAGTTCAAAGCGTTAAAGGTTTTCTTAAAAACCATCCGCAACCCTCCGTCATTTTAGGAAGTAGAGTACTTAGTATTCGTGCTGCGTTTGTTGACCATAGCCGAGGCGTAGTGTACGGTAGCTAAGTGATGTCTTCCTACAAAGCATATGATGCGATTAGTTAGGACAGTCATATGACTTTGTTGACCTTAACCAAGGGTCATGTGGGTGGGTCTAATTAATCACGAAATGACGGGTAGAACTTGACTAGTGCTTATGATTTGTTGACTATAGCCAAGGTCATAGGTGCTAGGGGTACAAACCATTATCGAGAGTTTCAAGTGTTGAAACTTGCAATGAGATTGCATACCTTCTATATGATAGTTGGATCCTGATACCCACTATGAGTAATTGTTACTCCTGGGAGAGTTTCGCACTTTACAATTAGCCGATCAAGTAGGTGTCTAGAAAGGTGTCAATGGGGTTACGCCCCTGGAAAAACGAGGTTTATTTTAATTAAGTCCGTGCGAAAGCACAGGGAACCTCCCTCAAAGTACCGGCACTGGCCTGGCTGAAAGATTGGCGAACTTGTAGGGTGTAATTAATCCCGGCTAGTCTTTCCTTTTAGGGTTTGAAGGAAGATTTGATAAAAACAGTAGGAGCCATCCTGATTAGATAAAATATATAACCAATCTAATCTTGCAAGAGCGCACGCAGAGTGTTTTCTTCTCTCTCTCTCCAGGTAGCGACCATGTCATGCCTTAATCAAGATAATAATTTGGATGTATTGACCGAACCCACTTGTTATACTGAGCTGGGGAACGTTGGTCTCGCTCTAACTTATAATTGTTATAAGATCAAGCAGGAAATAGGGGATTACCAGAATTCCCGTTCCTCCCAAACGAACAAAGTGCATGATGATGCATCTTCTTCGGGTGTGTTCATTACCAAGAACTGTTTCTCAGTATCCTTTACGTCCTGGGTATGAGATACCGGATCAGGATCCCAGATATGTAATCTGTTACATGGGCTACCGATAGGTAGAGAATTGAGAACGGGTGATAAGTTTCAAGAGTTGAAAATTGTGCAATTGTTGCAGCCAAGGTGTTGGCAGTTATCATCCTGTATTGCTAAATACATTGATTCTGAACGAATGTTATTAGATACCGAACCTGATATACAACATCATATCAGTCTCTTTATTTACTAAAGAAGGATATAATTTTGTTTTGTTGGATAATGTTTTGAACATTTCCTATATCATGAGTTGATCGGTTTCAGGCACGTTATCTAAAAGCATATACATTCTAAATCAAACCGCAGTTCTTAACGTATAGAACACATACAAGAGGAAGAGTTCAGAAATGAACGAATCCGTCTTGAGGCATTGTAGACTAGGTCATATCAATGCGACCCGACTAGCTAAGTTACATTTAGATGCATATTTAAATCAGTTTAAATTTACATCTTGTGAAACTTGCCAGTCATGTCACAAAGATAAAATGACCATAGCTCCGTTTACTGGAAACAGAGAAAGGGTTAGTGAACTCTTAGGACTGATACATAATAATGTATGTGATCCCTTGTCTACACATGCCAGGACTGGTTCTTTGTACTTCATTACATTCATTGATGATCTCCTAAGATTTGGACATGTGTTCCTGTTGAAACGTAAGTCTGAAGCTTTTGAGAAATTCATTGAATATAAGTCAGAAGTAAAGAACCGAAACAGGGTATAAGTATTATGTCCTATGATGTGATCAGGGAGGAGAATACTTGTGCATGGAATTCCTAGACTATTCAACAGGAGAATGAGATTCTCTCTCAGCATTACTCCTCTGTATACACTACAACACGTCGGTGTATCGGGGCGGAGCAATCGCACCCTATGAGATATGGTGCGCTCTATGATGAGTACTGCTGAGTTACCTATTTCCTTTTGGGGGTTATGCGCTTGGGGAAGCTGCATACCTATTGAATTGGGTTCCAATCAAATCAGTACCTACCACTCCATATGAGATATGGTATGGGAAGAGCACACGTCTTAAGCAAGTTAAGATTTGGGGTTGTCCGGCCTATGTCAAAAGCAAAATCCGGACAAGCTCGAGGCAAGGTCAGTTCTGTAGAACTGGAAGGAGTTCCAGCTATACAAACTACAGCTGATGATTTGGTAGAACCAAAGGATTCAATAGTCCCCGACGAACCTCAGCCTCTCCGCCGATCTAGCAGGGTTCCTCATCCGCCTGAGAGATACTTCGGTTTCTCGATGACAGTAGGAGCGAGGATTGCATCATGAGATGATGACCCAACTAGTTTCGAGCAGGCCATCAAGAGTGGGGACACTGTAAGAATGGCTGGATGCTAAGCGATATGAGATGGAATCTATATACACCAACAAAGTATGGACTTTGGTTGCTATATCTGAAGGGTTAAATCCCCATCAGGAGCAAGTAAATCTTGAGAAGATTACTTGGTGTAGATAGAAAAGTTGAAACTTTCAAAGCTAGACTTGTTGCAAAAAGTTCTCGTCATTAACCAGGCTTGGATTATGATGAAATCTTTTCTCCAATAGCTATGCTTAAGTCCATCCCGATCTTACTTGCCATTGCTACATACTATGACTACGATATCTGGCGGTTGGGTGTCATGACTGTTTTTCTAAATACTGATTTAGAAGAGAACGTCTATAAGTACACAGCCAGAGGGCTTCGTAGACAGTAGGAGCAGCGGAAATGTGTGCAAGTTGCTTTAAAAGTTAAAGCAGGCATCGCGGAGTTGAAACGTCTGTTTTGATGTGGTAGTCAAAGTGTTTGAATTCATCAAAATGGTAGATGAATCTTGTATATACAAAAGGGTAGTAGAGAGTCAGGTAGTCATCCTCGTATTATACATAGATGCCATACTCTAGATAGGAAAGGAGTTTCCTATGCTACACTCGGTCAATCTCCTCATATCATATTGATTCTCCATATAGGATCTAGGTGATACCTCCTAAATCCTAGTTTTTGGATCTATGAGATAGATCTAAGTGGATATTAGGATTCTCACTAGGTGTAGTAAGATGGTATCAATCGATCCTGGGGAGAATCACTGGATAGCTTCCAGGGTGGTAAGGTCGAATGAATGTCAGTCGCAGGCATTGTCTTTACCCTCAGTGGAGGGGCGGTATGTTGGAAGAGTTCCAAGCTAGATACCGTGACAAACTAGACGATAAAGGCTGGTGACATCGCTATCAAAGATGCTACCAAAGAGGTAGTCTAGGTGTATATTTGTTCATGAGAGGAACTAGGTTCCTACCATTATGTGACAATGGAGGTGTGGCTTTGGCCCAGGAACCCCGGTCCCATCAGTGACCCAGACATATTCCAAGGCAGTATCACCTGATCATGGAGATAGTTGATCTCCAGGGAGATCGAGGTTAGGAGAGTAGACTCAGAGGTTAACACGGCGGATCCACTCATGAAGGCCTTTTCCCAGAGAGAGACTTTTATGGGATGGTTGAGTATAAGATACTACAACTACTGCTATATGATGGCCCTAGTGCAAGTAGAAGATTGTTAGTTGTATGTATGCCCTATAGGCCATTATTGTACATGAGATGTATATTATAGTGGATGCTGGGACATATATAGGGATGACTTTCTTGCTCGACATGATAGTACGCTATCTGGTTGCTCTTTATCTTAACATGTATACTTACTGTCTCTCTGTTACATGTTGATAAAGCCCTTAGGATGTGTACTCGACTTCCAGGATTATGATGCAGATCATACTAGTGGGGCCTGGGTAGTCCATGAGTACATCCTTCAATGTTCCTAGTCGTGGGAATATCGAGACGGGGCATCGATATTCCAGAGTAGACTAGCGTATATCTTCTCGACCCATATGATGGGCGATGGATGTTCCCATATCCATTGGTGTTTAACATCGGAGATGGTATACGGGTGCTCAGTGGTGACTGGGTACACTGAACGGACTCGTCGAGAACTCCCAGATGGTATTATACCTCACGTCAGATGGTAGTTCTCTGGTGACACTGGTACAGCTTAGTCTGTTGACCCGAGATCATCATAGAGTCTTGTGTGTCTCCCACTGTGCTTTGATTTCCACCCTACCACGGCTTTACTGAGTTGTGCAAACAGGTGGTTTTTGGGTACATTCCTGATTCACATGGAGGCAATGAGCAATAAGACGGGATTCGTCTCTCCCGGTATTGGGGGTTGATGTTGCACTATGCTCGACTGGCCATAACTGGAAATCCCTGGCCAGGGTTGATGTGATTTACTGGTAAGTGTTATCTGTAGTTTCACGCTCGTTATGGACCTTACATCAGCATGACTTATCAAGCTACTGGGGTCTGACGTTTACCACCCCTAGGAGAGATATGCGACATATCAGACGAACAGACCGGACTGTGCGGTAAGTGTTACTGATTGGATTCGCAGGAGTGTGAGTAGGCTTGCTCGTTGATCTTCTGATCGCTCAATACCCGGGTGGCCGTTACGTTTAGCAGACAGCTAGCGGCTTGTGGGTGACTGATATGATCACCACCTGCCGGCGTATTGACGAGTCTTTAGAGTGCTACACAGAGGTTTCCTGGCTCAAGCGAAACGAAATAGGAGCGCATATGAGATATGTGTGGGACCGAGAATAATATGAGTATGTGATACTGTATTCTATTCTCGCGATTTGTATCATCGGTCGGTTATATGCGATATAGCCGGGTTACCGAATCAAGTGTTGATTCGATATATTGATACACTAGATATTAGTCGGTTATATGTGATATGACCGGATCACTAAATCAAGTGTTGATTTAATGATTTAACGTATAATTATATATTTGATATATTACTTTACATTAACTAGTATTGGTTCACTTAAATTGATTTTCTCACTTGATGTGCACATAATGTATATGTGATATATGTTTGTGCACATGATTGTATCATGCTTGATGATACATGCAAACTTGGGTGTGTGTATGACTCACACCATATTTAAGATAATGGTTAGGGTTTTATTTATTTTTGTAATTCAAAATGGTGGCTTTCTTTGTCTTAACTTGAAGCTTCATGAAGCTTTAAGCATCTTTGACAAAGTCCACTTACTTTGTTTTACTAAAGATATTTATTAACCAAACCATTAACTTAAACTATGGTTTAGTCTCTACAAAGGTTAGTGGATGATACTAACTCACCCATGGTTGCATTATGATAATTATCTTCACTTGTTTATTCATTCTCATTTATTCATTCTCTTCTTCTTCATCCAAAAGAAGAAAAGCTTGCTAGGTTTTTTTTAAATGAAGAAACAAAGTGAGAAATCAAAATCTAAAGTGAACCTATTTCCTATTTCATCATCCTCTACTACTTGCCATTTAGTTTAGGGTGTTCTCTTTACAAAGTTCTTGACCTAGTGAAGAGGGAGCTTGAGTTTGAGTCACCTCGACGTAGATCATCTTCGGCCTCGAAGTCAACGAGCTAGCTTGATCATTTCTCTGGGGAAATCCATTCTAGAGTTCGGGACTACGATGATCGCAGCGAAGGGATGTCAACACGGAGCTTTAGAAGTGAAGGACCGGATCTACAAAGGTTGTATTTTCATTCACTTCACTTTGTAATGTTGGATTACAAGTTTTGTTACCCTAGTTTTCTAGTATGATCTTTAGGTTGATTGCTTAGCACCCCCTTTAATTTTTGTTGTGGCATGAGTGATGCTTGCAAACCCTTGGCTAGGTGCTGAGGAATCCCAACATGATGTGACTGCAAGGGAAGGCCAGAACAAAATTGGGGGGGCTTTGGTCATAAGAAAACCGGCGGCGCCGGGTTTTGGTGGGTTCTCGCCGGTTTTGTGGAGGAGTCTAGGGCTCGTGTTGGTTTTGTGATGATGTGTTCTCTCGACAATTCCACTGGTGCTGTTGGATTTGTTTATATGAACCTGGTCTGCACTCATGGATTTGGAAGGAAACAAGTAGCTTTATATCACATCTATAACATTTCAGAAAATATAAAATTTTATTTTTGGAATTTAATTTTAAAATAATATTTTTCCCGAAAACTGCCCGATTTGCGAAATTGGGGTTTTCGAAAAAGGGTATAAATATATACCAATAATTATGAAATAATTTGAGATTAAAATGATTTATTCATTTAAAAATATAATTATTGGATTTGGTATTTTTATATTTAATTATATACTGTTTGGATAAAAACCCGATTACTGCACTGCTAATCGCGATTAGGCCAAATCCGTGTTTTTACAGTTTTTTCATGGTTAGTGCACCATGACATGTTTCATTTGATTACATGTTGTTTCTTGTGTTGTTTTGGGGTATTATGTGGTTTGGGTTTTAAAAAGAAAAGAAAAAGAGAAAAGGGTAAAAGTTTAGAATGATTGGAGAGAGAGAGAGTGAGAATAAGTTTGTGAGAGAGAGAGGGGCTGCCTCATTCATTTTCACCCATCATTTTCTTCTCCTTCTTCTTCCTCATTTCCCTGCACCTTCAACCCTAAGATCCATCTCAAAAACCTTATCAAAACCCTATACCCCTTTCACAAAAATTGATCACCTCTTCATCTTTTACACAATGGACCAAGCAAAGTGGGATTTTGATGACATAAGGAAGCTAGGGTTTTTCTTATGTTGCCAAAATGAGGTATAGCTTCTCCCATTTAGTTTAGTTTGAGTTTCCTTGTATTTTAGTTTAGTTTAGAATTTGTTTAGTGGTGGATTTGTGAACTTGGAAAATTCTAGAGAAGGGTTTGGGTAATTGTGTGGAATCGATGATGAGTAGTGGCTGTTAACAAGACTTTAGAGGTGATTCTTGACCTGGACTATAGCATAGAACCCTAAATACAAACTTAGATTAGTTCCATGTCGGTTTTGTATACAAATTGGGGACTACAGGGAACCTGGGATGACCCGGGGAGTTTCTGAGTTAAGCAAACAACTCTAGAGACCTAATTGGGACCATAGGAGACCACCTTGATGAGACAAGCCCATTCCCTCACCTTTTGTCCGAGCTCGCCGGATTTGGGGGACAAGTGGCCGGCCAAATGTAGGTTTCTGGTGATGGAATTGGTCCAGTAGCTCACACACTCTATATACTACCCCATAACACTGTTTGTTTATCCCCTTTTGACCTGAGTAAAAATCTGGGAGCACATTGGTGTGATTTTGGTTATGTTTTCCGTATTTTGAATGCTGGTTTTGATATTTGGATTTGTATTTGGTTGTTGGATGTTTGTACGTCAACAATAAAGGATAATTGGTTGGTTTTGCATGCGTGGGCTATAGGTTCTAACCTATAAGCAATCCGTGTGCCGTATCGGTTTTCCGGATTCGATTTTAATATCGATTGCAATTGTATTGATTGTAGGTACCTTCGCGTGGATTCCGAGGCGACGGAGCATGGCGTCATCGACTTCGGCAAGCAAGGATCAAGGTGAGTAGATCTATATCTACGGGGGAAGTCGGGTGGATGGCGTATAGCACCCCCGCAAGTTTTTGATGGAAACCGATATCTAGAATATGGTTAAGAAAATCTAGATTAGGAAACTAGAGATATGGTTAAAAGATAGTTAGGGATGATTGATGGAATATATGTATTGAGATATAAAATGAAAGATAAAGATATGGAAGGTGAATGTGAATTACTATAGACATAGATAGGTAGTTGCAAAGAGAATCAATATGAAATTTAGAGTAGTATAACATGAGTTGTATGAGATAGGATATGTATATAGGTAAATCACTTGATGTGGAATATAAATGTGGTGAAAAGAATGTACGACGGGATATGATGACTTGATTGATATGTCGGTATACGGATGCGAGTCGATATGATGATTGATACTTTGCCGGTCCCCTGATATGAGATGGTTATGGATGTGACCTAGGATATAGGCATATAGGTATATATTATGTTGTGAATCATGAGTGATATACCGTACGAGACATTAGGTCCGTACCCTCAGAGTCGTATAGGCTGATAGGATCCCATATCGTTTAATGCCGCCGTACGATGATTTTCCGTATGTGATGAGTTTGACTTGATGATTGATCCATACCCTTGACTAGAGGATGCCGTACGATGGATTATACCGTACGTAATGTTGTGAGGCTGGATGCTGATTGATAGATTCACCGACTCGGTCATGTTAGATACGTATACCTGTCAGCATTCGCATACGATTTACTTTATGCTACGTTCATGTCACTCTCATTGCATTTCATATACCTGTGCTAGCACACCTACACCATTATCGATGATGCGTATGTTACACTTACACTGATTGGCCGGCTCACACACTTCATCATTGATAATTGCTATGTCACTCACACAGTAGAATTGCTACCTTATGCTATTATATTGCTATGCTCATATTATGATGATATGCCCATGCTCACATCACTGTTCCATGTTGCATAATACAGACATGCTTACATTTCTGTTATATATCGCATACATCATGCTTTATGATTATACGCATTGAGATATGCTATTTTCATGAGATTTCTGGATTTGAGAACTGTGGTTATTTCTAAAGAATGTATGTATTGTTTTAAAAACCCGGTTTCTCTTGATATGATATTTCAATGCGTCCACCATGCGTTTTCTCGGTTCTGAGGTGTGATATGTGAAACCCGATTCGAGAAGTTGGATGATCAGTTTGCGGGTTCATGGTGGACCCGGTATGGTACCCCGGGGCAAGAAAGGGATGTCGTGCAGTAGATGATGAGCATGGCAGAGGGACTACTACCTACCGGTGATTGGTTGGACCTGGCGGTTATCCGGAGGATACCGACCGAAGTCGAGAGATGGATTTGGGCCGACCCGTTCTGCCGAAGCCCGAGAGCTGATCCCGCAGACGGAGCCCGTGGGCCGATCCGGACTGACGGAGCCTGAGATATGAGGATTTACGTGTCGATGCTGGACACGGATTTCATGATGTTTCGAGTATCGATGCTGGATACTCAGGTTGCATGATTTTGATGTGTCGCGAGGGGCACACGTTGATTTATATCCTCATACTTTCATGCATACGCTTTTATGATATTTATGTGCATGATGTTGTTGTGTTATTGGTTGACACGTGGACGAGATCCACATGCATACGGCATTGATCATGTGGTTGGATGATATCCGCATACTTATAGGTGTTGAGTATTTTATTGGCACATATGCCGTTACGGTCACCCTAAATATCATAATATTACTTTTATGATATAGTTGACATAGGAATCATTGTTTATTCGATTTCTACTTGTAAATGTTTTCTACTCACGAGTTGGCAACTCACCCCCGTTATGCCACAGTTCTTGCAGGTTGACCGCATGGATCAGTAGCGGCATCGCTGGCACACAGCTGCATTCGGGTGTTTTGCTTTGGTAGGTGGTACATGTTGGATCGTACCCCTCTTGTATTATTATTTATATTGTATCTAGTCACTCCATCAATCAAAACTAATAATTGTATATGTAGTAAGACTTAGCAAGACTTGTGGTTGCGAGACTTTGAGCGATAGGATATGTTCGCTACTTGTGGGTTGATGTCTTGCTTTTCATTATCTTTTGTGTGGATCTTCGCCGTTGGGCGTCGTATATATATCTATCTATCTATCTATCTATATATATATATATACTGTCTTGCGTGGTTGTAAATCTGCCGGTTGGCGAAGAGCTAGCTCCCGCTTGGGGATGCCTTTATTATTATCATGTATTGGTGGTTTTGGATCAAAATATACAAAGGAGGTGCTGCCCAAATTTTTAAAAGACGAAACATGTTTTCAACTAGTAAAATTTACTTGCATTTTCATGTTCCATTACTTATGCATTTAAGAAAACTTTGATTTTTACTATACCTTTATTTCAAACTTCACCTCTTTTATTTTCTTAAAAAAGTTTAGATTTCTGGGTTTCGGCTTACTTGATTTAAATTACGCCTTTAGACGTAAGGTGATTCGAGTGCCGATCACGTGCTAATATTTCGGGTCGTGACAAAGTTGGTATCAGAGCGCTAGGTTTAACCTTGGTTCGAGTTTAGTTTTGACTATGTGGAGTCTGGGGAATAATTTATTTCGGAACCTAGGCTTGACCTTATGGAACTTAGACTTGAACAGACGGTATTAGACCCGAACTTTCGTTTCATAGGCTGACCCTGATTGATGGAGTAGGTAGCTTGAGTAGAGTGACGTACCGTATGTATGTTCTGTAGCATATTTACGATACGATACTCCACTTAAGAAACCTTAGGATGTACATATTTTGAGACTTATGATTCTTTTCATTCTCTTGATCATATATCCATTTGAGATCCTTGATTCGATTCGTTTCCATGATCATACTCTCATTGATTCCGTTCATCCTTATGATCATGTGTCCATTTTGGGATCTATTGATTATTTCCATCCCTTTGATCTATCTTCATCGATACACGATTGAGGTTCCTGTCACCATGGTTTGAGCGCAGATTGAGCTGCTGCCAGTGTTGCGGTCAGGGCGAGCTCGTCATGGACGAGGACTGACCATTGTGTTTTCTGGTGACATGGGAACGTCTCGATATAGTGTTTGTGTTGTGACCTCTTGTTGAGGGGAGTGTTTGGTTTTACACCGGATGATCGGGCCATTGTTAGAGCTGCCAGTTGTGAGAAGACTGTTGATGTAAAGCCTACCTCAGAGATTATGATGTCGTCTACCATGTGGACAGATGACCCAGTTGTTGCTGAGATTGATAGGATGTCGCCTCCAGATTTGACGAGCTGAGATCGCTGGAGATTCCAGGCAGAGATGCGACAGATGATAGCTATTCTATCCCGAGTTGAGAGATGAAGGCGTTTTGTCAGATTGATGCGCCGACGCAGGCCCAGTTGAGTTGAAGATTTCCATTGTGGAGAGTCTTACTCAGATCTAGAGTAGACCGATCCAGAGATGACCATTGATGTATCGTCTTTCCTGGAGGATTGAGGCATTGTTTAGCATGCGGATGAAGGGTATTCACATGTCGTCTAGGCGAAGTTAAAGAGTTCGAACAAATGTCAGAAAACCCATTTTTCCATGTTTAAAGTATTCGGAGGAACATGCAAGTAATTCTGTGGACCCTCTAGAAGAATAAAACCCTAACTCGACATGATGACCATGGAACCGTTTTTGAACCTTAGGGTTTGCGGCAGTTCAGTGGTGCCATCAGTGAGGCTTGGGTTTGCCCTTCTACGGTTGGTCCATAGGTACTGTGGCGTATACTAGATATTATTAAACTATGCTCAGGTGTTGAGCTTTCGGGGAATTATGGGATTTTGATGAATCGATCGAAAAGTTTGACGTCGTCCAAATATCATGTGATAAGAGATCAGCAAGTTGACCGAATTCAGATAGAGGATCTCACCCAAATGCGTTGTGAGTCGATCAGGAACGGACGAGTATAGAGTATTCCTCCGATGGTTGGGACGAGTTCCCGAGGACGTGTTCGGCCAGATATCTTCTTCAGACGATGAAGATACCGAGTTCGTAATTTCGAGTCCATATGAGAGACTCCGGATTGACTGTAGCCGAGAACAATTACAGTACGCAGGTAGCATAACGTGACATCGAAGCGGACGATAATAAAGACGAGTGGAACAAGAGGTTCGTGCGAGACGCTGACGAACTGTTGTTACTCCCCGTCGAGATTAGAGAGCTGATATGCATACAGAGGCATTGGGATACGGCTAGTTCCTGAGAAAATGTTGTGCTGAAAACGCAGATGTCCAGAAAACGAGAAAAAGATTATGCAAGAGTACCGGCCTCCGTACAGTTCGGCATAGGCGAGATCGGAAGAGACCTTGAGCAGATTCCTTCCAGGACACTGCTGCAATAAGATTTGCACCGAGGATCAGATGTGTGACGTGTATTCAGAGGACTAGAGGCCGACGCCAGTAACGTGCTGCTTTATGAGTAATCACACTAATTGGCCGAAAGATGACAAGAGGAGTGCCAGAGCAGAATCGTTTCCGTTAGTACACCGGACCGGACCGACAAGCCGATGGATTGCGAGATTGGTAAATCCACAGAGAAATAAGGACCCAGAGACAGAGGACGCCTGACCATGAGAAGGAGGCAAGCGAATGTTCTTGCTCTGCCAGTTTTGGGCGCACCGACATTTTTCGAGATTGTAGGAGGTGTACCTCAATGTCATTTATGCGATTTGCGTTGTGATCCGAGTATCATGCTTATATCGCTTGGATTTGAGTTTTTATGATTGAGTTTCATGATATTGTTTTCGTGCACCATGGATGCTCATACTGGGTATTTACATTTTGTGCACAGTTATTGCACTTGATATATGTCTTTATACACCGTTGTGTTGGTTTATGATTTGTGCATATCTATTGCACTTGATATTGATTTTGTACCTTGGTAGCCCGTGTTTATGATTTAATGGATTTCATATGGTTGACTTGATTTTGTGCATGTGGTACGCACTCGATTTGATTTTTGCACTCGGTATAGCTTACATGTGCTTGCGGTGCATTGACATGGATTTTGTGCACATAGTTGCATACGTTTTTGGACTTTATACACCTAGGTACACTCGGTGTTGTTTTTATACGCATTTGAGTTATTGATGCATTTCGTGCACTGGATGCACTGTATTGCATTTCGTGCACTGGATGCACTATATTGTATTTCGTTCACTGGATGCACTGTATTCGTATTTCGTGCATTTGTTGCACCAGATTAGTATTTCGTGCCCTTGTTGCACTAGATCGCTATTTCGTGCATTTGTTGCACCAGCTTGGTATTTTGTGCTTTGGTTGCACCGGATTTATACTCCGTACCTTGGTTGCACCCGATTTATACCTTTGAGCATTCGTTTTACCAGATTTTTGTTTTCATGCGCGTTTGTACTTATGTTCGTTTTCGTGCATGTAACTGCACTAGATGCTTTTCACGGACTGACGCGCTTGGGTTGGATATTTGTGCATATTAGGTGCTTGATGTTGGATTTTGTGCGCATCGAATGCACTTGAGTGAGAATTTACTCGTGCATGTTGGATGCCCTTGATTTAGATTTCATTCGTGCATAACAGATGCACTTGATTTGGATTTTCGCGCATGTTGGGCGCATGATATAAGATGTGATTTTGTGAACACCGGATGCACTCGATTTGGATTTTCATTGTGCGTGTTAGTTGCACTGGTTAAAGATTTTCGTGCACTATAGATGCACTAGATGATGTTGTCGTGCACACCCGTGGCACTGGACAGATGTTTTCGTGCACACCCGTTGCACTTTGTTTTGCTTTTGTTCATATTGTGGCACTTGTATTTGGATTTAATTTCTGTGCGCACCAGACGCACGTGATTGTTGGATACGCCTTTTGGGGCTGATTTTTGCTTTTGAGCACTTTGTTTTCATGATGGGCACTATACTATGTAGTACCCGAACATGACTGATCTGAGGACAGTACCTGAGTACTTTGCATGCATAAGAGTTTACCAAGAGGTTTTTGAAAAAGAGCTATATTCTCGCTATTTCCTACGTGTCCGTGAGCGACACGAACGTTGAAAAGGAAAACCTTTTGGGATATTTTAAAAACGGTGGAACGTATAGTTTAAGCAAAAACATATATAGGTATATTTACTACTTTACAAATGAGCGTCCGTCCCTTGTGCCGTAAGTTACACATCATACGGCGATTTAGAAAAGATTTTGCATGTGTTTTATTCTGTTTTAGAAGATTTTTCAAGGATGCGTACTATATATATATTATAGCATTTGACTAGTGTATATTGGATTTCAGTAGTGGATTTCGAGATCTGTATCTCCATTGTAACTCCGATGATATGCGTGCAAATCCAATGGTTTGCGTGACGCTTGACGGAGTTCGATTTTGAGTTTCGTACTCATTTTCATGCGCACGCGATGCGCTGTGGTATTTCTATATCTTCCGTGATTTCGGAGCGCCGTTGATTTGAGCTGATTATTGAAATGTTTTAGATTTTAGGGGTTTAAATTTAAATTCGGGGACCGAATTTACTTAGAGGGGAAGGTTGTAATATTTCAGAAAATATAAAATATTATTTTTGGAATTTAATATTAAAATAATATTTTTCCCGAAAACTGCCCGATTTGCGTAATTGGGGTTTTTGAAAAAGAGTATAAATATATACCAATAATTGTGAAATAATTTGAGATTAAAAAGATTTATTCATTTAAAAATATAATTATTGGATTTGGCATTTTTATATTTAATTATATACTGTATGGATAAAAACCCAATTAGTGCACTGGTAATCGCGATTAGGCCAAATCCGTGTTTCTATAGTTTTTTCATGGTTAGTGCGCCATGACATGTTTCATTTGATTACATGTTGTTTCTTTTGTTATTCTGGGGTATTATGTGGTTTGGGTTTTAAAAAGAAAAGAAAAAGAGAAAAGAGAAAAGTGTAAAAGATTAGAATGATTGGAGAGAGAGAGTAAGAATAAGTGTGAGAGAGAGAGAGAGGGGCTGCCTCATTCATTTTCTCCCATCATTTTCTTCTACTTCTTCTTCCTCACTTCCCTCCACCTTCAACCCTAAGATCCATCTCAAAAATATTGTCAAAGTCCTATACCCCTTTCACAAAAATTGATCACCTCTTCATCCTCTACACAATGGACCAAGCAAAGTGGGATTTTGATGACATAGGGAAGCTAGGGTTTTTCTTGAGTTGCTCAAATGAGGTATAGCTTCTCCCATTTAGTTTAGTTTGAGTTCCATTGTATTTGAGTTTTGTTTAGAATTTGTTTAGTGGTGGATTTGTGAACTTGGAAAATTCTAGAAAAGGGTTAAGGTAATTGTGTGGAATCGATGATGAGTAGTGTGTTAGTGTACGGTAGCGCCCCGGCCGTCTCTCCGAGGCCAAAATGCGGAAATAAAAACTTTTTCAAACTAGAAACCGGCGCTATCGTATACTTTAAATCCGGATCGAACCATTAACCTACAACTAGCAACTAGAGAAAGGGTTGGAAAGCTATACCGATCGATCCGTGTCCTTCGGTCTTTGGCCACCATCCTAAGCTCCTCACGGCATCTCCGGTCTCGATCTCCTCGTCGGAAAGGGCACCACATCTTCGAGTCTTTTTACGGGCTCCCGCTTCGTCCGAAGCAACTCGGGCACGAAGTTCGCTAGCCGACATGTCCAAGGCGAAGTAGAGAATGTGTGTGACAACTTTGTCTCAAGCATCCATTGATTCTCATCACATGAGAGTGTATGGATGGAGGTTAGAGATGATGCCATTAATGGAGGTTGTGAGCTAGAGGAGGAAGAAGAAGAGGAGCCATTTTGTGTTATGTTGCTATGATAAAAATGAGAGCAAGAATGAATAATACAAGAGCAAACCCAAAGGGATATGGCTGCCCTTCTCTCTCTTCCTCTCATTTCATCACTCAAATCCATCACAAAATGTGACATATGCACATAAAAAGAGACCATGAGTCACTAATGAAGTCCATGTCATATTAAATACACAAAATGATGATTTCTAGCTCATAATTTCCATTTGTAAACATTAACCAAAATGTTTACAACAATAAAAAGATACGGCAACATCTAAAGTAAGCTCATGACGGATCACAAGGATACCCCTCACCTGTATATACATACCTGCATCCGCATTCCGACTGAACGCGAATGCGATAAGACTAAAGTAATCCAACAAATCTAATACTAGGATCCGGCTTAAACCAAAGCCCACTAGTATGATCTGTCCGATCATGATCCGTTCATTACTGCACGTATATGATCGGACCTTGCCACATATCATACGACCTCTACAACATTTCGCTCGAAACATGAAAACTGTCTGTGGGGGACTCTAAAGACTCGTCAATACTTTGGCTGTGGATTTAACCACTAGGACGTCAGAGGTACTAGCTGTACGTAATGGGCTACCAGGTATTGACCAAAAGGGAGGTCGATGAGCGAACTCATCCTGACACCCTACTGAGCCTGTCAGTGACAATAACCGTACAGTCCGGTCCGTTCGTCTATGAGCACCGCAAGGCGGGCCTAGGGGGTTGGTAAAAGTCAGACCCCCAAAAGCGGTACAAGTCGTGTCGGAGTGTAGCCTAGAACAGCCTGAGATACTACTGGAATACCTACCAGTAAATCTCCTGCCTTGGCCAAGGACTTCGTGTAATGGCTCTCCTAAACACAGCGCAATCTCACCCCCAATACCGGGAGAGACGAAAGCCCTACCGATCCGCTCATTGCCTCCATGTGGCTCGGGACTGTACCCAACTAAAACCTGTTTGCACGACTCCTTTGAGCCGTGGTAGGGTGGTAATCAAAGCACAGTGGGAACTCACACGAGAAAAATGACGATCTCAGGTCGATGAACTAACCTGTACACATGTCACTAGGGAACTGCTGTCTGACGTCAGGTATAATACCAACTAGCATGTTCCCGGTAAGTCCTGTCCGGTGTACTCATAACCCAATGAGTACCTGTAGACATCTTAGGTGAACCAACTGACACCAATGGCTTGTGAGATCGGCCACCGCCCCTCGTCGGGGTCTCGACTGTATACACTAGTCTACTAATGGAGTATCGATGCCTAGTCTCGAAACTCCCACGACTAGGGACCTTTTAAGGATGTGCTTATAGACCCCAGCTCCCATGTATATGATCGCCATCATACTGCTGGTAGTCAAGCAAGAATCCTAAGGGCTCTATCAATATGTAATAGCGACCTATAAGGTCACCTAAAGCAGTACACGATGATAAAGATAAATCAGATAGCATACTATCATCTTGAGTAAGACTGTCCTACTGGTATAGGTCCTCTCTCAATCACTGCAATCACGTGCCTGTGATCCAATAATTGACTCTGAGGGCACTATATCCAACAATCTCCTACTTGCACTCAAGGCTAATTATTGCGATGTCGCATACTCACAGCCCATGTGATACCGAACACCCAACTCCTCTACTAATCAGTCTCACAAAACCCATTTGCGAAACTATTGCGTTCGAGGAATAGCCTCAGTGAGTGGATCCGCCCTGATGTTTCTTTCTATGTCTCTCTTTATCTCAAGTTCGCGGAGAAAGCCATCTCCCGAAATGAGCAATACCTGTCTTAGAATATGTTTGGTTATCTGATGGGACCTGGTTCATGAATGAACTCCAAATCCAAACTTCTTCGACTGTATCGTCAATTGAATTTAATCAGTATCCTGC
The DNA here is from genome assembly GCA_030015575.1 of Agapanthus africanus. NCBI lineage: Eukaryota > Viridiplantae > Streptophyta > Magnoliopsida > Asparagales > Amaryllidaceae > Agapanthus > Agapanthus africanus. The sequence goes on along the minus strand of JASDDO010000029.1, from coordinate 26,850,237 downwards.
GCCATGACTCCATCAGTATCCCCTTCGACCACCTGTCCAAAATACTGCCCCCTTGTCAGAGGGAAAACTATTACTCTGTCAGTCACTCTGTCATCTAGGTCACCTTGGAAGCCTGGAATGATAACTATCTCCCAAACGAGGCTGTTGTTATCATATCCCTAGAACCTCCACTTATGTTCTAAAACTGCTTCCGAACGTTTCTCCAGGATAGGATTAATATCACAACTTATTGCATCTTGTGCAAAAACAACATCTGGTGTGGTACTTGACATCTCATGATTGACTCAATTGCCTAAGCAAGTGATCTGCCAATCATGCACATCCCTCTCCCCTTTAGTCTTTAAGACACCTTTAGAGAGGGTGACTCCATCACCTGCAGGTACACCACCATGCTAGGAGTCATCCATTCTAAAGCACCTTTAGAATGCTGTCTAAGTACCCAGATTGGGAAACTACCCAAATCTAGATCTAAAACCATAGATCTAGTAACCAGAATATCTGATATAATATCCATATCCTATGTGGAGAAACCACTATGTGACAACCAAAGTATAACCGATCGTAGTATAGGAATTTCACTTCCTACTCTGTGTATGTCATCCAAATACCAGGACATCACACCTTACTACCTTCTTAACAGATCCATCCCCTATTCTGATGAAGTCAAACCTATGACTGTCACATCAGAAATAGATGATCTATCTCCGCTATATCTGCTTTAATCTATAAATAGACATAAGCTACTTGTCCACTATGCTTCCGCTGTTCCCACTGACTACGACAACCCTCTGGCAGAAACATATACACGTACACTTCTAAAGCTAGTTTAGAACGACGCTATACTCATCCTCCTGCCGGGTCTCATAGCCTGGAACAACAGTAGTGTCAAATCTGGGTAAACAAGAACCTCCCTGTCACCGTCCTTGAGGCTACCGGAGTACCTCTCGGGTGCCTGAGGTTACCTACCATATCTGCGGAGTGGCTAATGGAATGTCAAACCAGATTGAATCTTTAGGGTCTTATCAAATTTTCAGTAATCGTTTGCGGTTCTGGAATCACTTCCAGTTCTATCATACTCCCACTACTGTTTTCTGAAAAAATCCATTTTACTAAAACTGTGGCGAGTCAAGAACAATATCACTATTGATATTCCAGATAGTAGAAAATCAACCCTAGTCATAGCCCGGGTCAACCCACAAACAGCCATTACTGAAACGTGCCTTGAGTTATCCAGAGTATGATTTTAAGTATAAGCCGGAAAACTCCCCGTACCTTAACAATGTTAAGATATGAACTATTCTATATCCAATATAGAAAGAGATGCACTGATTTAATTGGAACCAGATTCAAATCATGCAGCTGTCTCCAGTGCATGTCAACTAAATGGAGAGAGGCCGATCAACATTACTCAACTTAGGAATACATCCAGATATGAGTAACCTGAAAGAGATGCAAGTTATCTTAATCATTACTATCAACTGAATACCATACACAAGTATCTACATCTTCGATCACCTTGAAGAATCCTGATACTTGCAATACCTGGTTCTCTACTTTATTCTTATACCTATAACTTCTCAAAACTTAGACCTTGCATTTCAAAGAAACACATGTCTAAGAACTAGAGAAGTCATAAGTAAAAAGAATATAGTACGAGTACCAACCCCTTTGTCCTCATGGACACTGGACAACATACAATACTCTGTATAAGACCCTTGAGTCTAATAACTCATTCCCTATGTGTCGTAGGTTGAAAACTGTACTTATGGTTAAGAAGAATTACACCGCTGTTTAATGCTCCTTACCTAACCATCCACTGATATAGGTAAATGTCATGGAAATAATTTCAAAAAGTTATATCTCACTTTATAAAAATAAACGTACAGATATATCAATTTGATATTGGTGCATAACAACGGATATTCAAAACCAAATATTTGCCGTCCGGCAAACAACCCAGGCGATTTCCTCAAATATCACCAATTACAACGAATCCCGATATAATGAGGATGATCACCCAATTCCCAATAACTTACTCCCACTTATCATCTGTAAAACCATAGAGATGTGAGAATCAAAACCTGGTAAATACATACCCCGGAGCAAGGACTAATTGGGAAATCAGTTTTCTTTTAACAATACACAGTGAAACCGAAACATGTAAATGTTTCGAAGGGGCATCCGGGTATTCCTAGTAATGCCTCTTCCATTATCAGATTCACAACTGTAACTGTATATTTCTTTGCCATCTCTCCAAATCCCTTTATATGTCTTTAGTCATTACCTTCTGTACACCATCGTTAGGCTAAATGGTTTTCTTCCTTCCCTACCGTTCGGCACCAGCCTATGGTTTGGAAGAAGACTATCTAATAAGCGTAATAGGTGTACTGTCCTAATCCTAGGAGCACTCGTAACCCGAGAGAAGGTAAAGATAAAAGACAACTGAATAAAACCTTATTCCTATTTCTCCTGAACCAGAATCCATCCCCGAACTGGAACAAGTCCCTTCGAGTTCGTATATAACCATATGATAGAGTATCCAATAAACTGTGGATCTTCGTAGTGATACGGAGTGTTCTGGAGAAATACAAAGGTGATGTAGGATTGGCGAAGAAATACTTGGTTTGGTCGTGAATAGTAGTCGCAATTTACTTTACCCTCTTACTAATCCCTTTATTTGTCTTTACTTAATACCTTCTGTATACCATCGTTAGGCTAATTGGTTTTCTTCATTCCCTACTGTTCGGCACCTGCCTATGGTTTGGAAGAAGACTATCCAATTAGCATAATAGGTGTACCGTCCTAATCCAAGGAGCACTCGCAACCTGAGAGAAGGTAAAAGGAAAAGACAACTGAAAAGTCCTATTCATTTTCTCCAGAACAGGAAACCAACCTCGAATCTGGAACAAGTTCCTTCGAGTTCGTATATAACCATACGATGGTTTTATCCAATGGAAGTGGATGTTCGTAGTAATACGGGGTGTTCTGGAGAAAAAGGGTAAAAGTAGGAGTGACAATGAGGTTTGCAACTCAGACAATCCAAAAGCCAGTGTTTTAAGAAGGTTCGGTTAACTTGGTCACTGAGTCATAGTCAAGGGTCGGCTCATGGTCGCTGCCAAAGAGAGAGAGAAAAGAAATACTCTGCGTGCACTCTAACCTAGATCAGAATGGTTATCAATTTATCCAATCAGGAAACCTCCCACTGTATCGTTAAATTCTTCTCCAAACCTGAAAGAAGAATTAGTCGGGATCACCCGAGGAGTAAACCAACTCATCAGTGGGAATCGGGATCCAACTATCATCGCATGATAATGTGATGGAATCCACTCACATTATCACACTCCAGAAGGCATGCGCATGCCTGGCAAGTTCCAGTTTCTTTAGAAACTCCCGATGTGATTTCTACCCCAAGCGGCTTATGACCTTGACTAGGTCAACAAACCATAAACCGCTAGTCAAGTTCAACCCGTCATAATTCTGGATTGCATTAAACCCACCCGTACGTGCCCTTGACTAGGTCAACAAGGCCGTACGACTATCCTAACCAATCCCATTTATGCAACAAACAAGTACCACTTAGCTACCGAACACTACGTCTTGACTAGGTCAACAAACGCAGCACGGATATTAAATAATACCCGTAGGAAATGACGGAGGGCTACGGCTGGTTTTTGGCGAAAAACCTTTAACGTAATGAACTTGATATCTTTGAAGGAACTGTATAGCTTTTTATAAATATATAGTGGCGAAAACCTTTGCTAAAGAGGTCACTCCCGGTGAAGGGATCTCGGCTCTTTCCCCGTAGAATGAGGTGCAGGATATTCCAACTGAATACCATGATGCAAAGCAAAAAGTAATCGACTATAGTAAAGTTATTACCCTGACGCAAACTTCTGTCCAAGGGGTCACTCCCGGTGAAGGGATCTCGGCCCTTGCCTCGTCGACTGAGGTGCTGGATATTCATAACCGAATACCACTATGCAAAACAAAAGAGAATGTCCTTGCAATAACAGCCTTTTTTTGAAAAATGTTCCAACAACATCAGAATAGGTTTGTTTAGCTTGCATTGATCCGAATCAATGCAGTCCCATCAATTAATCACACCACAAAAGAACGAAAATATGATGTACGTATATGCCATCCGCATTCGCCACTGGGTCCCGTCATCACCCGTTAGGTTACTTAACTAACGACAGAGCGGGGACTGGACTAGCGCGGGTGTAAAACATATACAATATCTACTAGTATATATATCAGTATATAATAATCGCTCAAGGCGTGATAAAATGCAATATCACAGAAATGTAATAAGCATCACAGAACAATACAGATAATCTGGGATCCCTGGGTTTCATAGAGCCGCTACTGAAACCCGACGTTCCCCTGGTCGTATGGATTGCCTGTGCAATGAAATCCTAGACCCCTACGGGCGCGGCAAGTTACCCGCCAAAACCTAAAGCGAGGCAGCTCCCTTCAATAAAGTGAATGGACCACCCAGCACTTCACGGAATCCGGTAACTTGAGCACCCCTCCTTGGGTCAACCTGTACCCCCTACGAGTGCGGCGAATAGCCCGCCAATTCTAGAGTGAAGCCCCCTCCGTCTCAAAGCCATGAGATGCGGGCCCGTTGCCCTCTAGAACCCGGCTATCCGTGCACCCCTCCGCGGGGTAATCCTAGTACAGAAAGTAAAATATATACAACGGGTACATCGACCTCAGCCCGGTCGTGCCCCAAAAGAATAATATACAAATAGGCAGTGACGGCAATCCACATGTCAGACGCTCGCCCCGCAATATTAAATGTACAAATGCAACCAAACTGTACTACTATTGCATCCAGGCTATCCACCACGACAAATCCGCAACATCACAGCACAACACAGAATATCAACGTGAATGTCACGTTCGCAAATCCGTCTAAAAGAACTATAGCAATTAGACAATATTCACCGATCAAATGACATTCACGGTCGAAGATATAATGTAAATACTGTGAACTAACATATTTAAAATTTTCGATCGACAAAATTTCCCGAAGTGGGCCCCAAGTACAATTCCCAGGACTCAAAATAATCTGGGCCAAAAATAAAATTACCAGAAACCCCATTTCCAAGTCAGAAACCATTGTAAAAATTTTGGTGCAGTGTTGCTATAGTACTGCGGCGGATCCGCGGCCAAAACGTGGCTACGGCCGCAGTTCCGCCGCGCTACAGTGAAATCAGCCTACAAATTTTCTGCAGTTTTCTTAGAAAAGCCTGCCTGATTTTCTGACACACTCAAAATAATTTTTCGACGACAATAAAAATTCGACAGAAAGTTCAGTATTGGAAATGCAGTTTTTGGAAATTTCGTCCGATCGAAGTTCTAAACACGTTAGAACAAGCTAGTAAAGGTTAATGGCGTGGTTCTGATACCATGTAAGTGTACGGTAGCGCCCCGGCCGTCTTTCCAAGGCCAAAATATGGAAACAAAAACTTTTTCAAACTAGAAACCGGCGGTATCGTATACGTTAAATCCGGATCGAACCATTAACCTACAATTAGCAACTAGAGAAAGGGTTGGAAAGCTATACCGATCGATCCGTGTCCTTCGGTCTTTGGACACCATCCCAACCTCCTCGCGGCATCTCCGGTCTCGATCTCCTCGTCGGAAAGGGCACCACATCTTCGAGTCTTTTTACGGGCTTTCGCTTCGTCCGAAGCAACTCGGGCACGAAATTCGCTAGCCGACGTGTCCAAGTCGAAGTAGAGAATGTGTGTGATAACTTTGTCTCAAGCATCCATTGATTCTCATCACATGAGAGTGTATGGATGGAGGTTAGAGATGATGCCATTAATGGAGGTTGTGAGCTAGAGGAGGAAGAAGAAGAGGAGCCATTTTGTGTTATGTTGCTATGATAAAAATGAGAGCAAGAATGAATAATACAAGAGCAAACCCAAAGGGATATGGCTGCCCTTCTCTCTCTTCCTCTCATTTCATCACTCAAATCCATCACAAAATGTGACATATGCACATAAAAAGAGACCATGAGTCACTAATGAAGTCCATGTCACATTAAATGCACAAAATGACGATTTCTAGCTCATAATTTCCATTTGTAAACATTAACCCAAATGTTTACAACAATACAAAGATACGGCAATATCTAAAGTAAACTCGTGACGGATCACAAGGATACCCCTCACCTGTATATACATACCAGCATTCGCATTCCGACTGAATGCGAATGCGATGAGACTAAAGTAATCCAACAAATCTAATACTAGGATCCGGCTTAAACCAAAGCCCACTAGTATGATCTGTCCGATCATGATCCGTGCACTACTGCACGTATATGATCGAACCTTGCCATATATCTTACGGCCTCTACAATGTTTTGCCCGAAACTTGAAAAATGTCTGTGGGGGACTCTAAAGACTCGTCAATACTTTGGCTGTGGATTTAACCAATAGCACGTCAGAGGTACTAGCTGTACGTAACGGGCTACCAGGTATTGACTAAAAGGGAGGTCGATTAGCGAACTCATCCTGACACCCTACTGAGCCTGTCAGTGACAATATCCATACAGTCCGGTCCGTTCGTCTATGAGCATCGCAAGGCGGGCCTAGGGGGTTGGTAAAAGTCAGACCCCCAAAAGCGGTACAAGTCGTGTCGGAGTGTAGCCCAGAACAGCATGAGATACTACTGGAATACCTACCAGTAAATCTCCAGCCTTGGCCAAGGACTTCGTGTAATGGCTCTCCTAGACACAGCGCGATCTCACCCCTAATACCGGGAGAGACGAAAGCCCTGCCGATCCACTCACTGCCTCCATGTGGCTCGGGACTGTACCCAACTAAAACCTGTTTGCATGACTCCTTTGAGCCATGGTAGGGTAGTAATCAAAGCACAGTGGGAACTCACACGAGACAAATGACGATCTCAGGTCGATGAACTTACCTGTACACATGTCACTAGGGAACTGCTGTCTGACGTCGGGTATAATACCAACTAGCATGTTCCCGGCGAGTCCTGTTCGGTGTACTCATAACCCAATGAGCACCTGTATACATTTTAAGTAAACCAACTGACACCAATGGCTTGTGAGACCGGCCACCGCCCCTCGTCGGGGTCTCGACTGTATACACTAGTCTACTAATGGAGTATCGATGCCCAGTCTCGAAACTCCCACGACTAGGGACCTTTTAAGGATGTGCTTATAGACCCCAGCTCCGACGTATATGATCGCCATCATACTGCTGGTAGTCAAGCAAGAATCCTAAGGGTTCTATCAATATGTAATAGCGACCTATAAGGCCACCTAAAACAGTACACGATGATAAAGATAAACCAGATAGCATACTGTCATCTTGAGTAAGACTGTCCTACCGGTATAGGTCCTCCCTCAATCACTGCAATCACATGCCTGTGATCCAATAATTGACTCTGAGGGCACTATATCCAACATAGTGGCTGTTAACAAGACTTTAGAGGTGATTCTTGACCTGGACCATAGCATAGAACCTTAAGTACGAACTTAGATTATTTCCATGTTGGTTTTGTGTACAAATTAGGGACTACAGGGAATCTGGGATGACCCGGGGTGTTTCTGAGTTAAGCAAACAACTCTAGAGACCTAATTGGGACCATAGGAGACTACCCTGATGAGACGAGCCCATCCCCTCACCTTTTGACCGAGCTCGCCGGATTTGAGGGATATGTGGCCGGCCAAATGTAGGTGTCTGGTGATGGAATTGGTCCAGTAGCTCACACACTCCATATAATACCCCATAACACTGTTTGTTTAACCCCTTTTGACCTGAGTAAAAATCTGGGAGCACATTGGTGTGATTTTGGTTATGTTTTCCGTAAATGGTAGGTTTTGATATTTGGATTTGTATTTGGTTGTTGGATGTTTGTACGTCAACAACAAGGGATAATTGGTTAGTTTTGACTGCGTGGGCTATAGGTTCTAACCTATAGGCGATCCGTGTGCCGTATCGGTTTTTCGGATTCGATTTTAATAGCTATTGCGATTGTATTGATTGTAGGTACCTTCACGTGGATTCCGAGGCGACGGAACATGGCGTCATCGACTTCGGCAAGTAAGGATCAAGGTGAGTAGATCTATATCTACGGGTGAAGTCGGGTGGATGGCGTATAGAACCCCCGCAAGTTTTTGATAGAAACTGATATCTAGAATATGGTTAAGAAAACATAGATTAAGAAACTAGGGATATGGTTAAAAGATAGTTAGGGATGATTGATGGAATATATGTATTGAGATATAACCTAGAAGATAAAGATATGGAAGGTGAATGTGAATTACTATAGACATAGATAGGTAGTTGCAAAGAGAATCAATATGAAATTTAGAGTAGTATGACATGAGTTGTATGAGATAGGATATGTATATAGGTAAATGACTTGATGTGGAATATAAATGTGGTGAAAAGAATGTACGACGGGATATGATGACTTGATTGATATGTCGGTATACGGATGCGAGTCGATATGATGATTGATACCTTGCCGGTCCCCTGATATGAGATGGTTATGGATGTGACCTGGGATATTAGCATATAGGTATATATTATATTGTGAATCATGAGTGATATACCGTACGAGACATTAGGTCCGTACCCTCAGAGTCGTATAGGCTGATAGGATCCCATATCGTTTAATGCCGCCGTACGATGATTTTCTGTACGTGATGAGTTTGACTTGATGATTGATCCATACCCTTGACTAGAGGATGCTGTACGATGGATTATACCGTATCTGATGTTGTGAGGCTGGATGCTGATTGATAGATTCACCGACTCGGTCATGTTAGATACGTATACCAGTCAGCATTTGCATACGATTTACTTTATGCTACGTTCATGTCACTCTTATTGCATTTCATATACCTGTGCTAGTACTCCTATACCATTATCGATGATGCGTATGTTACACTTACACCGATTGGCTGGCTCACACACATCATCATCGATAATTGCTGTCACTCACACAGTAGAATTGCTACCTCATGATATTATATTGCTATGCTCACATTATGATGATATGCCCATACTCACATCACTGTTCCATGTTGCATGATACGGATATGCTTACATTTCTGTTATATGTCGCATACATCATGCTTTATGATTATACGCATTGAGATATGCTGATTTCACGAGATTTCTGGATTTGAGAACCGTGGTTATTTCAAAAGAAAGTATGTATTGTTTTAAAAACCCGGTTTCTCTTGATATGATATTTCAGTGCATCCACCATGCGTTTTCTCAGTTCTAGATGTGTGATATGTGAAACCCGATTCTAGGAGTTGGATGATCTATTTGCGTGTTCATGGTGGACCCGGTATGGTACCCCGGGGCAAGAAAAGGATGTCGCGCAGTAGACAATGAGCCTGGCAGAGGGACTACTACCTACCAGTGATTGGTTGGACCTTGCGGTTATCCGGAGGATACCGACCGGAGTCGAGAGATGGATTTGGGCCGACCCGTTCTGCCGGAGCCCGAGGGCCGATCGCGCAGACGGAGCCCTTGGGCCGATCCGGGCTGACGGAGCCCGAGATATGAGGATTTACGTATCGATGCTGGACACGGGTTTCATGATGTTGTTGGTGTCGATGCTGGATACTCAGGTTCCATGATTTTGATGTGTCGCGAGTGGAACACGTTGATTTATATCCTTATACTTTCATGCATACGCTTTTATGATATTTACGTGCATGATGTTGTTGTGTCATTGGTTGTTACGTGGACGAGATCCATATGCATACAGGCATTGATCATGTGGTTGTATGATATCCGCATACATATAGGTGTTGAGTATTTTATTGGCACACATGCCGTTACGGTCACCCTAGATATCATAGTATTACCTTTATGATATAGTTGACGTAGGAATCGTTGTTTATTCGATTTCTACTTGTAGATGTTTTCTACTCATGAGTTGGCAACTCACCCCCGTTGTGCCACAGTTCTTGCAGGTTGACCGCATAGATCAGAAGCGACATCGCTGGCACACAGCTGCATTGGGGTATTTTGCTTTAGTAGGTGGTACATGTTGGATCGTACCCCTCTTGTATTATTATTTATATTGTATCTAGTCACTCCATCAATCAAAACTAGTAATTGTATATGTAGTAAGACTTAGCAAGACTTGTGGTTGCGAGACTTTGAGCAATGGGATATGTTCGCTACTTGTGGGTTGATGTCTTGCTTTTCATTATCTTTTGTGTGGATCATCGCCGCTGGTCGTCGTATATATATATATACCGTCTTGCGTAGTTTTAAATCCGCCGGTTGGCGAAGAGCTAGCTCCCGCTTGGGGATGCCTTTATTATTATCATCATATATTGGTGGTTTTGGATCAAAATTTACAAAGGAGGCGCTGCCTAAATTTTTAAAAGACGAAACATGTTTTCAACCAGTAAAATTTACTTGCATTTTCATGTTCCATTACTTATGCATTTAAGAAAACTTTGATTTTTACCATACCTTTATTTCAAACTTCACCTCTTTTATTTTCTTAAAAAGGTTTAGATTTCTGGGTTTCGGCTTACTTGATTTATGTTACGCCTTTAGACGTAAGGTGATTCGAGTGCCGGTCACAAGCTAATATTTCGGGTCGTGAGAACATCACATCTTTTTGCATTTAACATTCTTGTCCCCCATGTGTGCCCACCATGTGCCAAGGGCATCCACTACCTAGGTCCAATCATCAAAGAGCTAGTGCACACTTGCTATGTGTTGGACCAAAATGTGTGTATACTAGTTTATTTGCAAAAACTCTTTGAATAACGATCGGTTTGCAGTTCCGGTTGCAGTGTCGACTAACAAACGTTATATCCGTGATTTTAAGTGTGTTTCCAGTATTGTGTCACGGATACCTGTAATCTATATTTATTGAGCAGACACTGGTTAATAGTACCGATCAATAACAAAACTGATAATGAATGAGTGGTATTAAAATGCAGTTTTCTGTGATAAAAAAATACTCCCAAACTTATGTTTTGCTCGTCCCGAGCAAAACAAAATCCTAGCCTCACTTTCGCAGGGAACGCGATTGCACTGAGCTCGTGCAACAAGCCGTTAAATCTCTAGGTGTCCATAGTAGGAGGAGTGTTGTCTCATGAGGGTTTTCAGCGGATTTCACCCATAAAATCCCGTCAAGCTAGTTTCACAAGTTAACATTGATCTACTCCTACAGTTTAGTGTCTAGGTTAGAAATTCTATCATCCTAAGTTAGAAATATTCAACCCTTTTGTTTCACGCCTCCTATTTATCCAACCTCAGATCCTATACGTTTTTATAGTTTAGAAAGATCTCGGTTTCTCTTGAGTTTTCCTTCTAAAGTGCGGTCTCTAATCAGGGATTTTTATCATCTTTACGGAAAACATAAGTCTTATTCTTTATTCCTATCTTTCCTCCAAATATCGATTGTATACCCCTACGTGTGTGAATAATTTCGCCCCTACACTTAAGAATTAAATTCAAGCTATAGTACCCTTGCCCTTATACCTAATACTACTTCTTTTCATTAATGGATGGACGGTTTTGCTCACACACATTTCATGCGACTATTAATGCTTCTTGAGGCACTATCAGCCGATTACTGACTGTGCGAGCTTAAAGCGTAAATAGCAGTTTCCAGGTCTTGACTTTATTTATTTATTTCTTTATTTTTTTCTTTTTCAAGACCGGATATATTTTTCAATGATGCTCTTTTGGTGGTTAGCTTTAAATACCGTTTTTCTTTCATACTAGGTTTTCAGGCAAGAGTATTTCTAGGTATCTTCTACTATCCAAAGTCTCAGGGTGCGTGTATATGCAGTTTGTAGGGTATATACTTTCTAAATTTTGGACTCAAGAATAAAAACTATTTTTCAGACTTATCCTTCAGTAAAGCTTCAATACATTCCCTTCATCTCGACTTAACTCAAGAACTGAACTCAAGATTACCCACTTCTAAAAAAAAACCGTAAGGACATATAATTACCAAGGTTAAACAGAATGAGGGTTATTTTTAGGGTTTTCAATTTCTAAGCTTAGGATTTAGTTATTTCTAACGTATCAACTAAACTTTCGGAATAAAAATCTCAGTTACCCTATTAGCTAACTTGACGACAAAGTTTTTATATTTTTGTAAATTTTTTCGATTTTTTTTGTGTTTTTAAATAAGTATGCAAGTGCAGAATATACAAATGAATGCGAAGGTAGAAAGCTTACCGATCTTCTTTATAGGTTTCAACCTGTCTATCTACACTAATCTTCTTCTTGAAGATCCATTTGCATCCTACGGGTTTTACCCCATCTGGAGCAATGTCCAATGTCCACACTTTGTTAGTGTACATGGACTCCATTTCGGTCCGCATTGCATCCAGCCATTTTACTGAGTCACCGCTCTGAATGGCTTGCTGGAAGCTAGTAGGCTCACCATAGTCAATAGTGTAATCCTCTCTATCCCCGTCTATGAGAAAACCGTAGTATCTCTCGGGCGGATGAGATTGCCTACTACTCCTATGGAGTGGCGTCAGGATGTCCCGTTCTCCTGGACCTTCTGGTTCTTCCAAGCTTTCAGTAACAGCTTGTGTTTCTGGAATTTCTTCAAGTTCTATTTCGCTCCCATTCTTCTGATTTTCTAAAAATTCAGTTTCCAAGAAGTGGGGATGCTGAGAAACAAAAACCTTTTGTTCCTCTGCGGAATAGAAAAGATACCCCCTGGAGTTCTTTGGGTATCCCACAAACTTACATAGTACTGAGCGTGCCTTGACCTTGTCCGTATGCTGCTTCTTTACAAAAGCAGGACATCCCCATGTCTTAAGATACTTAAGACAGGGTTTCTTCCTACTCCACATCTGATATGGGGTGTTAGGCACAGTCTTGGTTGGAGCCTTGTTCAAGAGATATGCAGCTGTTTCTAGTGCATAACCCCAGAATGATCGCGGTAACTCAGCCTTACTCATCATGGAACGAACCATATCCAATAGGGTTCGATTCCTCCTTTCTGATACACCGTTGTGTTGTGGTGTGTATGGTGGAGTAAGCTGAGAGAGAATTCCATTCTCTTTTAAGTAACCTAGGAACTCAGTGCTTAAGTATTCTCCACCTCGATCAGATCTCAGTGTCTTGATACTTTTGCCGGTTTGTTTTTTCACTTCATTCTTATATTCTTGGAATTTCTCAAAGGCCTCGGATTTATGCTTCATCAAGAAGATATATCCATACCTAGAGAAATCATCCGTATAAGTAATGAAGTAGGAATAACCACCTCGCGCATGTGTAGACATTGGACCGCACACATCACTGTGTATGAGTCCTAAGAGCTCGCTCGCTCTTACTCCGTGTCCAGAAAACGGAGTCTTTGTCATCTTTCCCATGAGACAAGATTCACAAGTAGCATAAGATTGATATTCGAACGTATTCAAATATCCTTCTCTATGTAACTTAGTCAACATTCTCTCATTGATGTGACCTAGTCTAGAATGCCATAAGAAAGCCTGATTTGTTTCTGGAGACTTTCTTTTAAGTGTGTTCTGGACACTGAAAATCTGAGCTTGATTTAATACGTATATTCCGTTTTCTAATGTACCTGACCCAATCATAACTTGATTTAGGTGGATGTGAACCACATCACTTTTAAAAGTAAAATCATATCCTTCCTTAGATAATAAGGGTACAGATATGATATTACAAGTCGTACCTGGTACATAAAAACAGTTACGTAGAATCAATATCTGCCTAGTTGTCAGTCCAAGATGATATTTCCCTACGGATTCAGCGTCCATGCTCATTCCATTAGCAACTGTGAGGGTCATATCACCTATCCCGATAACCCTACGGTTTCTCAGAGCCTGTAAAGAATTACAGATGTGAGTTCCTGACCCGGTATCCAATACCCAGGAAGTAGGGTTAACTGACATACAGTTTTCTATCACAAACACACCCGAAGCTGAAGCCACAACATGCTTTGAATCCTGGCTACTGGCTTCTAAAGCCCTGCAATCTTTCTGCCAATATTCATTCCTGTAACAATAGGAACGTCCCTCTTTTACTATATCCATTCCCGAAACTTTTGCCTTTCTCTTTCCTTCTCCTTCCCTGGTTTCCTTCAGGGTAGGAGGCAGAGACTGTAGAATCAAGTCAGTATTTGACTCGTTTCCCAACGCGGTCTCCAGGTCCTGGAGCTCATCAATACAGCTAGTCATTGTAAGGACGTTGTCCCCTACAGATGACCCGTCAGCTAACCTCGCTTGAATTAATTCGTTCGAGGTTTCATATCTAGTGATATGAGATTGCTCTCCATGTAAATCTTTATTATGGAGAAAGATGGAAACTAAGTCCATCTTCTCGTGCTGCTTCTGGTATACACCATCAACTGAAGCTAACACGAGGCACTTAGCTTTCGCTTTATCTTTTTCCCTTGTCTGACGGATATCCATATCCGCGACAGTGGAAACTGGACCTGGGACGGCGGGATCTTGAGTAGTAATAGGGTGGTCCAGCTTGTCATAGCCAATGGACATCTGGACAGACCTTTGCCAGTCATATAAGTCAGATTCAGTCAATTTGTTATCTAGATGTAACCTATGTGTGGTCACAAGGTCGCTGCAATTAAGAGAGAGAGAAGAAAACATTTTAGCATGATGCTGTTGTAAGTTTAGATTGGTTTTTAATTTATCTAAACAGGATGGATCCCACTGTTTCTCGAATCCCTCCTCAAACCATAAAAGAAGAATTAGCCAGGACAATTCTCACTGTACAATACTTGCTTAACCGTTCAGCCAGGCCAGTGTCGATACTTCGAGGGAGGTTTTCCAACGCTTTCGCGAAGTTCCTTAATTAAATAACCTCTTTTCTCTGGGGGCGTAACCCCGCTGACACCTTTCTTGGCACCTACTTGGTTTATAGCATTGATCTTTAAGTGACGAATCTCCTGATAAGCAGCATGTACTCTCAGTAGGATCAGGATCCAAAATATCATCGTATGATAATGTTGAAGGAATCCTACCAACATTCATCAAACTCCAAAATGGTATGGTCTCTCTGCAAATTTCAGTTTCTTTAGAAATTCCCGATATGGATTTTTGCCCCATGCTCTTATGACCTTGACGAAGGTCAACAAATCATAAGTCACATGTCAAGTTCTACCGGTCATTGTCCAGGTTAATTTGAACCCACCCGTACATACCCTTGACGAAGGTCAACAAGGTAATACGACTGTCCCAAACCAACGCATCTATCTATGCTACATATGAACACCCAACAGCTACCAATCATTATGCCTTGACGAAGGTCAACAAACATATCTTGAATACTATTGAATATCCATATGAAATGACGGAGGGTTACGACTGGTTTTGGCAAAACTGTGAACGTAGTGAACTTGATGTAATCGAAGGAATCTGATACTTTTTAAAAGGAGTGGTTAAAGCTCCGTAATTTAAAAAATTCTGCTCTTTTAAAATAACCGAGTGGTTTCTTTTAAATTTGTTCCAACGACTTTAACTTTGGTTTATTTTCTTTGCATTATAATAATGCGTCCCATCATTTATCCTATCATTGCAGAAAACAACGAAAATACCACGTTCTCTTATGCCATCCGCATTCGCCACAGGGTCCCGTCATCACCCGTAAGGTTACTTAACTAACGACAGAGCGGGGGCTGGGCTAGCGCGGGTGTAAAACATAAGTGACGTCTAATAGCTATCATATATAGATATTGTACATTCGTCAGACGCAATAATAAGCATTCCAGATCACAGATAAACTTTATTGGATTTACTAGCAATCCGCATTTGCTTTGAGCCTGCAATAAAAGACGGATTACACAGTTGTGATGAATAGCCATTACCCCACCCTAGACCCCTACGGGTACGGCAAACTACCCGTCAAGTACCCGAAGTGAAGCGGTCTCCCTCAACAACGTGAGTAGGCCACTAAACATTTTGATGTACCCGGTAGTTTGTGTACCCCACCTTGGGTCTATCCTAGGAGCAAAAACAGTAAAAAGAAATAATACAACGGTGGCTACAACCGCAACCTGGATGTGCCCCGCAAAAGAATATTACATCAAATTACATTTACATTAAATGAATGAATATTAAACACGTCTCACACCCCGGCTAATCATCACAACAGTCCAACACAGTTCATATACACAAACAGTAAACATTTCAGAAATGTGCAACCCCCTGCCAACCGACATACTAGCAGTTAGGGGAGGTTTACGAACACATTAAACATTACAGATAAAGATCCAATTAGCAAATAGTTTAGAACATCGATCGATTACCTATATCCGTGTCTACCCCAAAAGCAAATCAGCACAAAGGCAACCTGGGCAGAAACAGAACATATAAGATAACAGAAAACTACAAAATAGGAATTACTGAGGAAATCCGAGTCAACTCGGCGTTGACTCGGCGGCGGATCCACGGCAGAAGCACTCTATTACCACGGATCCGCGGCCGTTTTGCCGAGTTACTGGCATGTTTTTTTCTCCAGTATTCTTAAAATACCCTGTCGTGAATTTTAAGGTATGTCAAATAATTTTTCAGACAGGTTTAAAATTAACAGAAACTAGGAATTTTCAGGGTTTTGTTTTCGTGTTTTCCGTCGATCGAACTTCTAATCATTTGCTAACAAGCTAGTAATGGTTTAGTTGGCTCTGATACCACTGTAAGTTCATGTCACGCACCCCACGAACTTGCGGGGAGGCGGAATATATGAAAAACGATTATCAAAGCTTCGTAACACGGACTTGAGCGCATGAATCGTTATCAAAACCATTGCTAACTAAATACTAGAGGTTTAACTACTCGGATATGAAGTTATACCTCACGATACTAGTCCTTCGGGTCTTCATCGCGGTCCTCCACTCCTCGTAGGCTCCTTGGAACATCGGCACCTCAACGGCCTCCTCGAATCAAAGACGATCTACCCGAAAGCTCCTATGCCAAGCTTAATCTCAAACTTGAGATAACTAGGTTGCTTAAAGTGCTAATCTAAGCTACCTAGGGGATATAGAGTGAGGTTATGGATGTATTAGTTTAGCTAACCCTTGATCTCAACACATGAGAGGCTTGGGTTAGGGTTTGAAGAGAGAGTGAGCTTGAGGAGAGAGAAGGTGAGGATGAGAATGAAATGAGATAATGATGTTATCGTAGTTTATATGAAGCATTATTATTTATCTAAAAATCAAATAAAAGAATTAACAACCATACTTCATAAATATCTATGAGTGATTCATCACCATGAGTCATTAAGCATTTATGATGCATTTAATGACTTGGATGAATAACACAAATGAGTCACTAATCTCATTTAATGCAATGCCACCTTAACCCCATAGTCACCACTCTTCTAGAAGCTTCCCGACAAATTATGAGAATGCCCCTCTAATCCGCGAAAACACGGAAAAACTTTAGACTGTATAAATCCAATAACCCGATACTAGAATCTGGCTTAAACCAAAGCCGACTAGTAAAAACTGTCCGAAAAGTCGTACGTGCGTAAACACACGTACGTGTCCGAACCCTTGTCGTAATACCATACGACCTCTATATCGTTTTACCTGGAGCAGGGAAACTCTCTGTGTGGGACTCTAAAGACTCGACACTACGCTGGCAGTGGGTTTAACCACAGACCGCAAGCGGCACTAGCTGTACGTAACGGTCCCCAGGTAGATGTCGATAAGAAGGCCGATGAGGAAAATCATCCGAACTCCCACTGAGCCTGATGTGACAATCTCCGTACAGTCCGGTCTGTTCGTCTAAGACTATCGCATATCAAGCCTAGGGGGCGGCAAGCGTCAGTCCCCTAATAGCTGTATAAGTCGTGTCGGAGTGAAGCCCATTACACCCTGAGAAGCTACTGGAACCTACCAGTATATCTCGCTTACCCTGGCCAGGGACTTTGCGTAATGGCTCTCTGACACAGCGCGATATCATCTTCCAATACCGGGAGAGACGAATCCTATCTAACCACTACTGCCTCCAAGTGCTCGGGACTGCACCCAACTGCTACCTGTTTGCACGACTCCTTTGAGCCGTGGTAGGGTAGCAATCTAAGAACAGTGGGACACACTCGAGGCGAAGTAGCAGTGTCAAGTCTGCGGACTATGGTGTACTCATGTCATCTGGGAACTGTTAACTGACGACGGGTATAATACCAACCAATCAGTTCCCCTGTGAGTCCTGCCCGGTGTACCCGTAACCTAACGAGCACCTGTATACTATCTCCAGTACGACGTACTGATGGCTGTGGGACAGACTATCTCCCAACTGGGATGAGAAGCGTACACACCAGTCTACTCTGGAATATCGATGCCCTGTCTCGATAATCCTACGACTAGGGACCTGTATAGGATGTTGCTTATAGACTACCCAGCCCCCACTAGTGTGACTGCCATCACAACGCTAGTAATCAAGCAAAGAACCTATGGGCTCTACTAATATGTATAAGTGATACGTTACAAGAAACATATGCACATATTAAAGTAGACACAAACCAAGTAGCATACTACCATTTTTAGCAAGACTGTATATACAACTGTGAATATCCCAAGCTTCCATTAAGTAATATACAATCTAGTATGATACAATAATGGCCCCTAGGGCATATACACTGACAATCCCTTCCATAACTATCGATGCATGCAAAAACACCTAGGTACTCTTCTCAGAACAGTCCTGCTCGGTTACTAAACCAAATAGTAAATATCATAAAAACGTACTGCTCAAAGGAAATCATACTCAATAGTATATGTAATATTGCCACGTGCATCTGGTGCGGATAGAAATCACAATCAATGAATGTGCCATACATGTGCACAGAAACAAAATCTAAGTGCAACGGGTGTGCACGAAAACACCTGTCAAGGGCAACGGTGTGCCTGACAATAATATCAGGTGCATGTGATATGCATGAAGAATCTCGATTTAGTGCATCTGGTGTGCACTAAAATCGCATCAAGCGCGCCAAGCATGCGCAAGAATCCAAATCACGTGCACAAGGTGCACGAAAACAAATATCGAATATCATATACGAAATCGACGGTATACAACACTCCTCAATCCAAATCAGGTATACCGTGGTATATAATCTCACAACCACATGCATCAGTATGCATAAAATCGAATCAAAGTACGAAAAGTGCATGAAAACTACACCGAAGGCACAAGTCAAATCTCATACATACCATAGGCATGAAATCAAAATCAAACATCTCGAACGACATCAAATCGAAATCGAGTGCAACTGTGGTGCACGGAAACTCAATCATGCTAATAAATCGCCTAAAATACCGAAATCCAAAATGGCGGACACGTGATATTCGAATCACCAAATCGCAAATCGTAAACACTGTCGTCGATATGTCCTTCTTTCAAAGTCGAGAAGGTGTCGGTGCATCCAAAGATAGCAGAGCAAGATATCTACTTACTTCCTGTTCATGGTCTGGCGCCTTATGCCCTTAGGCTCTCGTCTCTCACTGCGGATTGCCAGTTACATAACTCCTCGGCTCAACGACACAATATAGAAATGATGACGGAAACAGTTCCGCTCTGGCACATCCTCTGAAGATCTCTGGCCAACTATCATGGTCACTCATAACATGTCTCGCCGATGATGCCGAACTCTGGCCTACAGGGTGTGCGTGATACGACCGATCCTAGGTCCAAGTATTCTCGTGTAGTATTCCAGAAAGATTCTGTCGGGGTCTCTCCCAAATCTCGTTTCTGCCGTACTGCTCGGAAGTTATCACCCTTTACTAATTCTATTTCTTGTTCTGGAACAGCTGCATACTCATCACGACTTCTTCAAAAAGATATATCCATATTCAACGCCTCTGCATGCGTATCACATCTCTGATGTCAATGGAGTGGAACGTCATCTCGTCAAAATCTCGTACGAACCTCTTAATCCACTTTTCTCTAATATTGACTGATTCGGACTCATCTCTTCGTAGCTGTATGGACTGCGCTACAAACGGCTATACTCATATCTAGAGTCTCCCTTCCGAAACTATGAACTTGATAGCTCAATATTTTATGGTAGGTATCTGGCCAACTACGCCCTCGGAAACTCTTCCATTTCGTCGGTGGAATACTCTTCATTCGTCCGTTTTCTATCGACTCTCAACTTGCCTGTGTGAAGTCTTCTCTAGCTGAAATTAATCAATCTGATGACCTCGCATCGGGGTATGCAAACGAACCACATGTCCTAGTCATTCATCCATGGGTGACTAGCGATCTTCTATCATATCCCTAAGTATAAACTCGTGTTACAATAGCTTCAAACATCTGGGGCGATATCTTGTTAGTCGCAGCAACAACTGGCTCATTCGTCCGCATGCTAAATAATGCCTCAATCCTCAAGAATAGACGATACATTAAAGGTCATCATATTCTAGCCGGCCTCTAGCAGTGGTCCAATCCTCTGGTGCTGATCTGAACGTTCAAGAAATCTTAGTAAGAACAATCCATCAAAACGCTCATGTCGCGAAAACACAATAAAACGACATATCTATGCAATCGTGTATCACCGGAATTACGCCCTGATCAGTCCTCGTCCAAGACGAGCTCATGCTGACCGCAACTCTAGCCGCAGCTCTCTTTTCCCGTGCAACCGTAGTAACAAAAACCACAATCCGACATCGATGAGGATAGATCAAAGGAACAAATAGAATACGTTGCAAAGAAATGTACATCCTAAGGCTTCCTTAAGCGGAGTAGCGTATCGTAAATATGCCGCGGAACATACACACGGTACGCCACTTTACTTAAGTCACCTACTCCATCAACCAAGGTCAACCTACGCGACGAAAGTTCGGGTCTAATACCCCCTCGACCAAGTCTAAGTTCCGTAAGGCCAAGCCTAGGTTTCGAATATATATATACGCCATAGACTCCGCATAGTCAAACCTAGACTCGAACCAAGGTTAAACCTAAAGCTCTGATTCCAACTTTGTCATGACCCGAAGGTACGGAACGTGACTGGCACTTAAATTACGAAACGTCTAGAGGCGTAGCGTAGTTTAAGTAAGCCCAAGCCTAGAAATCTAAACCATTTAAAGAAATAAAGTGAAGGAAAACCTGTTTTAAAGCAAGCGGTTTGAACTAAATAAGTCGCATTAAACATTTAAAAGCAACATCGTATTTTCCCGAAAATTTTGGCAGAGTCTCCTTTGTAAATACTGGCCTCCAAACGGGTACAACACAAGAAAATGCATATAATAATGAATAAAGGCATCCCCAAGCGGGAGCTAGCTCTTCGCCAATTGGCGAAAACAACCACGCAAGCAATATAATATACAACGCCGAAGGGCGAGGATCAAAACTCAGAAAGAAAACCAACATGCTCAAGAAAACCAGAGAAGAACCATATTAATACAAGCGCACGACTCTAAGGTCGAAAGAATAAACAACTGGTTTTCTAAGTCTATCAAATAATACAAGTCTGGTTGATGGAGTTTACTAGGTACAACTGAAATAAATAAAAGTACAACGGTGGTCACGATGCAAGTGAACCCACCTACCAAAGCAATCACCCGGAAGAAAGCAGTGTGCCAGCAAGCCGCAACGAAACCTGTACGGCCAAACCTGCAATAAACTGTGGCACAACGGGGGTGAGTTGCCAACTCGTGAGTAGAAAACATCACCGAGAAGAAATTGCATGTATGACTCTCTCCTAAGTCATACAATAAAATATACAATACTACAACAAGGGTTACAGTATATCACAAGTGTGATGTGATATCAAAGTACTCGTGTCCGTGTCAAGAATAATAATATATTGATGCGTGACATGTACTAATGCACC
Source organism: Agapanthus africanus (assembly GCA_030015575.1). NCBI lineage: Eukaryota > Viridiplantae > Streptophyta > Magnoliopsida > Asparagales > Amaryllidaceae > Agapanthus > Agapanthus africanus. Next base: position 26,828,422 of record JASDDO010000029.1, on the reverse strand, counting down.
ATCAACCGTGTGTCAAGCAACGACACACATATCATGATAAAACCCGAGTGCCCAACACCGACATTCAATACATCACGAAATCCGTGTCCAATAGCGACACATATTCCTCAAATCTCGGGCTCCGTCAGTCCGGATCGGCCCATATATCCATCTCTCTCATAACTCCGAACGGTATCCTCCGATTATCCGTCGAGTTTCCATACAATCACCAGTCGGTAGTGCTCCCCTGCCGGGCTCAACGCCTTTCTATACGATCCTTTTGCCCCGGGATACCGCACCAGGTCCATCATGCATCCACAGACGGTCCTTCCCCCTACCTCGAATCGGGTGTATGATACCGCTCAAGAACCGAGAAAACCCATGGTGGACACCGAAATATCATATCACGAGAAAACCACAAATTTCTATTTTTAGAAATGATAACGAGTTATAAATTCTTGCGGTTTCTCCAAATCCAGAAATCTCATGGAAAATCTGAATTCCAAAAATCGAGAGTAAATAAACAGTGAATTACCGGCATAAAACCCCATAATATTGCATGACAAATGAATATACACATGCATCGGTATCTAAGTAAAGGATGCAATATCTAAACTAGCATATTAAGGATATATTGGAACTATCAGCTAGCAAGTTATATCAATGAAGTAATATTCTCTAAAGTGTACGTGACATGACAATTATCGATGATGATGTGTGTGAGCCGGCAAGCAAGTGTTCGTGGACATACGCATCATCGGTACTGGTACTGGTGTCCTAACAAACGAGATCATAATAGTTAAGGAAACACATGTATAAACATGCAATGAAACAAGAACATGAATATAACGGAGAATGAATAGTAAATGCAACATTGAAGAATATACATTTCTATATACGAGTCATACAGTTTTTGGTGTTTGAAATCGCACGAATCGTGGTTTTAGAAAAATAGGGGTTACGGGGTCTTTGAGAAAAGATACATCTTTTGAAAATTCCGTAGTATCTCTCGTCCTGTCTTTAAAAATACTCACGATTCGTTAGTTTTGAAAATAAGTATGACTCGAGCCCAGTCTAAAGGGTAAGGAAATCCACCTAAAGTCCGAGTCGATATATCTAATAGTCGGCGATCCCGCCTCAATAGCGTCACGTACGGTAAAATACATAGTACGACATCCTCGAGTCAAGAGTGCGGATCAATCATCATATCTATATATCGTACGGTAAAATCCTTCGTACGACATCCCAAAATTGGGGTACGGGTCAAATATCACATGTACCTCATTATTCATTTAGTATCATTATCGTAAAATAATGAATTATGGGTACCGTTCTAAAATCTAGTACATCCCAATATCATCAAATATATATCCTCATGTGAATAAAAACACATCGTCCATCGATCCACTATAATATCATGTCGTATATCATAACACGACCCAAATCACATAACCGATCTCATGGCATCAAGCCCGATCTTATCGACTCACCTCTAAGTATCATATATTATCCTCATCATTCGTGTGTGTGTATATATATATATATATATATATATGTACCAATGCATATATATATATATAGACACATACACATATATACATATAAACATATACACCCAACATATCATGTGTGTGCATGTGTGTGTGTGTGTGAACCTTTACTCTAGGGTTTCGCAACTAAGAAACTAAACTAAAAGTACTATCTTCCAGTTACGCTAAAACTAACCCATGATCTCCTAAAGCCTTTCTTTCTAATTATTCACGTCTCACAACACACACACACACATACACACACACACATACGCACACAACATATTCGCATGCTACACTACGAAACTGCGGGGGTGCTATATGCCAGCCACCCGACTTCCCCCGTAGATATACATCTACTCACATTGATCCTTGCTTGCCTAAGTTGACGACGCTTATTTTCCCTTGTCATCCTGAAGTCCACGCGAAGTACCCACATATCACAAAATACATCGTATCGCATCAAAATCCGACTCAAAAACCGACACGACACGCGAAGTGATCATAGGTTAGAACCTATAGCCTACGAATGCAAAAACAATCATAGAACCCTCGTCGTTGACGTACAAACGTCCAACGACCAAATCCACAATTTAAATACCAAAATCCATGTTTTAGAAATCGGAAAACCATTGCTATTATTAACTCAAACGATCCCAGATTTTGCCTCAGGTAATCTGGAACAAAACAAAAAATACAGTGGCTAAGTTATGAGGAGTGTGAGCTATAGGACAAAACCCAACATCAACAGACAAATTTTGGCCGACCTATTTGCTACAGTAACCGCCTCCGCCGGCCCAATTTTTGAAGTTTAGTCTCTTCTTCTCGTGGTGGTCTCCTATTGGTCTAACTAGGTTAATGTATATGTTTAATTTTTTTTATAAAGGTCCCGGGTTGGTCCAGATTCCATGTAGACCTCTAAAATATCACAAAACCGACACGGAAAGTTCTAAGTTCAAGTTGTATGGCCTAGGCTCTGGTTTGATCTAGGTTTTCAACACTAAAAGGGGGGGGGGGTTGTAATTACCAATTACACTCAATACACAATCACAATTCATAATACCACCCTAAACCTCATCTTGGAATTTTCCGACATCATTAAACCATCTTAGTTTAACTCTAAACTACTAAAAGGTATTAGGAAAACAAAAGCTTAACTAAAAGTGTGGAATTATACCTCAATTGGCAACTCAAGAATTTTTTTGAGTTGCCCCAAGTGCTCAAAATCTTAACTTGCTTAGTCTACCATGCTTGTAGTGAGCTTGTGCACATTTTTAATGAAGGGGATATGATGTTTTGATGTGGATTTGGGGGTGTAGTGAGGAGGTAGAGGAGGTGGAGGGAGAGGGCAGCCAAGGAGGAGGAAGAAGGGGAAAAGAATGAAGAAAATGAAGTGGAGAAAATGAAGCCATGGTCAAAAGACCCCTCACCCCCCTCTCTCTCTTCTCCCAAGCCCATACTTCCTTGTCTCTTGGTCTCAAAATATCTCAAACATTAAAATCATTTTTCCTTTTCTTTTCTCCTTTTTATTTTATAAAACAATTGTAAAAACCAAAATGAAGCCATGCATAAATGAATACTTGAAATCATTTTTCATAAAAATGTAACAAGTATTTTTACAATATGACATGGTGCATGACATGTGCATAATCAAGCTTAATGCATAATTAGTAATTATTAATTAATTTAGCCGTAAACTTATATGCAAATAAATTCTAAAATATCCAAATCGACTTAATACACTCAAAATCAATATTCATATAGAATTTTCAAATATCTCCAGAATTATCGGTATATAGTTATACCATATCATTAAAACCAATCTCCATACTCTAAATATTCATAATATTTATTACTTAAATTGTTTAACTTCCCAAAAATAATATTTTATTTTTCTGAAATGTTACAGTTAAGATCAACGGTATGATAAGAAGGTGAATGGAATTGTTGATCCAAAGAATTGGAAGTGGTGAAAGGAGTGAAAGATCGGCTACGGGATTGTTCAATACGTTCAGTAATAGACATTGGTCTTGGAGTTACAACAGGACTCTCAAAAGGGGTATCAACATAAGAAGGTGGGGCAGGTTGAAACGGTTGATACAAAGTGGATTGCGGAGTTCAGTTGTTTATCCTAGATGCGTCTATCCGATCTTTCAAAGAAAGTTTGGGCATGGAAGGATCGTTCGAAGTTCGACCAAAGCAATAACCTTAAGAAGAAATGTCTGGTTGTGGGTACCAAAGTTCGGCAAGAGTTGGTCTGTGTGGGGTACCCATGATGTGAAGAGAAGAAAAGGAAGAAAAAAAAGAACATGGCTATTTTTATGTTAGTTATCAACAAAAGAATGAAATATAAACACAAAAAATAATCACGACACAAATACCACACACCTAATCGGTCTAGGGTTCACTTAGGTCAACTAGAACTGCTCAAGAACTTGATTGTTGAAGTAAAACTGTGTTGAGAAACGGGCTCAAGATAAACTGATCACGAGGCCAGGTAAGTACAGAGATAAGGGGAGGTTTTCCAACACTTTCGCGAAGGTCCTTAATTAGATAACCCTTTCTCTTTTGGCGGTTTCGCCGTGAACACTTTCCTAGACACCCCGTGAACGATATACCGTTAAGCGGTGTTCTAAACACAGTTAACTTCTCCTAGTGAGCGCGAAGTCCTTAACCGCTTAAAGTCTAGTTTCTTTTAAAATTTTGTGCGGGTAAACGTTATGCTCAATTCGTGATTTGTGGGCCACGGAAAAGGTGATGAAATCGTTTACCGTATGTTGTGGGGTTCGCTTGCCCTTAAGTCCTTATTAATGGATGCACTGCGCAATTCAATAAAAAAAATTATTCAAAGAATCAAACAATCGTTTTTACGTTTTTGCACAGCACTGCAACAAATACGGTTTAGTCAATTTTAGCATTTGATAGCGAACTTGCAAAGAATCCTGCAAAGATAGTATATTGGATGCGTCGGATTTGAGAAGAAGGTGTTAGGAAATATGTACCGATAAGTTTTCGGGTTAAGAAACCCTCGTTGAAGTGAATCCAAGTAGCTTGAAAAGTTCGCTTGCGCGGGTCAAACTACCCAGATCTCTGGCACTGTACTTCGCAATCACCTTGATCTTGAATGTACACTTTGCTCCACACAATCGCAGTTCGCAAATTCATCAAATCTACAAATGTCGGAAAATGGATTATTAGTGTGAAAAAGCGATATGAATGCCCAAACACCCGCACACCAAAAATTATAAAATTCAAGCAATAAAATTAGGACAAAAATAGAGCAAAGGAAAATGCTCAATGCTGAACTTGGTGTGGTTCCATCCATTGAGGATCCAATATCCTTGTATTGTGATAACAATGGAGCTGTGGCTTTGTCCAAGGAACCCCGATCCCATCAGCGATCCAGACATATTCTTAGGCGGTGTCATCTAATCCGGGAGATAGTAGATCGCCGGGAGATCGAGGTCAGGAGAGTTGACACGAAGGACAATACAGCGGATCCACTCACGAAGGCCCCCAAGACGCAGTTTGAGAGACTTTTTAGGATGTTGGGTATGAGATACTACAGCAACTGGCCTTAGTGCAAGTGGGAGATTGTTAGTGATATGTATGCCCTAAAGGCCATTATTGTATATTATAGTGGATGCTTGGACACACACATATATATATATATATATATATATATATATATATATAGGACTTTCTTTCTCGACATAATAGTATGCTATCTGGTTGCACTTTTCTTAACATGTACACTTGTATTGTTATACTGTCTCTCTGATACATGTTGATAAAGCCCTTAGAATATAGGCTTGACTACCTGGACTATGATGCAGATCATACTAGTGGGGCTTATGTAGTCCGCTAGCACATCCTTTAACAGTTCCTAGTCGAGGGAGTATCGAGACAGGGCATCGATATTCCAGAGTAGACTGGCGTGTACATTTCTTGACTCTGTATGGGGCGATGGTTGATCCCACAGCCATTGGTGTTTGATATCAAAGATTGTACACAGGTGCTCATTAGAGAATGGGTACACCGAACATGACTCGCTGAGAACTCCTAGATGGTACCATACCTATCGTCAGATAGCAGTTCTCTGGTGACACTGGTACAGGTTAGTCTGTAGACCCGAGATCGTCATAGTGTCTTGTGTGGTTCTCACTACGCATTGATTTCCTCTCTACCACGACTCAAAGGAGTCATGCAAACAGGTGGATTTTGGTTACAGTCCCGAGTCATATAGACGCAATGAGCGATAGGAGGGGTTTCGTCTTTCCCGGTATTGGGAGTTAATGTTGCTCTATGATCGATTGGCTATAACAGCAAGTCCCTGGCCAGGGCTGATGAGATTTACTGGCTAGTGTTATCAGTAGTTTTTCGAACCGTTATAGGCTACACATCAGCATGACTTATCAAGTTACTGGGTCTGACGATTCCACCCCTAGACTCGATATGCGACATATCAGACGAAGAGACCAGACTGTATGATAAATGTTTCTTATAGGCTTCACGGGAGTTTGGATAAGTTTGCTTGTTGATCTTCTATTCACTCAATACCTGGGTAGCCGTTACGTCCAGCTAGTACAGCTGACGGCTTGTGGGTAACTGATGTGATCATTACTTACTTCTGGCATATTGCCGAGTCTTTAGAGTCCCACACATAGGTTTCCTAGCTCAAAGCGAAACGAAGTAGGGCACATATGCTGATATGTGCAGGAGCTTGATTAAATACGAATATGTGATACCGTATTCTAATCTCGTGATATTTGATATCGGTTAGGTTATATGTCATATAACCGAATTATTGATTCAAGTGTTGATTCAATGATATGTTATATGTATATATATTTGATATTGGCCGGTTATATATGATATGACCGGATTATTGAATCAAGTGTTGATTGAAAATTGAATATTGTCGGTTATATGAGATATAACCGGGTTATTGAATCAAGCATTGATTTGATAATATGATATACATATAAAAGATACTAGTCAGTTATATATAATATAACCGGATTATTCAATCAAGTGTTGATTTAATAATTTGATATATAAATATATATATTAACTAATATAGCTCACTAAAGATTTTCTTCTCTTGATATATAATTGTATATATATATATATGTATATATAAAATGGATTATTGTATCATGCTTGATGATATATTGAACATGGGTGTTTGAGACTCACACATGAGTTAAAGATTAATGTGATGATTTATATTTAAAGGAAAAATAAAATGGGTGGAAAATGAGTCATGGCTTGGATGCTTGTAGAAGCATTGAGAAGCCATGACTCATCCTCTCATTTTTTCTTATCCTTAGATATTTTTTCATCTCACCCTTATCTTTAACCCATGGTTCACTCTCTCATCATTGATTCATAACCTCACTCACCCAAGTTCATCTCCTTTCTCCTCTAGTCCTTTTCTTTAGTTGGAAAAATAAAGAGAAAAGGATTTAAAAAGTGAGCTAAATTCCTACTTCATCAACCTACACTATCATAGCACTTTATTTTAGGTTGTTTGCTTCACTAATACCTTGATTAGTGAAGAAATAGCTTGAGTTAGTGAGACTTCAAGGTGGATCATCTTCGGCTTCGAAGACAATGTAGCAAGATGTAAGTCAATGTTGCATGCCCCACGTGTTCGCGGGGAGGCGGAATTTGAAAAAAAATGATTTTTACGAACTTCGCAACACCGACTAGAACCAAGAATCGTTCATAATCCCTAGCTAGCAAACAACTTGAGGTTTAACTACTCGGATATGAATTTATACCTCACGATACTTATCCTTCGGGTCTTCATCGTTGTCCTCCTCGTCTACGTAGGCTCCAAGGATTGATCCGGATCGTAGCAACCTCCACGGCCTCCTCGAGTCAAAGACGATCCACCCAAGAGTTTATAGTCCGAGCTCCACTTCAAAACCGAGGTAACTAGGGCAACAAGCTTTCTAATCTTGATGTCGTAGGTGATGTAGAGTATGAAGATGGATTTATTTGTCTCTTAAAACCCTATGATTCTCAACACGTGAGAGATTTTAGGGTTTTGTAGTGAGGAAGAAGAAGAGAGCAAGCATGAGAGCTCAGTTGAGGAAAAAGAAAGTATTTTGATAAAATGATAATCAATAATGGAAATTGTGATGGCTAGATTGACATGAACACAACCATGTGATGAAAAATATCTAAACAAAATATCTAGCTCACAAAAATATCTCACCAAAATATCTAAAGTCAAAAAGTCAATCCAAGTCAAATGGTCAACCCAAGTCAAATGGTCAATCCAAATCAAGTGGTCAAGAACAAGTAGCCATGCCACAATTATCATTTACAAAAATAACAAATACTTTCCTCCATCTCATAATTGTTTTAATCAAGTAAATGGTCAAAACCCTAATGAGGTGTCTCCTTCTGTGCTCCTCACATCCATATATACATACCCGCATTCGTGTTCCGAGAAACACGAATACAAAGAGACGAAACTGATCCATCAATATAATGCTAGGATCTGGTTTAAACCAAAGCCCACTAGTATTATCTGCTCAAACATCATACACGCACAAGTGTACGTAAGTGATCGAAGCCCTGCCGTAAAATCATATGGCCTCTACACCTTTTGCCCAGTGTAGGGAAACTCTCTGTATGGGACTCTAAAGACTCGACACTACGCTGGCAGTGGGTTTAACCACAGGCCGTAAGCGGTACTAGCTACACGTAATAGTCCCCAGGTAGATGTCGATAAGAAGGCCGATGAGGAAAACCCATCCGAACTCCCACTGAGCCTGAATGTGACAATCTCTGTACAGTCCGGTCTATTCGTCTAAGAGTATCGTATATCGGGCCTGGGGAGATGGTAAACGTCCGACCCCTAATAGCGGTATAAGTCATGTCGGAGTGTAGGGTTACCCTTGCACCTAGTCTAGGGTTTGGTAGCATCACTCATGCTATTTTAAAAATTAGAGAGGTGCAAAGCTAACAAACAAAGAATCATGCTAGAATTACTAGGGTAACAAGTTTGTATCACAGACAAAGAAATAAAGAGATAGGGATTAAAACCTTTGTAGTCCATTCCTTTACTTCATAAGCTCCGTGTTGAGGTCTCTTCGCTGCGATCAACATGAACTCCGACTCTCGAGTGGCTCCATGAGGTAAATGAGACACCTTGCTAGTAATCTTCATGATCTAAGATGATCTACTTTGAAGAATCTCAAACCCAAACTTACACTTCACTAAACAACTTATTAAAGAAGTGAACACCCTAATATAAGTGGCTAGAATAGATGAGGATGATGAAGTAGGAATTTAGCTCTCTTTTGTTTTCAATTTCTCACACTATATCATCACAAACACAAAAGCTAGTAAGCTTTTCAAGGAGGAAGAAGAAGATGAAACCTTTTGTGATGAATAATGAATTTTTGTTGTGGTTACAATTGCAACCATGGGTTAAGTATGATAGCCTTAACCCTTGTAGAGAATAAACCATAGGTTAAGGGTTTGGGTTTGGTTAACTAATGACTCCATAAAAATCCAAAGCGAAATGACAAAGTCAAAGCTTCATGAAGCTTCATGAAAGCACATGCATAAAGCTAACCCAAATCCAAACCCTAACTAGGTTTAAAGCCAACAAACATGTTGCATTTGTAACCCTAACTTGTTACAATATTATATATCACATATACAATATTTAATGTAACAAAAGAAAATAATACAATTAATATATATCGCATATACATCAATGTATTATCCGGTGAGAAAATGAATCAATAAAGTAAGCTTATATTAGTTAACGTAATGTAATATATCACATATATAATTATACATTAAATTATCGAATCAACACTTGATCCAACAATCTGGTTATATTGCATATAACCGACTAATATAAAATGTACCATTTCATCGAATCAACACTTGATCCGATGACCTGGCTATATCACATATACCCGGCCGATATCACATATCGCGAGAATAGAATACGGTATCTCATATCGTATTATTCTCGGTCCCGCACATATCACATATGTGCTCCTACTCTGTTTTGCCAGAGCCAGGAAACCTCTGTGTAGGACTCTAAAGAATCGTCAATACGCCGGCAGTAGGTGATGATCCTATTAAACACCCACAAGCTGCAAGCGGTCAGCTAAACGTAACAGCCACCTAGGTATTGAGCGATCAGAAGATCAATAAGCAAGCCTGTACATTCTCCTGTGAATCCAATCAGTAACACTACCGTACAGTCCGGTCTCTTCGTCTGATATGTTGTATATCCAGTCTAGGGGTGATAAACGTCAGACCCCAGTAACCGATAAGTCGTGTCGATGTGAGGCACATAACGGGTCGAGAAACTACTGATAACTCTTACCAGCAGCACTCCATATCAGCCCTGGCTAGGGACTTTCAGTTATAGCCAATCGAACACAGCACAACATCAATTCCCTAAACCGGGAGAGACGAAACCCCTCCTATCGCTCATTGCCTCCATGTGATTCGGGACTGTACCCAAAAGCCACCGTTTTCATGCCCTCTTGGACGTGGCTAGGTGGAAATCAACGCACAGTGGGAATCACACAAGACTCTATGACGATCTCGGGTCTACAGACTAACCTGTACCAGTGTCACCGGAGAAATGCTATCTGATGATTGGTATAATACCATCTAGGAGTTCTCGGCGAGCCCGTTCAGTGTACCCAGTCTCCACTGAGCACCCGTACACCATCTTTGATGTCAAACACCGATAGATATGGGATCATCCATCGCCCATCATATGGGTCAAGATGCGTATACGCTAGTCTACTCTGGAGTATCGATGCCCTGTCTCGATACTCCCTCGACTAGGAACAGTTATAGGATGTACTCGTTGACTACCCTGGCCCCACTAGTATGATCTCATCATAGTCCTAGTAGTCGAGTACATATCCTAAGGACTTTATCAACATGTGAGAGCAAGACAGTAAACCAATACAAGTCAACATGTTAAGACAAAGTGAAACCAAATAGCATACTATCATGTCGAGCAAGAAAGTCCTTTCTCTATATATCCAAGCATCCACTATAATATACATCATATGTACAACAATGGCCTCTAGGGCATATATATAACTAACAATCTCCCACTTGCACTAAGGCCAGCTGTTGTAATATCTCATACCCAACATCCCGAAGAGTCTCTCAAATTGTATCTGGGGAATGGCCTTCGTGAGTGGATCCGCAGTGTTGTCCTTCGTGTTAACTCTCCTGACCTCGATCTCGCGGCGATCAACTATCTTCCGGATCAGGTGATACCGCCTCAGAATATGTCTGGACTTCTGATGGAACCTGGGTTTCTTGGCTAAAGCCACAGCTCCATTGTTATCACAATACAAAGGTATTGGATGCTCAATGGAAGGAACCACACCAAGTTCAGTGATGAACTTCTTCATCTAGACAGCCTTTTTGGCAGCATCGTTGGCAGTGATGTATTCAGCTTCCATCATCGAGTCTGCCATGGTTTCTTTCTTGGAACTCTCCCAACAAACCGCCCTCCATTTAAGGTAAAGACAAAACCCGAGTGCGACTTAGAGTCGTCCTTATCACTTTTGAAGCTTGAATCGGTAAAGGACTCCACCTGGAGTTCTCCATTACCATACATCAAGAATATCTTCTTAGTCCTTCGTATGTACTTGAGAATGTTCTTCACAGCTGTCTAATGATTCTCTCCTGGATCTGCTTGATACCTACTCACTACACTTAGTGAGTATGCTACATCGGGTCTGGTACATAGCATCACGTACATGATAGAGCCTACTGCCGAAGCATAGGGTATCCCTTGCTTGCGAGCTCTCTCCAAATCAGTCTTGGGAGACATCTCTTTGGAGAGAGTGAGTCCAGAGATCATGGGTTGGCTCCCACGCTTGGATTCTTCTATACTAAATCTCTTTAGTATGGTGTCAATGTACCTGGATTGGGACAATCCTTGTATCCGTTTAGATCTATATCTATAGATCTTAATCCCCAAAATGTAGGAGGCATCACCTAGATCTTTCATCGAGAATCTATGTGATAAGAAGAGCTTGACCGAGTGCAGCATAGGAACATCATTTCCTATCAAGAGTATGTCATCTACGTACAATACGAGGAAGACAACCTTACTCTCTGCAACCTTCTTGTATATACAAGGTTCATCTACGTTCTTGATGAAGTCAAACTCTTTGACTACCACATCAAAGCAGATGTTCCAACTCCGCGATACTTACTTTAACCCATAGATGGATTTAAGCAGCTTGCACACCTTTCCGCTGCTCCCACTATCTACGAAGCCCTCTGGCTGAGTCATGTACACGCACTCCTCTAAATCACCATTTAGAAAGGCGGTCTTAACATCCATCTGCCAGATTTCGTAGTCATGGTATGCAGCAATGGCAAGTAAGATCCGGATGGACTTAAGCATAGCCACTGGAGAAGAGTTTTCGTCATAATCCACACCCGGTCGTTGACGAAAATCCTTTGCAACAAGTCTAGCTTTGAAAGTCTCCACTTTTCCATCTACACCAAGTTTCTTCTTAAAGATCCACTTGCTCCCAATGGGTTTTACCCCTTCAGGAGCAACTTCCAAAGTCCATACTTTGTTGGTGTATATGGATTCCATCTCAGATCGCATTGCATCCAGCCACTTCACAAAGTCCCCACTTGTGATGGCCTGCTCGAAGCTAGTCAGGTCATCATGCAATCCTCGCTTCCACCGTCAATGAGAAAACCGTAGTATCTCTCAGGCGGATGAGGAACCCTACTAGATCGGCGGAGAGGTTGTGGTTCGTTGGGAACTACTGAATCATCTGGTTCCACTAAATCTTCAGTTGTAGTTTGTGGTGCTGGAACTTCTTCCAGGTCTACCTCTTCGCCACTAATTTCTTTTGCAAGAAATTCCTTTTCTAAAAAGGTGGCATGTTGAGCAACAAACACCTTTTGCTCCTCACTGTGGTAGAAAAAATATCCATAAGAGTTCTTTGGATATCCCACAAACTTGCAGAGAACTGATCGTGCCTCGAGTTTGTCCGAATTTTGCCTTTTTACATAGGCCGGACAACCCCATATCTTAACTCGTTTAAGATAAGGTCTCTTCCCACTCCATATCTCATATGGTGTGGTAGGTAAAGTTTTAGATGGAACATGATTCAATAGGTATGCTGTTGTCTCAAGCGCATAACCCCAGAAGGAAATAGGCAACTCACCAGTGCTCATCATAGAGCGCACCATATCTAATAGGGTGCGATTTCTTCGCTCCGATACACCGTTGTGCTGTGGTGTATAGGGAGGAGTAAGCTGAGAGAGAATCCCATTCTCTTTTAGATAGTACAGAAACTCGTTGCTAAAGTATTCTCCTCCTCGATCAGATCGAAGGATTTTAATACTTTTGTCCGTTTGGTTCTCTACTTCGTTCATATATTCCCTGAATTTCTCAAAAGCTTCAAACTTGTGTTTCAACAGGAACACATGTCCGTATCTTGAGAGATCGTCAGTGAATGCAATGAAGTAGGAAGAACCGTTCCTGGCATGTGTAGACATGGGACCACATACAACACTATGCATCAGTCCCAAGAGTTCTGTAACTCTTTCTCCGTGTCCACTAAACGGAGTTTTGGTCACCTTGCCTTTGAGACATGACTGGCAAGTGTCATAAGATGAAAATTCGAACGGATTCAAATATCCATCCTTATGTAACTTAGCTAGCCGTGTCGCATTGATATGACCTAGTCTACAATGCCACAAGAAGGATTCGTTCATTTCTGAACTCTTCCTCTTGTGTGTGTTTTGTACATTAAGTACTGTAGTTTGGTTGAGAATGTATATGCCATTATTTAATGATCCTGATCCAATCAAATTTTGATTCAGGAATATGTTCATAACATTATCCTGTACTACAAAATTATATCCTTCTTTGCTCAATAAAGAAACTGATATAAGATTGCATATCAGGGTTGGAATGTAATAGCATTCGTTCAGAACCAATGTATTACCATTTGGTAATGCAAGGTGATATTCGCCAACTGCTTTGGCTGCAACATTTGCACCATTCCCTACTCTTACGGAATGATCACCCTCTCCCAGTTCCCTACCTTTACGTAGCCCATGTAACATATTATATATATGGGATCCTGATCCGGTATCTAATACCCAGGACGTAGAGTAAACTGAGAAACAGTTCTCGATAACTAACACACCTGAAGAAGATGCATCAAAATGCTTATTCTTCGTTTGGGTGGCGTGATAATCTGGATATTCTCCTAATTCCTGCTCGGACTTATAACTATTATAAGTAGGAGCGGGACCAATGTTCCCCTGCTCAGTATAAAAAGCGGGTTCAGTCAATACATCCATATTATTATCTTGATTAAGGCCTGACAGGGTCGCTACCTGGAGAGAGAGAGAGAAGAAAACACTTTAGCGTATGCTCTTGCAAGATTAGATTGGTTATTATCTTATCTAATCAAGATGACTCCCACTGCTTTTTATCAAATCTTCCTTAAAACCCTAAAAGGTAAGACTAGCCAGGATTAATTACACTTGACAAGTTCGCCAATCTTTCAGCCAGGCCAGTGTTGGTACTTTGAGAGAGGTGACCTAATTAGAATAAACCTCGTTTTCTCAGAGGCATAACCCCGTAAACGCCTTTCTAGTCACCTACTTGATCGGTTAATTGTCCTGTGTAAAACTCTCCCAGAAGTAACTCTTACTCGCAGTGGGTATCGGGATTCAACTATCTCATAGGAGGTATGCAATCTCATTGCAAATTTCAACACTTGAAATTCCCGATAATATTCTTCCCCTAGCGATCTATGACCTTGACAAGGTCAACAAACCATAAATCGCATGTCAAGTTCAACCCGTCATTTCACGATTGAATTAAACCCACCCGCATGACCCTTGACAAGGTCAACAAGGCCGTACAAATACCCTAATCCAACCACATCTCATGTTTTAGCAGATAAACACCAATCAGCTACCGTACACTGTGCCTTGACAAGGTCAACAAACGCAGCACGAATACTAAGTTATACTTATCTGAAATGACGGAGGGCTACGCAGGTTTTTCTGAAAAACTATGAGCGTAATGAACTTGATATCGTTGTAGAAACAAGTGATTTTGAAAAGGAGTGTTTTGAGGCTTTTCTAGTTTCGCTAAAGAGGTCACTCTCGGTGAAGGGATCTCGGATCATTCCTTATCGAATAAGGTGCAGGATATTTCGCAAATACCGCTGTGCAAAGCAAGAACTATTGAAGCAATCAAAAATTAAACCATGAGTTTGTAGCATCTGCCAGTTTTGCTAAAGAGGTTACTCCCGGTGAAGGGATCTCGGCTCTTTCCTCATCGAATAAGGTGCAGGGTATATCGCATATACCACGGTGCAAAGCAAAAAGCTGTAGCTATCCTTTTTGAAAATTTGATTCTACAACATCTTTTAGGTTTCTTTTCTTTTATTAATCTCATTAATAAATCCCATCATTTATTCTTCCTAAGCATCACAGAAGGAAAATACAACGTACGCTTATGCCATCTGCATTCGCCACAATGTTCCGTTATGCACCGTCATGTTACTTAACTAACGGCATACCGGGACGGGACTAGCAGGGGTGCAAAACATAAGCAACGTTTATTATATATCATATATACAATAATAAAACATTCATCTCACGCATATAATATGATCACATCATAATATATCAGCAGCAGAAGAAACATATAAAATATTGGATATACTAGGAGGTTCGTGTTTTATATCGAGCCTGTATAAAACACGGATTCCACGGTCGCGATGAATAGCCAAACCCACATCCCTAGACCCCTACGAGAGTGGCAAGTAACGCTGCCAATTCTAGGGTTAGGAGACCCGGTCTCGACTCCTCGAGTTGGCCTCCCACTGGACCCTAGAACCCGGCTACTTGTGCTCTCCGCCTTGGGTCTATCCTAATGTGGAAAAGTAAATAATATACAATGGTGACATAATCCTCAACCCGGAAGTGCCCCAATAAAAGAATATTACATACAAATGAATTTTACATGAATGAAAATAAAAACTCTCATCTCACATAAAACCCCCGGCTATTCAGAACACGACAGTCCAATATAACATATCACAGCAACACATAATATCTCATATCATCAACATAAGCAAGTATGCGTATCCCGATTGTCGTTGATGTATAGCAACGAAGCCGGCAATACCCCACATACTACGCTTACGGTCACAGAAAAGAATGTGTAAAACTACAACATTTGGAATCCATAAACTCTTTAGACATCGTAAACCCGAAATATCAAATATTGCGGATTTCATGCCTAACTGTTTGAATTCCACATATTGTATCACAATCATAGAATATCATGACGATATTTAACGTTTCGATCGAATCAATATACACTCACAAATTACCCCCATGAGCTCAACACTTGAGCAAAGTCAAAACAGTCAAAAACCGTGCCACAGTGTCTATGGTCCAGCCGTAGAAGGAGTTAACTAACGCCTCACCTATGACACCATGGAACTACGGCAAACCCGAAGGTTCGATCGCGGTTCCGTCGGCATAGAATCGAGTTAAGGTTATTATGTCTTCTAGGGGGTCCATAGGGGTAATTGCACGATTTAACTAAAATAATCAACTTCGGAAAATTACAACACTTGGAAATTTCAGCGGGGTATAAAATGTGGTGTGCGATGTTCAATCGAACTGCTAAAAATAGTCAAGCTTACCAATACAGTGTTAAATTATACGACTATGAAGCACTACGAATTAGCCCCAGGTTAAACAAATCATCACATGAAAATTGGCCTAAATAAACAATACTAGGAAAACCAAACTGGAGACACCAGAGCACATGAGGAATACGGAGGCCAGAGGAGCATGTGGGACCGGCCTGGCCGGAATTTGGCTTATAGGGATCGGGCAAAAACCGAGCCCCCCCCCCCCCCCCCGTATTTCACCCATGTTCATATAATGCTCCAAAGATCATTCTGCACCTGTTTGAAAAAATTTTAGGGGAATTTTTACAAAATTTCCAGAGAGCAAGAATGGGGTTTCCTAATACCGTATTTCGAAGTGATTTTGGTTTTTGTAATTGTTATAACACCGTATCTAGAATTCTAGTTTGGCTCTGATACCACTGTAGGGTTACCCTTACACCTAGTCTAGGGTTTGGTAGCATCACTCATGCCATTTTAAAAATTAGAGAGGTGCAAAGCTAACAAACAAAGAATCATGCTAGAATTACTAGGGTAACAAGTTTGTATCACATACAAAGTAGTAAAGAGATAGGGATTACAACCTTTGTAGTCCGTTCCTTCGCTTCATAAGCTCCGTGTTGAGGTCTCTTCGCTGCGATGAACATCGACTCCGACTCGCGAGTTGCTCCATGAGGTAAATGAGACACCTTGCTAGTAGTCTTCATGATCTAAGATGATCTACTTTGAAGAATCTCAAACCGAAGCTTACACTTCACTAAACAACTTATTAGAGAAGTGAACACCCTAATCTAAATGGCAAGAATAGATGAGGATGATGAAGTAGGAATTTAGCTCTCTTTTGTTTTCAATTTCTCACACTATATCATCACAAACACAAAAAATAGTAAGCATTTCAAGGAGGAAGAAGAAGATGAAACCTTTTGTGATGAATAATGAATTTTTGTTGTGGTTACAATTGCAACCATGGGTTAAGTATGATATCCTTAACCCTTGTAGAGAATAAACCATAGGTTAAGGGTTTGGGTTTGGTTAACTAATGAATCCACAAAAATCCAAAGAGAAATGACAAAGTCAAAGCTTCATGAAGCTTCATGAAAGCTCATGCATAAAGCTAACCCAAATGCTAACCCTAATCCAAACCCTAACTAGGTTTAAAGCCAACAAACATGTTGCATTTGTAACCCTAACTTGTTACAATCAAACACAAAAAATAGTAAGCATTTCAAGGAGGAAGAAGAAGATGAAACCTTTTGTGATGAATAATGAATTTTTGTTGTGGTTACAATTGCAACCATGGGTTAAGTATGATATACTTAACCCTTGTAGAGAATAAACCATAGGTTAAGGGTTTGGGTTTGGTTAACTAATGAATCCACAAAAATCCAAAGAGAAATGACAAAGTCAAAGCTTCATGAAGCTTCATGAAAGCTCATGCATAAAGCTAACCCAAATGCTAACCCTAATCCAAACCCTAACTAGGTTTAAAGCCAACAAACATGTTGCATTTGTAACCCTAACTTGTTACAATATTATATATCACATATACAATATTTAATGTAATAAAAGAAAATAATACAATTAACATATATCGCATATACATCAATGTATTATCCGGTGAGAAAATGAATCAATAAAGCGAGCTTATATTAGTTAACGTAATGTAATATATCACATATATAATTATACATTAAATTATTGAATCAACACTTGATCCGACAATCCGGCTATATTGCATATAACCGACTAATATAACATGTACCATTTCATCGAATCAACACTTGATCCGATGACCCGGCTATATCACATATACCCGGCCGATATCACATATCGCGAGAATAGAATATGGTATCTCATATCATATTATTCTCGGTCCCGCACATATCACATATGTGCTCATACTCCATTTTGCTTGAGCCAGGAAACCTCTGTGTAGGACTCTAAAGAATCGTCAATACGCCGGCAGTAGGTGATGATCATATTAAACACCCACAAGCTGCAAGCGGTCAGCTAAACA
The DNA here is from genome assembly GCA_030015575.1 of Agapanthus africanus. Taxonomy (NCBI): domain Eukaryota; kingdom Viridiplantae; phylum Streptophyta; class Magnoliopsida; order Asparagales; family Amaryllidaceae; genus Agapanthus; species Agapanthus africanus. The sequence goes on along the minus strand of JASDDO010000029.1, from coordinate 26,810,177 downwards.
TAACGGCCACCCAGGTATTGAGCGATCAGAAGATCAACAAGCATGCCTGTACATTCTCCTGTGAATCAAACTAGTAGCACTACTGTACAGTCCGTTCTCTTCGTCTGATATGTCGCATATCCAGTCTAGGGGTGGTAAACGTCAGACCCAGTAACCGATAAGTCGTGTCGATGTGAGGCTCATAATGGGTCGAGAAACTACTGATAACTCTTACCAGCAGCACTCCATATCAGCCCTGGTCAGGGACTTCCAGTTTTAGCCAATCGAACACAGCACAACATCAACTCCCTATACCGAGAGAGACGAAACCCCTCCTATCCTCATTGCCTCCATGTGATTCGGGACTGTACCCAAAAGCCACCGTTTGCACGCCCTCTTGGACGTGGTAAGGTGGAAATCAAAGCATAGTGGGAATCACACAAGACTCTATGACGATCTCGGGTCTACAGACTAACCTGTACCAGTGTCACCGAAGAACTGCTATCTGACGATTGGTATAATACCATCCAGGAGTTCTCGGCGAGTCCGTTCAGTGTACCCAGTCTCCACTGAGCACCCGTACACCATCTTTGATGTCAAACATCGATGGATATGGGATCATCCATAGCTCATCATATGGGTCAAGATGTGTATACGCTAGTCTACTCTGGAGTATCGATGCCCTATCTCGATACTCCCTCGACTAGGAACAGTTATAGGATGTACTCGTTGACTACCCTTTCCCCACTAGTATGATCTCATCATAGTCCCAGTAGTCGAGTACATATCGTAAGGGATTTATCAACATGTGAGAGCAAGACAGTAAACCAATACAAGTCAACATGTTAAGACAAAGTGAAACCCAATAGCATACTATCATGTCGAGCAAGAAAGTCCTCTCTATATATATCCAAGCATCCACTATAATATACATCATATGTACAACAATGGCCTCTAGGGCATATATATAACTAACACGGAGTGTAGCCCAGAACACCCTGAGAAACTACTGGAACACCTACCAGTAAATCTCGCTTGCCCTGGCCAAGGACTTTGTGTAATGGCTCTCCGAACACAGCACGATATCAACCGCCAATACCGAGAGAGACGAACCCTTTCTAACCGCCACTGCCTCCAAGTGCTTTGGGGCTGCACCCAACTACTACTAGTTTGCACGACTCCTTTGAGCCGTGGTAGGGTAGTAATCAAAGTACAGTGGGAACACACTCGAGGCGAAGCGGAAGTGTCAAGTCGAAGGACTAAGCTGTACTCATGTCACCAGGGAACTGCTACCCGACGATAGGTATAATACCAACCAACAGTTCCCGACGAGTCCTGTCTAGTGTACTCGTAACCTAACGAGCACCTGCATACTATCTCCAGTACGACGTACTAATGGCTGTGGGACTGACCATCTCCCCTGCTGGGATAAGAAGCGTATACACTAGTCTACTCCGGAGTATCGATGCCCCGTCTCGATAATCCTACGACTAGGGACCTGTATAAGGATGCGCTTGTAGATTACCCAGCCCCCACTAGTGTGACTGCCATCACAACGCTGGTAATCAAGTAAAGATCCTAAGGGATCCACTAATATGTATAAGTGATATGCTAAAAGAAACACATGCACATATTGAAGTAGAAACAAACCAAGTAGCATACTACTATTTTGAGCAAGACTGTCAATACAACTGTGAACATCCCAATCATCCATTAAGTAATATACAAACCAGTATGATACAATAATGGCCTCTAGGGCATATACACTATTAATCTCCCACTTGCACTAGAGCCATGTACTGCCGTATCGTAGACCTATCATCTCGATCAGCCGCTCGAACTGTGTGAGGGATGGTTCGTGAGTGGATCTGCAGTGTTATTCTCCATATCTACTCTCCTCACCTCGATCTCCCGGCGATCTACGATCTCCCTGATCTGGTGGTACCGCCTCAAAATGTGTCTGGACTTCTGATGGGACCTGGGTTCCTTCGCCAAAGCTATAGCGCCGTTGTTGTCACAATACAGAGGTATTGGATCAACAATGGTCGGAACCACCTGAAGTTCTGTGAGGAACTTCTTCATCCAGACAGCTTCTTTTGCGGCATCGCAAGTAGCTATGTACTCCGCTTCCATCGTCGAGTCAGCAACGGTGTCCTGCTTGGAGCTCTTCCAACAGACTGCCTCTCCATTGAGGGTAAATACATAACCCGACATGGACTTTGAGTCATCCTTATCACTCTGGAAGCTGGAGTCAGCAAAGGCCTCGATCTGGAGATCTTTTCCGCCATACACCAAAAACCTCTCCTGGGTTTGACTGATACCGGCTTACAACGCTCAATGCGTATTCTACATCTGGTCTGGTACACAACATCGCATACATTATAGAGCCTACCGCAGATGCGTAAGGTATAGTTGACATGCGAGCCCTTTCCAAATCAGTCTTTAGAGACATCTCTTTGGAGAAGGTGATTCTGTGACAAGCCGGTAGATTACCGCGCTTTGAATCTTCCATACTGAATCTTTTCAGTATGGTGTCGATGTACCTGGACTGCGAAAGTCCCAAAATCCTCTTAGATCTATCACGATTGATCTGGATCCCCATAATGTAGTTGGCATCACCCAGGTCTTTCATGGAGAACCTCTGCGACAAGAATCCTTTGACTCATTGTAGCATAGGAATTTCATTGCCTATCAAGAGAATGTCATCCACGTACAAGACGAGGAATACCACATTTCTCCCTACAATCTTACTATATATGCATGGTTCATCTGGATTTTTGATAAAGTCGAATTCTTTGACTGTATCATCAAAACAGATGTTTCAACTCCGCGATGCCTGTTTAAGTCCATAAATGGACTTAAGCAACTTGCACACTTTCCCGCTGCTCCCACTCGGAATGAAACCCTCTGGCTGATCCATATAGACGCACTCTTCTAAATTTCCATTTAGAAAAGCCGTCTTTACATCCATCTGCCAGATCTCATAATTATGGAAGGCAGCAATGGCAAGAAGGATCCGAATGGATTTGAGCATAGCCACTGGAGAAAAGATTTCATCATAGTCCAAACCAGGTCTTTGACGAAAACCTTTTGCAACAAGTCTAGCCTTATAGGTTTCAACCTGTCCATCTACACCAATTTTCTTTCTGAAGATCCATTTGCAGCGTACGGGTTTTACCCCTTCTGGAGCAATGTCTAAAGTCCATTCTTTGTTGGTGTACATGGACTCCATATCGTTCCGCATTGTGTCCAGCCATTTTACCGAGTCGCCGCTCTGAATGGCTTCCCGGAAGCCAGTAGGCTCATCATTGTCAATGATGCAATCCTCTCGATCCCCGTCTATGAGAAAACCGTAGTATCTCTCGGGCGGATGAGACTGCCTACTACTTCTGCGGAGTGGCGCGTGGATGTCCGGTTTTTCTGAAATCTCTGGTTCTACCAAGCTTTCAGTAATAGCTTGTGGTTCTGGAATTTCTTCCAGTTCTATTGCGCTCCCACTTATCTGATTTTCTAAAAATTCAGTTTCCAAGAAGTGGGGATGTTGAGAAACAAAAACCTTTTGTTCCTCTGCATAATAGAAAAGATAACCCCTGGAGTTCTTAGGGTATCCCACAAACTTATACAATACTGAGCGTGCCTCGAGCTTGTCCGCATGCTGCTTTTTTACAAAAGCTGGACATCCCCATGTCTTAAGGTACTTAAGGCAGGGTTTCTTCCCACTCCACATCTTATATGGTGTGGTAGGCACAGTCTTGGTAGGAGCTTATTCAGAAGATATGTAGCTGACTCTAGTGCATAACCCCACAAGAATCGCGGTAACTTATCCTTGCTCATCATCGAACGAACCATATCCAATAGGATTCGATTCCTCCTTTCCGATACACCGTTGTGTTGTGGTGTGTATGGAGGAGTAAGCTGAGAGAGAATTCCATTCTCTTTTAGATAATCCAAGAACTCGGCACTCAAGTATTCACCACCTCGATCAGATCTTAGTGTCTTGATACCTTTTCCTGTTTGTTTTTCCACTTCATTCTTGTATTCCCAGAATTTTTTAAAGGCCTCGGATTTATGCTTCATCAAGAAGACATGTCCATACCTAGAGAAATTATCCGTAAAAGTAATGAAGTATGAGTAACCACTTCGCGCATGTGTAGACATTGGACCATACACATCATTGTGTATGAGTCCCTAGAGCTCGCTCGCTCTTACTCCATGTCCAGTGAACGGAGTCTTTGTCATCTTTCCCATGAGACAAGATTGACAAGTTGCATAAGACTCATATTCGAACGGATCCAAATATCTCTCTCTATGTAGCTTCATCAACCATGTTTCATTGATGTGACCCAGTCTACAATGCCATAAGAAAGCCTGATTTAGTTCCAGAGACTTTCTTTTAAGTGTGTTCTGGACACTGAAAACCTGAGCTTGATTTAATACATATATTTCGTTATCTAATGTACCTGACCCAATCAAAACTTGATTTAGGTGGATGTGGACCACATCGCTTACAAATGTAAAATCATATCCTTCCTTAGAAAGTAAGGATACATATATGATGTTACAAGCTAGAATAGGTACATACAAACAGTTACGTAGAATCAATATCTGCCCACTTGTCAATCCTAGATGATATTTCCCTACGGATTCAGCGTCCACGCTCATTCCGTTCGCAACTCTGAGAATCATATCACCTAACCTAATCTACGGTTTCTCAAAGCCTGTAATGAATTACAGATATGAGATCCTGATCCGGTATCTAGTACCCAGGAATTAGAGTTAATTGACATACAGTTTTCTATTACAAATACACCCGAAGTCGAAGCCACAACATGCTTCGGATCCAGGATTCTGGCTTTCAAAGCCCTGTAATCCCTATGCCAATGCCCTTTCCCGTACCAATAGGAACATCCCTCCTTCTCTACTGTTAGCCCAGAAACCTTTGCCCGTCCCTATCCTTTTACCTTACTAACACCACATATCGGCTTAGTGGAGGTCTTCTTCTTCTCACCCTTTGCTTTCGTCTTGGATGCACAAGAGGAAGATTCCTCAATAAGCTGAGTGGGTGTCACCCTGGTTTCCTTCAGGGTGCCCTCAACTGGAAGTATGACTTTCTTCCCCTGGGCAAAAGTAGAAGGTAGGGACTATAGAAATAGGTTAGCATATGACCTGTTTCCCAACGTGGTCTCCAGGTCCGTGAGCTCATCAATATAGCTAGTCATCATAAGGATGTTGTCCCTTACAGATGACCCGATAGCCAACCTCGCTTGAAGCAATTCCTTCGGTGTATCATATTTTGCGATACGAGATTGCTTTCCATATAAAACATTGTTATGGAGGAAGATGGAAACTAAGTCCATCTTCTCGTGCTGCCCCTGGTATACACCATCAACTGAGGCCAACACGAGGCACTTGTCATTCGTACTGTCCTTTTCCCTTATCTTACGGATATCCTTATCCGCGACGGTAGAAACTGGACCTAGGATGGCGGGGGCTTGAGTAGTAATGAGGTGGTCTAGCTTGTCATAGGTAATGGACATCTGGATAGACCTTTGCCAGTCATTATATTCAGATTCAGTCATTTTATTATCTAGATGTAACTTATGTCTGGTCACGGGGTCGCTGCAAGAGAGAGAGATGAAACAGTTATCAAGATGCTCTTGCAAGTTTAGATTGGTTTTTAATTTATCTAAACAGGATGGCTCCCACTGTTCCTCGAATCCTTCCTCAAACCATAAAAAAAGAACTAGTGAGGATTGATCTCACCGTACAATACTTGCTTAACCGTTCAGCCAGGCTAGTGTCGGTACTTCGAGGGAGGTTTTACGACGCTTTCGCGAAGTTCTTTAATTAAATAAGCTCTTTTCCCTGGAGGCGTAGCCCCACTAACACTGTTCTAGACACCTACTTGGTTTATATTATTGATCGTTAAGTGAAAAAATATCCCGAGGAGTAGCGGATACTCACAGTAGGATCGGGATCCAAATATCATTATGTGATAATGCTGAAGGAATCCTACCAACATTATCAAACTCCAAATGGTATGCAGCACTAGCAAGTTTCAGTTTCTTTAGAAACTCCCGATATGGATTTTTGCCCCATGCTCTTATGACCTTGTCGAAGGTCAACAAATCATAAGTCACATGTCAAGTTCTACCCATCATTGTCCAGGTTAATTTGAACCCACCCGTATATACCCTTGACGAAGGTCAACAAGGTAATACGACTGTCCCAAACTAACGCATCTATCTATGCTACATATGAACACCCAGCAGCTACCAATCATTATGCCTTGACGAAGGTCAACAAACATAGCTTGAATACTATTGAATATTCATATGAAATGATGGAGGGCTACAGATGGTTTTGACGAAACCGTGAACGTAGTGAACTTGGTATAATCGATGGAACCTGATAGTTTTTAAAAGGAGTGGTTTAAGCTCCGCATTTAAAAGTCTGCTGTTTTAAAATAACCGAGTGGTTTTAAAATTTGTTCCAACGATTCAGCTTTGGTTTGTTTGCTTTGCATTAATTTAATGCAGTCCCAACAATTAACCTACCATTGCAGAAAACAACGAAAATACAACGTACGCTTATGCCATCCACATTCGCCACTGGGCCCTGTCATCACCCGTTAGGTTACTTAACTAACGACAGAGTGGGGGCTGGACTAGGGCGGATGCAAAAAATAAGCAATGTCTATTATATAATACATATATAATAATATCCATTCGTCAGACGCAATGATAGGCATTCCAGATCACAGATGAACACATTGGATATACTAGGAATTCCGCATTTCGTTTGAGCCTGTAACGAAAGACAGATTCCACGGTCATGATGAATAGCCAAACCCCACCCTAGACCCCTACGAGTGCAGAAAACTACCTGCCAAATACACGAAGTGAAGCAACCTCCCTCAACAAAGTGAGTAGGCCACTCGGCACTTCAAAGTACCCGGTAGTTTGTGCACCCCACCTTGGGTCTATCCTAGGAGCAAAAAACAGTAAAAGAAATAATACAACGGTGGCTAAAACCTGTGCCCCACAAAAATAAAAGTACATCACTTTACAAATTTTACATCGAATGAAAGAATGAAAACCCTCATCTCACATCCCCAGCTATTCATCCATGACGATCCAACAAGTTCATATACACAAACCATCACAACATCATCACAGATATATGCAACCCCGACTAATCGACGTATAGCAACTAGCCGATGTTTCCAAACACAAATATATATCACAGAGCTTGTAAAATAATCACGACAATAGAATTCCGCACAGAATTAGCAAACTTAAACAATTTTCCAAGTCTTGAAAATACCGTGAGCTAATGTTTCAAAATCGATAGTTTTGAGCCAATCCGAGAGTCGAAACGAACTCGAAACCTGTCCGAATCTTCGTAGAGGCAAAGAAACATGATAAGACGTAGAATGGGGGGCCTCGGGGGGGGAGGGTTCCCACCTCTGGGGGCCACCATGAGGTGGCCGCCAAAGGAGGACAGACCCGAGAGTACCAGTTTCTGGTGCTCTCGGGTCAGCAGCCCCCAAGGCCACCAATTGGTGGTCTTGGGGGGTGTTCCCAGCCGATGGTCCCGCCGGGGAGTCCCCGAGGTGCACACGCTTCACCCCACGGCTTCTCGGATCAAACCATGAGCACGCGGGGTGCGCAAACAACTCAAAGTATCACTTTTGAAAACTGTTTTTGTCGACAGTTTTTCGGCGACAAAAACGGCGGAATTCTAACATCGCTACAAGCCATCTAAGGTTTATGAGAGGCTTTAATACCACTGTAAGTCAATGTTCCGCACCCCATGTGTTCGTGGGGAGGCAGAATTTGCCAAAAATGATTTTTACGAGCTTCGCAACACCGACTAGAACCAAGGATCATTCATAAACCCTAGTTAGCAAAATACTTGATGTTTAACTACTCGGATATGAAGTTATACCTCACGATAATTTTCTTTCGGGTCTTTATCGCTGTCCTCCTTGTCTACTTAGGCTCTAAGGATCGATCCAGATCGTAGCAACCTCGACGGCCTCCTCGAGTCCAAGACGATCCACCCGAGAGTCTGTAGCCCGAGCTCTATTTCAAAACCGAGGTAACTAGGGCAACAAGCTTGCTAATCTTGATGTCCTAGGTGATGTAGAGTATGAAGATGGATTTATTTGTCTCTTGAGACCCTAGGATTCTCAACACATGAGAGCTTTTAGGGTTTTGTAGTGAGGAAGAAGAGCAAGCATGAGAGCTCACTTGAGAAAAGAGAAAGTATTTTGATAAAATGATAATCCATAATGGAAATTATGATGTCTAGCTTGACATGAACACAACCATGTGATGAAAAAATATCTAAACAAAATATCTAGCTCACAAAAATATCTCACCAAAATATCTAAAGTCAAAAAGTCAATCCAAGTCAAATGGTCAACCCAAGTCAAATGTTCAATCCAAATCAAGTGGTCAAGAACAAGTAGCCATGCCACAATTATCATTTACAAAAATAATAAATACTTTCCTCCACCTAATAATTATTTTAATCAAGTAAATGGTCAAAACCCTAATGAGGTGCCTCCTTCTGTGCTCCTCACATCCGTATATACATACCCGCATTCGTGTTCCGAGAAACATGAATACAAAGAGACGAAACTGATCCATCAATATAATACTAGGATCTGGCTTAAACCAAAGCCCACTAGTATTATCCGCCCGAACATCATACGCGCACAAGTGTACGTAAGTGATCGAAGCCCTACAGTAAAACCATACGGCCTCTACACCTTTTGCCCGGTGCAGGGAAACTCTCTGTGTGGGATTCTAAAGACTCGACACTACGCTGGCAGTGGGTTTAATCACAGGCCGCAAGCGGTACTAGCTGCACGTAACGGTCCCCATGTAGATGTCGATAAGAAGGCCGATGAGGAAAACCCATCCGAACTTCTACTGAGCCTGAATGTGACAATCTCTGTACAGTTCGGTCTGTTCGTCTAAGAGTATCGCATATCGGGCCTAGGGAGATGGTAAACGTCAGACCCCTAATAGCGGTATAAGTTGTGTCAGAGTGTAGCCCAGAACACCCTGAGAAACTACTGGAACACCTACTAGTAAATCTCGCTTGCCCTGGCCAGGGAAATTTTGTAATGGCTCTCCGAACACAGAACGATATCAATCCCCAATAACGGGAGAGACGAATCCTTTCTAACCGCCACTACCTCCAAGTGCTTCGGGACTGCACCCAACTACTACCTGTTTGCACGACTCCTTTGTGCCGTGATAGGGTTGTAATCAAAGTACAGTGGGAACACACTCGAGGAGAAGCAGCAGTATCAAGTCGACGGACTAAGCTGTACTCATGTCACCAGGGAACTGCTACCCGACGATAGGTATAATACCAACCAACAGTTCCCGACGAGTCCTGTCCAGTGTACTCGATACCTAACGAGCACCTGTCTCCAGTACGACGTACTAATGGCTGTGGGACAGACCATCTCCCCTGCTGGGATGAGAAGCGTATACACCAGTCTACTCCGGAGTATCGATGCCCCGTCTTGATAATCCTACGACTAGGGACCTGCATAAGGATGTGCTTATAGATTACCCAGCCCCACTAGTGTGACTGCCATCACAACGCTGGTAATCAAGCAAAGATCCTAAGGGCTCCACTAATATGTATAAGCAATTTGCTAAAAGAAACACATGCACATATTGAAGTAGAAATAAACCAAGTAGTATACTACTATTTTGAACAAGACTGTCAATACAACTGTGAACATCCTGATTTATAGAGGTTTTATCGATCAAAAATATATTACCGCAATCAAGAACGGCGTCGCATGAAGCTAGCCGGTGAATACGGGTCGATCCATAGGGATGTTGTAATTTTCCTAAATGTTCTTACGAGCTAATTCCAAATGGTGTTTGGTCTTTTAATTAGATCTAAAAACTAAGTTGTGTTATACTAGGATTAGAAACTTGCTAGGATTAGGTTTAGGTAAAGTTTGGTAAATAAATATCTACACCTCTTTCCAATGCCTTTAATTATATATCATATTAGGGGTGATGATAAATATTAATAAAGGGGATTAGGATGATTGGGAAGATGTTTCTTCCTCTAGATCCTTGTCCTTCCTTTCTTAATCTTTACCCTGACCTCATGGAAAACTTACAACTCTGGTCTTTTATACTACGGATCACCGTTACCTCGTGGGTAGAGTGCCTTAGGGAGCGGAAGATGAAAGTATACATGGAGTCCTAATGTTCATAAAAGATTGGCAAAGAAAAAAGATGAGAGATGTTCATCTCTCAAACCCTTCCCTATTCCTAACCCTAACAAGTGAGGAAACTACTCGCTCATTGAGAGATCTACGAAAGACATGATTTTTATTTGAAGTTTTGATTAAAGAGATGAAAGATCTACGACAAGTTAATAAAAATTCTAAACTATTTTAAACTAGGGAAAGAAAAGAATTTACCTAGGGCAGAAATTAAAAACTAGAACTAGGGCAGAAAAATAACCTACTTACGATTGATACTCTCCAACTTCAAAGAAACTGAAATTTTATTGATGAATAGAGGCATGAGAAAATACAATTATTTGGGTTCTATTTATAGGAGATAGAAACCCTAGGTTTACAATTGATTCTCATGTCTGCAATTACAAATTTGCCCTTAGGTTGACTACTCAGCACCGCACCCGACTTTGGTAAAAAATCTTTTCTCTCCGGGCTTTTTCTGGCCGCGGAACAGCAGCATTGGTAGGCTTGGGCCGCGGTTCCGCGGCCCATTAGTCAACTTGGAGTCTCAAATTTTGTTGCTTGATCTGGTTCTTTTAGGGCTTCTTGTTTACTTGGTTCTTTTCTCCATTTGGCTTCTATATATTCTCCAGATCTCCATTGAATCATTTAGTAGATTTTAACCGTTCGCTTTGACATCTTGGACCTTGCGTTTCCTTGTACATTATGAACTGTTCTTCATCTATGCTTGACTAAGATCCTTCTATTTGTTGGTCAAAAGTCTCTCTTTTGTATCGTCTTTTTTGCCTTTTTCACTGTTTTCGCTCCAAGAACCTATAACCTGTACTATGTAGCAGACATGGATCAAAAGCACCTGTTTTTATTGTAAAATGCATAAGAATGGGGAATATAATAATGCAATATTATGATATGAACAAATACCCCCAAACTTATCTTTTGCTCGTCCTCGAGCTAACTTATTTTTTTATTCTCGACAAAAAACGTAACCGCACTTTCGCAGGGAAACGCGATTGCACTGAGCTCGTGCAACAAGCCGTTAAACCTCTAGGTGTCCCTAGTAGGAGGAGTGTTGTCTCCTAAGGGTTTTCAGCGGATACTACCCACAAAATCCTATCAATTCGGCTTTTCAACTTTTGTTCTCCAATTAGGTTTTCTAATAAGGAATTCTATTATCGTCAACCCGTAAATTATCCACCCATATTCTTCACACTTCCTCATCATTTAACTTAAGATTATATATGTTCTATAGAATTACTTAGCTTTCGGCATTTCCTAAGTTTTCCTTCTAGGGTTCCATCTCCACTTAGGAATTTTTATCAACTTTACTAAAGATACAAGTTCTAATCTTCACTTCTTTCTCTTATCTAAATCCCAATCACATATCCCCACGTGTGTGTATAAATCACCCCTACACTTGGAAATTCAAATCAAGCAATCGTACTCTTGTCCATTGTCCAAAGCACTTATTAATTGGTGAATTTTTAATTGAATTTCGCTTACACATCCTTCATGCGACCGTTAATACTTCTTGAGGTACCAACGACCGATTACAAGATGCGTTTGCACTTTAAAGTGTAAATCCTAGTCTTGCAACACCTAAGGCTTTTAGCAGTGACTCCCAAACCAGTTGGTCTAAGGCACTAGGTGATGAAGCACCCTCGCTAAATATTTTTCCATTTTTACAGCCTTAAGTAAACACAAAAACCAGTGTTCATTTTTTTTCTTTATTCACACTTATATTATTTTTTATTTTCTTCATACTAAGGACTTTAGACAAAAGCATTTCAAGGTCTCTTCTACTATTCCAAGTTTCAAGGTGCGTGATTGTGCAAATTGTAGGGTATACATTTTCAGAATCTAAACTTAAGCTAGGAACTATTTTTCAAACTTATACTCTAATAAGAATATCAATACTTTTCCTTTGTTTCGACTTAGCCCAAGAAGTGAACTCAAAATTTTGCCTATTTCTAAATAAACTACAAAGACATATACTTTCTACCATTAAACTTTAAGGAAGGTTATTTTTAGGGTTTTTAACTTACTAAGTCTAAGATCTAGTTGTTCCTAGCTAGTTAATCTATCTGTCAAACTCAAGTTAATTAGCCAAAATTGAATACATTAATTTTTATAATTTTTTTTTGAAATTTTCAATTTTTATGGGATTTTCTTTTTCTAATTTTTTTTAATTTTAAAATTTTTCAAATTTTTATGATTTTCATATAAAGATGCAATGCAGAAATTAAATATGCAAAAAGAAAAGAAAAATATGCAATGCAATGCAAAGGATAACTATATACACCACCATCTCCCCCAAACTTAAGCAAAGCAGTGCCCTCACTGCCCGGCCCTACGTCACGCCCTTGAGCGTGAACGTGATCGCTCCTCCCTTGCCAATAGGGTTTGAATACCCCTCTCAATTTCCTTCAGCCGACGGTCGTGCTCTCGTGCCGTCGTTCTAAACTCGTCCCTCAAAGAATCAATTCCTCTCACCGTTCTCCTTATTAAGCGTGCCTGCTCTTGAGGGGTTATCTCGCCCTCGCTCGATGTCGAGCTAGAGCTAGGGGTGCGAGCGGGGACATTCTCCGCCGGCTCGGTTCGCGACCATCTATCAGTCAGTCTAGAGTAGGACGAGGTAACGCCCTCAACAAGTGGTCGAACCGGAACTCCTCCCATCATGTAAAAGTCAAATTCCTCGACAGGGAGGAAATAACGGCAAAGCTGGGTAAGTAGCATAGGACAGGGGTAGTTTGTAGCCTTTTTCCCCGCACCTATAGAATGAAGCAAAACAGTGCACATGTCGAAACGTGGGTTCTTTGTCATAAGAGTGTGCACTACATGTAAGGAGGGGGTGAAAAAGGTCGTGTTGTGAGAGCTGCCAAAGATGTTGTTTTGTGCCCACCGGCACACAGTAAAAACATTCGCGAAAAGGGTTCTTGCTTGGATACCCTTTCGCGGCTCCCTCGCGCAGTCGTTCCCTATCAAGGGCATGTAATCCTCAAATTGTAGGGGGTGGTCAGGTGTAGGCAAATGAGGTATAAGTGTGACCTCGTGGATTAAATCCCTATCAATGTTAATTACGCGATCTCCCCAATTCAACTTTGTATACCCTAAGTCCGCTAGACAACTATCCTCCATAGATTCATAAAAATGCGTAACTAAATCTGGGAGAGCAAAGGCAGAGGGGTGATTGTAGATCAGAAAAGTCCAGCCCCTCCGCTCAATTTCGTGTGCGAAGTAGCTACCGTAAAGTTCGTGCGAGAAAACTGGAGAGAAATCCCTCTCGAATTGGATTCTGTGCGCCATAATGATTTACAGAAAGACAAGAAACAGGAGAAATTTAACAGAGAGTACCTCCCCTGAAGTTTCAGGGGGTAAGGCGCTAGACACGCGGTGGAAGGGCGGCAGAAGTGGGGGTTGTGCGGCGGGATCGCGGCGGCCTGGAGGCATGGCTTCGAAATTTTCCTGCAGCTGATAGATGGCGGCGCTAGGGGGTTTTTTTTAGATGAAGAAATTTTAGGGTTCAGAAAACAGAGGCTCGGGTCTTATAAATAGGGGGAAAAGATGGAGATTTGTGGAAAACACCCTCCAAAAGGAGGATTTAGTTGTAAATAAAAAATTTTATTTATTAATTAATTCTGAAATTTTACAATTAGGTCCAAAAATATTTTTTTTTCTTTTTCAAATTTTTTATTTTTTATGGTATTTTGGAATTATGTATTTACAAATGATACACACCCCCAAACTTATTTGAAATTAAGTTATTGGAAAAAAAATGGAAATTCGGGGGTGAAAGTGGAGGAGAATTAATTAGTGTAGATCGGCTCCTGCAAAAGCAGGAGCTCCTCCGATGGGTCCGCTGTGAGGAACGGTTTCAATCGATGCCCATTCACTTTGAATAAAGTACCGTCCTCCAGATTTTCAAGATCGACCGCACCGTGCGGATAAACGTTGCGGATTACAAAAGGTCTTTCCAATCTAGAACGGAGCTTGCCGGGGTGATAATGTAACCGAGTATCATAGAGTAAAACCTGTTGACCATGTTTAAATGTTTTTCGCAAAAGGTATTTATCGTGGAACACCTTAGCTCGGTTTTTAGCAATTACGGTATTATCATATGCCTCATCCCGCAGCTCTTCTGGTTCATTCAACTGCAGCTTTCGATTGCTGCCCGCATCTCCTAAAGATAAATTCAGCTCTTTGATAGCCCAAAATGCCTTTTGCTCAATCTCTACTGGGAGGTGGCAAGCCTTCCCGTAAACAAGCCGATATGGAGACATACCAAGATCGGTCTTGTATGCAGTACGGAAAGCCCATAGTGCATCGATCAATTTGAGTGACCAATCTTTACGGTTTTTAGAAACCGTTTTCTCCAAGATTTGCTTGATTTGCCGATTTGAAATCTCGGCTTGCCCACATGTTTGGGGATGGTATGGCGTTGACAGCTTGTGGGTAATAGAATATTTGCGCATTAAGGACTCAAAAGTCCTATTGCAAAAGTGAGAACTATTATCACTTATTATCGCTCGAGGGTGTCCAAATCGAGAAAAGAACGATAACCTTGTTGTCGTTCGTTCGGCTAGGCCCAACCTCGACCCACATTGAAACGTAGTCAACAGCCAAAAGAATATACACATTTCCAAAAGAGTTAGGAAATGGTCCCATGAAGTCTATACCCTAAACATCAAAAATATCCACAACCAAAATTGGTTGGAGTGGCATTTCGTTTCTCCGCGGTATCCGGCCCAAGTGTTGGCACCGGGAGCAAGTCTTGCAGTATTCATATGCATCCTTGAAAAGTCGTGGCCAATAGAAACCACACTGCAAGATTTTCTCAGCTGTCTTCTTTGGGCTAATGTGCCCGCCACATGCTTGATCGTGGTAAAAAGACAGCACACTCTTTACCTCATTTTCCGGTACACACTGACGAATGATTTGGTCGGAACAGTATTTAAAAAGATAAGGTTCATCCCAATAAAAATGCTTTACTTGGGACAAGAATCGAAGTTTATCTTGTTTCGACCAATCTTTAGGTATCAAGCCGGTGGCTAAGTAGTTTACAATATCGGCGAACCAAGGTTCACAAGAAACAGTTAAGAGTTGCTCATCGGGAAAAACATCTATGATTGGAAGTTCAAGTGTAGGCGAAGAAGGAAGTCGTGAAAGGTGATCGGCCACTACGTTTTCACATCCTCTTTTATCCCTTATGACAAGGTCAAACTCTTGAAGCAAGAGGATCCAACGTATTAGCCTCGATTTAGTATCCTTCTTCGCAAAAAGGTGGCGAAGAGCTGAGTGATCCGTATATACAATGACTGGAGAGCCGAGTAAATAAGGCCGAAATTTTTCAAGTGCAAACACAACTGCTAAAAACTCTTTTTCCGTTGTTGTGTAGTTTAATTGGGCCTCATTTAATGTTCGGCTAGCGTAATAAATCACGTGCGGCATCTTATTAATGTGCTGTCCAAGAACAGCACCAATGGCAAAATCTGATGCGTCGCACATGATTTTGAAAGGGTGCGTCCAGTCTGGAGATGAAAGAATGGGCGCAGAAATGAGAGAGTGTTTCAAAGACTCGAACGCTTCCATGCAAGTTGAGTCAAAATCAAATGTTGTGTCCTTGGCCAATAAGAGAGTCAAAGGTCTAGCAATCTTGCTAAAATCCTTGATGAACCGTCTATAAAAACCGGCGTGGCCAAGGAAAGCTCGGATGTCTTTGACGCATTTAAGAGGAGGAAGATTAGAAATGACTTCAATTTTGGCTCTATCAACCTCTATGTCGTTTTGCGAGATGACATGTCCTAAGACAATGCCTTCTCGTACCATAGAGTGGCACTTCTCCCAATTTAAAGTTAGGTTCTTATCCCTACAGCGGGTAAGAACTGCGTCAAGATGTCGTAAACACTCGTCGAAGGAGTCACCAAAAATGGAGAAATCATCCATAAAGATCTCCAAAAACTTTTCAACCATGTCTGAAAAGATCCCCATCATACACCGCTGAAATGTAGCGGGTGTATTGCATAACCCAAAGGGCATGCGACGATAAGCAAAAGTGCCGAAGGGACAAGTAAATGTGGTCATGTCTTGATCCTCTTTGGCTATGGGGACTTGGTTATAGCTGGAATAGCCATCTAAAAAGCAGTAGAACTCGTGCCCCGCCAATCGTTCTAACATTTGGTCAATGAAAGGTAAAGGAAAGTGGTCCTTCCTTGTCGCGGCATTGAGTTTTCTATAGTCGATGCAAACTCGCCACCCAGTTTCGGTGCGAGTAGGAATTAACTCATTTGCCTCATTGGTAATGACCGTGATGGCCGATTTCTTTGGCACAACATGAATGGGGCTAACCCATTGGCTATCCGAGATTGGGTAAATGATACCACTATCAAGACATTTAACAATCTCCTTCTTAACAGCCTCTTTCATAATGGGGTTGAGGCGTCTTTGTGGATCCCTTACCGGCTTGGCATCATCCATCAAGTGTATATGATGTTCGACTATGAGAGGACTAATCCCCTTGATGTACGCCATAGACCAGCCGAAAGCTTGACGATTATTGTGTAAGACCATTAAAAGGGCCTTCTCTTGCTCAAGAGCTAGAGAGGCCGATATGATAACGGGTAAGGTCTCATTCTCACCTAGATAAGCATATTTTAGGTGCGATGGCAAAAGCTTTAGTTTGAGTTTAGGAGGTGAAACAATAGATGGTAACAATGGAGTAACTGTTTCAAACTCGAAGGATTCCATCAAAGGTTCAAATCGAGTGTACGCAACCGAGTCGGATGGTTCAACTAACTCATCCGAAAAAGCAAAAGACTCAAGCTCGGGTGGAGAGTCTTCAAAATCGTCTACAAAAGTGAAACACTCATAATCTTTGTCCGTCGTGAAAGCTGTGCCAGATTCTAGGAGGAACGCACTAGTGGCGTCAACATTGCTGTGATCGAACATAAATTTTTCGAACTCACAGTCCTCCTCCGCGATCTCATTGATCGAGCAAACATCAAGTACGCTAGCATTGGGCTAAAAAGGCTGACTTCCCAACTTGAAAATATTGACTTCAATTGTCATATTGCCAAAAGAAAGATTCATTGAACCATTACGACAATTGATCACTGCGTTAGAAGTCGCAAGGAATGGTCGACCAAGAATCACCGGAATTTGACTTCGAGGGTTAGCGACAGGTTGTGTATCCATAACAATATAGTCAACGGGGAAAATGAAATCCCCTACTCTAATTAACACATCCTCCAATTCTCCCCTAGGATGGGTGATTGATCGGTCGGCCATTTGGAGAGTACAATGAGTGGGCTTAAGCTCTCCAACGCCTAATTGCTCGTACACCGAATAAGGTAGCAAATTGACACTAGCACCAAGATCTAATAGTGCTCTATTGATGTTCTTGTCCCCAATTGTGATCAAAATAGTAGGACAACCGGGGTCCTTGTGCTTTGGGGGTAAAGAATTGACAAGAGCATCACTAACAGCACTGGCCACAAAAACTTTCTTTGGTACCTGTGACTTCCTCTTTTTGGTGCGTAAGTCCTTTAAGATTTTTGCATATGAAGGAACTTGTTGGATTGCATCCAAAAGAGGGATATTTATGCTAACCTGTTTGAAGAACTCTACAATCTTCTCCATCTGTGGAGTTGGTTTATTGGATCTCAACTGGTTTGGAAAAGAAATATTTTGAAAAGTCGTTGAGTCCAATTTTTGCGGATCAGATTGTTGAGTTGGAACGGATCCCCGTGTAGATGTGTTCGTATTGTGAGAAGTGGGTCCGTTCGAGCTAGAAGAAGTAGAGTCGTGTGAAGGATGGAGAATAGGCTCTAACGAAGAAGAAGAAGAAGAAGATGAAGAAGGACCACCGGAAGGGGTGTCATGGTTAATACCCACATTGTTTTGCAACACTTTTCCGGATCTCAACGTGGTCACAGCATTTACGTTATGATTCTGCTGTTCATATGCAAAATGTGCATGACTGGGATTTGGCAGTGGTTGAGACGGAAGCTTTCCTTTTTCTCGCTCTTTCAACGCAGCATTGAGTTGTGCAATTTGTGCCGCAATAGATTTGATGCTTTGATCGTGTGAGACACTGTTTCGCACCAAAGATTGAATAGAAGTCTCTAATCTTGCTGTAGATTGTGTAGATTGCTTTAGGAACGCATCTAGACTTCTTTCGAGCGAGTTAACCTTGTCATTATTAGGTTGAACAAAATTATTTGGCGGGTAAGAAGTGTTAGGCACAAAATTGTTCACTTGCTTAGGGTAAGGTTGCTGTTGGAAAGGTTGTTGAAATTGAGTTTGTGGAGGTGCTTGTTGTTGTGGAGGAGGAGGCCTTTGAAAATTGTTATTTCCTTGGAATTGTTGATTTTGGTTCCAAGCGAAATTTGGGTGGCTCTTCCAACCCGGATTGTATGTTGAAGAGTATGGATTATTTCTTTGTCGTTGCTGAAAG
Source organism: Agapanthus africanus (assembly GCA_030015575.1). Classification (NCBI taxonomy): domain Eukaryota; kingdom Viridiplantae; phylum Streptophyta; class Magnoliopsida; order Asparagales; family Amaryllidaceae; genus Agapanthus; species Agapanthus africanus. The sequence continues at coordinate 26,791,497 of JASDDO010000029.1, read as the reverse complement.
GCAGCATTGACTTGATCATGTCCTTGAGTAGATGCAGTGTAAGGACACTCTTCGGTGAGATGTGATGGATCCGAACAACAAGCACAAACAGTTCGTGGAGGCATAACGGGGGCAGGAGAAGGCGATGAGATTTTGGTCTCAATCGCTTCTAGCTTTTTCGTAAGAGCGGCCATCTCGGCCTTCATAGCAATCGACATCTCTACTTGATGTATGCCTGCCCTAGGTTGACCAATAGAAGAAGATGATGATGTGGTCTTGGTGCTCTCCCACTGAATTGTTTGTTCACTAAGATCCTCAAGAAACTGCCACGCTTCTTCACTAGACTTGGATAGAAAGTGACCTTGACAAATGGTTTCTAGCAACTGCTTCATTACCGGGTTCAATCCCTTGTATAATGTTTGGCAAAGTTGCCAACTTTCAATCCCATGGTGAGGGCATTGAACGAGTAGGTCTTTGAATTTTTCAAAACACTTCCAAAATGGTTCGAAAGGAAGCTGTGAAAATTGTATAATCTTATTACGGATTCTAGCAGTTTTGTGATGAGGATAGAACTTTTTAAGAAAAGCTTTCACAAACTCGTCCCAATTTCTAATTGAATGTGATGCGGTGCTGTATAGACACTTCTCGGCTAGGTCACATAAGGTGAAAGGAATGACCCTTAGCTTTATAGCGTCATCACTTAATTGGGTCGTTTTCATCATAGCGCAAACGTTTTACAATTTATTGATAAAAATATATGCATCTTCGGATTCCAAACCATGAAACTTAGGCAGCATATTGATGAAGTGGGGTTTGATCTCAAAATTATCCCCATTTTCCGGTGGGGGTGAAAGACAGGTAGGTAAAGAGGTGCGGACAGGGTAGAAGAGATCCTGGAGCGCGACTCGTGTGGGCGCTTCAACAGGCGGGTGATTCGGGTTATTCGCACCTAACGGAGGTGGAATCATTCCCGTCGGTAAGGTGTTGTTAGGATTGTATCCCGACATACCTTCGCAAGAAGAATTTGCAGGTGAAAGTGAAGAAGTGGAAATGATCTCGACTTCGGAGTCGAAAGGTTCGTCGGTCGGTACCAACGAAACACGGACTAATCGGGCGCTAGTGTCCCTAGTCCAATCGGATATACACTAAAAGGGGTAGTGTTGTCAAAAGATGAAAGACAGAATATGGAGGTAAGAAAACTTCAATGAGAAGAAGTGGTGTAAGTGAGGTGCAAGATTTCTTTAGCGACAAGTTGCAAGTTTTGAAAAGATTTTTCCTTTTTCTTTTTATGTGAGCTTTTGCAAAAAGATTTTTGAAAAGAGACTTGTGACACAAATGCGATCAACCACAAATGCACAATCAGGCCTAGATCTAGGGTCACCTAGGCCAGCTAGACAGCTCCTAACTGTTCCAAAGGGCTAGAAATAGGACCTCAAACCGCCTCTTCACCGCCAATTGCGGCCAGGTAAGTGCCAGGTAAGTGGGAAGGAACCACACTGTGGGCCTAATTAAAAACCACTAGCCTTGACACACTTGCCTAGGCACCGCAAAGTCAGGTTAGGATAAACGGCCGATGCCTATACTAGTCCTCTGTCCTAGTGAGCGCGACGTCCTTAGGGCTGAGTCTAGTATTTTTTAATTAAGAGTGGTCAATGCAAATGCTTTAAGTGATTTCTGGGGTCCTGGGAAGGGTGATAAAATCCCCACCCAATCTGAATTGGTCAATAGCCCCTTAAAGTTCGATTAAGATATGCAAAGCAGTAAATCACTTGCAATCAATTATTTTTTAGCGCGGCACAAAGAATCCGAGCAAATTTCGCGTAGAGAAGACGACAGAGGACCGCGGTTCCGCGGTTTAGAGCGCGTCAAGGCCGCGGTTTCGCGGTTATGCTGAGGGATCAGGGCGCCAAATTCGGTCTGCTGTTCTTCTGTTCCAAACTCCTCCCGTTTTGATGTACCTTTTTCTTTTTCGCCTTCTGTGTTGTTTCAGATCCGTCAATCCTGCAAAGATTCACAAAGAAAACCCTTCAAACAATAAAAGATGATAGAATTTTTATATTTTTTAATTTTTCAAATTTTTATGATTTTTTTATATTTTATATTAGCCCGAAATTACAAAAAGGAAATTTTACGCCATCCCCGACAACGGCGCCATTTGATTTATAGAGGTTTTATCGATCAAAAATATATTACCGCAATCAAAAACGGCGTCGCATGAAGCTAGCCGGTGAATACGGGTCGATCCACAGGGATGTTGTAATTTTCCTAAATGTTCTTACGAGCTAATTCCAAATGGTGTTTGGTATTTTAATTAGATCTAAAACCTTAGTTGTGTTATATTAGGATTAGAAACTTGCTAGGATTAGGTTTAGGTAAAGTTTGGTAAATAAATATCTACACCTCTTTCCAATGCCTTTAATTATACATCATATTAGGGATGATGGTAAATATTAATAAAGGGGATTAGGATGATTGGGAAGATGTTTCTTCCTCTAGATCTTGTCCTTCCTTTCTTAATCTTTACCCAAACCTCCATGGAAAACTTACAACTCAGGTCTTTTATACTACGGATCACCGTTACCTCGTGGGTAGAGTGCCGTAGGGAGCGGAAGATGAAAGTATGCATGGAGTCCTAATGTTCATAAAAGATTGGCAAAGAAAAGAGATGAGAGATGTTCATCTCTCAAACCCTTCCCTATTCCTAACCCTAACAAGTGAGGAAACTACTCGCTCATTGAGGGATCTACGAAAGACATGATTTTTATTTGAAGTTTTGATTAAAGAGATGAAAGATCTACGGCAAGTTAATAAAAATTCTAAACTATTTTAAACTAGGGCAAGAAAAGAATTTACCTAGGGCAGAAATTAAAAACTAGAACTAGGGCAGAAAAATAACCTACTTACGATTGATGCTCTCCAACTTCAAAGAAACTGAAATTTTATTGATGAATAGAGGCATGAGAAAATACAATGATTTGGGTTCTATTTATAAGAGATAGAAACCCTAGGTTTACAATTGATTCGCATGTCTGCAATTACAAATTTGCCCTTAGGTTGACTACTCAGCGCCGCACCCGACTTTGGTAAAAAATCTTTTCTCTCCGGGCTTCTTCTGGCCGCGGAACCGCGGCATTGGTAGGCTTGGGCCGCGGTTCCGCGGCCCATTAGTCAACTTGGAGTCTTAAATTTTGTGGCTTGATCTGGTTCTTTTAGGGCTTCTTGTTTACTTGGTTCTTTCCTCCATTTGGCTTCTATATATTCTCCAGATCTCCATTGACTCATTTAGTAGATTTTAACCGTTCACTTTGACATCTTGGACCTTGCGTTGCCTTGTACATTGTGAACTGTTCTGTATCTAGGCTTGACTAAGATCCTTCTATTTGTTGGTCAAAAGTCTCTCTTTTGTATCGTCTTTTTTGCCTTTTTCACTGTTTTCGCTCCAAGAACCTGTAACCTGTACTATGTAGCAGACATGGGTCAAAAGCACCTTTTTTTTATTGTAAAATGCATAAGAATGGGGAATATAATAATGCAATATTATGATATGAACACATCCCAAGCTTCCATTAAGTAATATACAAACCAGTATGATATAATAATGGCCTCTAGGGCATATACACTAACACAAGCTCGACCCTTTCTTTAAGTGGAGCCAAGAAGAGTTCTAAGGATTACTACTTGGAGCTATAGAAGTGAAGGACTTGGTCTACAAAGATTTTAACCCTCTTCACTTAGTAATAGAACTTGCTTTCATGTATTAAACCCTAATTCTCTTGTTCGATTCTAGGTTAGTATAGCTTAGACCTTTAGATTTTTTAAAATTGCATACTTGATGCATGTGGAAACCTAGTAGAAGTACTTGTAAGTCGATGTCGTGCACCCCATGGGTTCGCGGGTAGGCGGAATTTGCAAAAAACAATTTTTATATGCTTCGCAACACCGACTAAACTCCAGGATTGATACTAAACCCTAGGTAACAAAACAACTATGAGGTTTAACTACTATGTAAGAAAGTTATACCTTAAGAATCAAGTCCTTCTTCTTGCACTCCTCCTCCTCTTCTTGTGCTCCTTGAAGAGTGTACGGATCGCGCCTCCTCTTCGGCCTTTTCGAGTCAAAGAAGATCCACCCAAGAGTGTCTACTAAGAGCTCCTACCTCTAAGATGAGGTAACTAGTGTACCTAGTATGCTAATCTAAGTAGACTAGAGGATATAGAGAGTGATTATGGATAGATTAGTCTCAATAACCCAAGGTTTCTCAACACACGAGACAATTAGGGTTTGAGGAAGAAGAATAGAGAGCTTGAGGAGAAAGAGTGTTTAAGATAATCATGAAATGAATATGGAAACTTGTGATGACTATGAAGCATGCCAAAACATCTCACAAAATATCACAAAATATCTAAGTCCACCCTTGCCTCAATAGTCATCCATGAGTCACCAAGTAGCTATGCTTCATTTATCATAAAATAACACCTCATACCTCCACCTCATTAACTATTTAACCTAAATGGTAATACAAGTAATGAGGTGTCTCCTTCTAGAAGCAGTCTTAAATAAATTACAAGAATACCCCTCATCGTAAATACACACCCGTATCCATATTCCGAAAAACACGAATACAATGAGACGAAACGAATCCAATAATCTAATACTAGGATCCGGCTTAAACCAAAGCCCACTAGTATTATCCGTCCGAACATGATCCGTGCACAAGTACATGTATATGTTCGAACCCTGTCGTAAAACCATACGACCTCTACATCGTTTCACCCAAAGCAGGGAAACCCTCTATGTGGGACTCTAAATACTCGACAGTAATTTGGCAGTGGGTTCAACCACAAGCACGTCAGCGGTACTAGCTGCACGTAACGGCTACCCAGGTATCTGTCGATAAGAAGGCCGATGAGAAAAATCATCCGAACTCCTACTGAACCTATCTGTGACAATCACCGTACAGTCCGGTCTGTTCGTCTAAGAGTATCGCATATCGGGCCTAGGTGCGGTAGCCGTCAAACCCCTAATAGCATAATAAGTCGTGCTGGAGTAGAGTGCAAAAACACCCTAAGAAACTACTCGAGTACTTACCAGTAAATTTCGCTTGTCCTGGCCAGGGACTTTATGTAATGGCTTTCCGAACACAGCGCGACATCAACCCCCAATACCAGGAGAGACGAATCGAATCTAACCGCCACTGCCTCCAAGTGCTTCGGGACTGCACCTAACTACTACCTGTTTTCATGACTCATCAGAGCAGTGGTAGGGTAGTAATCTAAGAATAGAGGGAACACACTCGAGGCAAAGTACCAGTGTCAAGTCAACGGACTACGCTGTACTCATGTCACCTGGGAACTGCTACCTGACGCTAAGTATAGTACCAACCAACAGTTCCCCACGAGTTCGTCCAGTGTAACTCATAACCTAATGAGCACCTGCATACTATCTCCAGTACGACGTACTAATGGCTGTGGGACAGACCATCTCCCCTGCTGGGATGAGAAGCGTATACACTAGTCTACTCTTGAGTATCGATGCCCTGTCTCGATAATCCTACGACTAGGGACCTGTATAAGGATGTGCTTATAGACTATCCAGCCCCTACTAGTGTGACTGCCATCACAACGCTGGTAGTCAAGAAAAGATCCTAAGGGCTCTACCAATATGTATTAGCGATACGCTAAAAGAAGCATATACACATATTTAAATAGAAACAAACCAAGTAGCATACTACCATATTGAGCAAGACTGTCATAAAATCCGTGTATATCCCAAGCTTCCAAAATGTAATATATAAACTAGTATTATACAATAATGGCCTCTAGGGCATATATCACTAACAATATCCTACTTGCACTAAGGCTATGTGTTGGCATATCACAGACCTATCATCTCGAATAGCCTCTCGAACTACGTCTGAGGGATGACCTTTGTGAGTGGATCTGCAATGTTGATCTCCGTATCTACTCTCCGTACCTCGATCTCCCAAACCAGGTGATACCGCCTCAAGATATGTCTGGACTTCTGATGAGACCTGGGTTCCTTTGCTAAAGCTATAACCCCGTTGTTGTCACAATACAGATGTATTGGATCAACAATGGACAGAACTACCTGAAGTTCTGTTAAGAACTTCCTTATACAAACTGCTTCTTTTGCGGCATCATATGCGGCGAGTCAGCAACGGTGTCCTGCTTGGAACTCTTCCAATAGACCACCCCTCCATTAAGGGTAAAGACATAAACCGACATGGACTTGGAGTCATCCTTGTCACTCTGGAAGCTGGAGTCAGCAAAGGCCTCGATCTGGAGGTATTTTCCGCCGTACACTAAGAACATCTCCTTAGTCCTTCTCATGTACTTGAAAATGTTCTTTACTGCTATCCAGTGCTTCTCCCCAGGGTTTGATTGATACCGGCTTACCACGTGTAGTGCGTAAGCAACATCTGGTCTAGTACACAACATCTGGTCTAGTACACAACATCTGGGTATAGTTGACATGCGATCCCTTTCTAAATCAGTCTTGGGAGACATCTCTTTAGAGAGGGTGATTCTGTCACGACCCGAAGGTACGGAACGTGACTGGCGCTTAGATTACAAGACGTCTAAAGGCTTACCGTAACCTAAGTCAGCCAAAACCCAGAAGAATCTAAACCAAAATCAAAAGAGAGTGAAGGAAAACCTTTAATGAAAACGGTTTTTAAAATCATTTAAGTTGCATAGAATCCCTTTTTAAAACATCAAAAATTTCCGAAAATTTCGGCAGAGTCTCCCCTGTATTTTCTATCCCCCCAAAATGGGTACAACAAGATAATAAACCTGTAATCATAAAATGGCATCCCCAAGCGGGAGCTAGCTCTTCGCCCAAGGCGGATCACAACCACATGCAATATAATAGCAATATCAAGAAAAGAGCATAAAAGAAACGCAAAATATCAGAAAACACAACGCCGGCTCAAGTGAGCTCGACCCAAAAGAAACCACAAATATACAAATCTCTCAGTCTCACACTAGGTCACATATACAATATAAAGTGGTAGATGAAGAATACTAGATACAATGATAAAGCAAAAAGAAATAAAGTGTGCTCGCAACCCACCTACGGGCGATATCGCGAGTCTAAGCAAAAGGAGCTGATGATAAGATACCCCGCCGCTACAAGGGTGACGGGTCCGACCTGCAAGACACTGTGGCACAACGGGGGTGAGTTGCCAGCTCGTGAGTAGAATATAACATCTAGTAAGGCAATCGTAAGAATGCACGCAATGCGTCACAACATGTATGTCCATATGTGCTATAATACTTCTAGTATGTATGCACATGTATGCAATGTCATTACTAAATCTTTAAGTGTTTTAAATGCTAAGGGTATTGGATGCTTAACTTTAGAAAATGAATATCTGTATAATAGCTAAGTACCATCAAGAAATCATCTGAAAACCCGTGTCAAGCATCGACAACAAATATGAAATCATATATGTCTCAATATCTCACTGTATCAATGTCTCAAATATCGGGCTCCGTCAGTCCGGATCGGCCCATGTCATCAAATCTCACGACAACGGTCGGTATCCTCCGGATATCCGCCGCGCCAGACATCACCGGTAGGTAGTCTTCCCCTGCCAGGCTCATCGTCTATAACTCGATCTTCTTGCCCCGGGGTACCATACCGGGCCCACCATGTACCCGAGACGGTTCATCCACTCCTCGAATCGGGTCTCGAAATCCAACGGAAAACATGAAAAACTCATGGTGGACGACACATACATCACGAGAAAACCGCAACTTTGTTTTAAAAATGATAAATACAAGTTTTTGTTAAATTCTTGCGGTTTTCCCCAAAAATCCAGAAATCACAGAAAAACTGAAATCCTCAAGAATATCATAGTGTCCACATGTTAAATATGATAAATGTCTATGATGTGAATTTTGGATAGAATCTATGTAAATATGATGATAATGCGAGGTATAAGCAAGCTATGCAATTTCATATATCATGTATGAATGCAAGTGGCGATACTAAGTTAAACAGGTTCTATAGTGCACGTGGCATGGCAATTACCAAAGGCGTGTGTGTCACATGGATAGTGCGCGTGCAACAGATGCCAATGGTAATGGTGTTCGTGTCCTACGAAGTGATATCGCATAAGTATAGATGAATGTCCATGCAATCTAATATACGGTTAGCTATAAGGGTATGCAATGTACATAAATCGATAAGCTAGCTAACAATATAAATCTTGCATAAAGTAGGGTAATCCTAACTAGGGGGCGCATCGTTCCATCCAGACGATTCTCCCATAGATGAATACATCTACTCACCAGAAATCCCCGCTAATCCGATCCGGCCACCGCCTTGCCTTTACGCGCCGTGTCCGATGTTTCCTCGACCGATCCTATATTTGCACAACACCAAGCATAAGATTACATAACCTAAAACGATGCAAGTAACATTATACAAATATCGACGCTCTCGAATTAAACATAACATGCACTCGGTGCGCGGGAAAACGCACGAAAATCGCTAATCTTTAACTAGAATCGTCATTTCGGGGAAATCGACAAAACTAAAACCCGACTAGACAAAACCCCGTGTTCGCACACTCTAATAGTCCTATACGAAGCTAATTATATCGCTAATATAACGCAATTTGATCGCATTCTAATTTTTGAAAAAATCTAGTAAGCAAATTTGAAACCGATTCGATGCAAACGTCGCAATTTATCGATTTAGCGAGCGTAACCTTACGCAATTAACCACTCTAACCAAATAGGTAACCAAAGCCCTAACTTAACTCTAACAACCATACTTCAAACCCTAGTTCAACATCAAAACCCATTCTTGATTTTCATGAACAAGAATTTACAACTAAATTAATACTTCAAAATTAAATTTTAGCACATAAAAACTACAAGTTAACAAACTAGTTTAGAATTTCACCTCACAAGTGGAACCCTAGCATGATCAAGCCACCAAAGAAGCCTCCTTTCTTCTAGTTTTGAGCTAAATTTGGTTCAGGAGAGAGTGGATTAGGGTTTACTTTGAATAGGGGAATGAAATTTGTGAATTTTCTATGAATTTTGACATGAAAATGAAGCAAAAATGCAGTGAGAAGAGAGGGAAATTCTGCAGCTTAGGGTCGGCCAGCAGGTGAGGGAGGGTGTTGTGGGTTTTTTGGAGAAGTTTCTAGGTCTAAAAACACCCCATGTTCTCATTTAATGCTTTCACATCAACCTTTTACAAAAAAAACCTCATTTTGCATCATTTTTTCATTAAATTTCCAACCCTAAAACCAAAAATTTGCAAGTCATGATACAATTTTATTGACACCATATTTTAGCTTATAAAGATTCCTAATTATGAAATTTACCTAATTAAATTTGTATTTATCACTAATTTAATGTATTTTAAAAAGCCTAAAATACTTAAAAAAATAATTAATTACGAATTTTTTTTTTATTTAACTAGAAAATTATAAGTGACATTTTAGTGACAAAATTATAGTAATATCTTATCTAAATTTTGTATAATTAGGTCTACAATGAAAAATACCTATTTTGACTTTTTACGGAAAAAGCCGAAAAATTAACCGATTACCGAAAAACTGCCTAAACGATTTTCGAAGGGTTACAATCTTCCCCCCTTAAAGAAATTTGGTCCCCGAATTTAGAATTTAACTACGCGTACCTTCAAAAAGATGGGGATATCTCTTCCTCATCTCGACCTCGGTCTCCCAAGTGACCTCCTCGCTGTTCGGGCCACGCCAAAGGACCTTGACGGACGGTATAACCTTTGACCTCAATTTCTTCACCTGCCGCTCCAAAATGACAACCGGCTGCTCGGTGAAAGAAAGATCAAGCTCTAGCTGGATCGTCTGGTGCTGAATCGCCTGGGAAGGATCATGAAGGTACTTGCGGAGCATCGAGACATGGAATACGGGGTGAACATCGGGGAAGCTGTGCAGAAGAGCTAACCGATAAGCGACTGGGCCAACACGCTCTAGAATCTCGAAAGGACCAACATATCTAGGACTCAGCTTCCCTTTCCGCCCAAATCTCATCACACCTTTGATCGGAGAGACCTTCAGGAAAACATGATCGACAACAGCGAACTCGAGTCGGCGACGGCGCCTGTCAGCATATGATTTCTGCCTGCTCTGTGCCGCTCTCATCCTGTCCCGAATTAGCTGTATCTTCTCGGTCGTCTCCTGTACAATCTGCGGCCCCAAAATACTGCTCTCCCTAAGCTCTGTCCAACATACAGGTGATCGACATCTCCTCCCATATAAAGCCTCGAAAGGTGCCATCTGAATCGTCTCGTGGAAGCTATTATTGTAGGAAAACTCGATCAAAGGCAAATGACGATCCCAGCTACCACCGAAATCTAAAACACAAGCTCTGAGCATGTCCTCGAGAGTCTGAATCGTACGCTCCGACTGACCGTCAGTCTGCGGATGAAAGGCTGTGCTAAAACTTAATCGAGTGCCTAAAGCTTCCTGAAGTTTCTGCCACAATCGGCTGGTAAACTGGGTGCCACGGTCGGACACGATGCAAGTCGGAACACCATGCAGTCGCACGATCTCATCAATATAAACCTGGGCGTACTGAGAAAATCCAAAAGTGGTCTTCACTGGCAGAAAGTGAGCCGCTTTCGTCAGTCGATCCACAATCACCCAAATAGAGTCGTACCCTCGACTGGTCCTGGGTAGACCCACAATGAAGTCCATGGAGACCTGCTCCCACTTCCACTCAGGGATGGGCAAAGGCTGTAACTCGCCGGCTGGCCTCTGGTGCTCGGCCTTGACCTGCTGACAAGTCAGGCATCTCGACACAAAGTCTGTAATATCCTTCTTCATCCCGTCCCACCAGTAAACCTCTCTCAAATCACGGTACATCTTGGTGGAACCTGGATGCACGCTGTATGCTGATCTATGTGCCTCCTCGAGAATATCGCGCCTCAGTCCCTCTGAATCTGGCACGCACAGTCGAGTCCCAAATCGAAGTATCCCCTGATCATCAATCACGAACTCGGAAACTCTGTCCTGCCGAATCTGCTCAATAATCTCTAATGTACGGGCATCGCCGGACTGTGCCTCATGGATACGGTCAAGTAACTGTGGGCGTGCTCTGAAATGGGCTAGCTGTCCCCCTGTAGGAGTAAACTCGAACTGCACTCTGCTATCACATAAAACCTGCCAATCCGCCGTCGACTGCATCTGTACTGCGCTCAAACAAGATAAACTACCTCCGGGCCTCCTACTCAAAGCATCTGCCACCACATTCGCCTTGCCCGGATGGTATAAAATCTCGTAGTCATAATCCTTCACCAACTCCATCCATCGGCGCTGTCTCAGGTTCAGATCTCGCTGCTGGAAAATATACTTCAAACTCTTGTGGTCCGTGAATATCTGGCACGACTCACCGTATAGGTAATGTCTCCAGATCTTAAGTGCAAATACCACTGCAGCCATCTCTAAATCATGGGTGGGGTAGTTCTGTTCGTGTTTCCTCAGCTGCCGAGAAGCATACGCGATAACTCTGTCGTGCTGCATCAATACACATCCCAGCCCCACTCGAGAAGCATCACAATATACCACGAACCCGCCTGATCCTGAAGGCAATGCTAACACTGGTGCAGTAGTCAGACGATTCTTCAACTGCTGGAAACTATCCTCACATGCCTGGGTCCAATCAAAAGGAACTCCCTTCCGGGTCAACCCGGTCAATGGTGCAGCAATGCGGGAGAAATCCTGGACAAAACGTCGATAATAGCCGGCCAGACCTAGAAAGCTGCGAACCTCTGTAACTGATACTGGTCTAGGCCAACGCTGAACTGCCTCGATCTTCTTCGGGTCCACACAAATACCGTCTCTCATCACCACATGACCCAAGAAGTCGACACTGTCTAGCCAGAATGCGCACTTGGAGAATTTGGCGAACAGCTGATGCTCCCTCAAAGTCTGCAAGGTGATACGTAAATGCTGCTCATGCTCCTCCCGGCTTCGAGAATAAACCAAGATGTCGTCAATGAACACAATAATGAACTGATCGAGATACGGCCTGAATACACGGTTCATCAAATCCATAAATGCTGCCGGGGCATTGGTGAGCCCGAACGACATCACCAAGAACTCATAATGACCATATCGAGTACGGAAAGCGGTCTTCGGAATATCCTCCTTCCGAACTCGCAACTGGTAATAACCTGACCGTAAATCAACCTTCGAGAAAAACCCTGCACCCTGGAGCTGATCAAATAAGTCATCAATGCGGGGTAGGGGATACCTGTTCCGCACAGTAACCCGGTTCAGCTGACGATAATCAATGCATAAGCGCATACTTCCGTCCTTCTTCTTAACAAACAAGACGGGAGCACCCCAAGGTGACACACTCGGTCGGATAAGACCTTTGTCCAGCAAGTCCTATAACTGATCCTTTAGCTCTCTCAGCTCTGCCGGGGCCATCCGATAAGGCGGTATAGAGATAGGCCCCGTGCCGGGGATCAAGTCAATACAGAACTCAATCTCGCGCTCTGGTGGCAGGCCAGGCAGCTCATCAGGAAATACATCAGGAAACTCTCTCACAACAGGGACCTGGTCCAACGGAACCTCTGTGGAGCTAGTATCCCAAATATAGGTTAAGAATCCCTGACACCCTTTCCTTAAGAGCTGACCAGCGCGAATAGAAGAAATCAAGATGGGAAGGGTAGCACTACGATCTCCCTGAATAATAAGAACCGGCTCACCAGGAAAACTGAATCTGACTGCCTTTTCACGGCAGTCCACGGATGCATAACAGGTGGCTAGCCAATCCATACCAAGAAGAACGTCAAAGTCTAGCATATCGAGGAGAATCAAATCAACTGAAGAATCTCTCTCCCCGATATGAACGGAACACGATCGGTACACAAAATGGGAAACAAAAGACTCGCCTACCGGGGTAATAACGACAAGCGACCGATCTAACGGAGAAGACTCTCGGCCCAACCTCGGTGCAAAATACGTGGAATCATAGGAATGTGTGGAGCCTGGATCAAATAATACCCGTGCATCAAAAGAACATACTGGTAGAGTACCTGTCACGACGGCATTGGATGCCTGTGCATCCTGAGGAGTCAACGTGAACACTCGGGCCTGTCCACCACTAATAGCTGGCTGTCCTCTGCCTCTACCTCGGCCTCTGCCTCTGCCTCTGTCGCCTCGTCCTCTCGGAACTGGACCGCCACGCCCACGGCCTCTAGAAGCATCTGACTGACGTGGAGCATCATCAGGAGTAGGAAGTAAAGCTCTCTGAGAAGGTGGTGAGGGTGGTAAAGTCACATGCGGGACTGTCGCCGCACCCTGGCGTCCCATGGTACAGTCTCTGACACGGTGGTATTGACTCCCACACCGAAAACAACCTGGAGACGACTGCTGGGTCTGTGGATATGAACCAAATAACTGACCTCGTCTCAATCCTCTGCCTCCACCATCTCCCGGAAATAATCTATCGCGGTGTCTGCCCATCTGCCGCTGAGCTGGCGTATCAGTACGGATCCTCTTCGGCCCAGAAACGACCGGAGTCTTAGAAATACGCTCCTCCAAAAGTAAGGCTGCATCCATCGCGGCTGCGTATGTATCAAAGTGCTGGGTGCCGATGGCAAGGAATAGCTGTGTATCAAGCCCTCGTACAAACCTCTTTATTCTCTTCTCTTCTGTGTCGCTAGGTACGGAGCATATCGAGACAACTGGGTAAACTGTATATCATACTCCGACACTGTCATCCCAGGAGTCTTGCACAAAGACTCAAAACTACGGGCTCGAGCATCTCGGACACTCTCCGGAAGAAAACGGGCAAGAAGTGCAGATGTAAACTCATCCCAGGTCATAGAAGGCAGACCTGCAGCTCGGCCTCTCTCTACTAAATCGTACCATGTCTGGGCAAGACCCTCCAGACGAAAACTCGCAAACTCCACCAATCTATCATCAGAACACCTCAACGAACGGCAAATCCGAGCCATCCTATCAAGAAATGCATGTGTGTCCTCTGTCGCATCTGTACCGGTAAAAGCTGGAGGTCTCAATCTCATGAACTTCTGTAGTGAAACAGGGATAGTCTCCGTAGTAGCAGCAGGAGTGACCATCTGTGCAGCAGGTACGATCGTGGTCTTTGCGGTGGAAGGAACGTCCTCGGATCTCTGTGCCCGGCTGGACTCAACTAAAGATCCCATCATCTGCCGCAACTCTTGCATGCCGGCCTCTAAACTGGCAATACGATCTGGATAAGGCGGATCAGTATGACCCTGAAGGGTAGGCGTATCCCCCCGCTCGATCCTCGCCTCAGACGGGCCCGCCCGAATCTCATCCCTAGCGGCAGCCCGCTGAGCTCTCGTAGTCTTTGGCGGCATCGAAGCTGGAATAAGAAACAGGACTGATAAGGACATTGCAATTGAATCAAGGAATGCAAGGAATCAAGAAAGGAAATACAAGCAATTATGTCCTAAGGTCACTTAGGCGGAGTACCGTATCGTAAGTATGCCGCGGATCATACCCACGCTATGCCACTATGCTTAAGTCACCTACTCCATCTACCAAGGTCGTCCTACACTCAGAAAGGTAAAACCTACGCTCTGATACCAACTTTGTCACGACCCGAAGGTACGGAACGTGACTGGCGCTTAGATTACAAGACGTCTAAAGGCGTACCGTAACCTAAGTCAGCCAAAACCCAGAAGAATCTAAACCAAAATCAAAAGAGAGTGAAGGAAAACCTTTAATGAAAACGGTTTTTAAAATCATTTAAGTTGCATAGAATCCCTTTTTAAAACATCAAAAATTTCCGAAAATTTCGGCAGAGTCTCCCCTGTATTTTCTATCCCCCCAAAATGGGTACAACAAGATAATAAACCTGTAATCATAAAATGGCATCCCCAAGCGGGAGCTAGCTCTTCGCCCAAGGCGGATCACAACCACATGCAATATAATAGCAATATCAAGAAAAGAGCATAAAAGAAACGCAAAATATCAGAAAACACAACGCCGGCTCAAGTGAGCTCGACCCAAAAGAAACCACAAATATACAAATCTCTCAGTCTCACCACTAGGTCACATATACAATATAAAGTGGTAGATGGAGAATACTAGATACAATGATAAAGCAAAAAGAAATAAAGTGTGCTCGCAACCCACCTACGGGCAATGTCGCGAGTCTGAGCAAAAGGAGCTGATGATAAGATAGCCCGCCGCTACAAGGGTGACGGGTCCGACCTGCAAGACACTGTGGCACAACGGGGGTGAGTTGCCAGCTTGTGAGTAGAATATAATATCTAGTAAGGCAATCGTAAGAATGCGCGCAATGCGTCACAACATGTATGTCCATATGTGATATAATACTTCTAGTATGCATGCACATGTATGCAATGTCATTACTAAATCTTTAAGTGTTTTAAATGCTAAGGGTATTGGATGCTTAACTTTAGAAAATGAATATCTGTATAATAGCTAAGTACCATCAAGAAATCATCTGAAAACCCGTGTCAAGCATCGACAACAAATATGAAATCATATATGTCTCAATATCTCACTGTATCAATATCTCAAATATCGGGCTCCGTCAGTCCGGATCGGCCCATGTCATCAAATCTTACGACAACGGTCGGTATCCTCCGGATATCCGCTGCGCCAGACATCACCGGTAGGTAGTCTTCCCCTGCCAGGCTCATCGTCTACAACTCGATCTTCTTGCCCCGGGGTACCATACCGGGCCCACCATGTACCCGAGACGGTTCATCCACTCCTCGAATCGGGTCTCGAAATCCAACGAAAAACATGAAAAACTCATGGTGGACGACACATACATCACGAGAAAACCGCAACTTTGTTTTAAAAATGATAAATACAAGTTTTTGTTAAATTCTTGCGGTTTTCCCTAAAAATCCAGAAATCACAGAAAAACTGAAATCCTCAAGAAAATCATAGTGTCCACATGTTAAATATGATAAATGTCTATGATGTGAATTTTGGATAGAATCTATGTAAATATGATGATAATGCGAGGTATAAGCAAGCTATGCAATTTCATATATCATGTATGAATGCAAGTGGCGATACTAAGTTAAACAGGTTCTATAGTGCACGTGGCATGGCAATTACCAAAGGCGTGTGTGTCACATGGATAGTGCGCGTGCAGCAGATGCTAATGGTAATGGTGTTCGTGTCCTACGAAGTGATATCGCATAAGTATAGATGAATGTCCATGCAATCTAATATACGGTTAGCTATAAGGGTATGCAATGTACATAAATGGATAAGCTAGCTAACAATATAAATCTTGCATAAAGTAGGATGATCCTAACTAGGGGCGCATCGCGCCATCCAGACGATTCTCCCATAGATGAATACATCTACTCACCAGAAATCCCCGCTAATCCGATCCGGCCACCGCCTTGCCTTTACGCGCCGTGTCCGATGTTTCCCCGACCGATCCTATATTTGCACAACACCAAGCATAAGATTACATAACCTAAAACGATGCAAGTCACATTATACAAATATCGACGCTCTCGAATTAAACATAACATGCACTCGGTGCGCGGGAAAACGCACGAAAATCGCTAATCTTTAACTAGAATCGTCATTTCGGGGAAATCGACAAAACTAAAACCCGACTAGACAAAACCTTGCGTTCGCGCACTCTAATAGTCCTATACGAAGCTAATTATATCGCTAACATAACGCAATTTGATCGCATTCTAATTTTTGAAAAAATCTAGTAAGCAAATTTGAAACCGATTCGATGCAAACGTCGCAATTTATCGATTTAGCGAGCGTAACCTTACGCAATTAACCACTCTAACCAAATAGGTAACCAAAGCCCTAACTTAACTCTAACAACCATGCTTCAAACCCTAGTTCAACATCAAAACCCATTCTTGATTTTCATGAACAAGAATTTACAACTAAATTAATACTTCAAAATTAAATTTTAGCACATATAAACTACAAGTTAACAAACTAGTTTAGAATTTCACCTCACAAGTGGAACCCTAGCATGATCAAGCCACCAAAGAAGCCTCCTTTCTTCTAGTTTTGAGCTAAATTTGGTTGAGGAGAGAGTGGATTAGGGTTTACTTTGAATGGGGGAATGAAATTTATGAATTTTCTATGAATTTTGACATGAAAATGAAGCAAAAATGAAGTGAGAAGAGAGGGAAATTCTACAGCTTGGGGTCGGCCAGCAGGTGAGGGAGGGTGTTGTGGGTTTTTTGGAGAAGTTTCTAGGTCTAAAAACACCCCATGTTCTCATTTAATGCTTTCACATCAACCATTTACAAAAAAAAACCTCATTTTGCATCATTTTTTCATTAAATTTCCAACCCTAAAACCAAAAATTTGCAAGTCATGATACAATTTTATTGACACCATATTTTAGCTTATAAAGATTCCTAATTATGAAATTTACCTAATTAAATTTGTATTTATCACTAATTTAATGTATTTTAAAAAGCCTAAAATAATAAAAAAAATAATTAATTACGAAAAAATTTTTATTTAACTAGAAAATTACAAGTGACATTTTAGTGACAAAATTATAGTAATATCTTATCTAAATTTTGTATAATTAGGTCTACAATGAAAAATACCTATTTTGACATTTTACGGAAAAAGCCGAAAAATTAACCGATTACCGAAAAACTGCTTAAACGTTTTCGAAGGGTTACAGATTCCTTGACAAGCCGGTAGATTACCGCGTTTTGAATCTTCCATACTGAATCTTTTCAGTATGGTGTCGATGTACCTGGACTGTGAAAGTCCCAACATCCTCATAGATCTATCACGATAGATCTGGATCCCCAGAATGTAGGAGGCATCACACAGGTCTTTCATGGAGAACCTTTGTGACAAGAATCTTTTGACTGATTGTAGCATAGGAATGTCATTTCCTATCAAGAGAATGTCATCTACGTACAAGACGAGGAATACAACAATTCTTGCTACAATTTTACTATAGATGCATGGTTCATCTGGATTTTTGATAAAGTCAAATTCGTTGACCGTCTAATCAAAACAGATGTTCCAACTCTGTGATGCCTTCTTTAATCCATAAATAGATTTAAGCAACTTGCACACTTTCTCGCTACTCCCACTCTGAATGAAACCTTCTGGCTGATCCATATAGACGCACTCTTCCAAATTTCCATTTAGAAAAGCGGTCTTTACGTCCATCTGCCAAATCTCATAATCGTGGAAGGCAGCAATGGCAAGAAGGATCCGAATGGATTTGAGCATAGTCACTTGAGAAAAGGTTTCATCATAGTCCAAACCAGGTCTTTGATGAAAACCTTTTGCAACAAGTCTATCCTTATAAGTTTCAACCTGTCCATCTACACTAATCTTCTTTATGAAGATCCATTTGCAGCCTATGGGTTTTACCCCTTCTGGAGCAATGTCCAAAGTCCATAATTTTTTAGTGTACATGGACTCCATCTCGGTCCGCATTGCATCCAGCCATTTTACCGGGTCTCTGCTCTGAATGGCTTGCTGGAAGCTAGTTGGCTCATTATTGTCAATGATGCAATCCTTTCTATCCCCGTTTATGAGAAAACCGTAGTATCTCTTGGGGGGATGAGACAGCCTACTACTCCTGCGGAGTGGTGCGGGGATGTCCTGTTCTTTTGTAACCTCTGGTTCTACCATGCTTTCAGTAATAACTTGTGGTTTTAGAATTTCTTCCAGTTCTATTACGCTCCCACTTGTTGTTTTTTTTCCAAAAATTGATTTTCCAAAAAATGGGCATGACGAGAAACAAAAACCTTTTGTTCTTCTGCGTAATAGAAAAGATACCCCCTGGAGTTCTTTGGGTTTCCCACAAACTTACACAGTACTGAGTGTGCCTCGAGCTTGTCTGCATGCTGATTTTTAACAAAAGCTGGACATTCATATATTTTCAGATACCGAAGATAGGGTTTCTTTCCACTCCATATCTGATATGGTGTGGTAAGCACAGTCTTGGTAGGAACCTTGTTCAAAAGATATGCAACCAGAAGGATCGCGATAACTCAGCGTTGCTCATCATGAAACGTACCATATCCAATAAGGTTCGGTTCTACCTTTCCGATACACCGTTGTGTTGTGGTGTGTATGGAGGAGTAAGCTGAGAGAGAATTCCATTCTCTTTTAAGTAATCTAGGAACTCGGCACTTAAGTATTCATCACCTCGATCAGATCTAAGTGTCTTGATACTTTTGCCGGTTTGTTTTTCCATTTCATTCTTATATTCTCGGAATTTCTCAAAGGCCTCGGATTTATGTTTCATCAAGAAGGCATGTCTATACCTAGAGATATCATTCGTAAAAGTAATGAAATAGGAATAACCACTTCTTGCATGTGTAGAAATTGGACCACACACGTCGCTGTATATGAGTCCCAAGAGCTCGCTCGCTCTTACTCTGTGTCCAGTGAACGGAGTCTTTGTCATCTTTCCTTTGAGACAGATTGACAAGTTGCATAAGACCGATATTCGAACAAATCCAAATATCCCTCTTTATGTAACTTGATCAACCGTGTTTCATTGATGTGGCCCAGTCTACAATACCATAAGAAAGCTTGATTTAATTCTGGAGACTTTCTTTTGTGTGTGTTCTGGACGTTGAAAACTTGTAGTTGGTTTGAAACATATTTACCGTTGTTTAGTGTACCCAACCCAATCAAACCATGATTAAGGTGGATGTTTACGACATCACTTACAAATATAAAATCATAAGCTTTTTTAGATAACAAAGATACAGAAATGATATTACAAGTCAAACTAGGTACACAAAATGTAACATTTCAGAAAAATAAAATATTATTTTTGTGATTTTTTATAATTAAATAATAAAATATTGAATATTTTTAATAAGGCGGTATAATTAAATATCGATAAATTTGGGAAAAATTTGGAAAATTATAGAAATTACTAAAAAGAGGGTGTTTTATGTGAATTAGGCAAATTATAAGTTTTTATGATTAATTATACACTATTTAGTGCTAATCGCGATTAAATATTGTTAATCGCGCATTAAGCTTGTTTTGTGCAAAACATGCACATGTTTTTTTAGCACTTGTTACATATTTTTTCATGCTTTCTTCTTTTTATCATGCATGGTTATAAAATTAAAGAGAAGAAAAGAAAAGGAAAAGAAAAGAAAAAGGGATTTGAATAAAGAATGGAGGGATGGGCATGAGAGAGAATGAGAGGGTAAGGGGTCAAACCGTGGACCAAGCTCCCATTACTTCATTTCTTCATCATCTTCTCTCCTCTCCCTCACTCTTGCTACTGCTGCTGCTACCCTCACTCCCTCCCCCCTCTTCATTCTCTCAAATACCATTAAAAACATCTCAAAATCCAATACCCACTTCATTAAAAATGTGCATGAGCTCACTAGCAATACATCGGACCAAGAAAGCTTGCATTTTGGACACTTGGGGCAACTCAAGAATTTTCTTGAGTTGCCAAATGAGGTATTCTCTTAACCATTAGCCTAGTATTTCTATTGCTTTTACATCCATGCTTGTTTAGAAACGATTTGGTGTCGTTTAGTGAGACTTGGGAAATTCTAGTTAGGGTTTATGGAATTTTTGAGTTGTGATGCGTAATTGAGCTCAGTAGAGGCCACACTAACCCCCTAGTGCTAGAATTCAGACCTAAACTAGAGACTAGGACCCTGGAATACGGATTTAGAAACCCGATATCGGAAGAATTGTGGATTTTGTGTGTGTATATTGAAATCTGCTAACACCCGGGTGACCTGAAAATTATTTAGCAAACACACAGAGATGTGCAGTGATTTAGAGCATACCCTGAAGACCCTAGCCCCTGACTCCACATTGTGGCCACAAATATAATATTTCTGGCCGCAAATTGCGGCCAGACCTGGTCCAATTGGGTTCGTGTTTGGTCTGTAGCTCCATCTCCAGTAAATTAGACCCTTGGCATATGCAAAATTGGCTGATTTGACATAAGGTAAAATCTAGGACCATTTTCAAGAGTTGCTGTTTTGATTCGGGGTTTCATTTTTCGTATTTTGCATTCTAGATTTTTGTATCTGTGTTGTACCTCGATCATTTGGCGTTATACGTCGAAATCGAGTGTTAATTGGTGGTTTTGAAGGCGTGGTCCCTATGTTCTAACCTATAGGCCTTAGCATGTCATTTTGGTTTTCCGATATGATTTTAATACGCATTTGCGATTGTGTTATTTATGTAGGTACCCTCACGTGGATTTCATACGATGAAGAAGATGGTAGCGATATCGACGTCGACATGCAAGAAGCAAGGTGAGTGGATCTATATCTACGGGGGAAGTCGGGTGGATGGCGTATAGCACCCCCGCAAACTTTGATAGAAACCGATTTGTTTATATGGATTATGATTATTGAAACCTTTAATAGAAAACTATAGATAGGCTTAAATGATAGTTAGAGAAACTATGTTAGAAGCTAAATGATAGTTAGAAGTGATATGATACGGCTAATATGAAATGACGGGATTTGAGGACAATTTTTGACGATATTGCCATTTAGGGTATTATAGGACTAGATAGTCGACGTAGATGTGTCATCCGAACTATACCTATTTTCCAAACTGAAGAATCGTATGCATCTTTTAAACAGATACCTTGAGGGACGTTACGGAATTTCAAATGATATCTTTTCCTTAAAAACACCGTAACCCCTATTTTCAAAACTACGATTCGCTTCTTTAAAAATCTGATTGTATGGTTCGGGTGTGTATGTTAGATTAGATACTTATACTTATAGTAGAGATAGAATGTTTATGTAAACTCGACTTGATGTGAGGTATAAATGCGATGAAAGAACATATGACGTGATATGATGATTTGGTGATATGTTGGTATACGGATACGAGTCGTTTGAGATGATTGATACCCTGCCGGTCCCCTGATATGAGATTGTTATGGATGTGACCTAGGACATAGGTATATAGATATATTTTTATATGTGGTGAATCATGTGTGATTGTCGTACGAGACGTTAGGTCCGTACCCCTCATTGTCATATAGGATGATAGGATCCCTCTTGGTTTACTGCCGCCGTACGATGATTTTCCGTGCGTGATGAGTTTGACTCGATGATTGATCCATACCTTTGACTAGAGGACGTCGTACGATGGATTATACTGTACGTGATGCTGTGAGGCTAGATGTCGATTGATAGATTCACCGACTCGATAATGTTAGATATGTATACCTTATAGCTTTTAGCTGACGATTTACCTTATGTTGCATTCATGTTATTCGCATTGCATTACTTATACCTGTGCTAGTACACTTACACCATTATCGATGATGCGTATGTTACACGTACACAGATTCGCCGGCTCACAAACTTCATCATCGATAATTTCCATGTCACTAAGTAGGGTTGCTGCATCATGATATGCATATTGTACATCCAAATTGGCACACATACATTGGTACATCCATACTTGAACATATACATATTGTACCTGCATAGATAACTGGATTATTTGGGATTTGGGAACCGCATGTTATATTTTAAAAACTGGAATCATTTAAAAGAACGGTTTTACCTTAATATGTTATATCACTGTTTTATGTTGCATGATATACGGATATGCTCACATTTCTATTATATGTCGCATACATCATGCTTTACACTTTTTACGCATTGAGATATACTGTTTTCATGAGATTTCTGGATTTGAGAACCGTGGCTATTTCAAAAGAAAACATGTACTGTTTTAAAAACCCGGTTTCTCTTTATATGATATTTCAGAGCGTCTCTTTATATGATATTTCAGAGCGTCCACCATGCGTTTTCTCAGTTCTGAGATGTGTGACATGTGAAACCCGATCGAGAAGCGGGATGAGGCTGATTGCGGGTACATGGTGGACCCGGTATGGTACCCCAGGGCGAGAACGGATCGCTGTGCAGTAAACGGTGAGCCTGGCAGAGGGATTTACTACCTACCGGTGATTGGTTGGATCTGGCGGTTATCCGGAGGATACTGACCATAGACGAGAGATGGATAGGGCCGACCCGTACTGCCGGGGCCAAGGGTCGATTCCGGAGACGGAGCCCGTGGGCCGATCCGGACTGACGGAGCCCGAGATATGAGGATTTATGTGTCGATGCTGGACACGGGTTTTATGATGTTTTCGGGTGTCGATGTTGGACACCCAGGTTCCATGTTTTTCATGTGTCGCGAGGGACACCGTTGATTTATATCCTCATACTTTTATGCACACACTTTTATGATATTTACGTGCATGCATACATTGATCATATGGTTGGACGAGATCCACATGCATACCTACATTGATTATAGGATTGGATGATATCCGTATACACTTAGGTGTTGATTACATTGTTGGCACATATACGAGCCGGTCACCCTAGATATCCACAGTATTACCTTTATGATATAGTTGACCTAGGAGTCGTTGTTTATTCGATTTTTTCTTGTAAATAGTTTTTTCTACTCACGAGTTGGCAAGTCACCCCCGTTGTGCCACAGTTTCTTGCAGGACTTGCCGTACAGGTTTCATTGCAGCTTTCTGGCACACTGCTTCCTTTCTGGGTGATTGCTTTGGTAGGTGGGTTCACTCGCATCGTGACCACCATTGTATTTATTTTAATCAGTTGTATCAAGAAATGTCACGACCCGAATATTTTGACTCGTGACCGGCACTTAACCCCGCTACGTCTACAGGCGTAACGCGACTAAGTAAGTTGAACCCAGAAATCAAAACCCTATATAAGTAGCGAGTGTTGAAAACATTTAGTTAAAAAATTTAGAAAACCTTAAATAATTCAATAAGTTCTTTTAAAGTTACGTCATCATATAAATAATTTTGGCAGCATTTCCTTTGTAAAAGTAACCCCGAGACCGGGTATAAAACAGGATATGAGTGAAAATGAGATATAATGAAACAAAACATTCCCAAACGGGAGCAATCACGCCCAACGGCGGAAACCATCATCACAATAGTAATATACGATGCCGTAGTGAAGAATGAGCAATAAGTAAACAACACAGAAATATAAACTGCATATAAAAACAGTTGGGTCCCACGACCACGACACCAGAATACAAAATATACATCATCGTCCTCACACAGTACCTAAGTTCAGTACATAAATGGTAGATGGAGAATACTAGATACAAAAAGGGGTACAATAAAAGTAATCAGATACCACAACCCACCTAAAAGCAAAACAGATCTCGCACCAACTGTAGTGGTATCTGTAGCCAAAAGATGCAAAAGGCAGCCTGCCGCGACTCTCTGAAGGGCAACCTGCAAATACTGTGGCACAACGGGGGTGAGTTGCCAACTCGTGAATAGAGATAACATATGAAGGTAATCGCGAGCATGCACGTACTGCGCTACTCTATCATATGCCAGCAAGTAAAATCTATATGCGATATGCAGTAGGTGCAATAATCATGCAAATGCTCTGTCTGGTAAAACGGCTACAGGATGAAATGCATGATAAACAATGCTGAGCAAGAGATAAACAACATCTACATAGAAATATCAACATGGAAAAATAATCGGTGCCCCAAACTGCACCCAAATCCCAAATAAACTCAGGCGCCGGCACTCTCCTTGGCCCTAAAATCTTGTAAATCTCTGAGAATCACGAGTGCCCAACATTGGCACTCAAAATATCATAAAATACTCATGTCCAGCATCGACACGCAAATCCTCAATATATCGGGCTCCATCAGTCCGGATCAGCCCACGGGCTCCGTCTGCGGTATCGGCCCTCGGCCCCGGCAGTTCAGATCATCCCGCATCCATCTCTCGACTCTGGTCAGTATCCTCCGGATAACCGCCAGGTCCAACCAATCACCGGTAGGTAGTAGTCCCTCTGCCAGGCTCACCGTCTACTGCACAACGAAACCGTTCTCGCCCCGGGGTACCATACCGGGTCCACCACGAACCCGCAAACGGATCAACCAACTCCTCGAATTGGGTTTCAAGCACACGTCTCAGCACCGAGAAAACGTGTGGTGGACGCACCAAAATATCATATCACGAGGGACCTGGTTTTCAAATAGTGCATCTTTTCTTTAATTAATTCCACGGTCCTCAAAACCAGAAATCACATGGAAATCTAACACCAATGAGTAAATCAAATGCGATGTGCTATGTACATCAAGTCATAATGTAGGTACAAGGGAGAACCGCATTTTAAAATAGTTTCAGTTTTCAAAGACATCTTGCGGCTCCCAATTTCTATGAAATCATAACGAATCATGTATGAAATAAACTACAGCAATATACTCATGGCAATTCTACAGTGAGTGTGTCATGGCAATTACTAACGGTGTGTGTGTAACATGCAGATTAGTGCTCGTGCAACATGAACCGTTAGTAATAGTGCGGTGTTCTATCAATTCTAAGTTTACATACATATGGCAGGGAATGCAGTATGCAACAATAGTATACATGACAGTCAATGTAGGTAAATGCAATATATAACTATAAGGTCCTATCAGCCTTGACGCATAACGCCATGCGGGCGATAACCCCGTAGATGTTAAATCTACTCACCGAAGTCTCGTGCTAAGTGTAGCCGACGACTTGCTTTCCCTTCTTCGCCGTGTCCGTCTCACTCGCCTGCGAACCTAGAATCACACAATATATCATATATAAGCTCAAATCCACAAAAACGTGGTATTAAGGTCAAACTAGAAACCCGCGTCGCAAACCAAGCACGCGTGTGCGCGATACGCTAAAACGTGTGATTACGCGCCTGAAACTACCCCGACGCGTCGCGATATGCAGAAACCCCAAACCACATGCGTATTACGCGTGTCACGAAGGTTTAAAATATGAGAAATAGGGTAATTAGCTCCAGATTTCCCTACAGCAAGAATCACACAAAACTATATATGCCATGAGTCTAATGGTAGCAGCAGACACCAATAGAGACAAACCCAACCCAAACCCTCCCCATCTGGCCGCAATTTGCGGCCAGATCCAATTTTCCGGCGGCCTGAACACGTCATATTGGGGTCGGGTTCTACCTCGGGGATCAGCACCTAACCACTATACTGCAGTCATCTCAAAATTATTCTGAACCCACTGGGTCGATAGCAGTTAACAGAAGGTCAAAATTTGCTTAAAAACGATGAATTTGCATTAAATAGGGATCTGGGGGTATTTTAGTGCAATCGAGGGGGTTAAGCTAGGTTAACAGGGCCCTAACAACACTCCATCAACCTACTAAAACCAATTCATACACCACTTGATCAAAGTTCCCACTAACCACCACATATCGCACTAAAACGCACCAATAACCACTAATCGAAGCTAAGCTACACTAATTAAGCAAACTAGGGAGTAAGTTCAGGAAGTATACCCCACACTCGACCCTAAGGAGCTGGAGGAAGAAGAAGAAGTGGAGGGAAGGAGCTGCAGCTGGAGTTGTGGCTGTTGCTGCTGCTAACTGCTGCTACTGCTGCTGCTGCTGAGATGGTTGCTGCTGCTGCTGAGATGGTTGCTGCTGCTGCTGTGGATGCTTGCTGCTGCTGCTGAGTTGGTGTGGGTGTGTGAGTGTGAGAGTAGGGTTGAGAGAAAAGAACATAAGAATGAGAGGGAATCATAACTCCAAATGTCAACCCCTCCACTCTCTCTCTTCATTAAATGCAAGCATGGCTTTTGCCATGATACATTCTCTCTCTCTCATTCTCACCAAGTCAACACTCAAAAGGGAAATTCAAATTAAATCAACCATCAAATAACTAATTAAACTTAATTAAAACCCAAAAGACTTAATCCCCATGATTAAACCCACCATGGTTGCTAATCATGGTATTACCTCATTTTAAAACCCTAGTTTACATGCACATGTGTGTGCAAGCCTAGGAAAATTCTAGAAAAATATTTATTAAATTGGGGAAAATATTTGAAATTCAATTTGGTAAACTTTTTAATAAAAACCCTTTATTTAAATATAAATATCCACTAAACACATCCTAAGGTGTTACAATCTCTCCCCCTTAAAGAAATTCGTCCCCGAATTTCAAAATCTAACTACACGTACTTCTTCCTTATCTCGCTTTCGGTCTCCCAAGTGACCTCCTCGCTGCTCGGGCCACGCCAAAGTACCCTGACTGATGGAATGTCTTTCGATCTCAATTTCTTCACTTGTCAATCCAAGATCATCACCGGCTGCTCTGCATAGGAAAGGTCGCGCTCAAGCTGGATCGTCGGGTGCTGAATCGCATGCGAAGGATCATGAAGATATCTACGGAGCATCGGAACGTGAAATAAGGGGTGCACATCTAGAAAACTGGGCGGAAGGGCTAACCGGTATGCAACTGCACCAACACGCTCGAGGATCTCGAAGGGGCCCACATATCTTGGACTGAGCTTCCCCTTCTTCCCAAATCTCTTCACACCTTTCATTGGGGAGACTCTCAAGAAAACATGATCACCAACAGAAAACTCAAGTCTGCGCCGCCGACGGTCCGCATAAGATCTCTGCCTACTCTGGGCTGCTCTCATCCTATCGTGAATCAACTGGATTTTCGCGGTCGTCTCCTCAACAATATGTGGCCCTAAGATACTGCTCTCACTGAGCTCTGTCCAACAGGCGGGCGATCTGCATCTCCTCCCATAAAGAGCCTCAAATGGTGCCATCTTAATGGTCTCCTGGTAGCTGTTATTGTAGGAGAACTCTACTAAGGGTAAGTGATGATCCCAGCTACCTCCGAAATCTAATACACACGCTCTGAGCATATCCTCGAGAGTCTAAATAGTCCGCTCTGACTGTCCGTCGGTCTGCGGATGAAATGCTGTGCTGAAACTCAAGCGAGTGCCCAAAGCCTCCTGAAGCCTCTGCCATAGTCGACTGGTAAACTGGGTGCCTCTGTCGGACACGATACATGTCGGGACTCTGTGCAGTCGTACTATCTCGTCGATGTAAATCTGGGCGTACTGAGCAAATCCGAAAGTCGTCTTCACTGACAGGAAGTGAGCCGCTTTCGTCAAACGATCTACGATCACCCAAATGGAGTTATACCCTCGCCTAGTCCTGGGTAGACCCACAACGAAATCCATCGAAATCTGCTCCCATTTCCACTCCGGAATGGGTAACGGCTGTAGCTCTCTCGCGGGCCTCTGGTGCTCGGCCTTGACTTGCTGACAGGTCAGGCATCTCGATACGAAATCTGCGATGTCCCTCTTCATTCCGTCCCACCAGTAAACATCTCTTATATCATGATACATCTTGGTGGAACCGGGATGGACGCTGTGCTCCGATCGATGTGCCTCCTCGAGAATCTCACGCCGTAGCCCCTCAGCATCTGGTATGCACAGTCTAGTCCCAAATCGTAGCATCCCCTGATCATCGATCACGAACTCGGAAAATCTGCCCTGTCCAATCTGCATCCTGATCTCTGAACATCGGTCATCACTGTGCTGTGCCTCATGTACACGGTCAAGCAACTGTGGGCGTGCACGAACATGCGCGATCTGTCCTCCAATCGGCGTGAACTCGAACTGTATCCGGCTGTCGCATAATATCTGCCAATCTGTCGACGACTGCCTCTGTACTGCGCTCAAACAAGATAGACTACCCCCGGGGCTCCTGCTCAAAGCATCCGCCACCACATTCGCCTTGCCCGGGTGATACAAGATCTCGCAGTCGTAATCCTTCACTAACTCCATCCATCGGCGCTGTCTAAGGTTCAGATCTCGCTGCTGAAATATATACTTTAAACTCTTGTGATCAGTGAATATCTGGCACGACTCGCCGTATAGGTAATGTCGCCAGATCTTAAGTGCAAAGACCAATGCAGCCATCTCCAAATTGTGACTGGGGTAGTTCTGTTCATGTTTCTTCAATTGTCGCGAAGCATACGTGATCACCCTGTCATGCTGCATCAATACACACCCTAGCCCCACTCGAGAGGCATCACAATAGACCACAAATCTGTCTGATCCTGAAGGTAATGATAATACCGGTGCCGTAGTCAGCCGAGTCCGTAGCTGCTGAAAACTGTGCTCGTACTCCTCCGTCCAATCGAAAGAAACTCCCTTCCGGGTCTACCCGGTCAAAGGTGTAGCAATACTGGAGAAATCCTGCACAAATCGCCTGTAGTAACCGGCCAACCCCAAAAAGCTGCGAATCTCCGTAACCGATGTGGGTCTGGGCCAACGCTGAACGGCCTCGATCTTCCTCGGGTCTACACATATACCGTCTCGTGAAATCACATGCCCCAAGAAGTCTACGCTGTCCAGCCAGAAAGCACACTTGGAGAATTTCGCGTAAAGCTGGTGCTCCCTCAAAGTCTACAGTGTAATCCGCAGGTGCTGCTCGTGCTCCTCACTACTCCGGGAATACACCAAGATATCGTCAATGAACACTATGATGAACAGATCCAAATATGGCCGGAAAATACGGTTCATCAAGTCCATGAATGCTGCTGGCGCATTGGTGAGTCCGAACGACATCACCAAAAACTCATAATGGCCTTAGCATGTACGGAAAGCTGTCCTAGGAATGTCCTCCTGTCGAACCCGCAGTTGATGATAGCCCGATCGTAAATCGATCCTCGAAAAGTATCCTGCCCCTGAAGCTGGTCGAACAAATCGTCGATACGTGGCAAGGGATATCTGTTCCGCACTGTCACCCTGTTCAGCTGGCGGTAGTCGATACACAGATGCAAACTGCCGTCCTTCTTCTTGACGAACAGGACTGGAGCATCCCAAGGAGAAACACCGGGTCGAATAAGTCCCTTATCCAGTAAATCTTGCAACTGACCCTTCAATTCTCGAAGTTCCGCCGGGGCCATCCGATAAGGCGGTATGGAAATAGGCCTCGTGCCAGGAACCAGATCAATACAGAAAGAAATGTCGCGCTCGGGCGGTAGCCCAGGAAGCTCGTCAGGGAACACATCAGGAAACTCGCTAACAACTGGAACCTGATCCAATGGAACCTCCGTAGTGCTAGCATCGCAAACATAGGCGAGAAATCCCTGACATCCCTTCCTCAAAAGCTGTCCAGCGTGAAGAGAAGAAATCACACCGTGAGGGGCGGCACCACCGTCCCCCAACACAACAAAAACCGACTCGCCGGGGAAACATAATCTAACTGTCTTCTCACGGAAGTCCACAGAAGCATAGCACGTGGCTAACCAATCCATGCCCAAAAGGACGTCGAAGTCCAACATCTCAAGAAGGATCAAGTCGACAGGCAACTCCCTCTCGCCAATACTGACGATACAGGATCGTAACACGTGCCTAGCAACAAACGACTCTTCCACAGGAGTGGTCACAACAAGCGGCTGATCAAGCAAACCGGACTCTCTACCCAAACTCGGCACAAAGTGTGTGGATACGTACGAGTGCGTGGATCCGGGATCGAACAACACGTGTGCATCAACAGAACATACTGGAAGGATACCTGAAACCACCGTATTAGACGCCTGCGTGTCCCGATGCGTCAAAGCAAATACCCGCGCCTGTCCTCCACCGGTGACTGACTGCCCTCTGCCTCGGTCATCTCGCCCTATCGGAGCAACTCCTCCACGCCCACGACCTCTCTGAGTATGAGTCTGACACGGAACAACAGTAGGTACAACAGGCAACGCCCTCTGGGGTGGTGAAGGTGGTAAAGTAACATGCGGTGCTGCCGCCTCCCTCCGGTGTATCTCAGGACAATCTCGCACACGATGATAAGAACTCCCGCAACGGAAACATCCCGATGATGGTCGCTGACCCTCCTGGGGATAGGAGCTGAACAACCGGCCTTGCCTCGAATCTCTACCACCTGCAAGGTGCCTGTCACGGTGCCGAAAAGGCTGTCTCTGCACCGATGTATCTGCACGAACTCTCTTCAGCTCTGGGACTGCCGAACTCTCAGCAAAGCGCTCCTCAACCAATAAGGCTGCATCTACAGCTGCTGCATAGGTCTCGTAGTGCTGCGCGCTGATCGCAAGGAACAGTGGTGTAAGCAAGCCTCGAACAAATCTCTTGACTCGCAACTTCTCGGTAGCCACTAAATACGGGGCATAAACTGCTAGCTCTGTAAACAGCACGTCATACTCTGCCACTGTCATCTCTGGCGTCTGGCGTAAAGACTCAAATCTGCGTGCTCGGGCATCCCTAACACTCTGGGGAAGGAAACAGGCTAGAAATACTGTTACAAACTCCGTCCAGGTCATTGGAGGAAGACCTGCCGCTCTGCCCTTCTCAACTGAATCACACCACTTCTGCGCAAGACCTTCCAGGCGAAAGCTCGCGAACTCAACCCATCTCGCATCTGCGCATCTGAGGGAACGGCATATCCGGGCCATCCTATCAATGAAAGACTGTGGGTCATCGGCTGTATCGGTGCCTGTGAAGACCGGAGGCTTCATCCTCATGAACTCTGATAGCGATACTGTAATCACCTCCATGGCTGCATGGGAAACAGGCTGTGCGGTAGGTACCATCGCGGTCTCTGGAACGGGTGGAGCTACTTCTAGTCGCTGCGCTCGAAGCGTCTCAACTAGCGATCCTATCATCTGGCGCATCTCCTGCATGCTGGATCCCACCGTCTGGCGCATCTCCTACATACCAGCCCCTAGCGTGGCGAGCTGATCTGTCATAGGAGGAACAGTCTGCTCGGGTACAACGGGTGCACTGCCCGGATCAGTCCTCGTCTCGGACGAGTCAACTCGAATCTCGGCCCTCGCGGCCGCTCTCTGCGCCCTCGTAGTCTTTGGCGGCATAATGGCTGAAAGGAAATTAGGATTCGATAAGAATACGGAAATCGAATCACAAGAATATATATACTCAAGAAGGAATTTAAATCAATAAGTCCTAAGGTCGCCTTAGCGGAGTACCGTGTCGTGAGTATGCCGCGGAACATACACAAGCTACGCCACTCTGCTTCAGCTACCTACTCCATCATACCAAGGTCATCCTACACTCCGAAAGGTAAAACCTACGCTCTGATACCAACTTTGTCACGACCCGAATATTTCGACTCGTGACCGGCACTTAACCCCGCTACGTCTACAGGCGTAACGCAACTAAGTAAGCCGAACCCAGAAATCAAAACCTTATATAAGTAGCGAGTGTTGAAAACATTTAGTTAAAACATTTAGAAAACCTTAAATAATTCAATAAGTTCTTTTAAAGTTACGTCATCATTTAAATAATTTTGGCAGCATTTCCTTTGTAAAAGTAACCCCGAGACCGGGTATAAAACAGGATATGAGTGAAAATGAGATATAATGAAAAAGAACATTCCCAAACGGGAGCAATCACGCCCAACGGCAGAAACCAACATCACAAGAGTAATATACGATGCCGTAGCGAAGAATGAGCAATAAGTAAACATCACAGAAATATAAACTGCATATAAAAACAGTTGGCTCCTACGAGCTCGACACCAGAATACAAAATATACATCAACGTCCTCACACAGTATCTAAGTCCAGTACATAAATGGTAGATGGAGAATACTAGATACAAAAAGGGGTACAATAAAAGTAATCAGATACCACAACCGACCTAAAAGCAAAACAGCTCTCGCACTAACTGTAGTGGTATCTGTAGCCAAAAGATGCAAAAGGCAGCCTGCCGCGACTACTCTGAAGGGCAACCTGAAAATACTGTGGCATAACGGGGGTGAGTTGCCAACTCATGAATAGAGATAACATATAAAGATAATCACGAGCATGCACGTACTGCGCTACTCTATCATATGTCAGCAATCTATATGCGACATGCAGTAGGTGCAATAATCATGCAAATGCTCTGTCTGGTAAAACGGCTACAGGATGAAATGCATGATAAACAATGCTGAGCATGAGATAAACAACATCTACATGGAAATTTCAACATGGAAAAATAATCGGTGCCCCAAACTGCACCCAAATCCCAAATAAACTCAGGCGCCGGCACTCTCCTCGGCCCTCAAATCCTGTAAATCTCTGAGAATCACGAGTGCCCAACATCGGCATTCAAAATATCATAAAATACTCGTGTCCAGCATCGACACGCAAATCCTCAATATATCGGGCTCCGTCAGTCCGGATCAGCCCACGGGCTCCGTCTGCGGTATCGGCCCTCGGCCCCGGCAGTTCGGATCATCCCGCATCCATCTCTCGACTCTGGTCAGTATCCTCCGGATAACCGCCAGGTCCAACCAATCACCGGTAGGTAGTAGTCCCTCTTCCAGGCTCACCGTCTACTGCACAGTGAAACCGTTCTCGTCCCGGGGTACCATACCGGGTCCACCACGGACCCACAAACGGATCATCCAACTCCTCGAATCGGGTTTCAAGCACACGTCTCAGCACCGAGAAAACGAGTGGTGGATGCACCAAAATATCATATCACGAGGGATCGGGTTTTCAAATAGTGCATCTTTTCTTTAATTAATTCCATGGTCCCCAAAACCAGAAATCACATGGAAATCCAACACCAATGAGTAAATCAAATGCTGTGCTATGTACATCAAGTCATAATGTAGGTACAAGGGAGAACCGCATTTTAAAATAGTTTCAGTTTTCAAAGACATCTTGCGGCTCCCAATTTCTATGAAATCATAACGAATCATATATGAAATGAACTACAGCAATATACTCATGGCAATTCTACAGTGAGTGTGTCATGGCAATTACTAACGGTGTGTGTGTAACATGCAGATTAGTGCTCGTGCAACATGAACCGTTAGTAATAGTGCGGTGTTCTATCAATTCTAAGTTTACATACATATGGCAAGGAATGCAGTATGCTACAATAGTATACATGACAGTCAATGTAGGTAAATGCAATATATAACTATAAGGTCCTATCAGCCCTGACGCATAACGCCATGCGGGCGATATCCCCGTAGATGTTAAATCTACTCACCGAAGTCTCGCGCTAAGTGTAGCCGACGACTTGCTTTCCCTTCTTTGCCGCGTCCGTCTCACTCGTCTGCGAACCTAGAATCACACAATATATCACATATAAGCTCAAATCCACAAAAACGTGATATTAAGGTCAAACTATAAACCCGCGTCGCAAACCAAGCGCACGTGTGCGTGATACGCTAAAACATGTGATTACGCACCTGAAACTACCCCGACGCGTCGCGATACGCAGAAACCCCAAAACACATGCGTATCACGCGTGTCGCGAAGGTTTAAAATACGAGAATAGGGTAATTAGATCCAGATTTCCCTACAGCAAGAATCACACAAAATTATACATGCCATGAGTCTAATGGTAGCAGCAGACACCAATAGAGACAAACCCGAACCCAAACCCTCCCCATCTGGCCGCAATTTGCGGCCAAATCCAATTTTCCGGTGGCCTGAACAAGTCATATTGGGGTCGGGTTCTACCTGGGGGATCAGCACCTAACCACTATACCGCAGTCATCTCAAAATTATTCTGAACCCACTGGGTCGATAGCAGTTAACAGAAGGTCAAAATTTGCTTAAAAACGATGAATTTTCATCAAATAGGGATCTGGGGGTATTTTAGTGCAATGGGGGGGGAGGGGTTAAGCTAGGTTAACAGGGCCCTAACAACACTCCATCAACCTACTAAAACCAATTCATACATCACTTGATCAAAGTTCCCACTAATCACCACTTATCGCACTAAAACGCACCAATAACCACTAATCGAAGCTAAGCTACACTAATTAAGCAAACTAGGGAGTAAGTTCAGGAAGTATACCCCCACACTCGACCCTAGGGAGCTGGAGGAAGAATAAGAAGTGGAGGGAAGGAGCTGCAGCTGGAGTTGTGGCTGTTGCTGCTGCTAACTGCTGCTACTGCTGCTCACTGGTGCTGCTACTGTGATGCTTGCTGTTGCTGCTGAGATGGTTGCTGCTGCTGCTGTGGATGCTTGTTGCTGCTATGGGTGCTTGCTGCTGCTGCTGAGATGGTGTGGGTGTGTGAGTGTGAGAGTAGGGTTGAGAGAAAAGAACACAAGAATGAGAGGGAATCATAACTCCAAATGTCAACCCCTCCACTCTCTCTCTTCATTAAATGCAAGCATGGCTTTTGCCATGATGTATTCTCTCTCTCTCATTCTCACCAAGTCAACACTCAAAAGGGAAATTCAAATTAAAGCAACCATCAAATAACTAATTAAACTTAATTAAAACCCAAAAGACTTAATCCCCATGATTAAACCCACCATGGTTGCTAATCATGGTATTACCTCATTTTAAAACCCTAGTTTACATGCACATGTGTGTGCAAGCCTAGGAAAATTCTAGAAAAATATTTATTAAATTGGGAAAAATATTTGAAATTTAATTTGGTAAAATTTTTATTAAAAATCCTTTATTTAAATATAAATAGCCACTAAACACATCCTAAGGTGTTACAAGAAATTCTATCAACCAAATTTGTATATTTATTCAGACTTAGAAATCAGTTGTGTATTACTTTGACCTTAGAGTCGC
This sequence comes from Agapanthus africanus, assembly GCA_030015575.1. Lineage (NCBI taxonomy): Eukaryota > Viridiplantae > Streptophyta > Magnoliopsida > Asparagales > Amaryllidaceae > Agapanthus > Agapanthus africanus. The sequence goes on along the minus strand of JASDDO010000029.1, from coordinate 26,756,106 downwards.
GCGTTGTATTATTATGGTTTTCTTGATGATTATGAGTTTCTTTTGAGTTTTGATCCTCGCCTATCGGCGTTGTATATTATATTGCTTGCGTGATTGTGACCGTCAATTAACGAAGAGCTAGCTCCCGCTTGGGGATGCCTTTTATCATTGATGTATATATTTTTCATGTTGTTCCCCGTTTGGGGGCATTTTTTACAAAGGAAACTCCGCCGAAATTTTCAGAAAAGACTTAGGATTTTGAAAATGCATATTCGGCTTACTTATTGAAAAACCTTGTTTTTAAAACACGTTTTCTTCACTTCTTTAAAACTATTTTTCCTTCATTTATTATTTAAAATGGTTTTAGATTTCTGGGCTTTTGGCTTACTTGAATTAGATGAGGTCCTATAGACTTCATATGATTCAAGGGCCAGTCACGTGCAATTTCGGGTCGTGACACAAAAACAGTTGCGCAAAACCGAAATATGTCCACTTGTCAATCATAAGTGATATTCCCCTACGGACACAGCATCTACGCTCGCTCCATTAGCAACCTTGAGGGTCATATCACCCGCCTTCAAAACTCTACAGCTTCTCAGTGCCTGCAAAGAATTACAGTTAAAAGATCCTGATCCGGTATCCAATACCCAAGAAGTAGAGTTGATTGACAGACAGTTTTCAATCACAAACACACCTGAAGCCAAAGCCACAACCTTCTTCGTACCCTGGTTCTGGGATTTCCAGACCCTGCAGTTCTACTTTCAATGTCCCTTCTTATGACAGTAGAAGCGTTCTTCCTTCCCTACCGTCGGCCCCCCAACTTTTGCCTTGCCCCTTCCCTCTAGCTTACTAACACCGCTTTTCGGATTGGTGGGGGCCATCTTCTTCTTCCTCTTGGCTTTCGTCTTGGATCAAGAAGAGGAAGATCACCCAACAAGCAGAGCGGGTGTCTCCCTGGACTTCTGCAGGGTGCCCTCAGCGCTCCTCAACATGTTGAGGAGTTCTGGAAGTATAGCTTCCTTCCCTTGAATGTTGAAATTCAAGATAAACCGGGCGTAGGTAGAGGGAATGGACTGTAGAATCAAGTCTGTATACAGCTCATTCTCCAACGTCGTCCCCAGGTCCGTGAGGTCTTCAATCAAGCTGATCATCTTAAGGACGTGGTCCCCTGCAGATGACCCAATAGCCAACCTTGCTTGAAATAATTTCTTTAAGGTCTCGTATCTTGCGATACAAGATTGCTCTCCATATAAATCTTTGGTATAGAGGAAGATGGATTCAAGATCCATCTTCTCGTGCCGCCCTTGGTGTTCATTATCCGCAGAGGACAGCACGAGGCACTTGGCTTTCGCACTGTCAATTTCCCATGTCTTACAGATCACTTTATCCGCGATGCTGGAATCTGGAACTGGGACAGTAGAGGCTTTAGTAGTAAGAAGATAGCCCAGTTTGTCATATGTGATGGTCATTTGGACATTCCTGAGCCAATCTTTATAGTTTGGTCCCGTCAATATGTTTTTATCTAAAAGTAACTTAAGGCCGGTCATCTTGGTCGCTGCAATTAGGAGAGAGAGAAGAAACACTTTAGCATGGCGCTTTTGCAAGTTTAGATTGGTTTTTAGTTTATCTAAACATGATGACTCCCACTGTTTCTCGAATCCTTCCTCAAACTATAAAAGAAGAATTAGTCAGGATTAATCTCACCCTACAATACTTGCTTAACCTTTCAGCCGGGCTGGTGTTAGTATTTCGAAGGAGGTTTTCCAATTCTTTCGCGAAGTTCCTTAATTACATAACCTCTTTTTCCTGGAGGCGTAGCCCCGCTAACACCGTTCTAGACTCCTACTTGGTTTATGGCATTGATCGTTTAGTGAAAAAATCTCCCGAGGAGTAGCGGATACTCACAGTAGGACCGGGATCCAAATATCATTGTGTGATAACCTTGAAGGAATCCTACCAAAATTATCACACTCCAAATGGTATGCAATACTAGCAAGTTTCAGTTTCTTTAGAAACTCCCGATGTGGATTTTTGCCCCAATCTCTTATGACCTTGACGAAGGCCAACATATCATGAGTCGCAAGTCAAGTTCTACCCGTCATTATCCAGGTTAATTTGAACCCACCCATACATACCCTTGACGAAGGCCAAAGTAGTAGTATGACTGTCCCAAACCAACGCATCTATCTATGCAACAGATGAATATTCAGCAGCTACCAATCACTATGCCTTGGCGAAGGTCAAAATACATAGCTTGAATAACACTGAATATCCATCTGAAATGACGGAGGGCTACGAATGGTTTTGGCTAAACCGTGAACGTAATGAACTTGATATGATCGAAGGAACTATGATAGCTTTTTAAAGGAGTGGTTTAGGCTGCGCATATAAAAGTTTGCTTTTTGGAAAAAACCGAGGGGTTTTTGAAATTGCTCTAACGATTCAGCTTTGGTTTGTTTGCTTTGCATTAATAAATTAATGCAGTCCCATCATTTACACCTACCATTGGAAAAAGAAACGAAAATACCACGTACGCTTACGCCATCCGCATTCGCCACTGGGTCCCGTCTAACACCGTTAGGTTACTTAACTAACGCCAGAGCGGGGGATGGACTAGCGCGGGTGCAAAACATAAGCAACGTCTACTATATAACATATATAATATATCCATTCGTCTCACGCAATAATAGGCATTCCAGATCACAAATGAACATATTAGATATACTAGGAATTCCACGTTTCGTTTAAGCCTGTAACGAAAGACGGATTCCACAGTCGTGATGAATAGCCAAACCCCACCGTAGACCCCTACGGGTGCGGCAAACTACTTGCCTAATTCCCGAAGTGAAGCAACCTTCCTCAGTAAAATGAGTAGACCACTCGGCACTTCAAAGAACTTGGTAGTTTGTGCACCCCACCTTGGGTCTATCCTAGGAGCAAAAACAGTAAATGAAATAATACAACAGTGACTACAACCTCAATCCGGATGTGCCCTGCAAAATAATATTACATCAATAGTACAATTTATATCGAATGAAAGAAAGAAAACTCTCTTCTCACACCCCCCGGCAATTCATCATCGATGATCCAATATTCTATATACACAAACCAATCATCACATATATGTGCAACCCCCAACTAACCGACGTATAGCAATTAGCGGAAGTTTACGAACACATATATAAACTAAAAATTGCAAACGAGGTTAAAAGTACGACATCGAAACACTCCGAAATAGCCCCAACAGAAAGTTAACTAAATATTCAACTTGGGCAAAATCAAACATAACCTGAAACCCTAAATCCAAATGACTGGAACACCAATCGAAGCACGACACCAAACTAACATCTTTGGCCGGCCAGGCCGGTTTTTTTGAGCTTCTGGCCGGCCAAAAGATGTTCATTTGGTCTCATCTTCCTTCTATGCTCATCTCATAACAAATAGAGCACTCTGCAATTGTTTAAAAAAAATTTAGAGCCTCTGAAAAATTCGACAGAAACTTGGATCTATGTTTCGATGTTTCTGAGTTATTTCGGTTTCGTAGTTTTACTTGTCGTTTAATCTGTTAGTCAAGGATTTAGTTGTCTCTGATACCACTGTAAGTCGATGTCGTGCACCCCGCGGCTTTGCGGGGAGACGGAGTTTGCAAAAAATGATTTTTATATGCTTCGCAACACCGACTAAACTCCAGGATCGATACTAAACCCTTGCTAACAAAAAAATTATAAGGTTTAACTACTATGTAAGAAAGTTATACCTCAAGAATCAAGTCATTCTTCTTCTTGCACTCCTTTTCCTCTTCTTGTGCTCCTTGAAGAGTGTACGGATCACGCCTCCTCTTCGGCCTCCTCGAGTCAAAGAAGATCCACTCGAGAGTGTCTACTAAGAGCTCCTACCTCTAAGATGAGGTAACTAAGGTACCCAGTGTGCTAATTTAAGTAACCTAGAGGATGTAGAGAGTGATTATATATAGATTAGTCTTAATAACCATAGGTTTCTCAACACATGAGACAATTAGGATTTGAGAAAGAAGAAGAGAGAGCTTGAGAAGAGAGAGTGATTAAGATAATCATGAAATGAATATGGCTACTTGTGATGACTATGAAGCATGCCAAAATATCTCACAAAATATCTAAGTCCACCGTTGCCTCAATATTCATCCATGAGTCACCAAGTAGCCATGCTTCATTTATCACAAAATAACACCTCATACCTCCACCTCATTAACCATTTAACCTAAATGGTAATACAAGTAATGAAGTGTCTTCTTCTAGAAGCACTCTTGAATAAATTACAAGAATACCCCTCACCGTATATACATACCCGTATCCGTATTCCGAAAAACACGAATACAATGAGACGAAACGAATCCAATAATCTAATACTAGGATCCGGCTTACACCAAAGCCCACTAGTATTATCCGTCCGAACATGATCCGTGCACAAGTACACGTATATGTTCGAACCCTATCGTAAAACCATACAACCACTACATCGTTTCGCCCGAAACAGGGAAACCCTCTGTGTAGGACTCTAAAGACTCAACTGTACACTGGCAGTGGGTTTAACCACAAGCACGTCAGCGGTACTAGCTACTCGTAACGGCTACTCAGGTATCTGTCGATAAGATGGCCAATGAGCAAACTCATCCGAACTCCTACTGAGCCTATCTGTGACAATCTTCGTACAGTCCGGTCTGTTCGTCTAAGAGTATCGCATATCGGGCCTACGGGACGGTAGCCGTCAGACCCCTAATAGCGCAATAAGTCATGCCGGAGTACAGCCCAAAAACACCCTAAGAAACTACTCGAGTACCTACCAGTAAATCTCTCTTGCTCTGGCTAGGGACTTTGTGTAATGGCTTTCCGAACATAGTGCGACATCAACCCCCAATACCGGGAGAAATGAATCCTATCTAGCCGCCACTGCCTCCAAGTGCTTCGGGACTGCACCCAACTACTACCTGTTTGAACGAATCATCAGAGCCATGGTAGGGTAGTAATCTAAAACAGTGGGAACACACTAGAGGCGAAGTAGCTGTGTCAAGTCAATGGACTACACTGCACTCATGTCACCTGGGAACTGCTACCTGACGATAGGTATACTACCAACCAACAGTTCCCCACGAGTCCGTCCTGTTTAACTCATAACCCAATGGGCACCTGCATACTTTCTCTAGTACGACATACTAATGGCTGTGGGACAGACCATCTCCCCTACTAGGATGGGAAGCGTATACACTAGTCTACTCTAGAATATCGATGCCCTGTTTCGATAATCCTATGACTAGGGACCTGTATAAGGATGTGCTTATAGACTACCCAGCCTCCACTAGTATGACAGCCATCACAACGCTGGTAGTCAAGAAAAGATCTTAAGGGCTCTACCAATATGTATTAGCGATACGCTAAAAGAAACATATACACATATTAAGATAGAAACAAACCAAGTAGCATACTACCATATTGCGCAAGACTGTCATAAAATCCGTGTATATCTCAAGCATCCAAAATGTAATATACAAACTAGTACTATACAATAATAGCCTCTAGGGCATATATCACTAATTGTGCTAAGATACACTTTCATTTCCATGGTTAGGGGGCCTATTCGACAGAGCTCCTCTATGTCTTTATGAGGGTCGGTTTCCCCAAAGGTGATCAGCGCCCCTGGGTTCACCTTCATGGTAAAATCAAAATAGTGGAGGGACTCAAATCCAAGCATACAAACCGGAAAGAATAGTTTTTGTTCTATCGCAATCTTGAATATCCCGATGAGTTCCTGTCGTCCTAAAGGAAAGAGAATAAGGTTGCAATCTTTAAGACGACCGTAAAGATCCTCTCCCCAGGCTTAAAATCATACCTAAGCATCTTAAGAACTTCAAAAGGGGAAGGTTGGATGTGAATGAGTTTTATAACGATGCTAATTTTATATTGTGTGGGCTTTCTCCCCTCGACCCCAGAATCGACCTTTCTGAAAGGCATGAGAGCTTGCAGTACAATTAAGCACGAGCGATGAGAGGTGAGAGTGTTGAGCCACCTATATGGGTAGAAGGGATGTCCCTTGATTTGAAACACCCCTCTCTTCCCTTCATTAAGAGTTCACCCGATCCTTTCTTTCAACCCGTTGAGATCACTCCTTTAACCGTGCTGGGCCTTTCCGACACCCTTCCTTCTAAAGCCTCCTGTGTAGAATCGACCTCTCACCCCCTTCCTTCTTCTTCTAAGACTTTGTGTAACATTTCAAAAAATATAAAATATTATTTTTGGAATTTAATATTAAAATAATATATTTCCCGAAAACTGTCTGATTTGCGAAATTGGGGTTTTCGAAAAAGGGTATAAATATATACCAATAATTGTGAAATAATTGGAAATTAAAATGATTTATTCATTTAAAAATATATTTAAAAGATTTGGCATTTGTAAAATCAATTATATGCAGTTTAAATGAAAACCCGATTAGTGCACTGCTAATCGCGATTAAGCCAAATCCGTGTTTCTACAGTTTTCCGTAGCTAGTGAACCAAGTCATGTTGCATTTTGGTTACATGATGTGTTTCTTATGTTGTTTTGGGTTATTATGTGGTTGGGTTGTAAAAAGAAAAGAAAAAGAGAAAAGGGTTAATGTTTATAATGATTGGAGAGAGAGAGAGAGTGTGAGAATAAGTGTGTGTGTGTGAGAGAGAGAGAGAGAGAGGGGCTGCCTCATTTCATTTCCCCCATTTGTTTTGCTTCATCTCCTTCTTCTTCCTCACTTCCCTCCATCTTCTACCCTCATGACCCATCTCAAAATACTCCTCAAAACCCTATACCACTTTCACAACAAATGATCACCTCCTTATCCTCTACACAATGGACCAAGCAATGTTGGATTTTAAGGACTTTGTGGAGCTAGGGTTTTGCTTGGCAACATCCATAAGGTATATTTCCCTTCACTTAGTTAGTTATGTTTTCCTAGCATTTTAGTTAGTTTAGAATTGGTTTAGGGTGTGGATTTGTGAACTTGGAAATTGCTATAGAAGGGTTTGAGTGTTGTGTGGATTGGGTGATGCCTAGTGGCTGTTACAAGACCCTAGAGACCAATTCTTGACCTGGACTAGTGACCAAAACCCCAAAATACGAACTTTAGATTGGTCGATATCGGGTTTTTATGGAATTAGTGATGGTATATAGGAATCTGGGATGACCCGAGGCCTTTATAAAATAAGTTCCCATGACCACGAGACGTGCAGGCAACCATGAACCTCCCCCTGAAACCTGAGCCCCTGCCCCCTTTTTCTGGACGAAATTTTTTCTTTGTGGCCGCAAATTGCGGCCATATTAGAGGGAAAATCGTATATTTTTGGTGGGTAGCCTTGTTGTGTTATATCTAGAGCAACGCTATGTGCAAAATCCCTTAGTTTGTCCTATAGTGAAATCTGGGAAGGGTTTTCCTATGTTGCTGTTTTCGTGTTTTCCGTATTTTGAATGATAAGTTTTGATATTTGTATTTGTATTTGGTTGGATGTTTGTACATCAACGACTAGGGATAATTGGTTGGTTTTGCATGCGTGGGCTATAGGTTCTAACCTATAGGCGATCTGTGTGCCGTTTTGGTTTTCTGGAAGTAATGTTAATAGTGATTGCGATTTGTGTATTATTATAGGTACCTCCGCGTGGATTCTGAGGCGACGGAGTATGACATCATCGACTTCGAAAAGTAAGGATCAAGGTGAGTGGATCTATATCCACGGGGGAAGTCGGGTGGATGGCGTATAGCACCCCCGCGAATTTTTGATGGAAACCGATTTATAATATATGGTTAAGGGAACCTTTAATAGAAAACTATAGATAGAGTTAAAGGATAGTTAGAGAAACTATATTAGAAACTAAATGATATTTAGAAGTGATATGATACGACTAATATATGATGACGAGATTTGAGGATGATGGTTGATGATATTGCCGTTTAGGGTACTATAAGATTAGATAGCCGATGTAAATGTGTCACCCGAACCATACCTATTTCCAAATTGAAGAATCGTATGCATCTTTTAAACCGATACCTTGAGGGACGTTACGGATTTTCAAATGATATCTTTTCCTTAAAAACACCGTAGCCCCTACTTTCAAAACTACGATTCGTATCTTTTAAAAACTGATTGTATGGTTCGGGTGTGTATATTAGATTAGATACGTATGCTTAAAATAAAGGTAGAATGTAATTGTAAATTGACCTTATGTGAGATAAACATGCGATGAAAAGAGAATACGATTTGGCGTGTGATATGATGATATGTTGGTATACGGATGCGAGTCGATTGAGAGGATTGATACCTTGCCGGTCCCCTGATATGAGATTGTTATGGATGTGACCTGGGGAAATTGGTATATGTATATATATGTGTATACATGTTGTGAATCATGAATGATAGGCTGTACGTGACATTAGGCCGTACCCTCATTGTCATATAGGCTGATACGATCGCTATTGGTTTAATGCCGCCGTACGATAATTTTCCATACGTGATGAGTTTGGTTTGATGATTAATCCATACACTTGACTAGAGGATGCCGTACGATGTATTATACCATACGTGATGTCGTGAGGCTAGATGCCGATGGTTAGATTTACCGACTCGGTCATGTTAGATACGTATACCCGTCAGTATTTGCATATGATTTACCTTATGCTGTATTCATGTTATTCTCATTACATTGCATACAGCTGTGCTAGTACATTTACACCATTATCGATGATGCGTATGTTACACGTACACAGATTTGCCGGCTCACACACTTCATCATGGATAATTGCCATGTCACTACACAGTAGGATTTGCTGCATCATGATATGACTCCTTGCACGATTTACTTGCTATAGTTGCATATGCACCTTTATACGATATTGTATTGGACTTTGGAAAATTTGGGAACCGCGGGATATATTTTTAAACTGGATTCATTTAAAAGAGCGGGTTTCCCTCGATATTTGCTTATTACTGTTCCATATTGCATGATATACGGATATGCTTACATTTCTGATATATGTCGCATACATCATGCTTTACGCTTTTACGCATTGAGATATGTCGTTTTTATGAGATTTCTGGATTTGAGAACCATGGTTATTTCAAAAGAAAGCATGCACGGTTTTAAAAACCCGGTTTCTCTTGATATTATATTTCAGTGCGTCCACCATGCGTTTTCTCGGTTCTGAGACGTGTGATATATGGAACCCGATTCGAGGAGTTGGATGATCCGTTTGCGGGTTCATGGTGGACCCGGTACCGTAGCCCGGGGCGAGAAGATCGTGGGGATGATGACGAGCCTGGCAGAGGGACTACTACCTACCGGTGATTGGTTGGGCCTGGCGGTTATCCAGAGGATACCGACCGGGTCGAGAGATGGATATTGGGCCGACCCGTCTGCCGGAGCCCACGGGCCAATCCCGCAGATGGAGCCCGAGGGCTGATCCGGACTGACGGAGCCCGAGGTATGAGGATTCACGTGTCGATGCTGGACACGGGTTTCATGATGTTTCGAGTGTCGATGCTGGGAAATCAGGTTCCATGATTTTGATGTGTTGGGTGCGACACACGTTGATTTATATTCTCATACTTTCATGCATCTTCTTTTATGATATTTACATGCATGATGTTGTGTCATTGGTTGACACGTGGACGGGATCCACATGCATACATACATTAATGATATGGTTGGACGAGATCCATATGCATACATACATTGATTATATTGTTTGATGATATCCATATGCTGGTTGACATTGATATTAGTGTTGGCACATATACAGATACGGTCACCCTAGATATCATAGTATTACCTTCATGATATAGTTGACCTAGGTGTCATTGTTTATTCGATTTCTACTTGTTGATAGTTTTCTACTCACGAGTTGGCAACTCACTCCCGTTGTGCCATAGTTCTTGCAGATTGACCGCATGGATCAGTAGCGGCATCACTGGCACACAGTTGCTTTTGGGTGATTGCTTTGGTAGGTGGGACGTTTGTATCGTACCCCCTCTTGTATTTATATTTCATATTGTATCTAGTCAACTCCATCAGTCAAAACTAGTAATTGTATAAGTAATGGGACTTAGTGAGACTTGTAGTTGCGAGACTTGAGCGATGGGTTTTATGTTCGCCTTTTGGGTTGATATCTCGCTTTATTCTTTATTTTGGTGTTGATCTTCATCGTTGGGCATCGTATGCTTATTTATACTGTCTTGCGTGGTTGTGATCCGCCGTTTGGCGAAGTGCTAGCTCCCGCTTGGGGATGCCTTTATTATCATTATGTATTTGTGGCTTTGGATCAAAAAATACAAAGGAGGTGCTGCCCAAATTTTTAAAAGACAAAACATGTTTTCAAACTAGAAATTTTCACTTGCATTTTTATATCCCTTTTCTATGCATTAAGAAAACTTGATTTCCTTATACCTTTATTTCAAAACTTCACCTCTTTTATTTTCTTAAAAAGGTTTAGATTTCTGGGTTTCAACTTACTGTAATTACGTTACGCCTTTAGACGTTGCGTGATTTAAGTGCTGGTCACGAGCTAATTTTTCGGGTCGTGACAAAGTTGGTATCAGAGCGCTAGGTTTAACCTTGGTTCGAGTCTATGTTTGACTATGCAGAGTCTAGGACGTATGTATATTTCGGAACCTAGGCTTGACCTTACGGAACTTTGAATTGAACATGGGGGTATTAGACCCGAACTTTCGTTTCATAGGCTGATCCTGATTGATGGAGTAGGTAGCTTGAGTAGAGTGACGTACCGTACGTATGTTCCACGGCATATTTACGATACGATACTCCACTTAAGAAACCTTAGGATGTACATATTTTGAGATCCATGATTCTCTTCGTACCCATGATTATACATCATTTGAGATCCCTGATTCTATTCGTTTCCATGATCATACTCTCATTGATGCTATTTTTTCTTATGATCATGTATCCATCCTGGATCCGTTGATTCCTTTCATTCCGTTGCTCTGTTTTCGTCGACACACGATTGAGGTTCCTGTACCATGGTTTGAGCGCAGATTAAGCTGCTGCCAGTGATGCAGTCAGGGCGAGCTCGTCATGGACGAGGACTGACCATTGTGTTTTCCGGTGACATGGGAATGTCTCGATGTAATGTTTGAGTTGTGACCTCTTGTTGAGGCGGGTGTTTGGTTTTACACCGGATGATCGGGCCAATGTTAGACCTGCCAGTTGCGAGAGTACTGTTGATATACAGCCTACCTCAGAGATTGTGATGTCGTCTACCATGCAGACAGATGACCCAACTGTTGCCGAGATTGATGGGATATCGCTTCCAGAGCATACGAGCTGAGATCGCTGGAGCATCCAGGTAGAGATGTGACAGATGATAGCTAGTCTATCCCGAGTTGAGAGACGAAGGGGATTCATCATATTGATGCGCCGACGTAGGCCCAGTTGAGTTGAAGATTTCCAGTGAGGAGAGTCTTACTCAGATCTAGAGTAGACCGATCCAGAGATGACCGTTGATGTATCGTCTTTCCTGGAGGATTGAGGCATTGTTTAGCATGCGGACGAAGGGTATTCACGTGTGGTCTAGGCGAAGTTAAAATGTTCGAACGAATGTCAGAAACACATTTTTCCAAGTTAAAGTATTCGAAGGAACATGCAAGTAATTCTGTGGACCCTCTAGAAGAATGAAACCCTAACTCGACATAATGACCATAGAACCGCTTCTGAACCTTAAGGTTTGCAGCAGTTCAACGGTGCCATCAGTGAGGCTTGGGTTTGCCCTTCTACGGTTGGTCCATAGGTACTGTGGCATGTACTGGATATTATTAGACTGTTCTCAGGTGTTGAGATTTCGGAGAATTATGGGACTGTGACGAATCAATCGACAAGTTCGTCGTCCGAATATCATGTGGTAAGAGATCAGCAAGCTGACCAGCTTCAGATAGAGGACCTCACCCAGATGTGTTGCGAGTTGATCGAGAGCGGACAAGTGTTGAGTATTCCTCCGATGGTTGGGACAATTTCCCGAGGACGCGTTCGGCCAGATATCTTCTACAGAGTGATGAAGATACTGAGTTCGTAATTTCGAGTCCGTGCGGAAGACTCCGGATTGACTGTAGCCAAGGACTATTGCAGTACGCAGATAGTACGATGTGACATCGAAGTGGACAATGATACAGACGAGTGGAGCCAGAGGTTCATGTGAGATGCTGATGAGCTGTTGCTACTCCCCGTCGAGATTAGAGATCTGATATGCATACAGAGGCATTGGGATACGGCCAGTTCCGGAGGAAATGTTGTGCAGAGAACACAGATGTCCAAAAAACGAGAAAGGATAATGCAAGATTACCAGCCTCCGTATAGTTCGGCATAGGCGAGATCGGAAGAGACCCTGAGCAGGTTCCTTCCAGGACACTGCTGCGCTGAGATTTGCACCGAGGATCAGTTGTGTTATGAGTAATCAGAGGGCCAGAGGTCGGCGCCAGTGACGTGCTGCTTTACGAGTGGTCATGATAATCGGTCGAGAGATGACCAGAGGAGTGCCAGAGCGGAATTGTTTTCGTTAGTACACCTGACCAGGCCGACGAGCCGATGGATTGCGAGATTGGTAATCCATAGTGAAATGAAGACCCAGAGACAGGGGACGCCAGACCGTGAGCAGAAGGCAAGTGGATGTTCTTGCTTTGCCAGTTTTGGGTGCACCGATATTTTTCGATATTGTAGGAGGTGTACCTTAATATCATTTGTTGCAAATTGCGTTTGTGATCCAAGTATCACACTTATATCGCTTGGATTTGAGTTTTGATAATTGAGTTTCATGATATTGTTTTCGTGCACCATGGCTGCACCTACTAGGTATTCACATTTTGTGCATAGTTATTGCACTTGATATATGTTTTTATACACCGTTGTGATGGTTTATGATTTGTGCATGCCTATTGCACTAGATATCGATTTTGTGCCTTGGCTGCACATGTTTATGATTTCGTGGATTTTATACGGTTGATTTGATTTTGTGCATGTGGTACGCACTCGATTTGATTTTTACGCTCGGCATAGCTTATATATGCTTGCAGTGCATTGATACGTGTTTTGTGCACGCAGTTGCACGCGTTTATGATTTTATACTCCTTGGTACACTCGGTGTTGCTTTTTATACGCATTTGAGTTATTAATGCGTTTCGTGCACTGGATGCACCGTATTTGTATTTCGTGCACTGGATGCACCGTATTTGTATTTCGTGCACTCGATGCACCATATTGGATTTTGTGCACTTGATGCACCAGATTTGTATTTCATGCATTTGTTGCACTAGGTTTGTATTTCGTGCAATTGTCGTACCAGATTTATGTTTTTGTGCATTATTTGCACTGGGCGGGTATTCGTGCATTAGTTGCACTAGATTTATACTCCGTATATTGGTTGTACCCGATTTATGTCTTTGAGCATTTGTTTTAACAGATTTATGTTTTTGCACGCGTTTGCACTTGATGTTCGTTCTCGTGCATGATACTGCACTAGATGTTTTATACGAACCTGATGCGCTTGGGTTGGATTTTTGCGCATATTAGGCGCTTGATATAGGATTTTGTGTGCCTCGGATGCACTTGAGTGAGATTTTATTCATGCATGTTGGATGCACTTGACTTAAATTTTATTCGTGCATGTTGGATGCACTTGATTTCGATTTTATTCCTGCATGTTGGATGCACTTGACTTAGATTTTATTCGTGCATGTCGGATGCACTTGATTTGGATTTTTGCGCGTGTTAGGCGTATGATATGAGATGTGATTTTGTGCACACTGGATGCACTCGATTGGGATTTTCTTTATGTAGGTTAGTTGCACTGGGTTGAGATTTTCGTGCACTCTAGATGCACTTGATATTGTTGTCGTGCACACCCGTTGCACTGGACAGATACTTTCGTGCACACCCGTTGCACTTAGTTTTGGCTTTTGTGCACATTTGTAGCACTTGTATTTGGCTTTTATTTCCGTGCGCACCAGACGCACGTGATTGTTGGATACACCTTTTGAGGCTGATTTTGCATTTGAGCACTTTGTTTTCAGGATGGGCACTATGTTACGTAGTAGCTGAACAAGACTGATCTGAGGACAGTACCTGAGTATTTTGCATGCATTAAAAGTTTAACAAGAGGTTTTCAAAAAGGAGTTATAGTCTCTCTATTTCCTATGTGTCCGTGAGTGACACGAACGTTTACAAAGGAAAACCTTTTGGGATATTTCAAAATGGACGGGACGTATATCTGAGCAAAACATATATGAAACTATATTTATTAAATTACAAATGAGTGTCCGTCACTTGTGCTGTGAGTTACGCATTACACGGCGATTCAGAAAAGATTTTGCATGTGTTATTCAGTTTAAAGGATTTTTTTTCAAGGATGCGTATTATATATGTATTATAGTATTTGACCAATGCATATTGGATTTCAGTAATGGATTTCGAGATCTGTATCTCCATTGTAACTCCGATGATATGCGTACAAATCTGATGATTTGCGTAACGCTTGACTGAGTTCGATTTTGAGTTTCGTACTCGTTTTCAGGCGCACGCGATGCGCTGTGTTATTTCTGTATCTTCCGTGATTTCGGAGCCCCGTTGATTTGAGCTGATTATTGAAATGTTTTAGATTTTGGGGCTTTAAATTTAAATTCGGGGACCGAATTTATTTAAGGGGGGAAGATTGTAACATTTCAGAAAATATAAAATATTATTTTTGGAATTTAATATTAAAATATATATTTCCCGAAAACTGCCCGATTTGCGAAATTGGGGTTTTCGAAAAAGAGTATAAATATATACCAATAATTGTGAAAGAATTGAAAATTAAAATGATTTATTCATTTAAAAATATATCTAAAGGATTTGGCATTTGTAAAATCAATTATATGCACTTTAAATGAAAACCCGATTAGTGCACTGCTAATCGCGATTAAGCCAAATCCGTGTTTCTACAGTTTTCCGTGGCTAGTGCACCACGTCATGTTGCATTTTGGTTACATGATGTGTTTCTTATGTTGTTTTGGGGTATTATGTGGTTGGGTTGTAAAAAGAAAAGAAAAAGAGAAAAGGGTTAAAGTTTAAATTGATTGGAGAGAGAGAGAGAGAGAGTGAGAATAAGTGTGTGAGAGAGAGAGAGGGGCTGCCTCATTTCATTTCCCCCATTTGTTTTGCTTCATCTCCTTCTTCTTCCTCACTTCCCTCCATCTTCTACCCTCATGACCCATCTCAAAATACTCCTCAAAACCCTATACCCCTTTCACAAAAAATTATCACCTCCTCATCCTCTACACAATGGACCAAGCAATGTTGGATTTTGAGGACGTTATGGAGCTAGGGCTTTGCTTGGCAATATCCATGAGGTATATTTCCCTTCAGTTAGTTAGTTATGTTTTCCTAGCATTTTAGTTAGTTTAGAATTGGTTTATGGTGTGGATTTTTGAACTTGGAAATTCCTATAGAAGGGTTTGAGTGTTGTGTGGATTGGATGATGCCTAGTGGCTGTTACAAGACCCTAGAGACCAATTCTTGACCTAGACCAGTGACCAAAACCCTAAAATACGAACTTTAGATTCGTCGATATTGGGTTTTTGTGGAATTAGTGATGGTATATAGGAATCTGGGATGACCCGAGGCCTCTATAAAATAAGTTCCCATGACCACGAGACGTGCAGGCAACCATGAACCACCCCATGAAACCTGAGCCCGTGCCCCTATTTTCTGGCCGCAAATTTATTCTCTGTGGCCGCAAATTGCGGCCACATTAGAGGGGAAATCGTATATTTTTGGTTGGTAGCCTTGTTTTGTTATATCTAGAGAAACCCTATGTGCAAAATCCCTTAGTTTTTCCTATAGTGAAATCTGGGAAGGGTTTTCCTATTTTGCTGTTTTCGTGTTTTCCATATTTTGAATGATAAGTTTTGATATTTGGATTTATATTTGGTTGTTGGATGTTTGTACAACAACGGCTAGGGATAATTGGTTGGTTTTTCACGCGTTGGCTATAGGTTCTAACCTATAGGCGATCCGTGTGCCGTTTTGGTTTTCCGGACGTAATGGTAATAGCGATTGCGATTTATGTATTATTGTAGGTACCTCCGGGTGGATTTCGAGGCGACGGAGCATGACGTCATCGACTTCGAAAAGCAAGGATCAAGGTGAGTGGATCTATATCCACGGGGGAAGTCGGGTGGATGACGTATAGCACCCCCGCGAGTTTTTGATGGAAACCGATTCATATTATATGGTTAAGGGAAACTTTAATAGAAAACTATAGATAAAGTTAAAAGATAGTTATAGAAACTATATTAGAAACTAAAGGATAGTTAGAAGTGATATGATACGACTAATTTGTGATGACGGGATTTGAGGATGATGGTTGATGATATTGCCGTTTAGGGTACTATAAGATTAGATAGCCGATGTAAATGTGTCACCCGAACCATACCTATTTCCAAACTGAAGAATCGTATGCATCTTTTAAACCGATACCTTGGGGGACGTTATGTATTTTCAAATGATATCTTTTCCTTAAAAACACCGTATCCCCTACTTTCAAAACTACGATTTGCATTTTTTAAAAACAGATTGTATAGTTCGGGTGTGTATGTTAGATTAGATACGTATGCTTATAGTAAAGGTAGAATGTAATTGTAAATTGACCTTATGTGAGATATACATGCGATGAAAAGAGAATATGATTTGGCGTGTGATATGATGATATGTTGGTGTACGGATGCGATTTGATTGAGAGGATTGATACCTTGCCGGTCCCCTGATATGAGATTGTTATGGATGTGACCTGGGGACATAGGTATATGGATATATATGTGTATACATGTTGTGAATCATGAATGATAGGCTGTACGTGACATTAGGCCGTACCCTCATTGTCATATAGGTTGATAGGATCCCTATTAGTTTAATACCGCCGTACGATGATTTTCCGTGCGTGATGAGTTTGACTTGATAATTAATCCATACCCTTGAGTAGAGAATGCCGTAGGATGGATTATACCGTACGTAATGTCGTCAGGCTAGATGCCGATGGTTAGATTCACCGACTCGGTCATGTTAGATACGTATACCCATCGTAATTTGCATATGATTTACCTTATGTTGCATTCATGTTATTCTCATTGCATTGCGTACACCTGTGCTAGTACATTTACACCATTATCGATGATGCGTATGTTACACGTACACAGATTTGCCGGCTCACTCGCTTCATCATCGATAATTGCCATGTCACTACACAGTAGGATTTGCTGCATCATGATATGACTCCTTGCACGATTTACTTGCTATAGTTGCATATGCACCTTTATACGATGTTGCATTGAACTTAGGAGAATTTGGGAACCGCAGGATATATTTTTAAACTGGATTCATTTAAAAGAGCGGTTTTCCCTCGATATATGCATATTACTGTTCCATGTTGCATGATATACGGATATGCTTACATTTCTGATATATGTCGCATACATCATGCTTTACGCTTTTACGCATTGAGATATGCTCTTTTCATGAGATTTCTGGATTTGAGAACCTTGGCTATTTCAAAAGAATCTATGCACTGTTTTAAAAACCCGGTTTCTCTTGATATGATATATCAGTGCGTCCACCATGCGTTTTCTCGATTCTGAGACGTGTGATATATGAAACCCAATTCGAGAAGTTGGTTGATCCGTTTGCGGGTTCATAGTGGACCCGGTACGGTACCCCAGGGCGAGAAGATCGTGGGGATGATGATGAGCCTGGCAGAGGGACTACTACCTACCGGTGATTAGTTGGGCCTGGCGGTTATCCGGAGGATACCGACCGGGTCGATAGAGGAATATTGGGCCAACCCGTCAGCCGGATCCCGCGGGCTGATCCCGCAGATGGAGCCTGAGGGCCGATCCAGACTGACGGAGCCCGAGATATGAGGATTTACGTGTCGTTGCTGGACACGGGTTTCATGATATTTCGAGTATCGATGCTGGGCACTCAGGTTCCATGATTTTGATGTGTCGGGAGGGACACATATTGATTTATATCCTCATACTTTCATGCAACTTCTTTTATGATATTTACATGCATGATATTGTTGTGTCATTGGTTGACACGTGGACGGGATCCATATATATACGTACATTGATGTTATGGTTGGACGAGATCCACATGCATACAGACATTGATTATATTGTTGGATGATATCCACATGCTGATTGAATTGATATTAGTGTTGGCACATATACAAAAACGGCCACCCTAAATATCATAGTATTACCTTCATGATATAGTTGACCTAGGAATCGTTGTTTATTCGATTTCTACTTGTTGATATTTTTCTACTCACGAGTTGGCAACTCTCCCCCGTTGTGCCATAGTTCTTGCAGGTTGACCGCATGGATCAGTAGCGGCATCGCTGGCACACAGTTGCTTTCAGTTGATTGCTTTGGTAGGTGTGACGTTTGTATCGTACCCCTCTTGTATTTATATTTCATATTGTATCTAGTCAACCCCATCATTCAAAACTAGTAATTGTATAAGTAATGAGACATAGTGAGACTTGTAGTTGTGAGACTTGAGCGATGGGTTTTATGTTCGCCTTTTGGGTTGATATCTCGCTTTATGCTTTATTTTGTTGTTAATCTTCGCCGTTGGGCGTCGTATACTTATTTATACTGTCTTGCATGGTTGTGATCCGCCATTTGGCGAAGAGCTAGCTCCCGCTTAGGGATGCCTTTATTATCATTACGTATTTGTGGCTTCGGATCAAAAAATACAAAGGAGGTGCTGCCCAAATTTTTAAAAGACGAAACATGTTTTCAAACTAGAAATTTTCACTTGCATTTTTATGTCCCTTTTCTATGCATTAAGAAAATTTGATTTCCTTATACCTTTATTTCAAAACTTCACCTCTTTTATTTTCTTAAAAAGGTTTAGATTTCTGGGTTTCAGCTTACTTGAATTACGTTACGCCTTTAGACGTTGCGTGATTTAAGTGCTGGTCACGAGCTAATTTTTCGAGTCGTGACACTTTGCCCTCTCTGCATTCGATCTCTCGTAAAGGAGCTAAGAAATTAGCGAGCAAGTTTAAGAGGGCTTCCTCTACCCCCCATGGAGGTAAAGCTCGGGTGAAGAAAATCTCTATCACTTCCAAAATCGTTGAAAAGTTCATCATCGACCCGTCCTCCTCCGAGGAGGAGGAAGGGGCCAATCCCACAAACCTTGTAGCGTACATATAAGGTATCTTATAGTCTAATCTCTAGCTGTGTGCTCCAACACAAGTCCATAATTTTATCTTACACTATTTTGCCTTTTCTTTTTTAGATTAAACAAATATGGACAATATCTTTGGGAGGAGCTAGGCTAAGATCCCATCATAGGGAGCCACCAAACCTCCTCCTTCGAGCGATTCATCGAAGAGCGTCAAGCGTCGCTCGGACGACAAGACCTACGAGCCGAGCAATAATGCTCGCTCCTCTTCGCTCATCAAGGATGGTTTGTCACGAGTTGTAGAAGTGTTGCCCTCGCTTTTGAGTGCTCAACCTCATCCGTCGCCTGAGGAACTTTTCTCCGTGGAGGCCTCAAAGGAGGCGGTTACCCGTCTCGTCGAGGTAAGGATGGTCATTTTTTCTTAATCTTGTTGCACATTTTCGCTTCTTTTCCTTTTTTTTCTATTAGGGATTTTGCTAAAGTGAAAAGGCAATCTGCAGGCCACCCTTTTCCTGTCCAACTTCGAGCGAAACGAACACTTTCACCATTAGGCGCTAGTCCGAGAGAAGGAGGAGTTGAAAGGGAAGGAGAACGAGCTGTCTGAGGCCCAACGGAAGCTCGAGCTGGAGGCGGATGCTCCGAGGACTGATCTGGAGGCCGCAAAGGTCGCCATCGATAACTGGAAGAAGAATGTGATGTCGACCAACGAAAATCTCTCTTAAGACGAGCATAAGTTGGATCAGGCTTCGGCAGCATTTGGGGCTCCCGCGGAATGGTTGCAGGAGTATAAGTCCTCTAAGGCATAACCCGCAGAGTTCATCGAAGTCTTCCATGGTAGAGTGAAAGCTATACTCCGCTCAGTGGATAGGTTGGCCCTCGAGAGCCTCCCCAAGCTGGCGAGTCTGACACCAGAGGTTGTGTTCGATGAGGAGATGGAGGTTAGGAATCCTTCCTTTGTTGAATATAGGTGCCCTCAAGTCAATTATTGTAATTGAAGGAGCATCTATACGAGAGAGAAATCTTACTCGAGATGATAATATACTATCTAGTTTGTCTTTATCTTACATGTGATGCGTTTTATTCACTCTCACGTATCATTTATACATGAGATAAAACCCTAGGATTTTGCTTGACTACAAGGACGATGATGGAGATCATACTAGTGGGGCATGGGTAGTCGATAAGCACATCCTTAAAAGTCCTTAGTCGTAGGAGTATCGAGACTGCGCATTAGTACTCCAGTTTAGACTAGTGTGTACGTTTCCTAACCTGGTTGGAGGGCGATAGCTGATCCTGCAGCTATTGCTGTTTGACATCGAGGATTGGATACAGGTGCTCATTGGATGAGTTATACTGGACGTACTCACCGAGAACTCCTAGTGTCACGACCCGAAATATTAGCTCGTGACCGGCACTTAAATCACGCCACGTCTAAAGGCGTAACGTAATTCAAGTAAGCCGAAACCCAGAAATCTAAACCTTTTCAAGAAAATAAAAGAGGTAAAGTTTTGAAAATACGGTATGATGAAATCAAAAGTTTTCCTAAATACATAAACAATGGAACATAAAAATGCAAGTGGATTTTATTAGTTAGAAAACATATTTCGTCTTTTGAAAATTTGGGCACCACCTCCTTTGTATATTTTGATCCAAAACCACATATACATAATAATGATAAGGGCATCCCCAAGTGGGAGCTAGCTCTTCGCCAAACGGCGGATCCATAACCACGCAAATCATAAATATAAGTATACGACGCCCAACGGTGAAGTTTACCACAAAAGATAAATAAATAAGCAAGACATCAACCCCAAAATGCGAACATAAAACCCATCACTCAAGTCTCACAACTATAAGTCTTGCTAAGTCTCATTACTTATACAAATACTAGTTTGATTGATGGAGTTGACTAGATACAATATGAAATATACATACAAGAGTGGGTACGATACAATGTCCCACCTACCAAGCAATCACCTGAATGCAACTGTGTGCCAGCGATTCCGCTACTGATCCATGCGGTCAACCTGCAAGAACTGTGGCACAACGGGGGTGAGTTGCCAACTCGTGAGTAGAAAACATCAACAGGTAGAAATCGAATAAAATAACGATTTCCTAGGTCAACTATATCATAAGTGTAAGTCTACGGTAGCGCCCCGGCCGTCTGTCCGAGGCCAAAATGCGGAAACAAGAACTTTTCTTTAACTAGAAAACCGGCGCTACCGCGGGCTTAAAACCCGGGTCGAACCATTAACCTACTACTAGCTAACTAGAGAAAGGGTAGAGAGCTATACCGAGCGATCCGTGTCCTTCGGTCTTTGGCCACCATCCCGATCACCTCGCGGCATCTCCGGTCTCGATCTCCTCGTCGGAAAGGGCACCACATCACCGAGTCTTTTTACGGGCTCCCACCTCTGAACCGATCCAACTCGGACACGAAGTTGGCAAGCCGACATGTCCAATATTGCTGTAGACTGAGTGTAGAATACTATGTCTCGAGGCGGTATATGAAGTTGCCACAATGGAGGTGAAGAGGAAAAATCAATGGAGATGAACTTTGAAATGGAGCTATGGACTATGATGCAAGAAGAATGAGATGAGATTTTCACACACATATTTTTTTATTCCTTCTTGTAGCGGCCGGCCATGTAATATGATGGAGGAAAAAGGCAAATGAAAAAATGTATGATCACAAGAAAATGAGTCACCTCAATATCCACATCAACTCCCATCTCATAAAGAAAGTAATGATGCACAAGAAAGGAATCAAAAGATGCTAGAATTATCATGAACCCTCCGCCACAAATAACACCCTCCACTTTGCTAATTTGCACATTTGCAAATAAGCCCCTCCTTTGAAAATTCAGCCAAGGAAAGAAAGAAAGGAAAATGGCCGAAAAGAATGCAAACTGGCAACTTCAAAAAAACGATCCCGTAATAATTTATAGGAAAACCCTGCGACTGTATATACATACCCACATTTGTATTCCGACCGAATACAAATTCAATGAGACAAAATCTACCCAGTATAATACTAGGATCCGGCTTAAACCAAAGCCCGCTAGTGTTATCCGTCCAAACCATGACACGTGCACAAGTGCACGCGTACGTTCTAACCCTGCCTTAAAACCATACGGCCTCTACAACGTTTCACCCGAAACTTAAGAAACTGTGTGTGGGGGACTCTAAAGACTCGTCAATACTTTGGCTGTGGATTTAACCACTAGCACGTCAGAGGTATTAGCCATACGTAACGATCTACCAGGTATTGACCAAAAGGGAGGTCGATGAGCAAACTCATCCTGACATCCTACTGAACCTGTCAGTGACAATATCCGTACAGTCCGGTCCGTTCGTCTATGAGCATCGCATGTTGGGCCAAGGGGGTTGGTAAAAGTCAGACCCCCAAAAGCGGTACAAGTCGTGTCGGAGTGTAGGCCAGAACACCCTGAGATACTACTGGAATACCTACCAGTAAATCTCCTGCCTTGGCCAAGGACTTCCTGTAATAGCTCTCCTAGACACAGCGTGACCTCACCCCCAATACCGGGAGAGACGAACCCCTGCCGATCCGCTCACTGCCTCCATGTGGCTCGGGACTGTACCCAACTAAAACCTGTTTGCACGACTCCTTTGAGCCGTGGTAGGGTAGTAATCAAAGCACAGTGGGAACTCACACAAGACAAATGACGATCTCAAGTCGATGAACTAACCTGTGTAAGTCCATGCTACCTCTCCCGGTACTTTCGGGCATAGGGAATTTGGTGAAAAACAATTTTCTTAGAGGTGGTAACATGGACTCAAAACCGGATCTTTGTTAAACATCTAACTAACAACCTAACTACGAGTTGCTAACTACTCGGTTAGGGGGTTATACCTTTCTTTTTCTCGAACTCCTTCTTCTTCAAGCTTCGATGGTCGTCCGAATCGGCTTCTCCCCGTCGTCTCCTTGCGCCGAAGATAGATCCACCTGAAAGCTTCAACCTTTGGCTCCTTCTTCGAACTTTGAAGAAACCAGTTCACTCGGTTTGCTAAACCTTGTGAACTAGAGTGAGTAAAGAAGAGTTTGTATGGGATTTTATCTATGGTTCTTGGTTCTCAACTCATGAGACAAGTGAACCATAGAGTCAAGAGAGGGAGAGCAAGAGGAGGAGATGAGAGCTCAAGAACAAGAGAGAGAATGAGCATGAAAGAATGAGAGAAGACTTTTCTCATTTGGCTCTCATAATCCAAAACCATCATCACAAAAATAATAATCAAGTATTGTGTAAAATGGTTCAAGTCAAAATGGCTAAATCATTTCATGCACTCATTTCTCACAAAAGAAACAAGCAAGTAAAAAGTCTTTGCTATGAAATGATAGCCATAGTCATCATGATGGTCAACTAGTCCAACCTAGTCAACCGGTCAACAAAGTCAACAAGTCAACAAAGTCAACCCCTCAACAACCATGTCACCACAATACTTAATTAATATAATTGTTAATCACATATCATATTCTCATTAGGGTTGAGCAAAAAGTCAATAGTCAACTGTCAACGGTCAACAACCCTAATGAGAATCCTCTGCCTCTGTCTCTCCGTCAACTGTGCATACACACCCGCATCCGCGTTCCGAGGAACACGAATGCATACTGGATAAATCCAATCCCAAAAGGTACACCAGGATCTGGTTTAAACCAAAGCCCGCAAGTGTAAACTGTCCGGACACTGTACGTGCACAAGTGCACGGATGTGACCGAAACCTGTCGCAAAACCATGCGACCTGTCGCAAAACCATGTGACCTCTACTCTTTTGCCTAAAGGCGAATAGCTTTCTGTATGGGACTCTAAAGACTCGACACTATGCTGACAGTGGGTTTAACTACAGACCGCAAGCGGCACCAGCTGTGCGTAACGGTCCCCAGGTAGATGCCGACAAGAAGACTGACGAGGCGAAACCCATCTGAACTCCTACTGAGCCTGAATGTGACATTCTCCGTACAGTCCGGTCTGTTCGTCTGATACATCGCATGGCGGGCCTAGGGGGTGGTAAACGTCAGTCCCCTAATAGCGGTACAAGTCGTGTCGGAGTGAAGCCCAAAACACCCTGAGATAACACTGGAAGCCTACCAGTATATCTCGTTTGCCCTGGCCAGGGACTACTCGTGTAATTGCTCTCCTAGACACAGCGCGATGTCAACCCCCAATACCGGGAGAGACGAATCCTGTCTAACCGTCACTGCCTCCAAGTGCTTCGGGACTGCACCCAACTACCACCTGTTTGCACGACTCCTTTGAGCCGTGGTAGGATAGTAATCAAAGTACAGTGGGAACACACTCGAGGCGAAGTGACAGTGTCAAGTCAGCGGACTAAGCTGTACTCATGTCACCTGGGAACTGATAACTGACGATAGGCATAATACCAACTAGTCAGTTCCCGACGAGTCATGTCCAGTGTACTCGTAACCCAACGAGCACCAGCATACTCTCTCAAGTACGACGTACCGACGGCTGTGGGACAGACCGTCTCCCACACTGGGATGAGAAGCGCATGCGCTAGTCTACTCCGGAGTATCGATGCCCTGTCTCGATAGTCCTGCGACCAGGGACCTGCATAAGGATGTGCTTATAGATTACCCAGCCCCACTAGTGTGACTGCCATCATAACGCTGGTAATCAAGCAAAGATCCTAAGGGCTCTACTAATGTGTATAGGCGATATACTAAAATAAACACATGTACACATTGAAGTAGAAACAAACCAAGTAGCATACTACTATTTTGAGCAAGATTGTATATACAAGGTGAATATCCCAAGCTTCCATTAAGTAATATACAAACTAGTATGATACAGTAATGGCCTCTAGGGCATATACACTAACAACCTGTACACATGTCACCAGGGAACTGCTATCTGACGCTAGGTATAATACCAACTAGCATGTTTTCGGCGAGTCCTGTCCGGTGTACTCATAACCCAATGAGCACCTGTATACATCTTAGGTGAACCAACTGACACCAATGGCTTGTGAGACCGGCCGCCGCCCTTCGTCGGGGTCTCGACTGTATACACTAGTCTACTAATGGAGTATCGATGCCCAGTCTCGAAACTCCCACGACTAGGGACCTTTTAAGGATGTGCGTATAGACCCCAGCTCCCATGTATATGATCGTCATCATACTGCTGGTAGTCAAGCAAGAATCCTAAGGGCTCTATCAACGTGTAATAGCGACCAGTAAGGTCACCTGAAGCAGTACACGATGATAAAGATAAACCAGATAGCATACTATCATCTTGAGTAAGACTGTCCTACCGGCATAGGTCCTCCCTCAATCATTGCAATCACGTGCCTGTGATCCAATAATTGACTCTGAGGGCACTATATCCAACAATCTCCCACTTGCACTCAAGGCTAATTATTGCGATGTCACATACTCACAGCCTGTGTGATACCGAACACCCAACTCCTCTACTAATCAGTCTCACAAAGACCATTTGCGAAACTATTGCGTTCGAGGAATAGCCTCAGTGAGTGGATCCGCCCTGATGTTTCTTTCTATGTCTCTCTTTATCTCAAGTTCACGGAGAAAACCATCTCCCGAAATGAACAATACTAGTCTTAGAATATATCTGGATATCTGATGGGATCTAGTTCATAATTGAACTCTAAATCCAAACTTCTTAGACTGTATCGTCAACTGAACTTAATCAGTATCCTGCGCCACACCTCCCTCAGTATCCGCTTGGACTACCTGTCCAAAATACTGCCCCTCATAAGAGGGAAAACTATAACTCTGACAGCCACTCTGTCATCTAGGTCACCATGGAAGCCTGGAATGATAACTGTCTCCCGAAGGAGGATGCCGTTATCATATCCCTAGAACATCCACTTATGTTCTAAAACTGCCTCCGAACGTTTTTCCAGGATAGGATTAAAATCAACTTACCGCATCTCGTGCAAAAACGACATCTGGTATGGTACTTGGCATCTCATGATTGACTCAATTGCCTAAGCAAGTGATCTGCCAATCATGCACATCCCTCTCCCCTTTAGTCTGTAAGACACCTTTAGAGAGGGTGACTCCATCACCTGCAGGTACACTACCGTGCCAGGAGTCGTCCATTCTAAAACACCTTTAGAATGCTGTCTAAGTAACCAGATTGGGAAACTACCCAAATCTAGATCTAAAACCATAGATCTAGTAACCAGAATATCTGATATAATCTCCATGTCCTATGTGGAGAAACCACTGTGTGACAACCAAAGAATAACCGACCGTAGTATAGGAATTTCACTTCCTACTCTGTGTATGTCATCCAAATACCAGGACATCACACCCTACTATCTTCTTAACAGATCCATCCGCTATTCTGATGAAGCCAAACCTGTGACTGTCACATCAGAAATAGATGATCTATCTCCGCTATAACTGCTTTAGTCTATAAATAGACATAAGCTACTTGTCCACTATGCTTCCGCTGCTCCCACTGATTACGACAACCCTCTGGCAGAGTCATATACATGTGCACTTCTAAAGCTAGTTTAGAATGACGCTATACTCATCCTCCTGCCGGGTCTCACAGTCTGGAACAACAGTAATGGCAAGTCTGGGTAAACAAGAACCTCCCTGTCACCGTCTTTGAGCATACCGAAATACCTCTCGAGTGCCTAAGGTTACCCACCATATCTGCGGAGTGGCCAATGGAATGTCAATCCAGATTGAATCTTTAGGTCCTATTAAATTTTCAGTAATCGTTTGCGGTTCTGGAATCACTTCCAGTTCTACCATACTCCCACTACTGTTTTCTGAAAAAATCCATTTTTATTAAAATTGTGGCGAGTCAAGAACAATGTCACTATTGATCTTCCAGATGGTAGAAAGTCAACCCTCGTCATAGCCCCGGTCAACCCACAAACAACCATTACAGAAACGTGCCTTGAGTTATCCAAAGTCTGGTTTTAAGCATAAGCCGGACAACTCTCCGTACCCTAACATCGTTAAGATATGAACTATTCTATATCCAATATAGAAACAGAGGCACTGATTTAATTGGAACCAGATTCAAATCATGCAGCTGTCTCCAGTGCATGTCAACTAAATGGAAGGAGGCCGATCAGCGTTACTCAACTTAGGAATGCATCCAGATATGAGTAACCTGAAAGAGAAGCAAGTTCTCATAATCATTACTGTCAACTGAATACTACACACAAGTATCTACATCTTCGATCACCTTGAAGAATCCTGATACTTGCAACGCCCGGTTCTCTACTTTATTCATATAGCTATAACTTCTCAAAACTTGGACCCTGTGTTTCTACGAAACACATGTTTAAGAACTAGAGAAGTCACAAGTAAATAGAATATAGTACGAGTACCAACCCCTTTGTCCAAATGGACACTGGACAACATACAATACTCTGTATAAGTCCCTTGAGTCTAATAACTCATTCCCTGTGTGTCGTAGGTTGAAAACTGTACTTATGGTTAAGAAGAATTACACCGCTGTTTAATGCTCCTTACCTAACCATCTACTGATATAGGTAAATGTCATAGACATAATTTTAAAAAGTTATATCTCACTCTATAAAAATAGACGTACAGATATGTCAATTTGAAATTGGTGCATTATAACGGATATTTAAAACCAAATATTTGTCGTCCGGCAACCAACCCAGGTGATTTCCTCAAATACCACAAATTACAACGAATCCTGATATAATGAGGATGATCACCCAATTCCCAATAACTTACTCCCACTCATCATCTGTAAAACCATACGGATATGAGAATCAAACCTGGTAAATACATACCCTGGAGCAAGGACTAATTGGGAAATCAGTTTTCTTTTAACAATACACAGTGAAACTGAAACATGTAAATGTTTCGAAGGGGTATCCGGGTATTCTTAGTAATGCCTCTTCCATTATCATATTCACAACTGTAACCGTATATTTCTTTGCCATCTCTCCAAATCCCTTTATATGTCTTTAGTCATTACCTTCTGTACACCCTCTTAGGTTAAATGGTTTTCTTCCTTCCCTACCTTTCGGCACCAGCCTATGGTTTGGAAGAAGACTATCCAATAAGCATAATGGGTGTACTATCCTAATCCTAGGAGCACTCGCAACCCGAGAGAAGGTAAAGATAAAAGACAACTGAATAAAACCTTATTCCTATTTCTCCTGAACCAGAATCCATCCCCGAACTGGAACAAGTCCCTTCGAGTTCGTATATAACCATACGATGGAGTATCCAATAAACTGTGGATCTTCGTAGTGATACGGAGTGTTTAGGAGAAATACAAAGGTGATGTAGGATTGGCGAAGAAATACTTGGTTTGGTCGTGAATAGCAGTTGCAATTTACTTTGCCATCTTACTAATCTCTTTATTTGTCTTTACTTAATACCTTCTGTACACCTTTCAGGCTAAATGGTTTTCTTCATTCCCTACCGTTCGGCACCAGCCTATGGTTTGGAAGAAGATTATCCAATTAGCGTAATAGGTGTACCGTCCTAATCCAAGGAGAACTCGCAACCTGAGAGAAGGTAAAAGGAAAAGACAACTGAATGGTCCTATTCGTTTTCTCCAGAACCGGAAACCATCCTCGAATCTGGAACAAGTTCCTTCGAGTTCGTATATAACCATACGATGGTTTTATCCATTGGAAGTGGACGTTCGTAGTAATACCGGGTGTCCTGGAGAAAAGGGTAAAAGTAGGAGTGGCAATGAGGTATGCAACTCTGACAATCCAAAAGCCAGTGTTTTAGGAAGGTTCGGTTAACTTGGTCAGTGAGTTATAGTCAAGGGCCGGGTCATGGTCGCTGCCAAAGTGAGAAAGAAAAGAAACACTCAGCGTGCACTCTAACCTAGATCAGAATGGTTATCAATTTATCTAATCAGGAAACCTCCCACTGTAACCTCAAATTGTAGGGTTCCTAGGCACGCTAATGAGGTCTCACAAGGCATCAACCATGCCAAATTCAAATTTTACAAGTGCCGAGAAACCCTAATACGGATCGTTGACTAGAGTTTAGGCGAAACAAGCAACTAGTTAACAACTTCACTAAAAGTAAACGAAAATACAACCTTTGTAGATCCGGTCCTCCACCTCCATAGCTCCATGATGATGTCCCCTCGCTGCGATCATCGGATCCCTGTCTCTAGCGTCGTCTTCATCGGAGAAATGGGCGGGCTAGGTCGTCGACTTCGATGCCGAAGATGATCTACGTCGAGGCAACACAAGATCAAGCTCCAACTTCACCAATACATGAAACTTGTGAAGAAAACACCCTATACTACTTGGCAAGTGGTAGAGGATGAAGAAATAGGAAGTGGGTTCACTTTAGAATTGGATTTCTCACTCTTTTTCTCAAGTAGTCATTAATGGAGGCAAGGTTTCTTCTTTGTTGAAGAAGAAGAAGAAGAACAAAGAATATGATAAGTTATATTAAAAATAGAAAACAAAATGATACTTATCATAATCTCAACCATGGTCTAGTGTAGAGAATAAACTAGGGTTATGTTTAATGGTTAGGTTTAAGGAATAAAACAAAATGGTCAAAGCTTTTTCAAAGCTTCATGAAGCTTCAACAAAATCCAAAGAAAGCCACCATTTTATCTTAAGCCAAAATGAAATAAATAAATAAATAAAGCAAATGAAACCCTAACCATTAACTAACCATGGTTTAAGTCTTTACACAAACCCAAGTTACATGTATCATCAAACATGATACAATCTTGTGCACAAAAGTATATCACATATACAACTTGTGTACATCAAGTGAGAAAATCGAATTTAAGTGAACCAATACTAGTTAATGCAAAGTAATATATCAAATATATAATTATGCATTAAATTATTAAATCAGTACTTGATTTAACGATCCGGTCATATCGCATATAACCGACTAATATCCAATGTATCGGCTTATCGAATCAATCCTCGATTCGATAACTAGGTTATATCATATACAACCATTCGATACATTCATCGCGAGAATAGAATACGGTATCACATACACGCATTATTCTCGGTCCCACACATATCTCATATGCGCTCATATTTCGTTTCGCTTGAGCCAGGAAACCTCTGTGTAGGACTCTAAAGACTCGTCAATACACCGGCAGCAGGTGATGATCATATCAAACACCCACAAGCCGCAAGCGGTCTGCTAAACATAACGGCCACCCGGGTATTGAGCGATGAGAAGATCGACGAGCAAGCCCGCTCACACTCCTATGAATCCAACCAGTAACACTTACCGTACAGTCCGGTCTCGTCGTCTGATATGTCGCATATCTCGCCTAGGGGTGGTAAACGTCAGACCCCAATAGCTCGATAAGTCGTGTCGATATGAGGTCTATAACAATTCGAGAAACTACCGGTAACACTTACCAGTAAATCTCAGCAACCCTGGCCAGGGATTTCCGGTTATAGCCAATCGAACACAGTGCAACATCAACTCCCTATACCGGGAGAGACGAATCCCCTCCTATTGCTCATTGCCTCCATGTGACTCGGGACTGTATCCAAAAACCACCGTTTTGCACGCCCTCTTGGACGTGGTAAGGTGGAAATCAAAGCACGGTGGGAATCACACAAGACTCTATGACGACCTCGGGCCAACAGACTACTCTGTACCAGTGTCACCAGAGAACTGCCATCTGACGTAAGGTATAATACCATTTGGGAGTTCTCGGCGAGTCCGTCCAGTGTACCCAGTCTCCACTGAGCACCCGTATATCATCTCTGATGTCAAACACCAATGGATATGGGATCATCCATCGCCCATCTGTATGGGTCGAGAAGATATACGCTAGTCTACTCTGGTATATCGATGCCCCGTCTCGATACACCCATGACTAGGGACCTTGAAGGATGTACTTATGGACTACCATGTCCCCACTAGTATGATCTGCATCATAGTCCAGGTAGTCAAGTACACATCCTAAAGGCTTTACCAACATGTAACAGAGAGACAATCAGTGTACACGTTAAGGTAAAGATCAACCAGATAGCATACTATCATGTCGAGCAAGAAAGTCCTCCCTATATATGTCCCAGCATCCACTACAATATACATCCTATGTATAGCAATGGCCTCTAGGGCATACATATAACTAACAATCGCCCACTTGCACTAGGGCCATCTGATAGCAGTGGTTGTAGTATCTCATACTCAACCATCCCATAAAAGTCTCTCTCTGGGAAAAGGCCTTTGTAAGTGGATCCGCCGTGTTGTCCTCTAAGTCTACTCTCCTAACCTCGATCTCCTTGGAGATCAACTATCTCCATGATCAGGTGATGCTGTCTCAGAATATGTCTGGATCACTGATGGGACCGGGGTTCTCGGGCCAAAGCCACACTTCCATTGTCACACAATGGTAGGAACCTAGTTCATCTCATGAACTAATATACACCCAAACAGCCTCTTTGGTAGCATCTTAAGTAGCGATGTATCCTGCCTTTATCGTCTAGTAAGCCACGGTATTTAGCTTGGAACTCTTCCAACATACCGTCCCTCCACTAAGGGTAAAGACAATGCCTGTGACTGACATTCAGTCGTCCTTATCACCCTGGAACACTTCCAGTGATTCTCCCGTGGATCAATTGATACCATCTCACATCAACTAGTGAGAATCCTAACATCCATTTAGATCTATCTCATAGATCCAAAACCCAGGATTTAGTAGGTATCGCTTTGATCCTATGTGGAGAATCATTGTGATAAGCGGAGATTGATCGAGCGTTGCATAGGAAACTCCTTCCCTATCAAGAGTATGACATCCACGTACTCTACGAGGATCGTCACCATACTCCCTACTACCTTTTTGTTTATACAAGGTTCATCTACCATTTTGATGATGTCAAACTCTTTGACTAATACATCAAAACAGATGTTCCAACTCCGCGATGCCTGCTTTATCACATAAAACATCTTGCACACGTTTCCGCTGCTCCCACTGTCTACGAAGCCCTCTGACTGTATACTTACAGACTCTCTTTTCTGAAACCATGTATCATTTTAGAAAAGCAGTCATGACACCCAACCACCAGATATCGTAGTCATGGTATGTAGCCGTGGCAAATAGGATCTGGATGGACTTAAGCATAGCTACTTAGAAAAGGTTTCAACAAAATCCATACCTGGTCAATGATGCAAACCTTTAACAAGTCTAGCTTTGAAAGTCTCAACTTTTCCAAGTACACCAATTAATCTTCTCAAGATATACTTTCTCCTGATGGGGATTTAACCCTTCAGATATAGCAACCAAAGTCCATACTTTGTTGGTGTATAAGGATTCCATCTTAGATCGCTAAGCATCCAGCCATTCTTACAGAGTCCCACTCCTGATGGCCAGCTCGAAACTAGTTGGGTCATCATCTCATGATGCAATCCTCGCTCCCACTGTCATAGAGAAACTGGAGTATCTCTCAGGTGGGTGAGGAACCCTACTAGATCGGCGGAGAGGCTGAGGTTCGTTGGTAACTATTGAATCATTTGGTTCTTTCAAATCATCAGCTGCAGTTTGTATAGCTGGAATATTTCCAGTTCTACATAACAGATCTTGCCTCGAGCTTGTCCGGATTTTGCTTTTTAGACATAGGCTGGACAACCCCAAATCTTAACAAACTTAAGATATGGACTCTTCCCTTTCCATATCACATATGAAGTGGTAGGCAATTGATTTGATTGGAACCCTATTCAATAGGTATACAGCTTCTCAAGCGCAAAACTCCCAAAAAAGAAATAGGTAACTCAGTAGTACTCATCATAGAGCACACCATATCAGATAGGGTGTTATTGCTCCGCCCCGATATACCATCGTGCTATGGTGTATACGGAGGAGTAATGCTGAAAGAGAATCTCATTCTCCTTTAGAATAGTCCAGGAATTCCGTGCTCAAGTATTCTCCTCCCTGATCGCATCATCGGACATAATACTTATACCCGTATTTTGGTTCTCTAATTCTTACTTATATTCTGTGAATATCTCAAAAGTTTCGGACTTGTGGTTCAACAGGAACATATGTCTGAATCTTGAGAGATTATCAGAGAATGTAATGAAGTACAAAGAATCGGTCCTGGCATGTGTAGACAGGGGACCTTACATACATCAACATGTATCAATCCCAAGAGTTTACTAAATCTTTCTCGGTTTCCAATAAACAGAGCTGTGGTCATCTTATCTCTGTGACATGACTGGCAAGTTTCACAAGATGTAAATTCAAACTAATTTAAATATGCATCTATATGTAACTTTAGCTAGTCGGGTCGCATTGATATGACCTAGTCTACAATACCTCAAGAAGGATGTGTTCATTTTTGGGCTCTTCCTCTTGTATGTGTTGTGTATACTAAGAACTGTAGTTTGATTTAGAACATTAATACTTTTAGATAACGTGTCTGAACAGATCAACTTTTGATATAGGAAATGTTCAAAACATTATCCAACAATACAAAATTTTATCATTTCTTTACTAATAAAGAGACTGATATGATTTTGTATATCAGGTTCGGTCTCTAATAACATTCGTTTAGAATCAATGTATTGGTAATACAGGGTGACAGTGACCAACAGACTTGGCTGCAACACTTGCCCCGTTTTCTGTCTCATGAAACTTATCACCCGTTCTCAGTTCTTTACCTATCTGTAGCCCATGTAACAGATTACATATGCGGGATCCTGATCCGGTATCAAATACCCAGGACGTAGAGGATACTGAGAAACGGTTCTTTGTAATGAACACACCCGAAGGAGATGCATCATATGCACTTTCTTCGTTTGGGCGGCACGGGAAATCTGGTATTCCCCAATTTCCTGCTCTGTCTTATAACAATTTTAAGTTGGAGCGGGACCAACGTTCCCCAGCTCGGTATAACAAGCGGGTTCGGTCAATAATCCGTATTATTATCTTGATTAAGGCGTGACATGGTCGCTACCTGGAGAGAGAGAGAAGAAAACACTCAGCGTGCGCTCTTGCAAGAATAGATTGGTTATTATTTTATCTAATCAGGATGGCTCCCACTGTTTTTATCAAATCTTCCTTCAAACCCTAAAAGGAAAGACTAGCCGGGATTAATTACACGCTACAAGTTCGCCAATCTTTCAGCCAGGCCAGTGTCGGTACTTTGAGGGAAGTCCCCCGTGCTTTCGTACGAACCTAATTAATGTAAACCTCGTTTTCCCAGAGGCGTAACCCCGTTGACACCTTTCTAGACACCTACTAGATCGGCTAATTGTAATGTGTAAAACTCTCCCAGGAGTAATTCTTACTCGCCGTGGGTATCGGGATCCAACTATCTCATAGAAGGTATGCAATCTCATTGCAAATTTCAACACTTGAAATTCCCGATAATTTTGCCCCTAGCGTTCTATGACCTTGACGAATGCCAAACAACCCATAGTCCACTAGTCAAGTTCAACCCGTACATTTCTTGATTGAATTAAACCCACCCGCACGACCCTTGACGAATGCCAAACAACGCCGTACGAATACCCTAATCCAATCTGCATCATATGCATAAGCAGATAAATACTAGTTAGCTACCGTACACTACGTCTTGACGAATGCCAAACTACCGCAGCACGAATACTAACTAGTACTTATCTGAAATGACAGAGGGCTACGACAGGTTTTTCTGAAAACCTATTGCGTAATGAACTTGATATCGTTGTAGGATCGAATGAATTTTGAAATGGAGTGTTTTTGAGGCTTTTCTAGTTTTGCTAAAGGAGTCACTCCCGGTGAAGGAATCGTCGGTCCTTTCCTCGTCGGATGAGGTGCGGGATATATCATATATATCACTGTACAAAGCAGAAACTATAGAAGCAATCAAAAGACAAACCGAGGGTTGCAGCTCTGTCAGTTATTGCTAAAGGAGTCACTCCCAGTGAAGGGATCTCGGTCCTTTCCCTATCGAATAAGGTGCAGGATGTTCTACAAGGAACACCGCGATGCAAAGCAAGAACTGTAGCTACCTGTTTTTGAAAATTCGATTCCACAACATCTTAGGTTTCTTTTCTTTCATTAATCATATTAATGAAGTCCCATCATTTAAGTACCTAAACATCACAGATAAATACGACGTACACTTATGCCATCCGCATTCGCCACGATGTCCCCTCGTGCACCGTTAGGTTAGGTAACTAACGACAGAACGGGACAGGGCTAGCGGGAGTGTAAAACATAAGTAACGCCTATATAATATATCATATATACTATATACAGTATCTATCACAGAACATCACATGATCACATCACAGATATCGCAGCAGAAGAAACATATATGAAATATTGGATATACTAGGACGTCCGTGTTTTAGTACGAGCCAGTATAAAACACGGATTCCACGGTCGCGATGAATAGCCAAATCCACACCCCTAGACCCCTACGAGAGCGGCAAGCAACCCTACCAATTCTAGAGTTAGGAGACCTGGACTTGACTCCTCGAGTTGGTCTCCCACTGGACTCCAGAACCCGGTTACTTATGCTCCCCTCCTTGGGTCTATCCTAGTGCGGAAAAGTAAATAATATACAAAAGGTGACATCTTCCGCAACCTGGAAGTGCCCCAATAAAAGAATATTACATACAAGTTTTTACATGAATGAAAATGAAAAACACTCATCTCACATAAAAACCCCCGGCTATTCAAACACGACGATCCAATATAACATATCCAGCAACACATAACATCACATGTCATCAACGTAAGTAAACATGCGTATCCCAATTATCATTGACATATAGCAACGAAACTGGCGATATCACATATTACACTTACGGTCACAGAAAAGAAAGTGTAAAACTACAACAGTTGGAATCCGCAACCTCCTTAGACATTGCATGCCTAAACCAATGAATTCCTTAGACATCACATGCCTAACAATTATAAACCCCGCATTTTAGTCTCATTATCGAAAACTCTTTTCAATATCAAGTCGGGCAATTTAACAAGATTCCCGACATCCTGATCGAATACTCATCGCAAACTTTAGTAGACGACCGCACCCCCGATACCGTCGACGAAGTGCACCAAGGCGGAACACCGCTAGCGCGAGCACCCGAACGGATGCTTTCGGCGACGGGGTTCTCCTACAGTTACTTGGTCGGGGCTAAGGGGTGTGGCTGTCTATTAAGTTTATCCGGCGAGTATCCGCGTACGCTACGTGATTGCGACGGACTTTTGATCACATCAAAATTCCGTGGCAACCGATCATTTGAGACTAAAGTGCTATGTTTATAACATTCATATCAGTTATCTCATAACTACTTGTGAATTCCAATTATTGTATCACATTCCAGATAAATAGAAAATGTCAAACTTTCCGATCGAACAATCGAACACCCAAATTTTCCCGAAACAGCTCAACATATGAAACAAGTTTAAAAACATTCACTTCATGCCTCAGTACCAACGGTCCAGCCGTAGAAGGGTCAAGCCAACGCCTCACATGTGGCACGCCGTACTGCCCCAAACCCTAAGGTTCAAAGGGCAGTTCAAGACGGTCACATAATCGAGTTAAGGTTTGTTGTCTTCTAGAGGGTCCATCGCATTACTTGCACTACTTAGAACGTCTTTAAACCACGAAAAAATCCAACAGTTGGAAATTTCTCGGCAGGGGAAAAATTGGGTATTCATATCTGGTCGAACTTTTTAACATATTCTAAAATTACCCGGAAAAGCACATAGACAAAGTTTGAAATTTCCGATCGAATCATCGAAGCTCCAAAACACCCCAGAAAACTCAACTCTTGAGTGCAAATTAAAAATTCCCGGAAAACTCAGCACCTGAAGACACAAATTACTGTGCAAAAATAGAAGGCAGATCTCATCATTTAGCCGCGGAACCGCTGCAGAAGCCAAGCTTCTGTCGCGGTTCCGCCGTGCTTTGGGTGTATCGTTTGCTCGTTTTTGCACCGTAATTCTTAGAATTTCTTGCTAAATTTTTTAAGCATTTTTAATCTGGAAAAAACCCAGTTTTTAAAAAATGTACAGAGAGCAATTTGATATTAGGGTTTCGGTTCGATCGGACTTCTAACTCCGTCTACGCATCGCCTAAGGCTCTAGCTAGGCTCTGATACCACTGTAGGGTTCCTAGGCACGCTAATGAGGTCTCACAAGGCATCAACCATGCCAAATTCAAATTTTACAAGTGCCGAGAAACCCTAATACGGATCGTTGACTAGAGTTTAGGTGAAACAAGCAACTAGTTAACAACTTAACTAAAAGTGAACGAAAATACAACCTTTGTAGATCCGGTCCTCCACCTCCATAGCTCCGTGATGATGTCCCCTCGCTGCGATCATCGGATCCCGGGCTCTAGCGTCGACTTCATCGGAGAAATGGGCGGGCTAGGTCGTCGACTTCGATGCCGAAGATGATCTACGTCGAGGCAACACAAGATCAAGCTCCAACTTCACCAAGCCATGAAACTTAGGAAGAAAATACCCTATACTACTTGGCAAGTGGTAGAGGATGAAGAAATAGGAAGTGGGTTCACTTTAGAATTGGATTTCTCACTCTTTTTCTCAAGTTGCCATTAATGGAGGCAATGTTTCTTCTTTGTTGAAGAAGAAGAAGAAGAAAGAATATGATAAGTTATATTAAAAATAGAAAACAAAATGATACATATCATAATCTCAACCATGGTCAAGTGTAGAGAATAAACTAGGGTTATGTTTAATGGTTAGGTTTAAGGAATAAAACAAAATGGTCAAAGCTTTTTCAAAGCTTCATGAAGCTTCAACAAAATCCAAAGAAAGCCACAATTTTATCTTAAGCCAAAATGAAATAAATAAATAAATAAAGCAAATGAAACCCTAACCATTAACCATGGTTTAAGTCTTTACACAAACCCAAGTTACATGTATCATCAAACATGATACAATCTTGTGCACAAAAGTATATCACATATACAACTTGTGTACATCAAGTGAGAAAATCGAATTTAAGTGAACCAATACTAGTTAATGCAAAGTAATATATCAAATATATAATTATGCATTAAATCATTAAATCAGTACTTGATTTAACGATCCGGTCATATCGCATATAACCGACTAATATCCAATGTATCGGCTTATCGAATCAATCCTCGATTCGATAACTAGGTTATATCATATACAACCATTCGATACATTCATCGCGAGAATAGAATACGGTATCACATATATGCATTATTCTCGGTCCCGCACATATCTCATATGCGCTCCTATTTCGTTTCGCTTGAGCCAGGAAACCTCTGTGTAGGACTCTAAAGACTCGTCAATACGCCGGCAGCAGGTGATGATCATATCAAACACCCATAAGCCGCAAGCGGTCTGCTAAACGTAACGGCCACCAGGGTATTGAGCAATCAGAAGATCGACGAGCAAGCCCGCTCACACTCCTGTGAATCCAACCAGTAACACTTATCGTACAGTCCGGTCTCGTCGTCTGATATGTCGCATATCTCGCTTACGGATTGTAAACGTCAGACCCAATAGCTCGATAAGTCGTGTCGATATGAGGTCTATAACAATTCGAGAAACTACCAGTAACACTTACCAGCAGCAACCCTGGCCAGGGATTTCCGGTTATAGCCAATCGAACACAGTGCAACATCAACTCCCTATACCGGGAGAGGCGAATCCTCTCCTATCGCTCATTGCCTCCATGTGACTCGGGACTGTACCCAAAAACCACCGTTTTGCACGCCCTCTTGGACGTGGTAAGGTGGAAATCAAAGCACAGTGGGAATCACACAAGACTCTATGACGACCTCGGGTCAACAGACTACTCTGTACCAGTGTCACCGGAGAACTGCCATCTGACGTAAGGTATAATACCATCTGGGAGTTCTCGGCGAGTCCGTCCAGTGTACCCAGTCTCCACTGAGCACCCGTATATCATCTCTGATGTCAAACACCAATGGATATGGGATCATCCATCGCCCATCTGTATGGGTCGAGAAGATATACGCTAGTCTACTCTGGTATATCGATGCCCCGTCTCGATACACCCACGACTAGGGACCTTGAAGGATGTACTTATGGACTACCATGTTCCCACTGTTGGAGATAGTGCCCTCAGAGTCAATTATTAGGTCACAGGTACGTGATTGCAATGATTGATGGAGGACCTATCCCGGTAGGACAGTCTTACTCGAGATGATAGTATGCTATCTGGTTTACCTTTATCATCGTGTACTGCTTCAGGTGACCTTACAGGTCGCTATTACACGTTGGTAGAGCCCCTAGGATTCTTGCTTGACCATCAGCAGTATGAGGGCGATCATATAAGTGGGAGCTGGGGGTCTATAAGCACATCCTTAAATGGTCCCTAGTCGTGCGAGTTTCGAGACAGGGCATCGATACTCCAGAGTAGACTAGTGTATACAGTCGAGACCCCGACGAGGGGCGGTGGCCGGTCTCACAAGCCACTGGTGTCAGTTGGATCACCTAAGATGTATACAGGTGCTCATTGGGTTATGAGTACACCGGACAGGACACGCCGGGAACATGCTAGTTGGTCATATACCAGACGTCAGATGGCAGTTCCCTGGTGACATGTGTACAGGTTAGTTCATCGACCTGGGGATCGTCATTTGTCTTGTGTGAGTTCCCACTGTACTTTGATTACTACCCTACCACGGCTCAAAGGAGTCGTGCAAACAGGTTTTGTCACGCCCCGCTTCCCAAAATACGGAATACGAGGGGTAGACAAGGCCAGCCATGCTCCTACGGTCAAGGAAATGTCCTGCCGTAGTCACACTTCGGCTTCTAGTTTATCATGGTAAACAGTAAACAATGCGCAGGTAATGAGAAATGCAGTAACTGAAAGATTCAATAATAAAACTGACCTGAAGTGGAACAAACGAAAGTAACTCGGAGTAGTAAGTCAAGAAATCTGTGATGCACGTCTAGTTCTGATCCAGGCTAAATCTTCTCCTCACACTGAGCATGCATACTCAGGTCGTCAGAGCGACACAATAGCAATATAATATATATAATCGAGTAACAGTTCTAACAGTGGCGAAGGATATGAACACAGTAAATCAATAACAGCATGAATATAAATGAGCAGAGATAAATGCAGCGGAGCAGTAAGGCAGTATAACGATATGTCATGTATGTCAACACAGTAAATAAGGAATGTAAACGACAGTAACCCTATCGGTCTCTAAGTCTCACTGCACAGGTCAATAAGCCTATCGTCAGTCCAAGTGTGAGAGTCAACCACTCGCGAGTGTCCTCCACCCAAGGGTAGAACCCAAGGGCAAGGGACCACGGGCCCAACATGTAACGAATGTATCACGGTGTCTATAGCACATACCCTGTAAATCTCCATATAACTCCCTAAATATATAAGCCGGCATGGGACTCCCGAGATTCTGTTGAATTCACACTTGAACTACCCCACACCCCGAGGTCTACATCAAACGCTAACCATAACCCTAAATACTAATCGATCCGTGACAAGTCTGCGCGAGAACTGGAGGCAGGACCTCCATCAAGCACGTCCCGACTAATACCTAAGATAAATGGCAGTGTCGGATGCCTTATCTGTGACATCCGTGCGAGCGCTTCCATAAGTGTCCCATACCACTTATAGTCACACGTACACGCATCCCACAGACGTCGACAATGCAATAGAATAAAAGGGACACTAATTGTGCACAAGTACGTATCACTTTCACTTAATCACGAATACACGAACACTGACGTACTTGCCGCAATCAACACTAAAATCTAACACTGGGTAAATGCACGATGTCACTAGGTTATCACTACAATGATATAGGTATGATATGATGCATGAACAGTATAAGAAGCACAACTAAGGTATCATAAAAACAGCAGTCTATCACTTGCACGATTTATCATGAAACATATGTATATAATTTAGCGAAATGATAGAAAGGTAGTAATCAATATGTTCAGTTATCTATCCATCTAATTTTGTTTCAAGCCAATCGGGTTCCAGGATCAATAGTTATAACCATTTCATTTTAAGCGCTCGCGGCTGGAAATCCAATTTCAGAATCAGGAATCCATTTCGCAATGCATTTTAACCCCAGTTGGGATAATAATTTAGCGACGCTACAGTTGAAAGAATTCTAGGCTTTTCAGTAAAGTTTTCAACGCAACAAACGGATCTTCAATCGCGTCTGTATGTTAGGAGTTATAATCTGTTTAATATCGACATGTCAATTCTAAATCTACTGGGACTGTTATGTGTCCCGATATATTAAATTACCGATAAAATATCAAACGGTAACGAAACAGAATGAAACCAGTTGTGTTGTCTAGCTAACAGGTTCTCTACAATAAACAGTGGAGTTCCGCAACCTAAGAGTTAAGTAAATCCTGTGGTACCCATTACGGAACAGAAACTAATAACTGGAGTCGCTCTGGACTGCAGTCCAGAGTCGCACTCCGATACAATTATCATCCTAATTTAAGTACAGGAATGTCTGGAAACTAGCACAGGGTTAAAGTTCGTCGAGTTAGCTTCAATTTGAGCCCTCGAACGCACCAATCTAATGTGTATAGGATTTATGGTGAAATTAACGATTTTCAGGTACAGTAGAAATTCAGTTTTACGGTTAAACTTGGGGGCAGTTGTTTTAGTCATTATCGATTACATCATTCAACAAAATTCACACACTATGTTCACAACCCTACGGGCCAACCTACACCATTGAGTTCCGTCAAATTTGATATTATTTTCCTAAGGGAACAAGCATCGAGCAGTTGTGTTGTAATATTTAACATAAAGCAAACATGAGATATATATATGATATTGACTTGTAACATATAGAGAATAGCATGAAAGCAAGTAAGAACTTGCCTGGAGACGTCTTGGAGCACACGGCAGCGGCAACGACGTGAACGCGCGATGAATGACGTGTGCAAGGTTCGCGGTCTTGGCTCGTGCTCGGGCTCTGGGCATGGTGGCATGGTGCTGGTGGCATGGTGCTGGGCACAAGGTGGCATGGTGCTGGGCACAAGGTGGGGACAAGAGAGGGAGAGTTGAGAGAGAC
Organism: Agapanthus africanus; assembly: GCA_030015575.1. Taxonomy (NCBI): domain Eukaryota; kingdom Viridiplantae; phylum Streptophyta; class Magnoliopsida; order Asparagales; family Amaryllidaceae; genus Agapanthus; species Agapanthus africanus. Next base: position 26,713,882 of record JASDDO010000029.1, on the reverse strand, counting down.
AGTTAGAGAGAGAGAGGAAGGCAGAGAGATAGAGTGAGAGAAGAGTGAGAAAGAGAGAGCAGGAGAGGGGGCAGAGAGAGATACAGAGAGTTGAGAGAGAATTGAGAGTGAGTGACAGAGAGTAACTTAGAGATAGAGAGTGAAGGAAAGAATGTGTAACTGAGATTGAGAGAGGGAAACAAGGAGAGAACAGATAGAGAGAGAAAGCAGGGAGTGAGAGAGAGAGTGGAGCGAGGAAGAGCGGGAGAGAAATGAGATAGACAGAGAGAGAGAGCTGAGAGGGACAGAAGACAAGAGGGAGGGACAGCGATGGTGATGTTGGTGGTGGTGGTCGACGGTGTAGTGGGTGATGGGTGCAGGGAAGTGATGGGTGCAGGGGAGCGAGTCGGCGATGGGTGCAGGGAAGCCTCGCCGTGGTGGCAGGAGGGGTCGGTGACGGTGGTGGAGTGGAGAGCGAGAGAAGATGAATGGGGTCGAAGTCGTCGTCGTCGACGGCGGGTAGGGTGCAGGAGAGGTCGAGGAGGAGGGAGAACGAGGGGGAAAGGAAAACGAGATGAGGGAAAAGGGTGTAGGTGTGTAGAGGGAAGAGATAGTGGAGACGGGGTCGCGCGTCGAGGGCGGTAACGCACGCGAGCGACGGGCGCGAGCGTGGGCGAAGGAGGCGGCGGAAAAGTCGGATCGCGCGCGTGAAAGAAGAAAAGAGCCGTTGAGGGAGAAGGAACTGTTGTGAGCGGGTCGGGTTGGCGAAGCGGTGCGGTTTGGAGTGGGAACTGGGCCGGGCTGTTTGAGAAAAATATATATTAAGTGGGAAAAATAAGGGAACGGGCCAGGAGCGTGGGCTGGGAATTAAAAGAATTGAAGATTAAATGGAAAAGAATTTGGGCTGGGCTTGGAATTAAATGGGGAATTAGATTAGTGATTTATTTGAAATGTGTGGGCTGTTTGGGGAACGGGTCAAGGAAAAATTAATATAAAAGGGAAAAAATGGAGAAGGCCGAGCCAGTGGGGATTTGTTAAAGAAAAGGAATGGGCTGGGTTAAAATAAATATAGTTTGGGTTTAAAAGAAAATTAAATTTAGGTTATGGGAATTGATTTAGGAGATGGGCCGAGAGATTTTTTTAAAGTTTTGGGTTAAACTTTGGAAGGGGAAAAATGGGTTTTAAAAGAGAAAATGAATTTAAATGAGGGAATGGGAATTGGGGTTCTGTTAAAATTTAAGTTTATGAAAATAAATAATTGGCTGAGGATTTAAAGGAAATTTTAATGGGAAAATCAAAAAGGGTTGGAAATAAATAAGGATATGGAAAAATTTGGGAGGAGGGGCCGGTCTGGAATTAGTAAATAAGAGAATCTGGGAAAATGTGAAATGGATAGATATTAGGGTTTTCAAAATAACTAAAATAATATTAAATATAAACTAACAAACTTGTAAGTGATAATTTATAAAATACGGACATAGGCGTATAAAAGGAAACCGGGCATTACATCATACCATACTTACAAAAAATTTCGTCCTCGAAATTTAAAAAATTAAGTCATAGAAACATAAACGAAAGCTATCAAAATTGCAACTAACATATAAGGATTTATTAGAAATTCGTGGACAAAGAAACTTGAAGGTATAAGCATGTAAGAGCAGCATACAAAAGATATGTCTAAAAAGATATAAGGTAGAAATAACTATAAGAGTAAATACATGTATACGAGAATATAGGTATGAATAACGAACAATAATAATCAGAATGTGTTCGATAAAAGTCAAAACTTACAAATGTGCACAACTAAGTCTAACGAAATAGCAAGCAGAAATAATAAGTATAAGGCTCAACCACTTACAATAGTAAGCATATACATAATACTAGAAATAAGATAACGATAATAAAGTAGTGAAAGATTTGTCGGTAAGTTGAAACAGTTTAGGATAAGATATCGATAAAATAGATTTAAAATATTTTTATAAAAACTGGTATAGTGAAATTAAGAAAAGGGACCCAAAGTATGCGTTGTGTAAAGTTGCGCTACAGAAAACGAGAATACTAATAGTGTACTTAAAATATATAAAACAGAGAATTCAATAACACACCCTTTGATAAGTTTAAAAATAATGAAAACTAGATTTTGAACAATAGTGTCTCTAAATATATATATAGGGTAAAAGAAATCACCAATATGAATAGGACTAGCTGGGGTAGTGATTACAAGGAGGTGTGGTTCAAACAGGAGGTCGGAGTGTGGCGGCTTTAGGCTAAATGTTAAGAAGATTGGGATCGGGTTAGCACAGAAGGTAATGGTGAGCAACAAAAGGACTACCAGGTAAAAGTATAGGGGGAAACTAACGATTGGTAAATCTTATGAATCAAGGATTTGAAAAGCTAATGAACTCGATAATTCTTAAGGAAGGTCCTCCTCCCAGAAGGATCTCAACGGGGCACAGACGAGGGATGGGGGTGGTTCATTCCAAGGATTCAGGGTGCGGTATTTTCTAATTGAAACGAGGGTGAAAAACTTTTCAATGAGCAGGGGTGGACAGTCAGGGATCTCAGCAGAAAGATAAATGGATAGGGGCAATAACAAGTATCAAACGAACCAATAATCAAAAGGTTTACGAATTCAGAAGGTTTACTTTATTTAAGAAATTTGAAATAAGATATTCTCAAGGACGATAAGTGGCCCTAAACTATACACATTTCATTTGGCCCGAAAGACAACATCTAAAAGAAATTCCGTCGGTCGCGGTTGTGGAGATTCAGTAGGTTGCGGTAGGCTCGAGCACTCGGGTAGGGATGTCCATTTTCCATATCGCCTCGCGGGCATTGCCATTGGAAGTATTTCCACAGCAGGGTCTTGATCTTCTGGTCCTTCATCCTCGGATAGAGCTTCTTCATCGAGGTCTGATTCCATGTGATTTCCTTCTTCTGGATTTTCTTCCACGGGATTTTCCCCAACTGGATTTTCTTCTATCGGGTCTTCATCGGGATCTTCCTCTATCGGATCTTCCTCTATAGGGTTCTCTTCAGGATCTCCTTCTTCTTCGTCGGAATCAGCTAACTCGTTAAACTCTGGGGCAGCTACTCCTTCGTCCTCTGAGTTGTTGTTTCCGAAGTTGGCATGGGGACCGTTGGCTCCATCATCAGAACCCATCAGTGTGCGATCTAAGGAAACGCATGACTGTGCATCCTCGTCTAAATGCGGCGCTGCTCAATGGTGGGCCATGTTATGGAAAGGAAAATCATGATTAAACAACGGGATACATCAAGAACAAGCTAGGGGTACGAAGTATAGGGAAAATATGCGGTTGCAGGAACTGAAAGATCAAAATGGAAACACTGTGAAAATGAATAGGATTTACCATAGAGAGAGCATGAGGATGATATATATATTATGATTCAAATTTTATTGCATTCAACTAAAAGTTCAAAGGATACAAGATTTCAAACGGAAAGAAATTTTCATAAAGGATGACAACATTATTACTGAAAGTAGGTAACATAAAAAATCATTCTTCGACTACTATAACATTGCATTCTCGTCGCGTGAGTTGAATCCTGCGTCCGATCCGCCTTATCGTCGAAGTCCGAACTACGCGGCAATCATCACTTGGCAGAAGTGGGGAGTGTGGACGAGTTTCCTCCTTGCAGTTCTTTCCTTTCTGGACAACCGTTGATGAGATGTTTGTCGGAACCGCATATCAGACATTTCCCTTGGGCGCGGCGACAATCCCTCTGAAGGTGTCCTGGCCTCTTACAATATCTACAGCAAAGGTTCTTCTGATGCTTCTGTTGACGCTTCATCTTCTTCTCCTTTCCTCGTTCAATAGGGATCCCTTTATGATAGGAGACTCCCGCCGGTGCCTGATTCACCTTTCTTCTCAGTCCTTTAGCTAATAGGTCGTTTGTTCGCTTCCAGGCTTCCTTTAAACCTTGCAGCACACTAAGGATCTCAACAGTCTGATTCTGGGGAGCGGATGAAGAGTCGTTGGAAGACATGATCCTGAAACAATGATTTTAAGGATGATATAAGTCACAAGATATAGGAGTCAAGACGTAATATGGATAGGACAAAGATTCAAGAATATTAGAGGTGATGAATCTATTATAAGTGGAGAACCAACCGTACGACTCCAAGTCACTTAAACAGAGTATGATAGTGTAATCGTGATGTAGTTCACAATTACAACCACGAAACCTTGCCAAGTTACCTGAAACCCTAGCGAATGGATAGTTGAACACGCGATATGAATATGGATCAAGAATGACCAGTTTACAATCCAGACCGAGTGATGTCTTAGATTGCCAAACTCTACACAGAAAACTGCAATCCCAAACGATGCAAAACCTGGGCTCTGATACCAACTAAACCATGTCACGCCCCGCTTCCCAAAATACGGAATACGAGGGGTAGACAAGGCCAGCCATGCTCCTACGGTCAAGGAAATGTCCTGCCGTAGTCACACTTCGGCTTCTAGTTTATCATGGTAAACAGTAAACAATGCGCAGGTAATGAGAAATGCAGTAACTGAAAGATTCAATAATAAAACTGACCTGAAGTGGAACAAACGAAAGTAACTCGGAGTAGTAAGTCAAGAAATCTGTGATGCACGTCTAGTTCTGATCCAGGCTAAATCTTCTCCTCACACTGAGCATGCATACTCAGGTCGTCAGAGCGACACAATAGCAATATAATATATATAATCGAGTAACAGTTCTAACAGTGGCGAAGGATATGAACACAGTAAATCAATAACAGCATGAATATAAATGAGCAGAGATAAATGCAGCGGAGCAGTAAGGCAGTATAACGATATGTCATGTATGTCAACACAGTAAATAAGGAATGTAAACGACAGTAACCCTATCGGTCTCTAAGTCTCACTGCACAGGTCAATAAGCCTATTGTCAGTCCAAGTGTGAGAGTCAACCACTCGCGAGTGTCCTCCACCCAAGGGTAGAACCCAAGGGCAAGGGACCACGGGCCCAACATGTAACGAATGTATCACGGTGTCTATAGCACATACCCTGTAAATCTCCATATAACTCCCTAAATATATAAGCCGGCATGGGACTCCCGAGATTCTGTTGAATTCACACTTGAACTACCCCACACCCCGAGGTCTACATCAAACGCTAACCATAACCCTAAATACTAATCGATCCGTGACAAGTCTGCGCGAGAACTGGAGGCAGGACCTCCATCAAGCACGTCCCGACTAATACCTAAGATAAATGGCAGTGTCGGATGCCTTATCTGTGACATCCGTGCGAGCGCTTCCATAAGTGTCCCATACCACTTATAGTCACACGTACACGCATCCCACAGACGTCGACAATTCAATAGAATAAAAGGGACACTGATTGTGCACAAGTACGTATCACTTTCACTTAATCACGAATACACGAACACTGACGTACTTGCCGCAATCAACACTAAAATCTAACACTGGGTAAATGCACGATGTCACTAGGTTATCACTACAATGATATAGGTATGATATGATGCATGAACAGTATAAGAAGCACAACTAAGGTATCATAAAAACAGCAGTCTATCACTTGCACGATTTATCATGAAACATATGTATATAATTTAGCGAAATGATAGAAAGGTAGTAATCAATATGTTCAGTTATCTATCCATCTAATTTTGTTTCAAGCCAATCGGGTTCCAGGATCAATAGTTATAACCATTTCATTTTAAGCGCTCGCGGCTGGAAATCCAATTTCAGAATCAGGAATCCATTTCGTAATGCATTTTAACCCCAGTTGGGATAATAATTTAGCGACGCTACAGTTGAAAGAATTCTAGGTTTTTCAGTAAAGTTTTCAACGCAACAAACGGATCTTCAATCGCGTCTGTATGTTAGGAGTTATAATCTGTTTAATATCGACATGTCAATTCTAAATCTACTGGGACTGTTATGTGTCCCGATATATTAAATTACCGATAAAATATCAAACGGTAACGAAACAGAATGAAACCAGTTGTGTTGTCTAGATAACAGGTTTCTCTACAATAAACAGTGGAGTTCCGCAACCTAAGAGTTAAGTAAATCCTGTGGTACCCATTACGGAACAGCAACTAATAACTGGAGTCGCTCTGGACTGCAGTCCAGAGTCGCACTCCGATACAATTATCATCCTAATTTAAGTACAGGAATGTCTGGAAACTAGCACAGGGTTAAAGTTCGTCGAGTTAGCTTCAATTTGAGCCCTCGAACGCACCAATCTAATGTGTATAGGATTTATGGTGAAATTAACGATTTTCAGGTACAGTAGAAATTCAGTTTTACGGTTAAACTTGGGGGCAGTTGTTTTAGTCATTATCGATTACATCATTCAACAAAATTCACACACTATGTTCACAACCCTACGGGCCAACCTACACCATTGAGTTCCGTCAAATTTGATATTATTTTCCTAAGGGAACAAGCATCGAGCAGTTGTGTTGTAATATTTAACATAAAGCAAACATGAGATATATATATGATATTGACTTGTAACATATAGAGAATAGCATGAAAGCAAGTAAGAACTTGCCTGGAGACGTCTTGAAGCACACGGCAGCGGCAACGACGTGAACGCGCGATGAATGACGTGTGCAAGGTTCGCGGTCTTGGCTCGTGCTCGGGCTCTGGGCATGGTGGCATGGTGCTGGTGGCATGGTGCTGGGCACAAGGTGGCATGGTGCTGGGCACAAGGTGGGTACAAGAGAGGGAGAGTTGAGAGAGGCAGTTAGAGAGAGAGAGGAAGGAAGAGAGATAGAGTGAGAGAAGAGTGAGAAAGAGAGAGCAGGAGAGGGGGCAGAGAGAGATACAGAGAGTTGAGAGAGAATTGAGAGTGAGTGACAGAGAGTAACTTAGAGATAGAGAGTGAAGGAAAGAATGTGTAACTGAGATTGAGAGAGGGAGACAAGGAGAGAACAGATAGAGAGAGAAAGCAGGGAGTGAGAGAGAGAGTGGAGCGAGGAAGAGAGGGAGAGAAATGAGATAGACAGAGAGAGAGAGCTGAGAGGGACAGAAGACAAGAGGGAGGGACAGCGATGGTGATGTTGGTGGTGGTGGTCGACGGTGTAGTGGGTGATGGGTGCAGGGAAGTGATGGGTGCAGGGGAGCGAGTCGGCGATGGGTGCAGGGAAGGCTCGCCGTGGTGGCAGGAGGGGTCGGTGACGGTGGTGGAGTGGAGAGCGAGAGAAGATGAATGGGGTCGAAGTCGTCGTCGTCGACGGCGGGTAGGGTGCAGGAGAGGTCGAGGAGGAGGGAGAACGAGGGGGAAAGGAAAACGAGATGAGGGAAAAGGGTGTAGGTGTGTAGAGGGAAGAGATAGTGGAGACGGGGTCGCGCGTCGAGGGCGGTAACGCACGCGAGCGACGGGCGCGAGCGTGGGCGAAGGAGGCGGCGGAAAAGTCGGATCGCGCGCGTGAAAGAAGAAAAGAGCCGTTGAGGGAGAAGGAACTGTTGTGAGCGGGTCGGGTTGGCGAAGCGGTGCGGTTTGGAGTGGGAACTGGGCCGGGCTGTTTGAGAAAAATATATATTAAGTGGGAAAAATAAGGGAACGGGCCAGGAGCGTGGGCTGGGAATTAAAAGAATTGAAGATTAAATGGAAAAGAATTTGGGCTGGGCTTGGAATTAAATGGGGAATTAGATTAGTGATTTATTTGAAATGTGTGGGCTGTTTGGGGAACGGGTCAAGGAAAAATTAATATAAAAGGGAAAAAATGGAGAAGGCCGAGCCAGTGGGGATTTGTTAAAGAAAAGGAATGGGCTGGGTTAAAATAAATATAGTTTGGGTTTAAAAGAAAATTAAATTTAGGTTATGGGAATTGATTTAGGAGATGGGCCGAGAGATTTTTTTAAAGTTTTGGGTTAAACTTTGGAAGGGGAAAAATGGGTTTTAAAAGAGAAAATGAATTTAAATGAGGGAATGGGAATTGGGGTTCTGTTAAAATTTAAGTTTATGAAAATAAATAATTGGCTGAGGATTTAAAGGAAATTTTAATGGGAAAATCAAAAAGGGTTGGAAATAAATAAGGATATGGAAAAATTTGGGAGGAGGGGCCGGTCTGGAATTAGTAAATAAGAGAATCTGGGAAAATGTGAAATGGATAGATATTAGGGTTTTCAAAATAACTAAAATAATATTAAATATAAACTAACAAACTTGTAAGTGATAATTTATAAAATACGGACATAGGCGTATAAAAGGAAACCGGGCATTACAGGTTTTAGTTGGGTACAGTCCCGAGCCACATGGAGGCAGTGAGCGTATCTTCAGGGGTTCGTCTCTCCCGGTATTGGGGGTGAGGTCGCGCTGTGTCTAGGAGAGCCATTACACGAAGCCCTCGGCCGAGGCAAGGAGATTTACTGGTAGGTATTCCAGTAGTATCTCAGGGTGTTCTGGGCTACACTCCGACACGACTTGTACCGCTTTTGGGGGTCTGACTTTTACCAACCCCCTAGGCCCGCCATGCGATGCTCATAGACGAACGGACCGGACTGTACGGATATTGTCACTGACAGGCTCAGTAGGGTTGTCAGGCTGAGTTCGCTCACAGACGTCCCTTTTGGTCAATACCTGGTAGCCCGTTATGTATTGGCTTATACCTCTAATGTGCTAGTGGTTAAATCCACAACCAAGGTGTTGACGAGTCTTTAGAGTCCCCCACATTCAGTTACTCAGCTTTCGGGCGAAAGGTTGTAGAGGCCGTATGGAGATATGGCAAGGTCCGATCAGTTACGTGCGGTATTGCACGGATCAGGATCGGACAGTTTGTACTATAGGCCGTATGGATATATGGCAGGGTTCGATCAGATACGTGCGGTATTGAACGGATCAGGATCGAACAGATATTACTGGCCGGCTTTGGTTTAAGCCGGATCCTAGTATAGTACAGTGTAGATTTTGTCTCATTGCATTTGTATTTCGGTCGGAATACAAATGCGGGTGTGTATGCACAGTATCGGGGTTTTCCTGTAATTTATTACGGGACCAGTTTTCTGGAGTTGCCAGTTTGCTTTCCGTTTCGGCCATTTTCCATTGTTCCGTTCATTGGCCGAAGATTGGTGGAGGAGGGCTTATTTGCATTGTTGCAAATAAGCATTTGTGGAAGGGGGTCTTTTCATATTGGTTGGATCATGATGGTTGCTCCATTGATCTTGCTTGACTTTCTTTAGTCATCATGCCTTGACTTGTGATGAGATGGTAGGTGATTGAGTGTTGGACTTGGTATGGTGATCATGATTCATTATGATAACCATTTTTCCTTTTGGATTGCATGATGGCTTCTCCCCCCCATTATTGACTTTTTACTACACTTTCATTCACCCCCCCCCATCATCTCTAGTGGCCGGCCAAGCTCATTTTGGGCTGTCCAAAATTTTGGTGGTGGGTTTTTGGCTCATTTGATGTTGTAAAAATCCCAAAATGTCCATCTCCAAACTCCATAGTTCATCCCTCCACCAAAAGGCAATTCCTGCAACCCCAAAATGAGACTTCTTCACTACACATTCTACAGCGAACCTTGGGCACGTCGAGTAGCCGGCTTCGTGCCCGAGTTGCCTCGGCATTGAGGTGGGAGCCCGTAAAAGAAGTAGGCGATGTGGTGCACTTCCGGCGACGAGGAGGAGACGGGACATTCCGCAGGAGATCGGGACGATGACGAGAAGACCGGAGGACTTGGATCGTCGGTATATCTCTATTCCCTTTCTTGTAGATAGCTAGGACTAATTAATGGTTCGATCCGGGTATTAGTGCGCGGCGGTTTGCCAGTTCAAGTAAAATTTAAAGTTTATCACCGCTTCCGCATTTGGCCGTCGGATTGACGGCCGGGGCGCCACCGTGCACTTACAGTGGTATCAGAGCCTCGCCATTAACTTAGTCTAGCTTGGTTTAATGTGTTTTGCATTTCCGATCGACCAAAATTCCAAAATCTACATTTTTGTTCACATCAGTTTTCTGTTGAAATTTTTTGGTGTCGAAAATTTTTTCAGGTTACAGAAAAGTGATGTACTGGAAAATCTAAGACTTCTGTGAAAATTCGATGACGTAACTCCTCTGTAGGAGCGTGGAACCGCGGCCAAACACCCCCTGGGGCCGCGGTTCCGCCGCACTACTTTGGGTTTGCTGCACCAATTTTTTACAGAGGCTTTCTGGGGTTAAAATTGGGGTTTTGGAATATTAAAATTGGGCCCAGAATTTCTTGATGTGCTACAGTAGTGCTTGGGGCCCACTTGTTAAAATTTTGATTGATCGGATATTTTAAACACATTATTTCACAGTATTTACATTATATCTGCGACCGTGAATGTCACTTGATCGGTAAATCCGGTCTAACTGCTATAGCCCGGTTAGACGGATTTGCGAACGTGATTTTCACGTTGATGTTCTGTTTTTGCTGTGATGTTGCGGCTCGGTCGTGGGGGATAGCCTGGATGCAATGCTAGTACAGTTGTGGTTGTATTATGTACATTTGATATTGCGGGACGAGCGTCCGACATGTGGACTGCCGTCACTGCCTGTTTGTATTATTATTTTGGGACACGGCCAGGTTGCGGTCGTTGTACCCGTTGTATGTATATTTTACTTTCTGTACTAGGATTGCCCCACGGAGGGGTGCACGGATAGCCGGATTCTAGAGGGCAACAAGCCCGCATCTCATGACATTGAGACGGAGGGGGCTTCACTCTAGGATTGGCGGGATATTCGCCGCACTCGTAGGGGGTACAGGTTGACCCAGGAGGGGTGCCCAAGTTACCGGATTCCGTGAAGTGCTGGGTGGTCCATTCATGGAGCTGAAGGGGGCTGCCTCGCTTCAGGTTTTGGCGGGTAACTTGCCGCGCCCGTAGGGGTTTAGGATTTCATTGCGCAGGCTATCCACACGACCAGGGGAACGTCGGGTTTCAGCGGCTCTGTGAAACCCGGGGATCCCAGATATCTGTATTGTTTCTGTGATGCTGTACATTTTCTGTGATGTTGCATTTTTTATCACGCCTTGAGCGAATATAATATATTGGTATATATATTAGTAGATGTTGTATATGTTTTACATCCGCGCTAGTCCAGTCCCCGCTCTGTCGTTAGTTAGCTAACCTAACGGGTAATGACGGGACCCAGTGGCGAATGCGGATGGCATATACGTACATCAGTATATTTTCGTTCTTTTTGGTGTGATCAATTGATGGGACTGCGTTGATTCGGATCAATGCAAGTTAAAAACAAACCTAATCTGATGTTGTTGGAACACTTTTCAAAAAGCTGTTATTGCAAGGACGTTCTCTTTTGTTTTGCATCGTGGTATTCAGTTGGAATATCCTGCTCCTCAGTCGACGAGGCAAGGGCCGAGATCCCTTCACCGGGAGTGACCCCTTGGACAGAAGTTTCCGTCAGGGCAATAACTTCACTATAGCCGATTACTTTTGCTTTGCATCGTGGTATTCAGTTGGAATATCCTGCACCTCATTCTACGGGGAAAGAGCCGAGATCCCTTCACCGGGAGTGACCTCTTTAGCGAAAGTTTTCGTCACTATATTTTCAAAAAGCTATCCGTTCCTTCAACGATATCAAGTTCATTACGTTAAAGGTTTTCGCCAGAAACCATTCGTAGCCCTCCGTCATTTCAGTTAAATATTCGGTAGTATTCAAGCTATGTATTTTGACCTCACGCCAAGGCATAGTGATTGGTAGCTGCCGGGTATTTATCTGTAGCATAGATAGATGCGTTGGTTTGGGACAGTCGTACTACTATTTTGGCCTACGTCAAGGGTATGTACGGGTGGGTTCAAATTAACCTGGATAATGACGGGCAGAACTTGACATGTGACTTATGATATTTTGACCTCACGCCAAGGTCATAAGAGCATGGGGCAGAAATCACATCAGGAGTTTCAAAAGAACTGAAACTTGCCAGATATGCGCATACCTTCTGGAGTGTGATGATGTGAGCGGATTCCGTCACGTTATCATGCGATGAGAGTTGGATCCCGATTCCCACTGATGAGTTAGTTTACTCCTCGGGTGACCCCGACTAATTCTTCTTTCAGGTTTGGAGGAGAATTTGAGGTACAGTGGGAGGTTTCCAGATTAGATAAATTAGTAACCATTCTGATCTAGGTTAGAGTGCACGCTGAGTGTTTCTTTTCTCTCTCTCTTTGGCAGCGACCATTGACCCGACCCTAAAACTATGACTCAGTGACCAAGTTGACCGAACCTTCTTAAACACTGGCTTTTGGATTGTCAGAGTTGCATACCTCATTGCCACTCCTACTTTTACCCCTTTCTCCAGGACACCCCGTTTTACTACGAACGTCCACTTCCATTGGACAAAACCATCGTATGGTTATATACGAACTCGAAAGTATTTATTCGAGGATGGTTTCAGGTTCTGGAGAAAACGGATAGGATTATTCAGTTGTCTTTTTCTTTTACCTTCTCTCAGGTTGCGAGTGCTCCTTGGTTTAGGAGATAGTACACCTATTACGCAAATTGGATAGTCTTCTTCCAAACCTTAGGCTGGTGTCGACCGGTAGGGAATGAAGAAAACCAATTAGCATAACGATGGTGTGCAGAAGGTATTAAGTTTAGACAAAGCAAGGGATTAGTAAGAGGGCAAAGTAAATTGCAACAGATATTCATGACCAAACCAAGTATTCCTTCGCCAATCCTAAAATCACCTTTGTATTTCTCCAGGACACTCCGTATCACTACGAAGATCCACAGTTTATTTGGATACTCTATCGTATGGTTATATACGAACTCGAATGGAACTTGTTCCAGTTCGGGGATGGATTCTGGTCCAGGAGAAATAGGAATAAGGTTTATTCGGTTGTCTTTTATCTTCACCCTCTCTCATTGCGAGTGTTCCTAGGATTGGGACAGTACACCCATTATGCTTATTGGATAGTCTTCTTCCAAACCATAGGCTGGTGCCGAACGGTAGGGAAGGAAGAAAACCATTTGGCCTAAAGGGGTGTACAGAAGGTAAAGACTAAAGACATATGAAGGGATTTGGAGAGGTGGCAAAGAACTATACGGTTACAGTCGTGAATCTGGAAGAGGCATTACTAGGAATACCAGGATACCCCATCGAAACATTTTAATGTTTCAGTCTCATTGTGTACTGTTAAAGGAAAACTGATTTCCCGATTAGATACTTACTCCAGGGTATGTATTTACCAGGTACGATTCTCACATCTGTATAGTTTTACAGATGATGAGTGGGAGTAAGTTATTGGGAATTGGGTGATCATCCTCATTATATCGGGATTCGTAGTAATCGGTGATATTTGAGGAAATCACCTGGGTAGTTTGCCGGTCGGCAAATATTTGGTTTTGAATATCCGCTGTTATGCACCAATTTCAAATTGATATATCTGTACGTCTATTTTCATAGAGTGAGATATACCTTTATGAAATTATGTCTACGACATTTACCTATATCAGTGGATGGTTAGGTAAGGAGCATTAAGCAGCGGTGTAATTCTTCTTAACCATAAGTACAGTTTTCAGCCTACGATACACAGTGAATGAGTTATCAGACTCAAGGGACTTATACAGAGTATTGTATGTTGTCCAGGGTCCATCAGGACAGAGGGGTTGGTCCTCGTACTATATTCGGTTTACTTATGACTTCTCTAGTTTTTAGACAGGTGTTTTCGTGGAAACACAGGGTCCGAATTTTGAGAAGTTATAGGTATTTGAATAGAGTAGAGAACCAGGTATAGCAAGTATCGGGATTCTTCAAAGTGATCGAAGATGTAGATACTTGTGTATGGTATTCAGTTGATAGTAATGATTAAGAGATCTTGCTTCTCTTTCAGGTTACTCATAATTGGAAGCATTCCTAAGTTGAGTAACGCTGATCGGCCTCCTTCCATTTAGTTGACATGCACTGGGGACAGCTGCATGATTTGAATCTGGTTCAATTAAATCAGTGCCTCTGGTTCTATATTGGATATAGAACAGTTCATATCTTAACGATGTTAAGGTACGGGGAGTTGTCCGGCTTATGATTAAAACCAGACACTGGACAACTCAAGGCACGTTTCTGTAATGGCTGTTTGTGGGTTGACCCAGGCTATGACGAGGGTTGATTTTCTACCATCTGGATGAACAATAGCAATATTGTTCAAGACTCGCCACAGTTTTATTAAAAATGGATTTTTTTTTCGGAAAACAGTAGTGGGAGTATGGTAGAACTGAAGGTGATTCCAGAACCACGAACGATTACTGAAGATTTGACAAGGAACCTAAAGATTCAATCTGGATTGACATTCCATTGGCCACTCCGCAGATAAGATGGGTAACTTCAGGCACCCGAGAGGTACTACGGTAGCCTCAAGGACGGTGACAGGGAAGTTCTTGTTTACCCACAATTACCATTGCTGTTGTTCCAGGCTGCGAGACCCGGCGGGAGGATGAGTATAGCGTCGTTCTGAACTCGCTCCAGAAGTGTACGTGTATATGACTCTGCCAGAGGGTTGTCGTAGTCAGTGGGAGCAACGGAAGCATTGGTGGACAGGTAGCTTATGTCTATTTATAGACTAAAGCAGATGTAGCGGAGATAGATCATCTACTTCTGACGTGACAGTCATGGGTTTGACTTCATCAGAATAGCGGATGGATCAGTTGAGAAGGTAGTAGGGTGTGATGTCCTGGTATTTGGATGACATACACAGAGTAGGAAAAGAAACTCCTATACTACAATCGGTTATACTTTGGTCGTCACACAGTAGTTTCTCCATATGGGACTTGGACATTATATCAGACAAACTGGTTACTAGATCTATGGTTTTAGATCTAGATTTGGGTGGTTTCCCAATCAGGGTACTTAGACAGCATTCTAAGAGTATTTAGAATGGACGACTCCATGCACGGTAGTGTACCTGCAGAAGATGGAGTCACCCTCTCTAAAGGTGTCTTATAGACTAAAGGGGAGAGGGATGTGCATGATTGACAGATCACTTGCTTAGGCAATTGAGTCAATCATGAGATGTCAAGTACCACACCAGATGTTGTTCTTGCACTAGATGCAATAAGTTGATATTGATCCTATCCTGGAGAAACAGTCGGAAGCAGTTTTAGAACATAAGTGGATGTTCTAGGGATATGATAACGACAGCCTCGTTGAGGAGACAGTTATCATTCCAGGCTTCCAAGGTGACCTGGACGACAGGGAGGTTGTCAGAGTTATAGTTTTCCTTCTGACGAGGGGCCGTATTTTGGACAGTTGGTCCAAGGCAATACTGAGGGAGGCATGGCGCAGGATACTGATTAAGTTCAGTTGACGATACAGTCTAAGAATTTTGGATTTGGAGTTCATTTATGAGCTGTGTCCCATCAGACATCCAGACACATTCTAAGACAGGTATTGCTCATTTCGGGAGATGGCTTTCTCCGCGAACATGAGAGATAGAGAGACATAGAAAGAAACATCAAGGCGGATCCACTCACTGAGGCTATTCCTCGAACGCAATAGTTTCGCAAACGAGCTTTGTGAGACTGACTAGTAGAGGAGTTGGGTGTTCGGTATCACACGGGCTGTGAGTATGCGACATCGCAATAATTAGCCTTGAGTGCAAGTGGGAGATAGTTGGAGATAGTGCCCTCAGAGTCAATTATTAGGTCACAGGTACGTGATTGCAATGATTGATGGAGGACCTATCCCGGTAGGACAGTCTTACTCGAGATGATAGTATGCTATCTGGTTTACCTTTATCATCGTGTACTGCTTCAGGTGACATTACAGGTCGCTATTACACGTTGGTAGAGTCCCTAGGATTCTTGCTTGACCACCAGCAGTATGAGGGCGATCATATAAGTGGGAGCTGGGGGTCTATAAGCACATCCTTAAATGGTCCCTAGTCGTGCGAGTTTCGAGACAGGGCATCGATACTCCAGAGTAGACTAGTGTATACAGTCGAGACCCCGACGAGGGGCGGTGGCCGGTCTCACAAGCCACTGGTGTCAGTTGGATCACCTAAGATGTATACAGGTGCTCATTGGGTTATGAGTACACCGGACAGGACTCGCCGGGAACATGCTAGTTGGTCATATACCAAACGTCAGATGGCAGTTCCCTGGTGACATGTGTACAGGTTAGTTCATCGACCTGGGGATCGTCATTTGTCTTATGTGAGTTCCCACTGTACTTTGATTACTACCCTACCACGGCTCAAAGGAGTCGTGCAAACAGGTTTTAGTTGGGTACAGTCCCGAGCCATATGGAGGCAGTGAGCGTATCTTCAGGGGTTCGTCTCTCCCGGTATTGGGGGTGAGGTCGCGCTGTGTCTAGGAGAGCCATTACACGAAGCCCTCGGCCGAGGCAAGGAGATTTACTGGTAGGTATTCCAGTAGTATCTCAGGGTGTTCTGGGCTACACTCCGACACGACTTGTACCGCTTTTGGGGGTCTGACTTTTACCAACCCCCTAGGCCCGCCATGCGATGCTCATAGACGAACGGACCGGACTGTACGGATATTGTCACTGACAGGCTCAGGAGGGTTGTCAGGCTGAGTTCGCTCACAGACGTCCCTTTTGGTCAATACCTGGTAGCCCGTTATGTATTGGCTTATACCTCTAATGTGCTAGTGGTTAAATCCACAACCAAGGTGTTGACGAGTCTTTAGAGTCCCCCACATTCAGTTACTCAGCTTTCGGGCGAAAGGTTGTAGAGGCCGTATGGAGATATGGCAAGGTCCGATCAGATACGTGCGGTATTGCACGGATCAGGATCGGACAGTTTGTACTATAGGCCGTATGGATATATGGCAGGGTTCGATCAGATACGTGCGGTATTGCACGGATCAGGATCGAACAGATATTACTGGCCGGCTTTGGTTTAAGCCGGATCCTAGTATAGTACAGTGTAGATTTTGTCTCATTGCATTTGTATTTCGGTCGGAATACAAATGCGGGTGTGTATGCACAGTATCGGGGTTTTCCTGTAATTTATTACGGGACCAGTTTTCTGGAGTTGCCAGTTTGCTTTCCGTTTCGGCCATTTTCCATTGTTCCGTTCATTGGCCGAAGATTGGTGGAGGAGGGCTTATTTGCATTGTTGCAAATAAGCATTTGTGGAAGGGGTCTTTTCATATTGGTTGGATCATGATGGTTGCTCCATTGACCTTGCTTGACTTTCTTTAGTCATCATGCCTTGACTTGTGATGAGATGGTAGGTGATTGAGTGTTGGACTTGGTATGGTGATCATGATTCATTATGATAACCATTTTTCCTTTTGGATTGCATGATGGCTTCTCCCCCCCATTATTGACTTTTTACTACACTTTCATTCACCCCCCCCCATCATCTCTAGTGGCCGGCCAAGCTCATTTTGGGCTGTCCAAAATTTTGGTGGTGGGTTTTTGGCTCATTTGATGTTGCAAAAATCCTAAAAGTTCCATCTCCAAACTCCATAGTTCATCCCTCCACCAAAAGGCAATTCCTGCAACCCCAAAATGAGACTTCTTCACTACACATTCTACAGCGAACCTTGGGCACGTCGAGTAGCCGGCTTCGTGCCCGAGTTGCCTCGGCATTGAGGTGGGAGCCCGTAAAAGAAGTAGGCGATGTGGTGCACTTCCGGCGACGAGGAGGAGACGGGACATTCCGCAGGAGATCGGGACGATGACGAGAAGACCGGAGGACTTGGATCGTCGGTATATCTCTATTCCCTTTCTTGTAGATAGCTAGGACTAATTAATGGTTCGATCCGGGTATTAGTGCGCGGCGGTTTGCCAGTTCAAGTAAAATTTAAAGTTTATCACCGCTTCCGCATTTGGCCGTCGGATTGACGGCCGGGGCGCCACCGTGCACTTACACCCACTAGTATGATCCGCATCATAGTCCAGGTAGTCAAGTATACATCCTAAGGGCTTTACCAACATGTAACAGAGAGACAATCAGTGTACACGTTAAGGTAAAGATCAACCAGATAGCATACTATCATGTCGAGCAAGAAAGTCCTCCCTATATATGTCCCAGCATCCACTACAATATACATCCTATGTATAGCAATGGCCTCTAGGGCATACATATAACTAACACAAATTCTCCTCCAAACCTGAAAGAAGAATTAGTCAGGATCACCCGAAGAGTAAACCAACTCATCAGTAGGAATCGGGATCCAACTATCATCGCATGCTAACCTGATGGAATCCACTCACGTTTTCACACTCCAGAAGGTATGAACATATCTGGCAAGTTTCAGTTTCTTTAGAAACTCCCGATGTGATTTTTACCCCATGCTCTTATGACCTTGACGAAGGTCAACAAATCAAAAGTCACATGTCAAGTTCTACCCGTCATTGTCCAGGTTAATTTGAACCCACCCGTACAAGCCCTTGACGAAGGCCAACAAGGCTATACGACTGTCCCAAACCAATGCATCTATCTATGCAGCAGAAAGGTAACAAATAGCTACCATACACTATGCCTTGACGAAGGCCAACAAACATAGCATGAATACTAAGTGCTACCCGTCTGAAATGACTGATGGCTACGAATGATTTTTGGCGAAAAACCTTTAACGTAATGAAATTGATATCATTGAAGGAACCGAATAGGTTTTTTATAAAAATATAGTGACGAAAACCTTTCCTAAAGAGGTCACTCCCAGTGATGGGATCTCAGCTCTTTCCCCGTAGAATGAGGTGCAGGATATTCCAACTGAATACCATGATGCAAAACATAAAGTAATCGACTATAGTGAAGTTATTACCCTGACGCAAATTTCTGTCCAAGGGGTCACTCCCGGTGAAGGGATCTCGGCCCTTGCCTCGTCGACTGAGGTGCTGGATATTCATAACCGAATACCACTGTGCAAAACAAAAGAGAACGTCCTTGCAATAACAGTCTTTTTTTTTTGAAAAATGTTCCAACAACATCAGAATAGGTTTGTTTAGCTTGCATTGATCCGAATCAATGCAGTCCCATCAATTGATCACACTACAAAAGAACGAAAATATGATGTACGTATATGCCATCCGCATTCGCCACTGGGTCCCGTCATCACCCGTTAGGTTACTTAACTAACGACAGAGCGGGGACTGGACTAGCGCGGGTGTAAAACATATACAACATCTACTAGTATATATATCAATATATAATATTCGCTCAAGGCGTGATAAAATGCAATATCATAGAGAGTAATAAGCATCACAGAACAATACAGATAACTGGGATCCCCGGGTTTCATAGAGCCGCTACTGAAACCTGCCGTTCCCCTGGTCGTGTGGATAGCCTGTGCAATGAAATCCTAGACTCCTACGAGAGCGGCAAGTTACCCGCCAAAACCTGAAGCGAGGCAGCCCCCTTCAACAACGTGAATGGACCACCCAGCACTTCACGGAATCCGGTAACTTGAGCACCCTCCTTGGGTCAACTTGTACCCCTTACGAGTGCGGCAAATAGCCCGCCAATTCTAGAGTGAGGCCCCCTCCATCTCAACGCCATGAGATGCGGGCCCGTTGCCCTCTAGAACCTGGCTATTCGTGCACCCCACCGCGGGGCAATCCTAGTACAGAAAGAAAAATATATACAACGGGTACATCGACCTCAACCCGGTCCTGCCCCAAAAGAATAATATACAAACAGGCAGTTAACGGCAGTCCACATGTCGGACGCTCCCCCCGTATTATCAAATGTACATATACAATCAAACTGTACTACCATTGCATCCAGGCTATTCACCACGACAAATCCGCAACATCACAGCACAACACAGAACATCAACATGAATGTCACATTCGCAAATCCGTCTAAAAGGGCTATAGCAATTAGACAGGATTTACCGATCAAATGACATTCACGGTCGCAGATATAATGTAAATACTTTGAACTAACATGTTTAAAATTTTCGATCGACAAAATTTCCCGAAGTGGGCCCCAAGCACAATACCCGGTACTCAAAATAATCTGGGCCCAAGCAGAATATACCATAAACCCCAATTCCAAGTCAGAAAGCAGTGCAGAAATTTTAGTGCAGAGAAGGCAAAAATTCGCGGCGGAACCGCGACCAAAACAAGGGTTGGGCCGCGGTTCCGCGGCGTCACTGTAGCCTTGAGCTACCAAATTTTTACAGAATACTTAGAAATCCCTGCACGTATTTCTGCAACACACCAAAAAAAATTTTGAGAACAAAAAAATTTCGACAGAAACTGATGCTTGGAAATTGTGGTTTTTGGAATTTTTGTTCGATCGAAGTTCTAAACACGCTAGAGCAAGCTAGTAAAGGTTAATGGCGTGGCTCTGATACCATGTAAGTCTACGGTAGCGCCCCGGCCATCTGTCAGAGGACAAAACGCGGAAACAAGAACTTTTCTTTAACTAGAAAACCGGCGCTACCGCGGGTTTAAAACCCGGATCGAACCATTAACCTACTACTAGCTAACTAGAGAAAGGGTAGAGAGCTATACCAAGCGATCCATGTCCTTTTGTTTTTGGCCACCATCCCGATCTCCTCGCGGCATCTCCGGTCTCGATCTCCTCGTCGGAAAGGGCACCACATCACCGAGTCTTTTTACGGGCTCCCACCTCTGAACTGAGGCAACTCGGACACAAAGTTGGCAAGCCGACGTGTCCAAGATTGCTGTAGACTGAGTGTAGAATACTATGTCTCGAGGGGGTCTATGAAGTTGCCACAATGGAGGTGAAGAGGAAAACTCAATGGAGATGAACTTTGAAATGGAGCTATGGACTTTGATGCAAGAAGAAGGAGATGAGATTTTTTCTCACATATTTTTTTTATTCCTTCTTGTAGTGGCCGGCCATGTAATATGATGGAGGAAAAAGGCAAATGAAAAAATGTATGATCACAAGAAAATGAGTCACCTCAATATCCACATCAACTCCCATCTCATAAAGCAAGTAATGATGCACAAGAAAGGAATCAAAAGATGCTAGAATTATCATGAACCCTCCACCACAAATAACACCCTCCACTTTGCTAATTTTCACATTTGCAAATAAGCCCCTCCATGGAAAATTCAGCCAAGGAAAGAAAGAAAGGAAAATGGCCGAAACGGAATGCAAACTGGCAACTTCAAAAAAACGATCCCGTAATAAATCACAGGAAAACCCTGCGACTGTATATACATACCCGCATTTGTATTCCGACCGAATACAAATGCAATGAGACAAAATCTATACAGTATAATACTAGGATCCGGCTTAAACCAAAGCCCGCTAGTATTATCCGTCCAAACCATGACATGTGCACAAGTGCACGCGTACGTTCGAACCCTGCCATAAAACCATACGGCCTCTACAACGTTTCCCCTGAAACTTGAGAAACTGTCTGTGGGGGACTATAAAGACCCGTCAATACTTTAGCTGTGGATTCAACCACTAGCACATCAGAGATATTAGCCATACGTAATGAGCTACCAGGTATTGACCAAAAGGGAGGTCGATGAGCGAACTCATCCTGACACCCTACTGAGCCTGTCAGTGACAATATCCGTACAGTCCGGTCCGTTCGTCCATGAGCATCGTATGTCGGGCTTAGGGGGTTGGTAAAAGTCAGACCCCCAAAAGCGGTACAAGTCGTGTCGGAGTGTAGCACAGAACACCCTGAGATACTACTGGAACACCTACCAGTAAATCTCCTGCCTTGGCCAAGGACTTCGTGTAATAGCTCTCCTAGACACAGCGTGACCTCACCCCCAATACCGGGAGTGACGAACCCCTGCCGATCCGCTCACTGCCTCCATGTGGCTCGGGAATGTACCCAACTAAAACCTGTTTGCACGACTCCTTTGAGCCGTGGTAGGGTAGTAATCAAAGCACAGTGGGAACTCACACGAGACAAATGACGATATCAGGTCGATAAACTAAACTGTACACATGTCACCAGGGAACTGCTATCTGACGCTAGGTATAATACCAACTAGCATGTTCCCGGCGAGTCCTGTCCGATGTACTCATAACCCAATGAGCACCTGTTTACATATTAGGTGAACCAACTGACACCAATGGCTTGTGAGACCAGCCACCGCCCCTCGTCGGGGTCTCGACTGTATACACTAGTCTACTAATAGAGTATCGATGCCCAGTCTCGAAACTTCCACGACTAGGGACTTTTTAAGGATGTGCTTATAGACCCCAGCTCCCACGTATATGATCGCCATCATACTGCTGGTAGTCAAGCAAGAATCCTAAGGGCTCTATCAACGTGTAATAGCGACCTGTAAGGTCACCTGAAGCGGTACACGATGATAAAGATAAACCAGATAGCATACTATCATCTTGAGTAAGACTGTCCTACCGGTATAGGTTCTCCCTCAATCATTGCAATCACGTGCCTGTGATCCAATAATTGACTCTGAGGGCACTATATCCAACAATAAGGGTAATACTATGATATCTAGAGTGACCGTATCTACATCTGTGCCAACATTGTAATCAATGTCTACATGCATGCAGATATCATCCAACCATAAAATCAATGCCAGTATGCATGTGGATCTCGTCCACGTGTCAACCCATGACACAACAACATCATGCATGTAAATATCATAAAAGAATATGCATGAAGGTATGAGGATATAAATCAACGTGTGCCCTCTCGACACATCAAAATCATGGAACCTGAGTATCTAGTAGCGACACTCGAAACATCATGAAACCTATGTCCAGCATCAACGCGTAAATCCTTATATCTCGGGCTCCGTCAGTCCGGATTGGCCCTCGGGTTCCGTCTGCGGGATCGGCCCGTGGGCTCCGGCAGAACGGGTCGGCCCCTATCCATCTCTCGACTCCGGTCGGTATCCTCCGGATAATCGCCAGGTCCAATCAATCACTGGTAGGTAGTAGTCTCTCAGCCAGGCTCATCGTCATCCCTACGAAATCTCTCTTTCGCCCAGGGTACCATACCGGGTCCACCATGAACCCGCAAACGGATCATCCGCCTCCTCGAATCGGGTTTCACATATCACACATCTCAGAACCGAGAAAACGCATGGTGGACGCACTGAAATATCATATTAAGAGAAACCAGGTTTTTAAAACAATACATACTTTCTTTTTAAATCACCACGGTTCTCAAATCCAGAAATCTCATGAAAAAAGCATATCTCAATGCGTATAATTATAAAACATGGTGTATGAGACATATAACAGAAATGTAAGCATATCCGTATATCATGTAACATGGAACAATAATATGCACATATCTAGGGAAAACCGCTCTTTTAACTGAATCCAGTTTTAAAATATATCCTGCGGTCCCCAAATTCTCTAAAGTCAAATGCAACATCGTATAAAGGTGCATATGTAACTATAGCAAGTAAATTATGCAAGGAGTTATATCATGATGCAGAAATTCTACTGTGTAGTGACATGGCAATTATCGATGATGAAGTGTGTGAGCCGGCCAATCTGTTTAAGTGTAACCTACGCATCATCGATAATTGTGTAGGTGTACCACCACGGATATATAAAATGCAATGAGAGTGACATGAACGTAGCATAAAGTAAATCGTATGCGAATGCTGACATGTATACGTATCTAACACGACCAAGTCGGTGAATCTATTAATCGAAATCCAGCCTCACAACATCACGTACGGTATAATCCATCATACGGCATCCTCTAGTCAAGGGTATGGATCACTCATCATAAAACTCATCACGTACGGTAAATCATCGTACGGCGGCATTAAACCATTAAGGATCCTATCAACCTATACGACAATGAGGGTACGGACCTAACGTCACGTACGGCCTATCATTCATGATTCACCGCATTATATATATCTATATACCTATACCCCAGGTCACATCCATAACAATATCATATCGGTGGACCGGCAAAGGCATCAATCATCTCAATCGACGCGCATCCGTATACCGGCATATCAATCAAGTCATCTTATTACATCGTATATTCTTTTCATCACATTAAGTCATCTCTTTATATATACATTCTACCTTACTAATCTAGTTTCATGTTATTCTAAATTTCAATGCTCATTCTAGTGTAACTACTTACCTATGAGTCGTGATTCACTTTCACTTTTCATATCCCTAAAGCTTTCATCTCCTATTCTAATATATATATATATATATATATATATATCCAATCACTCATATTTCTCTAATTATCTATTTAACCATAACCCTAGTTCCTAATCTAGGTTTCTACGACTATATCCTATAGATCGGTTTCCATAAAAAACTTGCGGGGGTGCTATACGCCATCCATCCGACTTCCCCCGTAGATATAGATCTACTCACCTTGATCCTTACTTGCCGAAGTCGATGACGCTACGCTCCGTCCCCTCGGAATCTACGCGAAGATACCTACAATAATACACAAATCGCAATCACTATTATAATTAAGTCCGGAAAACCAAAACGGCACACGGATCGCCTATAGGTTAGAACCTATAGCCCACGAATGCAAAACCAACCAATTATCCCTTGTTGTTGATGCACAAACATCCAAAAACCGAATACAATACCAAAAATCAAAACCTAGCATTCAAAATACGGAAAACATAACCAAAACCCACACCAAAGTGCTCCCAGATTTTGACTCAGGCCAATTGGAGCAAAACTAGCAAGTATAGGGTGTTGTATATGGAGTATATGAGCTACTGGACCAACCTAGACACAAAATGCCACCAAGTGGCCGGCCACATTGCTTGAAATTCCGGCTAGCTCGGCCAGGGTAGCTCTGTTGGGGCTCGTTTGGTCAGGGTGGTCTCCTAGTGCCCTAATTTGGTCCATGGTATTGTTTGCTTAACTCATAAACACCCCAGGTCATCCCAGATTCCCTGTAGGCATGTCAATCTTCATAAAACCGACACGACGATAACCTAAGTCCGTATTTTGGTTTCTAAACTCAATCCTAGGTCTTGTAACAGCCACTAGAGTTCACCAAATCCACACTTATCCAAACCCTTCTCTAGAATTTTCCAATTTCATAAACCCACACCTTAACCAATTCTAAACTAACTAGAATGCTAGGAAAACATAAACAAAACTAAATGAAAGGAATATACCTCATGGGTGCAACTCAAGAAAAACCCTAGCTATCCAAAGTCATCAAAATCCTACTTTGCTTTGTCCAAAGTGCAGGGGATGAAGAGGGGATCAAATTTTGTGAAAAGGGTGTGGGGTTTCACATGGTTTTTGAGATAGATCTTGGGGTTGAAGGTGGAGGGAGGTGAGTTGAGGAGGAAGATGAAGTAAATAATGGGGAGGGGAAAATGAATGTTGCTGCCCCCCTCTCTCTCTTCTTATTCTTACCCTCTCACTCTCATGTCTCTCTCTCTCTCTCTCTCTCTCTCTCTCCAATCATCTCTTTCTTTAACCTTTTCTCTTTTCTTTTCTTTTTCCCCACTATACCAAATACAATATGAAACCACAACACAAATGAATCACATACAACCAAATGCAACATGCCATGGTGCACTAGCCATGAAAAACTGTAGAAATACGGATTTGGCATAATCATGATTAGCAGTGCACTAATCGGGTTTTCATTTAAACTGCATATAATTGATTTTAAAAATGCCAAATTCTTTAAATATATTTTTAAATGAATAAATCATTTTAATTTCCAATTATTTCATAATTATTGGTATATATTTATACCCTTTTTCGAAAACCCCAATTTAACAAATCGGTAAGTTTTCGGGAAAAATATTATTTTATTATTAAATTACCAAAAATAATATTTTATATTTACCGAAATGTTACACCTAGTTAGTAATAGACCAATGTCAGGTAGCAGTTCTCTGATGACATGAGTACAGAGTAGTCCCTAGGACTTAAGATAGCAATAGTGTCTCATGTATGTTCCCACTACACTTAGACTTCTACCCTACCATGGCTCAAAGGAGTCATGCAAAAAGGCTTTTTTTGGGTGTCCCGAAGTATGTGGAGGCAGTGAGTGGTCAAGGGGATTCGTCTCTCCCTGTATAGGGAGTTTATGTCGCGTTGTGTAGGACATGACTATAACCACAAGTCGATGGCTATCGCAGTGGAGATAAACTGATAAGTGTTATCAGTTGTATTCCCGGTTTGTTATGATTCCTCTGTCGCATGACTTATCAAGTTATTAGGGTCTGACAGATTCTAAACCCTAGAGCCGATATTTGATACTCTTAAAAGAAGAGACCGGACTGCACGGTGATGTCACAGATAGAGTTTGCAGGGTTCCGATGAGCTTACTCGTTGACCTTCTTTTGATCAATACTGTTAGTTATATATATGCCCTAGAGGCCATTATTGTACATATGATGTATATTATAGTGGATGCTTGGATATATATAGAGATAACATTTTTGCTCGACATGATAGTATGCTATCTGGTTGCTCTTTGTCTTAACATGTTGACTTGTATTGTGATACTGTCTTGCTTTCACATGTTGATAAAGTCCTTAGGATGTGTACTTGATTAGCAGGACTATGGTGGAGATCATACTAGTGGGGCTAAGGGTAGTCTACAAGTACATCCTATAATTGTTCCTAGTCGAGGGTGTATCGAGACAGGGCATCGATATTCCAGAGTAGACTAGCGTATACATTTCTTGACCCATATGATGGGCGATGGATGATCCCACATCCATTGGTGTTTGACATCAAAGATAGTATACGGGTGCTCAGTGGAGACTGGGTACACTGAACGGACTCGCCGAGAACTCCTAGTTGGTATTATACGTATCGTCAGATAGCAGTTCTCTGGTGACACTGGTACAGGTTAGTCTGTAGACCCGAGATCGTCATAGAGTCTTGTGTGATTCCCACAGTGCTTTGATTTCCACCTTACCACATTCAAGAGAATATGCAAAATGGTGGCTTTTGGGTACAGTCCCGAATCACATGGAGGCAATGAGCGATAGGAGGGGATTCGTCTCTCCCGGTATTGGGGGTTGATGTTGTGCTGTGCTGGATTGGCTATAACAGGAAATCCCTGGCCAGGGCTGATACGGAGATTTACTGGTAAGTGTTATCAGTAGTTTCTCGACCCGTTATGAGCCTCATATCGACATGAATTATCGGTTACTGGGGTTTGACGCTTATCACCTCTAGACTGTATATGCGACATATCAGACGAAAAGACCGGACTGCACGGTAGTGTTACTGACAGGTTTTACAGGAGTATGAGCATGCTTTCTTGTTGGTCTTCTAATCGCTCAATACTCGGGTAGTCGTTACGTCCAGCTAGTACCGCTGACGGCTTGTGGGTGCCTGATATGATCATCACCTACTGCCGGCGTATTGACAAGTCTTTACAGTCCTACACAGAGGTTTACTGGCTCAGGCAAAACGAAATAGGAGCACATATGTGATATGTGCGGGACCGAGATTAATACGAGTATGTGATACTATATTATATTCTCACGATATGTGATATCGGTCGGTTATATGTGAAATAGTCGGGTTATCGAATCAAGAGTTGATTCGATAAGTTAATAAATATAATATTAGTCGGTTATATGTAATATAGCCGGATTATTAAATCAAGTGTTGATTTAATAATTTATTGTATAATTGTATATTTGATATGCTAATTTACATTAACTAATATTTGCTCACTTGTGCAATTCTTTTTCTCACATGTGCACACTTAATATATATGTGATATATATTATTTGTGTTTTCTTTTTTGTGTCATGCTTGATGATACATACTTCATGGGTGTATGAGACTCACACCATGCTCATGATAATGCGAGGTTTATCTATTTAAAGTAAATCCAAATTAGTTGGAAATTGGTCACATGGCATGAAGCTTGTAGAAGCTTGTAGATCCATTGACTTAGCCCACTAATTTTGTTTTACTTAAGATATTTATTAACACAACCATTCTCATTAGCCATGGTTATGTCTCTACATGACTTTGTATATGATATTTTCTCACCCATGGTTGCCATTCACTCTCACATCCAATTTTTGCTTCATCATCTTCTTGCTCATGAAAGAGCTCTCTAGATTTTTGAAAGGTAAAGAAAAATAGTGAGCAAAAGATTTCTAAAGTGAGCAAAAATCCTACTTCATCATCCTCTACTAGATTAGCCATTTAGTTTAGGGTGTTAGCTTCACTAATCCCTAATTAGTGAAGAGGTAGCTTGGGTTAGTGTCTCCTCGACGTAGATCATTTTCGGCCTCGAAGACTTCGTGTAAGCTTGTTCCTTTCATCTTGTGGAGCCATTCTAGAGTCCACAAGATCACTACTTAGAGCGAAGGGAATACCGCTCGGAGCTATTGAAGTGAAGGACCGGTCTACAAAGGTTGTATTCCATATTCACTTAGATGTAAAGTAGTTTACATGTTTTATTGTCTAAATCTCTAGTTAAGATTCTAAGGTTAGGGTTGTTTAGCATGGCAAAATTTTGAAAATGGCATGGACAATGCCTCCCGAAACCTTGCTGTTGTGCTAGGCATTCCTACAGTCATATCAGATCCAAGCTAGAGAATTAGACGATGTTTGTAGAATTACGAAACCGAAACAACTCCGAAACACTCGAAACTAAATCCCAGGTTTTGTCAAAAAATTTAAGTCGTCGAAATTTTTTTTATGCAGCTGCAGAATGTTATATGAGATGTAACATGAACACTAAACAAATACGAACCCATTCCACCGGTTTTCAACTGGCGACATGCCTCTAAAATCCGAGCTGGCCGGCCTTAATGTAGCTTCTGGGGTTCGTTTTTGTTCTGTGTTCTAGTCTCTAGGTTTTGGTGTTTCAGGTGTTGCTTGTTTTTTCTAAAATTGCATGAGATGTTAATTTTCTATTAAGGCAATTTGGAGTGTTTCATAGTCGTAATTCCAACTATATTTCAGGTTATTTAAATGGCGTTAAAAAGTTCGAACGGATATCAATAACCCAATTATTCCCTCGACGAAAATTTTCCAAGAGTTGGATTTTTCTAAGTTAAAGAACATTCAAAAATCATGCAAGTAATGCGATGGACCCTCTAAAAGATCAAAACCCTAACTCGATTCTATGACCGTAAGAACCGCCGCCAAACCCTAGGGTTTGCGGTAGTTCCGCTGCGACATAGGTGAGGCAAGGGTTGACCCTTCTACGGTTGGTCCATAGGTACTATGGCATATTTTGAATATTTTTAAGCTGCGCTCAAGTGTTGAGCTCTTTGTGAAATTTTGGGTCTTTGTTGATTCGATCAGAATGTTTAACATCGTTTAACTTTTTTGGAATGTGATACAATATTTGGAATTCATATTGTTGAAATGCGAAGTATGTGATATTTCGTGTTTATGATGTCTAAGGTGATTGTGGATTCCAAATATTGTAGTTTGACATTTTCTTTTCTGCGACCGTAAGTGTAATATGTGATGTATAGCCGGTTTTGTTGCTATATGTCAACGACAATTGGGATACGCATATTTACTTACGTTGATGACATGACATGTCATGTGTTGCTGGGATATGTTATATTGGATCGTCGTGTTTTGAATATCCAGGGTTTTTTTTGTGAGATGGGAGTTTTTTCATTTTCATTCATGTAAAAACTTGTATGTAATATTCTTTTATTGGGGCTCTTTCGGGATGAGGATGATGTCCCCATCAATGTATATTATTTACTTTTCCGCATTAGGACAGACCCAAGGAGGAGAGCACAAGTAACTGGGTTTTAGGGTCCAGTGGGAGACCATCTCGAAAAGTCGAGACCCGGGTCTCCTAACTCTAGAATTGGTAGGGTTGCTTGCCGCTCTCGTAGGGGTCTAGGGATTTGGGTTTGGCTATTCGTCGCGACCGTGGAAACCGTGTTTTATACTGGCTTAATTTAAAACAAGGAATTCTTAGTATATTCAATATTTCATATGTTATCTTCTTCTGCTGATATTCTGTGATGTGATCACTTTGTATGTCTGAGATGAATGCTTTATTATTGTATATATGATATATATTAAACGTTGCTTATGTTTTGCACCCGCGCTAGTCCCGCCCTGCTATGCCGTTAGTTAAGTAACCTAACGGTGCATAACGGGACACTGTGGCGAATACGGATGGCATAAGCGTACGTTGTATTTTCATTTCTTCTGTGATGCTTAGAAAGAATAAATGATGGGACTTCATTAATGAGATTAATGAAAAAGAAAGAAACCTAAGAAGATGTTGTAGAATCAAACTTTCAAAAAAGAGTAGCTCTAGTTTTTGCTTTGCATAGCGGTATTCCTTGTAGAATATCCAACACCTCATTCGATGAGGAAAGAGCCTAGATCCCTTCACCGGGAGTGACCTCTTTAGCAAAAGCTAGCAGATGCTACAACCCACTCGGTTTTGTCTTTTGATTGCTTCTTTTAGTTCTTGCTTTGCATAGTGGTATTTCGGAATATCCTGCACCTTATTCGATAAGGAAAGAGCCGAGATCCCTTCACCGGGAGTGACCACTTTAGGGAAACTAGTAAAAAGCCTTAAAAAACACACCTTTTCAAAAATCACTTGTTTCTACAACGATATCAAGTTCATTATACAAAAGGTTTTCTTAAAACCTTGTTGTAGCCCTCCGTCATTTCAGATAAGTACCACTCAGTATTCGTGCTATGTTTGTTTACCTCTGTCAAGGCGTAGTGTGCGGTAGCTGATTAGTGCTTATCTGTAAAGCATGTGATGCGATTGGATTAGGATAGTCGTACGACCTTGTTGACCTCTATCAAGGGTCGTGCGGGTGGGTTTAATTCAATCATGAAATGGCGGGTTGAACTTGACTAGCGCACTATGGTTTGTTGACCTCTGTCAAGGTCATAGGACGCTTGGGGTAAAAACTATTATAGGGAATTTCAAGTGTTGAAATTTGCAATGAGATTTCATACCTTCTATAAGATAGTTGGATCCCGATACCCACTGCGAGTAAGAGTTACTCCTGGGAGAGTTTTACACATGACAATTAGCCGATCAAGTAGGTGTCTAGGAAGGTGTTAACGGGGTTACGCCCCTGGGAAAATGAGATTTATTTTAATTAGGTCTGTGCGAAAGCACGGGGAACCTCCCTCAAAGTACCGACACTGACCTGGATGAAAGATTGGCGAACTTGTAAGGTGTAATTAATTCCGGCTAGTCTTACCTTTTAGGGTTTAAAGGAAGATTTGATAAAATAGTGGGAGCCATCCTGATTAGATAAGATAAAAACCAATCTATTCTTGCAAGAGCATACGCTAAGTGTTTTCTTCTCTCTTTCTCCAGGTAGCGACCATATCAGGCCCTAATCAAGATAATAATATGGACGTATTGACCGAACCCGCTTGTTATACTGAGCTGGGGAATATTGGTTCCTCTCCAACTTATAATTGTTATAAGTCCGAGCAGGAAATAGGAAAATATTTGGATTTCCACGCCACACAAACGAAGAATGAGCATGCTGATGCATCTTCTTCGGGTGTGTTAGTCACCCAGAACTGTTTCTCAGTACACTCTACGTCCTGGGTATTAGATACCGGATCGGGATCCTACATATGTAATATGTTACATAGGCTAAGGAAAGGTAGAGAACTAGGAATAGGTAATCATTCCGTAATAGTTGGGAATGGTGCAAATGTTGCAGCCAAAGCAGTTGGTGAATATCACCTTTTATTACCAAATGGTAATACATTGATTCTGAACGAATGCTATTACATACCAACCCTGATATGCAATCTTATATCAGTTTCTTTATTAAGTAATGAAGGATATAATTTTGTAGTACAGGATAATTTTATGAACATATTCTTGGATCAAAAGTTGATTGGATCAGGCTCGCTGAGTAATGGCATATACATTCTAAATCAAACCACAGTTCTTAATGTACAAAACACACACAAGAGGAAGATTTCATAAATGAACGAATCCTTCTTGTGGCATTGTAGACTAGGTCATATCAATGCGACACGACTAGCTATGTTACATAAGGATGGATATTTGAATCCGTTCGAATTATCATTTTATGAAACTTGCCAATCATGTCTCAAAGGAAAGATGACCGAAACTCCGTTTACTGGACACGGAGAAAGAATTACGGAACTGTTGGGACTGATACATAGTGATGTATGCGGTCCCATGTCTACACATGCCAGGAATGGTTCTTCCTATTTCATTACATTCACTGACGATCTCTCAAGATACGGACATGTGTTCCTGTTGAAACACAAGTCTGAAACTTTTGAGAAATTCAAAGAATATAAGCATGAAGTTAAGAACCAAACGGGTAAAAGTATTAAAATCCTACGATCTGATCTGGGAGGAGAATACTTAAGCACGGAATTCCGTGACTATCTAAAAGAGAATGGGATTCTCTCTCAGCTTACTCCTCCATATACACCACAGCACAATGGTGTATCGGAGCGGAGGAATCGCACCCTATTGGATATGGTGCGCTCTATGATGAGCACCGCTGAGTATCCTATTTCCTTTTCGGGTTATGCACTTGAAGCAGCAGCATACCTATTGAATCAAGTTCCATCTAAATCTGTACCTACCACACCATATGTGATATGGAGTGGGAAGAGACCATGTCTTAAACGAGTTAAGATATGGGGTTGTCCGGCCTATGTCAAAAGGCAAAATCCGGACAAACTCGAGGCACGATCAGTTCCTTGTAAGTTTGTTGGATATCCTAAACATTCAAATGGATATCTATTCTAACACAGTGAACAACAAAAGGTGTTTGTTGCTCAACATGCCACCTTTTTAGAAAATGAATTTTTGCAAAAGAAATTAGTGGCGAAGAGGTAGAGCTGGAAGAAGTTCCAGCTGCACAAACTACAAATGATGATTTAGTGGAACCAGAGGATTCGATAGTCCCCAACGAACCTTAGCCTCTCCGCCGATCTAGTAAGGTTCCTCATCCATCTGAGAGATACTACGGTTTTCTCATTGATGGTGGGAGCAAGGATTGCATCATGAAAGATGATGACCCAACTAGCTTTGAGCAGGCCATCATGAGTGGGGACTCTTTGAAATGGCTGGATGCAATGCGATCTGAGATGGAATCCATGTACACTAACAAAGTGTGGACTTTGGAAGATGCTCCTGAAAGGGTAAAACCCATCGATAGCAAGTGGATCTTCAAGAAAAAATTTGGTGTAGATGGAAAAGTTGAGACTTTCAAAGCTAGACTTGTTGCAAAAGGTTTTCGTCAACGACCAGGTGTGGATTATGATGAAACCTTTTCTCCAGTGGCTATGCTTAAGTCCATCCGGATCCTACTTGCCATCGCTGCATACCATGACTACAAAATCTGGCTGATGGATGTTAAGACCGCCTTTCTAAATGATGATTTAGAAGAGAGCGTGTACATGACTCAGCAAGAAGGCTTTATGGACAGTGGGAGCAGCGGGAAGGTGTGCAAGTTGCTTAAATCTATCTACGGGTTAAAGCAAGCGTCGCGGAGTTAGAGCATCTGTTTTGATGTGGTAGTCAAAGAGTTTGACTTCATAAAAAAACGTAGATGAACCTTGTATATACAAGAAGGTGGTAGAGAGTAAGGTTGTCTTCCTCGTATTGTACGTGGATGGCATACTCTTGATAGGAAATGATGTTCCTATGCTGCACTCGGTCAAGCTCTTCTTATCACAAAAATTCTCAATGAAAGATCTAGGTGATGCCTCCAACATTTTTGGGATTAAGATCTATAGAGATAGATCTAAACGGATGTTGGGATTGTCCCAATCCAGCTACACTGACACCATACTAAAGAGGTTTAATATGGAAGATTCCAAGCATGGGAATTTATCCACGATCACAGGACTCACTCTCTCCAAATAAATGTCTCCTAAGACTGATTTGGAGAAAGCTCGCACGCATGGGATACCCTATGCTTCGGCAGTAGGCTCTATCATGTATGCGATGTTATGTACCGGACCCAATGTAGCATACTCACTAAGTGTAGTGAGTAGGTATCAAGCAGATCTAGGAGAGAGTCACTGGACTGCTGTAAAGAACATTCTCAAGTACTTGAGAAGGACTAAAGAGATGTTCTTGGTGTATGGTAACAGTGAACTCCAAGTGGAATCCTTTACCGATTCGAGCTTCCAGAGTGATAAGGATGACTCTAAGTCGGTCTCGGGATTTGTCTTTACCCTAAATGGAGGGGCAGTTTGTTGGAAGAGTTCCAAGCAAGAAATCATGGAAGACTCGACTATGGAGGCTGAATACATCGCTTCCAACGATGCTGCCAAAGAGGCTGTCTGGATGAAGAAGTTCATAACTGAACTTGGTGTGGTTCCATCCATTGAGCATCCAATACCTTTGTATTGCGATAACAATGGAGCAGTGGCCTTGGCCAAGGAACCCAGGTCCCATCAATGATCCAGGCATATTCTGAGGTGGTATCATCTGATCCGGGAGATAGTTGATCGCCGCGAGATCGAGGTCAGGAGAGTTGACACGAAGGAAAACACGGCGGATCCACTCACAAAGGCCATACCCAAGATACAATTTGAGAGACTCTTCGGGATGTTTGGTATGAGATACTACAATAACTGGCCTGAGTACAAATGGGAGATTGTTAGTTATATGTATGCCCTCGAGGCTATTATTGTACATGTGATGTATATTATAGTGGATGCTTGGATATATATAGAGAGGACATTCTTGCTCGATATGATAGTATGCTATCTGGTTGCTCTTTGTCTTAACATGTTGACTTGTATTATGATACTGTCTTCCTCTAACATGTTGATAAAGCCCTTAGGATGTGTACTTGACTACCAGGACTATGATGGAGATCATACTGGTGGGGCTAAGGGTAGTCCACAAGTACATCCTATAATTGTTCCTAGTCGAGGGTGTATCGAGACAGGGCATCGATATTCCAGAGTAGACTAGCGTATACGCTTCTTGACCCATATGATGGGCGATGGATGATCCCATATCCATTGGTGTTTGACATCAAAGATGGTATACGGGTGATCAGTGGAGACTGGGTACACTGAATGGACTCACCGAGAACTCCTAGTTGGTATTATACCTATCGTCAGATAGTAGTTCCTTGGTGACACTTGTACAGGTTCGTCTGTAGACCCGAGATCGTCATAGAGTCTTGTGTGATTCCCACTGTGCTTTAATTTCCGCCTTACTACGTTCAAGAGAACGTGCAAAACGGTGGCTTTTGGGTACAGTCCCGAATCACATGGTGGCAATGAGCGATAGGAGGGGATTCGTCTCTATCGGTTTTTGGGGGTTGATGTTGCGCTGTGCTCGATTGGCTATAACAGGAAGTCCCTAGCCAGGGCTGATATGGAGATTTACTGGTAAGTGTTATTAGTAGTTTCTCGACCCGTTATGAGCCTCATATCGACACGACTTATCTGTTACTGGGGTCTGACGCTTACCACCTCTAGACCGTATATGTGACATATCAGACTAAAAGACCGGACATTACGGTAGTGTTACTGACAGGCTTTACAGGAGTATGAGCAGGCTTGCTTTTTGATCTTCTGATTGCTCAATACCCGGGTAGTCGTTACGTCCAGCTAGTACCGCTGACGGTTTGTGGGTGCCTGATATGATCATCACCTACTGTCGGCGTATTGACGAGTCTTTAGAGTCCTACACAGAGGTTTACTGGCTCAGGCATAACGAAGTAGGAGCACATATGTGATATGTGCGGGACCGAGATTAATACGAGTATGTGATACCGTATTATATTCTCGTGATATATGATATTGGTCGGTTATATGTTATATAGCCTGGTTATCGAATCAAGAGTTGATTCGATAAGTTGATACATATAATATTAGTCGGTATTATGTGATATAGCCGGAATATTAAATCAAGTGTTGATTTAATAATTTAATGTATAATTGTATATTTGATATGTTAATTTACATTAACTTATATTTGCTCACTTGTGCGTTTCTTTTTCTCACATGTGCACACTTAATATATATATGATATATATTATTTGTGTTTTCTTTTTTGTGTCATGCTTGATGATACATATTTCATGGGTGTATGAGACTCACACCATGCTTATGATAATGTGAGCTTTATTTATTTAAAGTAAATCCAAATTATTTGGAAATTAGTCACATGGCATGAAGCTTGTAGAAGCTTGTAGATCCTTTGACATAGTCCACTAATTTTTTTTTACTTAAAATATTTATTAACCCAACCATTCTCATTAGCCATGGTTATGTCTCTACATGAGTTAGCATATGATATTTTCTCACCCATGGTTGACATTCACTCTCTCATCCATTTTTTCCTTCATCTTCTTCTTGATCAGCAGAGAGCTCTCTAGATTTTTAAGAGGTAAAGAAAAATAGTGAGAAAAAGATTTCTAAAGTGAGCAAAAATCCTACTTCATCATCCTCTACTAGATTAGCTATTTAGTTTAGGGTGTTAGCTTCACTAATCCCTAATTAGTGAAGAGGTAGCTTGGGTTAGTGTCTTCTTGACGTAGATCATCTTCGGCCTCGAAGACTCCGTGCATGCTTGTTCCTTTCATTTTGTGGAGCCGTTCTAGAGTCCGCATGATCACTACTTGGAGGGAAAGGACTACCACTCGGAGCTATTGAAGTGAAGGACCAGTCTACAAAGGTTGTATTCCATATTCACTTAGATGTAAAGTAGTTTACATGTTGTATTGTCTAAATCTCTAGTTAAGATTCTAGGGTTAGGATTGTTTAGCATGGAAATTTTTTGAAAATGGCATGGACGATGCCTCCCGAAACCTTGCCGTCATGCTAGGCATTCCTACAAATACCAAGGTAGCCGTTACGCGCAGCTAGTACCGCCAATGTACTTGAGGGCTATGGATATAATCCTCACCTACTACCAGCTTATTGTTGAGTCTTTAAAGTCCCACACAGTGGTTTCCCAGCTTATGCGAAACGATGTAGAGCACGTATAAGGATATGTGCAGAAGTTCAATTAAACACGTGTATTTGATACAGGTATTTTAGTCGGGTGTTTATTGATAGTAGCCGGTATATATATGATATAGCCGGATTATTTAATCAAGTGTTGATTTAATAATTAAATGTAAATTTATATATTGATATATTAACTAATATTATGCTCACTTTATTATTTTCTTCTCTTAATTAATATTTATATTTGATATACATATTGTTTCATGTATGTTGATACATTAGAGATAGGTGCTTAAGAATCATATGGTAGAGATGAGAACGATTTTATTCTTTCATTTGTTTTAAAATAAGAACGAGTCATGAATTTTAGATGGTTGCAGACTTGATGACTCGTTAGTGATGACTCATTTTTTTGGATAATGATTTAAATCTCATCTTTAGCCATTCTCTTCTTGATTATCCCATCTCCTTCATGGCCATCCTCTCTTGAAGAAATGGCCATCCTCTCTTGAATTTCTTCAAGTGAGGAATGGAAAAAGAAAAGTGAAAAATTATGTAAGCTAATCATTCTACATCTCCTACTAATCATTCTTAGCATATTTAATTAGTGGGTTGCTTCATTTTGATGAGATCAATTTAAACCTAAAGCTTGTGTTGGAATTATCTCAAGGTGGATCATCTTCAGCGAGGAGATCATCGAGCAAGCTTGTTCCTGGCTTCATGGAGATTAGCCGAAGTCTAAGGAGAGGTGGCTATTGCACTACAAAGATTGTAGTCGACCAACTCTAGTTTTTAGCTTACTAGTTTAGTTGCAACTTTAGCTTTTTGGTTTGATTCTTGGGTTGAGCTGCTATTGCTTTCTAGATTTTCAAAATTACCGCTTCTGTCGCGTTTTAAACCCTACTAGAGGTGCCTAGCAATCCAACAGTGGTGTCAGAGCCATACCAAAAGACTACAACTTGATTTTGCCAATTTGAAATCAAAAACCATTGAATCAATGTGAAGTATTCACTTGTTTTCAAACATGGACTTAAATCGATTCTTTTCGGCTTGGGATTCCTAGCGCCCTGGCCACCAACCGCGGCCGTTGCGGAACGAAAAACTTTGACTTTTAAAAAACCGGCGCTAGAAAACACTACCTAGAATCTGACCTAACATTAAAACTAGCAGTCTAAAGAGATCTAGCTACTGTGTTATGAGGTTATACCTAAACGATCCATGTTCTTCGGGTCTTCACTCCTCTTCTTA
This sequence comes from Agapanthus africanus, assembly GCA_030015575.1. Classification (NCBI taxonomy): domain Eukaryota; kingdom Viridiplantae; phylum Streptophyta; class Magnoliopsida; order Asparagales; family Amaryllidaceae; genus Agapanthus; species Agapanthus africanus. The sequence goes on along the minus strand of JASDDO010000029.1, from coordinate 26,675,876 downwards.
AGCTCCTTGAGATCTCCTAGATCAACCTTGATGGCCGGCCTCCTCGGTCAACCTTGATGGACATGTCTTCTTGATGAAGCATAAATCCGAACCTTTTGAAAAATTCCGGGAATATAAGAATGAAGTGGAAAAACAAACAGGCAAAAGTATCAAGACATTGAGATCTGGTAGACGTGGTGAATACTTAAATTGCCGAGTTCCTGGATTACACAAAAGAGAATAGAATTCTCTCTTAGTTTACTCCTCCATACACACCATAACACAACGGTGTATAGGAAAGGCGGAACAGAACCCTATCGGATATTGTTCGTTCCATGATGAGTAACGCTGAGTTGTCGCGATCCTTCTGAAGTTATGCACTAGAATCAGCTGCATATCTTTTGAAAAAGGTTCCTGCCAAGACTATGCCTACCACACCATATCACCATATCAGATATGGAGTGGGAAGAAACCCTATCTTCAGTATCTGAAAATATAGGGATGCCCAGCTTTTGTTGAAAAGTAGTATGCGGACAAGCTCGAGGCACGCTCAGTACTGTGTAAGTTTATGGGATACCCAAAGAACTCCAGGGGGTATCTTTCCTATTACGCAGAGGAACAAAAGGTTTTTGTTCCTCATCATGCCCATTTTTTAGAAAATCATTTTTTTGTAAAAGGAAATAGTGTGGGCGCAATAGAACTAGAAGAAATTCCAGAACCACAAACTATTACTGAAAGTATGGTAGAACCAGAGGTTTCAAAAGAACCGGACATCCCTATACCAATCCGCAGGACTAGTAGGCAGTCTTATCCTCCTGAGAGATACTACGGTTTTCTCATAGACGGGGATCGAGAGGATTGCATCTTTAACAATGATGAACCAACTAGCTTCCAGTAAGCCATTTAGAGCGGCGACTCGGTAAAATGTCTGGATGCAATACGGACCGAAATGGAGTCCATGTACACCAACAAAGTATGCACTTTGAACATTTCTCCAGAAGGGGTAAAACCCGTTGGCTGCAAGTGGATCTTCAGAAAGAAGATTGGTGTAGGTGGATAGGTTGAAACCTATAAAGCTAGACTTGTTGTAAAAGGTTTTCGTCAAAGACCTGGTTTGGACCATGATGAAACCTTTTCTCCAGTGTCTATACTCAAATCCATTCGGATCCTTCTTGCCATTGCTGCCTTCCAAGATTTTGAGATCTGGCTGATGGACGTAGAGACGGCTTTTCTAAATGGTAATATGGAAGAGAGCGTCTATATGGATCATCCAGAGGGTTTCAATCAGAGTGGGAGCAGCGGGACAATGTGCAAGTTGCTTAACTCCATTTATAGACTAAAGCAGGGATCGCGGAGTTAGAACATCTGTTTTTATAGAGACAGTCAAAGAATTCAACTTTATCAAAAATCCAGATGAACCATGCATTTATAGTAAGATTGTAGCAAGAACTGTGGAATTCCTCGTTGAGTATGTGGATGATATTTTTTTGATAGGAAATGACATTTCTATGCTACAATCAGTCAAAGGATTCTTGTCACAGAGGTTATCCATGAAAGACCTGGGTGATACCAACTACATTCTGGGGATCTAAATCTATCGTGATAGATCAAAGAGGATGGTGGGACTTTTACAGTCAAGGTACAACAACACCATACTAAAAATATTAAGTATGGACGATTCTAAGCGCGGTAGTCTACCGGCTTGTCACGGAATCACCCTCTCTAAAGAGATGTCTTCCAAGACTGATTTGGAAAGGGCTCGCATGTCGATTATACCCTACGCTTCTGCGATAGGTTCTATAATGTATGCGATGTTGTGTACCAGACCAGATGTGGCTTACGAACTAAGCGTGGTAAGCTGGTATCAGTCAAACCCAGGGGAGAAGCACTGGGATGTAGTAAAGAACATTCTCAAGTGCCTAAGAAGGACTAAGGAGATGTTCTTGGTGTATGGCAGAAAAGGAACTCCAGATTGAGGCCTTTGCTAACTCCAGCTTCCAGAGTGATAAGAATGACTCCAAGTCCCTGTCAGGTTATGGCTTTACCCTCAATACAGGGGCGGTCTGTTAGAAGAGCTCCAAGCAGGACACCGTTGCAGACTCGACGATGGAAACGGAGTAGTTCGCTGCATGAGACGCCGCAAAAAAAGGCAGTCTGGATGTGGAAGTTCTTAATTGAACTTTAGGTGGTTCCTTCCATTGTTGGTCCAATACTTTAGTATTGTGACAACATACGGCGCTATAGCTTTAGGGAAGGAACCCAGGTCCCATCAGAGATCCAGACATATCTTGAGGTGGCACCACCTGATCAGGGAGATCGTTTATCCCATGAGATCGAGGTGAGGAGAGAAGATACGGAGAACAACACTGCAGATCCACTCACAGAGGCCATCCCTCAGACAGTGTTCGAGAAGGCTATTCGAGATCTTCGGCCTGCGATATGCCAGTATATGGCCTTAGTGCAAGTGAGAGATTGTTAGTGATATATGCCCTAGAGGCCATTATTGTATCATACTGAATTGTATATTACTTAATGGGAGCATGGGATATATACGGATATAGTAACAGTCTTGCTCAAAATGGTAGTATGCTAGCTGGTTTGTCTCCACCTCAATATGTGCATGTGTTTTCTTAGCATATCGCTTATACATATTGGTAGAGCCCTTAGGATCTTTGCTTGATTACCAGCGTTGTGATGGCAGTCACACTAGTGGGGGCTGGGTAATCTACAAGCACATCCTTATACAGGTCCCTAGTCGTAGGATTATCGAGATGGGGCATTGATACTCCGGAGTAGACTAGTGCATACGTTTTTCATCCTAACAGGGGAGATGGTCTATCCCACAGCCATTAGTATGCCGTAATGGAGATAGTATGCAGGTGCTCATTAGGTTACGAGTACACTAGACAGGACTCGTCGGGAACTGTTGGTTGGTATTATACCTATCGTCTGGTAGCAGTTCCCAGGTGACATGAGTACAGCTTAGTCCGTCGACTTGACACTGCTACTTCACCTCGAGTGTGTTCCCACTGTACTTTGATTACTACCCTACCACGGCTCAAAGGAGTCGTGCAAACAGGTAGTAGTTGGGTGCAGTTCCGAAGCACATGGAGGCAGTGGCAGTTAGATAGGATTCGTCTCTCCCGGAATTGGGGGTTGATATCGTACTGTGTTCAGAGAGCCATTACACAAAGTCCCTGGCCAGGGAAAGTGAGATTTACTGGTAGGTATTTCAGTAGTTTCTCAGGGTGTTTTGGGCTACACTCTGGTATGACTTATTGCGCTATTAGCGGTCTGACGATTACCGCCCCCTTGGCCCGATATGCAATACTCTTAGACGAACAGACCGGACTGTATAGAGATTGTCACATTCAGGCTTAGTAGGAGTTCGGATGGGTTTTCCTCATCGGCCTTCTTATCGACATCAACCTGGGCACCGTTACGTGCATCTAGTACCGCTTGCGGCCTATGGTTAAACCCATTGCTAGCATAGTGTCGAGTATTTAGAGTCCCACATAGAGAGTATCCCTGCACCGGGCAAAAGGTATAGAGGCCGTATGGTTTTACGGCAGGGCTTCGATCACTTACGTGCACTTGTGCACGTATAATGTTCGGGCGGATAATACTAGTGGGTTTTGGTTTAATCCGAATCCTAGTATTATATTGATAGATCAGTTTCGTCTCTTTGTATTCGTGTTTCTCGGAACACGAATGCGGGTATGTATATACAGATGATAGGTGCATAGAAGGAGACACCTCATTTGGGTTTTGACCATTGACTTGATTAAAACAATTATTAGGTGGAGGAAAGTATTTGTTATTTTCGTAAATGATAATTGAGGCATGGCTACTTGTTTTGACCACTTGACTTTGTTTGACCATTTGACTTGGCTTGACCACTTGACTTGGTTTGACTATTTGACTTAGATATTTTTGTGAGATATTTTGTGACCTAGATATTTTGATGAGATATTTTCCATGCCATGGTTGTAGTCAAGTCAAGGTAGCCATCTCACATTATCTTTATCATTATCAAAAATCATTTCACTTTCCTCAAGTGGGCTCTCTTGCAAGCTCTCTTCTTCCTCCTCACTATAAAACCCTAAAAGCTCTCATGTGTTGAGAATCCTAGGATTTCAAGAGACAAATAAATCTATCTTCATACTATAAATCACCTAGGCCATCAAGTTTAGCAAGCTTGTTGCCCTACTTACCTCGGTTTTGATGTGGAGCTCGGACTATAGACTCTCGGGTGGATCATCTTTTGAATCGAGGAGGCCGTTGAAGAAGCTACGATCCGGATCGATCCTTGGAGCCTACGTAGACGAGGAGGACAGCGATGAAGATGCAAAGGACAAGTATCGTGAGGTATAACTTCGTATCCGAGTAGTTAAACCTCAAGTAGTTTGCTAGCTAGGGTTTATGAACGATCCTTGGTTCTAGTCGGTGCTGCGAAGCTCGTAAAAATTATTTTTTTGCAAATTACACCTCCCCGCGAACACGTGAGGTGCGCGACATTGACTTACAGTGGTATCAAAGCCTCTCATATACCTTAGATAGCTTGTAACGATGTTAGAATTTCGCCGTTTTTGTCGCGGAAAAACTGTCGAAAAAAGCAGTTTTCAAAGGTGAGGTTTTGAGTTGTTTGTGTTGGATATAGTGCCCTCAAAGTCAATTATTGGATCGCAAGTACGTGATTGCAATGATTGAGGGAGGACCTATACCGATCGGACAGTCTTGCTCGAGATGATAGTATGTTATCTAGTTTGTCTTTGTCATCGTTTACATGCTTTAGTTCACTATTGCATGTTGATAGAGCCCATAGGATTCTTGCTTGACTGCCAGCAGTATGATGGCGATCATATACGTGGGAGCTGGGGTCTATAAGCACATCCTTAAAGTGTCCCTAGTCGTTGGAGTTTCGAGATAGGGAATCGATACTCCAGAGTAGACTAGTGTATACAGTCGAGACCCCGACGAGGGGCGGTGGCCGGTCTCACAAGCCATTGGTGTCAGTTGGTTCACTTAAGATGTATACAGGTGCTCATTGGGTTATGAGTACACCGGACAGGACTCGCCGGGAACATGCTAGTTGGTATTATACATATCGTCAGATAGCAGTTCTCAAGTGACATGTGTACAGGTTAGTCTGTCGACGTGAGATCGTCATTTGTCTCGTGTGAGTTTCCACTGTGCTTTGATTACTACCCTGCCACGGCTCCAAAGAGTCGTGCAAACAGGTTTTAGTTGGGTACAGTCCCGAGCCATATGGAGGCAGTGAGTGGATCGTCAGGGATTCGTCTCTCCCGGTATTGGGGGTGAGATCGCGCTGTGTTTAGGAGAATCATTACACGAAATCGCTGGCCAGGGTAATCGAGATTTACTGGTAGGTATTCCAGTAGTATCTCAGAGTGTTCTGGGCTACTCTCCGACACGACTTATGCCGCTATTAGGGGTTTGACGTTTACTATCCCCCTAGGCCCTATATGCGATACTCATAGACGAACGGACCGGAATGTACGGATATTGTCACTGTCAGGCTCAGTAGGGTTTCTGGATGAGTTCACTCATCTGCTTCCCTTCCGATCAATATATGGGCAACCGTTACGTACAGCTAGTACCTCTGACGTGCTAGTGGTTATAGCTAGTGCCAGTGTATTGATGAGTCATTAGAGTCCCCCACAGACGATTTCCTAAGTTCGGGTGAAACGTTGTAAAGGCCGTATAGAAATACGGCGGGGTTCGATCATATTCGTGCACTTGTGCACGGATCAGGATTGGACGGTTAATACTGGCAGGCTTTGGTTTAAACCGGATCCTAGTATTATATTGTAGAAATATTTTTGTCTCGTTGCATCTGTATTCGGTCGGAATACAAATGCGGGTATGTATTTACAGTTGAGGTGTAATCTCGTAATTCATTACGGGATTATTTTGGGAGTTGCCAGTTTTCTTTTTCCGTCTTAACATCACCCTCTATGTTTAATTCTTAACATCACCCTCTATATTTAATTCTTGACTTTTTTTTCTCCCTGCACTGAATTCCTTGGCCGCCGAGCACTGTTCAGCATGGGCATAGGCATGGCAGCATGGGCATCATGGGGTGTTAACGTGCATAAGGTGGCTGATTTATGGAGGCAAGGGGCTCTCTGCATATTTCTCATGCTTTGGAGTGCAGGGGGCTTTGGCCGTTTGCTGTTTTCCTAGCCGGGGGCTTCCCTGCAATCTCGCCATCTTGATTAATGCAGGGGTTTCCTGCGGTGATGAGATGAGTGGGTGGGGCTGCTTGATTTTAGGAGAGGGGCTTAATTGATTAGTGATATATTTTCCTCCATTGTAAATTCTTATGCACTCTTCTCATTTCAAAAGAAATCCCCAGAGCATCAAAAGAAATCCCCAGAGCCTTTGGCCGAGCCTAATTATCCTTCAGTGAGAAAATTTGCCCAAGGCTCAAAAATCCTTTGCTTACATTTTTTATGGTTGGCAACTCCGATTTACCTCCACCCGATTCATCGGGTGTCTTAAGACAAAGTATTTCATACTCTCTCTACTTCAATCTTGGATATGTCGGCTAGCAAACTTCATGTCCGAGTTACCTCGGTTTGAGGCGGGAGCCCATATAAAGATTCACAGACGTGGTGCTGTTTCGAAGGGCGTGCTTGGGGAGCGGACTTCGTCGGCGCAGCAGCGAGGAGTTTGGCGCGTTGATTGAAGACCGAAGGATATGGATCGATCGGTATAATCTTTTAACTCCTTTTACATTTTGCTAGTTTACGGTTAATGGTACGATCCCCGTATTTGGATCATGGTGGCACCGGTTCTGTAAAAAGTTTTTATTCCGCATCCGGCGTCGGATTGACTGCCGGGGCGTCACCGTGGCCCAATATGGTGTCAGAGCCACGCCATTAACCGCTACTAGCTCGTTCTAACATGTTTAAAAGCTCGATCGGACAAAGTTTCAAAAATCGCATTTTCAAGTTCAAAGTTTCTGCCAAATTTATTTTTAGGTCTAAAAATTTATTTTGAGTACTTCAGAAAAACAGGCAGGCTTTTATAAGACAACTGTTAAATTTTGGTTGCATGCTCCCTCTGTAGCGCCGCGGAACCGCGGTCGTACCCTCGTTTAGGCCGCGGTTCCGCCGCAGGTTTGAGTTTTCAATGCACTAAATTTTGGCTTTGGGTCTTCAACTTGGAATTGGGGTTTCTGGAATATTCTGTTTGGGCTCAGATTTATTTTGAATCCTGGATTTGTACTTGGGGCTCACTTCGGGAATTGTTGTCGATCGAAATTTTAAATGTGTTAGTTTACAGTGGTTACATTTTATCTGCGACCGTGAATGCCGTTCGAGCGGTAAATCTTGTCTAATTGCTATAGTCCTTTCAGACGGATTTGCGAACGTGACATTCACGTTGATGTTCTGTGTTGTGCTATGGTATTACGGATTTGTCGTGGTGGATAGCTCCTATGCAATGGTAGTGCTCTTTGGATTTACTTGTACATTTGATATTGCGGGGCGAGCGTCCGGCATGTGGACTGTCGTCACTGCCTATTTGTATATTATTCGTTTGGGGCACGACCGGTATGAGGTCGATGTACCCGTTGTATATTTTACTTTCTGTACTAGGATTACCCCGCGGTGGGGTGCACAGATAGCCGTGTTCTAGAGGGCAATGGGCCCGCATCTCATGGCGTTGAGACGGAGGGGGCTTCACTCTAGAATTAGCGGGCTATTCGCCGCACTCGTAGGGGGTATAGGTTGACCCATGGAGGGGTGCTCAAGTTACCGGATTCCGTGAAGTGCTGGGTGGTCCATTCACTTTGCTGAAGGGGCTGCCTCGCTTCAGGTTTTGGTGAGTAACTTGCCACGCTCATAGGGGTCTAGGGTTTCATTGCACAGGCTATCCACACGACCAGGGGAACGTCGGGTTTCATTTGCGGTTCTATGAAACCCAGGGATCCCAGATTATCTGTATTGTTCTATAATGCTTATTACTTTTCTGTGATATTGCATTTATCATACCTGGAGCGATTATTATATATTGATATACATACTAGTAGATGTTGTATATGTTTTGCACCCGCGCTAGCCCAGTCCCTGCTCTGTCGTTAGTTAAGTAACCTAACGAGTGATGACGGGACACAGTGGCGAATGCGGCTGGCATATACGTACATTTTATTTTCGTTCTTTTCTGGTGTGATTAATTGATGGGACTGCGTTGATTCTTATCAATGCAAGAAAAACAAACCTATATATGATGTTGTTGGAACCAATTTTTCAAAAGCTGTTATTACTAGGGCGTTTTCTTTTGTTTTGCACAGTGGTATTCGGTTATGAATATCCAGCAGCTCATTCGACGAGGCAAGGGCCGAGATCCCTTCATCGTGAGTGACCCCTTGGACAGAGGTTTGCGTCAGGGTAATAACTTCACTATAGTCGATTACCTTTTGCTTTGTATCGTGGTATTCAGTTGGAATATCCTGCACCTCATTCGACGGGGAAAGTGCCGAGATCCCTTTACCAAGAGTGACCTCTTTAGCAAAGGTTTTCGCTACTATATTTTATAAAAGTTATCCAGTTCCTTCAACGATATCAAGTTTATTACGTTAATGGTTTTTCGCCAAAAACCAGCCGTAGCCCTCCGTCATTTCAGATTAGTATTGCTTAGTATTCGTGCTACGTATGTTGACTGTGTCAAGGCGTAGTGTGCGGTAGCTCTGTAATGCTTTTCTATCGCTTGGTTATGTGGATTGGTTAGGACAGTCGTACGGCCATGTTGACTGTGTCAAGGACTCGTACGGGTGGGTTTAATGCAATCAAGATAATGACTGGTTGAACTTGACTAGGATCCTTTGATATGTTGACTGTGTCAAGGTCACTTGGGTCCTGGGGTGAAAATCATATCGGGAGTTTCAAATATACAGGAAACTTGCCAGTCTTGGGCATACCTTCTGGAGTGTGATAACGTGAGTGGATTCCATCACGTTATCATGCGATGATAGTTGGATCCCGATTCCCACTGATGAGTTGGTTTACTTCTCGGGTGACCCCGACTAATTCTTCTTTCAGGTTTGGAGGAGAATTTGAGGATACAGTGGGAGGTTTCCTGATTAGATAAAATGATTAACCATTCTGATCTAGGTTAGAGTGCACGTGGAGTGTTTCCTTTCTCTCTCTCTTTAACTGCGACCATGACCTGACCTTAGACCATGACTCAGTAACCAAGTTAACCGAACTTTCTTAAAACACTGGCTTTTGGATTGTCTGAGTTGCATACATCATTGCCACTCTTTCTTTTACCCTTTCAGTTTCTCCAGAACACCCCGTATTATTATGAACATCCACTTCCATTGGATAAATCCATCGTATGGTTATATACGAACTCGGAGGAACTTCTTCGAGGATGGATTCTGGTTCTGGAGAGATTGAATAGGACTATTCAGTTGTTTTTTCTTTTTACCTTCTTTCAGGTTGTGAGAGCTCCTAGGATTAGGAGAGGGTATACATATTACGCTTATTGGATAGTCTTCTTCCAAACCATAGGCAGGTGCCGAAAGATAGAGAATGAAGAAAACCAATTAGCCTAAGTTGGGTGTACAGAAGGTAATAAGTAAAGAAGAATAAAGGGATCAGAAAGAGGGCAAAGTAAATTGCGACTGTTAACATTCACGACCAAACCACGTATCTCATCGCCACTCCTAATTCACCTTTGTATTTCTCCAGAACACCCCGTATCACTACGAACATCCAATTCCATTGGATAAATCCATCGTATGGTTATATACGAACTCGAAGAAACTTTTTCGAGGATGGATTCTGGTTCAGGAGAAATATGAATACGGTTTATTCAGTTGTCTTTTATCCTTACCTTCTCTCAGGTTGCGAGTGCTCCTAGGATTAGGAGAGTACACCTATTATGCTTATTGGATAGTCTTCTTCCAAACCATAGGCTGGTGCCGAACGGTAGGGAAGGAAGAAAACCATTTAAGCCTAACGATGGTATACAGAAGGTAACGACTAAAGACAAATAAAGGGAATTGGAGAGATGGCAAGGAAATATACGGTTACGGTTACAGTCATGAATCTGCATAATGGAAGAGGCATTACTAAGAATACCCGGATACCCTTTTCGAAACATTTTTATGTCTCAGTTTCACTGTGCATTATTAATTGAAAACTGATTTCCCAATTGGCCCCTTGCTCTAGGGTTTGTATTTATCAGGTATGATTCTCACATCTGTATGGTTTTACAGATGATGAGTGGGAGTAAGTTATTAGGAATTAGGTGATCATCTTCATTATATCGTAATTCGTTGTAATTGGTGATATTTGAGGAAATCTCCTGAGTACATTTTTCAACCTACGATGCACAGAGTTTGAGTTATTCAACTCAGGGGACTTATACAAAGTATTGTATATTGCCCAGTGTCCATTAGAACAAAGGGGTTGGTCCTCATACTGTATTCTGTTTATTTGTGACTTTCAAATTTTAGACAAGTGTTTCGTAGAAATACAAGGTCCAAGTTTGAGAAGGTATAGGTACAGAAATAAAGTAAAGAACCATATGTTGCAAGTATCAGGATTCTTCAAGGTGATCGAAGATGTAGATACTTGTGGTTGATATTCAGTTGATAGTAATTTTTTTTGAGAAACTTGTTTCTCTTTCAGGTTACTCATAATTGGATGCACTCCTAAGTTGAGTAATGCTGATCGTCCTCTCTCCATTTAGTTAACATGCACTGGAGACAGCTGTATGATTTAAATCTGGTTCCAATTAAATCAGTGCCTCTATTTCTATATTGTATATAGAATGGTTCGTATCTTAACGATGTTAAGGTACGGGGAGTTGTCCGGCTTATGCTTAAAACCAGACTCCGGATAACTCAAGGCACGTTTCTGTAATGGCAGTTTGTGGATTAACCCGGTCTTTGACGAGGGTTGATTTTCAACCATCTGGAAGATCAATAGTGATATTGTTCTTGACTTGCCACATTTTTAGTAAAATGGATTTTTTTTCCAGAAAACAGTAGTGGGAGTATGGTAGAACTAGAAGTGATTCCAGAACGGCAAACGATTACGGAAAATCTAATAGGACCTAAAGATTCAATCAGGATTGACATTCCATTAGCCACTCCGCAGATATGGTGGATAACCTCAGCCACCCGAGAGGTACTTCGGTATCCTCAAGGACGGTGATAGGGAGGTTCTTGTTTATCCAGACTTGACATTACTGTTGTTCCAGCCTATGAGACCCGGCAGGAGCATGAGTATAGCGTTGTTCTAAACTAGCTTTAGAAGTGCACGTGTATATGACTCTGCCAGAGGGTTGTCGTAGTCAGTGGGAGCAGCGGAAGCATAGTGGACAAGTAGCTTATGTCTATCTATGGACTAAAGCAGATATAGCGGAGATAGATCATCTATTTTTGATGTAACAGTCATGGATTTTGACTTCATCAGAATAAGGGATGGATCTGTGAAGAAGGTAGTAGGGTGTGATGTCCTGGTACTTGGATGACATACACATTGTAGGAAGTGAAATTCCTACACTACGATCGGTTATACCGTGGTTATCACACAATAGTTTCTCCACATAGGATATGGATATAATATCATATGTTTTTTTTGCACTAGAAGCAATAGGTTGATATATTATTCTAATCTTGGAGAAACGTTCGGAAGCAGTTTTAGAACATAAGTGGTTGTTCTAGGGATTTGATAACAGCAGCCTCCTTCGGGAGACGGTTATCATTCCAGGCTTCCAAGGTGACCTGGATGACAGAGTGACTGTCAGAGTTATAGTTTTCCCTCTGACGAGGGGCAGCAGTTTGGACAGGTGGTCTAAGCGGATACTGAGGGAGGCATGGTGCAGGATACTGATTAAATTCAGTTGACGATACAGTCTAAGAAGTTTGCTGGATTTGGAGTTCATTTATGAACCGGGTCCCAACAGATATCCAGACATATTCTAGGACAGGTATTACTCAATTCGGGAGATGTTTTTCTCTGCGAACTTGAGACAAAGAGAGACATAGAAGGAAACATCAGGATGGATCCACTCACTAAGGCTATTTCTCGAAAGCACTAGTTTTACAAATGAGATTTGTGAAACTGATTAATAGAGGAGTTGGATGTTCGGTATCACATGAGCTGTGAATACACGACATCGCAATAATTAGCCTTAAGTGCAAGTGGGAGATTGTTGGATATAGTGCCCTCAAAGTCAATTATTGGATCGCAGGTACGTGATTGCAATGATTGAGAGAGGACCTATACCGATAGGACAGTCTTGCTCGAGATGATAGTATGCTATTTGGTTTGTCTTTTTCATCGTTTACATGCTTTATTTCACTATTGCATGTTGATAGAGCCCATAGGATTCTTTCTTGACTGCCACCAGTATGATGGCGATTATATACAGGGGAGCTGGGGTCTATAAGCACATCCTTAAAGTGTCCCTAGTCGTTGGAGTTTCGAGACAGGGCATTGATACTCCAAAGTAGACTAGTGTATAAAGTCGAGACCCCGACGAGGGGCGGTGGTCGGTCTCACAAGCCATTGGTGTCAGTTGGTTCACCTAAGATGTATACAGGTGCTCATTGGATTATGAGTATACCAGACAGGACTCGCCGGGAACATGCTAGTTGGTATTATACATATCTTCAGATAGCAGTTCCCAGGTGACATGTGTTCAGGTTAGTCTGCAGACCTGAGATCGTCATTTGTCTCGTGTGAGTTCCCACTGTGCTTTGATTACCACCCTACCACGATTCAAAGGAGTCGTGCAAACAGGTTTTAGTTGGGTACAGTCCCGAGCCATATGGAGGCAGTGAGCGGATCATCAGGGATTCGTCTCTCCCAGTATTGGGGGTGAGATCGCGCTGTGTCTAGGAGAACCATTACACAAAATCCCAGGCCAGGGTAATCAAGATTTACTGGTAGGTATTCCAGTAGTATCTCAGGGTGTTCGAGGATACTCTCCGACACGACTTATACCGCTATTGGGGGTCTGACGTTTACCACCCCCCTAGGCCCTATATGCGATACTCATAGACAAACGGATCGGGCTGTACGGATATTGTCACTGTCAGGCTCAGTAGGGTTTCTGGATGAGTTCACTCATCAGCTTCCCTTCCGATCAATATATGGGCAACCGTTACATACAGCTAGTACCTCTGACTTGCTAGTGGTTATACCCAGTGCCAGTGTATTGATGAGTCATTAGAGTCCCCCACAGACAGTTTCCCAAGTTCGGGCGAAACGTTGTAGAGGCCGTATGGAAATATGGCGGGGTTCGATATGTTAGTTATATGTATGCCCTAGAGGCCATTACTGTACATTGGATGTATATTGTAGTGGATGCTGGGACATATATAGGGAGGACTTTCTTGCTCGACATGATAGTATGCTATCTGGTTACTCTTTACCTTAACGTGTACACTGATTGTCTCTCTGTTACATATTGGTAAAGCCCTTAGGATGTGTACTTGACTACCTGGACTATGATACGGATCATACTAGTGGGGACATGGTAGTCCATAAGTACATCCTTCAAAGTCCCTAGTCGTGGGTGTATCAAGACGGGGCATCGATATACCAGAGTAGACTAGCGTATACCTTCTCGACCCATACAGATGGGCGATGGATGATCCCATATCCATTGGTGTTTGACATCAGAGATGATATACGGGTGCTCAGTGGAGACTGGGTACACTGGACGGACTCGCCGAGAACTCCCAGATGGTATTATACCTTACGTCAGATGGCAGTTCTCTGGTGACACTGGTACAGAGTAGTCTGTTGACCCGAGATCGTCATAGAGTCTTGTGTGGTTCCCACTGTGCTTTGATTTCCACCTTACCACGTCCAAGAGGGCGTGCAAAACGGTGGTTTTTGGGTACAGTCCCGAGTCACATGGAGGCAATGAGCGATAGGAGGGGATTCGTCTCTCCCGGTATAGGGAGTTGATGTTGCGCTGTGTTCGATTGGCTATAACCGGAAATTCCTGGAAAAGGTTGCTGAGATTTACTGGTAAGTGTTACCCGTAGTTTCTCGAATTGTTATAGACCTTATATCGACACGACTTATCGAGCTATTGGGGTCTGTCGTTTACCACCCCTAGGCAAGATATGCGACATATCAGACGACGAGACCAGACTGTACGGTAAGTGTTACTGGTTGGATTCACAGGAGTGTGAGCGGGCTTGCTCGTCGATCTTCTGATCGCTCAATACCCGGGTGGCCGTTACGTTTAGCAGACCGCTTGCGGCTTGTGGGTGTTTGATATGATCATCACCTGCTGCCGGCGTATTGACGAGTCTTTAGAGTCCTACACAGAGGTTTCCTGGCTCAAGCGAAACGAAATAGGAGCGCATATGAGATATGTGCGGGACCGAGAATAATGCGTGTATGTGATACCGTATTCTATTCTCGCGATGAATGTATCGATTGGTTGTATGCGGTATAACCTAGTTATCGAATCAAGTATTGATTTGATAAGCCGATACATAGGATACTAGTCGGTTATATGCGATATGACCGGATCGTTAAATCAAGTGTTGATTTAATGATTTAATGTATAATTATATATTTGATATATTACTTTGCATTAACTAGTATTGGTTCACTTTAAAGGATTTTCTCACTTGGATGTACAAGTTGTATATGTGATATACTTTTTGTGCAAATTATTGTATCATGTTTGATGATACATGTTTACTTGGTTAAGTGTAAAGAATTAAACCATGGTTAAACTTATGATTAGGGTTTTGTTTTCTTTTTCTTTTATCTTATTTAGTTATTCATTTTGAAAATGATAAGCATAAAGAGAAAGAATGGTGGCTTCATTTGTAGTTTAGTTGAAGCTTCATGAATCTTTGACCTAGTCCACCATTCTTGTCTCTTGCTTAACCCTAACCATCATATCTAACCATGGTCTATTCTCTACACTAAACTAAGGTTAGTATTATGATAAGTATAGATTTTCCTTTTCATTTTAATAACTTATCATAATATTATCCTCTTCTTCTTCATCTTCTTCTTAAAAAAAAAATAGCTTGCCTCCATCAATGGCAACTCTTGAAAATGAGTGAGAAATCCAATTCTAAAGTGAACCCACTTCCTATTTCTTCATCCTCTACCTCTTGCCAAGTAGTAGAGTGTGTTTTCTTCACAAGTTTCATGATTTGGTGAAGTTGGAGCTTGATCTAGCAATGCCTCGACGTAGATCATCTTCGGCATCGTCGTCGATGACCTAGCCCGCTTTTTCTCCGATGAAGCCGACGCTAGAGCCCAAGATCCGATTTGTACAGCAAGGAGACTTCATCGCGGAGCCATGGAGGTGGAGAACTGGATCTACAAAGGTTGTATTTCCGTTTACCATTTAGTTAAGTTGTTAACTAGTTTCTTTTTCGCCTAAACTTCTAGCCAACGATCCGTATTAGGGTTTCTCGGCACTGTAATTTTTTGAAATTGGCATGGTTGATGCCTTGTGAGACCTCATTAGTGTGCCTAGGAACCCTACAGTGGTATCAGAGCCTAGCTAGAGCCTTAGGCGATACGTAGACGGAGTTTGAAGTCCGATCGAACCGAAACCCTAATTGGAATTTGCTCTCTGGACTTTTTTGAAATTCGGGGATTTTTCAGAATTAAAAATATGCAGAAAAACCAGAAGGAAATTATAAGAATTACTGTGAAGTTCGATGACCTAATTCCATAAAAGTGCGGCGGAACCGCGGCATTAGCATGCTAATGCGGCGGTTCCACGGCCCTTTTGTCTCTTCTCCCATTAAATTTTGCACAGTAATTCCTATTTTGCAGTGCTGGTGTTCCTGGGAATTTTTAATCTGAAATCAAGAGTTGAGTATTTTGGGTTGTATTGGGAGTTCGTACATTCGATCGGATTGTCAAACTTTGTCTATGTGTCTTTCCGGATAATTTTTTGAATATGTTAAAAAGTTCGACCGGATATAAATACCCAATTTTTCCCCTGTCGGGAAATTTCCAAGTGTTGGATATTTCTGTAGTTTAATCACGTTCTAAGTAGTGCAAGTAATACGATGGTCCCTCTAGAAGACAACAAACCTTAACTCGATTATGTGACCGTCTTGAACTACCCTTTGAACCTTAGGGTTTGGGGCAGTACGGCGTGCCACATGTGAGGCGTTGGCTTGACCCTTCTACGGCTGGACCGTTGGTACTGAGGCACGAACTGAATGTCATTAGACTTATTTCATGTGTTGAGCTGTATCGGGAAAACTTGGGTGTTCGATTGTTCGATCGGAAAGTTTAACGTTTTCTATTTATCCGGAATGTGATACAATAATTGGAATTCACAAGCAGTTATGAGATAACTGAATGAATGTTATAAACATAGCAGTTTAGTCTCACTTGATCGGTTGCCGCGGAATTTTGATGTGATCAAAAGTCCGTCGCAATCACGTAGCGTACGCGGATACTCGCCGGGTAAACTTAATAGACAGCCTCACTCCATAGCCCCGACCAAGTGACTGTAGGAGAACCCCGTCGCCGAAAGCATCCGTCCAGGTGCTCGCGGCAGCGGTGTTCCGCCTTGGTGCACTTCGTCGACGGCGTCGGGGGTGCGGCCGCCTACTAAAGTTTGCGACGAGCATTCGATCAGGATGTCGGGAATCTTGTTGAATTGCCCGACTTGATATTGAAAAGAGTTTTTGATAATGAGACTAAAATGCCGGGTTTATAATTGTTAGGCATGCGATGTCTAAGGAATTCATTTAGTCAGGCATGCGATGTCTGAGGATGTTGCGGATTCCAACTGTTGTAGTTTTACACTTTCTTTTCTGTGACCGTAAGTGTAATATGTGATATCGCCGGTTTGGTTGCTATATGTCAACGACAATTGGGATGCGCATGTTTACTTACGTTGATGACATGTGATGTTATGTGTTGCTGGATATGTTATATTGGATCGTCGTGTTTGAATAGCCGGGGGTTTTTATGTGAGATGAGTGTTTTTCATTTTCATTCATGTAAAAACTTGTATGTAATATTCTTTTATTGGGGCACTTCCAGGTTGCGGAAGATGTCACCGTTTGTATATTATTTTCTTTTCCGCACTAGGATAGACCCAAGGAGGAGGGCATAAGTAACCGGGTTCTGGAGTCCAGTGGAAGACCAACTCGAGGAGTCGAGTCCGGGTCTCCCAACTCTAGAATTGGTAGGGTTGCTTGCCGCTCTCGTAGGGGTCTAGGGGTGTGGGTTTGGCTATTCATCACGACCGTGGAATCCGTGTTTTATACTGGCTCGTATTGAAAACACGGACGTCTTAGTATATCCAATATTTCATATGTTTCTTCTGCTGCGATATCTGTGATGTGATCATGATATATTCTGTGATGGATACTTTATATAGTATATATGATATATTATATAGGCGTTACTTATGTTTTTCACTCACGCTAGCCCTGCCCCGCTCTGCCGTTAGTTACCTAACCTAACGGTGCACGAGGGGACATCGAGGCGAATGCGGATGGCATAAGTGTACGTCGTATTTATCTGTGATGTTTAGGTATCTTAAATGATGGGACTTCATTAATGTGATTAATGAAATAAAAGAAATCTAAGATGTTGTAGAATCGAATTTCAAAATAAAACAGGTAGCTACAGTTCTTGCTTTGCACAGCGGTATATGTGATATATCCAGCACCTTATTCGATGAGGAAAGGACCGAGATCCCTTCACCGGGAGTGACTCCTTTAGCAATAACTGGCAGCTGCTACACACTCGGTTTGTCTTTTGATTTCTTTTAAGAGTTTTTGCTTTGCACAGTGATATATATGATATATCCCACCTCATTCGACGAGGAAAGGACCGACGATCCCTTCACCGGGAGTGACTCCTTTAGCAAAACTAGAAAAGCCTCAAAAGCACTCCATTTTAAAATCATTTGATTCTACAACGATATCCAGTTCATTACGCAATAGGTTTTCAGAAAAGCCTGTCGTAGCCCTCCGTCATTTCAGATATGTACTAGTTAGTATTCGTGCTGTGGTAGTTTGGCATTCGTCAAGGCGTAGTGTACGGTAGCTAACTAGTATTTATCTGTTTGAGCATATGATGCGATTGGATTAGGGTATTCGTACGGCGTTGTTTGGCATTCGTCAAGGGTCGTGCGGGTGGGTTTAATTCAATCAAGAAATGTACGGGTTGAACTTGACTAGTGGACTATGGGTTGTTTGGCATTCGTCAAGGTCATAGAACACTAGGGGCAAAATATTATCGGGAATTTCAAGTGTTGAAATTTACAATGAGATTGCATACCTTCTATGAGATAGTTAGATCCCGATACCCGCTGCGAGTAAGAGTTACTCCTGGGAGAGTTTTACATATTGCAATTAGCCGATCAAGTAGGTGTCTAGAAAGGTGTCAACGGGGTTACGCCTCTGGGAAAACGAGGTTTACATTAATTAGGTTCGTGCGAAAGCACGGGGGACCTCCCTCAAAGTACCGACACTGGCCTGGCTGAAAGATTGGCGAACTTGTAGTGTGTAATTAATCCCGGCTAGTCTTTCCTTTTAGGGTTTGAAGGAAGATTTGATAAAAAGCAGTGGGAGCCATCCTGATTAGATAAAATAATAACCAATCTGATCTTGCAAGAGCGCACGCTGAGTGTTTTCTTCTCTCTCTCTCCAGGTAACGACCATATCACGCCTTAATCAAGATAATAATACGGATATTGACCGAACCCGCTTGTTATACTGAGCTGGGGAACGTTGGTCCCGCTCCAACTTATAATTGTTATAAGACAGAGTAGGAAATTGGGGATTACCAGAATTCTCGTGCCGCCCAAACGAAGAGAGTGCATGCTGATGCATCATCTTCGGGTGTGTTCATAACACAGAACTGTTTCTCAGTATCCTCCGCATCCTGGGTATATGATACCGGATCAGGATCCCGGATATGTAATGTGTTACATAGGGCTACAGATAGGTAGAGAAATGAGAACGGGTGATAAGTTTCATGAGACAGAAAACGGGGCAAGTGTTGCAGCCAAGTCTGTTGGTCACTGTCACCCTGTATTACCAATACATTGATTCTGAACGAATGTTGTTAGATACCGATCCTGATATACAAAATCATATCAGTCTCTTTATTTGTAAAGAAATGATAAAATTTTGTATTGATGGATAATGTTTTGAACATTTCCTATATCAAAAGTTGATCAGTTCAGGAACATTATCTAAAAGCATTGATGTTCTAAATCAAACTACAGTTATTTTGTATACGGAACACACAAAAAGAGGAAGAGTTCAGAAATGAACGAATCCTTCTTGAGGCATTATAGACTAGGTCATATCAATGCGATCCGACTGGCTGAAGTTACATTTTAGATGCATATTTAAATCAGTTTGAATTTACATCTTATGAAACTTGCCAGTCATGTCACAGAGATAAGATGACCATAGCTCCGTTTACTGGAAACAGAGAAAGAGTTAGTGAACTCTTGGGATGATACATGTTGATGTATAAAGGTCCCCTGTCTATACATGCCAGGACTGGTTTTTTATACTTCATTACGTTCTCTGATAATCTCTTAAGATTCAAACATATGTTCCTGTTGAAACACAAGTCAGAACCTTTTGAGATATTCACAGAATATAAGTTAGAAGTAGAGAACCAAAATACGGGTATAAGTATTATGTCCTTTGATGTGATCGAGGAGGAGAATACTTGAGCACGGAAATCCTGGTCTATTCTAAAGGAGAATGAGATTCTCTCTCAGCATTACTCCTCCGTATACACCATAGCACGATGGTATATCGGTGTGGAGCAATCACACCCTATATGATAAGGTGTGCTCTATGATGAGTACTTCTGAGTTACCTATTTCCTTTTTGGGAGTTATGCACTTGAGAAGCTGCATACCTATTGAATAGGGTTCAAATCAAATCAGTTGCCTACCACTTCATATGTGATATGGAAAAGGGAAGAGCCCATGTCTTAAGCTAGTTAAGATTTGGGGTTGACCGGCCTATGTCTAAAAGCAAAATCCGGACAAGCTCAAGGCATGGTCTGTAATGTAGAACTGGAAAGGTTCCAGCCATACAAACTGCAGCTGATGATTTGATAGAACCAAAGGATTCAGTAGATTCCAACGAACCTAAGCCTCTCCGCCGATCTAGTAGGGTTCCTCACCCACCTGAGAGATACTTCGGTTCCTCTATGACAGTGGGAGCGAGGATTGCATCATGAGATGATGACCCAACTATTTCCGAGCTGGCCATCAGGAGTAGGACTCTGTAAGAATGGCTGGATGCTTAGCGATCTGAGATGGAATCCATGTACACCAACAAAGTATGGACTTTGGATGCTATATCTGAAGGGTTAAATCCCCATCAGGAGCAAGTATATCTTGAGAAGATTACTTGGTGTAGATGGAAAAGTTGAGACTTTCAAAGCTAGACTTGTTAAAGCTTTTCGTCATCGACCAGGCGTGGATAATGATGAAACCTTTTCAAGTAGCTATGCTTAAGTCCATCCAGATCCTACTTGCCACGGCTACATACCATGACAACGATATCTGGTGGTTGGGTGTCATGACATCTTTTCTAAATGATGTTTTAGAAGAGGGCGTCTATAAGTGCACAGCCAGAGGGCTTCGTAGACAGTGGGAGCAGCGGAAACGTGTACAAGATGCATTATAGGATAAAGCAGGCATCGCGGAGTTGGAACATCTGTTTTGATGTGGTAGTCAAAGAGTTTGACATCATCAAAATGGTAGATGAACCTTGTATATACAAAAAGGTAGTAGGGAGTATGGTGATGATCCTCGTAGAGTACGTGGATGACATACTCTTGATAGGGAAGGAGTTTCCTATGCTACGCTCGGTCAATATCCGTTTATCACAAGGATTCTCCATATAGGATCAAAGTGATACCTCCTAAATCCTGGTATTCGGATCTATGAGATAGATCTAATTGGATATTAGCATACTCACTAATTGTAGTGAGATGGTATCAGTTGATCCTGGGGAGAATCACTGGAAGGGTTCCAGGGTGATAAAGACGAATGAGTGTCAGTCACAGGCATTGTCTTAATCCTCAGTAGAGGGATGGTATGTTGGAAGAGTTCCAAGCTAGATACCGTGACATACTAGACGATAAAGGCATGATACATTGCTACTTAAGATGCTACCAAAGAGGCTGTTTGGGTCTATATTGGTTCATGAGATGAACTACGTTCCTACCATTGTGAGACAATGGAGTTGTGGCTCATGCCAAGGAACGCAGGTCCCATCAGTGATCCAGACATATTCTAAGGCAGTATCACCTGATCGTGGAGATGGTTGATCTCTAAGGGATCGAGGTTAGGAGTGTAGACTCAGAGGACGACATGGCGGATCCACTCACGAAGGCCTATTCCCAGAGAGAGACTTTTATGGGATGGTTGAGTATGAGATACTACAACCACTGCTACAGATGGCCCTAAAGCAAGTGGGAGATTGTTAGTTATATGTATGCCCTAGAGGCCATTACTGTACATTGGATGTATATTGTAGTGGATGCTGGGACATATATAGGGAGGACTTTCTTGCTCGACATGATAGTATGCTATCTGGTTACTCTTTATCTTAACGTGTATACTGATTGTCTCTCTGTTACATGTTGGTAAATCCCTTAGGATGTGTACTTGACTACCTGGACTATGATGCGGATCATACTAGTGGGGACATGGTAGTCCATAAGTACATCCTTCAAAGTCCCTAGTCGTGGGTGTATCGAGACAGGGCATCGATATATCAGAGTAGACTAGCGTATACCTTCTCGACCCATACAGATGGGCGATGGATGATCCCATATCCATTGGTGTTTGATATCAGAGATGATATACGGGTGCTCAGTGGAGACTGGGTACACTGGACGGACTCGCCGAGAACTCCCAGATGGTATTATACCTTACGTCAGATGGCAGTTCTCTGGTAACACTGATACAGAGTAGTCTGTTGACCCGAGATCGTCATAGAGTCTTGTGTGGTTCCCACTGTGCTTTGATTTCCACCTTACCACGTCCAAGAGGGCGTGTAAAACGGTGGTATTTGGGTACAGTCCCGAGTCACATGGAGGCAATGAGCGATAGGAGGGGATTCGTCTCTCCCGGTATAGGGAGTTGATGTTGCGCTGTGTTCGATTGGCTATAACCGGAAATCCGTGGCCAGGGTTGCTGAGATTTATTGGTAAGTGTTACCAGTAGTTTCTCGAATTGTTATAGACCTTATATCGACACGACTTATCGAGCTATTGGGGTCTGTCGTTTACCACCCCTAGGCAAGATATGCGACATATCAGACGACGAGACCGGACTATACGGTAAGTGTTACTGGTTGGATTCACAGGAGTGTGAGCGGGCTTGCTCGTCGATCTTCTGATCGCTCAATACCCGGGTGGTCGTTACGTTTAGCAGACCGCTTGCGGCTTGTGGGTGTTTGATATGATCATCACCTGCTGCCGGCGTATTAACGAGTCTTTAGAGTCCTACACAGAGGTTTCCTGGCTCAAGCGAAACGAAATAGGAGCGCATATGAGATATGTGCGGGACCGAGAATAATGCGTGTATGTGATACCGTATTCTATTCTCGCGATGAATGTATCGATTGGTTGTATGCGGTATAACTTAGTTATCGAATCAAGTATTGATTCGATAAGCCGATACATATGATACTAGTCGGTTATATGCGATATGACCGGATCGTTAAATCAAGTGTTGATTTAATGATTTAATGTATAATTATATATTTGATATTTTACTTTGCATTAACTAGTATTGGTTCACTTTAAAGGATCTTCTCACTTGGATGTACAAGTTGTATATGTGATATACTTTTTGTGCAAATTATTGTATCATGTTTGATGATACATGTTTACTTGGTTAAGTGTAAAGAATTAAATCATGGTTAAACTTATGATTAGGGTTTTGTTTTCTTTTTCTTTTATCTTATTTAGTTATTCATTTTGAAAATGATAAGCATAAAGAGAAAGAATGGTGGCTTCATTTGTAGTTTAGTTGAAGCTTCATGAATCTTTGACCTAGTCCACCATTCTTGTCTCTTGCTTAACCCTAACCATCATATCTAACCATGGTCTATTCTCTATACTAAACTAAGCTTAGTCTTATGATAAGTATTGATTTTCCTTTTCATTTTAATAACTTATCATAATATTATCCTCTTCTTCTTCATCTTCTTCTTAAAAAAAAATACCTTGCCTCCATCAATGGCAACTCTTGAAAATGAGTGAGAAATCCAATTCTAAAGTGAACCCACTTCCTATTTCTTCATCCTCTACCTCTTGCCAAGTAGTAGAGTGTGTTTTCTTCACAAGTTTCATGACTTGGTGAAGTTGGAGCTTGATCTAGCAATGCCTCGACGTAGATCATCTTCGGCATCGTCGTCGATGACCTAGCCCGCTTTTTCTCCGATGAAGCCGATGCTAGAGCCCAAGATCCGATTTATACAGTGAGGAGACTTCATCGCGGAGCCATGGAGGTGGAGAACCGGATCTACAAAGGTTGTATTTCCGTTTATCATTTAGTTAAGTTGTTAACTAGTTTCTTTTTCCCCTAAACTTCTAGCCAACGATCCGTATTAGGGTTTCTCGGCACCGTAATTTTTTGAAATTGGCATGGTTGATGCCTTGTGAGACCTCATTAGTGTGCCTAGGAACCATACACGATCATATTCGTGCAATTGTGCACGGATCAGGATCGGACGGTTAATACTAGCGGGTTTTGGTTTAAGCCAGATCCTATTATTATATTGTAGGAATATTTTTGTCTCGTTGCATTTGTATTCGATCGGAATACAAATGCGGGTATGTATTTACAGTTGAGGTGTAATCTCGTAATTCGTTACGGGATTATTTTAGGAGTTTCCAGTTTTCTTTTTCCGTCTTAACATCACCCTCTATGTTTAATTCTTGACATTGTTTTCTTTCCTCCCTGCACTGAATTCCTTGGCTCCCGAGCACTGTTCAGCATGGGCATAGGCATGGCAGCATGGGGTGTTAACGTGAATATGGTGGCTGATTTATGGAGGCAAGGGGCTCTCGGCTGATTTATGGAGGCAAGGGGCTCTCTGCATATTTCTCATGCTTTGGAGTGCAGGGTGCTTTGTCTAGTTGCCGTTTTCCCTGCCGGGGGCTTCCCTGCAATTTTGCCATCCTGATCAATGCAGGGGGTTCTCTGTGCTGATGAGATGAGTGGGTGGGGCCTCTTGATTTTAGGAGAGGGGCTTAATTGATTAGTGATATATTTTCCTCCAATGTAAATTCTTATGCACTCTTCTCATTTCAAAAGAAATCCCCAGAGCACCAAAAGAAATCCCCAGAGCCTTTTGGCCGAGCCTAATTATCCTTCAGTGAAAAAAATTTCCCAAGGCTCAAAAATCCTTTGCTCACATTTTCTATAGTTGGCAACTCCAATTTACCTCCATCCGATTCATCGGGTGTCTTGAGACAAAGTATTCCATACTCTCTCTACTTCAATCTTGGACATGTCGGCTAGCAAACTTCATGTCCGAGTTGTCTCGGTTCGAGGCGGGAGCCCGTATAAAGATTCATAGACGTGGTGCCGCTTCGACGGGCGTGATCGGGGAGCGGACTTCATCGGCGCAGCAGCGAGGTGTTTGGCGCGGAGATTGAAGACCGAAGGACACGGATCGATCGGTATAATCTTTTAACTCCTTTTACATTTTGCTAGTTTACGGTTAATGGTACGATCCCCGTATTTGGGTCGCGGTGGCGCCGGTTCCGTAAAAAGTTTTTGTTCCGCATACGGCGTCGGATTGACGGCCGGGGCGCCGCCGTGGCCCAACAGTTTGCACACCCCGTGGGCTCACGGTTTGAACCGAGAAGCCGCGGGATGAAGCGTGCACACCCCGGGGACACCCCGGGGGGACCAACAGCCGGGACCACCCCCTAATACCACCACTTGGTGGCTGGTGACCCGAGAGCACCAGGAACAGGTGCTCTCGGGTCTGTCCTCCTTTAGGGGCCACCTCATGGTGGCCCCCAGGGGTGGGTACCCCTCGAGGCCCCCATTCGACGTATTATCATGTATCTTCGCCTCCACGAAGATTCGGGCAGGTTTCGAGTTTGTTTCGACTCCCGGATTGGCTCAAAACTTTCAGATTTGGATTTTCGAGTCTTGGAAAATTGTTTAAGTTTGCTAATTGCGTGCAGAATTATAATGTCGTAGTTACTTTACAATCTTTGTGATGAATATGTGTTTGGAAACGTCGACTAAATTCTATACGTCGATTTGTTGGGGTTGCACATATCTTTGATGTTGTTGTGATGGTTTGTGTATATGAACTTGTTGGATCGTCGTGGATGAATAGCCAGGGATGTGAGATGAGGGTTTTCATTCTTTTATTCGATGTAAAATTTGCAAAGTGATGTAATATTATTTTTGTGGGGCACATCGGGGTTGAGATTGTAGCCACCGTTGTATTATTTCTTTTACTGTTTTTGCTCCTAGGATAGACCTAAGGTGGGGTGAACAAACTACCGGGTACTTTGAAGTGCTGAGTGGCCTACTCACTTTGTTGAGGGAGGTTGCTTCACTTCGGGTATTTGGAGGGTAGTTTGCCGCACCCGTAGGGGTCTAGGGTAGGGTTTGGCTATTCATCACGACCGTGAAATTCGTCTTTCATTACAGGCTCAAACGAAACGCGGAATTCCTAGTATATCCAATGTGTTCATCTGTGATCTGGAATGCCTATCATTGCGTCTGACGAATGGATATTATTATATATGTATTATATAATAGACGTTGCTTATGTTTTGCATCCGCGCTAGTCCAGCCCCCGCTCTGTCGTAAGTTAAGTAACCTAACGGGTGATGACGGGGCCCCATGGAGAATGTGGATGGCATAAGTGTACGTTGTATTTTCGTTGTTTTCGGCAATGGTAGGTTAATTGATGGGACTGCATTAAATTAATGCAAAGCAAACAAACCAAAACCGAATCGTTGGAACAAATTTTAAAACCACTCGGTTATTTTAAAACAGCAGACTTTTAAAATGCGGAGCTTAAACCACTCCTTTTAAAAGCTATCAGGTTGCTTCGATTATATCAAGTTCACTACGTTCACGGTTTCGCCAAAACCATTCGTAGCCCTCCGTCATTTCATATGAATATTCAATAGTATTCAAGCTATGTTTTTTGGCCTTAGTCAAGGTATAGTGATTGGTAGCTGCTGGGTATGTTGCGCCCCGGCCGTTTCTCCGAGGCCAAAATGCGGAATCAAAATTTTCTTAACTTTTAAACTGGCGCTACCGCGGACAATTAACCCGGATCGCAACCATTAACCGATACTAGCAAACAAGAGAAAGGGTCAGAGATATACCGAGTGATCCGACTCCTCCGGTCTTCTTGTCATCGTCCCGATCTCCCGCGGAAACTCCGGTCGTCGCCTCCTTGCCGGAAGGGCACCACATCGTCTGTATCTTTTACGGGCTCCCACCTCAATACCGAGGTAACTCGGGCGCGAAGTTGGCTGGCCGATGCGTCCAAGATTTGCTGTAGAATGTGTAGTGTAGAGGCTATGTCTCACTTGGGGTTTGTTGCCTTTGAAGATGATGGAGGAATCAAGATAAGAAAAATGGTGCTTGCATTTTTCTTAACATGAAAAGAGATCAAAATGCTACACTCTCTAAAATGAAGCTCTCATCTTCTCTTCTCTCAAATGTCATCAACCATATCAAAATGAGAATGGTGGAGGAAGGAATACAAAATCAAGAGGGAGGTGAGTGTAGTAAAAGGTAAGAGGTGACCATATCCTAAACATCATCATAACAAATTCACATCAACCTCTAATCACCTCAAATCACCAAAAAGCAAGTGATGATGATAGAAAAGAATGGTATCAAAAGATGCTTTCATAATTAATACATTTGCAAGAAACCCCTCCACAATGTGTTATTTGCAAACTTGTAAATAACACCCTCCATCGGAAAAGTCCGGCCGGGAAAGAACAAAGGAAAACCGGCCGGAACGGAATGCAAACTGGCAACTCCAGAAAACTGGTCCCGTAATAAATTACAGGAAAACCCCGATACTGTGCATACACACCCGCATCTGTATTCCGACCGGATACAAATGCAATGAGACAAAATCTACACTGTACTATACTAGGATCCGGCTTAAACCAAAGCCGGCTAGTAATATCCGTTCGATCCTGATCCGTGCAATACCGCACGTATCTGATCGAACCCTGCCATACATTCATACGGCCACTAGTACAAACCGTCCGATCCTGATCCGTGCAATACCGCACGTATCTGATCGGACCCTGCCATATCTCCATACGGCCTCTACAGCGTTTCGCCCGAAAGCTTGAGTAACTGAAAGTGTGGTGGACTCTAAAGACTCGTCAATACTATGGCTGTGGATTTAACCACTAGCACGTCAGAGGTATTAGCCAATACGTGACGGGCCACCAGCTATTGACCAAAAGGGACGTCGATGAGCGAACTCATCCTGACACCCTACTGAGCCTGTCAGTGACAATATCCGTACAGTCCGGTCCGTTCGTCTATGAGTATCGCATGGCGGGCCTAGGGGGTTGGTAAAAGTCAGACCCCCAAAAGCGGTACAAGTCGTGTCGGAGCGTAGCCCAGAACACCCTGAGATACTACTGGAATACCTACCAGTAAATCTCCTGCCTCGGCCGAGGGCTTTGTGTAATGGCTCTCCTAGACACAGCGCGACCTCACCCCCAATACCGGGAGAGACGAACCCCTGCAGATCCGCTCACTGCCTGCATGTGGCTCGGGACTGTACCCAACTAAAACCTGTTTGCACGACTCCTTTGAGCCGTGGTAGGGTAGTAATCAAAGCACAGTGGGAACTCACACGAGACAAATGACGATCTCAGGTCGATGAACTAACCTGTACACATGTCACCAGGGAACTGCTATCTGACATCTGGTATAAGACCAACTAGCAGGTTCCCGGCGAGTCCTGTCCGGTGTACTCATAACCCAATGAGCACCTGTATACATCTTAGGTGAACCAACTGACACCAGTGGCTTGTGAGACCGGCCACCGCCCCTCGTCGGGGTCTCGACTGTATATACTAGTCTACTAATAGAGTATCGATGCCCTGTCTCGAAACTCCTACGACTAGGGACCTTTTAAGGATGTGCTTATAGACTACCAGCTCCCACGTATATGATCGCCATCATACTGCTGGTAGTCAAGCAAGAATCCCAGGGGCTCTATCAGCGTGTAATAGCGACCTGTAAGGTCACCTGAAGCAGTACACGATGATAAAGGTAAACCAGATAGCATACTATCATCTCGAGTAAGACTGTTCTACCGGGATAGGTTCTCCCTCAATCATTGCAATCACGTGCCTGTGATCCAATAATTGACTCTGAGGGCACTATCTCCAACAATCTCCCACTTGCACTCAAGGCTAATTATTGCGATGTCGCATACTCACAGCCCGTGTGATACCGAACACCCAACTCCTCTACTAGTCAGTCGCACAAAGCCTGTTTGCGAAACTATTGCGTTCGAGAAAAAGCCTCAGTGAGTGGATCCGCCTAGATGTATCTTTCTATGTCTCTCTATATCTCAAGTTCGCGGAAAAAACCATCTCCCGAAATGAGCAATACCTGTCTTGGAATGTCTGGATGTCTGATGGGACCTAGTGCATAAATGAACTCCAAATCCAAACTTCTTAGACTGTATCGTCAACTGAACTTAATCAGTATCCTGCGCCATGCCTCCCTCAGTATTGCCTTGGATCACCTGTCCAAAATACTGCCCCTCGTCAGAGGGAAAACTATAACTCTGACAACCTCCTTGTCATCCATGTCACCTTGGAAGCCTGGAGTGATAACCGTCTCCTAAAGGAGGCAGCCGTTATCATATCCCTAGAACATTCACTTATGTTCTAAAACTGCTTCCGACTGTTCCTCCAGGATTGGATCAATATCAACTTATTGCATCTAGTGCAAGAACAACATCTGGTGTGGTACTTGACATCTCATGATTGACTCAATTGCCCAAGCAAGTGATCTGCCAATCATGCACATCCCTCTCTACTTTAGTCCATAAGACACCTTTAGAGAGGGTGACTCTATCACCTGCAGGTATACTACCGTGCCAAGAGTCGTCCATTCTAAATACTCTTAGAATGCTGTCAAAGTACCCTGATTGGGAAACCACCCAAATCTAGATCTAAAACCATAGATCTAGTAACCAGTATGTCTGATATAATGTCCAAGTCCCATGTGGAGAAAACACGGTGTGACTACCAAAGTATAACCGATCGTAGTATAGGAATATTACTTCCTACTACCTTCTCAACAGATCCATCCCCTATTCTGATGACGTCAAACCTATGACTGTCACATCAGAAACAGATGATCTATCTCCGCTATATCTGCTTTAGTCTATTAATAGACATAAGCCTGATGTCCACCAATGCTTCCGCTGCTCCCACTGACTACGACAACCCTCTGGCAGAGTCATATAGACGCGAACTTCTAAAGCTAGTTTAGAATGACGCTATACTCATCCTCCTGCCGGGTCTCGCAGCCTGGAACAACAACAATGGCAAGTGTGGGTAAACAAGAACTTCCCTGTCACCGTCCTTGAGGCTACCGGAGTGCCTCTCGGGTGCCTGAAGTTACCCACCTTATCTGCGGAGTGGCCAATGGAATGTCAAATCAGATTGAATCTTTAGGTTCCTTATCAAATCTTCAGTAATCGTTTGCGGTTCTGGAATCGCTTCCAGTTCTACCATACTCCCACTACTGTTTTCTGAAAAATAACCATTTCTTTTTAAAATGTGGCGAGTTAAGAACAATATCACTATTGATCTTCCAGATGGTAGAAAGTCAACCCTCGTCATAGCCTGGGTCAACCCACAAACAGCCATTACAGAAAACGTGCCTTGAGTTGTCCAGCGTCTGGTTTTAATCATAAGCCGGACAACTCCCCGTACCTTAACATCGTTAAGATATGAACTGTTCTATATCCAATATAGAACCAGAGGCACTGATTTAAATGAACCAGATTCAAATCATGCAGCTATCTCCAGTGCATGTCAACTAAATGGAAGGAGGCCGATCAGCGTTACCCAACTTAGGAATGCTTCCAATTATGAGTAACCTGAAAGAGAAGCAAATTCTCATTACTATCAACTGAATACCATACACAAGTATCTACATCTTCGATCACCTTGAAGAATCCCGATACTTGCAATACCTGATTCTCTACTCTATTCTTATACCAATAACTCCTCAAAACTCAGACCCTGTGTTTCTACGAAACACATGTCTAAGAATTAGAGTAGTTAAAAGTAAACAGAATATAGTATGAGGACCAACCCCACTGTCCTAATGGACACTGGACAATATACAATACTCTTTATAAGTCCCTGAGTCTAACAACTCATTCACTGTGTGTCGTAGGTTGAAAACTGTACTATGGTTAAGAAGAATTACACCGCTGTTCAATGCTCCTTATCTAACCATCCACTGATATAGGTAAATGTCATAGACATAATTTCAAAAGGTATATCTCACTCTATAAAAATAGACGTACAGATATATCAATTTGAAATTGGTGCATAACAACGGATATTCAAAACCAAATATTTGCCGACCGGCAAACGGCCCAGGTGATCTCCTCAAATATCACTGATTACAACGAATCCCGATATAATGAGGATGATCACCCTATTCCCAATAACTTACTCCCACTCATCATCTGTAAAACCATATAGATGTGAGAATCAAACCTGGTAAATACATACACTGGAGCAAGTGTCTAATCAGGAAATCAGTTTTCTTTTAACAGTACACAGTTGAACTGAAACATTGAAATGTTTCGATAGGGTATCCTGGTATTCCTAGTAATGCCTCTAGCATTATCCAGATTCACAACTGTAACCGTATATCTCTTTGCCATCTGTCCAAATCCCTTTATATGTCTTTAGTCATTACCGTCTGCACACCCCCTTAGGCCAAATGGTTTTCTTCCTTCCCTACCGTTCGGCACCAGCCTATGGTTTGGAAGAAGACTATCCAATAAGCATAATGGGTGTACTGTCCTAATCCTAGGAGCACTCGCAATGCGAGAGAAGGTGAAGATAAAAGACAACCGAATAAACCTTATTCCTATTTCTCCTGGACCAGAATCCATCCCCGAACTGGAACAAGTTCCTTTCGAGTTCGTATATAACCATACGATGGAGTTTCCAAATAAACTGTGGATCTTCGTAGTGATACGGAGTGTCCTGGAGAAATACAAAGGTGATTTAGGTTTGGCGAAGATATACTCGGTTTGGTCGTGAATAGCAGTCGCAATTTACTTTGCCCTCTTACTAATCCCTTGCTTTGTCTTAACTTAATACCTTCTGTACACCATCGTTATGCTAATTGGTTTTCTTCATTCCCCGCCCTTCGGCACCAGCCTAAGGTTTGGAAGAAGACTATCTAATTTGCATAATAGGTGTACTATCTCCTAAACCAAGGAGTACTCGCAACCTGAGAGAAGGTAAAAGGAAAAGACAACTGAATAGTCCTATTCGTTTTCTCCAGAACCGGAAACCATCCTCGAATAAATTCCTTCGAGTTCGTATCTAACCATACGATGGTTTTGTCCAATGGAAGTGGACGTTCGTAGTAATACGGGGTGTCCTGGAGAAAAGGGTAAAAGTAGGAGTGGCAATGAGGTTTGCAACTCTGACAATCCAAAAGCCTGTGTTATAGAAGGTTCGGTCAACTTGGTCACTGAGTCATAGTCTTGGGTCGGGTCAATGGTCGCTGCCAAAGAGAGAGAGAAAATAAACACTCAGCGTGCACTCTAGCCTAGATCAGAATGGTTATCACTTTATCTAATCAGAAAACCTCCCACTGTAACCTCAAATTCTTCTCCAAACCCGAAAGAAGAATTAGTCGGGATCACCCGAGGAGTAGACCAACTCATCAGTGGGAATCGGGATCCAACTATCATCGCATGATAACTTGATGGAATCCACTCAAGTCACCACACTCCAGATGGAATGCGCATGCCTGGCAAGTTTCAGTTCTTTTGAAACTCCCGATGTGATTTTTACCCCTAGGATCCAAGTGACCTTGACTGAGCCAACATATCAAAGGATCCTAGTCAAGTTCAACCCGTCATTATCTTGATTGCATTAGACCCACCCGCACGAATCCTTGACTGAGCCAAAATGACCGCACGACTGTCCTAACCAATCTCATATCCATGCAACAGAAAAGCACTACATAGCTACCGAACACTACGCCTCGGCTAAGCACGACATACGCAGCACGAATACTAAGTAATACTAATCTGAAATGACGGAGGGCTACGACTGGTTTTTGGCGAAAAACCTTTAACGTAATGAACTTGATATCGTTGAAGGAACTGCATAGCCTTTTATAAAATTATAGTGACGAAAACCTTTGCTGAATAGGTCACTCCCGGTGAAGGGATCTCGGCTCTTTCCCCGTAGAATGAGGTGCAGGATATTCCAACTGAATACCACGATGCAAAGCAAAAGTATTCGGCTATAGTGAAGTTAATGCCCTGACGCAAACTTCTGTCCAAGGGGTCACTCCCGGTGAAGGGATCTCGGCCCTTGCCTCGTCGACTGAGGAGCAGGATATTCCAAATGAATACCACGATGCAAAACAAAAGTGAACGTCCTTGCAATAACAGCTTTTTGAAAAATGTTCCAACAACATCAGAATAGGTTTGTTTAGCTTGCATTGATCTGAATCAATGCAGTCCCATCAATTGATCACACCACAAAGAACGAAAATATACTGATGTACGTATATGCCATCCGCATTCGCCACTGGGTCCCGTCATTACCCGTTAGGTTAGCTAACTAACGACAGAGCGGGGACTGGACTAGCGCGGATGCAAAACATATACAACATCTACTAATATATATACCAATTTATTATATTTCGCTCAAGGCGTGATAAAATGCAACATCACAGAAATATACAGCATCACAGAACAATACAGATATCTGGAAGCCCCGGGTTTCACAGAGCCGCTGCTGAAACCCGACGTTCCCCTGGTCGTGTGGATAGCCTGTGCAATGAAAATCCTAGACCCCTACGGGCGCTGCAAGTCACCCGCCAAAACCTGAAGCGAGGCAGCCCCTTTCAGCACCGTGAATGGACCACCCAGCACTTCATGGAATCCGGTAACTTGGGCACCCCTCCTGGGTTAACCTGTACCCCCTACGAGTGCGGCGAATAGCCCGTCAATCCTAGAGTGAAGCCCCCTCCGTCTCAATGCCATGAGATGCGGGCCCGTTGCCCTCTAGAACCCGGCTATCCGTGCACCCCTCCGCGGGGTAATCCTAGTACAGAAAGTAAAATATACATACACCGGGTACATCGACTGCAACCAGGTCGTGCCCCAAAAGAATAATACAAACAGGCAGTGACGGCAGTCCACATGTCGGACGCTTGCCCCGCAATATCAAATGTACATATAAAGCAAAACAGTACTAGCATTGCATCCAGGCTATCCCCCACGACCGATCCGCAACAACACAGCATAAACACAGAACATCAACGTGAAAATCACGTTCGCAAATCCGTCTAACCGGGCTATAGCAGTTAGACAGGATTTACCGATCAAGTGATATTCACGGTCGCAGATATAATATAAATACTGTGAAATAATGTGTTTAAAATATCCAATCGATCAAAAATTAACAAGTGGGGCCCCAAGTAATACTGTAGCACTCACAGAAATTCTGGGCCCAATATTAATATTCCAAAACCCCAAAAAATTAGCCCAGAAGCCCACTGGAAAAATATGATACAGTGAAGACACCAATGCGCGGCGGAACCGCGGCCCAAGGGGGGTTTGGCCGCGGTTCCGCGCTTGAGTGATCGACTGACTGTGTCGAATTTTTCCAGTAGTCTTAGAATTTCCAGTACATTAGTTTTTTACAACCTGAAAAATTTTTAGAGCCAGGAAAAAAATCGACAGAAAACTGATGCACACGAAATGGGGTTTTTGGGATTTTGTTCGATCGAAAATGTAAAACACACTAGAACAAGCTAGGCAAGGTTAATGGCGTGTCTCTGATACCATGTTGCGCCATGGCAGCGCCCCGGCCGTCTCTCCGAGGCCAAAATACGGAATCAAAATTTTCTTAACTTTTAAACTGGCGCTACCGCGGACAATTAACCCGGATCGTAACCATTAACCGATACTAGCAAACAAGAGAAAGGGTGAGAGATATACCGAGTGATCCGACTCCTCCGGTCTTCTCGTCATCGTCCCGATCTCCCGCGGAAACTCCGGTCGTCGCCTCCTTGCCGGAAGGGCACCACATCGTCTGTATCTTTTACGGGCTCCCACCTCAATACCGAGGCAACTCGGGCGCGAAGTTGGCTGGCCGATGCGTCCAAGATTTGCTGTAGAATGTGTAGTGTAGAGGCTATGTCTCACTTGGGGTTTGTTGCCTTTGAAGATGATGGAGGAATCAAGATAAGAAAAATGGTGCTTGCATTTTTCTTAACATGAAAAGAGATCAAAATGCTACACTCTCTAAAATGAAGCTCTCATCTTCTCTTCTCTCAAATGTCATCAACCATATCAAAATGAGAATGGTGGAGGAAGGAATACAAAATCAAGAGGGAGGTGAGTGTAGTAAAAGGTAAGAGGTGACCATATCCTAAACATCATGATAACAAATTCACATCAACCTCTAATCACCTCAAATCGCAAAAAAGCAAGTGATGATGATAGAAAAGAATGGTATCAAAAGATGCTTTCATAATTAATACATTTGCAAGAAACCCCTCCACAATGTGTTATTTGCAAACTTGTAAATAACACCCTCCATCGGAAAAGTCCGGCCGGGAAAGAACAAAGGAAAACCGGCCGGAACGGAATGCAAACTGGCAACTCCAGAAAACTGGTCCCGTAATAAATTACAGGAAAACCCCGATACTGTGCATACACACCCGCATCTGTATTCCGACCGGATACAAATGCAATGAGACAAAATCTACACTGTACTATACTAGGATCCGGCTTAAACCAAAGCCGGCTAGTAATATCCGTTCGATCCTGATCCGTGTAATACCGCACGTATCTGATCGAACCCTGCCATACATTCATACGGCCACTAGTACAAACCGTCCGATCCTGATCCGTGCAATACCGCACGTATCTGATCGGACCCTGCCATATCTCCATACGGCCTCTACAGCGTTTCGCCCAAAAGCTTGAGTAACTGAAAGTGTGGTGGACTCTAAAGACTCGTCAATACTATGGCTGTGGATTTAACCACTAGCACGTCAGAGGTATTAGCCAATACGTGACGGGCCACCAGCTATTGACCAAAAGGGACGTCGATGAGCAAACTCATCGTGACACCCTACTGAGCCTGTCAGTGACAATATCCTTACAGTCCGGTCCGTTCGTCTATGAGTATCGCATGGCGGGCCTAGGGGGTTGGTAAAAGTCAGACCCCCAAAAGCGGTACAAGTCGTGTCGGAGCGTAGCCCGGAACACCCTGAGATACTACTGGAATACCTACCAGTAAATCTCCTGCCTCGGCCGAGGGCTTTGTGTAATGGCTCTCCTAGACACAGCGCGACCTCACCCCCAATACCGGGAGAGACGAACCCCTGCAGATCCGCTCACTGCCTCCATGTGGCTCGGGACTGTACCCAACTAAAACCTGTTTGCACGACTCCTTTGAGCCGTGGTAGGGTAGTAATCAAAGCACAGTGGGAACTCACACGAGACAAATGACGATCTCAGGTCGATGAACTAACCTGTACACATGTCACCAGGGAACTGCTATCTGACATCTGGTATAAGACCAACTAGCAGGTTCCCGGCGAGTCCTGTCCGGTGTACTCATAACCCAATGAGCACCTGTATACATCTTAGGTGAACCAACTGACACCAGTGGCTTGTGAGACCGGCCACCGCCCCTCGTCGGGGTCTCGACTGTATACACTAGTCTACTAATGGAGTATCGATGCCCTGTCTCGAAACTCCTACGACTAGGGACCTTTTAAGGATGTGCTTATAGACTACCAGCTCCCACGTATATGATCGCCATCATACTGCTGGTAGTCAAGCAAGAATCCTAGGGGCTCTATCAGCGTGTAATAGCGACCTGTAAGGTCACCTGAAGCAGTACACGATGATAAAGGTAAATCAGATAGCATACCATCATCTCGAGTAAGACTGTTCTACCGGGATAGGTCCTCCCTCAATCATTGCAATCACGTGCCTGTGATCCAATAATTGACTCTGAGGGCACTATCTCCAACAGGGTATTCATATGTTGCATAGATAGATGCGTGGGTTCGGGACAGTCGTACTACTCTCTTGGTCTTAGTCAAGGGTATGCACAAGTGGGTTCAAATTAACCTGGACAATGACGGGTAGAACTTGACATGTGACTTATGATTTGTTGGCCTTAGTCAAGGTCATAAGTGCATGGGGCAAAAATTCACTTCGGGAGTTTCTAAAGAAACTGAAACTTGCTAGTGCTGCATACCATTTGGAGTGTGATAATGTTGGTAGGATTCCTTCAGGGTTATCACACAATGATATTTGGATCCCGATCCTACTGTGAGTATCCGCTACTCCTCGGAAAATTCTTCACTTAACGATTAATGCTATAAACCAAGTAGGTGTCTAGAACAGTGTTAGCGGGGCTACGCCTCCAGGGAAAAGAGGTTATTTAATTAAGTTACTTCGCGAAAGCGTCGTAAAACCTCCCTCGAAGTACCGACACTAGTATGGCCTGAATGGTTAAGCAAGAATTGTACGGTGGGATTAATCCTGACTAATTCTTCTTTTATGGTTTGAGGAAGGATTCGAGAAACAGTGGGAGTCATCCTGTTTAAATAAATTAAAAACCAATCTAAACTTGCAAGAGCATCATGCTAAGTGTTTTCTTCTTCTCTCTCTCTCCTGCAGTGATCCCGTGACCAGACATACGTTACATCTAGATAATAAAATGATTGAATATGACTATAATGACTGGCAAAGTTTTGTCCAGATATCCATTGCCTATGACAAGCTGGACCATCTCATTACAACTCATAGCCCTACCGTCCCAGGTCCAGTTTCTACCGTCGCGGATATGGATATCCGTAAGACAAGGGAAAAAGACTTTGCGAATGCCAAGTGCCTCGTGTTGGCCTTAGTTGATGGTGTATACCAGAGGCTGCACGAGAAGATGGACTTAGTTTCTATCTTCCTCCATAACAATGTTTTATATGAGGTGCAATCTCGTATCTCAAGATATAAGACCTCGAAGGAATTGCTTCAAGCAAGGTTGGATATCGAGTCATCTGTAGGGGACAACGTCCTTACGATGACTAGCTATATTGATGAGCTCACGGACCTGGAGACCACGTTAGGAAACTGCTCATATGCTGACTTGTTTCTATAGTCCCTACCTCTTACATACGCTCAGGGGAAGAAAGTTATACTTCTAGTTGAGGGCACCCTGAAGGAAACCAGGGTGACACCTACTCAGCTTATTGGGGAATCTTCATCTTCTTCGTCCAAGGCGAAAGTAAAGGGTGAGAAGAAGAAGGCCTCCACAAATCCGATATGTGGTGTCAGTAAGGTAGAAGGACAGGAAAGGGCAAAAGTTTCTGGGCTAACAGTAGGGAAGGAGGAATATTGTAACATTTCAGAAAAATAAAATATTATTTTTGGGAATTTATATAATTAAATAATAAATATTATGAATATTTTTATGATACGGTATAATTAAATACCGATAAATTGGGAAATCTTTAGAAATTTATAAGAATTACTGAAATGAAGGTGTTTTATATGATATGAGCATTTATAGATTTTTAAATCCTCATTTGAAAAAGGGTTAAGTACTAATCGTGATTAAATATCACTAATCGTGCATTAAGCTTGTTTTGTGCATGTAACATGCACCAAATCATTTTTAACATTTGCTATATTTTTCTAGCATAGTATCTTGTTTCTTTTTATGTATATAGTTTATTTGTTTTTGGGTTTTAAATTGAAAAGGGAAAACAAATGAGAAAAGAAAAGAAAAGAAAAAGGATTTAAAATGTGGCATGCTGAGAGGTATGGGCAAGAGAGAGAAGGAGAGGGGTTTCCTTTGACCTTGGGCATTCTTTCTTCACTTCATCACCCTCATCATCTCTCTCCCCTTCACCTCCATGGCTGCCTCATTCCTCCATCACCTCTACCTTCCCACTACAACCCTAAAACTACATCAAAACACTTTATTCCTTTCACAAAAAATATGCACAAGCTCACTACAAGTATGGGAGATCAAGAAAAATTGGATTTTGAGCACTTGGGGCAACTCAAGAATTTTCTTGAGTTGCCAAATGAGATAATTCTCGCACCATTAGTATAGTATTTCTTTCACATTAGCATCCATACCTATTTAGAAGTGTTTTAGTGAGGTTTAGTGGTGTTTGGAAATTTCTAGAGGAAGTTTAGGGATCCTTGAGTTGTGATGGTGCATGTAAGTGCAATTGGTGACTACAAAACCCCCTTAGCGTTAAAACCCCAGATCAAACCAGAGCTAGAACCCCAAACATGGACTTCAGTTATCCAAATGTCGGTTTTGTGTTTAATTGGTGGCCTACAGGGAATCTGGTGCAATACGAGACCTTTTCAGGAAAAACAAGCAACCCTATTGACCTAAATTAACACTAGGAGGCCACCCTGAGAATATGAGACCGTTTTACCACAGGAAAACCGAGCTCACCGATTTTGGGGGTATGTCGCCGGGTCATTTGTAGAGTTTTGGATACAGGTTGCTTCTGTAGCTCATATACCTCCTATGCAACACCCCAGTACTGTTTGTTTAGCCCAATTTTACCTGAACTAAAATCTGGGACTAGTTTTCTAAGTTTCTGTTTCTGTTTTGTGGATTTTAATGACTTGATGTTTTGATATTTGTGTTAGTATCAGCCACTTGACGTTTGTACGTCGATATCGGGTGTTATTTGGCTCTTTTGCATGAGTAGACCATAGGTTCTAACCTATGTGTGTTTCGTGTGCCGTTTTGGTTTTCGTGTGCGGTTCTGTTTACGATATGATATATGTGATATGTAGGTACCCTCACGTGGACTTCGGATGATGAAGAAAAGGATGGCGATATCGACTTCGGCAAGCAAGGATCAAGGTGAGTAGATATATATCTACGGGGGAAGTCTGGGTGGATGGCGTATAGCACCCCCGCAGTTTCATAGTGCAGTATACAAATGCGTTATATCTATATACTTATATGTATACTTAGTTAGAAATCCTTTAGGTGACCTTGGGTTAGTGTTTAGCGTATTTGGAAGTTAATACTATAGTCTAGTGTTAGTCGCGAAACCCTAGAGTAAGGATTTGCACACACGCACACACACACACGAATACACTTGTTTTAATTGTGCGTATATGGGGATATATATATATATATACATATATGTATGTGAGTATGTATATATATATATATATGTATACATATACATGGATGATGAGGATAGTATATGGTACTTGGAGATGAGTCGATGTGATTGGCATGATGCCACGAGGTCGGTGATGTGATTTGGTTCGTATTATGATATATGACATGATATTATAGCGGGTCTTTAGGCGATGTGTTTTCATACACACGCATATATATGTTGATGGTATCAGAGTGTACTAGACTTTAGATCAGTACCCCTAATTCAGGATATGATGATAAGGATACAAGATGAATAATGAGATAAACGTGATATTCGACCCGTACCAAGATTTGGGATGCCGTACGATGGATTTACCATACGAGATATAATTATGATGATAGATCTGCACTCTTGACTCGAGGATGTCAAATGATATATTGTATCGTACGTGATACTATTGAGGCGGGATCACCGACTACTAGATATGGATATCGACTCCGATTTAGGTGGTTTTCCTTACCCTTTCGATTAGTCTGTTAGTTTAGTCTTGTAGTTTACTTAGTAGATGTTAGACTGGGCTCGAGTCATACTTATTTCCAAAACTAACGAATCTTGAGTATTTTAAAGATAGGCCAAGGGTTACTACAGATATTTCAA
Organism: Agapanthus africanus; assembly: GCA_030015575.1. Lineage (NCBI taxonomy): Eukaryota > Viridiplantae > Streptophyta > Magnoliopsida > Asparagales > Amaryllidaceae > Agapanthus > Agapanthus africanus. The sequence continues at coordinate 26,635,796 of JASDDO010000029.1, read as the reverse complement.
AGGATGTACTTATTTGTAAAAACACCGTAGCCCTATTTTCTAAACACCGCGATTCGTATTATTTCAAATGCCAAAATTGTATGACTCGTATTTAGAAACGTATATTCTTATTTGCTGCGTTTACTATTCATTGTCCATAGATTCATGTTGTTATTATCGGATTGCATACTTATACTTGTGATTCTTGTTTATTATGTGCCCATGCTGTCAGGACACTAGCACCATTACCGATGATGCGTATGTTCACAATCACTTGCTTGCCGGCTCACACACATCATCATCGGTAATTGCCATGTCACATACATTTTCGAGAATATTATTTATTTGATAACGCTTGTTAGCTGATAGTTCTGATATATCATTACAGTGCTAGTTAGATATTGCATTCTTTATTAGATACCCATGCATGTTTATATATTCATTTGTCATGCAATATTATTAGGGCCAGTCTGGATTGCCGGAGCCCGGTGTTCACTATTATTGACTCTTCATTGTTGGATTTCGGATTTTCCATGATTTCTGGATTTAGAGAAACCATAAGATTTTATAAACCCATTTATCATTTTCAAAAGATAAAAAGTGTGGTTTTCTCGTGACATGATATGAGATATGTCACCATGAGTTTTCTCGGCTCTTGAGCGATATCATACACCCGATTCGAGGAGGAGGAGGAACCGTCTGTGGGTGCATGGTGGACCCGGTGTGGTACCCAGGGGCAAGATGGTCGCAGATGATAACATTGAGCCTGGCAGGGGAGCACTACCGACCGGTTATTTATGACACGGCGGATATCCGGAGGATACCGACATAGTCGTGAGATTTTTTTGGGCCAGTCCGGATTGCCGGAGCCCAGGGGCATGTCCGGATTGCCGGAGCCCGAGATATTGAGACATTGAGATTTTATGATATGGGCCAGTCCGGATTGCCGGAGCCCGAGATATTGAGATATTGAGATATATGTTTTGTGTCGATGCTTGACACGGATTCTATATTTATTTCATTGATGATACCTCGATTTTATAAACAGAAATCTCACTAAATTAAGAAAACAATTTTCCAATCATGATGTATTTTGTTTTCATTTGCAATGCATTTGCACATCATATTAGTGACATATTGCTACCTGAGGCACTGACACGAGCACTTGATATTACACTTATGTGTAGATTTCAGGTTTATATTATATTTGAGGATATTATTCTCGTATGACCTAGGATTGAGTCATACATGCGATTTCTGCTCGGTGATGTTTTCTACTGATGAGTTGGCAATTCACCCCCGTTGTGCCACAGTTTCTTGCAGGTTTTGTCGTACATGTTTCGTTGCGGCTTTGCTAGCACACTGCTCCTTTTCGGGTGATTGCTTTGGTAGGTGGGTTCACTCGCATCGTGACCACCATTGTACTTTATTTAAATTCAGTTGTATCTAGTAAACTCTATCAACCAGACTTGTATATTTTATAACCTTAGAAGACCAGTTGTATATTCTTTCGACCTTAAAGTCACGCGTTGTATTTTTATGGGTTTTCTTGATGATATTGGTTTTCTTCTGAGTTTTGATCCTCGCCCTTCGGCGTTTTATATTATATTGCTTGTGTGGTTGTGTCCGCCGTTTGACGAAGAGCTAGCTCCCGCTTGGGGATGCCTTCATGCATTATTTATATATTTTCCTGTTTGTACCCGTTTGGGGCCAGTTTTTACAAAGGAGACTCTGCCGAATTTTTCGGAAAAATATGACGTTGCTTTTAAATGTTTAATGCCACTTATTTATTAAAACCACTTACTTTAAAACCTATTTTCTCCACTTCTTCTTTAAAATGGCTTAGATTTCTGGGTTTTTGGCTTACTTGAATTAGATGGGGTCCTATAGACTTCATATGATTCAAGTGCCAGTCACATGCTATTTCGGGTCTTGATAAATTTGGTATCAGAGCGCTAGGTTTAACCTTGGTTCGAGTCTACGTTTGACTATGCGGAGTCTAGGGCAATTATGTATATTCGGAAGCTAGGCTTGACCTTACGGAACATAGACTTGGTTGAGGGGGTATTAGACCCGAACTTTCGTCGTATAGGTTGTTCTTGGTTGATGGAGTAGGTGACTTAAGTAGAGTGACATACCGTGTATATGTTCCGCGGCATATGATTGATTTAATTTTCTTTGATTGGGTGTAAAAAGTAAAAGAATCAATTCAAATAGTCCCCGATTTCGGCACTATTTGATTGATCATAGAATGCAAGACTGAGTAAGTAAATCAAATTGATAAGAGTCTCTTTGTGTCGGTAATTAGAAAATTGAATAAAGTTTACAATCAAAAAATTATATTTGACCGCAATCAACTACGGTGTCAGTTGTAGATCGTAAGCGAGTGCGGATCGTCCACAGGGATTGTACGATTCGTTTTTATATTTGATTTGTTTGAATCGAAAAGTTAATCGAAAAGAAAGGAAAACATGATTCAAGAATTTATCGATTGATTCAGGTGTCACGATGTTTAGTCAAGAATCAAGAAACTGATAAACAAATCAAGAATCGGTGTTTCGATGATATTTCCAACCAAAATGTCAAGAATCTAAATGAGGCTCGTAGGAATCGATCGGATCTATAGACGTGATGTAATTTCAAGATTTCGTGTTCTTGTCCTTCGAAGGATTGATACTAGATCGATGATGATCGACGAGAGTTAGGGCTTTCTTGATGAAACTAGGGTTTCATCGTTTAACCCTTGTTCCTTCATCAATATCATTCACATTCTAGCCTCTAACAATTTCAAGAAACGATCGTAACTCCCCATTCTCGAGCGATATCAATCAAGAAAGCATCGCAACGAATTGGGTCGTCGATTCTTGAACTTGCTAGGGTTTACGAAACTCGTAGGTTTCAAGAATCGATTTAAGATATATTACATCATCATTCTATTGATCGTCTCGACTCCTCGACGAGCGGAGTATTTCTCAAGCATCATCACACAGAAAGCATTCAAGAATTGAAAAGATATCATGATGCAAGAATTTAAAGAAAACAAGATAAAAGAATATCACCTTTTATTTATATCAACAATTTGATTACAGTTGCTCAAGAACTACAAGAGGAAGAACTAAATTGTTGAATTGGCGTCGCTCGGCTCCGTGAGTCGCGGATCGGCTTGGACCACTTGCTCTGTTGAAGATCGGCTCGGCTCATAAAAGGTTGCAAGGCTTCTTGCTTGATGGGTACTCGGGATCATGGCTTTTGATTGGAATTAGGGTTAGGGTTTCACACAAGTCCTCTCACTAGACTTGTGGAAGAAGATGAAGAGAGTGAATGGCTAAAGATGAACAAATGGACTAGTCAAGGATCAAGTCCCTATTACAAGTGAGCCTAGGGTCTTATTTATAGATCACCCAAACCCTAGGTCTAGGTTTGAAATTACAATTCCCTCCAAAAGTTTGTTGAGGTTTCTAGAAGGAGTTTGTTAGGAGCTAGCTTAGGTTTAAGCTAGGATTAATTAAGCATTAGAAATCCTAGTTTGCTGATATGGCAGAAACCTCTGGAGTCTTCTAGAACTTGGAGTGTCTTTCTGAACTGTAGGAGCTGAGACAGGAGTTTTGGTACAAAGATGAAGTGGTGACATCATCAAGTCGCCATGGAACCGCGGCCTAAGCCGGCTTGCGCCGCGGTTCCGCGGCCAAGTGGCTGCTTGATGGCTTCAAACTTCTGGTGTGGTCTTGGGCTGATACTTGGGCCTTTCTTTTATATGTTGATTTTTGTTTGTCCCTTTGGATTGATACCAGAACTGAAATCATTGAGTTGGCGTCATGTTTTAGCGATACCCTGTAAATTTTGGCCTTTCTTTTGGATTTTCCTGCACAGATCTCAAAACAAGTGTTGCGCAAACGTAGGGATGATGGATGCCATGAAATGTGGTCAATTTCCTTTATAGTGTCAGTTTTAGTGTCTAATACATGCAATCTGATATTTTGCGACAGTTTTGGTAATATGTAAAATATGAATGCCGAACACTTCTATATGAATGCAGGCTAAAATATAGAATATTTTCGACTAATCAAATTCCCCCAAACTAAATTTCGATCGTCTCGAGCGAACTATTTTTTTAAAAAGAGAAGGAGAAAATAAAGAAAGAGAAAAAACTAACTAGCACACTTTTGTAGGCAACACGATTGCACTGAGCATGTGCAACAAGCCTTTAAACCTCTAGGTGTCCCTAGTAGGAGGAGTGTTGTCTCCTGAGGGTTTTCAGCGGATTGCACCCACAAAATCCAATAATAAAAGAAAGATCATGAATATTACATTTAAAGACAAGAATTGTAAAAGAAAAGCCTTGAAAATTAGGGTTTCCAACTTAGCTAGCTTTTCGGTTGTCATGAGCCCTATCTTAATAGTCATGAAAGGATGTTAGAAATCACGTCCTCCCTCAATAAAACATCGTCTTATTCTTCATTCCTATCTTTCTTCCAAACATCGATCATATCACCCTGCGTGTATGTAAAGACATCCCTACACCCAGAGAATTCAATTCAAGCTATCATACTCTTGCCCATCAGCCTCAGTACTTTTTAATTAATGAATAATTAGATGAGATTGCTCACACACTTTCATGCGACCGTTAATACTTCTTGAGGTACTAACCGACCGATTACTCCTGTGCTTGCTTACTTGGTGTATTTTCCTCGTCTTGCACCACCTCAGGCATAGCAGTGACTCCCAGACCAGTTGGCCTTAGGGCACTAGGTGAAGAAGCACCTTAGCTATTCATTTTTATTGCCCTTGGTGATAACAAAACCAGTGTCCATTTTTCTCACCACTTTATATTTTTTTTATTCACTTCTTTTTTATTTCCTTCATACATCGGCTTTAAGACAAGAGCATTTCAAGGTATCCTCTACTATCCCAGGCTTCAAGACGTGTGTAAGTGCGAATAGCAGGGTAGCAACGTTCAAAATGTTTGGCTTCCAGAATATAAACTATTTTTCAAACTTATTTTTATCCTCAGATTAGTGACGTCCTTCATCTTACTAACCCTTGGGACAACGGCTCATAACTACTTATTACTAGTTCGTATAAGAAAACTTCTAATTTTCTTAGTTTTCTTCAATTTTTCTAATCCCATGGATGTAATTTTTCACTATCTAAACTTTCATTATTTTATTTATGTACAAAAAAGTGTAAATATTAAAATTATTTTTATACTTGGAAAATTTTAAATTTTTATGGGTTTTGAAAATTTTTCAATTTTTATAGATTTTTAAAGTAATGTTTTGTGCTTATGTAGATGATATGCAAATGATGCAAAAATAAGCACAAACCTCCCCCAAACTTGTTTTCAACAGTGTCCTCACTGTTGCCAACCGCTATACCTACAAAACTGTAAGCCTGGGGGGAATTATTAGTGGGGGCAAAATATATAAGTGAAGAACTTCCTCCAAACTTACTCTTTTTACTCACCGTTATTTAAAAAATGATGCAATGATATACTGGACATGAAGGTGAGACGGAGGAATTTTAATCCAAATAAACTGGCTCTTGTAAGAACAAGAGCTCCTCCGTGGGGTCAGTGGAAAAATATGGCTTAAGTCTATGTCCATTCACTTTGAAAAAGGTGTCGTTTTTAACATTTTCTACTTCTACTGCCCCGTGCGGATATACAGACCGCACAACAAAAGGTCCCTTCCATCGAGATCGGAGCTTACCCGCGTGAAGGTGAAATCGTGAATCATAAAGAAGGACTTGTTGACCAGGTGAAAATGTTTTCCTCAAAATGTTTTTATCGTGAAAAACCTTAGTCCTATTCTTTGTGATTACAGCGTTATCATAAGCTTCATCGCGGAGTTCGCTTAGCTCATTAAGTTGCAGCTTCCGAAAGTTGCAAGCAAGGTTTAGATCAAAATTTATTTCTTTTATAGCCCATAATGCTTTATGCTCTATTTCGACGGGTAAATGACATGCTTTCCCAAACACTATCCTATATGGAGACATTCCTAGGTCGGTCTTATATGCAGTTCTGAATGCCCAAAGAGCATTCGTCAGTTTGGTCGACCAGTCTTTTCTATTCTTAGCAACAGTTTTCTCCAGGATAAGTTTGATTTGTCTGTTTGAGATTTCAGCCTGCTCGCTTGTTTGGGGATGATAGGGTGTAGAAAGTCGGTGGTTGATTGAGTATTTTCGCATCAGAGTCTCGAAAGACCTGTTGCAGAAATGTGTCCCATTATCGTTAATGATAGCGCGTGGGTGTCCAAATCGCGAAAAGATATTCTCTTTCAAGAACTTAATGACAACTTTCTTGTCATTAGTGCGACATGGAATGGCTTCTACCCACTTTGAGACATAATCAACCGCCAGCAATATGTACAAATTCCCAAAGGAGTTGGGAAAGGGACCCATAAAATCAATGCCCCAAACATCAAATATTTCAACAACCAAGATGGGTTGCTGAGGCATTTCATTCCTCTGGGATATTCTACCCGTGTACTGACATTGTGTACAGGTTTTGCAATAGTCAAATGCGTCCTTGAATAAGGTCGGCCAATAAAATCCACATTGCAAAACCTTTTCCGCTGTCTTTCTAGGACCAAAGTGACCCCCACAGGCCTGATCATGACAAAATGAAAGAACACTCTTGAACTCTTCATTCGGGACACACAGGCGAATGATCTGATCAGGACAATATTTAAACAAATAGGGCTCGTCCTAGTAAAAGTGTTTTACTTGGGAAAGAAAACGGTATTTGTCCTGTTTTGACCAATCGCTCGGTATTAGTCCCGTGGCATGATAGTTCACAATATCCCTGAACCATGGTTCAGCGGATATGCTCAAGAGTTGTTCGTCAGGGAATGAATCATTGATCGGCAGGGTCACAGGAGAAGAAATGATGCGTGAAAGATGGTCAGCTACTACGTTTTCACATCCTTTCTTATCTTTGATAACAAGATCGAATTCTTTTAATAGAAGGATCCAACGTATTAATCGACCTTTTGCATCTTTCTTCGCTAGAAGATGTTTTAAAGCGGAATGGTCAGTATACACAACTATAGGTGAGCCAATTAAGTAAGGCCTGAATTTTTCTAATGCAAATACAACCGCTAAAAGTTCTTTCTTGGTGGTTGTATAGTTGATTTGTGCATCGTTCAGGGTCTTACTTGCATAGTAGATCACGTGTGGCATATTTTCAATGTGCTGTCCTAAGACTGCACCTACTGCAAAGTCGGATGCGTCACACATCAGCTCAAAAGGGTAGTCCCAATTTGGAGACGATAGAACGGGGGCTGAAGTGAGTGAGTGTTTAAGTGAGTCGAAAGCTGTCTCACAGTCCGAGTCAAAGTGGAAGATCGTATCCTTGGCCAGGAGAAGAGTTAAAGGTCTAGCAATTGAGCGCGACAGTCCTTAGAGTCATCTCTAGATATTTTTTAGTTAATGAGGGTCAATGCGGATGCAAGTTTTGCGATTTTCGGGACCTAGGAAGGGTAATGAAATCCCCACCTAATTTGGATTTGGCCGTGCCCCTTAATATCCGTATTAGAATGCAAACAACCAAGAAACAAAATCAAGCACAAATTTACTTTTGCTTTTTGCGAGCTGCGATTATTTGCAAAGAAACCTGAAGAAAATTGTTAGTTGGAGCTAAAAGCGGAGAGAGGAGAAGGTAAGAAAATACCTGAGACAAAAATTTTGCAGAGACCCCCCCAAAATGCTGCGGTTCCGCCGCGAATCCCTCCTTATGCCGCGCTTCCGCGGTTGAATGATGGGATCACAGCACAAAACTTCACCAGGGAGCTTCTGTAGACTCCCTCTGCTCTCTGGTATATCCCAAAAATTTTCTTCAATTGCCAAACAGCTCCAGATTTCCTTGCAATGAACCACAACAAATCGTTTAGGGTTTGCACGAATTTTGATCTTAAAATAACAATGGAATGATTCTTTCAATTCAAACTATAATATGAAACGAATTAGCGCGTAATTCCCCGGCAACGGCGCCATTCTGATTGATTTAATTTTCTTTGATTGGGTGTAAAAAGTAAAAGAATCAATTCAAATTGTCCCCGATTTTGGCACTATTTGATTGATCATAGAATGCAAGACTGAGTAAGTAAATCAAATTGATAAGAGTCTCTTTGTGTCGGTAATTAAAAAATTGAATAAAGTTCACAATCAAAAAATTATATTTGATCGCAATCAACTACGGTGTCAGTTGTAGATCGTAAGCGAGTGCGGATCGTCCACAAGGATTGTGCGATTCGTTTTTATATTTGATTTGTTTGAATCGAAAAATTAATCGAAAAGAAAGGAAAACATGATTCAAGAATTTATCGATTGATTCAGGTGTCACGATATTTAGTCAAGAATCAAGAAACTGATAAACAAATCAAGAATCGGTGTTTCGATGATATTTCCAACCAAAATGTCAAGAATCTAAATGAGGCTCGTAGGAATCGATCGGATCTATAGACGTGATGTAATTTCAAGATTTCGTGTTCTTGTCCTTCGAAAGATTGATACTAGATCGATGATGATCGACGGGAGTTAGGGCTTTCTTGATGAAACTAGGGTTTCATCATTTAACCCTTGTTCTTTCGTAGATATCATTCACATTCTAGCCTCTAGCAATTTCAAGAAACGATCGTAACTCCCCAATCTCGAGCGATATCAATCAAGAAAGCATTGCAACAAATTGGGTCGTCGATTCTTGAACTTGCTAGGGTTTACAAAATTTGTAGGACTCAAGAATCGATTTAAAATATATTACATCATCATTCTATTGATCGTCTCGACTCCTCGACGAGCGGAGTATTACTCAAGCATCATCACACAGAAAGCATTCAAGAATTGAAAAGATATCATGATGCAAGAATTTAAAGAAAACAAGATAAAAGAATATAACCTTTTATTTATATCAACAATTTGATTACAGTCGCTCAAGAACTACAAGAGGAAGAACTAAATTGTTGAATTGGCGTCGCTCGGCTCCGTGAGTCGCGGATCGGCTTGGACCACTTGCTCTGTTGAAGATCGGCTCGGCTCATAAAAGGTTGCAAGGCTTCTTGCTTGATGGGTACTCGGGATCTTGGATTTTGATTGGAATTAGGGTTATGGTTTCACACAAGTCCTCTCACTAGACTTGTGGAAGAAGATGAAGAGAGTGAATGGCTAAAGATGAACTAATGGACTAGTCAAGGATCAAGTCCCTATTACAAGTGAGCCTAGGGTCTTATTTATAGATCACCCAAACCCTAGGTCTAGGTTTGAAATTATAATTCCCTCCAAAAGTTTGTTGAGGTTTCTAGAAGGAGTTTGTTAGGAGCTAGCTTAAGATTTAAGCTAGGATTAATTAAGCATTAGAAACCCTAGTTTGCTGATCTGGCAGAAACCTCTGGAGTCTTCTAGAACTTGGAGTGTCTTTCTGAACCGTAGGAGCTGAGACAGGAGTTTTGGTACAAAGATGAAGTGGTGACATCATCAAGTCGCCGCGGAACCGCGGCCTAAGCCGTCTTGCGCCGCGGTTCCGCGGCCAAGTGGCTGCTTGATGGCTTCAAACTTCTGGTGTGGTCTTGGGCTGATACTTGGGCCTTTCTTTTATATGTTGATTTTTGTTTGTCCCTTTGGATTGATACCAGAACTGAAATCATTGAGTTGGCATCATGTTTTAGCGGTACCCTGTAAATTTTGGCATTTCTTTTGGATTTTCCTGCACGGATCTCAAAACAAGTGTTGCGCAAATGTAGGGATGATGCGATGCCATGAAATGTGGTCAATTTCCTTTATAGTGTCGGTTTTAGTGTCTAATACATTCAATCTGATATTTTGCGACAGTTTTGCTAATATGTAAAATATGAATGCCGAACACTTCTATATGAATGCAAATGATGAGGAAATTGCCGGCTAAAATATGCAATATTTTCGACTAATCAGCATACTTACGATGCACTACTCCGCTTAAGAAGCCTTAGGATGTACATTTCCTTACACAGTATTATATTCATTCCTATGATCTATCCTCATTAATATCGGTTTATGGTTTTTGCTGCCACGATTACACGGGCAGAGAGAGCTGTGGCTAGAGTTGCGGTCAGCACGAGCTTGTCACGGACGAGTACTGACCAGGGCGTGATTACAGGGACACACGTTGCATAGATGTATCGTTTTATTGTGTTTTTCGCGCCATGAGTGTTTGATGGATTGCTTTTGCAAAATTTCTCGAACGTACAGATCGACACCAGAGGATTGGGCCATTGATAGAGGCCAGCTAGAATGTGACCGTCAATGCACCATTATTTTGATGATTGAGGCACTGTTTAAGAAGCGGATGAATGAGCCAGTTGTTGCTGCGAATGACGAGATATCGCCCCAGATGTTTGAAGCTAATGCAGCACGAGTTGTACTTAGAGATATGATAGAAGATCGCTAGTCACCCTTGGATGAATGAGTATGACATGTGGTTCGTTCGCTTACCCCTATGCGAGGTCATCAGATTGATTTATTCCAGCTTGAGAAGACTTCACGCAGGTATGTTGAGAGTCGATAGAAGACGATCGAATGTCAGAAGCCCATTTTCCAAGTTTAAGGTATTCAGAAAAACATGCAAGTAATTCCGTGGACCCTCTAGAAGAATGAAACCCTAACTCGATATAATGACCATGGGAACGCTTTTGAACCTTAGGGTTTGCAGCAGTTCCGCGGTGCCATTAATAAGGCTTGGGTTTGCCCTTCTATGGTTGGTCCATAGGTACTGTGGCATGTACTGGATATTATTAAACTGTACTCAAGATATTGAGCTCTTAGGGGATTATGGAACCTTGATGAATCGATCGAAATGTTCGACGTCGTTCGGATATCATGTGATGGGATACATTGCTTTGGAGACTCCAGATATGAGTATAGCTGTTGGAGCGCAGTCCATGCAGCCATGAAGAGACGAGTCTGAATCAGTCGACGTTAGAAAAAAGTGGAGTAAGAGGTTCGTATGAGCTTTCGACGAGATAACGTTCCACTCCGCTGACATCATAGATGTAATACGCATGCAGAGGTGTTGTACATGGATATATCTTCTGTTGGAGATAGTGCCCTCAGAGTCAATTATTCGATCACAGGCACGTGATTGCAATGCTTGAGGAAGGACCTATGCCGATAGGACAGTCTTACTCAAGATGATAGTATGCTATCTGGTTTATCTTTATCATCGTGTGCTGCTTTAGGTGACCTTACAGGTCACTATTGCGCGTTGATAGAGCCCTTAGGATTCTTGCTTGACAGCCAGCAGTATGATGGCGATCATATACGTGGGAGCTGGGGTCTATAAGCACATCCTTAAAAGGTCCCTAGTCGTGGGAGTTTTCGAGACAGGGCATCGATACTCCAGAGTAGACTGGTGTATACAGTCGAGACCTCGACGAGGGGCGGTGGCCGATCTCACAAGCCATTGGTGTCAGTTGGTTCACCTAAGATGTATACAGGTGCTCATTAGGTTATGAGTACACCGGACAGGACTCGCCGGGAACAAGCTAGTTGGTCTTATACCTGACGTCAGATAGCAGTTCCCTGGTGACATGTGTACAGGTTAGTTCATCGACCTGAGATCGTCATTTGTCTCGTATGAGTTCCCACTGTACTTTGATTACTACCCTACCATGGCTCAAAGGAGTCATGCAAACAGGTTTTAGTTGGGTACAGTCTCGAGTCATAAGGAGGCAGTGAGCGGATCTGCAGGGGTTCGTCTCTCCCGGTATTGGGGGTGAGGTCGCGCTGTGTCTAGGAGAGCCATTACACAAAGCCCTCGGCCGAGGCAGGAGATTTACTGGTAGGTATTCCAGTAGTATCTCAGGGTGTTCTGGGCTACACTCCGACACGATTTGTACCGCTTTTGGGGGTCTGACTTTTACCAACCCCCTAGGCCCGCCATGTGATACTCATAGACGAACGGACCGGACTGTACGGATATTGTCACTGACAGGCTCTGTAGGGTGTGAGGATGAGTTCGCTCATTGACGTCCCTTTTTGGTCAATAGCTGGTAGCCCGTTACGTATGGCTAATGCCTCTGACGGGCTAGTAGTTAAATCCACAGCCAAAGTATTGACGAGTCTTTAGAGTCCCCCACAGACAGTTACTCAAGTTTTGGGCTGCTGTAGAGGCCATATGGAGATATGGCAGGGTTCGATCTTATACGTGCGGTATTGCACGGATCATGATCGGACGGATAATACTAGCGGGCTTCGGTTTAAGTCGAATCCTAGTATTGTACAGCGTAGATTTTGTCTCTTTGCATTTGTATTCGGTCGGAATACAAATGCGGGTATGTATATACAGTCGCGGGGTTTTCCAGTAATTTATTACGGGATCAGTTTTTTGAAGTTGCCAGTTTGTATTCCGTTCCGGCCAGTTTTCCTTTGTTCCTTCACGGCCGGATATTTCTGCTGGAGGGGGTTATTTGCAAGTGTGCAAATTAGAATTTGTGGAGGGGTTTATTTGTAAATGGGGGATTATGATGGATATAGCATCTTTGCTTTTTCTAGTGATCATTTCTTGCATTAATGAGATAGGATTAGATTTAAAATGGGTGTGACAAATTTACCTCTTTATCATCAAACCTTTTCTTATACTCACCTATTCAACCATCTTGTGCTCTCCTGCCTTTGATACATTTTTTTCCTCCTCATTTTCTTGATAGAGGCCGGCCACATTTGAGAAGGGGAGAGAATTCATTTTGTGGGGAAAAATTTCTTCATCTCATATTATGCTTGCTACAAAATTCCTAAGTTCATCTCCATTATTCTTCACCTCCATTCATCATGGCAACTTCAACCCCAATAGAGATAAATGGATTCTACACTTTGCCTACAGCATCCTTGGGCACGTCGACTCGCCAACTTCGTGCTCGAGTTGTCTCGGTCCTGAGGTGGGAGCCTGTAAAAGAACCCGGTGATGTGGTGCCCGTTCCGACGAGAAGATGAAGACCGGAGATTTTGCGAGGAGATCGGGACGGAGGCCGAAGACCGAAGGACACGGATCTCTCAGTATAGCATTCTATCCCTTCTCTTGATTGCTAGCATTAGGTTAATGGTTACGATCCGGGTTTTTTAGGATGCAGTAGTGCCGGTTTTCAAGTCAAGAAGAATTTTCGTTTCCGCATTTTGGCCTCGGGATGACGGCCACGGCGCTGCCGTGTCCTAACATGGTATCAGAGCCACGTCATTAACCTAGTCTAGCTTGCTCTAACGTGTTTACAAGTTCGATCGAACGGATTTTCAAAAAACCGCGTTTTCATGCCTCAGTTTTTGTCAAATTTTTGCAGTGGTAAAAAAATTATTTGGTACATTGTAAAAATACGTGCAGGGTTTTATATGAATTCTGTGAAAATTTGGTGCCCTAACCTTACTGTTCCGCCGCGGAACCGCAGCCAAACCCATGCTCTGGCCGCGGTTCCGCTGCACTTTGGACTCCTCTCTGCACCAAATTTCTACAGTGCCTCTCTGACATGGAACTAGGGTTTTTGGTATATTCCGTTTGGACCCAGATTTATTTTGAGTGCTACAGTTGTGCTTTGGGCCCACACCGGAAAATTTAGTCGATCGAAAATTTTAAACATGTTAGCTCACAGTATTTACATTATATCTGCGACCGTGAATGTCATTTGATCGGTAAATCCTGTCTAATTGCTCTAGTTCTTTTAGACGGATTTGCGAACGTGACATTCACGTTGATTTTCTGTGTTGTGCTGTGATGTTGCGGATTTATCGTGGTGGATAGGCTGGATGCAATGGTAGTACAGTTTGGTTGTATATGTACATTTGATATTGCGGGGCGAGCGTCCGACATGTGGACTGCCGTTACTGCCTGTTTGTATATTATTCTTTTGGGGCACGACCGAGCTGAGGTCGATGTACCCGTATGTATATTTTACTTTCTGTACTAGGATTACCCCGTGGAGGGGTGCACGGGTAGCCGGGTTTTAGAGGGCAACGGGCCCGCATCTCTGAATTGGCGGGCTACTCGCCGCACTCATAGGGGGTACAGGTTGACCCAGGAGGGGTGCCCGAGTTACCGGATTCCGTGAAGTGCTGGGTGGTCCATTCACGTTGTTGAAGGGGGCTGCCTCGCTTCAGGTTTTGGCCGGTAACTTGCCGCGCCCGTAGGGGTCTAGGATTTCATTGCACAGGCTATCCACACGACCAGGGGAACGTTGGGTTTCAGTAGCGGCTCTATGAAACCCAGGGATCCCAGATATCTGTATTGTTCTGTGATGCTGATTACATTTCTGTGATGTTGCATTTTATCACGCCTTGAGCGAATATTATATATTGATATATATATACTAGTAGATGTTGTATATGTTTTACATCCGCGCTAGTCCAGTCCCCGCCCTGTCGTTAGTTAAGTAACCTAACGGGTGATGACGGGACCCAGTGGCGAATGCGGATGGCATATACGTACACCGTATTTTCGTTCTTTTGTGGTGTGATCAATTGATGGGACTGCGTTGATTCGGATCAATGCAAGCTAAACAAACCTATTCTGATGTTTTTGGAAAAATTTTCAAAAAACTATTATTGCAAGGGCGTTTTCTTTAGTTTTGCACAGTGGTATTCGGTTATGAATATCCAGCACCTTAGTCGACGAGGCAAGGGCCGAGATCGCTTCACCGGGAGTGACCCCTTGGACAGAAGTTTACGTCAGGGTAATTGCAGGGTTCCTAGGCACGCTAATGAGGTCTCGTATGGCATCAACCATGCCAATTTCAAATTTTACAAGTGCCGAGAAACCCTAATACGGATCGTTAACTAGATATATAGGCGACAAATGAAACTAGTTAACAGCTTAACTACAAGAACGGAAATACAACCTTTGTAGATCCGGTCCTCCACCTCCATAGCTCCGCAATGAAGTCTCCTCGCTGTCCAAATTGAATCCTGGGCTCTAGCGTCGGCTTCATCGGAGAAATGGGCGGGCTAGGTCATCGACTACGATGCCAAAGATGATCTACGTCGAGGCATCACAAGATCAAGCTCCCACTTCACCAAGTCATGAAACTTGTGAAGAAAACACCCTATACTACTTGGTAAGTGGTAGAGGATGAAGAAATAGGAAGTGGGTTCACTTTAGAATTGGATTTCTCACTTGATTTCATCAAATCACCATTGATGAAGCAAGCTTTTCTTCTTGTGTAGAAGAAGAAGAAGAAGATGATAATAATATGATAAGTTAATTGAATATAAAAGAATAATAAACCTTATCATAATATAACCATGGTCAAGTGTAGAGAATGAATCATGGTTGAGTGGAATGGTTAGGGTTAAGCATGAGACAAAATGGTCACTTGGTCAAAGCTTCATGAAGCTTCAAGATGCAAACAAAGAAAGCCACCATTTTCTCTTTATGCCATTTATTTTCCAAAAAGCATAAATAAATAAATAAATGAATAAGAAAACAAAACCCTAACCATTCATATAACCATGGTTTAATCTTTACACAAATCCAAGTTAGCATGCATCATCAAACATGATACAAACTTGTGCACAAAAATATATCACATATACAATGTGCACAAACAAGTGAGAAAAACCATTTAAAATGAACCAATACTAGTTAATGCAAAGTAATATATCAAATATATAATTATGCATTAAATCATTAAATCAACACTTGATTTAACGATCCGGTCATATCGCATATAACCGACTAATATGCAATGTATCGACTTATCGAATCAATCCTTGATTCGATAACTAGGTTATATCGCATATAACCATTCGATACATTCATCGCGAGAATAGAATACAGTATCACATACACGCATTATTCTCGGTCCCGCACATATCTCATATGCGCTCCTATTTCGTTTCGCTTGAGCCAGGAAACCTCTGTGTAGGACTCTAAAGACTCGTCAATACGCCGGTAGCAGATGATGATCATATTAAACACCCACAAGCCGCAAGCGGTCTGCTAAACGTAACGGCCACCCGGGTATTGAGCGATCAGAAGATCGACGAGCAAGCCCACTCACACTCCTGTGAATCCAACCAGTAACACTTTCTGTACAGTCCGGTCTGTTCGTCTGATATGTCGCATATCTCGCCTAGGGGTGGTAGACGTCAGACCCCAATAGCTTGATAAGTCGTGTCGATATGAGGTCTATAACAATTCAAGACACTACTGGTAACAATTACCAGTAAATCTCAGCAACCCTGGCCAGGGATTTCCGGTTATAGCCAATCGAACACAGCGCAACATCAACTCCCTATACCGGGAGAGACGAATCCCCTCCTATCGCTCATTGCCTCCATGAGATTCGGAACTGTACCCAAAAACTACCGTTTTGCACGCCCTCTTGGACGTTGTAAGGTGGAAATCAAAGCATGGTGGGAACCACACAAGACACTATGACGATCTCGGGTTAACAGACTACTCTGTACCAGTGTCACCAGAGAACTGCCATCTGACGTAAGGTATAATACCATCTGGGACTTCTCGGCGAGTCCGTCCAGTGTACCCAGTCTCTACTGAGCACCCGTATATCATCTCTGATGTCAAACACCAATGGATATGGGATCATCCATCGCCCATCTGTATGGGTCGAGAAGGTATACGCTAGTCTACTCTGGTATATCGATGCCCCGTCTCGATACACCCACGACTAGGGACCTTGAAGAATGTACTTATGGACTACCATGTCCCCACTAGTATGACCGCATCATAGTCCAGGTAGTCAAGCACACATCCTAAGGGCTTTACCAACATGTAACAGAGAGACAATCAGTATACACGTTAAGGTAAAGAGTAACCAGATAGCATACTATCATGTCGAGCAAGAAAGTCCTCCCTATGTATGTCCCAGCATCCACTACAATATACACCCAATGTACAGTAATGGCCTCTAGGGCATACATATAACTAACAGTAATAACTTCACTATAGCCGATTACTTTTTGCTTTGCATCGTGGTATTCAGTTGGAATATCCTGCACCTCATTCTAAGGGGAAAGAGCCGAGATCCCTTCACCGGGAGTGACCTCTTTAGCAAAGGTTTTCGCCACTATATTTTTATAAAAAGTTATACAGTTCCTTCAACGATATCAAGTTCATTACGTTAAAGGTTTTTCGCCAAAAACCGGCCGTAGCCCTCCGTCATTTCTTACGGGTATTATTTAGTATTCGTGCTGCGTTTGTTGACCTAGTCAAGACGTAGTGTTCGGTAGCTAAATGGTGCTTGTTTGTTGCATAAATGGGATTGGTTAAGACAGTCATGCGGCCTTGTTGACCTAATCAAGGGCACGTACGGATGGGTTTAATGCAATCCAGAATAATGATGGGTTGAACTTGACTGGCGGTTTATGGTTTGTTGACCTAGTCAAGGTCATAAGCCGCTTGGGGTAAAAACAGACATCGGGAGTTTCTAAAGAAACTGAAACTTGCCAGATATGCGCATACCTTCTGGAGTGTGATAACATGAGTGGATTCCGTCACATTATCATGCGATGATAGTTGGATCCCGATTTCCACTGATGAGTTGGTTTACTCCTCGGGTGATCCCGACTAATTCTTCTTTCAGGTTTGGAGAAGAATATGACGTTACAGTGGGAGGCTTCCTGATTAGATAAATTGATAAACATTCTGATCTAGGTTAGAGTGCACGCTGAGTGTTTCTTTTCTCTCTTTTTTTGGCAGCGACCATGACCCGACCCTAGACTATGACTCAATAACCAAGTTGACCGAACCTTCTTAAACACTGGCTTTTAGATTGTCAGAGTTGCATACTTCATTGCCACTCCTACTTTTACCCTTTTCTCCAGAACACCCCGTATTACTACGAACATCCACTTCCATTGGATAAAACCATCGTATGGTTATATACGAACTCGAAGGAATTTATTCGATGATGGTTTCAGGTTCTGGAGAAAACGAATAGGACTATTCAGTTGTCTTTTCTTTTTACCTTCTCTCAGGTTGCGAGTGCTCCTTGGATTATGACAGTACACCTATTATGCAAATTGGATAGTCTTCTTCCAAACCATAGGCAGGTGCCGACTGGTAGGGAATGAAAAAAACCAATTAGCCTAACGATGGTGTATAGAAGGTATTATGTAAAGACAAATAAAGGGATTAGTAAGAGGGCAAAGTAAATTGCGACTGCAATTCACGACCAAACCAAGTATTTCTTCGCCAATCCTACATCACCATTGTATTTCTCTAGGACACTCCGTATCACTATGAAGATCCACAGTTTATTGGATACTCCATCGTATAGTTATATACGAACTCGAAAGGAACTCGTTCCAGTTCGGGGATGGATTCTGGTTCAGGAGAAATAGGAATAAGGTTTATTCGGTTGTCTTTTATCTTCACCTTCTCTCGCATTGCGAGTGCTCCTAGGATTAGGACAGTACACCCATTATACTTATTGGATAGTCTTCTTCCAAACCATAGGCTGGTGCCGAAAGGTAGGGAAGGAAGAAAACCATTTAGCCTAAGAGGGTGTACAGAAGGTAATGACTAAAGACGTATGAAGGGATTTGGAGAGATGGCAAAGAATTATACGGTTATAGTTGTGAATCTGGATAATGGAAGATGCATTAGTAGGAATACTCGGAAACCCCTTCGAAACATTTTCAATGTTTCAGTTTCACTGTGTACTGTTAAAAGAAAACTGATTTCCCAATTAGACACTTGCTCCAGGGTATGTATTTACCAGGTATGATTCTCACATCTGTATGGTTTTACAGATGATGAGTGGGGGTAAGTCATTGGGAATTGGGTGATTATCCTCATTATATCAGGATTCGTTGTATTGGTGATATTTTAGGAAGTCACCTAGGTTGTTTGCCGGACGACAAATATTTGGTTTTGAATATCCGTTGTTATGCACCAATTTCAAATTGGTATATCTGTACGTCTATTTTTTATAGAGTGAGATATACCTTCTTGAAATTATGTCCGTGACATTTACCTATATCAGTGGATGGTTAGGTAAGGAGCATTAAACAGCGGTGTAATTCTTCTTAACCATAAGTACAGTTTTCAACCTACGACACACAGCGATTGAGTTATTAGACTCAAGGGACTTATACAGAGTATTGTATGTTGTCCAGTGTCCATTAGGACAGAGGGGTTGGTCCTCGTACTATATTCGGTTTACTTATGACTTCTCTAGTTCTTAGACATGTATTTCGTACAAATGCAAGGTCCAAGTTTTGAGAAGTTATAGGTATATGAATAAAGTAGATAATCAAGTATTGCAAGTATCAGGATTCTTCAAGGTGATCGAAGATGTAGATACTTGTGTATGGTATTCAGTTAATAGTAATGATTAAGAGAACTTGCTTCTCTTTCAGGTTATTCATAATTGGAAGCACTCCTAAGTTGAGTAATGCTAATCAGCCTCTTTCTATTTAGTTAAAATGTGTAAGTCCATGCTACCTCTCCCGGTACTTTCGGGAATGCGGAATTTGGTAAAAAACGATTTTCTTAAAGATGGTAACATGGACCTAAAACCCGGATCTTGGTTAAACATCTATCTAACAACCTAACTATGAGTTTCTAGCTACTCGGTTAGGGGGTTATACCTTGCTTGTCTTGAACTCCTTCGTCTTCAAGCTCCGATGGTGGTCCGGACCGGCTTCTTCTCGTCGTCTCCGTACGCCGAAGATAGATCCACCTGAAAGCTCCAACCTTTAGCTCCTTCTTCATTCTTTGAAGAAACTAGTTCACTTGGTTTGCTAAACCTAGTGAACTAGAATGAGTAGAGTAGAATTAGAATGGGATTTTATCTATGGTTCTTGATTCTCAACTCATGAGACAAGAGAACCATAGATTAAAGAGAGGGAAAGTGAGCAAGAGGGTGAGAGCAAAAGGAGAGCGCAAGAACAAGAGAGAGAATGAGCAAGAAAGAATGAGGCTCTCTTTTTCCTTTCACCCTCTCATAATCCAAAGCAATCATAACTCATCATACTAACAAAAGTCTTATGTGATGGTTGAAGCAACCATAACCATATCATTTCATGCACTCATTTTACACAAATGAGCAAGTAAACAAAAGTCTTTGCCATGAAATGATGGCTATGGTTATCATGATGGTCAACTAGTCAAGCCTAGTCAACCGGTCAACAAAGTCAACAAGTCAACAAAAGTCAACAAGTCAACAAAGTCAACAAAAGTCAACAACCATGTCACCATAATACTTAATTAATATAATAGTTAATCACATATCAAATTCTCATTAGGGTTGAGCAAAAAGTCAAATAGTCAACGGTCAACTGTCAACAACCCTAATGAGAATCCGCTGCCTCTGCCTCCCTGTCAACTGTGCATACACACCCGCATCCGCGCTCCGAGGAACACGAATGCAAACCGGATAAATCCAATCCCATAAGGTACACTAGGATCTGGCTTAAACCAAAGCCCGCTAGTGTATACTGTCCGGACACTGTACGTGCACAAGTGCACGGATGTGACCGAACCCTGTCCCAAAACCATGCGACCTGTCGCAATACCATGCGACCTCTACTCTTTTGCCTAAAGGCGAAAAGATTTCTGTATGGGACTCTAAAGACTCGACACTACGCTGGCAGTGGGTTTAACCACAGACCGCAAGCGGCACTAGCTGTGCGTAACGGTCCCCAGGTAATGCCGACAAGAAGACCGACGAGGCGAAACCCATCTGAACTCCTACGGAGCCTGAGTGTGACATTCTCCGTACAGTCCGGTCTGTTCGTCTGATACATCGCATGGCGGGCCTAGGGGGTGGTAAACGTCAGTCCTCCAATAGCGGTACAAGTCGTGCCGGAGCGAAGCCCAAAACACCCTGAGATAACACTGGAAACCTACCAGTATATCTCGTTTGCCCTGGCCAGGGACTACTCGTGTAATGGCTCTCCTAGACACAGCGCGATGTCAACCCCCAATACCGGGAGAGACGAATCCTGTCTAACCGTCACTGCCTCCAAGTGCTTCGGGACTGCACCCAACCACTACCTGTTTGCACGACTCCTTTGAGCCGTGGTAGGGTAGTGATCAAAGTACAGTGGGAACACACTCGAGGCGAAGTGACAGTGTCAAGTCAGCAGACTAAGCTGTACTCATGTCACCTGGGAACTGATAACTGACGATAGGTATAATACCAACTAGTCAGTTCCCGACGAGTCCTGTCCAGTGTACCCGTAACCTAACGAGCACCCGCATACTATCTCAAGTACGACGTACTGACGGCTGTGGGACAGACCGTCTCCCACACTGGGATGAGAAGCGCATGCGCTGGTCTACTCCGGAGTATCGATGCCCTGTCTCGATAGTCCTGCGACCAGGGACCTGCATAAGGATGTGCTTATAGATTACCCAGCCCCACTAGTGTGACGGCCATCACATCGCTGGTAATCAAGCAAAGATCCTAAGGGCTCTACTAATGTGTATAGGCGATATACAAAAATAAACACATGTACACATTGAAGTAGAAACAAACCAAGTAGCATACTACTATTTTGAGCAAGATTGTATATACAAGGTGAATATCCCAAGCATCCATTAAGTAATATACAAACCAGTATGATACAGTAATGGCCTCTAGGGCATACACACTAACAATCTCCCACTTGCACTAAGGCCATGTACTGGCGTATCGAAGACCTATCATCTCGATCAGCCGCTCGAACTGAGTCTGGGGCAGGGCCTTGGTGAATGGATCTGCAGTGTTATCTTCTGAAGCGACTCTCCGAACCTCGATCTCCTGGCGATCCACGATCTCCCTGATCAGGTGATACCGCCTCAAGATGTGCCTGGATCTCTGATGGGACCTGGGTTCCTTCGCTAAAGCTATAGCCCCGTTGTTGTCGCAATACAGAGGTATTGGATCAACAATGGACGGAACCACCTGAAGTTCTTTCAAGAACTTCCTCATCCAGACAGCTTCTTTTGCGGCATCAGATGCAGCGATGTATTCCGCTTCCATCGTCGAGTCTGCAACGGTTTCCTGTTTGGAACTCTTCCAACACACCGCCCCTCCATTGAGGATAAAGACAAAACCCGACATGAACTTGGAATCATCCTTGTCACTCTGGAAGCTGGAGTCAGTAAAGGCCTCGATCTGGAGGTCTTTTCCGCCATACACCAAGAACATCTCCTTAGTCCTTCTCAGGTACTTGAGAATGTTCTTTACCGCTATCCAGTGTTTCTCCCCAGGGTTTGACTGATACCGGCTTACCACACTCAGTGCATAAGCTACATCCGGTCTGGTACACAACATCGCATACATTATAGAGCCTACCGCAGAAGCGTAGGGTATAATAGACATGCGATCCCTCTCCAAATCAGTCTTGGGAGACATCTCTTTAGAGAGGGTGATCCCGTGACAAGCCGGTAGGTTACCGCGCTTGGAATCTTCCATACTGAATCTCTTCAGTATGGTGTCGATGTACCTGGACTGAGAAAGTCCTAATATCCTCTTGGATCTGTCACGGTAGATCCGGATACCCAGAATGTACGAGGCATCACCCAGGTCTTTCATGGAGAACCTTTGTGACAAGAACCCCTTGACAGATTGTAGCATAGGAATGTCATTTCCTATTAAGAGAATGTCATCCACGTATAAAACGAGGAATACTACAGTTCTCGCTACAAATCTACTATAGATGCATGGTTCATCTGGGTTTTTGATAAAGCCAAATTCTTTGACCGTCTCATCAAAGCAGATGTTCCAACTCCGCGATGCCTGCTTTAGTCCATAGATGGACTTAAGCAACTTGCACACTTTTCCGCTGCTCCCACTCTGAATGAAACCCTCTGGTTGGTCCATATAGACACACTCCTCTAAATTTCCATTTAGAAAAGCTGTCTTTACGTCCATTTGCCAGATCTCATAATCGTGGAAGGCAGCAATGGCAAGAAGGATCCGAATGGATTTCAGCATGGCTACTGGAGAAAAGGTTTCGTCATAGTCCAAGCCAGGTCTTTGACGAAAACCCTTTGCTACCAGCCTAGCTTTATAGGTCTCAACCTGTCCATCTACACCAATCTTCCTTTTGAAGATCCACTTTCATCCCACGGGTTTTACCCCGTCTGGAGCAATGTCCAACGTCCATACCTTGTTGGTGTACATGGACTCCATTTCGGTCCGCATTGCACCCAGCCATTTCACTGAGTCAACGCTCTGAACGGCCTGCTGGAAGCTAGTAGGCTCATCATAATCTATGATGCAATCCTCTCTATCCCCGTCTATGAGAAAACCGCAGTATCTCTCGGGCGGATGAGACTGCCTACTGCTCCTGCGGAGCGGCGTAGGAATGTCCTATTCTGTTGAACCCTCTGGTTCCACTAACCTTTCAGTAATAGTCTGTGGTTCTGGAATTTCTTCCAGTTCCACTGCGCTCCCACTATTTTCCTTTTCTAAGAACTGGTGTTCTAGAAAGTGGGCATTACGAGAAACAAGGACTTTTTGTTCCTCTGCGTAGTAGAAAAGATACCCCCTGGTGTTCTTTGGGTATCCCACAAACTTGCACAGTACTGAGCGTGCCTCGAGTTTGTCCGCATGCTGCTTTTTGACAAAAGCTGGACATCCCCAGATCTTCAGATATTGAAGATAGGGTTTCTTCCCACTCCACATTTCATATGGGGTGGTAGGCACAGTCTTAGTCGGAACTCGGTTCAAAAGGTATGCAGCTGATTCTAGCGCATACCCCCAGAATGATCGTGGTAACTCAGCGTTACTCATCATGGACCGCACCATATCCAATAGGGTGCGGTTCCGTCTCTCCGATACACCGTTATGTTGCGGGGTGTATGGAGGAGTAAGCTGAGAGAGAATTCCGTTCTCTTTTAAATAGTCCAGGAACTTGGCACTTAAGTATTCTCCACCTCGATCCGATCTTAGAATCTTAATACTTTTGCCGGTCTGTTTCTCTACTTCATTCTTATACTCCTGGAATTTTCCAAAGGATTCGGACTTATGTTTCATTAAGAAGACATAACCGTACCTTGAGAAGTCATCCGTAAAAGTAATGAAGTAAGAATGTCCGCTTCGGGCATGTGTAGACATTGGACCGCACACGTCACTGTGTACGAGTCCCAAGAGCTCGCTCGCTCTTACTCCATGTCTAGTAAACGGAGTCTTTGTCATCTTTCCTTTGAGACAAAATTGACAAGTGGCATACGATTGATATTCGAACGCATTCAAATATCCCTCTGTATGTAACTTAGTCAACCTTCTCTCATTGATGTGACCCAGTCTACAATGCCACAAGAAAGTCTGATTTATTTCTGGAGACTTTCTTTTGTGTGTATTCTGGACATTGAAAATCTGTGGTTGGTTCAATACGTATATACCATTACTCAATGTACCTGACCCAATCAAAACTTGATTAAGGTGAATGTTTACAACATTACTTACAAACGCAAATTCATAACCTTCTTTAGAAACTAAAGATACAGAAATGATATTACAAGTTGCGTTGGGTACAAAAAAGCAATTACGCAAAACCAAAACATGTCCATCTGACATTCCCAGGTGATAGTCCCCCACGGCTTTAGCATCCATGCTAGCTCCGTTCGCAACTCTGAGGGTCATGTCACCTGCCTTCAAAACCCTACGGTTTCTCAACGCCTGCAAAGAATTACAGATATGAGATCCTGATCTGGTATCCAATACCCAGGAAGTAGAGTTTATTGAAAGACAGTTTTCAATAACATACACACCTGAAGCTGAAGCTGCAACCTGCTTCAATTCCTGTGTTCTGGCCTTCCAGGCCCTGCAATCATTCTTCCAGTGTCCTTTCTTATGACAATAGAAGCATTCTTCCTTATCCACAAGCTTCCCCGCTATCTTTGTTGCTTTTGCTTTTCCCTTCGTATCCACTTTACTAACACCGCCCCTTGGTTTGGCGGGGGCTTTTTTCTTCTTTCCCTTGGCTTTCGCCTTGGACCTAGAAGAAGATGATCCTCCTACAAACAAAGTGGATGTTTCCCTACCTTTCTGTAGGGTGCCCTCTGCGCTCCTCAGCATGTTGAGGAGCTCTGAAAGTTCAACCTCTTTTTCTTGTAAGTTGAAGTTCAGTATAAACTGGGCGTAAGTGGAAGGAAGGGACTGGAGAACTATATCCGTATATAGCTCACTCTCCAATGTGATCCCTAGGTCAGCGAGCTCCTCAATGTAGCCGATCATCTTTAGCACGTGCTCGGCTACTGATGATCCGACGGCCATTCTTGTCGAAAATAACTTTTTCGACGCTTCGTATCTTGCGATACGAGATTGCTCTCCATACAGTTCTTTTGTATGAAGCAATATGGACTCCATGTCCATATTCTCGTGCCTCCTCTGATGTTCGTTGTCCATCGAGGCAAGCAGGAGGCATTTGGCCTTCGCGCTATCAATCTCCCAAGTCTTGCGGATTTCCTTATCCGCGACGCTGGAAGTTGGACCAGAGACAGGGGGAGCTTTGGTGGTAAGAAGATACCCCAGCTTGTCGTAAGTGATTGCTATCTTGACATTCCTGAGCCAATCTTTGTAGTTTGGCCCTGTCAGTTTGTTTTTATCTAGGAGTAACTTAAGTCCAGTCATGTCGATTGGTCGCTGCAATTAGGAGAGAGAAGAAGAAACACTCAGCATGATGCTCTTGCAAGTTTAGAGTGGTTTTTAGTTTGTCTAAACAGGATGGCTCCCACTGTTTCTCGAATCCCTCCTCAAACCATAAAGGAAGAATTAGTCAGGATCAATCCCACCGTACAATACTTGCTTAACCGTTCAGCCAGGCCGGTGTCAGTACTTCGAGGGAGGTTTTCCAACGCTTTCGCGAAGTTCCTTAATTAAAGAACCTCTTTTCCCTGGGGGCGTAGCCCCGCTAACACCTTTCTAGGCACCTACTAGGTTTATAGCATTGATCGTTAAGTGAGAAATTTCCCGAGGAGTAGCATATACTCACAGTAGGATCGGGATCCAAATATCATTGCATGACGAAACTGAAGGAATCCTACCAGAATCATCACACTCTAAATGGTATGCAAATCTAGCAAGTTTCAGTACTTATGAAACTCCCGATGTGGATTTTTTGCCCCATGCTCTTATGACCTTGGCGTGAGGTCAAAATGTCATAAGTCACATGTCAAGTTCGTCCCATCATTATCCAGGTTAATTTGAACCCACCCGTACATACCCTTGACGTAGGCCAAAATGGCAGTACGACTGTCTCAAACCAACGCATTCTATCTATGCAACAGATAAATATCCGGCAGCTACCAATCACTATGCCTTGGCGTGAGGTCAAAATACATAGCTTGAATACTACCGAATATTTAACTGAAATGATGGAGGGCTACGGATGGTTTTGGCAAAACCGTGAACGTAGTGAACTTGATTTGGTCGATAGAACGAGATTGCTTTTAAATGGAGTGGCTCAAACTCCGTATTTTAAAAGTTTGTTTTGAAAAGAACCGAGTGGTTTTTCGAAAGTGTTCCAACGACTTTAACTTGGTTTATTATCTTGCATTAGTTCTTTTAATGCGTGATATTCTTGCATTAGTTCTTTTAATGCGTCCCATCATTTAATCCTACCATTGCAGAAAACAACCAAAATATGACGTACGCTTATGCCATTCGCATTCGCCACGGGGCCCCGTCATTACCCGTTAGGTTACTTAACTAACGACAGAGCGGGGGCTTGGCTAGCGCGGCTGTAAAACATAAGCAACGCCTAAATAATATCATATATAGATATACTGCAATGATAAACATTTCAGATCACAGATGAATACATTGGATATACTAGGAATCTGTAATTCGTACGAGCCTGTAACGAAAGACAAATTACACGGTCGTGGTGAATAGCCAAATACCCCACCCAAGACCCCTACGGGTGCGGCAAACTACCCGCCAAGTACCCGAAGCGTAGTAACCTCCCTCATCTCCATGAGTAGGCCACTCGACACTTCGGCATACCCGGTAGTTTGTGCACCCCCTCCATGGGTCTATCCTAGGAGCAAAAACAGTAAAAAGAAATTATACAATGACGGCTACAACCCCGACCCGGTTGTGCGGCCATACAAATAATTATTACATCAATTTACAAATTTACATGAATTGAAAGAAAAGAAAACTCTCGTCTCACAACCCCCGGCTATTCACCCGCGACAATCCAACATATTCATATACACATTCCAGCAACAATACAGATCACAGATTTGTATAACCCCCACTAATCGACATATAGCGATTAGTAGACGTTCAATACAAATATCACATTACAGAAAACCCGTTAGCTTAAGTCTTTTAGAAGTTCGATCAAAAATACGGATTTTCGGGACCCCAAAATAAAATTTTCGTTCTGGAAAATCTGGGTTGAAAATATATATACCAAAAATCCCAAAATACCCCAATTAGCAAACTGCAGAAAAGAAAACCCTTGACCGAGTCAACTCGGCCGCGTTTCCGCGGCGGGAGCGTGCTCCCGCCGCGGAAACTCGGCGCTTTGATCGAGTCAAGGGCCCAATTTTTTGCAGTTTCTTTAAAAAAGCCTGAGTCGATTTTAGGTGTATTTCAAAAAAGTTTTCCAGTACTTTTAAAATCGACAGAAACTTGAAAATCTTAGGGTTCGTTTTCGGGACTTTTCTTTGATCGATCTTCTAGTTACTTGCTAACATGTTAGATAGAGTTTAACTAGGCTCTGATACCACTGTAAGTCCATGCTACCTCTCCCGGTACTTTCGGGAATGCGGAATTTGGTAAAAAACGATTTTCTTAAAGATGGTAACATGGACCTAAAACCCGGATCTTGGTTAAACATCTATCTAACAACCTAACTATGAGTTTCTAGCTACTCGGTTAGGGGGTTATACCTTGCTTGTCTTGAACTCCTTCGTCTTCAAGCTCCGATGGTGGTCCGGACCGGCTTCTTCTCGTCGTCTCCGTACGCCGAAGATAGATCCACCTGAAAGCTCCAACCTTTAGCTCCTTCTTCGTTCTTTGAAGAAACTAGTTCACTTGGTTTGCTAAACCTAGTGAACTAGAATGAGTAGAGTAGAATTAGAATGGGATTTTATCTATGGTTCTTGATTCTCAACTCATGAGACAAGAGAACCATAGATTAAAGAGAGGGAAAGTGAGCAAGAGGGTGAGAGCAAAAGGAGAGCTCAAGAAGAAGAGAGAGAATGAGCAAGAAAGAATGAGGCTCTCTTTTTCCTTTCACCCTCTCATAATCCAAAGTCATCATAACTCATCATACTAACAAAAGTCTTATGTGATGGTTGAAGCAACCATAACCATATCATTTCATGCACTCATTTTACACAAATGAGCAAGTAAACAAAAGTCTTTGCCATGAAATGATGGCTATGGTTATCATGATGGTCAACTAGTCAAGCCTAGTCAACCGGTCAACAAAGTCAACAAGTCAACAAAAGTCAACAAGTCAACAAAGTCAACAAAAGTCAACAACCATGTCACCATAATACTTAATTAATATAATAGTTAATCACATATCAAATTCTCATTAGGGTTGAGCAAAAAGTCAAATAGTCAACGGTCAACTGTTAACAACCCTAATGAGAATCCGCTGCCTCTGCCTCCCTGTCAACTGTGCATACACACCCGCATCCGCGCTCCGAGGAACACGAATGCAAACCGGATAAATCCAATCCCATAAGGTACACTAGGATCTGGCTTAAACCAAAGCCCGCTAGTGTATACTGTCCGGACACTGTACGTGAACAAGTGCACGGATGTGACCGAACCCTGTCGCAAAACCATGCGACCTGTCGCATTACCATGCGACCTCTACTCTTTTGCCTAAAGGCGAAAAGCTTTCTGTGTGGGAATCTAAAGACTCGACACTACGCTGGCAGTGGGTTTAACCACAGACCGCAAGCGGCACTAGCTGTGCGTAACGGTCCCCAGGTAATGCCGACAAGAAGACCGACGAGGCGAAACCCATCTGAACTCCTACTGAGCCTGAGTGTGACATTCTCCGTACAGTCTGGTCTGTTCGTCTGATACATCGCATGGAGGGCCTAGGGGGTGGTAAACGTCAGTCCTCCAATAGCGGTACAAGTCGTGCCGGAGCGAAGCCCAAAACACCCTGAGATAACACTGGAAACCTACCAGTATATCTCGTTTGCCCTGGCCAGGGACTACTCGTGTAATGGCTCTCCTAGACACAGCGCGATGTCAACCCCCAATACCGGGAGAGACGAATCCTGTCTAACCGTCACTGCCTCCAAGTGCTTCGGGACTGCACCCAACCACTACCTGTTTGCACGACTCCTTTGAGCCGTGGTAGGGTAGTGATCAAAGTACAGTGGGAACACACTCGAGGCTAAGTGACAGTGTCAAGTCAGCGGACTAAGCTGTACTCATGTCATCTGGGAACTGATAACTGACGATAGGTATAATACCAACTAGTCAGTTCCCGACGAGTCCTGTCCAGTGTACCCGTAACCTAACGAGCACCCGCATACTATCTCAAGTACGACGTACTGACGGCTGTGGGACAGACCGTCTTCCACACTGGGATGAGAAGCGCATGCGCTGGTCTACTCCGGAGTATCGATGCCCTGTCTCGATAGTCCTGCGACCAGGGACCTGCATAAGGATGTGCTTATAGATTACCCAGCCCCACTAGTGTGACGGCCATCACATCGCTGGTAATCAAGCAAAGATCCTAAGGGCTCTACTAATGTGTATAGGCGATATACAAAAATAAACACATGTACACATTGAAGTAGAAACAAACCAAGTAGCATACTACTATTTTGAGCAAGATTGTATATACAAGGTGAATATCCCAAGCATCCATTAAGTAATATACAAACCAGTATGATACAGTAATGGCCTCTAGGGCATACACACTAACAACATGCACTGGAGACAGATGCATGATTTGAATCTGGTTCAATTAAATTAGTGCCTTTGTTTCTGTATTGGATATAGAACAGTTCGTATCTTGACGATGTTAAGGTACGGGGAGTTGTCCAGCTTATGCTTAAAACCAGACTCTGGATAACTCAAGGCACGTTTCTGTAATGGCTGTTTGTGGGTTGACCTGGGCTATGACAAGGGTTGATTTTCTACCATCTGGAAGATCAATAGTGATATTGTTCTTGACTCGCCACAGTTTTAATAAAAAATGGATTTTTTTAGAAAACAGCAGTGGGAGTATAGTAGAACTGGAAGTGATTCCAGAACCGCAAACGATTACTGAAAATTTGATAAGAACCTAAAGATGCAATCTGGTTTGACATTCCATTGGCCACTCCGCAGATATGGTGGGTAACCTCAGGCACTCGAGAGGTACTTCGGTATGCCTCAAGGACGGTGACAGGGAGGTTCTTGTTTACCCAGACTTGCCATTGCCGTTGTTCCAGACTGTGAGACCCGGTAGGAGGAAGAGTATAGCGTCGTTCTAAACTAGCTTTGGAAGTGTACGTATATATTATTCTGTCAGAGGGTTGTCGTAGTCAGTGGGATCAGCGGAAGCATAGTGGACAAGTGGCTTATGTCTATTTATAGACTAAAGCAGATATAGCGGAGATAGATCATCTATTTCTGATGTCACAGTCATAGGTTTGACTTCATCAGAATAGGGGATGGATCTGTTAAGAAGGTAGTAGGGTGTGATGTCCTGGTATTAGGATGACATACACAGAGTAGGAAGTGAAATTCCTATACTACGATCGGTTATGCTTTGGTTGTCACACAGTGATTTCTCCACATAGGATATAGATATTGTTTTTGCACTAGATGCAATAAGGTGATATTGATCCAATCCTGGAGAAACGTTCGGAAGCAGTTTTAGAACATAAGTTGATGTTCTAGGGATATGATAACAACAGCCTCTTTTCGGGGACGGTTATCATTCCAGGCTTCCAAGGTGACCCGGATGATAGAGTGACTATCAGAGTTATAGTTTTCCCTCTGACGAGGGACAATAGTTTGGACAGGTGGTCCAGGTGGATACTGAGGGTGGCATGACACAGGATACTGATTAAGTTCAGTTGACGATACAGTCTGAGAAGTTTGGATTTGGAGTTCATTTATGAACTAGGTCCCATCAGATATCCAGACATATTCTACGACAGGTATTGCTCGTTTCGGGAGATGGCTTTCTCCATGAACTTGAGATAAAGAGAGATATAGAAAGAAACATTTGAGCGGATCCACTCATTGAGGCTATTCCTCGAACACATTAGTTTCGTAAACGTGTTTTGTGAGACTGATTAGTAGAGGAGTTGGGTGTTCGATATCACACGGGCTGTGAGTATGCGACATCGCAATAATTAACCTTGAGTGCAAGTGGGAGATTATTGGAGATAGTGCCCTCAGAGTCAATTATTGGATCATAGGCACATGATTGCAATGGTTGAGGGAGGACCTATGCCGATAGGACAGTCTTACTCAAGATGATAGTATGCTATCTGGTTTATCTTTATCATCGTGTACTGCTTTAGGTGACCTTACAGGTCACTATTGCGCGTTGATAGAGCCCTTAGGATTCTTGCTTGACAGCCAGCTGTATGATGGCGATCATATACGTGGGAGCTTGGGTCTATAAGCACATCCTTAAAAGGTCCCTAATCGTAGGAGTTTTCGAAACTGGGCATCGATACTCCAGAGTAGACTAGTGTATACAGTCGAGACCCCGACAAGGGTCGGTGGCCGGTCTCACAAGCCACTGGTGTCAGTTGGTTCACCTAAGATGTATACAGGTGCTCATTGGGTTATGAGTACACCGGACAGGACTCGCCGGGAACAAGCTACTTGGTCTTATACCTGACGCCAGATAGCAGTTCCCTGGTGATATGTGTACAGGTTAGTTCATCGACCTGAGATCGTCATTTGTCTCGTGTGAGTTCCCACTGTACTTTGATTACTACCCTACCACGGCTCAAAGGAGTCGTGCAAGCAGGTTTTAGTTGGGTACAGTCCCGAGCCACATGGAGGCAGTGAGCGGATCTGCACGGGTTCGTCTCTCCCGGTATTGGGGGTGAGGTCGCGCTGTGTCTAGGTGAGCCATTACACAAATCCCTCGGCCGAGGCAGGAGATTTACTGGTAGGTATTCCAGTAGTATCTTAGGGTGTTCTGGGCTACACTCCGATACGACTTGTACCGCTTTTGGGGGTCTGACTTTTACCAACCCCCTAGGCCCGCCATGCGATACTTATAGACGAACGGACCGGACTGTACGGATATTATCACTGACAGGCTCTGTAGGGTGTCAGGATGAGTTCGCTCATCGACATCCCTTTTTGATCAATAGCTGGTAGCCCGTTACGTATGGCTAATACCTCTGACGGGCTAGTGGTTAAATCCACAGCCAAAGTATTGACGAATCTTTAGAGTCGCCTACAGACAGTTACTCAAGTTTCGGGCGAAACGCTGTAGAGGCCGTATGGAGATATGGCAGGGTTCGATCTTATACGTGCGGTATTGCACGGATCATGATCGGACGGATAATACTAGCGGGCTTTGGTTTAAACCGGATCCTAGTATTGTACAGTGTAGATTTTGTCTCTTTGCATTTGTATTCGGTCGGAATACAAATGCGGGTATGTATATACAGTCGCGGGGTTTTCCTGTAATTTATTACGGGATCAGTTTTTTGAAGTTACCAGTTTGTTCCATTCCGGCCAGTTTTCCTTTGTTCCTTCACGGCCGGATTTTTTCGATGGAGGGGGTTATTTGCAAGTATGCAAATTAGCATTTGTGGAGGGGTTTATTTGTAAATGGGGGATTATGATGGGTATAACATCTTTTCTTTTTCTAGTGATCATTTCTTGCATAAATGAGATAGGATTAGATTTGAAATGGATGTGACAAATTTACCTCTTTATCATCAAACCTTTTCTTATACTCACCCATTCAACCATCTTGTGCTCACCTCCCCTTGATACATTTTTTTCCTCCTCATTTTCTTGATAGAGGCCGGCCACATTTGAGAGAGGGAGAGAATTCATTTTGTGGGGAAAAATTTCTTCATCTCATATTATGCTTGCTACAAAATTCCTAAGCTTATCTCCATTATTCTTCACCTCCATTCATCATGGCAACTTCAACCCCAATAGAGACAAATGGATTCTACACTTTGCCTACAGCATCCTTGGGCACGTCGACTCGCCAACTTCGTGCTCGAGTTGCCTCGGTCCTGAGGTGGGAGCTCGTAAAAGAACCCGGCGATGTGGTTACCGTTCCGACGAGGAGATGAAGACCGGAGATTCCGCGAGGAGATCGGGACGGAGGCCGAAGACCGAAGGACACGGATCGCTCGGTATAGCATTCTAGCCCTTCTCTTGATTGCTAGCATTAGGTTAATGGTTACGATCCGGGTTTTTTAGGATGCGATAGTGCCGGTTTTCAAGTCAAGAAAAATTTTCGTTTCCGCATTTTGGCCTCGGGATGACGGCCGGGGTGCTGCCGTGTCCTAACATCTTTCAGAAGAAGTCGCGATGAGTATGCAGCCGTTCCAGAACAAGAAATAGATTTAGTAAAGGATGATGACTTCCGGGCAGTTCAGCAGAAATGAAATTTGGAAGAGACCTCGACAGAACCTTTCTGGAATACAATAAGAGAAGGCATGGACCCAGGATCGGTCATATTATGCACACCTAGTAGGCCAGAGTTCGGCATCGTCGATGAGACATGTTATGAGTGACCGTGACAGTTGGCCAGAGATCTTTAGAGGATGTGTCGGAGCGGGACTTTTTCCGCCATCTTTGATTTCGGTATTTTGGGCGATTTATTTGCATGGTTGAGATTTTGTTCACCACAGTTGCACTTGATTTCGATTTGATATCATTCGAGAGGTTGATTTTGATTTCATGCCTATGGTATGCATGAGATTTGACTTATGCTTTCGGCATAGTTTTCATGCACTTTAGTATTTTGACACGATTTTGTGTATGCTGATGCACATGGTTGTAAGATTATATACTACAGTATACCTGATTTGGATTTGGATTGAGATGTGTTGTATACCGTTGATTTCGATTGTGATACTCGATATTTATTTTCGTGCACCTTATGCACATGGTTTGGATTCTTGCTCATACTTGACGCGCTTGATGCGATTTTGGTACACGCCAGATGCACTAAATCGGGATTCTTCGTGCTTATCAGATGCACCTGATATTGCTGTCAGGCATACTCGTTGCCTTTGACAGGTGTTTCATGCACACCCGTTGCACTTAAATTTTTGTTTCTGTGCATATGTATGGCACATTCATGGATTTCGATTTCCTTGCACACCAGACGCACGTGGCATTCATATACACATTTTGGGATTGATTTCTTTTGGAGCAATGTGTTTTATGATACTTACTGTATGGTATAGTAGCTGAGCAGGACTAGTCCGAGGACAATACCTGAATATATTTTTGCATGCATTGATAGTTATCGATGTGATTTCCAAAAAGGAGCTATAGTCTCAGTATTTACCTACGTGTCCGAGATGACACGAGACATTTAACAAAGGAAACCCTTCTAAATTATTTTTCAAAACGGCGGGACGTGTATGTTAAATAAAGGGTATATATATATAGTTATTTTCTTACAATAGACGTCCGCCACCGTGCCGTGATACGCACAGCGACTTGAAAAGGTTTGGCATGCATTTCTTTCAGATGTTTTGACGATCTTACAACAATGCGTGTTATGTATATATTATGGTTTTGATGTTTATCATGTTGGTTTTCGTACTGGACTTGACATTAGTGTCTTCACCACCACTCCGATGATTGCGTGATGCTTGACGGAGTTTTGATTTTTGTTTACATACTTGTTTTTCATGCGCATGCATTGCGCTTCGATGTGTTTTATGTATTTATGATTTCGGAGCCCCGACGACTTGATCATTTTACTGAAATGTTTTAGTATTTGAGGGGTTTAAATTTAAATTCGAGAACCGAATTTATTTAAGGGGGGAAGACTGTAACATTTCAGAAAAATAAAATATTATTTTTTGGAATTTATATAATTAAATAATAAATATTATGAATATTTTTATGATACGGTATAATTAAATACCAATAAATTGGGAAATATTTGGAAATTTATAGGAATACTGAAATGAGGGTGTTTTATATGATATGAGCATTTATAAATTTTTAAATCCTCATTTGAAAAAGGGTTAAGTGCTAATCGCGATTAAATATCACTAATCGTACATTAAGTTTGTTTTGTGCATATGACATGCACCAAATCATTTTTCACATTTGCTACATTTTTCTACCATGGCATCTTGTTTCTTTTTATGTATATGGTTTATTTGTTTTTGGCTTTTAAATTGAAAAGGGAAAACAAATGAGAAAAGAAAAGAAAAAGGATTTAAAATGTGGCATGGTGAGAGGTATGGGCAAGAGAGAGAAGGAGAGGGGTTTCCTTTGACCTTGGCCATTCTTTCTTCACTTCATCACCCTCATCATCTCTCTCCCCTTCACCTCTATGGCTGCCTCCCTCCTCCATCACCTCTACCTTTTCACTACAACCCTAAAACTACGTCAAAACACTTCATTCCTTTCACAAAAAACATGCACAAGCTCACTACAAGCATGGGAGATCAAGAAAAATTGGATTTTGAGCACTTGGGGCAACTCAAGAATTTTCTTAAGTTGCCAAATGAGGTAATTCTCGCACCATTAGTATATTATTTCTTTCACTTTAGCATCCATACATGTTTAGAAGTGTTTTAGTGAGGTTTAGTGGTGTTAGGAGATTTCTAGAGGAAGTTTAGGGATCCATGAGTTGTGATGGTGCATGTAAGTGCAATTGGTAACTAAAAAAAACCCTTAGTGTTAAAACCCCAGATCAAACCACAGCTAGAACTCCAAACATGGACTTTAGTTATCCAAATGTCGGTTTTGTGTTTAATTGGTGGCCTACAGGGAATCTGGAGCAATCCGAGACCTTTTCTGGAAAAACAAGCAACCCTATTGACCTAGGAGGCCACCCTGAGAATACGAGACCGTTTTACTACAGGAAAAACGAGCTCACCGATTTTGGGGGGTATGTCGCCGGGTCATTTATGGAGTTTTGGGTCCAGGTTGCTTCTGTAGCTCATATACCTTCTATACAACACCCCAGTACTGTTTGTTTAGCCCAATTTTACCTGAACTAAAATTTGGGACCAGTTTTCTAAGTTGCTGTTTATGTTTTGTGGATTTTAATGACTTGAAGTTTTGATATTTGTGTTAGTATCGGCCACTTGACGTTTGTACGTTGATATCTGGTGTTATTTGGCTCTTTTGCAAGAGTAGACCATAGGTTCTAACCTATGTGTGTTTCGTGTGCCGTTTTGGTTTTCGTGTGCGGTTCTATTTACGATACGATATATATGATATGTAGGTACCCTCACGTGGAATTCGGACGATGAAGAAAAGGATGGTGACATCGACTTCGGCAAGCAAGGATCAAGGTGAGTAGATATATATCTACGGGGGAAGTCGGCTGGATGGCGTATAACACCCTCGCAGTTTCGTAGTGCAGTATACAAATGCGTTATATCTATATACTTATGTTTTATTTAAGGATGTGTATACTTAGTTAGAAATGCTTTAGGTGACCTTGGGTTAGTGTTTAGCGTATTTGGAAGTTAATGCTATAGTCTAGTGTTAGTCGCGAAACCCTAGAGTAAGGATTTGCACACACGCATACACTTGTTTTACTTGTGCGTATATAGGGATATATATATATATATACACATATATGTATGTGAGTATGTATATATATATATATATATGTATGTATGTATATATGTATACATAGACATGGATGATGAGGACTGTATATGGTACTTAGAAATGAGTCGATGTGATTGGGCATGATGGCACGAGATCGGTGATGTGACTTGGTATGTATTATGAGATACAACATGACATTATAGCGGGTCTTTAGGCGAAGTGTTTTCATACATACGCATATATATGTTGATGGTATCAGAGTGTACTAGACATTAGATCAGTACCCCTAATTCAGGATATGATGATAAGGATACCAGATGAATAATGAGATAAACGTGATATTCGACCCGTACCCAGATTTGGGATGTCGTACGAGATATAATTATGATGACAGATCCACACTCTTGACTAGAGGATGTCATATGATATATTGTATCATACGTGATACTATTGAGGCGGGATCACCGACTACTAGATATGGATATCGACTCAGACTTAGGTGGATTTCCTTACCCTTTTGATTAGTCTGTTTGTTTAGTCCTATAGTTTACTTAGTAGATGTTAGACTGGGCTCGAGCCATACTTATTTCCAAAACTAACGAATCGTGAGTATTTTAAAGATAGGCCAAGGGTTACTACGGATATTTTAAAGGATGTACCTTTTCGTAAAAACACCGTAGCCCTGTTTTCTAAACACCGCGATTCGTGTTATTTCAAATGCCAAAATTGTATGACTCGTATTTAGGAACGTATATTCTTATTTGCCGCGTTTACTATTCATTGTCCATAGAGTCATGTTGTTATTATCGCATTGCATGCTTATACTTGTGATTCTTGTTTATTATGAGCCCATGTTGTCAGGACACTAGCACCATTACTGATGATGCATATGTTCACAATCACTTGCTTGCCGGCTCACATACATCATCATCGGTAATTTCCATGTCACGTACACTTTAGAGAATATTATTTATTTGATAATGCTTGTTAGCTGATAGTTCTGATATATCATTACTGTGCTAGTTAGATATTGCATTCTTTATTAGATACCCATGCATGTTTATATATTCATTTGTCATGCAATATTATTAGGGCCAGTCTGGATTGCCGGAGCCTTGTATTCACTATTATTGACTCTTCATTGTTGGATTTCGGATTTTCCATAAGATTTCTGGATTTGGAGAAACCGCAAGATTTTATAAACTCATTTATCATTTTCAAAAGATAAAAAGTGCGGTTTTCTCGTGATATGATATGAGATATATCCACCATGAGTTTTCTTGGCTCTTAAGCGATATCATACACCCGATTCGAGGAGGAGGAACCATCTGTGGGTGCATGGTGGACCCGGTGTGGTATCCCGGGGCAAGATGGTCGCAGATGATGGCATTGAGCCTGGCAGGGGAGTACTACCGACCGGTTATTTGTGACTCGGCGGATATTCGGAGAATACCGACATAGTCGTGAGATTTGTTTGGGCCAGTCCGAATTGCCGGAGCCCAGGGGCCAGTCCGGATTGCCGGAGCCCAAGGGCCAGTCCGGATTGCCGGAGCCCGAGATATTGAGACATTGAGATTTTATGATATGAGCCAGTCCGAATTGCCGGAGCCCGAGATATTGAGATATTGAGATATATGTTTTGTGTCGATACTTGACATGGATTCTATATTGATTTCATTGATGATACCTCGATTTTATATACAGAAATTTCACTAAATTAAGAAAACAGTTTTCCATTCATGACGTATTCTGTTTTCATTTGCAATGCATTTGCACATCATATTAGTGACATATTGCTATATGAGGCACTGACACGAGCACTTGGTATTATACTTATGTGTAGATGATTTCAAGTTTATATTATATTTGAGGATATTATTATCGTATGACCTAGGATTGGGTCATACATGCGATTTCTGCTCGGTGATGTTTTCTACTCACGAGTTGGCAACTCACCCCCGTTGTGCTACAGTTTCTTGCAGGTTTTGCCGTACAGGTTTCGTTGCGGTTTTGCCGGCACACTGCTCTTTTTCGGGTGATTGCTTTGGTAGGTGGGTTCACTCGCATCGTGACCACCATTGTACTTTATTTACATTCAGTTGTATCTAGTAAACTCCATCAACCGGACTTGTATATTTTATAACCTTAGAAGACCAGTTGTATATTCTTTCGACCTTAGAGTCGCGCGTTGTATTATTATAGGTTTTCTTGATGATATTGGTTTTCTTCTGAGTTTTGATCCTCGCCCTTCGGCGTTGTATATTAATTGCTTGCATGGTTGTGTCCGCCGTTTGGCGAAGAGCTAGCTCCCGCTTGGGGATGCCTTCATGAATTATTCATATATTTTCCTGTTTGTACCCGTTTGGGGCCAGTTTTTACCAAGGAGACTCTGCCGAATTTTTCGGGAAAATATGACGTTACTTTTAAATGTTTAATGCCACTTATTTATTAAAACCACTTAACTTAAAACCAGTTTTCTCCACTTCTTCTTTAAAATGGTTTAGATTTCTAGGCTTTTGTATTACTTGAATTAGATGGGGTCCTATAGACTTCATATGATTCAAGTGCCAGTCACGTGCTATTTCGGGTCGTGACAGATATTCCTATTGTCACGGGAAAGGGCATTGGCAGAGGGATTACAGAGCTTTGAAAGCCAGAATCCAGGATCCGAAGAATGTTGTGGCTTCGACTTCAGGAGTGTTTGTGATTGAAAACAGTCTGTCAATTAACTCTACTTCCTGGGTACAAGATACCGGATCAGAATCTCATATCTGTAATTCATTATAGGCTTTGAGAGACCATAGAGTTATCAGGGTAGGTGATATGACTCTCAGGGATGCTAACGGAATGAGCGTGGATGCTGTATTCGTAGGGTATATCATCTAGAATTGACAAGTGGGTAGATATTGATTCTACGTAACTGTTTGTGTGTACCAAGTCTAGTATGTAAGCGATGTGGTTCACATCCTCCTAAATTAAAGTTTGATTGGGTCGGGTACCCTAGAGGACAATATATATTGAATCAAGTTCAGGTTTTCAAATGTCCAGAACACACTTAAAAGAAAATTTCCAAAATTAAATAAGGCCCCCTTATGGCATTGTAGATTAGGTCACATCAATGAAACACGGTTGACGAAGTTATATAGAGAGGGATGTTTGGATCTGTTCGAATATCAGTCTTATGCAACTTGTCAATATTGTCTGATAGTAAAGATGACAAAGACTCCGTTCACTGGACACGGAGTAAGAGCGAGCGAGCTGTTGGGACTCATACACAGCGACGTGTATATTCCAATATCTACAGATGCACGAAGTAGTTATTCCTATTTCATTACTTTTAGGGATGATTTCTCTACGTATGGACATGTCTTCTTGATGAAGCATAAATCCGAACCCTTTGAAAAATTCCGGGAATATAAGAATGAAGTGGAAAAACAAACAGGAAAAAGTATCAAGACCCTGAGATCTGATCGACGTGGTGAATACTTAAATTGTCGAGTTCCTGGATTACCTAAAAGAGAATAGAATTCTCTCTTAGCTTACTCCTCCATACACACCACAACACAACGGTGTATAGGAAAGGCGGAATAGAACCCTATTGGATATTGTTCGTTCCATGATGAGTAACGCTGAGTTGTCGCGATCCTTCTGATGTTATGCACTAGAATCAGCTGCATATCTTTTGAAAAAGATTCCTACCAAGACTGTGCCTACCACACCATATCAGATATGGAGTGGGAAGAAAACCTATCTTCAGTATCTGAAGATATAGGGATGTCCAGATTTTTTTGAAAAGCAGTATGCCGACAAGCTCGAGACACGCTCAGTACTGTGTAAGTTTGTGGGATACCCAAAGAACTCCAGGGGGTATCTTTCCTATTACGCAGAGGAACAAAAGGTTTTTGATCCTCGTCGTGCCCAGTTTTTAGAAAATCAAATTTTTGTAAATGGAAATAGTGGGGGCACAATAGAACTGGAAGAAATTCCAGAACCACAAACTATTACTGAAAATATGGTTGAACCAGAGGTTTCAAAAGAACCGGACATCCCTACGCCAATCCACAGGACTAGTAGGCTGTCTCATCTGCCTGAGAGATATTACGGTTTTCTCATAGACGGGAATCAAGAGGATTGCATCATTAGCAATGATGAGCCAACTAGCTTCCAATAAGCCATTTAGAGCGGCGACTCGGTAAAATAGCTGGATGCAATACGGACCGAAATGTAGCTTACGCACTGAGCGTGATAAGCTGGTATTAGTCAAACCCAGGGAAGAAGCACTGGGAAGCAGTAAAGAACATTCTCAAGTGCCTCAGAAGGACTAAGGAGATGTTCTTGGTGTATGGCGGAAAAGGACCTCCAGATCAAGGCTTTTGCTAACTCCAGCTTCCAGAGTGATAAGAATGACTCCAAGTCCATGTCAGGTTATGGCTTTAGCCTCAATGCAGGGGCGGTCTTTTGGAAAAGCTCCAAGCAAGACACCGTTGCAGACTCGACGATGGAAACGGAGTAGTTCGCTGCATGAGACGCCGCAAAAGAGGCAGTCTGGATGTGGAAGTTCTTAATTGAACTTTAGGTGGTTCCTTACATTGTTGGTCCAATACTTTAGTATTGTGACAACATACGACGCTATAGCTTTAGGGAAGGAACCCAGGTCCCATCAGAGATCCAGACATATCTTGAGGCGGCACCACCTGATCAGGGAGATCGTTGATCCCATGAGATCGAGGTGATGAGAGAAGATATGGAGTACAGCACTGCAGATCCACTCACAGAGGCCATCCCTCAGACAGTGTTCGAGAAGGCTATTCGTGATCTTCGGCCTGTGATATGCCAGTATATGGCCTTAGTGCAAGTGGGAGATTGTTAGTGATATATGCCCTAGAGGCCATTATTGTATCATACTGGATTGTATATTACTTAATAAGAGCTTGGGATATACACGGATATAGTAACAGTCTTGCTCAAAATGGTAGTATGCTACCTGGTTTGTCTCTACCTCAATATGTGCATGTGTTTTCTTAGCATATCGCTTGTACATATTAGTAGAGCCCTTAGGATCTTTGCTTGAATACCAGTGTTGTGATGGCAGTCACACTAGTGGGGGCTGGGTAATCTACAAGCACATCCTTATACAGGTCCCTAGTAGTAGGATTATCGAGACGGGGCATCGATACTCCGGAGTTGACTAGTATATACGCTTCTCATCCCAGCAGGGGAGATGGTCTGTCCCACTGCCAATAGTACGTCGTACTGGAGATAGTATGTAGGTGCTCGTTAGGTTACGAGTACACTGGACAGGACTCATCGGGAACTGTTGGCTGGTATTATACCTATCGTCGGGTAGCAGTTCCCAGGTGACATGAGTACAGCTTAGTCAGTCAACTTGACACTGCTACTTAGCCTCGAGTGTGATCCCACTGTACTTTGATTACTACCCTACTACGGCTCAAAAGTGTCGTGCAAACAGGTAGTAGTTGGGTGCAGTCCCGAAGCACTTGGAGGCAGTGGCGGTTAGATAGGATTCGTCTCTCCCGGTATTGGGGGTTGATATCGTGCTGTGTACGGAGAGCCATTACACAAAGTCCCTGGCCAGGGCAAGCGAGATTTACTGGTAGGTATTCCAGTAGTTTCTCAGGGTGTTTTGGGCTACACTCCGGCACGACTTATTGCGCTATTAGGGGTCTGACGATTACCGCCCCCTAGGCCCGATATGCGATACTCTTAGACGAACAGACCGGACTGTACAGAGATTGTCACATTCAGGCTCAGTAAGAGTTCGGATGGCTTTTCCTCATCGGCATTCTTATCGACATCTACCTGGGCACCGTTATGTGCAGCTAGTACCGCTTGCGGCCTGTGGTTAAACCCACTGCCAGTGTAGTGTCGAGTCTTTAGACTCCCACATAGACAGTTTTCCTGCACCGGGCAAAAGGTGTAGAGGCCGTATGGTTTTACGGCAGGGCTTCGATCACTTACGTGCACTTGTGCGGGTGTGATGTTCGGGTGGAAAATACTAGTGGACTTTGGTTTAAGCCGGATCTTAGTATTATATTGATGGATCAGTTTCGTCTCTGTGTATTCGTGTTTCTCGGAACACGAATACGGGTATGTATATACAGATGAGAGGGGCATAGAAGGATACACCTCATTAGGTTTTTGACCATTGACTTGATTAAAACAATTATGAGGTGGAGGAAAGTATTTGTTATTTTTGTAAATGATAATTGAGGCATGGCTAGTTGTTTTGACTACTTGACTTTGTTTGACCATTTGACTTGGTTGACCACTTGACTTGGATTGACTATTTGACTTAGATATTTTTGTGAGATATTTTGTGATCTAGATATTTTGATGAGATATTTTTCATGCCATGCTTGTAGTCAAGTTAAGGTAGCCATCTCACATTATCTTTATCATTATCAAAAATCATTTCTCTTTCCTCAAGTGAGCTCTCATGCTAGCTCTCTTCTTCCTCCTCACTACAAAACCCAAAAAGCTCTCATGTGTTGAGAATCCTTGGGTTTCAAGAGAAATAAATCCATCTTCATACTCTACATCACCTAGGCCATCAAGTTTAGCAAGCTTGTTGCCCTAGTTACCTCGGTTTTGAGGTGGAGCTCAAACTATAAACTCTCGGGTGGATCGTCTTTGACTCGAGGAGGCCGTTGAAGAAGCTACGATCCGGATCGATCCTTGGAGCCTACGTACACGAGGAGGACAACGATGAAGACCCGAAGGACAAGTATCGTGAGGTATAACTGTTGGATATAGTGCCTTCAAAGCCAATTATTGGATTGCAGGCACGTGATTGCAATGATCGA
Organism: Agapanthus africanus; assembly: GCA_030015575.1. Classification (NCBI taxonomy): domain Eukaryota; kingdom Viridiplantae; phylum Streptophyta; class Magnoliopsida; order Asparagales; family Amaryllidaceae; genus Agapanthus; species Agapanthus africanus. The sequence goes on along the minus strand of JASDDO010000029.1, from coordinate 26,592,352 downwards.
GGGAGGACCTATACCGGTAGGACAGTCTTACTCGAAAAGATTGTATACTATCTGGTTTGTCTTTGTCATCGTGTACATACTTTAGGTGACATTGCAGTTCACTATTACACGTTGATAGAGAATAGTATGCTACCGGGTTTATCTTTATCAATGTGTACAGCTTTAGGTGACATTACAGATCACTATTACAAGTTGATAGAGCCCATAGGATTCTTGCTTGACTACCAGCAGTATGATGGAGATCATATACGTGGAAGCTGGGGTCTATAAGCAAATCCTTAAAAGGTCCCTAGTCATGGGAGTTTCGAGTCTGGGCATCGATACTCCATTAGTAGACTAGTGTATACGATCGAGACCCCGACGAGGGGCGGTGGTTGGTCTCACAAGCCATTGGTATCAGTTGGTTCACCTAAGACGTATACAGGTGCTCATTGGGTTATGAGTACACCGAACAGGACTCGCCGGGAACATGCTAGTTGGTATTATACCTAGCGTCAGATAGCAGTTCCCTTATGACATGTGTACAGGTTAGTTCATCGACCTGAGATCGTCATTTGTCTCGTGTGAGTTCCTACTATGCTTTGATTGTAAGTCTACAGTAGCGCCCCGGCCGTCAATCCGAGGCCAAATGCGGAAACAAAAACTTTTTAGTAAACCGGCGTTATCGTAGTCTTTCACCCGGATCGAACCATTAATGCTAAACTAGCTAACTACTAAGAAGTGACAGTGGTTATACCGATCGATCCGTGTCCTTCGGTATTTGGCCACCATCCTAAGCTCCTCATGGCATCTCCGATCTCTGGTCTCCTCGTCGGAAGGGCACCATATCAATGAGCCTTTTTACGGGCTCCCGCTTCATCCGAAGCAACTCGAACATGAAGTATGCTAGCCGACATGTCCAAGGCGATGTAGAGAATGTGTGTGATAATTTTGTTTCAAGCATCCATTGATTCTCAACACATGAGAGTGTATGGATGAGGTTGAAGATGATGCCATTGGCGGAAGTTATGAGCTAGAGGAAGAAGAAGAAGAGGAGGAGCCTTTTTCTTTTCTATTGTGTTGGAATAATAATGAGAGTAAGCTACAATCATAACACAAGAGCAAACCCAAGCCATATGGCTGCCCTCTCTCTCTCCTCTTATTATTTCAACACACTAAATCAATCCAAAATGTGACATATGCACAAATAAAGAGACCATGAGTCATCAACTATGCATGTGTCACAATAAATGCTCATCATGATGAAATCCACTCACAATTTCTACCAAAATAAACATTAACCCAAATGTTTATGACCATAAAAAGAACGGCATCATCTAAAGTAAACTCGTGATGGATCACAAGAATACCCCTCACCTGTATATACATACTTGCATCCGCATTCCGACTGAATGCAAATGCGATGAGACTAAAGTAATCCAACAAATCTAATACAACGATCCGACTTAAACCAAAGCCCACTAGTATGATCCGTCCGATCATGATCCGTGCACAAGTGCACGTATATGATCGAACCCTGCCATAATACCATACGGCCTCTACAACGTTTCTCCAGAAACTTGAGAAACTGTCTGTGGGAGACTCTAAAGACACGTCAATACTTTGGTTATGGATTTAACCACTAGCACGTCAGTGGTACTAGCTGTACGTAACGGGCTACCAGGTATTGACCAATAGGGAGGTCGATGAGAGAACTCATCCTTACACCCCACTGAGCCTGTCAGTGACAATATCCGTACACTCTGGTCCGTTCGTCTATGAGTATCGCATGTCGGGCCTAGGAGGCTGGTAAAAGTCAGACCCCCAAAAGCGGTACATGTCGTGTCGGAGTGTAGCCCAGAACACACTGAGATACTACTGGAATACCTACCAGTAAATCTCCTGCCTTGGCCAAGGACTTCGTGTAATGGCTCTCCTAGACACAGCGCGATCACACCCCAATACCGGGAGAGACGTAACCCCTGTCGATCCGCTCACTGCCTCCATGTGGCTCGAGACTGTACCCAACTAAAACCTGTTTGCACGGCTCCTTTGAGCCGTGGTAGGGTAGTAATCAAAGCACAGTGGGAACTCACACGAGAGAAATGACGATCTCAAGTCGATGAACTAACCAGTACACATGTCACCAGGGAACTGCTATCTGACGCTAGGTATAATACCAACTAGCATGTTCCCGGCAAGTCCTGTCCGGTGTACTCATAACCCAATGAGCACCTGTATACGTCTTAGGTGAACCAACTGACACCAATGGCTTGTGAGACCAGCCACCGCCCCTGGTCGGGGTCTCGATCGTGTACACTAGTCTACTCATGGAATATCGATGCCCAGTCTCGAAACTCCCACGACTAGGGACCTTTTAAGGATGTGCTTATAGACCCCAGCTCCCACGTATATGATCGCCATCGTACTGCTGGCAGTCAAGCAAGAATCCTATGGGCTCTATCAACCTGTAATAGTGATCTGTAATGTCACCTAAAGCTGTACACGATGATAAAGATAAACCCGGTAGCAAACTATTTTCTATCAACATGTAATAGTGAACTGCAATGTCACCTAAAGCATGTACACAGTGATAAAGACAAACCAGATAGTATACAATCCTCTCGAGTAAGACTGTCCTACCGGTATAGGTCCTCCCTCAATCATTGCAATCACGTTCCTGCGATCTAATAATTGACTTTGAGGGCACTATATCTAACAATCTCCCACTTGGACTCAAGGCTAATTATTGCGATGTCGCATACTCACAGCCCGTGTGATACCGAACACCCAATTTCTCTACTGATCAGTTTCACAAAACTTGTTTGTGAAACTATTGCATTCGAGAAATAGCCTTAGCTAGTGGATCCGCTCTGATGTTCCTTTCTATATCTCTCTTAATCTCAAGCTCGCGGAGAAAGCCATCTCCCGAAATGAGCAATACTTGTCTTAGAATATGTCTGGATATCTGATGGGACTTAGTTCACAAATGAACTCCAAATCCAGTTTACATCTTAGACTGTATCGTCAACTGAATTTAATCAGTATCCTGTGCCATGCCTCCTTCAGTATCCGCTTGGATCACCTGTCCAAACTACTGCCCCTCATCAGAGGGAGAACTATAACTCTGACAGTCACTCTGTCAACCAGGTCACCTTAGAAACCTGGAATGATAACTGTCTCCCGAAGGAGGCTGTCGTTATCAAATCCATAGAACATCCACCTATGTTCTAAAACTGCTTACGAACGTTTCTCCAGGATTGGATTAATATATCAACTGATTGCATCTGGTGCAAAAACAACATCTGGTGCGGTACTTGACATCTCATGATTGACTCAATTGCCTAAGTAAGTGATATGTCAGTCATGCACATCCCTCTCCCCTTTAGTCTGTAAGACACCTTCAGAGAGGGTGACTCCATCACCTGAAGGTATACTACCATGCCAGGAGTCGTCTATTCTAAAACACCTTTAGAATACTGTCTAAATACCCAGATTGGGAAACCACCCAAATCTAGATCTAAAAACAATAGATCTAGTTACTAGAATGCCTGATATTTTATCCATATCCTTTGTGGAGAAACTACTGTGTGACAACCAAAGTATAACCGATTGTAGTATAGGAATTTCACTTCCTACCATGTGTATGTTATCCATTTACCAGGACATCACACCCTACTACCTTCTTAACAGATCCATCTCTTATTCTGACGAAGTCAAAGTCCATGACTGTTACATCAAAAATAGATGATCTATCTCCGTTATATCTGCTCTAGTCTATAAATAGACACAAGCTACTTGTCCACTATGCTTCCGCTGCTCCCACTGATTACGACAACCATCTGGCAGAGTCATATACACATGCACTTCTAAAGCTAGTTTAGAACGACGCTATACTCATCCTCTTGCCGGGTCTCATAGTCTAGAACAGCAGTAATGGCAAGTCTGGGTAAACAAGAACCGACCTGTCAACGTCTTTGAGCAAACCGAAGTACCTTTCGAGTGTCTGAGGTTACCCACCATATCTGCGGAGTAGCCAATGGAATGTCAAACCTGATTGAATCTTTAGGTTCTTATCAAATTTTCAGTAATCGTTTGTAGTTTTGGAATCACTTCCAGTTCTACCATACTCCCACTACTGTTTTCTGAAAAAATCAATTTTTATTAAAACTGTGGCGAGTCAAGAACAATATCACTATTGATCTTCCAAATGGTAGAAAGTCAACCCTCGTCATAGCCTGGGTCAACCCACAAATAGCCATTACAGAAACGTGCCTTGAGTTATCTAGAGTCTGGTTTTAAGCATAAGCCGGACAACTCCGTATACCTTAACATCGTTAAGATATGAGCCATTCTATATCTAACATAGAAACAGAGGCACAGATTTAATTGGAACCAGATTCAAATCATGCAGCTATCTCCAGTGCATGTCAACTAAATGGAGAGAGGCCGATCAGCATTACTCAACTTAGGAGTGCATCCAAACATGAGTAACCTGAAAGAGAAACAAGTTTCTCAAAATCATTACTATCAACTAAATACCATACACACGTATCTACATCTTCGATTACCTTGAAGAATCCTGATACTCGCAACATGTGGTTCTATACTTTACTCTTATACCTATAACTTTTCAAAACTTAGACCTTGTATTTCTACGAAACACTTGTCTAAAACTAGAGAAGTCACAAGTAAACAGAATATAGTACGAGGACCAACCCCTCTGTCTTAATGGACACTGGACAACATACAAAACTTTGTATAAGTCCGCTGAGTTGAATAACTCGAACCCTGTGCGTCGTAGGTTGAAAACTGTACTATGGTTATGAAGAATTACACCACTGTTGAATGATCCTTACTTAACCATCAACTGATATAGGTAAATATCATGGACATAATTTCAAAAAGTTATATCTCACTTTATAAAAATAAACGTACAGATATATCAGTTTGAAATAAGTGCATAACAACGGATTTTCAAAACCAAATATTTGCCGTCCGGAAAACAACCCAGGCGATTTCTTCAAATATCACTAATTATAATGAATCCCGATATAATGAGGATTTTCATCCAATTCCCAATAACTTGCTCCCACTCATCATCTGTAAAACCATATAGATGTGAGAATCATACCAGGTAAATACATACCCTGGAATAAGTGTTAATTGGGAAATCAGTTTTCTATTAACAATACACAGTGAAACTGAAACATGAAAATGTTTCGAAGGGGTATCCGGGTATTCCTAGTAATGCCTCTTCCATTATCAGATTCATGACTATAATTGTATATTTCTTTGCCATCTCTCCAAATCCCTTTATTTGTCTTTAGTCGTTACCTTCTGTACACCACTGTTAGGCTAAATGGTTTTCTTCCTTTCCTACCGTTCGGGACCAGCCTATGGTTTGGAAGAAGACTATCCAATAAGCATAATAGGTGTACTGTCCAAATCTTAGGAGCACTCGCAACCTGAGAGAAGGTGATTGAAATATTTTCTGACGTGTATATGTAAAAAGTAACGACAATCAAAAAAATTATATTGACCGCAATCAAACCACGGTGTCGGAAGTAGTTAATGAATGAGTGCGGATCGTCCACAGGGATTGTGCAATTCAATTGTATTATGATACTTTTGAAATGAAATGTTAAGAAACAATAAACGAAAACATGATTCAAGATGTGCTTTGTAATCGAGTGTCACTATCCTTTACTCAAGAATCAAGAAACTATAAACAATCAAGAATCGGTTGTTTTGATAGTATTTCCAATCAACAATCAAGAATATAAGGGAGGCTCGTAGGAGTCGATCGGATCTTTAGACGTGATGTAATCTAAAGGGTTTCGTGTTCTTGTCCTTCGAAGAATTGATACTAGATCAATGGTGATCGACGAGAGTTAGGGTTTTCTTGATGAAATTAGGGTTTCATCTCTTAACCCTTGTTCTTTCGAGGATACCATTTATATTCTAGCCTCTAGCAATTTCAAGAAACAATCGGAACTCCCCAATCTCGAGCGATGTCGATCAAGAAAGCATCGCAACGAATTGGGTCGTTGATTCTTGAACTTGCTAGGGTTTACAAACTCGTGGGATTCAAGAATCGATTACAAATTTGTTACATCATCATACTAAAGATCGTTTCGACTCCCCGACGAGCGGAGTTTTATTCACACATCACCACAAAGACAACATTCAAGAATAGTAATGATAACATGATGCGGAATTTAAAGAAAACAAGATAAAAGAATATCACCTTTTATTTAATCAACAATTTCAATACATTCTTTCAAGAATCTACAAGAAGAAGAAATCGATCGTTGACTCGGCTTCGCTCGTCTCCGTGGATCGTGGATCTACTTTGATCTCTTGCCCGTTTGAAGATCGGCTCGGCTCATAAAAGGGTTGAAGGCATCTTGCTTGGCTTGCACTCAAGATCTTGAATTGTGGTTGGATTTAGGGTTAGGGTTTCCTACAAGCTCTCTCACTAAACTTGAGGAAGAGGGGATGAAGAAAGAGATTGATTTTCTAAACTTCAATCAAGGTTGAATCCTCTTTTTTTCTGACATCAGAAATGAGTGAGCCTAGGGTCTTATTTATAGAACTCCCAAACCCTAGGTTAGATTTGAATTAGAACTTTCCCTCCCAAAGTTTGTTGAAGGGTTTCTAGAAGGAGTTTGTTAGGAGTTAGCTTAGGGTTTAAGCTAGGGTTTAGGGAAAGTTCTAGAAAGATTAGGCTAGTTTGGGTGTTTGCTGATCTGGAGGAAGTATCTGGGATATTCTGGAAGTTTGTGAGCATTATTGAGCTGTAGCCACTGAAACAGGAGTTGTGCACTAAAATTGAGAAGCTGACGTCATCAATTTGCCGCGCTTCCGCCGCAATAACCTGGCTTTAGCCGCGCTTCCGCGGTGGCTTGAGGAGTTTGGGCTCTGTAAATTCTTCAGTGGTTTTGGGCTTCTGTTTTTGGCTTCCTTTAATGTTTAGATTTGTACTTCCTCTTCTGTGTTGATACCAGATTTGAGTTAAGTGAATTTACGAGCAATTGTAATGGTCGAGCACTGTAATGATCGAGCAAGCATCTCTTTTCCTGCATAGACTTCGAAACAGGGGTTGCAAGATATGGAAAATATGCTATGTAATGTAATGCAGTCAATTTCCTTAGAAATGCCGGTTTTAAGGTCGAATACATGTAATCTGATATTTTGCGACCGATTTGCTAATATGTGAATTATGAATACCGTACACTTCTATATGGATGCAAATGATGATGAAATTGCCTGTTAAAATATGCAATATTTTCGACTGATCAAATACCCCCAAACTTAATTTCGATCGTCTCGAGAGAATGTTTTATTAAAAAGAGAGAAGGAGAAAATAAAGAAAGAGAAAAACTAACTAGCACACTTTCGTAGGCAACACGATTGCACTGAGCATGTGCAACAAGCCTTTAAACCTCTAGGTGTCCCTAGTAGGAGGAGTGTTGTCTCCTGAGGGTTTTCAGCGGATTGCACCCACAAAATCCAATAATAAAAGCAAGATCATGAATATTACATTTAAAGAAGAGAATCGTAAAAGAACAGCTTTGAAAATTAGGGTTTCCAACTAAGCTAGCTTTTCGGTTGTCATGAGCCCTATCTTAATGGTCATGAAAAGATGTCAGAAATCACGTCCTCCCTCAATAAAACATCGTCTTATTCTTCATTCCTATCTTTATTCCAAACATCGATCATATCACCCTGCGTGTGTGTAAAGACATCCCTACACCCGGAGAATTCAATTCAAGCTATCATACCCTTGCCCATCGGCCTCAGTACTTCTTGGCAAACGAGATTGCTTACACACTTTCATGCGACCGTCAATACTTCTTGAGGTACTAACCGACCGATTACTAATGTGCTTGCATGCTTGGTGTATTTTCCTCGTCTTGCACCACCTTAGGCATAGCAGTGACTCCCAGACCAGTTGACCTTGGGGCACTAGGTGAAGAAGCACCCTTTTGCTATATATTTTTATTGCCCTCGGTGATAACAAAACCAGTATCCATTTTTCTCACCACTTTAAAACACATATTTTTTTTTTCATACTTTTGGCTTTAAGACAAGAGCATTTCAAGGTATCCTCTACTATCCCAGGCTTCAAGACGTGTGTAAGTGCGAATAGCAGGGTAGCCACGTTCAAAATGTTTGGCTTCCAGAATAGAAACTATTTTTCAGACTTATTTTTATCCTCAGATTAGTGACGTCCTTCATCTTACTAACCCTTGGGACAACGGCTCATAACTACTTATTACTAGTTCGTATAAGAAAACTTCTAATTTTCTTAGTTTTCTAAAATTTTTCCAATCTCATGGATGTAATTTTTCACTATCTAAACTTTCATTATTTTATTTATATACAAAAAAGGTGTAAATATTAAAATTATTTTTATATTTGAAAATTTTTAAATTTTTATGGGTTTTGAAAATTTTTCAATTTTTATAGATTTTTAAAAGAAATGTTTTGTGCTTATGCAGATGATATGCAAATGATGCGAAAATAAGCACAAACCTCCCCCAAACTTGTTTTCAACAGTGTCCTCACTGTTGCCGACAGCTATACCTACAAAAATCTGTAAATCTGGGGGGAATTATTAGTGGGGGCAAAATATATAAGTGAAGAACTTCCCCCAAACTTGTTTTTCACTCACCTTCATTCAAAAGATGATGCAATGATATACAGGATATGAAGGTGAGACGGAGGAATTTTAATCCAAATAAACTGGCTCTTGTAAGAACAAGAGCTCCTCCGTGGGGTCAGTGGAAAAATACGGCTTTAGTCTATGTCCATTTACTTTGAAAATTGTGCCGTTTTTAACATTTTCTACTTCTACTGCCCCGTGCGGGTATACAGACCGCACAACAAAAGGTCCCTTCCAACGAGATCGGAGCTTACCCGCATGAAGGTGTAAACGTGAATCATAAAGAAGGACTTGTTGACCAGGTAAAAATGTTTTCCTTAAAATGCTTTTATCATGAAAAACCTTAGTCCTATTCTTTGTGATTACAGCATTATCATAAGCTTCATCGCGGAGTTCGCTTAGCTCGTTAAGTTGCAGCTTCCGAAAGTTGCAAGCAAGGTTTAGATCAAAATTTATTTCCTTTATAGCCCACAATGCTTTATGTTCTATCTCAACAGGTAGATGACATGCTTTTCCAAAAACTATCCTATATGGAGACATTCCTAGGTCGGTCTTATATGCAGTCCTGAATGCCCAAAGAGCATCCGTCAATTTGGTCGACCAGTCTTTTCTATTTTTAGCAACAGTTTTCTCCAGGATAAGTTTGATTTGTCTGTTTGAGATCTCAGCCTGCCCGCTTGTTTGGGGATGATAGGGTGTAGAAAGACGGTGGTTGATTGAGTATTTTCGCATCAGAGTCTCGAAAGATCTGTTGCAGAAGTGTGTCCCATTATCGCTAATGATAGCGCGTGGGTGTCCAAATCGCGAAAAGATATTCTCTTTTAAGAACTTAATGACAACTTTCCTGTCATTAGTGCGACATGGAATGGCTTCTACCCACTTGGAGACATAATCAACCGCCAGCAAAATGTACAGATTCCCAAAGGAGTTGGGAAAAGGACCCATAAAATCAATGCCCCAAACATCAAACATTTCAACAACCAGAATGGGTTGCTGAGGCATTTCATTCCTTTGGGATATTCTACCCGTATACTGACATTGTGTACAGGTTTTGCAATACTCAAATGCGTCCTTGAATAAGGTCGGCCAATAAAATCCACATTGCAAAACCTTTTCCGCTGTCTTTCTAGGACCAAAGTGACCCCCACAAGCCTGATCATGACAAAATGAAAGAACACTCTTGAACTCTTCATTTGGGACGCACCGGCGAATGATCTGATCAGGACAATATTTAAACAAATAGGGCTCGTCCCAGTAATAGTGTTTTACTTGGGAAAGAAAACGATATTTGTCCTGTTTTGACCAATCGCTTGGTATCAATCCCGTGGCATGATAGTTCACAATATCCCTGAACCATGGTTCAGATGATATACTCAAGAGTTGTTCGTCAGGGAATGAGTCATTGATCGGCAGGGTCACAGGGGAAGAAACGATGCGTGAAAGGTGGTCAGCTACTACGTTTTCACATCCTTTCTTATCTTTGATAACAAGATCAAATTCTTGTAACAGTAGGATCCAACGTATTAGTCGACCTTTTGCATCTTTCTTCGCCAGAAGATGTTTCAAAGCGGAATGGTCAGTATATACAACTATAGGTGAGCCGATTAAGTAAGGCCTGAATTTTTCTAATGCAAATACAACCGCTAAAAGCTCTTTCTCGGTGGTTGTATAATTGATTTGCGCATCATTCAGGGTCTTACTAGCATAGTAAATCACGTGTGGCATCTTATCGATGTGCTGTCCTAAGACTGCACCTACTGCAAAATCAGATGCGTCACACATCAGCTCAAAAGGGTAGTCCCAATTTGGTGATGATAAAACGGGGGCTGAAGTGAGTGAGTGTTTAAGTGAGTCGAAAGCTGTCTCGCAATCCGAGTCAAAGTGGAAGGTCGTATCCTTGGCCAGGAGTAGTGTTAAAGGTCTAGCAATTTTGCTAAAGTCCTTTATGAATCTCCTATAAAAGCCTGCATGGCCAAGGAAAGAGCGAATATCTTTGACGCTTTTGGGATGAGGCAGGTTTTGAATGACATCTACTTTAGCTCTGTCAACCTCAATGCCCTTCTGTGAAATGACATGTCCAAGGACTATTCCTTCTTGGACCATAAAGTGGCATTTTTCCCAGTTCAAAGTCAAGTTCTTCTCTTTGCATCGAGTAAGAACAGCGTCCAGATTTGCTAGGCATTCAGAAAAAGAGTCTCCAAAAATCGAAAAGTCGTCCATAAAGATCTCCAGGAAATTCTCTACCATATCAGAGAATATCCCCATCATACACCGCTGAAAGGTAGCGGGAGCATTGCATAGCCCGAAGGGCATGCGACTGTAAGCAAAGGTACCAAAAGGACAAGTAAAAGTGGTTTTATCTTGATCCTTTTTGGCGATGGGGACCTGATTATAGCCTGAGTAACCGTCCATGAAACAATAGTAATGTCGTCCCGCTAAGCGTTCCAGCATTTGATCAATAAATGGTAAAGGAAAATGATCTTTCCTCGTAGCAGCGTTGAGTTTTCTATAATCGATGCATACACGCCACCCAGTTTGGGCGCGTGTCTGAATCAACTCATTCGCTTCATTTGTGATCACAGTGATGCCGGATTTCTTAGGAACGACGTGTATAGGACTTACCCACTGGCTATCGGAGATCGGGTATATAATACCACTATCTAAGCATTTGACGATTTCTTTCATGACAGCTTCCTTCATGACGGGATTCAACCGTCTCTGTGGTTCTCGGGTCGGTCTGGCATCATCCATCATATGTATATGATGTTCAACTATCAAGGGACTAATCCCTTTGATGTCCGCCATACTCCAACCAAACGCCTCCTTGTTAGATTTCAATACCGATAAAAGGGCATTCTCTTGCTCTGATGCAAGAGAAGCGGAAATGATAACCGGTAATGACTCGTTCTCACCAAGATATGCATATTTCAGGTGAGAAGGTAAAACTCTGAGATCTAACTCAGGCGGAGAAATGATTGAAGGAAGGATCATAGAATGATTTTTGGATTTACAAAGAAGCTCAGAGCCTGTGAAAGATACAGACTCGGGTGGAGAAAAGTCAGAAGTGCAGGACTCAAGTGTAAGTGTAGTGTCCTCACTAAGATCAAGTGTAAGATCAAGCAGAGATGTGCTAATGTCATCGAGATCATTAAAGCAAAGTTCCTCGGCTCCACAACTATCGGGAGCGATCTCATGGACAGAACACACATCTAAAATATGAGCACTAGGTTCTGATGGCTGACTCCCAACTCTGTAGATATTTAGTTCAATGGTCATATTTCCAAATGATAAATTCATTGAACCATTTCTACAGTTTATAACAGCGTTGGAAGTGGCAAGGAAAGGACGACCTAAAATCACCGGAATTTGGCCCCGGGGGTTTGCTACAGGATGTGTGTCGAGCACAATGAAGTCTACGGGGAAAACAAATTCCCCGACCTTTATCAGCACATCCTCTAATTCACCCCTTGGTTTGGTGATAGATCGGTCTGCCATCTGGAGAGTGCAATGAGCAGGTTTCAGCTCTCCAATCCCTAGTTGCTCATAGACAGAATAAGGTAACAGGTTAACACTCGCGCCAAGGTCTAACAGAGCACGATTTATGTTTTTACCCCCAATCGAAATCGAAATTGTAGGACAACCTGGGTCCTTTCTTTTCTTTGGAAGCTGGGGTATAAAAGCAGTGCTGATGTTATTAGACATAAAGACCTTCTTTGGCACTTGGGTCTTCCTCTTCCTAGTGCACAAGTCCTTTAGAATCTTCGCATAAGCGGGGACTTGCTGAATCGCATCTAAGAGAGGGATATTGATGTTAACCTGTTTGAACATCTCTATTATTTTCTCCATATGAGGACTCGTTCTATTAGCCCTTAGCCGGTTCGGGTAAGGTGCTTTTGCAATAAGCGCGGGGTCCATCACAGGAGAAGGAAAGGGGGGTAGACGAGGTCCCAAAGGAGGTGTGGGGACCGTCTGTGGAGAACTATAAGGGTTGGGTGAAGGTGTTGAGCCTAAGGGGAAATGGAGAATAGGCTCGTGCGAAGGTGGTTTGGTAGAAGAAGAAGGATCAGAAGGTGAAGTGTGTGTATGTGGGAAAGACTCAGCCGGGGTGTTGATATGATTTTCAGTATTATCAATATCTTCCCCGACATGATTGTTCAGCACTCTTCCCGATCTCAACGTGGTAATGGCATTTACATTGTAATGCCCAGGATTCTGTAGGGGTTGAGAGGGAAGTTTCCCTTTTTCTCTCGCACTCATTTCGGCTTTTAAGCGTGCGATTTCAGCTTCCATCGTGCGAATACTCTCAGCTTGGGACGCTGAGTTTTTCTTTATTTCACTGACGGAAGATCTGACTTCAGTCGAAACATGCATGAAATTTGATAAAAGTGATTTCATGGTTTGAGTGAATTGAGAGAACTCGTCAGAACAGGGCTGCATAGGATTAGACTGTGCAGGAGTGTTGCCCTGATTTTGGAAATTTTGTGACTGGTAGGGGTGCTGAGTGAGTTGTAGGGGTTGCTGTTGTGGTGGAGGAAGAGCCCGTTGAAATTGATTCGTGTTTGGAACCGTGTTTTGAGATTGTGATTGGTTCCAAGCAAAATTCGGGTGGTTCCTCCAACCCTGATTGTAACTGGAAGAATATGGATCGTTTCGAGGTCGTTGAAATGCGGCATTAGAATGCTCGTGACCTTGAAACGCAGAGTTTAGTGGACATTCTTCCGTTAAATGTGACGGATCAGAACAGCACCCGCAAACAGTTTTGGGGAGCGACATTGGGTTTAGGGAGGCTGCTGCAAATTTGTGTTCCATAGCGTCGAGCTTCTTTTGCATTGCTGCCATTTCAGCTCGGACACCTATGGACACATCTATTTGGTGTACGCCACCCCTATTCAATGGTTGTGTTCCACTCTCCCAAATTAGTGACTTATCAGCGAACTCTTCTAAGTATCGCCAGGCTTCCCCGTCATCTTTGGTCATAAATGTACCTTGACACATGTTTTCAAGGCTCTGTTTAGTGCTAGGGTTACTGCCCTCATATATGATTCGGCAAAGCTCCCATCTCGGGATGCCGTGATGAGGACATTGAACCAATAGATCCTTGAAACGTTCAAAGTATTTTGAAAATGGTTCGGCAGGGAGCTGGGCAAATTGGTTCAGTTCGCTACGGATTCGAGCCGTCTTTTGGACTGGGTAAAATTTCTTAAGGAATGCAGCGACGAATTCTTCCCAATTCGTAATAGAGTGTGCGGTGGTGTTATATAGCCACTTCTCGGCTATATCGCACAAAGTAAATGGAAGAAGTCGTAGACGCATCGCATCCACTGAAAGTTGAGACGTACCCATCATTGCGCATACGTTTTCAAATTTGGTAATGAAAACGTAAGCGTCCTCGGTCTCGAGTCCGTGGTATTTGGGTAAAAGATTGATATACTGGGGCTTAATCTCAAAATTATCCCCATTGGCTGGTGGTGTGGATAAGCAGGTCGAAAGTGGACCTCTATGTGGATAACATCTTTCCTGGAGAGAAATGTGAGGTGGAGTAGGATTCTGCGCACCAACGGACGGTGGCAGATTAGGGTTAAAGAAGTTTGATGGATTCGGATCCATCGGTGTGGGTGTGGTAGTGGGTAAAGAAAAGGTAAATGGAGAATTACCGACTTCGGAGTCGATAGGAGGTACGCGGACTAAACGGGCACTAGAATCCCGTGTCCAGCCTATCTTGTACTAAAAAGGGTTAGTACAAGTGGCAGCGTTGACTTATAATTAGGGGTAAAATGAATGCGGTGCTTGCTTTAAAAAGGGACGGATTTTGAAAAAATGATGCGACAAAACAGATGCAGCACACAACCCTAGAATCTAATGGTCACCTAGGTCCGATCTCTAGACCGCTCCTAACTGCCAAAAGACAAGCCGCAGGATAGAATCCTCCACTGCCTCTTTGTCCCCCTGTGGCCGGATAAGTGCCAGGTAAGTGGGAAGGAACCACCACTACAGTGGACCTAATTAATAACCACTAGCCTTAGACACACTCGCCTTAGGCACCACAAGAAAACGCGGATAAGCAATGAATTACCCACGACCTTCTCTTGTCCTATTGAGCGCGACAGTCCTTAGAGTCTTCTCTAGATTTCTTTTAGTTAATGGAGGTAATGCGGATGCAAGTTTGACGATTTTCGGGGCCTAGGAAGGGTAATGAAATCCCCACCTAATTTGGATTTGGCCGTGCCCCTTAAATTTCCGTATTAGAATGCAAACAACCAAGAAATCAAAAAATCACACACAATTTTATTTTTGCTTTTGCGCGCTGCGATTTATTTGCAAAGAATCCTGCAGCAAAGGGTTAATTGGAGCTAAAAAGAGAGAGAAGAGAGAGATATAAATAACCTGCTGGAAAATTTTCCAGAGATCCCTCAAAGCTGCGGCGCTTCCGCCGCGTATTGTGGCTTTGTGCCGCCCTTCCGCGGTCCTATTGTGGGTTCACTGTACACAATTTCACCAGCGAGCTGCTGTTGCTATCTCCAGCTCTCTGGTATATTCAAACAAATTTTTCCACAGAACAGAATGCTCCAGATCACCTTGCAATCAAATCACAACACACGTGTAAGAGTTTGTACGAATTTTGAATTCAAGAAGTAGAACGTAATAATTCTTTCACTTCAAACTATAAATGCAAATGAATTAGCGCGATCCCCGGCAGCGGCGCCATTTTGATTGAAATATTTTCTGACGTGTATATGTAAAAAGTAACGACAATCAAAAAAATTATATTGACCGCAATCAAACCACGGTGTCGGAAGTAGTTAATGAATGAGTGCGGATCGTCCACAGGGATTGTGCAATTCAATTGTATTATGATACTTTTGAAATGAAATGTTAAGAAACAATAAACGAAAACATGATTCAAGATGTGCTTTGTAATCGAGTGTCACTATCCTTTACTCAAGAATCAAGAAACTATAAACAATCAAGAATCGGTTGTTTTGATAGTATTTCCAATCAACAATCAAGAATATAAGGGAGGCTCGTAGGAGTCGATCGGATCTTTAGACGTGATGTAATCTAAAGGGTTTCGTGTTCTTGTCCTTCGAAGAATTGATACTAGATCAATGGTGATCGACGAGAGTTAGGGTTTTCTTGATGAAATTAGGGTTTCATCTCTTAACCCTTGTTCTTTCGAGGATACCATTTATATTCTAGCCTCTAGCAATTTCAAGAAACAATCGGAACTCCCCAATCTCGAGCGATGTCGATCAAGAAAGCATCGCAACGAATTGGGTCGTTGATTCTTGAACTTGCTAGGGTTTACAAACTCGTGGGATTCAAGAATCGATTACAAATTTGTTACATCATCATACTAAAGATCGTTTCGACTCCCCGACGAGCGGAGTTTTATTCACACATCACCACAAAGACAACATTCAAGAATAGTAATGATAACATGATGCGGAATTTAAAGAAAACAAGATAAAAGAATATCACCTTTTATTTAATCAACAATTTCAATACATTCTTTCAAGAATCTACAAGAAGAAGAAATCGATCGTTGACTCGGCTTCGCTCGTCTCCGTGGATCGTGGATCTACTTTGATCTCTTGCCCGTTTGAAGATCGGCTCGGCTCATAAAAGGGTTGAAGGCATCTTGCTTGGCTTGCACTCAAGATCTTGAATTGTGGTTGGATTTAGGGTTAGGGTTTCCTACAAGCTCTCTCACTAAACTTGAGGAAGAGGGGATGAAGAAAGAGATTGATTTTCTAAACTTCAATCAAGGTTGAATCCTCTTTTTTTCTGACATCAGAAATGAGTGAGCCTAGGGTCTTATTTATAGAACTCCCAAACCCTAGGTTAGATTTGAATTAGAACTTTCCCTCCCAAAGTTTGTTGAAGGGTTTCTAGAAGGAGTTTGTTAGGAGTTAGCTTAGGGTTTAAGCTAGGGTTTAGGGAAAGTTCTAGAAAGATTAGGCTAGTTTGGGTGTTTGCTGATCTGGAGGAAGTATCTGGGATATTCTGGAAGTTTGTGAGCATTATTGAGCTGTAGCCACTGAAACAGGAGTTGTGCACTAAAATTGAGAAGCTGACGTCATCAATTTGCCGCGCTTCCGCCGCAATAACCTGGCTTTAGCCGCGCTTCCGCGGTGGCTTGAGGAGTTTGGGCTCTGTAAATTCTTCAGTGGTCTTGGGCTTCTGTTTTTGGCTTCCTTTAATGTTTAGATTTGTACTTCCTCTTCTGTGTTGATACCAGATTTGAGTTAAGTGAATTTACGAGCAATTGTAATGGTCGAGCACTGTAATGATCGAGCAAGCATCTCTTTTCCTGCATAGACTTCGAAACAGGGGTTGCAAGATATGGAAAATATGCTATGTAATGTAATGCAGTCAATTTCCTTAGAAATGCCGGTTTTAAGGTCGAATACATGTAATCTGATATTTTGCGACCGATTTGCTAATATGTGAATTATGAATACCGTACACTTCTATATGGATGCAAATGATGATGAAATTGCCTGTTAAAATATGCAATATTTTCGACTGATCAGAAGGTAAAGATAAAAGACAACTGAATAAACCTTATTCTTATTTCTCCTGAACTAGAATCCATCCCCGAACCGGAACAAGTTCCTTCGAGTTCGTATATAACCATACGATGGAGTATCCAAATAACTGTGGATCTTCGTAGTGATACGGGGTGTTCTGGAGAAATACAAAGGTGAAGTAGGAGTGGCGATGAAATACTTGGTTTGGTCGTGAATGATAGCAGTCGCAATTTACTTTTCTCTCTTACTAATCCCGTTTATTTTTCTTTATTTATTACCTTCTGTACACCACAATTAGGCTAATCGGTTTTCTTCATTCCCTACCTTTCGGCTCCTGCCCATGGTTTGGAAGAAGACTATCCAATAAGCGTAATAGGTGTACTATCTCCTAATCCTAGGAGCCCTCATAACCTGAGAGAAGGTAAAAGGAAAAGACAACTGAATAGTCCTATTCATTCTCTCCAGAACCAGAATCCATCCTCGAAAAAAGTTCCTTCGAGTTCGTATATAACCATACGATGGATTTATCTAATGGAAGTGGATGTTCGTAGTAATACGAGGTGTTCTGGAGAGAAGGATAAAAGTAGGAGTGGCAACGAGGTGTGCAACTGTGACAATCTAAAATCCAGTGTTTTAAGAAAGTTCGGTTAACTTGGTCACTGAGTTATAGTCTAGGGTCGGGCCATGGTCGCTGTTAAAGAGAGAGAGAAAAGAAATACTCTGCGTGCACTCTAACCTGGATCAGAATGGTTATCAATTTATCTAATCAAGAAACCTCCCACTGTATCCTCAAATTCTCCTTCAAATCTGAAAGAAGAATTAGTCGGGATCAACCGAGGAGTAAACTAACTCATCAGTGGGAATTGGGATCCAACTATCATCGCATGATAACGTAATGGAATCCACTCACGTTATCACACTCCAGAAGGTATGCGCATATCTGGTAAGTTTCCTGTATGTTTGAAACTCCCGATGTGATTTTTACCCCATGCTCTTATGACCTTGATGAAGGTCAACAAATCATAAGTCACATGTCAAGTTCTACCCGTCATTGTCCAGGTTAATTTGAACCCACCCGTACAAGCCCTTGACGAAGGTCAACAAGGCTATAAGACTGTCCCGAACCAAAGCATCTATCTATGCAACAGAAAGGTAACAAGCAACTACCATACACTATGCCTTGACGAAGGTCAACAAACATAGCATGAATACTAAGTGCTGCCCGTCTGAAATGACGGAGGGCTACGAATGGTTTTTGGCGAAAAACCTTTAACGTAATGAACTTGATATCGTTGATGGAACCGGATAGCTTTTTACAAATATATAGTGGCGAAAACCTTTGATAAAGAGGTCACTCCCGGTGAAGGGATCTCGGCTCTTTCCCCATAGAATGAGGTGCAGGATATTCCAACTGAATACCGCGATTCAAAGCAATAAGTAATCGACTATAGTGAAGTTATTATCCTGACGCAAACTTCTACTCAAGGGGTCACTCCCGGTGAAGGGATCTCGGCCCTTGCCTCATCGAATGAGGTGCAGGATATTCCAACTGAATACCACTGTGCAAAACAAAAGAAAACGTCCTTATAATAACAGCTTTTTGAAAAATGTTCCAACAACATCAGAATAGGTTGATTTTCCTTGCATTGATCTGAATCAACGCAATCCCATCAATTAATCACACCAGAAAAGAACGAAAATAAAATGTACGTATATGCCATCCGCATTTGCCACTGGGTCCCGTCATCACCCGTTAGGTTACTTAACTAACGACAGAGCGAGGACTGGATTAGTGCGGGTATAAAACATATACAACATCTACTAGTATATATATCAATATACAATAATCACTCCAGGCATGATAAAATGCAACATCACAGAAAAGCAATAAGCATCACAGAATAATACAGATAATCTGGGAACCCCTGGTTTCATTGAGCCGCAAGTGAAACCCGATGTTCCCCTGGTCATGTGGATAGCCTGTGCAATGAAAACCTAGACCCCTACTAGTGCGGCAAGTTACCCGCCAAAACTAGAAGCGAGGCAGCCCCCTTCAGCAAAGTGAATGGACCACCCAACACTCCACGGAATCCGGCAACTTGAGCACCCCTCCTTGGTCAACCTGTACCCCCTATGAGTGCGGCAAATAGCCCGCCAATTCTAGAGTGAAGCCCCCTCCATCTCAAAGCCATGAGATGTGGGCCCATTGCCCTCTAGAACTCGGCTATCCGTGCACTCCACCGCGGGGTAATCCTAGTACAGAAAATAAAAATATGTACAACGGGTATATCGACCTCAACCCGGTCGTGCCCCAAAAGAATAATATACAAACAGGAAGTGACGGCAGTCCACATGTCGGATGCTCGCTACGCAATATCAAATGTACAAATATAACCAAACAGTACTACCATTGCATCCAGGCTATCCACCATGACAAATCCGCAACATCACAGCTTAACACAGAACATCAATGTGAATGTTACGTTCGCAAACCCGTCTAAAAGAGCTATAGCAATTAGACAAGATTTACCGCTCGAGTGACATTCACGGTCACAGATATAAAGTAAGTACTGTAAACTAACGTATTTAAAATTCTGATCGACAAAATTTCCTGAAGTGGGCCCCAAGTACAAATCAAGTCCACAAACAAAATCTGGGCCCAAACAAATATTCCAGAAACCACAATTCCATATGAAAGACACCTAGAAGAAAAATGGTACACTGTTGCTCCAAAACTGCGGCGGAACCGCGGCTAACACAAGGTTTGTGCGGCGGTTCCGCGGCGGTCTTGTGGGTTCGGTCGACCAAATTTCTTCCAAAGTCTTAAAAAAGCCTGCATGATTTTCTGACATACCCAAAAAAATTTTTAGACGACAAAAAAAAATTGACAGAAACTTTAACATTGAAAATGCGGTTTTGGAAATTTCGTTCGATCGATATTTTAAACATGTTAGAACAAGCTAGTAAAGGTTAATGGCGTGGCTCTGATACCATGTAAGTCTACGGTAGCGCCTCGGCCGTCAATCCGAGGCCAAATGCGGAAACAAAAACTTTTTAGAAAACCGGCGCTATTGTATTCTTTCACCTGGATCGAACCATTAATGCTAAACTAGCTAACTACTAAGAAGTGAGAGTGGCTATACCGATCGATCCATGTCCTTCGGTCTTTGGCCACCATCCCAAGCTCCTTGCGGCATCTCCGATCTCCGGTCTCCTCGTCCGAATGGCACCGCATCAATGAGTCTTTTTACGGGCTCCCGCTTCATCCGAAGCAACTCGAACATGAAGTATGCTAGCCAACATGTCCAAGGCGATGTAGAGAATGTGTGTGATAACTTTGTCTCAAGCATCCATTGATTCTCAACACATGAGAGTGTATGGATGGAGGTTGAAGATGATGCCATTGGTGAAAGTTATGAGCTAGAGAAAGAAGAAGAAGAAGAGGAGCCTTTTTCTTTTCTATTGTGTTGGAATAATAATGAGAGTGAGCTAGAATCATAAACACAAGAGCAAACCCAAGCCATATGGCTGCCCTCTCTCTCTCCTCTTATCATTTCAACACACTAAATCAATCCAAAATATGACATATGCATAAATAAAGAGACCATGAGTCATCACCTATGCATGCGTCACAATAAATGCTCCTCATGTTGAAATCCACTCACAATTTCCACCAAAATAAACATTAACCCAAATGTTTATGACAATAAAAAAAACGCCATCATCTAAAGTAAACTCGTGACGGATCACAAGAATACCCCTCACCTGTATATACATACCTGCATCCGCATTCTGACTGAATATGAATGCGATGAGACTAAAGTAATCCAACAAATCTGATACTAGGATCCGGCTTAAACCAAAGTCCACTAGTATGATCCGCCCGATCATGATCCATGCATAAGTGCACGTATATGATCGAACCCTACCATAATACCATACGGCCTCTACAACGTTTCGTCCGAAACTTGAGAAACTATCTGTGGGGGGACTCTAAAGACTCGTCAATATTTTGGCTGTGGATTTAACCACTAACACGTCAGTGGTACTAGCTGTACGTAACGGGCTACCAGGTATTGACCAAAAGGGAGGTCGATGAGCGAACTCATCCTGACACCCTACTGAGCCTGTCAGTGACAATATCCGTACAGTCCGGTCCGTTCGTCTATGAGTATCGCATGTCGGGCCTAGGGTGCTGGTAAAAGTTAGACCCCCAAAAGTGGTACAAGTCGTGTCGGAGTGTAGCCCAGAACATGCTGAGATATTACTGGAATACCTACCAGTAAATCTCCTGCCTTGGCCAAGGACTTCGTGTAATGGCACTCCTAGACACAGCGCAATCTCACCCCCGATACTGGGAGAGACGTAACCCCTGCCGATCCGCTCACTGCCTCCATGTGGCTCAGGACTGTACCCAACTAAAACCTGTTTGCACGGCTCCTTTGAGCCGTGGTATGGTAGTAATCAAAGCACAGTAGGAACTCACACGAGACAAATGACGTTCTCAAGTCGATGAACTAATCTGTGCACATGTCACCAGGGAACTGCTATCTGACGCTTGGTATAATACCAACTAGCATGTTCCCGGCGAGTCATGTCCGGTGTACTCATAACCCAATGTGAACCTGTATACGTCTTAGGTGAACCAACTGACACCAATGGCTTATGAGACCAGCCACCACCTCTCGTCGGGGTCTCGATCGCATACACTATTCTACTCATGGAGTATCGATGCCCAGTTTCGAAACTCCCACGACTAGGGACCTTTTAAGGATATGCGTATAGACCCCAGCTCCCACGTATATGATCTCCATCATACTACTGGCAGTCAAGCAAGAATCCTATTGGCTCTATCAATATGTAATAGTGATCTGTAATGTCACCTAAAGCTGTACACGATGATAAAGATAAACCCGGTAGCATACTATTTTCTATCAACGTGTAATAGTGAACTGCAATGTCACCTAAAGCATGTACACGATGATAAAGACAAACCAGATAGTATACAATCCTCTCGAGTGAAACTGTCCTATCGGTATAGGTTCTCCCTCAATCATTGCAATCACGTGCCTGCGATCCAATAATTGACTTTGAGGGCACTATATCCAACATTGATTACTACCCTACCACGGCTCAAAGGGGTTGTGCAAACAGGTTTTAGTTGGGTACAGTCCCGAGCCATATGGAGGCAGTGAGCGGATCGGCAGGGGTTACGTCTCTCCCGGTATTGGGGGTGAGATCGCGCTGTGTCTAGGAGAGCAATTACACGAAGTCCTTGGCGAAGACAGAAGATTTACTGGTAGGTATTCCAGTAGTATCTCAGGGTGTTCTTGGCTACACTCCGACACGACTTGTACCGCTATTGGGGGTATGACATTACTACCCCCTAGGCCTGACATGCGATACTCATAGACGAATGGACCGGACTGTACGGATATTGTCACTGACAAGCTCAGTAGGGTTCCAGGATGAGTTCGCTCATCGGCTTCCCTTTTTTGGTCAATACATGGGTAGACCGTTATGTACAGCTAGTACCACTGACGTGCTAGTGGTTAAATCCACGGCCGGTGTATTGACGAGTCTTTAGAGTACCCCACAGACAGTTTCTCAAGTTTCGGGCGAAACGTTGTAGAAGCCGTATGATATATGGCAGGGTTCGATCATATACGTGCAGTCGTGCATGGATCATGATCGGACGGATCATACTAGTGGGCTTTGGTTTAAGCCGGATCGTAGTATTAGATTTGTTGGATTACTTTCGTCTCATTGCATATGCATTCAGTCGGAACGCGGATGCAGGTATGTATATACAGGTGAGGGGTATTCTTGTGATCCGTCACGAGTTTATTTTAGATGATGCCGTTCTTTTTATTGTCATAAACATTTGGGTTAATGTTTATTTTGGTGGAAATTGTGAGTGGATTTCATCATGAGGAGCATTTATTGTGACACATGCATAGGTGATGACTCATGGTCTCTTTATTTGTGCATATGTCACATTTTGGATTGATTTAGTGTGTTGAAATGATAAGAGGAGAGAGAGAGGGCAGCCATATGGCTTGGGTTTGCTCTTGTGTTTATTTTTCTAGCTCACTCTCATTAATATTCCAACACAATAGAAAAAAAAAGACTCCTCTTCTTCTTTTTCTTCCTCTTGCTCATAACTTCTACCAATGGCATCATCTTCAACCTCCATCCATACACACTCATGTGTTGAGAATCAAAGGATACTTGAGACAAAGTTATCACACACATTCTCTACTTCACCTTGGACATGTCGGCTCGCGAACTTCATGTTTGAGTTGCATTGGATGAAGCGGGAGCTCGTAAAGAGACTCATTGATGTGGTGCCCTTCCGACGAGGAGACCGGAGATCGGAGATGCCGCCAGGAGCTTGGGATGGAGGCCAAAGACCGAAGGACACGGATCGATCGGTATAGCCACTCTCACCCTTCTCTAGTTGCTAGTTTATGATAATGGTTCGATCCGGGTGAAAGACTACAATAGCGCCAGTTTCATAAAAGTTTTTGTTCCGCATTTGGGCCTCGGATTGATGGCCGGGGCGCTACCGTAGACTTACATGGTATCCGAGCCACGCAATTAACCTTTACTAGCTTGTTCTAACGTGTTTAAAATATCGATCGAACGAAATTTCCAAAACCGCATTTTCAATGTTAAAGTTTCTGCCGAATTTTTTTTGTCGTCTAAAAATTTTTTTGGGTATGTCAGAAAATCATGCAGGCTTTTTAAAGACTCTGGAAGAAATTTGGTCGACTGAACCCACAAGACCGCCGCACAAACCTTGTGCTAGCCACTTGTGTTAGCCGCGGTTCCGTCGTAGTTTTGTAGCAACAGTGTACCATTTTTCTTCTGGGTGTCTTTCATGTGGAATTGTGGTTTCTTTGTTTGGGCCCAGATTTTGTTTGAGTACTGGATTTGTAGTTGGGGCCTACTTCGGGAAATTTTTTCGATCGGAATTTTAAATACGTTAGTTTATAGTACTTACTTTATATCTGCGACCGTGAATGTCACTCGAGCGGTAAATCTTGTCTAATTGCTATAGCTCTTTTAGACGGGTTTGCGAACGTGACATTCACGTTGATGTTCTGTGTTGTGCTGTGATGTTGCGGATTTGTCGTGGTGGATAGCCTGGATGTAATGGTAGTACAGTTTAGTTATATTTGTACATTTGATATTGCTGGGCGAGCGTCCGACATGTGGGCCGCCGTCACTGCCTGTTTGTATATTATTCTTTTAGGGCACGACCGGGTTGAGGTCTATGTACCCGTTGTACATATTTTATTTTCTGTACTAGGATTACCCCGTGGTGGAGTGCACGGATAGACGGGTTCTAGAAGGCAACGGGCCCGCATCTCATGGCTTTGAGACGGAGGGGGCTTTACTCTAGAATTGGAGGGCTGTTCGCCGCACTCGTAGGGGGTATAGGTTGACCCAACGAGGGGTGCTCAAGTTACCGGATTCCGTGAAGTGCTGGGTGGTCCATTCACTTTGCTGAAGGGGGCTGCCTCGCTTCAGGTTTTGGCGGGCAACTTGCCACGCCCGTAGGGGTCTAGGTTTTTATTGCACAGGCTATCAACACGACCAGGGGAACGTCGTGTTTCAGTTGCGGCTCTGTGAAATACGGGGCTTCCAGATTATCTGTATTGTTCTGCGATGCTTATTATTTGTCTGTAATGTTGCATTTATCACGCCATGAGCGATTATTATATATGCATATGTATACTAGTAGATGTTGTATATGTTTTACCTCCGCGTTAGTCCAGTCCCCGCTCTGTCATTAGTTAAGTAACCTAACGGGTGATGACCGGACCCAGTGGCAAATGCGGATGGCATATACGTACATTTTATTTTCGTTCTTTTCTGGTGTGATTAATTGATGGGACTGCATTGATTCGGATCAATGCAAAGAAAACAAACCCATTCGATGTTGTTGGAACATTTTTTAAAAGAGCTGTTATTACAAGGACGTTTTCATTTGCTTTGTACAGTGGTATTCGGTTAGGAATATCCAGCACCTCAGTCGATGAGGCAAGGGCCGAGATCCCTTCACCGGGAGTGACCCCTTGGGCAGAAGTTTGCGTCAGGGTAATAACTTCACTATAGTCGATTACTTTTTGCTTTGCATTGTGGTATTCAGTTTGGAATATCTTGCACCTCATTCTACGGGGAAAGAGCCGACATCCCTTCACCGGGAGTGACCTCTTTAGCAAAGGTTTTCGCCACTATATATTTATAAAAAGCTATCCGGTTCCTTCAACGATATCAAGTTCATTACATTAAAGGTTTTTCGCCAAAAACCATTCGTAGCCCTCCGCCATTTCAGATCGGTAGCACTTAGTATTCATGCTATGTTTGTTGACCTTCGTCAAGGCATAGTGTATGGTAGCTGCTTATTACCTTTCTGTTGCATAGATAGATACGTTGGTTTGGGACAGTCGTACAGCCTTGTTGACCTTCGTCAAGGGCTTGTACGGGTGGGTTCAAATTAACCTGGACAATGACGGGTAGAACTTGACATGTGACTTATGATTTGTTGACCTTCGTCAAAGTCATAAGTGCATAGGGTAAAAATCACATCAGGAGTTTCTAAAGAAACTGAAACTTGCCAGGCATGCGCATACCTTCTGGAGTGTGATAACGTGAGTGGATTCTATCACGTTATCATGCGATGATAGTTGGATCCCGATTCCCACTGATGAGTTGGTTTACTCCTCAGGTGATCCCGACTAATTCTTCTTTCAGGTTTGGAGGAGAATTTGAGGATACATTGGGAGGTTTCCTGATTAGATAAATTGATAACAATTCTGATCCAGGTTAGAGTGCACGCAGAGTGTTTCTTTTCTCTCTCTCTTTGGCAGCGACCATGATCCGACCCTAGACTATGACTCAGTGACCAAGTTGACCGAACGTTCTTAAAACACTGGCTTTTGGATTGTCTGAGTTGCATACATCATTGCCACTCCTTCTTTTACCCTTTGCATTTCTCCAGAACACCCCGTATTACTACGAACATCCACTTCCATTGGATAAATCCAACGTATGGTTATATACGAACTCGAAGGAACTTGTTCCAGATTCGAGGATGGATTCTGGTTCTGGAGAGATTGAATAGGATTATTCAGTTGTATTTTCCTTTTACCTTCTCTCAGGTTGTGGTGGCTTTTAGGTGTTGGGGTAAAAATTTACACCCCGGTTGACCAAGTCAAAATCTAAGTCAACCTCAAGCCAAGTGGGTCCAGGCCCGGGTCGAGCCCGAACATGAAGCGGCTGGCCTCTCCCACGCCAAGATAAAAATTTTGTAATAAACAATTTTGTTGTATTTCTTTTGTTTTATTCTATGGATAAATGTAAGAAAAATAGGCATAAAGCCAAATTTTTGTGAAGCCCATGGCTTATGTGCAAAAAGAAATGGCACATGAGCCATGGGATAGGCAAAATGCCATTTTGTGAAGCCCAAGGGGGGCTATGTGTAAAGTGTATAGCCTATAAAGGCAAAGATAATGAAATATCTCAACAACTTTTTCTCTCTCTAAAAATTTTTCCAGATCTGAGATCTTTTCTTCTTCTTCAATGTTCCAAAACCCTCTTCTTTCTCTTGAATTAAATCAAGAGTTTTACTCTTCTTTTTATAAAACAAATTAGTTTTTCACCACAAAACCCATAAAGGGGAACTTGGATCTATCATTAGATCTCAAAAAGAAGAGATTTTTAGATCTCACATCTCTTGAGCCAGCCAACAGAGGAGGAAGAAGAAGAACCCATTTCCTCAAACAAAATATATATATATATTTTTTTCAGGAGTTTAACTCCACTAATTTCTTTTCTGGGAGTTTCTGGGGCTAAAAGCCCTATTTTCCTTGCCGGCGCGCTAGCGCTCGAGCGCAAAGCACCTACGTGCCGACACGTGGCGCGTTTGCGCTCCAGCGCACTGCGCGCGAGCGCAAAGCGCCCACGTGCCGACACGCAAGCGCACTTGCGCTCCAGCGCACTGCGCCCGAGCACAAAGCTCCCACGTGCCGACACGTGGCGCGCTTGCGCTTAAGTGCACTGCGCCCGAGCACAAAGCGCCCACGTGCCAACACGTGGCGCGCGCGCTTGCGCTCCGGCTCCTTGCGCCCGAGCGCAAAGCGCCCACGTGCCGACACGTGGCGCGCTTGCGCCCGAGCGCCCAGTGCTCATGCGTAAAGCGCCCACGTGCCGACACGTGGCGCGCTTGCGCCTGAGCGCACAGCACCTGAGCGCACAGCGCTCAAGGCGCTGGCCTCACGCATCCTTTGGATGTCTTTTCCCCCCTTTTGTTTATATATACATGTATATATATACATATGTATACATACGTACACATACACATACTCCGCAACATTCTCCCCTTCCAAAATTTTTTTTGGGCCGGGGCGCTGCCCCGAACCCCGCAAGGGGGCTGCTAGCCCCCTTGACCCCCAGCCCGCTATCCGGGTAGCGGGACCCCCGTAAAAAACTCTTCGTGGCTCCCGATATATCCAAAACCCCCTTTCAAAACAAAACACACGTACACTGCACATTGAGTTCGCATGACCAGTTTAACCCGTTAATCGGAGGTTCCCTCGCCCCAAAGGCGAGGGGTAATTAACGGCAGCTTAGTCCGCGGCTGCCGGAGATTCGGATCCCCACAATCATTAAACCCCCGCCTACCCTACGCAGGGGGAATCTGTAGTACGCCTGAGAAGCGTGCGCGTATTCCCATCTCAATGGGGTGACGAAAAACACCCTATAGATTCTGGCACGCCCGGTGGGACACTCTCTCCTCCCATATTTCGGTTTAAATGTTCATGCGAACTCAATCAATATGCATATCGATTGTCTATACTGAAATGATATTTCTTTTCTATGCAGCAATCAACCTTCGACGATAATGTCTCCCCAGACGAATTCAGCTTCCAACGTGACCCCGATTCCGTACGTGGTCAAGATCGACGCTCGTGTGGTTCTCCCTGCAAGCCTCAGTCGACAGTGGGAGGAACCGCCCCGCTAGTTTGTCTCCGTCATCATCTACCCTGCCGGAAGCGCTCATCTGGCGGAAATCCCGATGGAACAGGTGGCCAAGCCGGTCCCGAGAGGCAAGAGGCCGAATGTTGTGATTGCTAAGGCACCGCAACCGAAACTTAAGATGGTATCTGAACGACTCCCTGGCGCTCTAGTTAGGGGCAAGACTTCCGGTGCGAAGGGCAACATCAAATGTCGCGGACGAGCTCAGGCGATGACTCCAACAAATGCGCAATCGAGCGTATCTCTAAGGCCCTCCATCGCCCAGTCCGCGGTGTCTTCCCGAAAAGCCGAAGTCTGCCAGGCGCTTAGAACAGAAAAGTTAAGGCAGAAGCGGCTCAGGTATCGAGCCAACAAGAGGGCCAAGGCTTCGGCCAAATGGAATCATGTGAAGTTCCAAGTGCAGGGTTGCCCTGCGACGACAGCTGAGTCGGACGTAAGAATCAGCAATTCCTTCGAGCCTCTGAAGTGGGTTCAGAAGAATGCCATGACCGCCAGAATCAAGAAGACAGCGGTCCGAACAGTGCTACAAAGGGACGTGTCCCGGCCCCAACATAAAAAGTACGACACTGTCTCTTCAAGGGTCTATCAGGTGCTCTGTGCCGCACGAAAGCAGCGGGGCAAATCCAAAAAAGAAGCGCCATCACCATTCAAGAACCTGGTTAGGCCAGCCGTCTTCAATCGATTGCCAGCTACCGAAGCAAGGGGGTCAAGACAGCGATCCGTGAAATCAGCTTCCAATGATAGAAAGACGGCCGGATACATCATCCATACGGTCTATATGGCGGGCGGACGCCCCAGCGACAACCTTCGCAGCCAAAGCAAGGATGGGGCTACCACATCCCAAGCCCAATCTAGCCTGAATGTGGTCGCCGCCGCTCAAGAACAGCTGCCCCCGCTGGATGAAGAAAACCCTCTCGATGAGGATGATAGGCAGAAAGACCCCTCGGTCCATGCAGAGTCAACCTCGGACAGCGAGGAGGAGCCGACTTTCCGCCCCAGGACTGCGGAGCAAGAGCTGCTTCAAGAGCTTCGAAAACAGCTCAGGAGCAAAGATAAAGAGATGGCCAAGCTCTACTCGAAGATTGACGACTTAACGAACGTGGTGATGCAGCTTACGGCTCAAATTGCTCGAGCACCTCCCAATCAAGCACAAGCCGCTACTAATCAGCCGGGTGATGACAATCCGAGGCAGCCAATGCCTGTTCCTTTGGGACCAAGACTGGTCGAGCCTCATGAAAGCCGGCCGCACTCCGCTTCTGGGGACGCCTTAGCCCCAGATAGCACTATCCCGCTAACACAGGATCGGATAATGGATTTGGTCACCAGCAAGGTTAAAACATTGGTGGCCGAAGCTGAAGCTTAGAAAGAAATCGGCAGTACTGGGCGGCCATATCCCGCGCAATACGATCTGATTGAGTTCCTAAGCGGCTACGTCATTCCTAAGTTCGGAAGATTTGATGGAACGGGGAATGCAAATCAGCACGTCGCCCACTTCAAAGCATCGTGCGGAAATACAGGGGGCAATGACGCGCTCCTCCTTCGTCGGTTTGTCAACATCCTGACCGGCGTCGCCTTCGACTGGTATGCGAGTATACCAGACGGGTCCGTCATTAACTTTTCCCAAATAGAGTCCCTGTTTCGGCAAAGGTTCATGAGCGTCAGTGATAAAATCTCCATTGCCGACCTTGTGAGGACCAAACCGAGGAAGAATGAAAGCAACACCGACTTTATTGCTCGATGGCGTAATCTCACAGTTAAGTGCGAACCGCCGCTGGAGCAGGACCAGTCCGTCAGCCTTCTCATTGGGAACCTCAGCAATTGGATGGTCCCATTCTTGTGTACGGCGGGCCTCAAGACATTTCAGGAGCTAACCAAGAAAGTCCAAATGCTGGAACGCTCGAAGCAAGAGTCCCCGCCGGATTCTCAGAGAGAGAAAACTTGGAAAAGCAAGCGGGACGACAACCGTAGAAGCAGGAGTTCCAGCAGTACCAATGTCTTCAATGCGTCCGACAATGAAGAAAAGCGAAGGGCGGACGAATCCAAAACTAACCGGTCTCAAAAGCCATTGCTAGGAGGAGATGGGCCTTCCCTAGAGAAGAAAAAGAACAAGATTTACTCTTTCAGAAGGGACAAGGTCCGCAAGATATTTAAAGATGCCTTGAACAATGGCCTGCAATTGCCGGAGTCGAAAAGACCCTAAGAAGCAAAAATGACCGACAATCCCCTGTATTGCCCATACTACCGAGTAGTGAGCCATGCGATCGAGGATTGCTATATCTTCAAGGACTGGGTCGAGAAGCAGTACAGGACTGGGTCGAGAAGCAGTACAAGGCTGGAGAGATAGAGCTGTCCAAAAGTGTGTTGGTGAACAATAAAGTTGCAACCACCAACTTTATACAGACAGAAGCTGAAGCCTTCTGGGAGCAAACAGACGAACCCGCTGCACTGAGAAATGAGACGGACTCATCGCGATCTCCGCGGAGTACGCACATATCTAATAAGACAAAAAAGATGATAAAGCTACTTCGGAAAGAACCCAGGACGGAATGGGAAGGGCAGAAGAAGCCTACCAGTCCAGCTGCCAATGCGGCTCCATCAGGATCAAAATCCAAGAAGCTCAAGAAGAAGAAAAGTGCAGCTCGGCGCGAAAAAGTGACTGCAGGGAGATCGACCATTCAAAAATATATCGATTCTCTCGAAGAATATGAACAAAAGGAAAGAACATTGATTCAATTGAAGGAGTTCTTCCCTGTACAAGCGGCTGAAATTCTGGAGGAGTTAGAAGAAAACTCCAATGAAGAGATCCCAGTAGTGACCTGCTACGCCATCCATCTTGGCAGCGACTCCGAGGATGAGCTCTGTTTTCCTGAAGAAGACGAGGAGCTCGCCACAAAGGCCAACCAAATCCAGCTCAGAAGCGGCAGGGCTCTGCCGCCAAATCAGGGCAATGCCCTAAAAGGAAAGGGAAAACAGATGGCTAATGATGAAGATGGCAGAGAACCGGCTGATGAAAACTCGAGTCCTTCCCCAGTAGACTATAATGTCTTGGCTCACCTTCGAAGGCTTCCGTCTCTCCTGAGCATCTACGACGCCTTGGTCCTATCTAAGGAGTTTAGAGATGTTCTTATTCACGCTCTACAAAACCCCGAGCGGTATCAGGCTCACTTTGCGGAAATTAATATGGAAGAAGCTCAGCACACTTTGCATGCCACCGCAGTCACATTTAAGGATGAAGACTTGCTACTGGGAACAGCTGAGCACAATCGGCCGCTTTACGTGACCGGGTACAGCGATGGAGATTGAATTAATCGCATATTGATTGATCCGGGGTCCTCAGTGAACATCATGAACCTGCGGACGCTGAAGAGTTTGTCAATAGACGTCCGACACCTGTCAAGGGAAAGGATTGTCATTCAAGGATTCAACCAAAATTGCCAGCAAGTTCTGGGGTCCATAGCTCTGCCAATCAAATTCGGGGATCTGCAAACCGAAGCTAAGATATACGTGATCGACGCCGACACGTCTTATAAGATTCTCTTGAGGCGGCCGTGGCTCCACGATTACGGCATCATTCCGTCAACTCTCCATCAATGCATGAAGTATACTAAAAATGGCGAAGAAAGACGCATTGACGGAGACATCCAGCCGTTCGGTGTGCATGAAGTCCGATATGAAGATTCTCGGTACTTTATGAACCACCAAAATGCTAAGCTACAACTGACCGAGGATAGACCGGGCCCAAGACTCAAAAGCAAATCTGCGCCGGCTGTCACTTTCAAAAGCAAAAGTACCCAAGTGCGCCCGCATTTCGGCAGCGACACTGATGAGTCCGACGCTGGAAGCCCGTCCTTCCGTAAAACTCGCCCTCATTTCGGCAGCGATACGGACGAATTTGTTACTGAAGGCCCATCTAGCAGCAAAGTCCGCCCTCATCTTGGCAGTGACACTGAAGAGTCAGAAGAAGAGGACCTGTCGTGCGAAAGCTGTGCAGATTGGCCCCCCATGCAGCAAGCAAAACTATGAGAGACCTTCGAAGTCGCGGAAGGGTCCCTGGCCATCACAAGGGTGCCGGAACGGATGTGCAAAGAGCTCGACGCGTTGTCAGTCTCTACCGTGGACCAGCTGAAAACTTTCTACGTGCCCGGGAGGAAAAATGGACAGTAGGGCATCTTATTTTACGGGTCAAACCCCGTTGTGCACCCGGACGATCTTTCTGTCGTGTGCCTTCCCTATGAGAGAGGCATAAGAGCCGTCCTCAATCCCAGATACTATGCGCCCGAGATGCGGGAATACTTTAAAAAGTGCGGATGCCGGTTATATCAAACGGAGTACGAAGAAAAGTTTTACGAAGGGCTATGGTATCCGCCCCAGGTCCGAGCGCTCATCGATGGATGAATTCCAGATAGACGGGGCATAGGCTACATTCAACCTGATTCCAAAGCGTGCTACATGATCCATGTTGGTGAGGCCAGCGAAAGATCAAAATATGATGACGAGATATCCGAGCCAGAAGAAGCTCCTCAAGAGCTCGAAGATGGTGGACAAGCAACCTTTGACGAGCTAACCGAGATTGACTTAGGAACGCCCGATAATCCAAGGCCGACCTACATCAGCTCGCTCTTGTCAGAGGAAATGAAAGAGCAGATAATTGCCCTGCTGCATGAGTTCGTCGACTGCTTCGCATGGACGTACAAAGAAATGCCTGGCCTTTTCCCTGAAGTGGCCGTACATAAGTTGGCTATATCTCCTGATGCTAAGACAGTCAAACAAGCTCCTCGAAGAATGAGAAGGGAACTAGAAGAAAAGGTCATCGAGGAAACTAAGAAGCTCATCGATGCCGGCTTCATCAGGGAAGAGAAATACGCGGACTGGATCGCATGCATAGTCCTAGTGAAGAAGAAAAATGGGCAGATCCGAGTTTGTGTCGATTTCAGAGACCTCAACAAGGCATGTCCTAAAGATGACTTCCCGCTACCTGTCATGGAAATGATGGTCGATGACACCTCAAATTACGAGCTGTTCACCTTTATGGATGGCTCATCTGGATATAATCAGATCAAAATGTCACCTGAGGATAAGAAACACACAGCATTTCGAACCCCGATCGGAATATATTGCTACAAGGTAATGCCGTTCGGACTGAAGAACGCAGGTGCTACATATCAAAGGGCAATGACCAATATCTTTGATGACCTGATCCATAAAGTCGTCGAATGTTATGCTGATGATCTGGTCGTCAAGACTAAAACCAAGGCCGATCATATCCAAGATCTTAGGACCGTTCTCACCAGACTGAGGGAATACGATCTGAAGATGAATCCTCTGAAGTGCGCTTTTGGCGTGTCATCGGAAAAATTCTTGGGCTTCATAGTCCGACATCGAGGGATCAAAGTTGACCCGTCGAAGATAAAGGCCATCATGGAGATGCCCCCTCCGAAGAGTTTGACGCAGCTAAGATCTTTTCAAGGAAAGCTTGCTTATATACGGAGGTTTATCTCAAATTTATCGGGGAGATGTAGGCCCTTCTCAAAGCTCATGAAGAAAGGTGCTCCTTTTATCTGGGATGCCGAGTGTCAAGCAGCGTTCGAAAGCATCAAACAATACTTGTTGCACCCTCCAGTGTTGGCCGCTCCCATTCCAAATAAACCGCTGATTCTCTATACTGCCACGCTAGATGAGTCACTCGGTGCGCTCCTTGCCAAGAATAACGAGGAGGGAAAGGAAAATGCCCTTTACTACCTCAGTCGAACTCTAGTCGGGGCGGAACACAACTATTCCCCAATCGAAAAGCAATGCCTGGCTCTGATATTTGCTGTGAAGAAGCTGAGGCACTATCTGCTGGCTCATCGGGTTATGCTGATCTCCAAGGTCGACCCGCTCAAACACTTGATGACCAAAGCAAGCCTAGCCGGCAGAATGGCAAGATGGGCTGTCATGCTACTTGAGTTTGACATAGTTTATACTCCTCAGAAAGCACTAAAAGGGCAAGCTCTTGCAGACTTTCTCGCTGCTCATCCCATACCAGAAGGGTCGCCGCTAAATTGTGAGTTACCCGACGAACAAGTGCTGCACCTCGAGGAAGATAGGCCATGTTGGGAGCTCTACTTCGATGGAGCCTCATCAATAAGGACCTCCAGTAAATCAAGCATCCCAGAGATAAAGGCAGGGATAGGATTGGTGTTCATCATGCCATCAATGGGAACCCTACGGCGCTCTTTTGCTCTCACCGAGCCTCGCACAAACAATGAGGCCGAGTATGAAGCTCTGATAGCTGGTTTGGAGCTCGCCATAGAAATGGAAATCCTTCGGCTACGGGTTTACGGTGACTCCCAGCTTGTCGTCAACCAAGTAAGCGGCAACTATAAGATATACAAACCCGAGTTAGCTCGGTACAGAAGCCGGGTGGTGGAACTCATGAAATGGTTCACTTACATTGAGCTAACAAGAGTTCCTAGAGCATTGAACGGAAAAGCCGACATACTCGCTCGCCTAGCCAAGGAGCTGGCTGATCCTGACATGGACGAAATTCTGATCACAGTCAGGAGTCGACAAATTAAACCCCCAGTCTCTCTATGAGAAGAGGAAAGCGCGGAACAGGAGAGCAGTCCTGCGGAAGAAGCTTCGATCATCCAAGACGAGCCCGATTGGAGAGAACCCTTCATAGAGTACCTCCGATACGACAAGCTGCCTGAAGGAAAATCTGCGAGGATTCAGCGGAAGAAAAGAGCTCTCCGATATGTGTTTGTAAATGACACGTTATACCGCAGGTCATATGACCAACTCTGGCTCAGGTGTCTGTCACTGGCCGAAGCCCAAAAGGTCATGAAAGATGTTCACTCGGGCATTTGCGGTGCTCACCAATCTGGCCCCAAGATGCGACTTCAAATCGAACGGCTTGGGTATTATTGGCCCACCATGATACGGGATTGCGGAGAGCATGCAAAGAAGTGTCAGATCTGCCAAATCCATGGTGATTTCATTCACAAGCATCCCAATCCGTTTCATCCTACGGTGGCGTCGTGGCCCTTCGAAGTCTGGGGCACCGACATTGTTAGCCCAATTGATCCTCCGTCATCCAAAGGCCACCGGTTCATACTGGCCGCGACAGACTACTTCTCCAGATGGGCTGAAGCTGTCCCTTTGAAAGAAGTCAAGACAAAAGATATTCTGACGTTCTTCCAGCATAATATTCTATACCGCTTCGGTACACCAAGAAGAATCATTTCTGACAACGGGCCTTCTTTCAAGAGCTTAAATGTCTCAAGGTTCGCTACTCAGCACAAGATAGACTGGAGATATTCCTCCATCTATAATCCAAGAGCCAACGGGCTAGCCGAAGCCTTCAATAAGACTCTATGCAAGCTCCTGAGGAAAAATGCTTCAGCCAACAAGAGAGACTGGAATCTCAAACTTCACGAGGCGTTGTGGGCATATCGTACCATGCACCGTACTCCAACACAGTGTACTCCATACTCATTGCTCTTCGGAGTGGAGGCGGTCCTCCCCCTCGAAGTCGAAGTTCCAAGCTTAAGAATGGCCGTTCAGCACGAGTTGACGGAGGAGGAAAACGTGTTCCTTCGACTTGAAGAGCTCGATGCTCTCGAAGAAAAGAGGCTCGCGGTGCAGAAAAATCTAGAGCTATACCAAGCCCAAATGTCACGGGCCTATGACAAGGTAACCCGTCTCCACGCTTTCAAGAAAGGTGAATTGGTGTTGGTCCTCAAAAGTCCGATCATCCCCAATCGACACGCCAAGGGAAAATTCGAGCCAAACTGGGAAGGACCATACGTCATCGAGAAAGTATTCGACGGAGGGTCCTACCAACTAATAAGTGCCGAGGGAGAAAGGCCCATGCCACCCATCAATGGCCGATATCTCAAGAAATACTACACGTGAATGCTCTAAGTCGCAGGCGAATTGAGCACATCAGCCTTATGGTCTGGATCATACATCCTGCAAAACCGTATACAATCCACGGGCGTAAATGACCCCTATCTCTCCCAAATTCTGCTGGTGAGACTACTTTTAAAGTCCCACGAGCGGCAAAAAAAAAAAGAAGGAAAAAACAAAGAAAAAAAAGGGAAAGAAAAGAGGAAAAATAAAAAGGTATGTCCACAAGCAAAACGGGCACGGATGAAAACCCGAAAGGGCTCCGTGAGTAAAAACAGCAGGTCTACCGGCGAGTTTGTGAAAACCCGAAAGGGCACAAACTCGTGAAAAGAGATGAATACACTCGCAAAGTCCTCTCGACCTTGTGAGGAGAAAACCCTGCGTGAGATCCTTACGACTCACAAAGGAGCAACACACTTAGGAATCCTCACGATTCCTAAAGAGAACATACACCTGCGAGATCCTCTCGACTCGTAGGGAGAAAATGCTTTTATGAGACCCTCACAACTCATAAAATTGTAAAGTCTTAGGTGATAGGGACCTAAACCTGTCTCCTAAGCCATCCTTCCCCAACGGGCAACGGCAAATGATGAGTCGCTCCTGGCATTTCGCTTCAGTGTTAGCGGTGCTGATACCGACCAAAAACCCAAATCCCAAGTCCTCCTAAGGTAAATGATGAGTTGCTCCTGGCAATATTCCAGTGCAGCAATGCTGATGCCAAACAAGATCCAAATTCCAAGTCCCCAAACGGCGAATGATGAGTCGCTCCTGGTACCATATTCTAGTGTATCGATGCAGACGCCAACCAAAATCCAATTTCTCATAATTCTCGAGCCCTACGGCCAGTCCCCAAGTTGACTGCCGTATACAATCCACGGGCTCAAATAATTCTCGTCATACCCATGCCCCACCACAATCACCAGTTACGCGGCTGGTCTCCGCCTTTGGAATGATGCCCCATTGAGAATACCCATTCATGTATCCTCACGATACATGAGAAGAACAAACCTTTGTGGGATCCTTACGACTCATAAAGGGAAAACACACTTAGGAGTCCTCACGACTCCTAAGCAGAAAATACACCTGCGAGATCCTTACGACTCGTAGGGAGAAAATGCTTTTATGGGACCCTCACGGCCCATAAAATTGAAAAGCCTTAGGCGATAGGGACCTAAACCTGTCTCCTAAGCCATCGCTCCCCCAATAGGAATAGGCAAATGATGAATTGCTCCTGGCACGTATGCTTCAGTTTTAGCAACGCTGATGCCTGTCCTAACCCCAAAATCCCAAACTTCAATCCAATAGACCCCTAAGTCGTTAAACTGGGAACAGATGACCCCTAAGTCGTTAAACTGGGAACGAGGGAAATCTCCTTATGGCAAATGATGATTCGCTCCCGGTACCATATTCCAGTGCAGCGATGCTGATGCCAAACCAAAACCAATCCCCAAATCCTCTCATGACAAATGATGATTCGCTCCTAGTACCATATTCCAGTATGGCGATGCTGATGTCAATCAAAATCACAATCAACAAGTTAACTTCAACTCCGACACCGCAGAAAGCGGAGCAAGTCAGAATCCAATCTCGACGCCGCAAGAAGCGAAGCAAGTCAAGTTCACCCCTGACACTGCAAGAAGCAGAGAAAGTCAAATCAAGCATCGACCATCCACGTCGCTAAAATGGCAGCATCGACCGTCCACGTCGGTAAAAGGGCAGCACCGACCGTCCACGTCGCTAAAAGGGCAGCACCGACCATCCAAGTCGCAAAAAGGGCAGCATCGACCGTCCAAGTCGCAAAAAGGGCAGCATCGACCGTCCAAGTCGCAAAAAGGGCAGCACCGACCGTCCAAGTCGCAAAAAGGGCAGCGTCGACCATCCACGTCGCTAAAATTGCAGCACCGACCGTCCACGTCGCTAAAATGGCAGCACCGACCTTCCACGTCGCAAAAAGGGCAGCACCGACCGTCCACGTCGTTAAAATGGCAGCACCGACCGTCCACTTCGCTAAAATGGCAGCACCGACCGTCCACTTCGCTAAAATGGCCGAACCGACCATCCACGTCGCTAAAATGGCAGCATCGACCGTCCACGTCGCTAAAAGGGCAACACCGACCGTCCAAGTGGCAAAAAGGGTAGCACAGGATTTCTACAAAGCAGGAATCAGATCGCTCCGGGCCAGGGAAACGTCTGTCACGGACATTCCGTCTCGGAGACATGTCAAGCAATGACCGTCCATGTCATAAAAAAGGCAGCTCCGGCTTCCCAAAAAGCGGGAACCAAATCAAGTCGCCTCCAAGTAAAAGAAGATCCATCAATTTCATGCACACAACCCACATATGTGGTGTGCATTTATTGATGGGGGGCAATTTGTTGGGGTAAAAATTTACACCCCGGTTGACCAAGTCAAAATCCAAGTCAACCTCAAGCCAAGTGGGCCCAAGCCCAGACCCAGTGGGCCCACGCCCGGGTCGAGCCCGAACATGAAGCGGCCGGCCTCCCCCACGCCAAGATAAAATTTTTGTAATAAACAATTTTGTTGTATTTCTTTTGTTTTATTCTATGGATAAATGTAAGAAAAATAGGCATAAAGCCAAATTTTTGTGAAGCCCATGGCTTATGTGCAAAAAGAAATGGCACATGAGCCATGGGATAGGCAAAATGCCATTTTGTGAAGCCCAAGGGGGGCTATGTGTAAAGTGTATAGCCTATAAAGGCAAAGATAATGAAATATCTCAACAACTTTTTCTCTCTCTAAAAAATTTTCCAGATCTGAGATCTTTTCTTCTTCTTCAAGGTTCCAAAACCCTCTTCTTTCTCTTGAATTAAATCAAGAGTTTTACTCTACTTTTTATAAAACAAATTAGTTTTTCACCACAAAACCCACAAAGGGGAACTTGGATCTATCATTAGATCTCAAAAAGAAGAGATTTTTAGATCTCACATCTCTTGAGCCAGCCAACAAAGGAGGAAGAAGAAGCACCCATTTCCTCAACCAAAATATATATATATTTTTTTCAGGAGTTTAACTCCACTAATTTCTCTTCCGGGAGTTTCCGGGGCTAAAAGCCCTCGTTTCCTCGCCGGCGCGCTAGCGCTCGAGCGCAAAGCACCTACGTGCCGACACGTGGCGCGTTTGCGCTCCAGCGCACTGCGCGCGAGCGCAAAGCGCCCACGTGCCGACATGCAAGCGCGCTTGCGCTCCAGCGCACTGCGCCCGAGCGCAAAGCGCCCACGTGCCGACACGTGGCGTGCTTGCGCTCAAG
Organism: Agapanthus africanus; assembly: GCA_030015575.1. Classification (NCBI taxonomy): domain Eukaryota; kingdom Viridiplantae; phylum Streptophyta; class Magnoliopsida; order Asparagales; family Amaryllidaceae; genus Agapanthus; species Agapanthus africanus. The sequence goes on along the minus strand of JASDDO010000029.1, from coordinate 26,552,969 downwards.
CGCACTGTGCCCGAGCGCAAAGAGCCCACGTGCCGATACGTGGCGCGCGCGCTTGCGCTCCAGCGCACTGCACCCGAGCGCAAAGCGCCCACGTACCGACACGTGGCGTGCTTGCGCTCAAGCGCACTGCGCCCGAGCGCAAAGCGCCCACGTGCCGACACATGGCGCGCGCGCTTACACTCCTGCGCCTTGCCCCCGAGCGCAAAGCGCCCACGTGCCGACACGTGGCGCGCTTGCGCCCGAGCGCCCAGCGCTCATGCGCAAAGCGCCCACGTGCCGACACGTGGCGCGCTTGCGCCTGAGCGCACAGCACCTAAGCGCACAGCGCTCAAGGCGCTGGCCTCACGCATCCTTTGGATGTATTTTCCCCCCTTTTGTTTATATATACATGTATATATATACATATGTATACATATGTACACATACACATACTCCGCAACATTCTCCCCTTCCAAAAAAAATTTTTGGCTGGGGCGCTGCCCCGAACCCTGCAAGGGGGATGCTAGCCCCCTTGACCCCCAGCCCGCTATCCGGGTAGCGGGACCCCCGTAAACAACTCTGCGTGGCTCCCGATATATCCAAAACCCCCTTTCAAAACAAAACACATGTACACTGCACATTGAGTTCGCATGACCAGTTTAACCCGTTAATCGGAGGTTCCCTCGCCCCAAAGGCGAGGGGTAATTAATGGAAGCTTAGTCCACGGCTGCCGGAGATTCGGATCCCCACAATCATTAAACCCCAGCCTACCCTAGGCAGGGGGAATCTGTAGTACGCTTGAGAAGCGTGCGCGTATTCCCATCTCAATGGGGTGACGAAAAACACCCTACACTAGGATTGGGAGAGAGTACACCCATTACGCTAATTGGATAGTCTTCTTCCAAACCATAGGCAGGTGCCGAAAGGTAGGGAATGAAGAAAACCGATTAGCCAAAGTGAGGTGTACAGAAGGTAATAAGTAAAGACAAATAAAGGGATTAGAAAGATGGCAAAGTAAATTACGACTGCTATCATTCATGAACAAACCGAGTATCTCATCTCCACTCCTATTTCACCTTTGTATTTCTCCAGAACACCCCGTATCACTACGAACATCCAATTCCATTGGATAAATCCATCGTATGGTTATATATGAACTCGAAGGAACTTGTTCCAATTCGGCGATGGATTCTGGTTCAGGAGAAATAAGAATAAGGTTTATTCAGTTGTCTTTTATCTTTACCTTCTTTCTGGTTGCAAGTGCTCCTAAGATTAGGACAGTACACTTATTACTCCTTTTGGATAGTCTTCTTCCAAACCATAGGCTGGTGCCGAACGGTAGGGAAAGAAGAAAACCATTTAGCCTAAAGGTGGTGTACAGAAGGTAACGACTAAAGACAAATAAAGGAATTTGGAGAGATGGCAAAGAAATATACGGTTATAGTCATAATTCTGGATAATGGAAGAGGCATTACTAGGAATACCAGGATACCCGTACGAAACATTTTCATGTTTCAGTTTCACTGTGTATTGTTAACAGAAAACTGATTTCCCAATTAGTCCTTACTCCAGGGTATGTATTTACCAGGTATGATTCTCACATCTGTATGGTTTTACAGATGATGAGTGGGAGTAAGTTATTGGGAATTAGGTGATCATCCTCATTATATCGGAATTCGTTGTAATTGGTGATATTTGGGGAAATCGCCTGGGTTGTTTGCCGGACGGCAAATATTTGGTTTTGAATATCCGTTGTTATTCACCAATTTCAAATTGTTATATCTGTACGTTTATTTTTATAAAGTGAGATATAACTTTTTGAAATTATATCCATGACATTTACCTATATCAGTGGATGGTTAGGTAAGGAGCATTAAACAATGGTGTAATTCTTCTTAACCATAAGTACAGTTTTCAACCTACAACACACAGGGAATGAATTATTAGACTCAGGGGACTTATATAGAGTATTGTATGTTGTCCAGTGTCCATTAGGACAGAGGGGTTGGTACTCGTACTATATTCTGTTTACTTATGACTTCTCTAGTTCTTAGACATGTGTTTCGTAGAAATACAAGATCCAAGTTTTGAGAAGTTATAGGTATATGAATAAAGTAGAGAACCAGGTATTGCAAGTATCAGGATTCTTCAAGGTGATCGAAGATGTAGATACTTGTGTATGGTATTCAGTTGATAGTAATGGTTTTGAGGAACTTGTTTCTCTTTCAGGTTACTCATGTTTGGATGCACTCCTAAGTTGAGTAATACTGATCAGCCTCTCTCCATTTAGTTGACATGCACCGGAGACAGTTGCATGATTTGAATCTGGTTCCAATTAAATCAGTGCCTATGTTTTTATATTAGATATAGAATGGCTCATATCTTAACGATGTTAAGGTATATAGAGTTGTCCGGCTTATGCTTAAAACCAGACTCTGGATAACTCAAGGCACGTTTCTGTAATGGCTGTTTGTGGGTTGACCCGGGCTATGACGAGGGTTGACTTTCTACCATCTGGAAGATCAATAGTGATATTGTTCTTGACTCGCTACAGTTTTAATAAAATGGATTTTTTCAGAAAACAGAAGTGGGAGTATGGTAGAACTGGAAGGGATTCCAGAACCGCAAACGATTACTGAAAGTTTAATAGGACCTATAGATTCAATCAGGTTTGACATTCCATTAGCCATTCCGCAGATATGGTGGGTAACCTCAGGCACCCGAGTGGTACTCCGGTAGCCTCAAGGACGGTGACAGGGAGGTTCTTGTTTGCCCAGACTTGCCATTGCTGATGTTCTAGACCATGAGACCCCGGCAGGAAGATGAGTATAGCGTCATTCTAAATTAGCTTTAGAAGTGTACGTGTTTATGACTCTGCCAGAGGGTTGTCATAGTCAGTGGGAGCAGCGGAAGCATAGTGGTAAAGTTGCTTCTGTCTATTTATAGACTAAAGAAGATATAGCGGAGAAAGATCATCTATTTCTGATGTGATAGTCATGGGCTTTGACTTCATCAGAATAAGAGATGGATCTGTTGAGAAGGTAGTAGGGTGTGATGTCCTGGTATTTGTTGACACACACAGAGTAGGAAGTGAAATTCTTATACTACGATCGGTTATACTGTGGTTGTCATACATTAGTTTCTCCACATAGGATATGGATAAAATATCAGGCATTCTGATTACTAGATCTATGGTTTTTAGATCTAGATTTGGGTAGTTTCCCAATCTGGGTACTTAGACAGTATTCTAAAGGTGTTTTAGAATAGACGACTCCTGACATGGTAATATAAATGCAGGTGATGGAGTCACCCTCTCTGAAGGTGTGTTACAGACTAAAGGGGAGAGGGATGTACATGATTGACATATCACTTGCTTAGGCAATTGAGTCAATCATGAGATGTCAAGTACCACACCAGATGTTGTTTTTGCATGAGATGCAATAACTTTATATATATTGATCCAATCCTGGAGAAACGTTCGGAAGTAGTTTTAGAACATAAGTGGATGTTCTAGAGATTTGATAACGACAGCCTTCTTCGGGAGACAGTTATCATTCCAGGCTTCCAAGGTGACCTGGATGACAGAGTGACGTCAGAGTTATAGTTTTCCCTGTGACGAGGGGCAGTAGTTTGGACAGGTGGTCCAAGGGGTTAAAGAGAGAGGCATGGAGCAGGATACTGATTAAATTCAGTTGACGATACAGTCTAAGAAGTTTGGATTTGAAGTTCATTTATGAACTAGGTCCCATCAGATATCCAGACATATTCTAAGACAGGTATTGCTCATTTCGGGAGATGGCTTTCTCCGCGAACTTGAGATAAAGAGGGACATAGAAAGAAACATCAGAGCGGATCCACTCACTGAGGCTATTTCTCGAAAGCAATCGTTTCACAAACAAGCTTTGTGAAACTGATCAGAAGAGAAGTTGGGTGTTCGGTATCACACGGGCTGTGAGTATGCGATATCACAATAATTAGCCTTGAGTCCAAGTGGGAGTGTCACGACCCGAAATAGCACGTGACTGGTACTTGAATCATATGAAGTCTATAGGACTCCATCCAATTCAAGTAAACCAAAAGCCCAGAAATCTAAAACCATTTTTAAGTGATAATTAAAGGAAAACTAGTTCTAAGAAGTAAGAAAACGTGTTTAAAAAATCAAGGTTTTAAAATAAGTAAGCCGAATATGCATTTTTAAATCCTCAATATCTTTTCTGAAAATTTCGGCAGAGTTTCCTTTGTAAATACTGGCCCCGAACGGGGTACAACATGAATAGTATATATATATACAATGATAAAAGGCATCCCCAAGCGGGAGCTAGCTCTTCGTCAATCGACGGTCACAAACACGCAAGCAGTATAATATACAACGCTAAAGGGCGAGGATGAAAACTCAAAGGAAAACTCAAATCAGCTTGAAAACCATAATACTACAACGCGCGACTCTAAGGTCGAAATAATACACAACTGGTTTTCTAAGTCTGAAACAATATACAAGTTTGGTTGATGGAATTTCTAGATACAACTGAATAATACATATACAGTGGTGGTTCTGATGCAAAAGAATCCACCTACCAAAGCAAGTCACCCGTAAGGAAAGCAGTATGCCAGAATAGCCACAATGAAACCTGTACGGCAAAACCTGCAAGAAACTGTGGCACAACGGGGGTTAGTTGCCATCTCGTGAATAGAAAACATCACAGAGCAGAAATCGTATGTATGACACAATCCTAGGACAATACGATCAGATATATATAAACCTCAAATGAATAAGTCAGAAGCAAGATAAGGTGGCAATGTAACATCTATACATGAGTGTAGTACCAAGTGCTCGTGCCAGTGCCTCAGGTAATAGCATATCATAAATATGAGGTATGATCAATGTCGACTATATCATGAAATCTATGAATATGTGGATATCATCCAACTGTGTGATCAATATCATCAATGTCAATATATGTAGGTGGAAATCGTCCACGTGTCACCCAATGACAATAAGCATCATGCATGTAAATATCATAAACATATGCATGGAAGTATGGGGATATAAATCAACATGTGTCGCTCGCGACATATCAAAATCATGGAACCTGAGTGTCAAGCATCGACACTCGAAAACATCATGAAACCTGTGCCTAGTATCGGCACGTAAATCCTCATATACATGAGGCTCCGTCAGTCCAGATCGGCCCATCTCATCTCTCACCTCCGGTCGGTATCCCCCAGATATCTGCCGAGCTCAACACAATCACCGGTAGGTAGTACTCCCCTTCCAGGCTCACCGTCTAACATATACGAGTCTTCTTGCCACGGGGTACCTCACCGGGTCCACCATGTAACCGCAGACGGTGCCTACCGCTCCTCGAATCGGGTTTCACATGCCACTCTCAGAACTAAAAAAACTCATGGTGGACGCACTGAAATATAATATCAAGGGTAACCGGGTTTTTCAAACAATATATATACTTTCTTTTAAAATACCTACGCTTCTCAAATCCAGAAATATTATGGAAACAACATATCTCAATGCGTATAATCAGAAAGCATGATTTATGCGACATATAAAAGAAATGTAAGCATATCAGTGTATCATGCAACATGGAATAATAATATGCACATATTTAGGGAAAACCGCTTCTTTAAAATGAATCAGTTTTAGAAAATATCTTGCAGTTCCCAAATCTCCAAGTCAAAGCAGAATCGTCTATGTATGTGCAAATATGTATGTGTACAAGTATGAGTGTACCATATGTAAGTACACGAGTATGAATGTATAATAGATGTGTGCACAAGTATGAGTGTACGATATGTAAGTACACGAGTTTGAATGTACAATAGATGTGTGCACAAGTATGAGTGTACAATATGTAAGTACACGAGTATGAATGTACAATAGATGTGTGCACAAGTATGAGTGTACAATATGTAAGTACACGAGTATGAATGTACAATAGATGTGTGCACAAGTATGAGTGTACAGTATGCGTGTGCGCAAGTATGAAGATATCAATATATGTGTGCACTGGTATGAATATACATTGTGCATGTGTGCAAGTAGGAAGATATCAATATATGTGTGTACTGGTATGAATATACAGTGTGCATGTGCGCAAGTAGGAAGATATCGATATATGTGTGCACTGGTATGAATATACGGTGTGCATGTGCGTAAGTAGGAAGATATCAATATATGTGTGCACTGGTATGAATATACCGTGTGCATGTGCGCAAGTAGGAACATATCAATATATGTGTGTACTGGTATGAATATACAGTGTGCATGTGCGTAAGTAGGAACATATCAATATATGTGTGCACTGGTATGAATATACAGTGTGCATGATCATATCCTGAATAAAACAGTAAGAATATGCGGCAAATGAATAATAACACAACAGTGTAGAATCTACATCAGCCATGTCATACTGTTTTGCCATTTGAAATAATACGAATCGGGGTTTTCAGGAAAATAAGGGCTACGGTGTTTTTAAGAAAAGATGCGTCTTTTGAAAATATCCGTAAGATCCTATGTCTGTCATTAAATACTCCCGATTCGTTAGTTTTTGAAATAGGTATGACATCGGCCTAGCCTAACATCTACTAGTAAGACTACGGCTCTAACTAACAAGTCAATCAGGAGGGATATGGAAACCACCTAAATCTGAGTCGATATATATATATATATATATATATAATAGTCGGTGATCCCGCCTCAAAGGTACCACGTACGATACAATATTATATGACATCCTCGAGTCATGAGTGCAGATCTATCTATTAATTATGTATATACCCTAGAGGCCATTGTTGTACATATGATGTATATTATAATGGATGCTTGGATATATATAGAGAGGACTTTCTTGCTCGTCATGATAGTATGCTATTTGGTTTCACTTTGTCTTAACATGTTGACTTGTATTAGTTTACTGTCTTGCTCTCACATGTTGATAAAGCCCTTAGGATATGTACTCGACTACTGGGACTGTGATGAGATCACACTAGTGGGGCCAGGGTAGTCAAAGAATGTTGGAGATAGTGCCCTCATAGTCAATTATTGGATCGCAGGTACGTGATTGCAATGATTGCGGAGGACCTATCCCGGTAGCACAGTCTTACTCGAGATGATAGTATGCTATCTGGTTTGCCTTTATCAGTCGTGTTCATGTTCAGGTGACTGATTGCATGTTACACTTTGATAGAGCCCTTAGGATCTTGCTTTACTACCAACTGTATGAGGGCGATCATATACGTGAGAGTTGGGTAGTTTATATGCATATCCTTAATTGTGGTCCCTAGTCGTGGGAGTTTCGAGACAGGGCATCGATACTCCGGAGTAGACTAGTGTGTACAGTCGAGACCCCGACAAGGGGCGGTGGCCGGTCTCACAAGCCACTGGTGACAGTTGGATCACCTAAGATGTATACAGGTGCTCATTGGGTTATGAGTACACCGGACAGGACTCGCCGGGAATCTGCTAGTTAGTATTATATCTACCGTCAGATAGCAGTTCCCTGGTGACATGTGTACAGGTTAGTTCATCGACCTGAGGTCGTCATTTGTCTCGTGTGAGTTCCCACTGTGCTTTGATTTCTACCCTACCACGGCTCAAAGGAGTCGTGCAAACAGGTAGCTTTTGGGTACAGTCCCGAGCCATATGGAGGCACGTGAGCGGATCGGCAGGGGATTCGTCTCTCCCGGTATTGGGGGCGAGGTCGTGCTGTGTCTAGGAGAGCCATTACACAAATCCATGGCCATGGTAGGAGATTTACTGGTAGGTACTCCAGTAGTATCTCAGGGTGTATTGAGGCTACACTCCGACACGACTTATACTGCTTCTGGGGGTCTGACGTTACTAGCCCCCTAGGCGGATATGCGATACTCATTGACGAACGGACCGGACTGTATATACATTGTCACTGTTAGGCTCAGTAGGGTTTTCGGAGGAGTTCGCTCATCGGTCTCCCTTGAGTTCGCTCCTCGGCCACCCTTGAGGTCAGTCCGTGGGCAGCCGTTACGCATTGCTAGTGCCGCTGACGGTTTGTGGTTAAACCCACTGCCAGGGTGCTGACGAGTCATTAGAGTCCCCCACAGACAGTTTCCCAAGTTCGGGCGAAACGTTGTAGAGGCCGTATGGTTTTATGGCAGGGTTCGGAAAATGCACGTGCGTTTACGCACGTGTTATTTTTCGGGCAGATAATACTGGTCGGCTTTGGTTTAAGCCGGATCCGAGTATTATATTGAGTAGGTATAATATCTTTGTCTCAGTTGCATTTGTATTCGGTCGTAATACAAATGCGGGTATATTTATACAGTTTCGGGGTTTTCCTGAAAGTTGTTTCAGGATCACTTTTGGAAGTTGCCAGTTTCCAGTTTTCTATCAGCCGTCTTTTAACATTCTGTTAAAGACGGATTTATCTTTTCTACTGATGAGGTGAGTCAGTGTTCTAGAATATTCTAGATGTGGTGACTAGGCTACTTGGTGTTAAGTTTTCATTGGTTGCATTAATGGTGTCATTAATGCAAAGATGACTAGGTTTGTTCTCATTGGTTACATTTAAATGATTCATTCTTTCTTAATGGTTATGATAACTATGAAGGATATGGTCACCACTTGATCCCTCCTACACTCACCTCCCTCCTTTGATATATATAGCCTCCTCTCTCTCTCTCATTCACTTCACTTGATGTTTCATTTTAGAGAGAAAAAGATTATGATAGGTTTTTCCGGTGTATGGAATTTCACAGTCCATTTTATTCCATCACGCGATTCCTTCGGCAACTTCATTAACCGTCCGTCCATAGCTTTGGACGGAACGAGACAAAGTCATCTACTCATTCTCTACATCAATCTTGGTCGTCTCTTTTAGCAAACTTGACGACCGAGTTGCCTCGAGTCAGAGGCGGGAGCCCGTTTAAAGAACCGATCATGTGGTGCCACTTCGACGGAGGAGATCGGAGATCGACGAGATCGAAGCAGCCGCAACGGAGCGTGGGATGATGGTTGAAGAACGAAGGACTCGGATCGTTCGGTACAACCTTTCTTCCCTCTTTGTAGATTGTTAGTTTAGCAATAATGGCAGATCCGGGTTAAAGTATACGATAGCGCCAAGTTTAAAAGTTTTATTCCGCATATGGCGTCTGTAGACTGCCGGGGCGCTAACGTAGACTTACAGTGGTATCAGAGCCTCACCATTTTGCTATACTAACTTGTGCTAACGCGTTTAAAACATCGATCGAACCGGAAATCAAAAATCACAATTTCTTCACTTGACAGTTTCTGTTGATTTCAAATGGTCTCAAAATTGAATTCTGTATGTCTTAAAAATCAGTGCAGGGTTTTTTAGGAATACTGCAGAAATTCGACGAACTAATTTTACTGTTCCAGCGCGGATCCGCGGCCCAAGCATGGGTTTGGCCGCGGATCCGCCGCAGGAAAGTCTAATCAGTTTGCCAAATTTCTACAGTGGGTTCTCTGTTAGATTTTGTGATTTTTGGAATATATCATTTTGGCCCAGGTTTTGTTACTGTTCACCAGTAAGTCGTGGGGCCCACTTTTTGATATTTGGTCGATCGAAATTTAAACACGTTAGTTTACAGTGCTTACATTATATCTCCGACCGGGAATGTCATTTGATCGGTAAACCGCGTCCGATTGCTATAGTTCTTTTAGACGGGTTTGCGAACGTGACATTCGCGTTGATGTTCTGTGTTGTGCTGTGATGTTGCGGATTTGTCGTGGTGGATAGCAGTGTGCAATGGTAGTACAGTTTGTGTTTATTTGTACATTTGATATTGCGGGGCGAGCGTCCAACTTGTGGACTTCCGTCACTGCCTGTTGTATAATATTCTTTTGGGGCACGACCAGGTTGCGGTCGATGTACCTATTGTACTATTTTTCATTACTGTACTAGGTTTTGCCCCGAGACGGAGTGCACGGATAGCCGGGTTCTGGAGGGCAACGGGTCCGCATCTCATGGCTTTGGGAGGCAGAGGGGCCCCACTCTAAAATTGGCAGACTATTCGCCGCACTCGTAGGGGGTACAGGTTGACCCTAGGAGGGGTGCTCAATTTACCGGATTCCGTGAAGTGCCGGGTGTTCCATTCACTATGCTGTGGGGACTACCTCGCTTCAGGTTTTGGCGGGTAACTTGCCGCACCCGTAGGGGTCTAGGTTTCATTGCACAGGCTATCCACACGACAGGGGAACGTCGGGTTTCAGCAGCGGCTCTGTGAAACTCGGGGATCCCAGATTATCTGTATTGTTCTGTGATGCTTATTACTTTTCTGTAATGTTGCATATTATCACGCCTGGAGAGATTATGTATATTGGTTTATATACTATTAGATGTTGTATATGTTTTACACCCGCGCTAGTCCAGTCCCCGCTCTGTCGTTAGTTAAGTAACCTAACGGGTGATGACGGGACCCAGTGACGAATGCGGATGGCATATACGTACATTTTATTTTCGTTCTTTTCTGGTGTGATTGATTGATGGGACTGCATTGATTCTGATCAATGCAAAGTAAAACAAACCTGTTTGAGTTGTTGGAACAATTTTAAAAAGTGTTATTGCAAAGACATTTTCTTTTGTTATGCATAGCGGTATTCAGTGGAATATCCAGCACCTCATTCGACGAGGCAAGGGCTGATATCCCTTCACCGGGAAAGACCCCTTGGACAGAAGTTTGCGTCAGGGTAATAACTTTACTATAGTCGATTACAAGTTGCTTTGCATAGCGGTATTCAGTGGAATATCCTGCACCTCATTCCACGAGGAAAGAGCCGAGATCCCTTTACCGGGAGTGACCTCTTTAGCAAAAGGTTTTCGCCACTATATTTTAAAAAGCTATCAGGTTCCTTCAGCGATATCAAGTTCACTACGCTAAAGGTTTTTCGCCAAAAACCAGCCGTAGCCCTCCGTCACTTCTTTTGGCTATTTAGTAGTATTCAAGCTATGCATTTTAGCCAAAGTTAAGGCATAGTGTTTGGTAGCTGCTGGGTATTCAATTGTTGCATAGATAGATGAGTTAGTTTGGGACAGTCGTTCTGCCGATTGGCCAAAGTCAGGGGCATGTGCGGGTGGGTTCAAATTGACAAGATAGTGACGGGTAGAACTTGGCATGTGACTTATGACATTTTGACCAAAGCCAAGGTTATAAGAGCATGGGGCAAGAAAATGATATCGGGAGTTTCTAAAGAAACTGAAACTTGCCAAGTATGCGCATACCTTCTGGAGTATGAATAACGTGGATGCATTCCATCACGTTAACATGCGATGAGAGTTGGATCCCGATTCCCACTGATGAGTTGGTTTACTCTTCGGGTGATCCCGATTGATTCTTCTTTAGGTTTGGAGGAGAATTTGACAGGACAGTGGGAGGTTTCCGGATTAGATAAATTGATGACCATTCTGATCTAGGTTAGAGTGCACGCAGAGTGTTTCTTTTCTCTCTCTCTCTTTGGCAGCGACCTTTGACCGACCCTAGACTATGACTCAGTGACCAGGTTGACCGAACCTTCTTATAATACTGGCTTTTGGATTGTCTGAGTTGCATAAGTCATTGCCACTCCTTCTTTTACCCTTTGCATTTCTCAGAACACCCGTATTACTACGGATATCCACTTCCATTGGATAGATCCATCGTATGGTTATATACGAACTCGAAGGGACTTCTTCGGGGATGGATCCAGGTTCAGGAGAAATAGAATTGGTTTATTCAGTTGTCTTTTATTATCACCTTCTCTCAGGTTGCGAGAGCTCCTTGGTTTAGGAGAGTACACCTATTACGCTTATTGGATAGTCTTATTCCAAACCATAGGCTGGTGCCGAAAGGTAGGGAATGAAGAAAACCAATTAGCCTAAGTAGGGTGTGCAGAAGGTAATATGTAAAGACAAAATAAAGGGATTAGAAAGAGGGCAAAGTAAATTGCGACTGATATCATTCACGACCAAAACCGCGTACTTCATCGCCACTCCTATTTCACCTTTAAAAGAATAAGGTATTATTCAGTTGTCTTTTATCATCACCTTCTCTCAGTTGCGAGTACTCCTTGGTTTAGGAGGGTACACCTATTATGCTTACTGGATAGTCTTCTTCCAAACCATAGGCTGGTGCCGAACGGTAGGGAAGGAAGAAAACCATTTAGCCTAACGATGGTGTACAGAAGGTAACGACTAAAGACAAATAAAGGGGATTTGGAGAGATGGCAAAGAGATATACGATTGAAGTCATGAATTGGATTATGGAAGAGGCATTGCTATGAATACCAGGATACCCCTGCGAAACATTTTCATGTTTCAGTGCATTGTTAAAGAAAAACTGTTTTCCCGATTAGACACTTACTCCAAGGGTATGTATTTACCAGGTTTCATTCTCATATCTGTATGGTTTTACAGATGATGAGTGGGAGTAAGATATTGGGAATTAGGTGATCATCCTCATTATATCGGAATTCGTTGTAATTGGTGATATTTGAGGAAATCGCCAGGGTACAGTTTTCTACCTACGACGCACAGGTTTTGAGTTGTTTAACTCAGCGGACTTATACAGAGTATTGTATGTTGTCCAAGAGTCCTTCAGGACAAAGGGGTAGGTCCTCGTACTTTGTTCTGTTTACTTATAACTTCTCTAGTATTTAGACGAGTGTTTCGTAGAAATACAAGGTCTAAGTTTTGAGAAATTGTGGGTATAAGAATAAAGTAGAGAACCAGGTATCACAAGTATCGGGATTCTTCAAAGAGATCGAAGATGTAGATTCTTGTGATTGGTATTCAGATGATAGTGATGGTTTTGAGAAACGTGTTTCTTTTTCAGGTTACTCATAATTGGATGGTTTCCTAAGTTGAGTAATGCTGAATAGCCTCTTTCCATTAAGTTGATATGCACTGGAGACAGCTGCATGGTTTGAATATGGTTCCAATTAAATAAGTGCCAAAGTTTCTGTATTGGATATAGAATGGATCGTACCTTAAAAGAAATTAAGGTATGGGGAGTTGTCCAGCTTATGCTTAAAACCAGACTCTGGATAACTCAGGGCACGTTTCTGTAATGGCTGTTTTGTGGGTTGACCCTGGCTATGACGAGGGTTGATATTCTACCATTTGGAAGATCAATAGTGATATTGTTCTTGACTCGCCACAGTTTTAGTAAAATGGATCTTTTTCAGAAAACAGTAGTGGGAGTATGGTAGAACTGGAAGTGATTCCAGAACCGCGAACGATTACGGAAAATTTAATAGGACCTATACATTCAATCAGGTTTGACATTCCAATAGCCACTCCGCAGATTTGGTAGGTAACCTCAGACACCCGAGAGGTACTTCGGTAGCCTCAAGGACGGTGACAGGGAGGTTCTTATCTACCCAGACTTGACACTACTGTTGTTCCAGGATATGAGACCCGGTAGGAGGGTTGTCGTAGTCAGTGGGAGCAGCGGAAGCATAGTGGGCAAGATGCTTATATCTATTTATAGACTTGAGCAGTTATAGCGGAGATAGATCATCTAATTTTGATGTGACAGTCATGGGTTTGACTTCAATCACGATAGGGGATGGATCAGTTAAGAAGGTAGTAGGGTGTGATGTCATGGTATCTGGATGACATACACAGAATAGGAAGTAAAATTCCTATACTACGATCGGTTGAACTATGGTCGTCACACAGTTGTTTCTCCAGACAGGACATGGATATAATATTAGACATTCTGGTTTCTGGATCTATGGTTTTAGATCTAGATTTGGGTGGTTTCCCAATGTGGGTACTTTGACAGATATTCTAATGGTTTTTAGAATAGTTGACTCCTAGCATGGTAGTGTACCTGCAGGTGATGGAGTCACCCTCTCTAAAGGTGTCGTATAGACTAAAGGGGAGAGGGATGTGCATGATTGGCAGATCACTTGCTTAGGCAATTGAGTCAATCATGAGATGTCAAGTACCACACCAGATGTTGTTTTTGCACTAGATGCAATAAGTTTGTATTAATCCAATCCTGGAGAAACATAAGGAAGCAGTTTTAGAACATTGGTACATGTTCTACGGATTTGATAACGGCAGCCTCTTTCGGGAGACGGTTATCATTCCATGCTTCAAAGGTGACATGGATGACAGAGTGATTGTCAGAGTTTTAGTTTTCCCTCTGACGAGAGACAGTATTATGGACAGGTGGTCCAAAGGATACTGTGGGTGGCCTGGTGCCGGATACTGATTAGGTTCAGTGATCCATACAGTCTAAGAAGTTTGGATATGGAGTTCATTTATGAACTAAGGTCCCATCAGATATCCAAACATATTCTAAGACAGGTACTACTCAATTCGGGAGATGGCTTTCTCCGCGAACTTGAGATTAAGAGAGACATAGAAAGAAACTTCTAGGCGGATCCACTCACCGAGGCTATTTTCTCGAACACAATAGTTTTACAAACGGGCTTTGTGAAACTGATTAGTAGAGGAGTTGGATGTTCGGTTTCACACGGGCTGTGAGTAGTCGACATCGCAATATTAGCCTTGAGTGCAAGTGGGAGATTGTTGGAGATAGTGCCCTCATAGTCAATTATTGGATCGCAGGTACGTGATTGCAATGATTGCGGAGGACCTATCCCGGTAGCACAGTCTTACTCGAGATGATAGTATGCTATCTGGTTTGCCTTTATCAGTCGTGTTCATGTTCAGGTGACTGATTGCATGTTACACTTTGATAGAGCCCTTAGGATCTTGCTTTACTACCAACTGTATGAGGGCGATCATATACGTGAGAGTTGGGTAGTTTATATGCATATCCTTAATTGTGGTCCCTAGTCGTGGGAGTTTCGAGACAGGGCATCGATACTCCGGAGTAGACTAGTGTGTACAGTCGAGACCCCGACAAGGGGCGGTGGCCGGTCTCACAAGCCACTGGTGACAGTTGGATCACCTAAGATGTATACAGGTGCTCATTGGGTTATGAGTACACCGGACAGGACTCGCCGGGAATCTGCTAGTTAGTATTATATCTACCGTCAGATAGCAGTTCCCTGGTGACATGTGTACAGGTTAGTTCATCGACCTGAGGTCGTCATTTGTCTCGTGTGAGTTCCCACTGTACTTTGATTTCTACCCTACCACGGCTCAAAGGAGTCGTGCAAACAGGTAGCTTTTGGGTACAGTCCCGAGCCATATGGAGGCACGTGAGCGGATCGGCAGGGGATTCGTCTCTCCCGGTATTGGGGGCGAGGTCGTGCTGTGTCTAGGAGAGCCATTACACAAATCCATGGCCATGGTAGGAGATTTACTGGTAGGTACTCCAGTAGTATCTCAGGGTGTATTGAGGCTACACTCCGACACGACTTATACTGCTTCTGGGGGTCTGACGTTACTAGCCCCCTAGGCGGATATGCGATACTCATTGACGAACGGACCGGACTGTATATACATTGTCACTGTTAGGCTCAGTAGGGTTTTCGGAGGAGTTCGCTCATCGGTCTCCCTTGAGTTCGCTCCTCGGCCACCCTTGAGGTCAGTCCGTGGGCAGCCGTTACGCATTGCTAGTGCCGCTGACGGTTTGTGGTTAAACCCACTGCCAGGGTGCTGACGAGTCATTAGAGTCCCCCACAGACAGTTTCCCAAGTTCGGGCGAAACGTTGTAGAGGCCGTATGGTTTTATGGCAGGGTTCGGAAAATGCACGTGCGTTTACGCACGTGTTATTTTTCGGGCAGATAATACTGGTCGGCTTTGGTTTAAGCCGGATCCGAGTATTATATTGAGTAGGTATAATATCTTTGTCTCAGTTGCATTTGTATTCGGTCGTAATACAAATGCGGGTATATTTATACAGTTTCGGGGTTTTCCTGAAAGTTGTTTCAGGATCACTTTTGGAAGTTGCCAGTTTCCAGTTTTCTATCAGCCGTCTTTTAACATTCTGTTAAAGACGGATTTATCTTTTCTACTGATGAGGTGAGTCAGTGTTCTAGAATATTCTAGATGTGGTGACTAGGCTACTTGGTGTTAAGTTTTCATTGGTTGCATTAATGGTGTCATTAATGCAAAGATGACTAGGTTTGTTCTCATTGGTTACATTTAAATGATTCATTCTTTCTTAATGGTTATGATAACTATGAAGGATATGGTCACCACTTGATCCCTCCTACACTCACCTCCCTCCTTTGATATATATAGCCTCCTCTCTCTCTCTCATTCACTTCACTTGATGTTTCATTTTAGAGAGAAAAAGATTATGATAGGTTTTTCCGGTGTATGGAATTTCACAGTCCATTTTATTCCATCACGCGATTCCTTCGGCAACTTCATTAACCGTCCGTCCATAGCTTTGGACGGAACGAGACAAAGTCATCTACTCATTCTCTACATCAATCTTGGTCGTCTCTTTTAGCAAACTTGACGACCGAGTTGCCTCGAGTCAGAGGCGGGAGCCCGTTTAAAGAACCGATCATGTGGTGCCACTTCGACGGAGGAGATCGGAGATCGACGAGATCGAAGCAGCCGCAACGGAGCGTGGGATGATGGTTGAAGAACGAAGGACTCGGATCGTTCGGTACAACCTTTCTTCCCTCTTTGTAGATTGTTAGTTTAGCAATAATGGCAGATCCGGGTTAAAGTATACGATAGCGCCAAGTTTAAAAGTTTTATTCCGCATATGGCGTCTGTAGACTGCCGGGGCGCTAACGTAGACTTACAAAGAATACATCCTATAACTGTTCCTAGTCAAGGGTGTGTCGAGACAGGGCATCGATACACCAGAGTAGACTAGCGTATACGCATCTTGACCCATATGATGGGCGATGGATGATCCCATATCCATCGGTGTTTGACATCAAAGATGGTGTACGGGTGCTCAGTGGAGACTGGGTACAATGAACGGACTCGCCGAGAACTCTCAGATGGTGATATACCACACATCAGATGGCAGTTTTCCGGTGACACTGGTACAGGGTAGTCTGTAGACCCGAGATCGTCATAGAGTCTTGTGTGATTCCCACTGTGCTTTGATTTCCACCTTACCACGTCCAAGAGGGCGTGCAAAACGGTGGCTTTTGGGTACAGTCCTGAATCACATGGAGGCAATGAGCGATAGGAGGGGTTTCGTCTCTCCCGGTATAGGGAGTTGATGTTGTGCTGTGTTCGATTGGCTATAACTGGAAGTCCCTGGCCAGGGCTGATATGGAGTGCTGCTGGTAAGAGTTATCAGTAGTTTCTCGACCCGTTATGAGCCTTATATCGACACGACTTATCGGTTTCTTGGGTCTGACATATACCACCCCTAGACTAGATATGCAACATATCAGACGAAGAGACCGGACTGTACGGGAGTGTTACTGATTGGATTCACAGGAGAATGTACAGGCTTTCTTGTTGATCTTCTAATCGCTTAATACCTGGGTGGCTGTTACGTTTAGCTGACCGCTTGCAGCTTGTGGGTGTTTGAAATGATCATCACCTACTGCCGGCGTATTGACGATTCTTTAGAGTCCTACACAGAGGTTTCTTGACCCAGGAAAAACGGAGTAGGAGCACATATGTGATATGTGCAGGACCGAGGATAATGCGATATGAGATACCGTATTATATTCTCGCGATATTTTGATATGAGCCGGGTCATCGGATCATGTGTTGATTCGATGAATCGGTGCATGATATATTAGTCGGTTATATTCGATATAGCCGGATTGTCGGATCAAGTGTTGATTAGATAATTTAATGTATAATAATATATATGATATATTGCATTACATTATCTAATATTAGCTCGCTTTATTGATTCATTTTCTCACGGGATAATACATTGATATATGTTAATTGTATTATTTTCTTTTGTTACAAAATATATTGTATATGTGATATATAATATTGTAACATGTTAAAGTTACAAATTTAACAATGGTTTAGGGTTTAAACTTGGTTAGGGTTTGGATTAGGGTTAGCTTTTGCATGAAGCTTCATGAAGCTTTGACTTTATCCTTAAGCTTGATATTTTGTGAAGATATTATTTAACCCAATCCAAACCTCAACCTCTAGTTAATTCTCTACATGAGTTAACTCTATCATCCTTAACTCATGGTTAGATTTGTAACCACTACAATAATTCATTATTCATCACAAAAGAAATTATCCATTCATTCTTCTTCTTCATCTCCTTTGAGCTTTGAGAAAGCTTGCTAGTTTTTCATTTTGTGGTGAATAAAAGTGAGAATTTGAAAACAAAAGAGAGCAATATTCCTACTCCACCATCCTCATCTAATCTAGCCAATTATATTAGGGTGTTCACCTCATTAGAGAGAGAGCTTGAGTTATAGAAATTTCAAGGTAGATCATCGGAGAAAAGGAAGACTACAAGCTAGCATGGATCGTTCGAGTTGTGGAGCCTCTCTTGAGTCCGGGAGATCGTGGATCACGGCAAAGGGACTTCTACTCGGAGCTTATGAAGCGAAGGAGCGGACTACAAAGGTTGTAATCCCTCAGTTTTATTTGTAAAGATGTTTACTTGCATGTTAAACCCTAATAATCTAGCAAAGATCCCGGCTTTAGGTTGTTCGGCACGTCTAAAATTTTATTCGGGCATGTTTGATGCCTTATTAACCCTTGTAAGAGTGCCTAGGAACCCTACAGTGGTATCAGAGCCTAGCTAGAGCATTAGGCGACGTGTTTACGAAGTTAAAACTCCGATCAAACCCCAATACATCGAAAAAGACCCCCTCTCTGGAAATTTTTTAAAATCGTGATTTTTTCTGTATTAAAAATACCTAAAAATTCAGCAGGGAATTTTAGGTATTACTGTGAAAAACGACAAAGTAACTCATACGGACCGCCGTGGAACCGCGGCAAAACCCTGCTTGTGCCGCGGATCCACGGCCGTACAGTAAGCTTTGGCTATGGTTTTTGTACAGTAATTCCCGTATCTGTTAGTGCATATTTATGGGTATTTTTAATCTGACTCAAGTGTTGAGTGTTCTGGGGATTATTTTGAATTCGTTGATTCGATCGGAAAATTTAATTTCGTTCTTTTTCCGGATAATTTAGAAACTGTTAAAATGTTCAAACGGATATCATTAACTCATTTTTTCCCGGCACGAAAAACTTTCAAGTGTTGAATTTTTTCTTGAGTTTAAATCTTTCGGAAAAAGGTGTAAGTAACGCGGTGGACCCTCTAGAAGAACAAAAACCTTAACTCGATTATGTGACCGTCTGAACTGCCTTTAAACCTTAGGGTTTGGGGCAGTACGGCGTGCCACATGTGAGGCGTTGGCTTGATCCTTCTACGGCTGGACCATTGCTACTGTGACATATTCTGGGATTATTTGAACTCCGCTCAAGTGTTGAGCAATCTAGGAAATCTTAGGTATTTAATTATTCGATCGGAAAGTTTAATATTGTCTATTTATCTGGAATGTGATACAACATGTAGAATTCATATAGTTAGGCATGAAATGCGAAGTATGTGATATTTCGGATTTACGATGTCTAAAGTGATTGTGGATTCCAAATGTTGTAGTTTTACACTTTCTTTTCTGTGACCGTAAGCGTAGTATGTGGGGTATCGCCGGCTTCGTTGCTATACATCAACGACAATCGGGATACGCATACTTGCTTACGTTGATGATATGAGATATTATGTGTTGCTGTGATATGTTATACTGGATCGTCGTGTTTTGAATAGCCGGGGGTTTATGTGAGATGAGAGTTTTTATTTTCATTCATATAAAATTCATTTGTATGTAATATTCTTTTATTGGGGCACTTTCGGGATGAGGTTGATGTCACCATTGTATATTATTTACTTTTCCGCATTAGGTAGACCCAAGGAGGGGAGCACAAGTAACCGGGTTCTAGGGTCCAGTGGGAGGCCATCTCGAGGAGTCGAGACCGGGTCTCCTAACCCTAGAATTGGCAGTGTTACTTGTCGCTCTCGTAGGTGTCTAGGGATATGGGTTTGGCTATTCATCACGACCGTGGAATCCGTGTTTTATACCAGCTCGTATTAAAAACATGGACATCCTAGTATATCCAATATTTCATATATGTTCTTCTGCTGCAATGTTCTGTGATGAGATCATATTACTGCCTGAGACGAATGCTTATACTATATATATGTGCAGATATATAAATATTACTGCTTTCGTTTCTTCTGTGATGCTTAGGAAGCATAAGCTGATGGGATTTATTAATAAGATTAATAAAAAGAAAAGAAACCTAAAAAATGTTGTAGAATCAAAACTTTATAAAAAGGGTAGCTACAGTTTTGCTTTGCATAGCGGTATATGCGATATACCCTGCACCTTATTCGATGAGGAAAGAGCCGAGATCCCTTCACCGGGAGTGACCACTTTAGCAAAACGGGCATATGCTACAAACTCTCGGTTTAGTTTTTGATTGCTTCTATAGTTTTTGCATTGCACCGCGGTATTTATGAAATATCCTGCACCTTATTCGATAAAGAAAGAGCTGAGATCCCTTCACCGGGAATGATCTCTTTAGCGAATCTAGAAAAGACTCAAAAACACTCCTTTTCAAAAATCACTTGTTTCTACAACGATATCAAGTTCATTACGCAATAGGTTTTCAGAAAAACCTGACGTATCCCTCCGTCATTTCAGATAAGTCCTACTTAGTATTCGTGCTACGTTTGTTGACCTCCATCAAGGCGTAGTGTGCGGTAGCTGACTAGTATTTATCTGTTTATGCATGTGATGCAGATTGGATTAGGGTGCTCATACGGCCTTGTTGACCTCCGTCAAGGGTCGTGCGGGTGGGTCTGATTTATCAAGAAATGACGGGTTGAACTTGACTAGCACTCTATGATTTGTTGACCTCCGTCAAGGTCATGGGATGCTAGGAGTAAAAGTATTATTGGGAATTTCAAGTGTTGAAATTTGCAATGAGATTGCATACCTCCTATGAGATAGTTGGATCTCGATACCCACTGCGAGTAAGAGTTACTCATGAGAGAGTTTTACACAGGTCAATTAACCGATCAAGTAGGTGTCTAGAAAGGTGTTAACGGGGTTATGCCTCTGGGAAAACGAGGTTTACTTTAATTAAGTCCGTGCGAAAGCACGGGGAACCTCCCTCAAGTACCGACTCTGGCCTGGCTAAAAGATTGGCGAACTTGTAAAGTGTAATTAATCCCGGCTAATCTTACCTTTTAGGGTTTGAAGGAAGATTTGATAAAAACAGTGGGAGATATCCTGATTAGATAAGATAATAACCAATCTAATCTTGCAAGAGCATATGCTAAAGTGTTTTCTTCTCTCTTTCTCCAGGTAGCGACCCAGTCAGGCCTTAATCAAGATAATAATATGGATGTATTGACTGAACCCGCTTATTATACTGAGCAGGGGAACGTTGGTCCCGTTCTTTCTTATAAGAGTTATAAGACTGAACAGGGAATAGGAGAATATCTGGATTCTCACGCCGCCCAAACGGAGAACTTGCATGTTGATGCACCTTCTTCGGGTGTGTTAGTTATTGAGAACTGTTTCTCAGTTCACCCTACGTCCTGGGTATTAGATACCGGATCGGGATCCCATATATGTAAATTGCTACATGGGCTACGTAAAGGTAGAGAACTGGGAAAGGGTGATCATTCCGTACAAGTAGGGAATGGTGCAAGTATTGCAGCCAAAGCAGTTGGCGAATATCACCTTGTATTACCAAGTAGTAATACACTGATTCTGAATGAGTGCTATTATATACCGAACATGATGTGCAACATTATATCAGTTTCTTTATTAAGTAAAGAAGGATTTAATTTTGTAGTAAAGGATAATGTTATGAACATCTTCCTAGATCAAAAGTTGATTGGATCAGGCTCGTTACATAATGGCATATTCATTCTCAATCAAAATACAGTCCTTAATGTACAAAACACACACAAGAGGAAGAGTTCGGAAATGAACGAATCCTTCTTGTGGCACTGTAGACTTGGTCATATCAATGCGACACGGCTAGCTAAGTTACATAAGGATGTGTAGGGTTCCTAGGCACACTCATGAGATTCTACAACTGATCAACCATGCCAAAATCAAATGAATTCCTTGTGCCAAAGAACCCTAATTCTAGATCGTTAACTAAAGGTAAGGCGAAACAAAGAAAGTTAACTACTTTAACTACAAGTGAAAGGGATTACAACCTTTGTAGATCCGGTCCTCCACTTCTTTAGCTCCGTGATGACGTCCCTCCGCTGCGATCATCGGGATCTCGGACTCTAGCGTTGGTTTCATCGGAGAAATGATCGGGCTAGGTCGTTGACTTGGATGCCGAAGATGATCTGCGTCGAGGCGACTCAAACTCAAGCTCCATCTTCACTAGGTCATGAAACTTGTGAAAATAACACCTTATACAACATGGCAAGTGGTAGAGGATGAAGAAATAGGAAGTGGGTTCACTTTGGATTTGGATTTCTCACTTGATTTCATCACTTGAAAATTTTCAAGAAAAGCTTTCTTCACTTCATGAAGAAGAAGAAGAAGAAGAAGAAAAGAAAATGAATTATCTTAAAAGAAAATTCAAGTGAAGTCTATCATATAGCAACCATGGGTGAGGTAACTAATGTAGAGAGTAAACTAAAGTTTAGAGGTAATGGTTAGGTTAAAGGAAAAAACAAAATGGTTAAGACTTTTCAAAGATGCTAAGAAGCTTCATGAAGCTTGAAGCAAAGAAAGAAAGAAAGCCACCATTTTTGTTTTTGCGAAAAATAAATAAATGAAATAAATAAATAAGTTAAAACCCTAACCATTAACCTAAACATGGTTTAAAGCATACACACACCCAAGTTTGCATGTATCATCAAACATGATACAAACTAGTGCACAAACATATATCATATATACAATGTGCACAATCTAGTGAGAAAAATAATCTTAAGTGAACCAATACTAGTTAATGTAAAGTAATATATCAAATATATAATTATACATTAAATCATTAAATCAACAATTGATTTAACGATCCGGTCATAACCGACTAATATCATGTGTATCAATATATCGAATCAACATTTGATTCGGTAACCCGGCTATATCTTATATAACCGTCCGATGATACAAATCGCGAGAATAGAATTCAGTATCACATACTGGTATTATTCTCGGTCCCGCACATATCTCATATGCACTCATATTTCGTTTCGCTTGAGCCAGGAAACCTCTGTGTAGGACTCTAAAGACTCGTCAATGCGCCGGCAGTAGGTGATGATCATATCAAACACCCACAAGCCGCAAGCGGTCTGCTAAACGTAACGGCCACCAGGGTATTGAGCGATCAGAAGATCAACGAGCAAGCCCGCTCATACTCCTGTGAATCCAACCAGTAACACTTACCGCACAGTCCGGTCTGTTCGTCTGATATGTCGCATATCTCGCCTAGGGGTGGTAAACGTCAGACCCCAGTAGCTCGATAAGTCATGCCTATGTAAGGTCTATAACAAGCACGAAACTACCGATAACACTTACCAGTAAATCAGTGCAACCCTGGCCAGGGATTTCCAGTTATGGCCAGTCGAGCATAGCGCAACATCAACCCCCAATACCGGGAGAGACGAATCTCCTCCTATAGCTCATTGCCTCTATGTGAATCGGGACTGTACCCAAAAACCACCTGTTTGCATGACTCAGTTGAGCCGTGGTAGGGTGGAAATCAAAGCACTGTGGGAGACACACAAGACTCTATGACGATCTCGGGTCAACAGACTAAGCTGTACCAGTGTCACCAGAGAACTGCCATCTGACGTGAGGTATAATACCATCTGGGAGTTCTCGGCGAGTCCGTTCAGTATACCCAGTCACCACTGAGCACCCGCATACCATCTCTGACGTCAAACACCAATGGATATGGGATCATCCATCACCCATCATATGGGTCGAGAAGACATACGCTAGTCTACTCTGGAATATCGATGCCCCGTCTCGATATTCCCACGACTAGGAACATTGAAGGATGTACTCATGGACTACCCAGTCCCCACTAGTATGATCTACATCATAGTCCTGGAAGTCGAGTACTCATCCTAAGGGCTTTATCAACATGTAATAGAGAGACTGCAAATATACATGTTAAGATAAAAAGCAACCAGATAGCGTACTATCATGTCGAGTAAGAAAGTCTTACCTATATATGTCCCAGCATCCACTACAATATACATCCTATAAACAGTAATGGCCTCTAGGGCATAAATATAACTAACAATCTCCCACTTGCACTAGGGCCATCTGTAGCAGTGGTTGCAGTATCTAATACTCAACCATCCCATAAAAGTCTCTCTCTGGGAAAAAAGCCTTTGTGAGTGGATCCGCCGTGTTGTCCTCTGAGTCTACTCTCCTAACCTCGATCACCCTGGAGATCAACTATCTCCATGATCAGGTAATGCTGCCTCAGAATATGTCTGGGTCACTGATGGGACCAGGGTTCTTGGGCCAAAGCCACACCTCCATTGTCACACAATGGTAGGAACCTAGTTCATCTTATGAACTAATATACATCCAAACTGCCTCTTTGGTAGTATCTTTGATAGCGATGTCACCAGCCTTTATCGTCTAGTCTGCCACGGTATCTAGCTTGGAACTCTTCCAAATTACCGTCCCTCCACTGAGGGTAAAGACAATGCCTGTGACTGACATTCAGTCGTCTTTATCACCCTGGAACTTTTCCAGTGATTCTCCCCAGGATCGATTGATACCATCTCACTATAACTAGTGAGAATCCTAATATCCATTTAGATCTATCACATAGATCCAAAACCCAGGATTTAGGAGGTATCACTTTGATCCTATATAGAGAATCTTTGTGATAAGAGGAGATTGACCGAGCGTAGCATAGGAAACTCTTTTCCTATCAAGAGTATGTTGTCCACGTACAATACGAGGATGACCACCTTACTCTCTACTACCTTTTTTGTATATACAAGGTTCATCTACCATTTTGATGAAGTCAAACACTTTGACTACCACATCAAAACAGACGTTCCAACTCCGCGATACCTGCTTTAATTTGTAAAGCAACTTGCACACGTTTCCGCTGATCCCACTGTCTACGAAGCCCTCTGGCTGTGTACTTATAGACGTTCTCTTCTAAATCAGTATTTAGAAAAGCAGTCATGACACCCAACCACCAGATATCGTAGTCATGGTATGTAGCAATGTTAAGTAGGATCCGGATGGACTTAAGCGTAGCCACTGGAAAAAGGTTTCATCATTATCCACGCCTGGTCGATGATGAAAACCATTAACAAGTCTAGCTTTGAAAGTCTCAACTTTTCCATCTATACCAAGTAATATTCTCAAGATATACTTGCTCCTGATGGGGATTTAACCCTTCAGATATGGCAACCAACGTCCATACTTTGTTGGTGTACATGGATTCCATCTCAGATTGCTAAGCATCCATCCATTCTTACAGAGTCCCTACTCTCGATGGCCTGCTCGAAACTAGTTGGGTCATCATCTCATGATGCAATCCTCGCTCCCACTGTCATCGAGAAACCGAAGTATCTCTAAGGCGGATAAGGATCCCTGCTAGATCGGCGGAGTGGCTGAGGTTCGTCGGGGACTATTGAATCCTTTGGTTCTCTCAAATCATCAGCTGTAGTTTGTATAGCTGGAACTCCTTCCAGTTCTACAGAACTGACCTTGCCTCGATCTTGTTCGGATTTTGCTTTTGACATAGGCCGGACAACCCCAAATCTTAACTTGCTTAAGAGATGGGCTCTTCCCATACCATATCTCATATGGAGTGGTAGGCAGTGATCTGATTCGAACCTAATTCAATAGGTATGCAGCTTCTTAAGTGCATAACCCCCAAAAGGAAACAGGTAACTCAGTGGTACTCATTATAGAGCGCACCATATCTAATATGGTGCGATTTCTCCGTCCCGATACACCATTGTGCTGTGGTATATTCAGAGGAGTAACACCAAGAGAGAATCTCATTCTCCTTTAGAATAGTCCAGGAATTCTATGCACAAGTATTCTCCTCCCTGATCTTATCATAGGACATAATACTTATACCTTTATTGGTTCTCTACTTCTGATTTATATTCTGTGAATTTCTCAAAAGCTTCAGACTTATGTTTCAACAGGAACATATGGCTGAATCTTGAGAGATCATCAGAGAATGTAATGAAGTACAAAGAACCGGTCCTGGCATGTATAGACAGGAGACCTTACATACATCACTATGTATCAGTCTCAAGAGTTTACTAACTCTTTCTCTGTTTCCAATAAACAGAGCTATGGTCATCTTATCTTTGTGACATGACTGGCAAGTTTCACAAGATGTAAATTCAAACTAATTTAAATATGCATCTAAAATGTAACTTAAGCTAGTCGGGTCACATTGATATGACCTAGTCTACAATGCCTCGAGAAGGATCCGTTCATTTCTGAACTCTTCCTCTTGTGTGTGTTCTGTATACTAGGAACTGTAGTTTGATTTAGAACGTCAATGCTTTTAGATAACGTGCCTGAACGGATCAACTATTGGTATAGGAAATGTATAAAACATTATTCAACAATACAAAATTATATCCTTCTTTAATAAATAAAGAGATTGATATGATTTTGTATATCCGGTTCGGTATCTAATAGCATTTGTTCAGAATCAATGTATTTGTAATACAGGGTGACAGTGACCAACAGACTTGGCTGCAACACTTGCACCGTTTTCTGTCTCATGAAACTTATCACCTGTTCTCAGTTCTCTACCTTTCTGTAGCCCATATAACAGATTATATATATTTGGGATCCTGATCCGGTATCTAATACTCAGGACGTAGAGGATACTGAGAAACAGTTCTTTATAATGAACACACCCGAAGGAGATGCATCACATTCACTTTCTTCGTTTGGGCGGCATGGGAATTCCGGTATTCCCCTATTTCCTGCTCGGTCTTATAAAAATTATAAGTTGGAGCGGGACCAACGTTCCACGGCTCAGTATAACAAGCGGGTTCGGTCAATACATCCATATTATTATTTTGATTAAGGCGTGATATGGTCGCTACCTGGAGAGAGAGAGAAAAAAACACTCTGCGTGCGCTCTTGCAAGATTAGATTGGTTATTTATTTTATCTAATCAGGATGGCTCCCACTGTTTTTATCAAATCTTCCTTCAAACCCTAAAAGGAAAGACTAGCCGGGATTAATTACACTCTACAAGTTCGCCAATCTTTCAGCCAGGCCAGTGTCGGTACTTTGAGGGAGGTTCCCCGTGCTTTCGCACGGACCTAATTAAAGTAAACATCGTTTTCCCAGGGGCGTAACCCCGTTGACACCTTTCTAGACACCTACTTGATCGGCTAATTGCAAAGTGCAAAACTCTCCCAGGAGTAACAATTACTCACAGTGGGTATCGGGATCCAACTATCATATAGAAGGTATGCAACTCATTGCAAATTTCAACACTTGAAACTCCCGATAATGGTTTTTACCCCTAGAACTTATGACCTTAACTATGGTCAACAAATCATAAGCACTAGTCAAGTTCTACCCGTCATTTCGTGATTAATTAGACCCACCCGCATGATCCTTAACTAAGGTCAACAAAGTCACGCGACTGTCCTAACTAATCGCATCATATGCGGTGTAGGAAGACATCACTTAGCTACCGTACACTGTGCCTTGACTATGGTCAACAAACACAGCACGAATACTAAGTACTCTACTTCCTAAAATGACGGAGGGTTGCAGATGGTTTTTAAGAAAACCTTTAACGCTTTGAACTTGATCTCGTTGCGGAATCAAATGGTTTTTAAATGGAGTGTTTTTGAGGCTCTTCTAGTTTTGCTAAAGGGGTCACTCCCGGTGAAGGGATCGTCGGCCCTTTCCTCATCGAATAAGGTGCAGGATATATCATATATACCGCTGTGCAAAGAAAAAACTATAGAAGCAATCAAAAGACAAACCGAGGGTTGTAGCATCTGCCAGTTATTGCTAAAGGGGTCACTCCTGGTGAAGGGATCTCGGCCCTTTCCCATCGAATAAGGTGCAGGATGTTCTACAAGGAACACCGCGATGCAAAGAAAGAACTGTAGCTACCTGTTTTTATTTTTGAAATTCGATTCCACAACATCTTTTAGGTTTATATTCTTTCATTAATCACATTAATGAATGTCCCATCATTTAAGTCCACCTAAACATCACAGATAAATACAACGTACACTTATGCCATCCGCATTCGCCTCGATGTCCCGTCTGCACCGTTAGGTTAGGTAACTAACGGCAGAGCGGGGCAGGGCTAGCGCGGGTGTAAAACATGAGCAACGTTTATATAATATATCATATATACTATATACAGTATCAATCTGAACATATCACATGATCACATCACAGATAACGCAGCAAAATATATCATATGAAATATTGGATATATTAGGACGTCCGTGTTTTATTTTGAGCCTGTATAAAACACGGATTCCACGGTCGTGATGAATAGCCAACCCCACACCCATAGACCCCTATGAGAGAGGCAAGCAACCCTACCAATTCTAGAGTTAGGAGACCCGAACTCGACTCCTCGAGATGGTCTCCCACTGGACCCTAGAATCCGGCTACTTGTGCTCCCCTCCTTGGGTCTATCCTAATGCGGAAAAGTAAATAATATACAATGGTGACATCATCCTCAACCCGGAAGTGCCCCAAATAAAAGAATATTACATACAAGTTCTTACATGAATGAAAATGAAAAAACACTCATGTCACAAAAAAAAAAAACCCGGCTATTCAAACACGACGATCCAATATAACATATCAAGCAATACATAACATCACATGTCATCAACGTAAGTAAATTTGCCCATCGCAATTGTCGTTGACATATAGCAACGAAACCGGCGATATCACATATTACACTTACGGTCGCAGAAAAGAAAGTGTAAAACTACAACAGTTAGAATCCGCAACCTGCATAGACATCGCATGCCTAACCAAATGAATTCCTTAGATATCGTATGCCTAACAATTATAAACCCCACATTTTAGTCTCATTATCGAAAACACTTTTCAATATCAAGTCGGGCAATTCAACAAGATTCCCGACATCCAGATCGAATGCTCGTCGCAAACTTCAGTAGACGGCCGCACCCCCGATGCTGTCGACGAAGTGCAGTAAGGCGGAATACCGCTGTCGCGAGCACCCGAACGGATGCTTTCGGCGACGGGGTTCTCCTACAGTCACTTGGTCGGGGCTATGGGGTGTAGCTGTCTATTAAGTTTACCCGGCAAGTATCCGCGTACGCTACGTGATTGCGATAGACTTTTGATCACATCAAAATCCCGGGGCAACCGATCAAGTGAGACTAAACTGCTAGATTTATAACATTCATTCAGTTATCTCATAACTACTTGTGGATTCCAAATATTGTATCATATTCCAGATAAATAAACAATGTTAAACCTTCCGATCGAATAATCAAAACACCCAAGTTTTCCCGATAGCTCAACACTTGAAATAAGTTTAAAAACATTCACTTCATGCCACAGTACCAACGGTCCAACCGTAGAAGGGTCAATGCAACGCCTCACATGTGGCACGCCGTACTGCCCCAAACCCTAAGGTTCAAAGGGCAGTTCATGACGGTCACATAATCGAGTTAAGGTTTGTTGTCTTCTAGAGGGTCCATCACGTTACTTACACTACTTAGAACGTTCTTAAACTACGGAAAAATCCAACACTTGGAAATTTCCTGGCAGGGGAAAAAGTGGGTATTTATATCCGGTCGAACTTTTTAACATGTTCTAAATTATTCGGAAAAACACATAGACGAAGTTAAACTTTCGATCGAATCAATGAACTCCCAATACAACCCACAAAACTCAACTGTTGAGTACAGATTAAAAATTCCCAGAGAACACAGGAAACAGCTACGGGCATTACTGTAGGAAAATGGACCTCTAATCCGTACATACGGCCGCGGAACCGCCGACAAAAGCAGGGTAAGGCCGCGGTTCCACGGCGCTACAGTAGAGTTAGGGCTTCGTTTTCTACAGTTAACCTTATATTTCCCTGCACTATTTTCTGAGCATTTTTAATTCACAAAAAACCACAGTTTCAAAAATTGTACAGAGAGGGATCAAGTTTTAGGGTTTTGGGTTCGATCGGATTTCTAACATCGTCTACACTTCGCCTAAAGCTCTAGCTAGGCTCTGATACCACTGTAGGGTTCCTAGGCACATTCATGAGGCTCTACAACTGATCAACCATGCCAAAATCAAATGAATTCCTTGTGCCAAAGAACCCTAATGCTAGATCGTTAACTAGAGGTAAGGCGAAACTAAGCAAGTTAACTACTTTAACTACAAGTGAAAGGGATTACAACCTTTGTAGATCCCGTCCTCCACTTCTTTAGCTCCGTGATGACGTCCCTCCGCTGCGATCATCGGGATCGCGGACTCTAGCATTGGTTTCATCGGAGAAATGATTGGGCTAGGTCGTTGACTTGGATGCCGAAGATGATCTACGTCGTAGCGACTCAAACTCAAGCTCCATCTTCACTAGGTCATGAAACTTGTGAAGATAATACCCTATACAACACGGCAAGTGGTAGAGGATGAAGAAATAGGAAGTGGGTTCACTTTGGATTTGGATTTATCACTTGATTTCATCACTTGAAAATTTTCAAGAAAAGCTTTCTTCACTTCATGAAGAAGAAGAAGAAGAAGAAGAAAAGAAAATGAATTATCTTAAAAGAAAATTCAAGTGAAGTCTATCATATAGCAACCATGGATGAGGTAACTAATGTAGAGAGTAAACTAAAGTTTAGAGGTAAAGGTTAGGTTAAAGGAAAAAACAAAATGGTTAAGACTTTTCAAAGATGCTAAGAAGCTTCATGAAGCTTGAAGCAAAGAAAGAAAGAAAGCCACCATTTTTGTTTTTTCCAAAAATAAATAAATAAAATAAATAAATAAGTTAAAACCCTAACCATTAACCTAAACATGGTTTAAAGCATACACACATCCAAGTTTGCATATATCATCAAACATGATACAAACTAGTGCACAAACATATATCATATATACAATGTGCACAATCTAGTGAGAAAAATAATCTTAAGTGAACCAATACTAGTTAATGTAAAGTAATATATCAAATATATAATTATACATTAAATCATTAAATCAATACTTGATTTAACGATCCGGTCATAACCGACTAATATCATGTGTATCAATATATCGAATCAACATTTGATTCGGTAACCCGGCTATATCTTATATAACCGTCCGATGATACAAATCGCGAGAATAGAATTCAGTATCACATACTAGTATTATTCTCGGTCCCGCACATATCTCATATGCGCTCCTATTTCGTTTCGCTTGAGCCAGGAAACCTCTGTGTAGGACTCTAAAGACTCGTCAATACGCCGGCAGTAGGTGATGATCATATCAAACACCCACAAGCCGCAAGCGGTCTGCTAAACGTAACGGCCACCTGGGTATTGAGCGATCAGAAGATCAACGAGCAAGCCCTCTCACACTCCTGTGAATCCAACCAGTAACACTTACCGCACAGTCCGGTCTGTTCGTCTGATATGTCGCATATCTCGCCTAGGGGTGGTAAACGTCAGACCCCAGTAGCTCGATCAGTCATGCCGATGTAAGGTCCATAACAAGCACGAAACTACCGATAACACTTACCAGTAAATCAGTGCAACCCTGGCCAGGGATTTCTAGTTATGGCCAGTCGAGCATAGCGCAACATCAACCCCCAATACCGGGAGAGACGAATCCCCTCCTATCGCTCATTGCCTCCATGTGAATCGGGACTGTACCCAAAAACCACCTGTTTGCATGACTCAGTAGAGCCGTGGTAGGGTGGAAATCAAAGCACAGTGGGAGACACACAAGACTCTATGACGATCTCGGGTCAACAGACTAAGCTGTACCAGTGTCACCAGAGAACTGCCATCTGACGTGAGGTATAATACCATCTGGGAGTTCTCGGCGAGTCCGTTCAGTGTACCCAGTCACCACTGAGCACCCGCATACCATCTCTGATGTCAAACACCAATGGATACGGGATCATCCATCGCCCATCATATGGGTCGAGAAGACATACGCTAGTCTACTCTGGAATATCGATGCCCCGTCTCGATATTCCCACGATGAGGAACATTGAAGGATGTACTCATGGACTACCCAGGCCCCACTAGTATGATCTACATCATAGTCCTGGAAGTCGAGTACACATCCTAAGGGCTTTATCAACATGTAATAGAGAGACTGCAAATATACATGTTAAG
Organism: Agapanthus africanus; assembly: GCA_030015575.1. Taxonomy (NCBI): domain Eukaryota; kingdom Viridiplantae; phylum Streptophyta; class Magnoliopsida; order Asparagales; family Amaryllidaceae; genus Agapanthus; species Agapanthus africanus. The sequence continues at coordinate 26,520,763 of JASDDO010000029.1, read as the reverse complement.
ATAAAGAGCAACCAGATAGCGTACTATCATGTCGAGCAAGAAAGTCACACCTATATATGTCCCAGCATCCATTACAATATACATCCTATGTACAGTAATGGCCTCTAGGGCATACATATAACTAACAGGATGGATATTTGAAATCGTTCGAATTATCATCTTATGATACTTGCCATTCATGTCTCAAAGGGAAAATGACCAAGGCTCCGTTTAGTGGACACGGAGAAAGAGTTACGGAACTCTTAGAACTGGTACATAGTGATGTACGCGGTCCCATGTCTACACAGGCCAGAAACGGTTCTTCCTACTTCATTACATTCACTGACGATCTCTCAAGATATGGACATGTGTTCCTGATGAAACACAAGTCTGAAACTTTTAAGAAATTCAGTGAATATAAGCACGAAGTAGAGAACCAAACGGGCAAAAGTATTAAAATCCTTCGATATGATCGAGGAGGAGAATACATAAGCAATGAGTTTCTGGACTATCTAAAAGAGAATGGGATTCTCTCTCAGCTTACTCCTCCTTATAAACCACAGCACAATGGTGTATCGGAGCAGAAGAATCGCACCTTTTAGATATGGTGCGCTCTATGATGAGCAATGCTGAGTTGCCTATTTCCTTCTGAGGGTATGCGCTTGAGACAGCGGCATGCATACTGAATAAAGTTCCTACCAAATCTGTGCCTACCACCCCATATGAGATATGGGAAGGGAAGAGACCATATCTTAATTTTGTTAAGATATGGGGTTGCCCGGCCTATGTCAAAAGACAAAAACCGGACAAACTCGAGGCAAGGTCTGTTTTATGTAAGTTTATTGGATATCCCATGCATTCGCGAGGGTATATTTTCTACCACAGTGAGGAACAAAGGGTGTTTGTTGCTCAACACGCCACCTTTTTAGAAAAGGAATTTCTTGCAAAAGAGATTAGTGGCTCTGAGGTAGAACTGGAAGAAGTTCCAGCAGAACAAACTACGACAGATGATTTAGTGGAACCAGAGGATTCAGTAGTACCCGACGAACCCCAGCCTCTCCGCCGATCTGGTAGGGTTTCTCATCCACCTGAAAGATACTACGGTTTTCTCATTGATAGTGGGAGCGAGGATTGCATCATGGAAGATGATGACCCGACTAGCTTCGAGCAGGCCATCACGAGTGGTGACTCTGTGAAATGGCTGGATGCAATGCGATCTGAGATGGAATCCATGTACACCAACAAAGTATGGACTTTGGAAGTTGCTCCTAAAGGGGTAAAACCCATTGGGAGCAAGTGGATCTTTAAGAAGAAACTTAGTGTAGATGGAAAAGTGGAGACTTTCAAAGCTAGACTTGTTGCAAAGGGTTTTCGTCAACGACCAGGTGTGGATTATGACGAAACCTTTTCTCCAGTGGCTATGCTTAAGTCCATCCGGATCTTACTTGCCATTGCTGCATACCATGACTACAAAATCTGGCAAATGGATGTTAAGACCGCCTTTCTAAATGGTGATTTAGAGGAGTGCGTGTACATGACTCAGCCAGAGGGCTTCGTAGATAGTGGGAGCAGCGGAAAGGTGTGCAAGCTGCTTAAATCCATCTACGGGTTAAAGCAGGCATCACGGAGTTGGAACATCTGCTTTGATGTTTTAGTCAAGGAGTTTGACTTCATCAAGAATGTAGATGAACCTTGTATTTACAAGAAGGTTGCAGAGAGTAAGGTTGTCTTCCTCGTATTGTACGTCGAAGACATACTCTTGATAGGAAAAGATGTACCTATGCTGCACTTATTCAAGCTCTTCTTATCACATAGATTCTCAATGAAAGATCTAGGTGATGCCTCCTGTATTTTGGGGATTAGGATCTATAGAGATAGATCCAAGAGAATACTGGGGTTGTCCCAATCCAGGTACATTGACACCATACTAAAGAGGTTTAGTATGGAAGAATCCAAGCATGGGAACCAACCCACGATCTCTGGACTCACTCTCTCCAAAGTGATGTCTCCTAAGACAGATTTGGAGAGAGCTCGCATCCAAGGGATACCCTATGCTTCGGCAGTAGGCTCTATCATGTACGTGATGCTATGTACCAGACCCGATGTGGCATACTCACTAAGAGTAGTGAGTAGGTATCAAGCAGATCCAGGAGAGAATCAATGGACAACTGTGAAGAACATTCTCAAGTACTTGAGAAGAACTAAGGAGATGTTCTTGGTGTATGGTACGGAGAACTCCAGGTGGAGTCCTTTACCGATTCAAGCTTCCAAAGTGATAAGGACGACTCTAAGTCGCAATCGGAATTTGTCTTTACCCTAAATAGAGGGGCAGTTTGTTGGAAGAGTTCCAAGCAAGAAACCGTGGTAGACTCGACGATGGAGGATGAATACATCGCTGCCAACGATGCTGCTAAAGAGGCTGTCTGGATGAAGAAGTTCATCACTGAACTTGGTGTGGTTCCTTCCGTTGAGCATCCAATACCTTTGTATTGTGATAACAATGGAGCTGTTGCTTTGGCCAAGGAACCCAGGTCACATCAGAAATCCAGACATATTCTGAGGCGGTATCACCTGATCCGACAGATAGTTGATCGCCGCGAGATCGAGGTCAGGAGAGTTGACACGAAGGACAACACTGCGGATCCACTCATGAAGGCCATTCCCCAGATACAGTTTGAGAGATTATTCGGGATGCTGGGTATGAGATACTACAACTGCTGGCCTTAGTGCAAGTGGGTGATTGTTAGTTATGTATATACCCTAGAGGCCATTGTTGTACATATGATGTATATTATAATGGATGCTTGGATATATATAGAGAGGACTTTCTTGCTCGTTATGATTGTCTGCTATTTGGTTTCACTTTGTCTTAATATGTTTACTTGTATTAGTTTACTGTCTTGCTCTCACATGTTGATAAAGTCCTTAGGATATGTACTCGACTACTGGGACTGTGATGAGATCACACTAGTGGGGCCAGGGTAGTCAAAGAGTACATCCTATAACTGTTCCTAGTCGAGGGTGTGTCGAGCCAGGGCATCGATACACCAGAGTAGACTAGCGTATACGCATCTTGACCCATATGATGGGCGATGGATGATCCCATATCCATCGGTGTTTGACATCAAAGATGGTGTACGGGTGCTCAGTGGAAACTGGGTACACTGAACGGATTCGCCGAGAACTCCCAGATGATGATATACCACACGTCAGATGGCAGTTCTCCGGTGACACTGGTACAGGGTAGTCTGTAGACCCGAGATCGTCATAGAGTCTTGTGTGATTCCCACTGTGCTTTTATTTCCATCTTACCACATCTAAGAGGGCGTGCAAAACGGTGGCTTTTGGGTACAGTCCCGAATCACATGGAAGCAATGAGCGATAGGAGGGGTTTCGTCTCTCCCGGTATAGGGAGTTGATGTTGTGCTGTGTTCGATTGGCTATAACTGGAAGTCCCTGGCCAGGGCTGATATGGAGTGTTGCTGGTAAGAGTTATCAGTAGTTTCTCGACCCGTTATGAGCCTTATATCGACACGACTTATCGGTTACTGGGGTCTGACGTATACCACCCTTAAACTAGTTATGCAACATATCAGACAAAGAGACCGGACTGTACGGGAGTGTTACTGATTGGATTCACAGGAGAATGTACAGGCTTGCCTGTTGATCTTCTGATCTCTTAATACCTGGGTGGCTGTTACGTTTAGCTGATCGCTTGCAGCTTGTGAGTGTTTGATATGATTATCACCTACTGCCGGCGTATTGACGATTCTTTAGAGTCCTACACAGAGGTTTCTTGACTCAGGCAAAACAGAGTAGGAGCACATATGTGATATGTGCAGGACCGAGGATAATGCGATATGAGATACCGTATTATATTCTTGCGATATTTTGGTATGAGCCGGGTCATCGGATCAAGTGTTAATTCGATGAATCGGTACATGATATATTAGTCGGTTATATTCTATATAGCCGTATTGTCAGATCAAGTGTTGATTCGATAATTTAATATATAATAATATATATGATATATTGCATTACATTATCTAATATTGGCTCGCTTTATTGATTCATTTTCTCACGGGATAATACATTGATATATATGCGATATATGTTAATTGTATTATTTTCATTTGTTACAAAATATATTGTATATGTGATATATAATATTGTAACATGTTAGGCTTACAACTTTAACAATGGTTTAGGGTTTAAACTTGGTTAGGGTTTGGATTAGGGTTAGCTTTTTCATGAAGCTTCCATGAAGCTTCATGAAGCTTTGACTTTATCCTTAAGCTTGATATTTTGTGAAGATATTATTTAACCCAATCCAAACCTCATCCTCTAGTTAATTCTCTACATGAGTTAACTCTATCATCCTTAACTCATGGTTAGATTTGTAACCACTACAATAATTCATTATTCATCACAAAAGGAATTATCCATTCATTCTTCTTCTTCATCTCCTTTGAGCTTTGAGAAAGCTTGCTAGTTTTTCATTTTGTGGTGAATAAAAGTGAGAATTTGAAAACAAAAGAGAGCAATATTCCTACTCCATCATCCTCATCTAATCTAGCCAATTAGTTTAGGGTGTTGACCTCATTAGAGAGAGAGCTTGAGTTATATAAACTTCAAGGTAGATAATCGGAGAAAAGGAAGACTACAAGCTAGCATGGATCGTTCGAGTTGTGGAGCCTCTCTTGAGTCCGGGAGATCATGGATCGCGGCAAAGGGACTTCTACTCGGAGCTTATGAAGCGAAGGAGCGGACTACAAAGGTTGTAATCCCTCAGATTTTTTTATAAAGATGTTTACTTGCATGTTAAACCCTAATAATCTAGCAAAGATCCCGGCTTTGGGTTGTTCGGCACGTCTAAAATTTTATTCGGGCATGTTTGATGCCTTATTAACCCTTGTAAGAGTGCCTAGGAACCCTACACTATCTTCAATATAAAGCTCGTACGGTAAATCATCTTACGGCATCCCAAAAGCTGGGTACGGGTCAATATCACATTCACCCCATCAATTATCTGGTATCCTTATCATCATGTCTCATGATCTGGGGTACTGATCTAAGTCTAGTACAAATCGATACCATCTATATAAGTATAAATGCGTGTGTGCAACACACGTCCCAAGGCCCACTGAAATCACAGGTCGTATCCCAAATACGAATCACTTCATATCACCGATCTCCTGGCACTATGCCCAATATCATCGACTCATCTCCAAATCTCATCCACTATCCTCATCATCTAGGTATATGTATATCAAATAAGCAGGTGTGTGCGTGTGGGTGTAAATCTATTCTAGGGTTCGCAACTCGGAACTATACTAATTGACTTCTACGCCCTAATCCAACCATAGTACACCTAATCTCATCTCAAATATCCACGACACACAATACGCTATCATTTATAGTATATATATGCTATACTAAATATCGAACTGCAGGGGTGCTATACGCCATCCACCTGACTTCCCCTATAGATATAATCTATTCACCTGCATCCTGCGTGTCGGTGTCGATGTCGCCATGATCTTCTTCATCGTATGAGGCCCTCGAGAAGGTACCTACAAGATAACACAATCGCAAATGCACATTAAAATCACATCGGAAAACTAAAACGACACGCTAAGGCCTATAGGTTATAACCTTTGGATTACGCCTTCAAACCATCAAACAACCCTCGATGTCGTCGTGCAAACTTCAAGTGATCGAGGTAAAACACAAATACGCAAATCCAGAATTTAAAATACTCAAAACGAAACCCGAATCAAAACAGCAACTCAGGAAAAAGGTCCCAGATTCTACCCTAGGTCAAATCGGACAATTTTGCATATACCAAGGGTCTATTTTACTGATGAGGGGACCACAGAACCAAAACGAGTCACCTTCTCCCGACTCTGGCCGTAAATTGCGGCCAGAATGAATTAATTGGCGGCCTGGGTTGGGGTATAAGGGCTAGGGTTTTGGTGGTAGTTTCCTAGGTGCCTGCATGTATCACTGTCCTTGCAAAATAATTTTCAGAGTCTCGTGGTGCTAGCAGATTTCATTTAACCTTCACAGAATCAAAATTTTCCGATATCGGTTTTTCTAAATCCGTATTCTGGGTTTCTAGTCTCTGGTTTAGCCCTGGATTCTAGCACTAGGGGGTTTGTGTGGCCTCTCCTGAGCTCAACTACCCCTCACCACTATCACTTCCCATTAACCCTAACTATAGTTTTGCTAAGTCCTCAAAACCACTCAATATCGACATGAAACATGTATGGATGCATAAGGAATTAAAATACTACACTAATGGTGTAGAAGTTACCTCCATTGGCGACTCAAGAATTTTCTTGAGTTGCTCAAAGTCCTCAAAATCTTCTCTTTCTTGGTCCAATGTGTTTCCCTTGAGCTTGTGCATCTTTTTAAAGAAATGGGATTTGGGTTTTGAGTTGATTTTCATGGTGTTTTGGGGGATTGAAGATGGAGGAGGAGGGGGGATGCAGCAGCAGCAGCAACAAAGGGAGGAGAAGGGATAGAAATGATGAGGGATGGCTCATGACAAAGAATTGACTCCTCACCCACTCTCTCTCTCTCTAATCATACCTCCATATTTTATTCTTTTCCTTTTCTTTCTTTTCCTAATAAATCAACAACCATACTTAGAACATGAAGAAAAGCCATGGAAAAATATGTAACAAGTGTAAAAATGATACGGTGCAACGTTTTGCACAAAATACGCTTAAAGCGTGATTAGCGATTTTTAATCGCGATTAGCACTAAATTAGTGTCAAACTAATCATAAAAACTTAAAATTTGCATAATTCACATAAAACACCCTCTTTTAATAATTTCTATTATTTTCCAAATTTTTCCCCATTTATCGGTATTTAATTATACCGCCTTATTAAAATATTCAATATTTTATTATTAAATTTAAAAAATTCCCCAAAAATAATATTTTATTATTTTGAAATGTTACAATCTTCCCCTCTTAAAGAAATTCGGTCCTCGAATTTAAATTTTAAACCCCCAAATTCTAAAACATTTCAATAAAAGACTAAGTCGTCGGGGCTCCGAAATCACCAATGCATAAAACGCATCATAACGCAATGCATGCACATGAGAAATGAGCAGATAACTCAAATTCAAAACTCCGTCAAGCATCCCGCAATCATCGGAGTCATGGTAAAGACACAAATGTCAAATCCGAAACAAAACCAATATGATATATATCATAACTATACATGTAGACATCAAATCTATACATGTAAATATCAGAAGAAAATGCATGCCAAACCCCTTTAAGTCGATGTACGATGCGTATAACACTGCACCGTGGCGGACGTCTATTGTAAGAAAATAACCATATATGTATATATCTTTTGTTTAATAGGTACGTTCCGCCGATTTGAAAACAATTTAGAAGGGTTCCCATATTTTAAACGTGTCGTGTCATATCAGACACGTAGGTAAATACTGAGACTATAGCTCCTTTTTGGAAATCCCTTCGATAACTATCAATACATGCAAAGTATATCCAGGTACTGTCCTCTGACTAGTCCTGCTCAGTACGAAAACACATAGCAAATATCATAAAAACGTACTGCTCCATAAGGAATAAATCCTAAAATGTATATAAGAATACCCTGTGCGTCTGGTGCGCACTGAAATAAAAATCCATATATGTGCCATACATGTGCACGGAAATAACGTCTAGGTGCAACGGGTGTGCACGAAACATCTGTCATAGGCAACGTGTGTGCCTGACGGCAAAATCGGGTGCATCTGACATGCACGAAGAATCTCGATTTAGTGCATCTGGTGTGCACCAAAATCGTATATCAAAACATGCGCTCAACATGCGCGAAAATCCAAATCAGGTGCATCCAACATGCACGAATAAAATATAAATCCAATATCAAGCGTCGAACATGCGCAAGTCCAATCAAATGCATGAAGTGCAGGAAATCAACATCAATATCAGAATCAAAATCGGCGGTCTACAATACGGCTCGATCAAAATCAGGTATACCGCGGTATATAAGCTCATAACCATGTGCATCAGCGTGCACAATTCAAATCAAAACACTAAAGGTGCATGTAAACGACGCCGAAAGCATAAGTCAAATCGCATGCATAACATCGGCATAACATCAAAATCAACATATCGAATGACATCAAATCGAAGTCAGGTGCAACCGTAGTGCACAAAATATAAATCTGGTGCAACAAAGGCACGAAAGATAAATCTGGTGCGATTAACGCACGAAACATAAAACTGGTGCGACAAACGCACGAAATATAAAACTGGTGCATCCTGTGCAAGAAATACAAATATGGTGCATCCTGTGCACAAAACCCAAACAATAACTTAAATGCATAAATAGCAACACCGAGTGTACCAAGGTGTAAAAATCGTAAGCGTGTGCAACTACGTGCACAAAACACATATCAATGCACTACAAGCACATATAAGCTATACCGAGTGCAAAAATCAAATCGTGTGCGTAACATATGCACAAAATCAACTCAACCGTATGAAATCCATAAAGTCATAAGCAGGTGCAGCCAAGGCATGAAAACGATATCAGGTGCAATAACTGTGCACAAATCATAAATCAACACAACGGTGTAAAAAGCACATCTCAAGTGTAATAACTATGCGCAAGATATAAATGCCCAGTAGGTGCAACCATAGTGCATGAAAACAAATATCATGGAAGTCAGCCATCAAGACTAAATCATGCGAGTAAATCGCCCAAAATACCAAAATCCAAGATGACGGATACGTGATAATCGAATCACAAAATCATAAATCATAAATACCGTCGTCGGTACATCCTCCTTCGAGGTCGAGAAGGTGTCGGTGCATCCAATGCTAGCAGCGCAAGATATATACCTGCCTCTTGCTCAAAGTCTGGCGTCCTCTGTCTCTGGGACCTTATCTTCTCTGTGGATTACCAATCTCGCAATCCGTCGGCTCATCGGCCCTGTCAGGCATGCTAACAGGGACGATTCCGTCCTGGTGCTTCTCTGGTCACCTTTCGGTCAATCCTCGCGGCCACTCGTAAAGCAGCATGTCACTGGCGCCGACCTCTGGTCCTCTGAATACACATCCCACATCTGATCCAGGTTGCAAATCTTATCGCAGCAGTGTCCTAGAAGGAATCCTGCTCAAGGTCTCTTCCGATCTCACCTATGCCGAACTGTACGGAGGCTGGTACTCTTGCATAATCTTTTCTCGCTCTCTGGACATCTGCGTCCTCAGCACAGCATTTCTCTGGAAGCTGGTCGCATCCCAACGCCTCTATAGATATATCTGACCTTTAATCTTAACGAGGAGTAATAACAACTTGTGTGCATCTCGCACGAACCTCTTGTCCCATTTGTCTATATCATCGTCCACTTCGACGTCACGTCTCTATCTGCGCACTGCAAATGTTCTCGGTTACGGTCAATTCGAAGTCTCTCACACGGACTCGAAATCACGAACTCGGTAACTTCATCACTCTGTGGATGATATCTAGCCGAACACGTCCTCAGGAACTCGTCCCAATCTGTGGAGATATACTCCATACCTGTCCGTTCTTGATCAATTCACAACGCATCTGGGTGAGGTCCTCTATCCAAACCTGGTCAACTATCTCGTCGACGATGCCAAACTCTGGCCTGCTGGGTGTGTGCAATATGACCACTCCTGGGTCCATGTCTTCTCATATAGTATTCTAGAAAGGTCCTGTCGAGTTCTCTCTCAAATCTCATTTCTGCCGAATTGCCCGGAAGTTACCATCCTTCACTTTATCTGTTTCTTGTTCCGGAACGGCTGCATACTCATCGCGACTCCTTCTGGAAGGTATATCAATAATCAATGCCTCTGCATGTGTATCGCATCTCTGATGTCAGCGGAGTGGAACATCATCTCGTCGAATTCTCGTGCGACCTCTTTACTCCACTATGTTCCAATGTCGACTGATTTGGACTCGTCTCTTCGTGGCTGCATGGACAGCGCTCTAACGGCTATGCTCGTATCAGGAGTCTCTCAAGCAATGTGTCCCCTCACATGATATCCGAAAGATGTCGAACCATCCGATTGATTTGTCAGAACCTCATAATCCCCAAAGAGATCAACATCTTGAGTACAGTTTAATAGTATTCCAGTACATACCACAGCACATGTGGACCAACCGTAGAAGGGCAAACCCAAGCCTCACAAATGGCACCGCTAAACTGCCGCAAACCCTAAGGCTCAGAGGCGTTCCATGGTCATTACGTCGAGTTAGGGTTTCATTCTTCTAGAGGGTCCATAGCATTACTTGCATTGTCTTTCGAATACTTTAAACTTGGAAATGGATTCCTGACATTCGATCGTCTCTATCGACTCTCAATGAATCTGCGTGAAGTCGTCTCTAGCTGGAATCAATCTATCTGATGATCTCGCATCGGGGTAAGCGAACGAACCACATGTCATAGTCATTCATCCTTGGGTGACTAGCGACCTTCCATTATATCTCTAAGTATATACTCATGCTGCAGTAGCTCCAACATCTGGGAGATATCTCGTCATTTGCAGCAATAACTGGCTCATTCGTCCGTATGCTGAACCGTGCCTCAATCATCATGAATAAGCGATATATCAATGGTCATCACATCCTGGCTGGCCTCTAGCAGTAGCCTGATCCACTGGTGCCGATCTGCACGTCCGAGAAATCTCGTAAAAGATATCTGTCAAACGCTCATGGCGCGAAAACACACTAAAACGACTCCTCTCCATGCAATCGTACGACTCTGGAATCACGCCTCGGTCAGTCCTCGTCCGTGATGAGCTCAAGCTGACGCAACTCTAGCCGTAGCTCTCTCTGCCCGTGTAATCGTGGTAGCAAAATCACAACCAATATCGATGAGGATAGATCATAGGAATGAATATAATATTGTGCAAGGAAATGTACATCCTAAGGTTTCTTAAGCGGAGTAGCGTATCGTAAGTATGCCGCGGAACATACGTACGGTACATCACTCTACTCAAGCTACCTACTCCATCAACCAAGGGTCATCCTATACGACGAAAGTTCGGGTATAATACCCCCTCGACTAAGTCTAAGTTCCGTAAGGTCAAGCCTAAGTTCCGTATATATACAAACGCTCTAGGCTCCGCATAGTCAAACTAAGACTCAACCTAAGGTTAACCTAACGCTCTGATACCAACTTTGTCACGACCCGAAATAGCACGTGACTGGCACTTGAATCATATGAAGTCTATAGGACTCTATCCAATTCAAGTAAGCCAAAAGCTAAGAAATCTAAAACCATTTTTAAGTGATAATTAAAGGAAAACTAGTTCTAAGAAGTAAGAAAACGTGTTTAAAAAACAAGGTTTTAAAATAAGTAAGCCGAATATGCATTTTAAATCCTCAATATCTTTTCTGAAAATTTCGGCAGAGTTTCCTTTGTAAATACTGGCCCCGAACGGGGTACAACATGAATGGTATACATATATACAATGATAAAAGGCATCCCCAAGTGGGAGCTAGCTCTTCGTTAATCGTCGGTCACAACCACGCTAGAAGTATAATATACAACGCCAAAGTGCGAGTATCAAAACTCAAAAGAAAACTCAAATCAGCTTGAAAACCATAATACTACAACGCGCGACTCTAAGGTCGAAATAATACACAACTGGTTTTCTAAGTCTGAAACAATATACAAGTTTAGTTGATGGAATTTCTAGATACAACTGAATAATACATATACAGTGGTGGTTCTGATGCAAAAGAATCCACCTACCAAAGCAAGTCACTCATAAGGAAAGCAGTGTGCCAGAAAAGCCGCAATGAAACCTGTACGGCAAAACCTGCAAGAAACTGTGGCACAACGGGGGTGAGTTACCAACTCGTGAATAGAAAATATCACAGAGCGGAAATCGTATGTACGACACAATCCTAGGTCAATACGATTATATATATATATATATATATATATATATATATATAAACCTCAAATGAATAAGTCTGAAGCAAGATAAGGTGGCAATGTAATATCTAAACATGAGTGTAGTGCCAAGTGCTCGTGCCAGTGCCTCAGGTAATAGCATATCATAAATATGACGTATGATCAATGTCGACTATATCATGAAATCTATGAATATGTGGATATCATCCAACTGTGTGATCAATATCATCAATGTCAATATATGTAGGTGGAAATCGTCCACGTGTCACCCAATGACAATAAGCATCATGCATGTAAATATCATAAACATATGAATGGAAGTATGAGGATGTAAATCAATATGTGTCGGTCGCGACATATCAAAATCATGGAACCTGAGTTTCAAGCATCGACACTCGAAAACATCATGAAATCTGTGCCTTGCATCGGCACGTAAATCCTCATATACATGGGGCTCCATCAGTCCGGAACGGCCCATCTCATCTCTCACCTCCGGTCGGTATCCCCAAGATATCCGCCGAGCTCAACACAATCACCGGTAGGTAGTACTCCCCTGCCAGGCTCACCGTCTAACATATACGAGTCTTCTTGCCCCGGGGTACCTCACCGGGTCCACCATGTACCCAAAGACGGTGCCTACCGCTCCTCGAATCGGGTTTCACATGCCACTCTCAAAACCGAGAAAACTCATGGTGGACGCACTGAAATATCATATCAAGGGTAACCGGGTTTTTCAAACAATATATATACTTTCTTTTAAAATATCCACGGTTCCCAAATCCAGAAATATCATGGAAACAACATATCTTAATGCGTATAATCAGAAAGCATGATATATGCGACAAATAAAAGAAATGTAAGCATATCAGTGTATCATGCAATATGGAATAGTAATATGCACATATTTAGGGAAAACCGCTTCTTTAAAATGAATCAATTTTAGAAAGTATCTTGTGGTTCCTAGATCTCCAAGTCAAACCAGAATCGTCTATGTATGTGCAAATATGTATGTGTATAAGTATGAGTGTACCATATGTAAGTACACGAGTATGAATGTATAATAGATGTGTGCACAAGTATGAGTGTACGATATGTAAGTACACGAGTATGAATGTACAATAGATGTGTGCACAAGTATGAGTGTACAATATGTAAGTACACGAGTATGAATGTACAATAGATGTGTGCACAAGTATGAGTGTACAGTATGCATGTGCGCAAGTATGAAGATATCAATATATGTGTGCACTGGTATGAATATACAGTGTGCATGTGCGCAAGTAGGAAGATATCAATATATGTGTGTACTGGTATGAATATACAGTGTGCATATGTGCAAGTAGGAAGATATCAATATATGTGTGCACTGGTATGAATATACAGTGTGCATGTGCGTAAGTAGGAAGATATCAATATATGTATGCACTGGTATGAATATACAGTGTGCATGTGCGCAAGTAGGAAGATATCAATATATGTGTGCACTGGTATGAATATACAGTGTGCATGTGCGCGAGTAGGAAGATATCAATATATGTGTGCACTGGTATGAATATACAAGGGATCATATCCTTAATGCAACAGTAAGAATATGCGGCAAATGAATAATAACACAACAGTGTAGAATCTACATCAGTGTAGCCATGTCATATTGTTTTGCCATTTGAAATAATACGAATCGAGGTTTTCAGGAAAATAAGGGCTACGGTGTTTTTAAGAAAAGATGCGCCTTTTGAAAATATCCGTAGGATCCCTTGTCTGTCTTTAAATACTCCCGATTCGTTAGTTTTTGAAATATGTATGACATCGGCCTAGCCTAACATCTACTAGCAAGACTACGGCTCAAACTAACAAGTCAATCAGGAGGGGAATGGAAACCACCTAAATCTGAGTCTATATATATATATATATATATATATAATAGTCGGTGATCCCGCCTCAAAGGTACCGCGTACGATACAATATTATATGACATCCTCAAGTCATGAGTGCGGATCTATCATCAATATAAAGCTCGTACGGTAAATCATCGTACGGCATCCCAAAAGCTAGGTACGGGACAATATCACATTCACCTCATCAATTATCTGGTATCCTTATCATCATGTCTCATGATCTGGGGTACTGATCTAAGTCTAGTACAAATCGATACCATCTATATAAGTATAAATACGTGTGTGCAACACACGTCCCAAGGCCAGCTGAAATCCCAGGTCGTATCCCAAATACGAATCACATCATATCACCGATCTCCTGGCACTATGCCCAATATTATCGACTCATCTCCAAATCTCATCCTCTATCCTCATCATCTAGGTATATGTATATCAAATAAGCAGGTGTGTGCGTGTGGGTGTAAACCTATTCTAGGGTTCGCAACTAGAAACTATACTAGTTTACCTCTACGCCCTAATCCAACCATAGTACACCTAATCTCATCTCAAATATCCACGACACACAATACGCTGTCATATATAGTATATATATGCTATACTAAACATCGAACTGCGGGGGTGCTATACGCCATCCACCCGACTTCCCCCATAGATATAATCTATTCACCTGCATCCTGCATGTCGGTGTCGATATCGCCTTCATCTTCTTCATCCTATGAAGTCCTCGAGAAGGTACCTACAAGATAACACAATCGCAAATGCACATTAAAATCACATCGAAAAACCAAAACGACACGCTAAGGCCTATAGGTTAGAACCTATGGACTACGCCTTCAAACCATCAAACAACCCTCAATGTCGTCGTGCAAACGTCAAGTGATCGAGGTAAAACAAAAATACGCAAATCCAGAATTTAAAATACGCAAAACGAAACTCGAATCAAAACAGCAACTCAAGAAAAAGGTCCCATATTCTACCTTAGGTCAAATCAGACAATTTTGCATATACCAAGGGTCTATTTTACTGATGAGGGGACCACAGAACCAAAACAAGTCACCTTCTCCCTAATCTAGACGCAAATTGCGGCCAGAATGAATTAATTGGCGGCCTGGGTTGGGGTATAGGGGCTAGGGTTTTGGTGGTAGTTTCCTAGGTGCCTACATGTATCATTGTCCTTGCAAAATAATTTTCAGAGTCTCGTGGTGATAGCAGATTTCATTTAACCTTCACAGAATCAACAATTTTCCGATATCGGCTTTTCTAAATCCGTATTCCGGGTTTCTAGTCTCTGGTTTAGGCCTGGATTCTAGCACTAGGGGGTTTGTGTGGCCTCTACTGAGCTCAACTACCCCTCACCACTCTCACTTCCCATTAACCCTAACTAGAGTTTTCCTAAGTCCTCAAAACCACTCAATATCGACATGAAACATATATGGATGCATAAGAAATTAAAATACTAAACTAATGGTGCAGAAGTTACCTCCTTTAGCAACTCAAGAATTTTCTTGAGTTGCTCAAAGTCCTCAAAATCTTCTCTTTCTTGGTCAAATGTGTTTCCCTTGAACTTGTGCATCTTTTTAAAGAAATGGGATTTGGGTTTTGAGTTGATTTTCATGGTGTTTTAGGGGATTGAATATGGAGGAGGAGGGGGTGTGCAGCAGCAGCAACAATAAAAGGAGGAGAGGGAAGAGAAATGAGATGATGAAATGATGAGGGATGGCTCATGACAAAGGGTTGACCCCTCACCCACTTTCTCTCTCTCTAATCATACCTCCATATTCTATTCTTTTCCTTTTCTTTATTTTCCCAATAAATCAACAACCCTGCTTAAAATATGAAGAAAAGCCATGGAGAAATATGTAACAAGTGTAAAAATGATACGGTGCAACGTTTTGCACAAAATACGCTTAAAGCGCGATTAGCGATTTTTAATCGCGATTAGCATTAAATTAATGTCAAACTAATCATAAAAACTTAAAATTTGCATAATTCACATAAAACACCCTCTTTTAATAATTTCTATAATTTTCTAAAATTTTCCCCATTTATCGGTATTTAATTATACCGCCTTATTATAATATTCAATATTTTATTATTAAATTTAAAAAAATTCCCCAAAAATAATATTTTATTATTTTGAAATGTTACAGGGAGATTATTGGATATAATGCCCTCAAAGTCAATTATTGGATTGCAGGCACGTGATTGCAATGATTGATGGAGGACCTATACCGGTAGGACAGTCTTACTCGAAAGGATTGTATACTATCTGGTTTGTCTTTATCATCGTGTACATACTTTAAGTGACATTGCAGTTCCCTATTACACGTTGATAGGGAATAGTATGCTACCGGGTTTATCTTTATCATCGTGTACAGCTTTAGGTGACATTACAGATCACTATTACACGTTGATAAAGCCCATAGGATTCTTGCTTGACTGCCAGCAGTATGATGGCGATCATATATGTGGGAGCTGGGGTCTATAAGCATATCCTTAAAAGGTCCTTAGTCGTGGGAGTTTCGAGACTGGGCATCGATACTCCATTAGTAGACTAGTGTATATGATCAAGACCCCGACGAGGGGCGGTGGCTGGTCTCATAAGCCATTGGCGTCAGTTGGTTCACCTAAGACGTATACAGGTGCTCATTGGGTTATGAGTACACCGGACAGGAATCGCTGGGAACATGCTAGTTGGTATTATACCTAGCGTCAGATAGCAGTTCCCTGGTGACATGTGTACAGGTTAGTTCATCGACCTGAGATCGTCATTTGTCTCGTATGAGTTCCCACTGTGCTTTGATTACTACCCTACCACGGCTCAAAGAAGTCGTGCAAACATCTTTTAGTTAGGTACTGCCCCGAGCCATATAGAGGCAGTAAATGGATCAGCAGGGGTTACGTCTCTCCTGTTATTGGGGGTGAGATCGCGCTGTGTCTAGGAGAGCCATTACACGAAGTCCTTGGCCAAGGCAGGAGATTTACTGGTAGGTATTCCAGTAGTATCTCAGGATGTTCTTGGGTACACTCCGACATGACTTGTACCGCTATTGGGGGTCTGACGTTGCCAGCACCCTACACCCGACATGCGATACTCATAGACGAACGGACCAGACTGTATGGATATTGTCACTGACAGGCTCAGTATGGTTCCAGAATGAGTCCGCTCATCGGCTTCCCTTTTTTGGTCAATACATGGGTAGCCCATTGCGTACAGCTAGTACCACTGACATGCTAGTGGTTAAATCCACAGCCGGTGTATTGACGAGTCTTTAGAGTCCCCCACAGACAGTTTCTCAAGCTTCGGGCGAAACGTTGTAGAGGCCGTATGATATATGGCAAGGCTCGATCATATACGTACAGTCGTGCATGGATCATGATCGGACGGATCATACTAGTAGGCTTTGGTTTAAGCTGGATCCTTGTATTAGATTTGTTGGATTACTTTCGTTTCATTGCATTTGCATTCAGTCGGAAGGCGGATGCAGGTATGTATATACAGGTGAGGGGTATTCTTCTGATCCGTCCCGAGTTTACTTTAGATGATGCCGTTCTTTCTATTGTCATAAACATTTGGGTTAATGTTTATTTTGGTGGAAATTGTGAGTGGATTTCATCATGAGGAGCATTTATTGTGACACATGCATAGGTGATGACTCATGGTCTCTTTATTTGTGCATATGTCACATTTTTGATAGATTTAGTGTGTTGAAATAATAAGAGGAGAGAGAGGGGGCAGCCATATGGCTTGGGTTTGCTCTTGTGTTTATTTTTCTAGCTCACTCTCATTATTATTCCAACACAATAGGAAAAAAAAGACTCCTCCTCTTCTTCTTCTTCCTCTAGCTCATAAGTTCCACCAATGGCATCATCTTCAACCTCCATCCATACACTCTCATATGTTTAGAATCAATGGATGCTTGAGGCAAAATTATCACACACATTCTCTACTTCACCTTAGACATGTCGGCTAGCGAACTTCATGTTCGAGTTGCGTCGGATGAAGCGGGAGCCCGTAAAAAGACTCATTGATATGGTGCCCTTCCGACGAGGAGACCAGAGATCGGAGATGCCGCGAGAAGCTTGGGATGGTGGCCAAAGACCGAAGGACACGGATCGATCGGTATAACCACTCTCACCCTTCTCTAGTTGCTAGTTTATGTTAATGGTTTGATCCGGATGAAAGACTACGATAGCGCCAGTTTCATAAAAGTTTTTGTTCCGCATTTTGGACTCGGATTGACGGCCGGGGCGCTACCGTAGACTTACAATAACTTCGTATTCGAGTAGTTAAACCTCAAGTAGTTTGCTAGCTAGGGTTGTAGAACGATCCTTGGTTCTAGTTGGTTTTGCGAAGCTCGTAGAAATTTTTTTTTGTAAATTCCGCCTCTTCGCGAACACGTGGGGTGCACGACATCGACTTACATAGTAAATCTCAACTATTTTGGCGAGGGTCTTATGGTTCTGGCCAACCGGATACAGTACGATATCGACTCCCAGTACTAGGAGAGACGTATCCCTGACAATCACTCACTGCCTCCATGTTGCTCGGGGCTATACCCTACCAAAACCTGTTTGCACGACTCAGTAGAACCGTGGTAGGATAGTGATCAAAATACAGTGGGAACTCACACGAGACAAATGATGATCTTAGGTCTAAAGACTAATCTGTATTTATGTCACCTGAGAACCGCTATCTGACGATAGGTATAATACCATCTAGAGTTTCTCGGTGAGTCCGTCCAGTGTACTCATCCCCAGTGAGCACTTGTATACAATCTTAGGTGATCACACTAATAGCTTTGGGACCAACCACCGCCCCTTGTCGGGGTCTATAAACATATACACAAGTCTACTCTGGAATATCGATACCGATCTCGATACTCCTGTGACTTACGATCTTTAAGGATGTGCATATAGACTACCCAGCTCTCACAAATATGATCGTCATCATAACGCTGGTAGTCAAGAAAAATCCTATGGGCTTTATCAACATGTATCCGCCATATGTGATATCGAGTATAACATATGCACATGTTAAGATAAAGACAAACCAAAATAGTATGCTACTGTAACGAGTCTTTATCAACATGTATAAGCAATATAAAGCAACAAAAGAAACAAATACACATGTTTAGACAAAAACAACTCAAAGTAGTATACTATATATAACTGAACAAGATTGTCCTGTACATACATATCCCTAGCATCCTATACAATACAGGCCTTGTTCATACCAGAATATTATATTTAATACCGCCCATTCTTCTGCTCGTTTACATATAGGTAAGTGCTTTTGATCTGTGTTTGCTACATGATTACAGGTTACAGGTTCTCATTCCAAAATAACGCAAATCATGCAAAATCTCCACAGTTATACCTAAATCCAGAACATCTGCCACAAAAAAATCTGGGTTCCACTCATCTACATCCGTCCAGTGCCGCTTACCAGTTCAAGAGACAAAACAAATAACAGTGGTCATTCGTATGTCGGACAAACACAGAGCACGAGAGAGGCAGCACAAAGACTAAGAGATGCATGGAGCTCGAGGGAGATAAAGGTCAAAATGATTAAAAGTGTAGCCAATTTGGACTGTTGCAAAGCTGAAGATATTTTGGAGACATTTTACAATTTTGGACCTGTCAAATATAAGTACAAACCAACACAAGGAAGCCTAGAAAAAATGACACACCAACCTCTCTAAACGACCGCAGAACCGCGGCCGATAGGCCCTTTGGGCGGTGGTTCCACGGCCATGTCTTGTCAACTCCAGATCGTATTTCAGGGATAGTTGGGTAATTGTATAAAGGCTCAGAATATGGCCCTAGGGTTTCAGTTCTCTGCCTATAAATACTCCAGTTTTGAGCCCAACCAATGATGCTTTTTCTTTATTAGGATTTAATGTAGTTTAGTTGTATCTTCTTCTTCTTCATCTATTCTCTATGAAAATTGTAGTGAGAGCTTTTGAGTGAAAGATTAATGAAAATGAGGGATTTTTTTATTATCTTGTATCTTTAAATTTCTTGTATTGTAATTTTAATTCCTAGTATAACTTTATTTGTTGTTGTTAAGTAGTTGTTATTTGTTGTTCTTTTTCTTTTCTTCTTATCCGTATTTTCATGCTATGATACTCGTTGGAGTCCCTTGCTTAGGTGAGAGCCCAAGTAGTTAGCTTGCTATCATTTGTTAAAACCGTATTTATTTATTTCTTTTCTTCTTTCTTGTTTTGTTTTTCTTTTAAATGCGTGAATAATTCCACACTTGTTATGGCTAAGGAAGGTTAGTATGAGGGATGGAGAAATCCCTTGTGTTTCTCTTCGCCAAACATCTTAAAACGAACCTAGACCAAACAAACACAACCCCTCACTTAGGCGTTCTATACGTGACATATAGCCGTGACCTAAGTCGAGAATTCCTTTAGGCGCACTACAACGTGACATATAGTTGTGACTTAATTGGATATATGGTTGCGTGTGTTTGGCCTAGGGTTGGAAATAAGCGCATATAGCGAAGGACAAGGGGCACTAGGAATGGATTTAGCGTTGTAAATCTTGCTTAAACTCGCAAATCCTATTCCTATGTTCTCCTAATCCCCGCTACTTCCGATTATCCCAACATCATTTCAAGAATGGAAAAAGACAAGCACAAGACTAATCCTAACTCTACTAACCAACCTTAACCCTAACAAGTTTACTTGAACATAAAATACGAACACTTAGGATATATTTGAACATACACATATACATTCTTTAATTGACTCGTCTAAGACAAGAACGGACATACAACCATCTCCCTGCGGATGACCCGTGCTCAACCGGCTTGATACAAAGCAACACCGTCATGATTGCAGTAAGTAGAACAAATAGGACAGAGCGAAACGCATAGCATAGCATACACAGTACGACGTTTTTGTCGGATCAATCAAATGGCACTGTTGCCGGGGAGACGGTAACATATTTCTTTCTTATCATTCATTTTAATATTTTTTGTATATATATAACGAAAAAATAAAAAAATATAATAAAAACCATTTTGATATTTTTGATATTTTTGTGTGCAAGTGTGCAGGAAAATCTGGAGCAACTACAGTAATCAAATAATGAAACATAGGCCTTTATACTGGAGTACAGAACAAGGGGAGTGCAAAGAACAAATTTGAAGCCTAATTCAACATTTCCGCCGTGGAACCACGGTCAAATAGTGGGAACGGCGGTGGTTCCATTCCTTGGCTTCTGAGCCCAAAACTTTTTTCACCCCTTCTCCTTCTCCAAACACCTCTATAAACTCCACTGAACTGTATTTTCTGCAGGTTTCTTTGCATAGATTGCGCCGCCGCCAAATAAAAGTTTTCATTGTTTTAGATTTTGTTGTTTATCGCTTTGCATATAATAACACGGACATTAAGGGGCTATAACACTAATTATGATTGGGTGGGGTTTCATCACCCTTCCTAAGACCCCACAAATCACAAAAAGAATACGCAATACCTTGGGTTAATAAAAAATATCTAGACCAAACCTTTAAGGACTTGTCGCGCTTATTTAGGACAAGTGAAGGTTGCGAGGAATATGTCATTTATCTAAACTTGACTTTGTGGTGACTAGGCTAGACAAGTGAGGAGGTAATTTTAATAGACCCGTCTCACGGTGATTCGTGAGCGGAACCTTCCTTACCTCACTTGTGCATACCTGGCCACAATTGGATGTGAAGAGGCGATTCGAAGGTTATCCTGCAATTTGTCGCTTGGAAGTTTAAGAGCGGTCTAGTTGGATTTTGAAGACTCTATCTCTAGGTATTGTTTGTGCATATTGTGATTGTGATTGTGATTGTGATTGTGAAAAGTTTAGTCCCATAATTCCGTATTTTTCAAAAACCAAAACAAACAATTTCAAAAACTTCAAAAAAAATTCCAAAATTTATAAAAATTCACTCACTTTCCACCCTCCACTCTTCTCATAACATGGGTATCCCAAAATGACCAACTCTTGCTGAACTTTGGTACCCACAACCAGACATTTCTTCTTACGGTTCTTACTTTGGTCGAACTTCGAACGATTCATCCATACCTAAAATTTCTTTGAGAGATCGGATAGACACTTCTAGAACCAACAATTGGACACCGCACTCCACTTTGTATCAACCGTATCAAACTTTCACACATCCACATGTTGATACCCCTTTTGAGAGTCATGTTGCGACTCCCAAACCCATGTTCATTGCTGACAGAATTGAACAATCTCGTAACCGATCTTTCATTCCTTTCACCACTCCAAATATTTTAGGACAACAATTCCAATCACTTTCTTATCATAATGTTGATCCTAATACTGTTTATTTTTCACATCCATCCGATTCCTATCAATCCTACCCGACTTTTACGCCTTCCCTAGACATTGCTTCTGAACAGCCATTTGGGAGTTTCACGTATCCAGACAACTTTGAATCTTTTACTAAAACCCCTTCACAACCCATGTCTAGTATTGAACAGTCATTAGAACAATTTCGGGTATCTTCATGCCAACAGATGGAGAAATTGAATGCATCCATGGCCGCCCTCATACAATCTAACGAACCAGAAGCTAGTTTCCAACTATCTCCGAATTTTCTAATGTATGATGAGGCGATAGGACAATTAGAGAATTTGCGTAGTGAGAGTGAGCAGTACACCCTTCCAAATCAATCCTATCCATTTCAAATTGAATTCCACAACTCCAGTTTCGAAAGTTTACCGAGTGCACCAAATGATTCACCAAATAAAGACAGAATGTTTGATGAGTTGTGCAATTTTATAGTGTTTGATTTACCTGATTGTGAAGACTCCATTTCAAGTGAAACCACACCCAATCCCTTTGATCTCTACATCTCCACTCTAGAACCACAATTGATTAAAATCCATGCTTTTGATGAGGTGTCTGAGAAATTTGACTTTCACTTGATTGAGGATATCGATGCTAGGAATATTTTGGATGATGTATCCACAATTTTGGATGAGTTTTTCTCACCAATTCATCATGTCCTTTCACTTCCGTGTGGGCATCATTCCGAACCATTAACTTTTTTTCCCGAACCTCATATGCGTCTGGAAATTGATGATGAATGAATGGATGAGCTGAATTTGGAGGAGAATCTTAAGGATAGCATTTAGGATGAAACAGTTTTATTAGATGAGTCAGATTTTCGAATTCATCTTGTCCCTTCCACTGACTGTGCACACCTTCCTGAACGTTTAACCGATACCATTCCTTAATCACTTCCCTCCATCATTTCCATCGTTCCCACTTTGCAAGACACCGTATCACCTTCATTTCCTGCGTATAGTTCACCAAATCCGGTCGGCCCATGTTTTCTTACGAATCTTGAGAGGTTTGATCCCATTTCTCGACATGTTGATAGATTAGTACACTCCATTCTTTCTCTTCGGTCAATGCAAACTGTACTAATTTATTCAATCCACTACCACCCTCAAGTTCGTATTTCATTTCTTTCTCCCCTCCGCCATTCGTCTCCTCCATCGAGACCATATCCCGCTTCCATCCATACACGGTCTCGCGTATTCTTCCTCTCTTTCCTTTACGCATTCTTTCTCCAACCACTGCATTATCACGATAAAAATTTTGAATGGTTGGAATTAATTTTTGGTCTGTGTAAAGCTTTGTATAAATTGATGACGTTCTCTCCCCCCTAACTCTGAACTTAACGCTTTACAGTGGTAACACTGTTTCACTTAAGTTTGGGGGACCTTTTTTTGTGTCTATATATATATATATATATATATATATATATATATATATATTTGGTTTTCCTTTTCCTTTTTATATAAAAAAGGGGAGCACCGACAATTTTGACTCTTTTGGTGTAGCATAACAGTAAGGACACCGTCAAGATTATGTTTGGAGTATGCTCAGTAAGCTTTCTACCTTTCCATTCTTGTGTATATTTTGCATTTGCATACTTATTTTAAAAACCCACAAAAATCGAAAAATTTTACAAAAATATAAAAACTGTGTCGTCAAGTTAGCTAGTAGGGTAACTTAGAGCTTTATTCCAAAAATTTAGTTGACATGTTAGAAATAACTAAATCCTAGGCTTAGGAGTTGAAAACCCTAAAAAAAATCTCCTTCTGTTTAACCTTGGTAAATATACGTTCTTGCAGTTTTTTTTAGAATTAGGTAATCTTGAGTTCAGTTCATGAGTTAAGTCGAGATGAAGGGAAAGTATTGAATGATTTATTGAAGAATAAGTCTGAAAAATAGTTCCTATTCTTAAGTCCAAATTCATAAAATATATACCCTACAAATCGCACTTACACGCACCTTGAAACTTAGGATAGAAGAGGATACCTAGAAATACTCTTGCCTGAAAGCCTAGTATGAAAGAAAAAACGGTATTTAAAGCTAATCACCAAAAGAGAATCATTGAAAAATATTTCCGGTCTTGAAAAGAAAAAAGGAAAAAAGGAAAAAAATAATAATTACAAGACCTTGAAACTGCTATTTACGATTTAAGCCCACACATTCAGTAATCGGCTGATTAGTATCTCAGGAAGCAGTAATAGTCGCATGAAAGGTGTGTGAGAAAATCTGTCCATCATCAATGAAAAAATGTATTATTACGTATTAGAGATGATAAAAATTCCGGATTGGAGACCGCGCTATAGAAGGAAAACTCAAGAGAATCCGAGATCTTTCTAAACTGTCAAAACGTATAGAATCTTGAGTTGAATAAATAGGAGGTGTGAAAAATAAGAGATGGATATTTCTATCTTAGCATGATAGAATTTCTTGTTTTGATACTAAACTGTAGGATTAGAATCGACGTTAACTTATGAAACTAGTTTGAGGATTTTGTGGGTAGTATCCGCTGAAAACCCTCAGGAGACAACACTCCTCCTAGTAGGGACACCTATAGGTTTAACGACTTGTTGTACGCGCTAAGTGCAACCGTGATGCCTACGAAAGTGAGCTTAGGACTTTTTGAGAATAAATGGTTTTGCTCGAGACGAGCAAAAGATAAGTTTGGGGGTATTTGTTCACACCAGAATATTGCATTTCATACCGCCTATTCTTCTGCTCGTTTATTTATAGATAGGTGCTTTTGATCCGTGTTTGCTACATGATTACAGCTTACAGGTACCCAGTCCAAAATAACGCAAATCATGCAAAATCTCCACAGTTATACCAAAATCCAGAACATCTGCCATAAACAGATAAATTATGGGTTCCAGTCATCTACACCAGTCCAACGCCGCTTACCAGTTCAAGAGACAAGACAAATAACAGTGGTCATTTGTGTTTCAGACAAGCACAGAGCACGAGATGGGCAACACAAAGATCAAGAGATACACAGAGCTCGAGGGAGATAAAGGTCAAAAAGATTAAAAGTGTAGCCATTTTGGACTGTTGAAAATTTGAAGATATTTTGGAGCCATTTTACAATTTTGGACCTGTCAAATATAAGTACAAAGCAACAAAAGGAATCCTAGAAAAAATGACACACCAACCTCTCTAAACGACCGCATAACCGCGGCCAATAGGCCCTTTGGGCGGCGGTTCCATGACCATGTCTTGTCAACTCCAGATCATATTTCAGGGGAAGATGAGTAATTGTATAGAGGCTCAGAATATGGCCTTAGGGTTTCAGTTCTCTGCCTATAAATTCTCCAGTTTTGAGCCCAACCAAGGATGCTTTTTCTTTATTAGGATTTAGTGTAGTTTAGTTGTATCTTCTTCTTCTTCTTCATCTATTCTCCATGAAAATTGTAGTGAGAGCTTTTGAGTGGAAGATTAATGAAGAAGAGGGTTGTTCTTATTATCTTGTATCTTTAAATTTCTTGTATTGTAATTTTAATTCCTAGTGTAACTTTATTTGTTGTTGTTAAGTAGTTGTTATTTGTTGTTCTTTTTCTTTTCTTCTTATCCGTATTTTCAAGCCATGATACTCGATGGAGTCCCTTGCTTAGGTGAGGGTCCAAGTAGTTAGCTTGCTATCAGTTGTTAAAACCGTATTTTCCTTTCTTTCTTTTCTTCTTTCTTTTAAATGTGTGAATAATTCCACACTTGTTAGGGCTATGGAAGGTTAGTATGAGGGACGGAGAAATCCCTTGTGTTTCTCTTCGTCAAATATCTTAAAACGAATCTAGACCAAACAAACACAACCCCCTCACTTAGGCGCGCTATACGTGACATATAACCGCGACCTAAGTCGAGAATTTCTTTAGGCACACTACAATGTGACATGTAGTTATGATTTAAATGGATACATGGTTGCGTGTGTTTGGCCTAGGATTGGAAATAAGCGCATATAGCGGAAGGACAAAGGTCACTAGAAATGGATTTAGCATTGGAAATCTTGCTTAAACTCGCAAATCATATTTCTATGTCCTCCTAATCCCCGCTACTTCCGATTATCCCAATATCATTTCAAGAATGGAAATAGACAAACACAAGACTAATCCTAACTCTATTAACCAACCTTAACCCTAACAAGTTTACTTGAACATAAAATACGAACACTTAAGATAGATTTGAATATACATATATACATTGTTTAATTGACTTGTCTAAGACAAGAACGGACATACAACCATCTCCCTCCGGACGATCCGTGGTCAACCGGCTAGCTGCAAAGCGACACCATCTTGATTGCGGTAAGTAGAACAAATAGAACAGAACGGAACGCATAGCATAGCATACACAGCGCGGCGTTTCCGCCGGATCAATCAAGGTTAGACAATGCTAACTTTAATGGTCATCAGGAGCTTCTTAGGCCTCCCGCCTAATTGTCCGGAGAGAACGTGATTGCTCAGTGGGATGGTTACAATAACGTGATTTTCGGGATAGATCCGAAAAAATAGGACAAACCACCATACTGGAACAAATTAAGCCTTTTCTACGAGGTTTTGTACTGGTCAACAAATTTAGTGCATCATTGTCTGGACGTTATTCACATAGAGAAGGAAGTATCCGAGCACGTACTTAACTTACTTCTTTGTAAAGACGGAAAATCGAAAGACAGCCTCCGTGCACCGATGGATCTTCAGGACTGGAAAATTAGAAGTGAATTGCATCCTCAACGAATAGTGGGTAAACTAGGGAAGTTTGTACCTTCCAATGCCGCATATCATATGTCACAACCGGAGAAGAAAAGTTTTTTTTTATATATTCCCAAGTGATGGAAAACAAATAATATATTCCTGCAGGTGTTGCATAATTTGAAAGTTCCCACATATTTCCCAGGATCATTTAGTAAGAAGATAAACATTGTGAAAGGCAAGATTGTTGGGATGAAAAGTTATGATCACCATATTATTATGGAGCACCTTTTTCCATTAGCCTTCAGGACTTCCCTTCCTGAATTGGTTGGTCTAGTAATCAATGACCTTTGTTGCTATTTTAGGAAATTATGCGCTAAAACCTTGGATGTTGTAATGCTGGAGAATCTAGAAAATTCTATTTCCTTGATACTTTGCAAGCTTCAGCATATTTTTCCGCTGTCGTTCTTCGATATCATAATACACTTGACGGTTTATCTTGCAACCGAGGCTAAGTTTGCCGGACCGGTACAATATTGATGGATGTATCCCGTCGAAAGGTACGTTGAATTTTTCGTTTCACGCATTTTATAAAATTGTTGTTGTCTTATATGCCCGTATTTATTTATTTAAAATATTTTTCATTAGGTACCTCTACACTCTAAAAAAGTATATTCGCAATAGAAATCGACCAGAGGGTTCTATCATGTATGATTATCTTCTAGATGAAGTAACCACATTTTGTTTTCTCTATCTAGACGAGAATATTAAGACGAATCTTAACGGGCCTCGAAGAATTTAGGACGGGCCATTTGGTAAAGCTGATTATAAGAAAGTAGACACCATGTTTATCAACAAGATATATCGGTTTATCCTTCTCAATAGCGTATGTCTTGAAGAAATTAGAGAGTAAGTTTTTTGGATTAATTATTATCTTTGTATGTGTGTGTGTGTCTATGAAATGATATAATATTGATGTCATAATTTATTGTTGAGAACAGAATTCATATTGATGAGGTACGTGAGGGGCATCCTGATTGGGATGATGAAAGATTGCAAAAATATAATCAGGATAATTTTTGCGATTGGGTTGATGATCATGTAAGTTGTTCGAATAATGTGTTATTGCGACGTGTTGTCTTAATCTAAACTTATATTGTTATGTATTTACCTTAAAATTTGTTTTGTCAGATCCACGATTCGAACTTGTTTGCATCATTTGAGAGATTCAAGATGTTTGGCTAAGTTTCCTAGTATGGAGGTTGGATAATATAAAGGATTCGGTGTCTTTGGATACAAATTTGAAATTAAGAATATAGAAACATCTCGAACCACTCAGAATAGTGGGATTGCGACCGTAGGATCAGATGGTGTGATTTATTATGGATACTTAAATTGCATTCTTAGCATCCCATATCCTGGACGATCAGAACCGTATTATATATTTCAATGTATTTGGGTGATACACGAACTGATACAGATAAGTGGAGAAACAATCTCGGGACTTGGAAAGATGAATACGGTTTGACTAGTGTAAACACACTTCGATTTTACGGTCAGGACGATCCATTTATCTTTCCACAATAAGAGTTTCAAGTATACTACTTACAGTGCTTGAAGCATCCGGAACGGAGTGTTGTATGCCGTTAGAAACCCAGAGATGTTTACGATGTCGCAAACTTCGAGGATCGTATGGAGGACGGCGATGAGGATGAAGAGTGCTCCGGCCGTCAGTTTCCAAAGACGGGTTGTCTTCGGCTGATCGTGAAGTTACGTGGGTTAGAAATGATATCGATGATGAAATCCAAATAAATATGTCTAATGCATCTACGAAACAAAAAAGGTTATAAGTAATTACTTCATATTTTTACGATCTATACATATATTGAATGCATATGTAATGATTGTACTTTTATCTAGGTCTGATGACGACGCCAGGAGCAGCGAGGGGCGGCAGGAGCACCAGCCGCGGCAAAGGAGGCAAAGGCAGAGCGGTTCTGCCGCTCGGGGAGCTGCGTATGCAGCTCCAGAGGGCTGGTCTTGCACCCCAATCCGTATCCCCTTCGGATGACTCCTTCCATGGGGGCTTTGCCACACCTCTAGATATATTGCACGCATATTCATTTAGAATGTAATATTATACATATAGACGCATATTTATTTTAAAGTTACTTATACAGTCATTTTTTAATTGTCTAGCTGTAAATGGTGCGTCCACATCAGAGGCAGAGACCACTACTGCACCTGCAGGTATGTTTATATATCATATATTTCATGCATATTGATTTAGAATGTTATATTATAGATATACACACATCCTTTTTGTAATTACTTATATAATCAATTTTTGATTGTCTAGCTGTAGGTGGTGCCTCCACATCCCGGGCAAAGACCGCCACCGCACCTGCGGGTATATTTTTATATCCAATATTGGATGCATATCGATTTAGATTGGTATATTATATAGATATACACATATTCTTTTTTCAATTACATATATAATCTATTTTTAATTGTCTAATTGTAGGTGGTGCATACACATCTGGCGCAGAGGCTACTCCCTCCACTTCCGTACCCTCCACGCAGTCTGCAGGTTAGTATTATTAAATATAAAATCTTTTTCACAAAAGAGACGATGACTTGGACACAGTAGCCTATCCAAAAGGCCAAAATGCAAATGATTTAAGCTCTCAATTAATTTTATCTTTTTGGTGGATGTAGTCATGTAACATTTCAGAAATATAAATATTATTTTTGGGAATTTAATATTAAAATAATATATTTCGTGAAAACTATTCGATTTTCGAATAGGGTTTTTTTCCCCATAAAATGGTATAAGTATATACCAATATTTGGAATAAGTGGAGATTAAAATGATTTATTCATTAAAAAGATATTTATCGGATTTGGTATTTTTATAATTAAATATATGTAAGTTTAAGTTTAACTTGATTAGTGCACTACTAATCTCGATTAAGCCAAATCCGTATCGTTACATTTTTCCATGGCTAGTGCACCATGTCATGTTTCATTTGGTCGCATGTATGGTCATTTACTTTGGTTTTATTTGTGTGTGAAAAGAATAGAATTAGATGCCATGGTTGGTGAGGTATTGAGAAAAAAACAAAATAGATATTTTAGAGAGAGTGTGAGCTTAAGAGAGAGTGAGATTAAGAAAGAGAGAGATCTTTGACTTCTTATTTCTTCTTCTTCATTCTATTATTCTTCATTATTCTTCTCTTCTTCATAATTCTTCATGCTTCCTCCCCCTTCACTACCTCCATGTATCATCTCAAATTCCTAACCTAAACCCCATGCCACCTTCACAATAAATATGCATAAGCCTATCCTAAACCCTTTGAACCATTCAAGTTTGGATTTTGAAGATTTTGGGCAACTCAAGAATTTTCCTAAGTTGACAAATAAGGTATATTTCATTTGCTTTGGTTAAGTTTTTGTGTTTTGTATATCCTAGTTTAGTTTAGAAATCGTATTAGTTAGGTTTTGTGATCTTGGAAATTTCCAAGATGATGTTTAGTGATTTGTGGACTTGTTAAGATGTAATAGAGGAGTAGTGAGTGTTTTTAAGACTTTAGAGATGATTTCTGGACCAAGAACAGAGAATAGAACCCGATACACCAACTTAGAATTTTTCCCGTGTCGGTTTTGTAGAGTTTGTTAGCCTACAGGGTATCTAGAGCAACTTGGGTTATTTCTAAGAAAATCAAACAAGTCCATTAACCTAGGTAGACCACTAGAAGACCACCACCGAAGTACGAAGCCATTTCACCCTAGTGTGACAGGCGGCGCCGGATTTTGAGGGCATGTCGCCGGACCTCCTATTGGCTTTGGTGTTGGGGTTTGGCCAGTAACTCACTTACCCTACAATCTATCCCCTGTACTTGCTTGTTTAGTTCCCATTTACCTGAGCCAAAATCTGGGAGTTGTTTGCGAGTGTTTTGGCTGTGTTTTTAAGATACTTGAAGTCGTGGTTTTGGTATTTGGATTTGATTCCGTCGTTGGACGTTTGTGCGTCAACGGACGAGGGTTGTTTGGTTAATCTTTCATGCGTAATTTATAGGTTCTAACCTATAAGCAAATCCATGTGCCGTATCGGTTTTCGGATATTGGTTTTAATAGTATTGCGATTTTGTATTGATTGTAGGTACCTTCGCATGGACTTCCGAGACGACGAAGCACATCGACTTCGACTAAGCGAAGAGTTTAGCAGGTGAGTAGATTTAAATCTACGGGGGAAGTCGAGTAGATGGCGTATAGCACCCCCGCAACCATTGATATAGAATGATTGCTATATAACTTATAAGTTGATAAAGGATATGCTACGAACTTATGGACATGGTTATTGGTTTTAGTAAGAGATGATATGATAAAAGTTGACGCTAATGAATATGAATTGAAAGAGAACAAGTATGAGTTGTTAATGGTATGATATGAGATCGAGATCGATAAAAACGACACGAGATTGAGATAGAGGTGCTGTGAAATTAATAAGATATGACGTTTATACAAATGTGATTTAAAATATATATATTTATGAGTATAATGAGTAATATGCCGTACGAGACTTTATATCCATACCCTCATTATTGTATAGGTCGATAGATTTCCTATTCTGTTTGATGACCTCGTACGATGGATTACCGTACGAGATGAGATGTACCAGATGATTGATCCGTGCTTATGATTTGAGAATGATGATTGAGGATTATTGTCATATCGGATGTTATGAGGCGGGATCGCCTATGTTAAGATGCCACTTGAACCATATTTATTTCCAAATCTGACGAATCATATGCATCTTTTAAATGGAAACTTATGGGATGCTATGGGTTTGCAAATGATGTATTTTTTCTAAAAACACCGTAGCACCCACTTTCAAAACTACTATTCGTATCTTTTAAATAGTGACCGTATGGTTCATGTATAGATAGATCTACCAATTTATTGTTCATGTTGTGTAGGATATTACCCCTCGTGATGTACATACTACGTGCCGGTATTTAATACTATATGATATCATTTGCTAGTACACCTATACAATTACCGTTGATGCGAATGTTATACTTACACAGATTTGCCGGCTCACACACATTCATCATCGGTAATTGCCACGCCATTTACACAGTAGAATTGCTGTATCATGATATTATTCTTAACTGTATAGTACATTCATTGGTCAGTACTATCACTTGACATGCCTGCATGATATACTCGATATGCTCATATTACTACTCTTTGTTGCATACATCGTACTTTATGGTTATATCCTTGAGATGTTGTTTTCATGAGATCTTTGGATTTGAGAACCGTAGTTATATTTCAAAGGGAATTATGTATTGTTTAAAAATGCGGATTCTCCTGATATTATATTACGAGGTGTCCACCATGAGTTTTCTCGGTTCTGAGCTATGTGATACCCGATTCGAGGAGCTAGATGAGCTGTCTGCGGGTACATGGTGGGCCCGGTATGGTACCCCGTAGCAAGAAAGGTATGTTGTGCAGTAGACGGTGAGCTTGGCAAAGGGACCACTACCTAGCGGTGATTGTATAGAAATCGGCGGATATCTAGAAGATACCGTTACGAAGTTATGATATGAGATGGATATGAGGGCCGATCTGAGTATGCGGCGCCTGAGATGAGATAGATATGAGGGCCGATTTGAGTATGCGGCGCCTGAGATATGAGAATTTACGTGTCGATGCTGGACACGTGTTTCATGATGTTTCGAGTGTCAGTGTTAGACACTCAGGTTCTATTATTTTGATGTGTCCTTGATGGACACACGTGGTTGATATCCTCATATATATATACAAGGATATGTTTTCATGACGTTTCGACTGTCGGTGTTGGACACTCAGGATCCATGATATTAGTTGTGTCGTTGACGGACACGTGGAATATATCCACATGCATACAGGCATATGATGTCGGATGTTTATTTATATATGTCATTGCATTGACTCGATTGTTGACATATATGCATTTATGGTCACCCTAGATATCATAGTATTATCTTCAGGATATAGTGACCTATGAAATCGTTGTTTTATTCAATTTCTACTTGCTGATGTTTTCTACTCACGAGTTGGCAAGTCACCCCCGTTGTGCCACAGTTCTTGCAGGTTTGACCGCTTGGGATCAGTTGCGGTATTGTTGGCACACAGTTTCTTCCAGGGTGTTTTTCTTTGGTAGGTAGGACACATGTTGGATCATGCCCACTCTCGTACTGTTATACTCTATTGTATCTAGATAAACTCCATCACATCAGATCAAATCGAATCAGAGAACTAGAATTGTATATTGGTAGACCTAGTCATTCTTGGGTTTTGCGCAAGACTTAGAGCGATGGGTTTATGATTGCTTTCTTGAGTTTTGATGTCTTGCTTCTTTTTGTTCTTTCTCGGTTGATTCTTCGCCGTTGGGCATCGTATATATGTTATTGCGTGGTTGTGATTCCGCCAGTTGGCGACGATCTAGCCCCCGCTTGGGGATGCCTATATATTGTTGTGTATATATTTTTAGATCAAAATATATAAGGGAGGTGCTGCCCAAATCTTTAAAGACAAAACTTGATTCATTATACCATTATTTGAAAACTGCACCCCCACTATTTTCTGCAAAAAGGTTTAGATTTTCTGGGCTTCGGCTTACTTGATTTACGTCACGCCTTTGGACGTTGCGTAATTTAAGTGCTGGTCACGCGCTAAATTTTGGGTCGTGACAAAGTTGGTATCAGAGCGTTAGGTTTATGCTTGGTTTGAGTCTGGGTTTGACTATGTGGAGTCTAGGGCGTATATATTTCAGAACCTAAGCTTGACCTTACAGAACTTAGACTTGACGGGGGGTATTAGACCCGAACTTTCGTTTCATAGGTTGACCTTGATTGATGGAGTAGTTAGCTTGAGTAGAGTGACACACCATACGTATGTTCCGCGGCATATTTACGATACGATACTCCACTTAAGACACCTTAGGATGTACTTATCTTGAGATCTGTGATACTATTCGTTCCTATGATCATATATAGATTTAGGATCTGTTGATTTCTTTTGTTCATTTGATCTATCTTCATCGATACCTGCTTGAGGTTCCTGTCACCATTGTTTAAGCACAGATTGAGCTGCTGCTATTGTTGCGGTCAGAGCGAGCTCATCACGGATGAGGGCTGACCATGTTGTTTCTGGTGACATAGGAACATGTAGGTATAGTGTTGTGTTGTGATCTCTCGTTGAGGCAAGTGTTCGGTTTTGCACCAGATGATCGGACCATTGATAGAGGCTGCCAGATTGAGAGGACTGTTGATGCATAGCCTACCTCAGAGATCATGATGTTGTCTACCAAGCAGAAAGATGACCCAGCTGTTGCTGAGATTGATCGGATGTCGTTTCCAGAGTTTATGAGCTGAAATCGC
Source organism: Agapanthus africanus (assembly GCA_030015575.1). Classification (NCBI taxonomy): domain Eukaryota; kingdom Viridiplantae; phylum Streptophyta; class Magnoliopsida; order Asparagales; family Amaryllidaceae; genus Agapanthus; species Agapanthus africanus. Next base: position 26,486,488 of record JASDDO010000029.1, on the reverse strand, counting down.
TAGAGCTTTCAGGCAGAGATATGACAGGAGATAGCTAGTCTATCTCGAGTTGAGCGACTGATATGATTCGTCAAAATTGATGTGCCGATGCAGGCTCAGTTGAGTTGGAGAATTCCAATTGAAGGATCTAACTTGGATCTAGAGTAAATCGAGCAAGAGAGGACATTGTTCGTTGGATACTCCGATGTGAGATCAGTAAGTTGACCAGTTTCAGATAGAAGGACCTCACCCAGATGCGTTGTGAGTTGATTGAGAATGGACGAATAAAGTGTATTCCTCCAATGATTTGGACGAGTTCCCGAGGACGTGTTCGGCTAGATATCTTTTACAGAGTGATGAAGATACCGAGTTCGTAATTTTGAGTCCGTGTGAGAGACTCCGGATTGACTGTAGACAAGAATGAATTGCAATACGCAGATAGCAAGAGATGACGTCGAAGTGGACGATAATAAAGACGAGTGGAACAAGAGGTTCGTGCGAGATGATAATGAGCGGTTGTTACTCTCCGTTGATGCCAGAGGATTGATACGTGTGTAGAGGCGTTAGATACAGCCCAATTTCAGAGGAAAGCCGTGCTGAGGACACAACTGTCCGGTTATAAGAAAAGAGTAAAGCAAGAGTGACAACCTTCGTATAGTTCGTTATAGGTGAGATCGGAAGAAGCCATGAGCAGGTTCTTTACAAGACACCGCAGCGATAAAGAATTGCACCAAGGGTCAGTTATATCGTGTGTATTCAAAGGGCTAGATGCCGCCGTCAGTAATGTGACGTTGCGAGTGGTCATGTTGATTGGCCGAACGGTGATCAGAAGAGTTCTAGAGCGGGGCTGTTTCGTTAGTACACCTGACCGGGCCGACGAGCAGAAAGATCATGAGATTTGTAATCCACAGAGAAAACGGGAACCCAGAGACCGAAGACGCCATACTGTGAGCAGGAGGCAAGTAGATGATCTTGCTCTGTCAGCTTGGGCGTACCGGCATTTTTCGACATTGTAGGAGGTGTACCTCAATGTCAGTTATTGCGATTTGCATTTTGTGATCTGAGTGTCACACTTTTATCGCTTGGACTTCAGTTTCGATGATTGGGTTTCGTGATTTATGTTTTTGTGCACCATTGCTGCACCTACTGGAGATTTATATTTTTGTGCAAAGTTATTGCACTTGATTATGTTTTATACACCGCTACATGGGTTTATGATTTGTGCATATCTATTGCACTTGGTATCGATTTGTGCCTTCGTTGCACGTATTTATGGTTTCGTGGATTCGATACTATTGATTTGATTTCATGCATGTTATATGCACTTGCCTTTACTTATGCACTCGATATAGCTTATATGTGCTTGCAGTGTATTGATACGTGTTTTGTGCACACAGTTGCACACGTTAATGATTCTATACACATTGGTCTACTCGGTGTCGTTTTTTGTGAGCATTTGAGATATTGATGAGTTTTCGTGCATTGGTTGCACCATATTTGTATTTCGTGCATTTGTTGCATCAGATTTATGTTTTCATGCGCGTCTATGCTTGACGTTCGTTATCGTGCACACTATTGCACAAGATTTTTTATACGGACCAAACGCACTTGATTTAGATTTACACGCATGTTGGGCGCAGGATATGAGATTTTGTGCACACCGGGTGCACTTGATTGAGATTTTTATTCGTGCATGTTGAATGCACTTGATTGAGATTTTTATTCATATATGTTGGATGCACTTGATTGAGATTTTTATTCGTGCATGTTGGATGCACTTGATTGAGATTTTTATTCGTGCATGTTGGACTGCACATGATTGGGATTTTATTCGTGCATGTTAGTTGCACTTGATTGGGATTTTCATTCGTGCATGTTAGTTGCACTGGGTTGAGATTTTCGTGCACTATAGATGCACTTGATATTGCTGTCGTACATATCCGTTGCACTGGACAGATACGTTCGTGCATACCCGTTGCATTCAGTTTTGCTTTTGTGCATATTTGTGGCACTTGTATTGGATTTGATTTCCGTGCGCACCAGACACATGTGATGTTGGATACGCCTTTTGAGGCTGATTTTATTTATGAGTATCGCGTTTTGATCATGGATACTATGTTATATAGTAGTCATGCAGGAATGGACTGAGGACAGTGCCTGAGTACTTTTGCATGCATGAAAAGTTTACCAAGAGGTTTTCAAAAAGGAGCCATAGTCTCGCTATTTCGTACGTGTCCGCAAGTGACACGAAATTTTATAAAGAGAACCTTCTGCGATATTTCAAAAAGGCGGAACGTATAATTTGAGCAAAATATATATAAGTATATATTTACTACTTTACAAATGATCGTCTACCACTTTTGCCGTGAGCTACGCATAGCACGGCGATTTAGGAAAGATTTGGCATGAGTTATTCAGCTTTTAAAATGGTTTTATAAGATGCGTGCTATATACGAATTATGATTTGACCATAGTGCATTTGGATTTCCAGTAGTGGAATTCGATATTAGTATTTCCTTTATAACTCCGATGATTGCGTGATGCTTGACGGAGTTTGATTTTGAGTTTCGCACTTGTTTTTAGGTGCACATGATGCGCTGTGGTATTTCTGTATCTTCCGGGATTTCGGAGCCCCGTTGATTTGAGCTGATTATTGAAATGTTTTAGTATTTGGGAATTTAAATTTAAATTCGGGGACCAAATTTATTTAAGGGGGAAGATTGTAACATTTTAGAAATATAAATATTATTTTTGGGAATTTAATATTAAAATAATATATTTCGCGAAAACTATTCGATTTGCGAATAGGGTTTTTTCGTAAAATGGTATAAGTATATACCAATATTTGGAATAAGTGGAGATTAAAATGATATATTCATTAAAAAGATATTTATCGGATTTGGCATTTTTATAATTAAATATATGTAAGTTTAAGTTAAACTTGATTAGTGCACTACTAATCTCGATTAAACCAAATCCGTATTGTTACATTTTTCCATGGCTAGTGCACCATGTCATGTTTCATTTGGTCACATGTATGTTCATTGCCTTTGGTTTTATTTGTGTGTGAAAAGAATAGAATTAGATGCCATGATTGATGAGATATTGAGTGAAAAACAAAATACATATTTTAGAGAGAGAGTGTGAGCTTAAGAGAGAGTGAGATTAAGAGAGAGAGAGAGAGATCTTTGACTTCTTATTTCTTCTTCTTCATTCCATTATTCTTCATTCTTCTTCTCTTCTTCATAATTCTTCATGCTTCCTCCCCCTTCACTACCTCCATGTATCATCTCAAATTCCTAACCTAAACCCCATGCCACCTTCACAATAAATATGCACAAGCCTATCCTAAACCCTTTGAACCATTCAAGTTTGGATTTTGAAGACTTTGGGCGACTTAAGAATTTTCCTAAGTTTCCAAATGAGGTATATTTACTTTGCTTTGGTTAAGTTTTTGTGTTTTGTATATCCTAGTTTAGTTTAGAAATCGTATTAGTTAGGTTTTGTGATCTTGAAATTTCCAAGATGATGTTTACTGATTTGTGGACTTGTTAAGATGCAATAGAGGAGTAGTTAGTGTTTTTAAGACTTTAGATATGATTTCTGGACCAAGAACAGAGAATAGAACCCGATACACGAACTTAGAATTTGTCCCGTGTCGGTTTGTAGAGTTTGTTAGCCTACAGGGTATCTGGAACAACTTGTGTTATTTCTAAGAAAATCAAACAAGTCCATTAAGCTAGATAGACCACTAGAAGACCACCACCGAAGTACAAGCTCATTTCACCCTAGTTTAACCGGCCCCGCCGGATTTTGAGGCATGTCGCCGGACCTCCTATTGGCTTTGGTGTTGGACTTTGGCCAGTAACTCACTTACCCTACAACCTATCCCCTGTACTTGCTTGTTTAGTTCCTATTGACCTAAGCCAAAATCTGGGAGTTGTTTGCGAGTGTTTTTGCTATGTTTATACGATACTTGAATTCGTGGTTTTGGTATTTGGATTTGATTCCGTCGTTGGACGTTTGTACGTCAACGGACGAAGGTTGTTTGGTTGATCTTTCATGCATAAGCTATAAGTTCTCCCCTATAAGCAAATCCGTGTGCCGTATCGGTTTTCGGATATTGTTTTTAATAGTATTGCGATTGTGTATTGATTGTAGGTACCTTCGTGGTGACTTTCGAGACGACGAAGCACATCGACTTCGGCTAAGCGAGGAGTTTAGCAGGTGAGTAGATTTATATCTACAGGGGAAGTCGGGTGGATGGCGTATAGCACCCCCGCAACCATTCATATGGAAAGATTGCTATATAACTTATAAGTTGATAAAGAATATGCTACGAACTTATGGACATGGTTATAGGTTTTAGTAAGAGATGATATGATAAAAGTTGACCCTAATGAATATGAATTGAAAGATGACAAGTATGAGTTTTTAATGTTATGATATGAGATCGAGATCGATAAACACGACACGAGATTGAGATAGAAGTGTTGTGAAATTAATAAGATATGACGTTAATACAAATGTGATTTGAGATATATGTGTAAATATATATTTATGAGTATAATGAGTAATATGCTATACGGGACTTTAGATCCGTACCCTCATTATTGTATTGATCGATAGATTTCCTATTCTGTTTGATGACACCGTACGATGGATTATCGTACGAGATGAGATGTACCGGATGATTGATCCGTGCTTATGATTTGAGAATGATGATTGAGGATTATTGTCATATCGGATGTTATGAGGCGGGATCACCTATGTTTAGGTGCCACTTGAACCATACCTATTTCCAAAACTGACGAATCGTATGCATCTTTTAAACGAAAACTTTATGGGATGCTACGGGTTTCCAAATGATGTATTTTTTCTAAAAACACCGTAGCACCCACTTTCAAAACTACGATTCGTATCTTTTAAAAAGTGACCGTATGGTTCATGTGTAGCTAGATATACCCATTTATTATTCATGTTGTGTAGGATATTACCCCTCGTGATGTACATACCACATGCCAGTATTTAATACTATAAGATATCATTTGCTAGTACACCTGCACAATTACCATTGATGCGCATGTTACACTTACACAGATTTGCCGGCTCACACACATTCATCATCGGTAATTGCCATGCCATTTACTCAGTAGAAATACTGTATCATGATATTATTCTTAAATGTATAGTATATTCATTATTCAGTACTATCACTTGACATGCTTGCATGATATACTCGATATGCTCATTTACTACTCTATGTTGCATACATCGTACTTTATGGTTATATTCTTGAGATGTTGTTTTCATGAGATCTCTGGATTTGAGAACCGCAATTATATTTCAAAGGGAATTATGTATTGTTTAAAAATGTGGTTTCTCTTGATATGATATTTCGAGGTGTGCACCATGAGTTTTCTCGGTTCTGAGCTATGTGATACCCGATTCGGGGAGCTAGATGAGCCGTCTTCGGGTACATGGTCGATCCGGTATGGTACCCCGTGGCAAGAAAGGTATGTTGTGCAGTAGACGATGAGCTTGGCAAAGGGACCACTACTTAGAAGTGATTGTATAGAAATCGGCGGATATCCAGAAGATATCGTTTCGAAGTTATGATATGAGATGGATATGAGGGCCGATCTGAGTATGCGGCGCCTGAGATGAGATAGATATGAGGGACGATCTGAGTATGCGGCGCCTGAGATATGAGGATTTACGTGTCGATGCTGTACACGGGTTTCATGATGTTTCAAGTGTCGGTGTTAGACACTCAGGTTCCATGATTTTGATGTGTCGTTGATGGACACACGTGGTTGATATCCTCATATATATATATATATATATATATATATATACAGGCATATGTTTTCATGACGTTTTGACTGTCGGTGTTGGACACTCAGGATCCATGATATTAGTTGTGTCGTTGACGGACACGTGGATTATATCCATATGCATACTGGTATATGATGTCGGATGTTTATTTATATATGTCATTGTATTGACTCGATTGTTGACATATATGCATTTATGGTCACCCTAGATATCATAGTATTATCTTCAGGATAATGACCTAGGAAATCGTTGTTTTATTCGATTTATACTTTCTGATGTTTTCTACTCACGAGTTGGCAACTCACCCCCGTTGTGCCACAGTTCTTGCAAGTTTTACAGCTTGGGATCAGTTGCGGTATTGTTGGCACACAGCTTCTTCCAGGCTGTTTTTTTTTGATAGGTGGGACATATGTTGGATCGTTCCCACTCTCGTACTATTATACTCTATTGTATCTAGATAAACTCTATCACTTCAGATCAAATCAAATCAGAGAACTAGAGTTGTATATGGGTAGACCTAGTCAGACTTGAGTTTTGTACGAGATTTAGAGCGATGGGTTTATGATCGCTTTTTTGAGTTTTGATGTCTTGCTTCTTTTTGTTCTTTTTGGGTTGATTTTTCGCCGTTGGGCGTCGTATATATTTTATTGTGTGGTTGTGATTCCGCCAGTTGGCGAAGAGCCAGCTCCCGCTTGGGGATGCCTATATATTGTTTTGTATATGTTTTTGGATCAAAATATACAAGAGAGGTGCTGTCCAAATCTTTAAAGACAAAACATGATTCATTATACCATTATTTCAAAACTGTACCCCCATCGGAAAAGAATCAAAAGAAAGAATCGGAATATTATTTTCCACAAAAGGATTCGATTTTCTGGGCTTCGACTTACTTGATTTACATCACGCCTTTGGACGTTGCGTAATTTAAGTGCCGGTCACGCGCTAAATTTTGGGTCGTGACAAGTCAGCCTTTATTTTTTCTATTTTACATATTCTCTAAGAATAACCATGAATTTCATGTAATTTTATCGTCAATATTTATTTTCTAGTTGGAGGGGATGCGTCCACGTCCGAGTCACCGGCTGTTCCTCACCGGAGGAACTATCGTCCTGCTCGTGCTGCTGTCCCCGGAGGTATATATCACACTTTAATTTTCTTTAATCCTTAATTTCTAAATATCGTTTTGTCTTGATATTGCTTGTCTTAATATTTCTTGTAGATTCAGGGCAGCCATATCCTGAGAGGGGGACTCGAGGGCCGAATCCGTCCTACAGGTTGAGGCCCGATAGAGTTAGGGGGAGGCACCATTTCCCCTCTTCTTTACCCTCGATTATCGCTATACCGGTGATTATGCCGAGAGGTTTGGCTGGAAAATGGGCGATGAGAGCTGCATCCAAAAGAAATATCCTCTTCATGTTGAGTGGGGCGATCAGCACCGGCTCTCCTTTGCCTTCTTCTGGGATCTGGCTTGGGTATTAATATATAATTTCATTTGACTTATCAATTAATTTTTTTATTATTTAACACTTATAATTTAAATACATTATTCTCTTGTATTTGCAGTTGGATTACGACTTTCACCCTGTACCTGACCCTGATCATCCTGACAAAGTGCTCGATCTTCACGCTCTTTATCTGGGCCTCATGAAGAACATACAATCTAAGGTCCGATATAATAGAAACGAGCTGAAAATAGATTGCTACATGCTATGACTGGCGACCCCCGAGGCAGAGAGAGCGGCTCTCCTACATTCTTCGCCCTTTGCCAAAGTCGACGTATATACATGGCCTCTCTTGTGCCGATATTATGAGTATGAGCACAAACAGGTTTGTAATTTAAATGTAATTCATTTTTAGTATATAATTTAATTTTTTGTGTTGCTTAATTAGAAAACTAAATCTGATTGTGCTGTGCAGAAACAGGCCGATCAAAACAAGAAGATTAGAAAGTCGGCGAAGAGAGGTCACCCCATTTACACAGGTGGCTCGAAGAACATTACTCGTGCTATGGAGGAATCGGTAAATTACAATAAATCTATTTTGATATAATGCAATATTAAAAGTTATTTTATAACATTTGTAAATTTTTGACGAATTGCAGAGAGCTCAGACACTGGTGTAGGGTGGTACACCGAGTGTGTTGACCGCATATCTTGCCGTCCATGACACCTCGACAGATCCCGCCATGGGCGAGGTTCGATTCCCCGACACTGCTGCTCAGGAGTATTGCGTAAGTGTTAATATTTATTTTAATTCGAATGAATTTTTTTTAATAAGTTCAAATTTAAATGATATATATACTTATGTTTTAATGCTTAACGTGGGTATAAGAGCGGGTGGTGCAGCAGGCAGAAACATCGGGGATCGATTTCAGTGGACTGGCCGATCCGATCATATTGACCCCAGTCCTAGACGCCGCACACGGAAGGCACCACGAAGGTTGGGAGAGAGGCCGAGGACTTGGTCTTAGAAGGGCCCATATGAAGTTGGTCTCCACTCTGGTAGTTACTTCCCCTACCCTCCTGAGCGACGTCTGGAGCATGTTGTTGCTGCATTGAAGAACACCGTCGAAGAGTTGAAGGAGATGTTGGTACGTATATTACTTATTAGTAAAATATTATATCACGTTATAGATAGTAGCATATGCAATATTATTAGCCTGAGCTTATTTGGTTTTAGACTTAAGTTTGATTAATTTGACTTACATAAAATTATCTAATTAAACTGAACTCTATAATCATAATCATACCACATCTTTCTTCATTTTGGAGTTTAAAAAGATATTCTTATCCAAACTCAAAACTTGAGAAGAAAACATTGCATTGTAAATTAGATAACTCCAAAACCAAGCATCCAATCAAATCAAAACAATTAAGGAGAGATACGGACTTACAAGTTAGAGTAAGCATCATTTCTACCTCCACTTAAAATAAACAATGGTTTTCTAAACTAGATATCCAGACTAAGCCTAAGTCCTTAAGTATTCTTAGATTGGGGGAAAAAAGCATAGCTCTGAATGTGTAGAATTTCAACATGTATAAATTTTCATACATAACATATGAATTTCAACAGAACGTGTGGAATCTCAGCAGAGCATATATAAATTCGCGGTTCTGCAATAATCCGATAATGATACGAATTCGACAAAAATCTAATATACTGTTCTTACTGTTGCGCCACGGCAGCGCCCCGGCCGTCTATCCGAGGCCAAAATGCGGAATCAAAATTTTCTTAACTTTTAAACTGGCGCTACCGCGGACAATATACCCGGATCGAAACCATTAACCGATACTAGCTAACAAGAGAAAGGGTGAGAGATATACCGAGTGATCCGAGTCCTCCGGTCTTCTCGTCATCGTCCCGATCTCCCGCGGAAACTCCGGTCGTCGCCTCCTTGCCGGAAGGGCACCACATCGTCTGTATCTTTTACGGGCTCCCACCTCAATACCGAGGCAACTCGGGCGCGAAGTTGGCTGGCCGACGCGTCCAAGATTTGCTGTAGAAAGTGTAGTGTAGAGGCTATGTCTCGTTTGGGGTTTTGTTGCCATTTGAAGATGATGGAGGAATCAAGATAAGAAAAATGGTGCTTGCATTTTTCTAGCATGAAATGATATGAGATCAAGAATAATGCCACCATACCAAAATGAAAAACCCATCCATCAATTGTGGCCGGCCTTGATCTTGAAAGAATGGTGGAGCAAAAAGAATATGTAGCATGAAGGGAGGTGATGGTAGGATAAAGCAAGAGGTGACCTTAAACAAAATATTATCATCACAAACTTACATCCAAACCATACCCTCTCAAATCACAATTAATGCAAGTGATGGTGCAAAAGAAAAGATGCTTATCATAATGAATACAAGTGCAAGAAACCCCCTCCTCAAATGTTATTTGCACAATTGCAAATAACCCCCTCCATCAGAAAAGTCCGGCCGGGAAAGAACAAAGGAAAACCGGCGGGAACGGAATGCAAACTGGCAACTCCAGAAAACTGGTCCCGTAATAAATTACAGGAAAACCCCGATACTGTGCATACACACCCGCATCTGTATTCCGACCGGATACAAATGCAATGAGACAAAATCTACACTGTACTAAACTAGGATCCGGCTTAAACCAAAGCCGGCTAGTAATATCCGTCCGATCCTGATCCGTGCAATACCGCACGTATCTGACCGAACCCTGCCATATATCCATGCGGCCACTAGTACAAAACTGTCCGATCCTGATCCGTGCAATACCGCACGTATCTGATCGGACCCTGCCATATCTCCATACGGCCTCTACAGCGTTTCGCCCGAAAGCATGAGTAACTGAAAGTGTGGTGGACTCTAAAGACTCGTCAATACTATGGCTGTGGATTTAACCACTAGCACGTCAGAGGTATTAGCCAATACGTGACGGGCCACCAGCTATTGACCAAAAGGGACGTCGATGAGCGAACTCATCCTGACACCCTCTGAGCCTGTCAGTGACAATATCCGTACAGTCTGGTCCGTTCGTCTATGAGTATCGCATGGCGGGCCTAGGGGGTTGGTAAAAGTCAGACCCCCAAAGGCGGTACAAGTCGTGTCGGAGTGAAGCCCAGAACACCCTGAGATACTACTGGAATACCTACCAGTAAATCTCCTGCCTCGGCCGAGGGCTTTGTGTAATGGCTCTCCTAGACACAGCGCGACCTCACCCCCAATACCGGGAGAGACGAACCCCTGCAGATCCGCTCACTGCCTCCATGTGGCTCGGGACTGTACCCAACTAAAACCTGTTTGCACGACTCCTTTGAGCCGTGGTAGGGTAGTAATCAAAGCACAGTGGGAACTCACACGAGACAAATGACGATCTCAGGTCGATGAACTAACCTGTACACATGTCACCTGGGAACTGCTATCTGACGTATGGTATAATCCCAACTAGCAGGTTCCCGGCGAGTCCTGTCCGGTGTACTCATAACCCAATGAGCACCTGTATACATCTTAGGTGAACCAACTGACACCAGTGGCTTGTGAGACCGGCCACCGCCCCTCGTCGGGGTCTCGACTGTATACACTAGTCTACTAATGGAGTATCGATGCCCAGTCTCGAAACTCCCACGACTAGGGACCTTTTAAGGATGTGCTTATAGACTACCAGCTCCCACGTATATGATCGCCATCATACTGCTGGTGGTCAAGCAAGAATCCTAGGGGCTCTATCAGCGTGTAATAGCGACCTGTAAGGTCACCTGAAGCAGTACACGATGATAAAGGTAAACCAGATAGCATACTATCATCTCGAGTAAGACTGTCCTACCGGGATGGGTCCTCCCTCAATCATTGCAATCATGTGCCTGTGATCCAATAATTGACTCTGAGGGCACTATCTCCAACAATCTCCCACTTGCACTCAAGGCTAATTATTGCGATGTCGCGTACTCACAGCACGTGTGACACCGAACACCCAACTCCTCTACTGGTCAGTCTCACAAAGCTCGTTTGCGAAACTATTGCGTTCGAGGAATAGCCTCAGTGAGTGGATCCGCTGTGATGTTTCTTTCTATGTCTCTCTATATCTCAAGTTCGCGGAGAAAACCATCTCCCGAAATGAGCAATACCTGTCTTAGAGTATGTCTGGATATCTGATGGGACCTAGCTCATAAATGAACTCCAAATCCAAACTTCTTAGACTGTATCGATAACTGAACTTAATCTGTACCCAGGGCCATGCCTCCCTCAGTATTGTCTTGGACCACCTGTCCAAAATACTGCCCCTCGTCAGAAGGAGAAAATATAACTTTGACAGCCACTCTGCCATCTATGTCACCTTGGAAGCCTGGAGTGACAACCGTCTCCTAAAAGAGGCGGTCGTTATCACATCCCTATAACTCGCACTTATGTCCTAAAACTGCTTCCGATTGTTTCTCCAGGATTGGATTAATATCAACTTATTGCATCTACTGCAAGAACAACATCTGGTGTGGTACTTGACATCTCATGATTGACTCAATTGCCTAAGCAAGTGATCTGTCAATCATGCGTATCCCTCTCCTCTTTAGTCTGTAAGACACCTTTAGAGAGGGTGACTCCATTACCTGCAGGTGTACTACCGTGCCAGGAGTCGTCCATTCTAAATACTCATAGAATGCTGTCAAGGTACCCAGATTAGGAAACCACCCAAATTTAGATCTAAAACTATAGATCTAGTAACCAGAATGTCTGATATAATATCCAAGTCCTGTGTGGAGAAAACACTGTGTGACAGCCAAAGTATAACCGATCGTAGTATAGGAATATCACTTCCTAATCTGTGTATGTCATCAAATACCAGGACATCATACCCTACTACCTTCTTAACAGGTCCATCCCCTATTCTGATGACGTCAAACCTATGACTGTCACATCAGAAATAAATGATCTATCTCCGCTATATCTGCTTTAGTCTATAGACATAAGCCTGATGTCCACCAATGTTCCGCTGCTCCCACTGACTACGACAACCCTCTGGCAGAGTCATATAGACGTGCACTTCTAAAGCTAGTTTAGAACGACGCTATACTCATTCTCCTGCCGGGTCTCGCAGCCTGGAACAACAACAATGGCAAGTGTGGGTAAACAAGAACTTCCCTATCACCGTCCTTGAGGCTACCGGAGTACCTCTCGGGTGCCTGAAGTTACCCACCTTATCTGCGGAGTGGCCAATGGAATGTCAAATCAGATTGAATCTTTAGGTTCCTTATCAAATCTTCAGTAATCGTTTGCGGTTCTGGAATCGCTTCCAGTTCTACCATACTCCCACTACTGTTTTGTGAAAAATAACCATTTCTTTTTTAAAATGTGGCGAGTTAAGAACAATATCACTATTGATCTTCCAGATGGTAGAAAGTCAACCCTCGTCATAGCCTGGGTCAACCCACAAACAGCCATTACAGAAACGTGCCTTGAGTTGTCCAGTGTCAGGTTTTAATCATAAGCCGGACAACTCCCCGTACCTTAACATCGTTAAGATATGAACTGTTCTATATCCAATATAGAACCAGAGGCACTGATTTAAATGAACCAGATTCAAATCATGCAGCTATCTCCAGTGCATGTCAACTAAATGGAAGGAGGCCGATCAGCGTTACTCAACTTAGGAATGCTTCCAATTATGAGTAACCTGAAAGAGAAGCAATTTCTCTTTATCATTACTATCAACTGAATACCATACACAAGTATCTACATCTTCGATCACTTTGAAGAATCCCGATACTTGCTACACCTGGTACTCTACTCTATTCAAATACCTATAACTCCTCAAAACTTAGACCCTGTGTTTCTACGAAACACATGTCTAAGAACTAGAGAAGTTAAAAGTAAACAGAATATAGTATGAGGACCAACCCCTCTGTCCTAATGGACACTGGACAACATACAATACTCTGTATAAGTCCGCTGAGTCTAACAACTCTTTCACTGTGCGTCGTAGGTTGAAAACTGTACTTATGGTTAAGAAGAATTACACCGATGTTTAATGCTCCTTACCTAACCATCCACTGATATAGGTAAATGTCATCGACATAATATCAAAAGGTATATCTCACTCCATGAAAATAGACGTACAGATATATTAATTTGAAATTGGTGCACAACAGCGGATATTCAAAACCAAATAGTTGCCGACCGGCAAACGGCCCAGGTGATCTCCTCAAATATCACCGATTACAACGAATCCCGATATAATGAGGATGATCACCCAATTCCCAATAACTTACTCCCACTCATCATCTGTAAAACCATACAGATGTGAGAATCAAACCTGGTAAATACATACCCTGGAGCAAGTGTCTAATCGGGAAATCAGTTTTCTTTTAACAGTGCACAGTTGAACTGAAACATTGAAATGTTTCGATGGGGTATCCTGGTATTCCTAGTAATGCCTCTACCATTATCCAGATTCACAACTATAACCGTATAATTCTTTGCCACCTCTCCAAATCCCTTTATATGTCTTTAGTCATTACCTTCTGCACACCCCTTAGGCCAAATGGTTTTCTTCCTTCCCTACCGTTCGGCACCAGCCTATGGTTTGGAAGAAGACTATCCAATAAGCATAATGGGTGTACTGTCCTAGTCCTAGGAACACTCGCAATGCGAGAGAAGGTGAAGATAAAAGACAACCGAATAAACCTTATTCCTATTTCTCCTGGACCAGAATCCATCCCCGAACTGGAACAAGTTCCTTTCGAGTTCGTATATAACCATACGATAGAGTATCCAATAAACTGTGGATCTTCGTAGTGATACGGAGTGTCCTGGAGAAATACAAAGGTGATTTAGGATTGGTGAAGAAATACTTGGTTTGGTCGTGAATATCAGTCGCAATTTACTTTGCCCTCTTACTAATCCCTTGCTTTGTCTGAACTTAATACCTTCTGCACACCATCGTTATGCTAATTGGTTTTCTTCATTCCCCACCGTTCGGCACCAGCCTAAGGTTTGGAAGAAGACTATCCAATTTGCATAATAGGTGTACTATCTCCTAAACCAAGGAGTACTCGCAATGAGAGAAGGTGAAAAGAAAAGACAACTGAATAATCCTATTCGTTTTCTCCAGAACCAGAAACCATCCTCGAAGTCCTTCGAGTTCGTATCTAACAATACGATGGTTTTTTCCAATGGAAGTGGACGTTCGCACTAATACGGGGTGTCCTGGAGAAAAGGGTAAAAGTAGGAGTGGCAATGAGGTTTGCAACTCTGACAATCCAAAAGCCAGTGTTAAGAAGGTTCGGTTAATTAGGTCACTGAGTCATAGTCCAGGGTCGGGTCAATGGTCGCTGCCAAAGAGAGAGAGAAAAGAAACACTCAGCGTGCACTCTAACCTAGATCAGAATGGTTATCACTATATCTAATCTGGAAACCTCCCACTGTAACGTCAAATTCTCCTCCAAACCTGAAAGAAGAACTAGTCGGGATCACCCGAGGAGTAAACCAACTCATCAGTGGGAATCGGGATCCAACTATCATCGCATGATAACTTGACGGAATCCACTCAAGTCACCACACTCCAGAAGGTATGCGCATGTCTGGCAAGTTTCAGTTCTTTTGAAACTCCCGATGTGATTTTTACCCCTAGGACCCAAGTGACCTTGACGAATAATCAACAAATCAAAAGGTCCTAGTCAAGTTCAGCCCGTCATTATCTTGATTGCGTTAAACCCACCCGCACGACCCTTGACGAATAATCAACAAAGTCGTACGACTGTCCTAACCAATCCACATATCCATGGGACAGAATAGCACAACAAAGCTACCGCACACTACGCCTCGGCGAATAGCAACGACAAACGCAGCGCGAATACTAAGCAATACTGATCTGAAATGACGGAGGGCTACGACTGGTTTTTGGCGAAAAACCTTTAACGTAATGAACTTGATATCGTTGAAGGAACTGGATAACTTTTTATAAAAAATATAGTGACGAAAACCTTTACTAAAGAGGTCACTCCCGGTGAAGGGATCTCGGCTCTTTCCCCGTAGAATGAGGTGCAGGATATTCCAACTGAATACCATGATGCAAAGCAAAAGTAATCGGCTATAGTGAAGTTAATGCCCTGACGCAAACTTCTGTCCAAGGGGTCACTCCCGGTGAAGGGATCTCGGCCCTTGCCTCGTCGACTGAGGAGCAGGATATTCCAAATGAATACCACGATGCAAAACAAAAGTGAACGTCCTTGCAATAACAGCTTTTTGAAAAGTGTTCCAACAACATCAGAATAGGTTTGTTTATCTTGCATTGATCCGAATCAACGCAGTCCTATCAATTGATCACACCACAAAGAACGAAAAATATACTGACGTACGTATATGCCATCCGCATTCGCCAATGGGTCCCGTCATCACCCGTTAGGTTAGCAAACTAACGGCAGAGCGGGGACTGGACTAGCGCGGATGAAAAACATATACAACATCTATTAATATATATACCAATATATTATATTTCGCTCAAGGCGTGAAAAAATGCAACATCACAGAAATATGCAGCATCACAGAACAATACAGATATCTGGAAGCCCCGGGTTTCACAGAGCCGCTGCTGAAACCCGACGTTCCCCTGGTCGTGTGGATAGCATGTGCAATGAGAACCTAGACCCCTACGGGCGCGGCAAGTCACCCGCCAAAACCTGAAGCGAGGCAGCCCCCTTCAGCAACGTGAATGGACCACCCAGCACTTCACGGAATCCGGTAACTCGGGCACCCCTCCTGGGTCAACCTATACCCCCTACGAGTGCGGCGAATAGCCCGCCAATCCTGGAGTGAATCCCCCTCCGTCCCAATGCCATGAGATGCGGGCTTGTTGCCCTCCAGAACCCGGCTATCCGTGCACCCCACCGCGGGGCAATCCTAGTACAGAAAGTAAAATATACATACACCGGGTACATCGACCGCAACCAGGTCGTGCCCCAAAAGAATAATACAAACAGGCAGTGACGGCAGTCCACATGTCGGACGCTCGCCCCGCAAGATCAAAAGTACATATAAAACAGAACTGTACTAGCATTGCATCCAGGCTATCCCCCACGACCGATCCACAACAACACAGCATAAACATAGAACATCAACATGAATGTCACGTTCGCAAATCCGTCTAACCGGGCTATAGCAGTTAGACAGGATTTACCGATGGAGTGACATTCACGGTCGCAGATATAATGTAAATACTGTGAAATAATGTGTTTAAAATATCCAATCGATCAAAAATTAACAAGTGGGCCCCCAAGTAATACTGTAGCACTCACAGAAATTCTGGGCCCAAGTTTAATGTTCCAAAACCCCTATTTCCCTGTAAAAAAATCACTGTGAAAAATTGGTCCAGTGAACACACTGAACTCGGCGGAACCGCGGCGCCAAGGGGGGTTTGGCCGCGGTTCCGCGCTAGTTATACAGTAACACTCGTCCAAATTTTCACAGATGTCTTATAATTTTATGTACATCAGTTTTCTACAACCTGAAAAATTTTTAGAGCCCGGAAAAAATCGACAGAAAACTGATGCAAGCAAAACGCGGTTTTTGGAATTTTGGTCGATCGGATAAGTAAAACACACTAGAACAAGCTAGACTAGGTTAATGGCCTGGCTCTGATACCATGTTGCGCCACGGCAGCGCCCCGGCCGTCTATCCGAGGCCAAAATGCGGAATCAAAATTTTCTTAACTTTTAAACTGGCGCTACCGCGGACAATATACCCGGATCGAAACCATTAACCGATACTAGCTAACAAGAGAAAGGGTGAGAGATATACCGAGTGATCCGAGTCCTCCGGTCTTCTCGTCATCGTCCCGATCTCCCGCGGAAACTCCGGTCGTCGCCTCCTTGCCGGAAGGGCACCACATCGTCTGTATCTTTTACGGGCTCCCACCTCAATACCGAGGCAACTCGGGAGCGAAGTTGGCTGGCCGACGCGTCCAAGATTTGCTGTAGAAAGTGTAGTGTAGAGGCTATGTCTCGTTTGGGGTTTTGTTGCCATTTGAAGATGATGGAGGAATCAAGATAAGAAAAATGGTGCTTGCATTTTTCTAGCATGAAATGATATGAGATCAAGAATAATGCCACCATACCAAAATGAAAAACCCATCCATCAATTGTGGCCGGCCTTGATCTTGAAAGAATGGTGGAGCAAAAAGAATATGTAGCATGAAGGGAGGTGATGGTAGGATAAAGCAAGAGGTGACCTTAAACAAAACATTATCATCACAAACTTACATCCAAACCATACCCTCTCAAATCACAATTAATGCAAGTGATGGTGCAAAAGAAAAGATGCTTATCATAATGAATACAAGTGCAAGAAACCCCCTCCTCAAATGTTATTTGCACAATTGCAAATAACCCCCTCCATCGGAAAAGTCCGGCCGGGAAAGAACAAAGGAAAACCGGCGGGAACGGAAAGCAAACTGGCAACTCCAGAAAACTGGTCCCGTAATAAATTACAGGAAAACCCCGATACTGTGCATACACACCCGCATCTGTATTCCGACCGGATACAAATGCAATGAGACAAAATCTACACTGTACTAAACTAGGATCCGGCTTAAACCAAAGCCGGCTAGTAATATCCGTCCGATCCTGATCCGTGCAATACCGCACGTATCTGACCGAACCCTGCCATATATCCATGCGGCCACTAGTACAAAACTGTCCGATCCTGATCCGTGCAATACCGCACGTATCTGATCGGACCCTGCCATATCTCCATACGGCCTCTACAGCGTTTCGCCCGAAAGCATGAGTAACTGAAAGTGTGGTGGACTCTAAAGACTCGTCAATACTATGGCTGTGGATTTAACCACTAGCACGTCAGAGGTATTAGCCAATACGTGACGGGCCACCAGCTATTGACCAAAAGGGACGTCGATGAGCGAACTCATCCTGACACCCTCTGAGCCTGTCAGTGACAATATCCGTACAGTCCGGTCCGTTCGTCTATGAGTATCGCATGGCGGGCCTAGGGGGTTGGTAAAAGTCAGACCCCCAAAGGCGGTACAAGTCGTGTCGGAGTGAAGCCCAGAACACCCTGAGATACTACTGGAATACCTACCAGTAAATCTCCTGCCTCGGCCGAGGGCTTTGTGTAATGGCTCTCCTAGACACAGCGCGACCTCACCCCCAATACCGGGAGAGACGAACCCCTGCAGATCCGCTCACTGCCTCTATGTGGCTCGGGACTGTACCCAACTAAAACCTGTTTGCACGACTCCTTTGAGCCGTGGTAGGGTAGTAATCAAAGCACAGTGGAAACTCACACGAGACAAATGACGATCTCAGGTCGATGAACTAACCTGTACACATGTCACCTGGGAACTGCTATCTGACGTATGGTATAATCCCAACTAGCAGGTTCCCGGCGAGTCCTGTCCGGTGTACTCATAACCCAATGAGCACCTGTATACATCTTAGGTGAACCAACTGACACCAGTGGCTTGTGAGACCGGCCACCGCCCCTCGTCGGGGTCTCGACTGTATACACTAGTCTACTAATGGAGTATCGATGCCCAGTCTCGAAACTCCCACGACTAGGGACCTTTTAAGGATGTGCTTATAGACTACCAGCTCCCACGTATATGATCGCCATCATACTGCTGGTGGTCAAGCAAGAATCCTAGGGGCTCTATCAGCGTGTAATAGCGACCTGTAAGGTCACCTGAAGCAGTACACGATGATAAAGGTAAACCAGATAGCATACTATCATCTCGAGTAAGACTGTCCTACCGGGATGGGTCCTCCCTCAATCATTGCAATCACGTGCCTGTGATCCAATAATTGACTCTGAGGGCACTATCTCCAACACTTACTCGTTTATTACACAAAAACAAAATTTTACAGATTCGGCAGGCTGCTTCAGCTGCGGCTCCATAGGCTTCCCTTCGGCTGCGACTTTGCTGACCACTACCTCAGCTGCGGTGATTGTTAGTGATTCTGCGTGTTCAAGTTTTAGTTAATTACCGCAATCAAGACGGTTTCGCTCGTAGCTAGCCGGTTGAGTACGGGTCGTCCCCAGGGAGATGGGAATCTTTTTCTATGTGCTTTAACGAGTTAAGTCCAGTTTTTCAGATTTTGTTGTGATTAGTTAAGCGGTAAAATGATATGTAAAGAGAGCTTGTTAGGGTTAGGATTAGGTTAGTTTGAGTTAGGAGTCTCCACATCTTTCGTTGCCTCTCTTAATATCGGTGTTACGGTAATCGGCAACAACGGGGATTAGCACGACTAGGAAGGAACTTGCGAGTATAAGCTAGGCTTTCCAATGCATAAGTTCTTCCTTTTGGTGCTTGTCCGTCCGTTCTTGGCTCTTAGCCATAACCTCCGGTTAATTCAACCACAACCGGTCTCACTACGGAATCACCGCTATCATGTAGGATAGGGTGCCGTAAGGAGCGGATTGTGGTTCAATTAACGGGAGTCAAATTAAGCTGTTGGGCAAGGAAAGAGTGAGAGAGATTTCCTTCTCTCAAACTTCCCTTATCCTACCCTAACAAGTATTAAACTACTCACACATCATGATACGGAAAAATAAAACAAAACAAAAGAGGAAGATAGAAAGAAAGAGATTAGAAGATAACAACTAGCTATTTGCGACCTCACCTTGGCGAGGATCAAGCGTAAGCATCATAGTCGTTTTAAGGATAAAGAAAAAGAGAGAAGAAAGAAACAACACGAAATAACAACAACTAGTTAATAAATGAAAATTACAACAATTATAGAAAGAACAAGACAAGCATGATAATAAAATGAACTTCTTTATTCACCATTCTTCACTCACAAAGCTCACTACAAGTTTTAATGGAGAAGAGATGAGAAGAAGAAGAACATGTATTCTAAAAACCTAGAAAAAGAATACAAGATTATGGACCCTTTCCTTATCAAAGTTCTGGGCTATTTATAGGCTGGAGAATGGAAATCTAGGGCAACCACCAGAACACATATGAAAAGACCCAAATACCCCCCAAAGCCCATGCTCTGACTCCACAGAGTGGCCGCGGATCCGCGGCCTAAGCCTCCCTATGCCGCGGATCCGCCGCACTCTGGTGGAGTGAGGGCATGGGATTTTTGGTGCTTCCCTGGTTTGCTGTGTACTTTATTCTGGCATATGTATTTTCTCAAATTGTCTTCACGATTTTTCCAGAATTTCTGTTGAGGGAAAGGTGGACTTTTTGTGGATGTTTTTGTCATGATTTCCTCGAGCTCCGCGTAGATTTCTTGGATCTTGTGCTGCCATTGAGCCTTGTGCATGAAAACGACATTGATTTGACATTTTGTCTCTTAAACTGGTATCTGGCAACATACGGATGAAGAGCGGAGACCGTGTTTTCTCAGTGGTTGGCAGGAACCCGGATTTTGTCGTGTTTTCCATGAATTTCACCGTTTTAGAACCGAGAACCTGTATCCTGCATTTTACTAGCAAACACGTCTCAAGAGTATCTACCGATAAGCAATGTGATAAAAATTGGGCGGTATGAAAATGCAAAAATCTGATATGAATAGATACCCCCAAACTTATCATTTGCTTGTCCCGAGCAAAGCCAATTTATTCACAAAAAATTTCCTAACCTCACTTTCGCAGGGAACGCGATTGCACTGAGCATG
Organism: Agapanthus africanus; assembly: GCA_030015575.1. NCBI lineage: Eukaryota > Viridiplantae > Streptophyta > Magnoliopsida > Asparagales > Amaryllidaceae > Agapanthus > Agapanthus africanus. Next base: position 26,465,579 of record JASDDO010000029.1, on the reverse strand, counting down.
TGCAACAAGCCGTTAAACCTCTAGGTGTCCCTAGTAGGAGGAGTGTTGTCTCCTGAGGGTTTTCAGCGGATACTACCCACAAAATCCGGTCAAGTTGGTTTTGTAAAATAACTAAGATTCAAACCCTAAAGTTTTGTTTCAGAAAATAACAATTCTATAATCCTAAGTCTAGACCATCGAACCTTTATTTTTCACACCTCGCTTCTTATTTAACTACAGATTTTATATGTCTTTACGTGCAGTGCAAATAGTGTCGTTAAGTTCCAGAAGGATCGATTAAAGTCATCATGTCGCACAATAAAGCCCAGATAACAATTTTAAAAGGATCACATAAGTTTTATAAAGAGTTAAGCATTTTTCAAGTTTCGTTTTCCAGTAAGGTTTCAACTTCAGAATTTCTATCTTCCTTAACAGGAAACTAAGTCGTATTTTTCACTCCACCTTTTTCTTGTTTTCATTTCTTACACACCTCTGTGAACGTGCAATAGTCTTTATCATAGAGTAAAACCTTCATATCTCCGTTAAATTTTTTTATAAAAGCCTGTCTTTTATCAAGATTATTCTCACACAAAGAACCGTTAGGAATTTTAACTCGGAGAGAACACTTGCTTGACTTTGTTTTAATCTGGACTTTCGAGGCTTCTTAGCGAGCTTTGGGCCAATGCACCCAAACCAGTTGATTTTAGGGCATTAGGTGTAGAAACACCCCAGCGGACTTAATTACTCAAGTTACCTAGGTCCAAAAACAAAAGACAGTTTGGCATGAAAATTAGATGATTTAATACGAACGGAGATATAACCGGCAGTTCAATTATTTTTTTGGATAAAAGACGTGTTTTAGTGGGTTCGGTGTGTAATCATTCCAATCAAGTTTCAGATGGGTTATTTTTCAGACTTAGTTCCAATTACGGCATCAATAACATCCCTTCATATTCGCTTTACTTCATAAACTATTCTTGACATTACTTATTTCAGAACAAATCTATTTGATCCTCAGAAAATCATTTATCTGTTTAAAAGTTTTTAAACATAAAAGACTTGTCATCTAATTCCCAACAACTCACGACACGTGTAGTGTGATGTAAAGACGTATATCAGCTATAGTTAACTTCAAAGGAGAGTTATCTTTCAGGTTTTCAAAATCTAAACATAAGATTTAGTTATTCCTATTTTTTCCAACAAAAACCGTCGAAATGTTGAATCAGAGTTCTTCCACAAGCTAACTTGACAGAAAAGTTTTTATGTTTTTTAGAAAATTTTCCAATTTTTATGGATTTTATGGATTTTAATATGCAGATGCAAAATATACATATGAATGCGAAGGTAAGAAATGCGTACCGAGCATACCCCCAAACATAAACTGGACAGTGTCCTCACTGTCGTTGCATGAAGAGATCATTTGTAGGGTCAAAATTGTCGGTTAGCGATACACAATTTTTTTATTTTTGTTTTTAAAGAAAAAGAAAAAGAAAAAAGAATATACACAAATATATACAAAATGGTTTATACATACCCCCAAACTTATTTAGAACAGTGTCCACTGTTCTTGGCTGGATAACCGAAGTTTGGAGGTAGGCAGAGGACGATCATTCAGGGTAAACCGGCTTCTGTAGGAACAGGAGCTCCTCTGTTGGTTCGGCGCTAAGGTACGGTTTGCATCGGTGTCCGTTTACTTTGAAAATTGAACCGTCCTTTGGATTTTCCAAATCCACGGCGCCTTGCGGATATACATTCTGCACAAAATACGGCCCTTTCCAGCGAGATCTGAGCTTTCCTGGATGGAAGTGAAGTCGGGTGTCGTAAAGCAGTACCTGCTGACCAGGTACGAAGGTTTTGCGCAAAAGGTGTTTATCGTGAAACACCTTCGTTCGGTTCTTAACAACAACCGCGTTATCGTAAGCCTCATCCCTAAGCTCGCTCAGTTCGTTCAACTGCAGCTTCCGATGGCTGCCCGCATCCTCGAGAGACAGATTCAGCTCCTTTATCGCCCAAAATGCGCGATGCTCTATTTCGACAGGTAGGTGGCAGGCTTTTCCGTACACAAGCCGATAGGGAGACATGCCAAGGTCGGTCTTATAAGCGGTTCGAAATGCCCAAAGGGCATCAGTGAGTTTCAGCGACCAATCCTTACGGTTCTTGGAAACCGTCTTCTCCAGTATCTGCTTGATTTGCCGATTTGAAACTTCGGCCTGCCCGCAGGTTTGGGGGTGGCAGGGCGTAAAGAGCTTATGATTAATGGAGTATTTCCGCATCAAGGCCTCGAAGGTTTTGTTGCAGAAATGACTTCCATTGTCGCTAATGATCGCTCGGGGGTGCCCAAAACGAGAGAAAATGTTTTCTTTAAGGAACCTAACGACAACCTTGTTGTCGTTAGTTCGGCTGGGCACAGCCTCGACCCATTTAGAGACGTAATCAACAGCGAGAAGGATGTACAAGTTCCCGAAAGAGCTGGGAAACGGCCCCATGAAATCTATCCCCCAAACATCGAAAATCTCCACAACCAAGATCGGTTGGAGCGGCATCTCGTTCCGCCGGGATATCCGGCCCATGTGTTGGCACCGGGAGCAAGTCTTGCAATAGTCATGAGCGTCTTTGAAAAGTTGTGGCCAGTAGGAACCACATTGCAAGATCTTCTCAGCTGTCTTTCTGGGCCCAAAATGCCCACCACACGCTTGATCGTGGCAAAACGACAGCACACTCTTGAATTCCTCGTTAGGGACACACCGACGAATAATCTGGTCGGGACAATACTTGAACAGATAGGGTTCGTCCCATTAGAAGTGTTTTACTTGGGATAAGAAGCAAAGTCTGTCCTGACTTGACCATTCGGTCGGTAGTAATCCTGTGGCCAAATAGTTCACAATATCTGCGAACCAGGGTTCGCACGATACTGTCAAGAGCTGTTCATCCGGGAAAACGTCGTTGATTGGAATTGGAAGCGAAGGCGAAGAAGGAAGTCGTGAGAGATGGTCGGCAACTACGTTTTCACATCCTCGTTTGTCTTTAATGACAAGGTCAAACTCTTGAAGCAAGAGGATCCAACGTATTAACCGAGATTTAGCATCTTTCTTCGCAAAAAGATGGCGCAGAGCAGAATGGTCAGTGTAGACAATGACTGGAGAGCCGATGAGGTAGGGCCTGAACTTTTCTAAAGCAAATACAACAGCTAAGAATTCCTTCTCAGTTGTTGTATAGTTGAGTTGGGCGTCGTTCAGGGTTCGGCTCGCATAATAGATTACGTGCGGCATCTTGTTGATGTGTTGTCTAAGGACAGCACCAATGGCAAAGTCGGATGCATCGCACATAATCTCGAATGGGTGCGTCCAGTCAGGTGAAGAAAGAACGGGAGCAGAAGTGAGTGAGCTTTTCAATGACTCGAATGCAGTCACACAGCTCGAGTTGAAGTCAAATGGCGTGTCCTTGGCCAGCAAAAGAGTCAAGGGTCTAGCAATCTTGCTAAAGTCCTTGATGAACCTTCTATAGAAACCGGCATGGCCAAGGAAGGCTCGGATATCTCTGACGCATCGGGGAGGAGGCAGATTAGAAATGACCTCAATCTTTGCTTTGTCAACCTCTATGCCATTTTGCGAGATGATATGTCCTAAGACAATACCTTCGCGCACCATGAAGTGGCATTTCTCCCAGTTCAAAGTGAGATTCTTGTCCTTACATCGGGTAAGGACAGCGTCAAGATGCAGCAAACACTCGTTGAAGGAATCGCCGAAGATGGAGAAATCATCCATGAAAATCTCCAGAAATTTTTCCACCATGTCTGAGAAAATTCTCATCATACACCGCTGGAAGGTAGCGGGCGCATTGCATAACCCAAAGGGCATGCGACGATATGCAAACATTCCGAAAGGACAAGTGAATGTGGTCTTGTCCTGGTCTTTTTCGGCGATGGGAATTTGATTATAGCCGGAGTAGCCATCAAGAAAGCAGTAGTACTCGTTTCCGGCCAATCGTTCAAGCATCTGGTCAATGAAAGGTAGCGGAAAGTGGTCTTTCCGCGTTGCGGCGTTGAGTTTTCTGTAATCAATGCAAACTCGCCACCCAGTTTGGGTGCGAGTAGGGATTAACTCGTTCGCCTCGTTGGTTATGACCGTGATGCCCGACTTCTTGGGGACAACATGAATGGGGCTAACCCACTGGCTATCAGAGATAGGGTAAATGATACCACTATCTAGACATTTTACGATCTCCTTCTTCACAGCCTCTTTCATGACTGGATTGAGACGTCTTTGTGGATCCCGGGCTGGTTTGGCATCATCCATCAGATGAATGTGATGCTCAACAATTAGGGGACTAATCCCCTTGATGTCCGCCATGGACCAGCCAAAAGCTTGCCTGTTGCTGTGCAAGACCGCGAGAAGGGCTTTCTCTTGCTCGGAAGCTAGAGAAGCCGAAATGATGATAGGGAGGGTCTCGTTCTCACCTAAGTAAGCATACTTAAGGTGAGACGGCAAAGGCTTGAGTTCGAGCGTTGGAGGTGAAACGATGGAAGGCAAGATTGGTGCAAAGGTCTCGAACTCAAAGGACTCCAGCAAAGGTTCAAAACGAGTGTAGGCAACCGAGTTGGATGGTTCAGGTAACTCATCCGGAAAGTCGAAGGATTCAAACTCGGGTTGTGCGCGGCTAAGATCGTTCGAGAACGTGAAACACTCGTAGTCGTTGTCGGGCGCAGAAACAGCAGCAGGATCGAAGAGAAACGCACTAGTGGCGTCAAGATTATCGTGATCAAACAGAAACTCCTCGAATTCACACTCTTCTGGGGTGATCTCCTGGATCGAGCAGACGTCCAGTATATGAGCATTAGGTTCGGCGGGCTGATTCCCCAACCTAAAAATGTTGAGTTCAATCGTCATATTTCCAAAAGAGAGGTTCATCGAACCATTGCGACAATTGATCACAGCATTTGAGGTTGTGAGAAATGGGCAACCGAGTATCACCGGAATTTGATTCCGGGGGTTAGCTACAGGTTGTGTATCTAATACAATGAAGTCAACGGGGAATATGAAGTCCCCGACTTTTATTAACACATCCTCTAGCTCACCCCTAGGATGGGTGATCGATCGGTCGGCCATTTGGAGAGTGCAGTGCGTGGGTTTCAGCTCTCCGACGCCTAATTGCTCGTATACTGAATACGGAAGCAGGTTAACACTGGCACCAAGATCTAATAGTGCGCGATTGATGTTCTTATCCCCAATAGTAATTGAAATCGTAGGACAGCCAGGGTCCTTCCGTTTTTGTGGTAAAGATTGGGTAAGGGCATCACTCACAGTACTAGCCAAGAAAACTTTGTTGGGTACCTGAGACTTCCTCTTTTTCATGCACAAGTCCTTTAAGATTTTCGCGTAGGACGGTACTTATTGGACAGCATCTAAAAGAGGAATGTTAATGTTAACCTGCTTAAATAACTCCAGAATCTTCTCCATTTGTGGATTTTGTTTGTTAGACCTCAACCGGTTTAGAAATGGAACATTTTGAAAATTGGTTGAGTCTAATGTTAGAGGAGGAGATTGTGGAGTTGGAACGGATCCCAGAATAGGTGTCTTCGTGGAGTGAGAAGTGGGTCCGTTCAGAGCAGAAGAAGAGGAAGGGGAGCCTTGTGAAGAACGGAGAATAGGCTCAGAAGACGAAGAAGAAGAAGAAGAAGAAGAAGAAGAAGAAGCAGCGGCCGGGGTGTCATCGTTGATTCGTTTGCCAATGTTGTTTTGCAGCATCCTTCCCGATCTCAGTGTGGTCACGGCACTCACATTATGGTTCTGTTGTTCAAGAGCAACATGTGCATTATGTGGGTGACCGGGATTTGGGAGTGGCTGGGACGGGAGCTTCCCCTTCTCTCGCTCGCTTAAGGCCGCGTTCAGCTGTGCAATCTGGGCCTCGATGGTCTTGATGCTTTGCCCGTGTGCGGCAGTGTGTTGCACTAAGGATTGAATGGAAGACTGGATGTTGGCGGTGAATTGAGTCGATTGTTTAACGAACGCCTCCAGACTTCGCTCGAGCGAGGAAACCTTATCGTTGTTTGACGGAACAAAGTTGTTTGGTGGAAAAGAATTGTTGGGTGCAAAGTTGTTCGTCTGATTCTGAAAAGGTTGGGGTTGGAAAGGCTGCTGATATTGATGTTGAGTTTGTTGTTGCGCTTGTTGTTGCGGTGGAGGGGCCCTTTGGAAATTGTTGCCTTGGAATTGATTCTGATTCTGATTCCAGGCGAAATTGGGGTGGTTCCTCCAACCGGGATTGTAGGTGGACGAGTATGGATCATTCCTCGGTCTTTGCTGGAATGCAGCATTAACCTGATCCTGTCCTTACGGGGGTGGATTGTAAGGACACTCTTCGGTCAAGTGAGAAGGATCGGAACAACAAGCGCAGATGGTACGAAGGGGGAGAACAGGGGCAGGAGCAGGAGAAGAAAATTTGCTCTCTATCGCTTCAAGCTTTCTTGTTATTGCAGCCATTTCAGCCTTCATCGCAATAGAGACATCAAGTTGGTGAATTCCTACCCTAGACTGACCGGTAGAAGTGGAGGTAGAAGAAGAAGAAGTCGGTCTGGTGCTCTCCCATTGTAGCGTTTGCTCCGCAAGGTCGTCAAAAAACTGCCACGCTTCCTCGTCAGATTTCGATAGGAAGTGGCCCTGACAGATGGTTTCCAACAACTGCTTCGTTGCTCGGTTCAGGCCCTTGTATAAGGTTTGGCAAAGTTGCCATTTCTCTATACCGTGGTGAGGACACTGAACAAGAAGGTCTTTGTACCGGTCAAAGCACTTCCAGAAGGGTTCAGAAGGAAGCTGGGAGAATTGGTTGATTTCATTTCGAATCCTTGCGGTTTTATGATTCGGATAGAATTTTTTTAGAAACGCTTTAACAAACTCGTCCCAGCTGGTGATTGAGTGGGAAGCGGTGCTATACAGCCATTTTTCAGCAAGATCGCATAGAGTGAACGGAATGACCCGTAGACGTATAGCATCGTCCGACAGCTGGGTGGTTTTCATCATGGCACAGACGTTTTGAAATTTGTTGATGAAGATATAGGCATCTTCATATTCAAGCCCATGAAAACGTGGAAGCATGTTGATGAAGTGGGGATTAATTTCAAAGTTGTCCCCATTGGCCGGTGGAAGAGAAAGGCAGGTGGGAAGTGCAGAACGGGTGGGATAGAAACGATCCTGGAGCGCGATTCGCTGCGGCGCTACAACAGGCGGTGGTGGTGGGATATTGGTCTCCGTAGGAGGTGGAGCCAATCCACGGGTAGTCAAAGAGATGTTTGGATTAAATCCTGACATTGCGGAAAAAGAGGTTGGTGAAGGTGAAGGTGAAGATGTATGAACAGAATTCCGGTCAACGTCGGAGTTGGCCGGCAAAGGAAGGGGTGAAAGAGGAGTGGACGGAGTATCGACGTCTGAGTCGATCGCGTAGTCGGTAGCGACTAACGTAACGCGGACTAGACGGGCGCTAGTGTCCCGAGTCCAAGCGGACATACACTAAATGAGTTTAGTATAGTCAAAGCGGAGAAGGTGAGGGTAAGAAAACGTCAATGGAGAAAGGCGATGGGTGGTGGGTGAAAAATGGATTTTGGCGACAAAGGGCAAGTTTTTATAAAAGTTTTTGATTTTTTTTTTTCAGAAAGAGCTTTACAGAAATATGTACGGATATACGGCTTAAAGTAATCACAAACAAGATATGCACAATCACACCTAGATCTAGGGTAACCTAGGTCTACTAGACCTGCTCCTGAACTTGATTGTCGAAGTTAAACAGTGTCGAGAAACGGGCTTAAGATACACTGATCACGAGGCCAGGTAAGTGCAGAGATAAGGGGAGGTTGTCCAACGCTTTCGCGAAGTTCCTTAATTAAATAACCCTTTCTCTTTTGGCGGTTGCGCCGTTAACACTTTCCTAGACACCTCGTAAACAATATACCGTTAAGCGAGGTTCTAAACACGGTTTATCTTCTCCTAATGAGCGCGAAGTCCTTAGGGCTGAAGTCTAGTATTTTTTTAATTTACAATGGACAATGCATATGCTTTTGCGATTTTTGGGGTCCTGGGAAGGGTGATGAAATCCCCACCCAATCTGAATTGGTTTCAAGCCCCTTAAGTCCGTATTAAAGAATGCAAAGCGATAACAAATCAACTGCAAACAATTTTTTTTATTTTTAGCGCGGCGCAAAGAATCCTGCACAAGAACAGTTTATTGGAAGGGGGAGAAGAGTTTGCGCAAAGAAATCTGCAGAAAACACAATTTATTGGAGTCCAGAGGAGTGGGAGAGAGGAGAGAGACTTACAGAGAGAATTTGGCAGCCCAAAGGCACCAAGTGGCCGCGGATCCACGGCCTAAGCCCTCTATTGCAGCGGTTCCGCGGCAGTAACAGGGAGTTGGGCCTTCAGTTTTTGTGTGGGTGCTGGTATGGGTCTCCTCTGCTTGTCTGGATCTTCTGAATTTTTATTTGCTCACTGTACCTGCTCCAGATCTTGACAGTAGACCGTTTGTTCCGTTTTGATCCGTCGCGGTGTAGCCGCGAAATGTGGGTCTATCTTCCCACATCTTTGGCACTGTACTTGAACTCGATCTTATCCGACGTCTTTGGCGCCGATCTTGAACTTCGTATTTTCCTGCACACTTGCACAAAAGCTAATCAAAAACAACAAGATTGTTTTTTTACAATGTATATTTTTTTTTGTTTTGCGGTTATATTCACAAGTTAACCCGATATTACACAAGGAAATAAACTACCGTCTCCCCGGCAACGGCGCCATTTGATTGTTAGCGATTCTGCGTGTTCAAGTTTTAGTTAATTACCGCAATCAAGACGGTTTCGCTCGTAGCTAGCCGGTTGAGTACGGGTCGTCCGCAGGGAGATGGGAATCTTTTTCTATGTGCTTTAACGAGTTAAGTCCAGTTTTTCAGATTTTTTTGTGATTAGTTAAGCGGTAAAATGATATGTAAAGAGAGCTTGTTAGGGTTAGAATTAGGTTAGTTTGAGTTAGGAGTCTCCACATCTTTCGTTGCCCCTCTTAATATCGGTGTTACGGTAATTGGCAACAACGGGGATTAGCACGACTAGGAAGGAACTTGCGAGTATAAGCTAGGCTTTCCAACGCATAAGTTCTTCCTTTTGGTGCTTGTCCGTCCGTTCTTGGCTCTTAGCCATAACCTCCGGTTAATTCAACCACAACCAGTCTCACTACGGAATCACCGCTATCATGTAGGATAGGGTGCCGTAAGGAGCGGATTGTGGTTCAATTAACGGGAGTCGAATTAAGCTATTGGGCAAGGAAAGAGTGAGAGAGATTTCCTTCTCTCAAACTTCCCTTATCCTACCCTAACAAGTATTAAACTACTCACACATCATGATACGGAAAAATAAAACAAAACAAAAGAGGAAGATAGAAAGAAAGAGATTAGAAGATAACAACTAGCTATTTGCGACCTCACCTTGGCGAGGATCGAGCGTAAGCATCATAGTCGTTTTAAGGATAAAGAAAAAGAGAGAAGAAAGAAACGACACGAAATAACAACAACAAGTTAACAAATGAAAATTACAACAATTATAGAAAGAACAAGACAAGCATGATAATAAAATGAACTTCTTTATTCACCATTCTTCACTCACAAAGCTCACTACAAGTTTTAATGGAGAAGAGATGAGAAGAAGAAGAACATGTATTCTAAAAACCTAGAAAAAGAATACAAGATTATGGACCCTTTCCTTCTCAAAGTTCTGGGCTATTTATAGGCTGGAGAATGGAAATCTAGGGCAACCACCAGAATACATATGAAAAGACCCAAATACCCCCCAAAGCCCATGCTCTGACTCCACAGAGTGGCCGCGGATTCGCGGCCTAAGCCTCCCTATGCCGCGGATCCGCCGCACTCTGGTGGAGTTAGGGCATGGGATTTTTGGTGCTTCCCTGGTTTGCTGTGTACTTTATTCTGGCATATGTATTTTCTCAAATTGTCTTCACGATTTTTCCAGAATTTCTGTTGAGGGAAAGGTGGACTTTTTGTGGATGTTTTTGTCATGATTGCCTCGAGCTCCGCGTAGATTTCTTGGATCTTGTGCTGCCATTGAGCCTTGTGCATGAAAACGACATTGATTTGACATTTTGTCTCTTAAACTGGTATCTGGCAACATACGGATGAAGAGCGGAGACCGTGTTTTCTCAGTGGTTGGCAGGAACCCGGATTTTGTCGTGTTTTCCATGAATTTCACCGTTTTAGAACCGAGAACCTGTATCCTGCATTTTACTAGCAAACACGGCTCAAGAGTATCTACCGATAAGCAATGTGATAAAAATTGGGCGGTATGAAAATGCAAAAATCTGATATGAACATGCGGCTGCGTAGACCACTTCTATAGATCCACATCCCATTCAGACTCCTGCACAGACCACTCAGACTCCTACACAGACCACTCCTTCACTAGTCGAGTTTTTGACGACCCAGGGCTACATCGAGGAGCAGATGCGCCAGATTACAACAATTATTAGAGGTGGAGGAGTTGGACCGAGCTAAGATATGTTTATTTATATTTTTGAGGATGGATGTACTTATTTGATACATATTGTATGTTTTGGGCGATATCGGTGGTTATTTGGATATTTACGATAATTTTAGATTGATTTTGTTTTCTTTTTGTTTATTTCTTTTATATATTATGCGTAAGATATTGTTTATATATATATATATATAATATATATATATATATAATATATATATATATATAATATATATATATATATATAGGGCGGGAAAAAATCAGGAAGGCTCTTTTTATAAAAAAAACCCTGATATAATATCCCTATGGATTAATTCGTAGGGGAAACAGTTGTCCTACGGATTAATCCGTAAGGACATGTTTTGCCCTATACATTTATCCATAGGGACAAAATATCAGAATATCTGATATTTTGTCGCTATGGACTAAGTAATATGGACAAACCTTGCCCTACGGTGTAATCTGTAGGAGCATTTAGAAGGCCCTACGGATAACTCCGTAAGGACAATTATTTTATTTTATAAACAAATAAATTAAAAAAAGATTATGTCCCTATGGAATAATCCGTAGGTGATGATGCTCGATATCGGTGATCTCCCAGATCATGACACGTGGCTGATGACGTGTCCCGAAGCCCACAAGAAAGGACCTTCTGTGGCCGACCAGGCCACTCCTGTACCCGTCCCACAAACAAACGCTGGCTTACCTTCGAGCCCCAGCACAATTGGTCCCTTCGGCCTCTAAACTCGTATCCGGGCTACCGCAGATTCAAGATACCTCGGCTCTCCCGCTCGTCCGTGAGCTCTCCCGCCGAGGTCATCTTCCTCGGTCTCATTGACCGACCTACGGCACAACTCACAGGCGCAACCGCCTCACTCCCGCGAATCTCACCATGCACGAGATATCCGCCGGCCACATCCCGCGTTCCACGCTATCACGATCCCCCCATTAACGAGCCTGTCTCGCTATTAATGCGGATCCCGCTCATCACGCGGGCGTGACGCCGGGAGCGTAACGGCCGGCGTGATTCTCACGCATGCCTGCCTGCTGCCACCGCTATATAAACCCCTCCTTCAGGCGGTTCAAGTATTTCTTTTTCTCTCCACTAAGCCGTTACTCTGCTCGGATTTCCTCTCTAACTTAACCATCGGAGGGTCCTCCATGGTACAACCACCTCGGGACTTCCTTGCAGCTAGCTCGGCCCCAACAACCTCAAACCCATTGAGATCTACACGCTTCAGGAGCTAGCCTCTAGATCCAATCTCAGTCGTCTATCGCCGCCATCAGCAGATCAACGGATGGTAACATCTTGAAATAATCCGAAGCACGTCAGCTGGCGCCATCTATGGGAATTCTTGATTCCACTAAAACAAAAGTTCATCTTCTAATCCAACCTAATGGCAAGCGATCACCCCGACGATCCAAGCACTTACCGGGGACGAACCTCCTCCCCCGAAAGCTATCAACGCCGTAGCCGGCCGGATAGATCGACTTGCGTCCATCATGGAAGCGCTCATCCGTGTCCAAATGGCAAGATAAGATCCCCAGGTCGCCGCTCCCCCACCTCGGGACCGAAACCCAGGCAGAGGGAGAGAAGGCTCCACTCATGTCAGCACTACCGACCACCGCCCCGCTGCCTCCCACAGCCGCAGATCCCCCAGGCCGATACATTCTGCGACCCGCTGGGCGCCCCACAGCTCAAGACCAAGGTCCGTCGCCAGAGCGCCTCGTCCCGAGATCCTTTGCGCACCTGTCCCTCCCGAAGAGATGTCGGTCAGCTCGCCTGTTACCAGGCATGACCAGCACCCCCTCCCTCGACGGGGTCGTGCGGACGGGGCTCGTCACGGCAGCTCAAATACTACCTCGCCATGGGATCTAAGGAACCTCATTGAAAGGAACCACAGACGCGGCCAGGCCCGGGTCTCCATCAGCAGAGGCCAAAGATCAGAATGTGCCGAATCGTCAAGATACCACAGCCGACTCGATGCCTTCGAGATGAAGATCGAGGGTATGCATCGGGAAGGTCACCGTTCGAGCGACGGGGCTAAGTACGCAGCCGACTCGCTCACAAAACCATTCACCGAGGAACTTCTCGCTGTCCGTGTCTCCTCCCAGAACAAGCCCCCGAAGGTCTCTCTCATCGACGGTAACTCCGACCCGAAGGACCATTTGGATGCATTCACCGTGGGAATGAGCTTCCAAGACAACTCCGATGCCGCCCAATGCCGGGCTTTCCCGTCCAATCTCATCCGCTCCAGACGAGACTGGTTCCGAGGACTCGAGCCACGCTCGATCTCAACTTTTGACGAGCTTGCCATCCAATTCCTCGGCCAGTTCGTCGGGAACAGGTGGCAGAAACGCACAGTCGATTATCTCTTCACAATCAAGAGCGGGGACAAAGAGACATTCAAAGCGTACGTCACCCGCTTCTACAACGCCCTTCTTGAGGACCCAGAGCACCGGGACAAGACGATCATTACGACGCTTAGGTCTAGTCTTAGGCACAAGGAGCGGTTACGCTCCTTTGCTTTGGCGCAACCTAAGACCATGGCCGAGGTAAAGGCCTGGACCAAGCGTGAGGTCCAGCTCGAATCCGAAGTGAACGCAAATCTCCCCAGGGCAGAGCAAACTGACCAGAAAAAAAGGGCAAGGGAAGAGAGAAGGAGACTCAAGCAGTCAAAGCCATACTCACCAAAGTTCCAGGAGTATATCCCGCTCAACATCTCCCAGACTGTACTACTAGAGGAGGCTAAGGGGCGAGGGGTTCTTCAAGCTCCTCCCGATCTCGTGCATGGCCTCAAAGCGCACCCGAGGCCCCTTCTGTGGTTTCCACAGGTCGTAAGGCTACTCCACGGAGAGCTGTAAGCAGCTCCGAGACTACATCGAGGAGCTCATCCGTTCGGGACACCTCACAGCGTACTTGCGAGACAAGCGGCAAGCTGACCACGAACAGGAACAGCGTCCCCCTCCCGGCGAGCTGACAATCGGCCAAATCATGGTCATGTCAGCGGAGGGTACATCGAGTACCTACGAGGCTTAGCACCCTATGCCGATCGTGGAGGCCAACAGACATCCGAGGGGCTCAAGCTGCACGAATAAAAGCATCTACTAGCTTGTACTTCTTTTCAAGGCAATGTAAACCTTTCTTGAGATCTTTTGTTTATGTAATAAAGGGGTCAATAAAACATTGCGAAAAGAAGATTCTTATTTATTCAAAAAGGTACTATGGGCTCCTCAGCCGTACATCGAAAAAGAAAAATTACAATAGCGGGGGAAGGGGGTGCAGAGAGCACTGCTCGTGGTACTCCGAGGATATTTCCGCCAGCCGAGCCCTCACGGCTTCAGACCTCTGCCCTCGATACCGCCCGCTAACGTCGGCATCATTCCTCAATTGGTAGCTCTCAAGAACGTGCGCTACCGAGCGTTCTAGCCGACCCACGGAGATCAAGCCGAAGCGCCTCAGAGACCTTAGCGTGCCAATGGCTTCGTTCTTCAGCTGTTCGGACAAAGGGTTGTAGAGCCCCGGCAATGCCCTCCAGATAGAGCACATCAACAGCTGAAGCAGGGGGGAGCGCCGGGGGAGCAATCGGCCAAAATGATCCTCGATGCGGCCTATCACCAACTGCACCGTGTCCTCTGTACAGTACTGATCGTAGAGGTACACGTCCTCGAAGTTTACGATGTCGGGGATGGTAAAAAGGAACTCCTCCATTCTTACGTTTCGAATGTGAGGAGAGGAGTAATCAACACTCCCTCCGTTTTATAGCCCACAACGCCCCGGAAGACCGACGGTCGCTCTTTTCACCCGCAACTGTGCCGCCACGCGGCAGACATCGCATCGCCCAATACAAAATCGAAGCGACACTGCTCAGGCGCTTCTCTTTCCCCACGCGCTCATGACACGTGTCTCCCGCGACTGTCCATCTTCTCGGTACTCACACCAGAAGGTCGGACAGAACCTCGCGCGAGAGGCGCCGAGCAGCTTCACTGCTCGGTCCTTCCTTAAGGAGCTAAGTCCTCACCAAGAGGCAACCGAGCGGCTTCCCTGCTCGGTTATCCCTGGCCGGTAGTTCTCTACCCCACAACGCCAAAGATCAAAGCCCTCGACAAGAGGCAGCCTAGCGGCTTGCCTGCTCGGCTATCCCTGGCTGGTAGTTCCCTACCCCACAACGCCAGGGATCAAAGCCCTCACCAAGAGGCAGCCGAGTGGCTTCCCTGCTCGGCTATCCCCGGCTGGTAGCTCACTACCCACGACGCCAGGGATCTAAGCCCTCGCCAAGAGGCAGCTGAGCAGCTTCACTGCATGTTCCATCCTTGCAGGCCTCCTACCGCCCCTCCCAAGCTAAGGATCTAAGCCCTTGCCAAAAGTCAGCCGAGCTGCTATCCTGCTCGGCTATCCCAGGCTGGTAGTTCCCTATCCCACAGCGCCAGGGATCAAAGCCCTCACCAAGAGGCACCGAGTAGCTTCACTGCTTGGTCCATCCTTAGCAGGCCTCGTACGACCTCTCTAGCACTAAGGACCAAAGCCCTCACTAAGAGGCAGCTGAGCGGCAACCCCGCTCGGCTATCCCTGGCTGGTAGCTCCCTACCCCACAATGCAAAGGATCAAAGCCCTCACCAAGAGGCAGCCGAGCGGCTACCCCGCTCGGCTATCCCTGGCTGGTAGTTCCCTACCCCATAATGCCAGGGATCAAAGCCCTCACCAAGAGGCAGCAGAGCGGCTACCCCGCTCGGCTATCCCTGGCTGGTAGCTCCCTAGCCCACAATGCCAGGGATTAAAGCCCTCACCAAGAGGCAGCCGAGCGGCTACCCTGCTCGGCTATCCCTGGTTGGTAGTTCCAAACCCCATAACGCCAGGAATCAAAGCCATCGCCAAGGGGCACCTCGAAGCAACCCTGCTCGGCTATCCCTAAGAATCAAAGCCCTCGCCAAGAGGCACCGGGCAGCAACCCTGCTCGGCCCATCCTTAGTAGGCCTCTTACGGCCCCTCCCGCGATAAGGATCAAAAGCCCTCGCAAGAGGCAATCGGGCCCGCCCTTGCAATGTTATCCTTGGCCAACGCCGGGGATCAAAACCCTCGCCAAGAGACACCGGGCAGCAACCCTTCCCGGCCCGTCCTTAAGGATCAAAGCCCTCGCCAAGAGGCAACCGGGCCTGCCCTTGCTCGGTTATCCCTGGCTGGTAGTTCCCTACCCCACAATGCCAGGGATCAAAGCCCTCACTAAGAGGCACCGGACAGCAACCCTGCTCGGCCCATCCTTAGTAGGCCCCTCACGGCCCCTCCCGTGCTAAGGATCAAAGACCTCGCCAAGAGGCAACCGGGACCGCCCTTGCTCGGTTATCCGTAGCTGGTAAGTCCCTACGCCACAACGCCAGGGATCAAAGCCCTCTCCAAGAGGCACCGGACAGCAACCCTGCTCAGCCCGTCCTTAGTAGGCCCCTCACGCCCCCTCCCGCGCTAAGGATCAAAGCCCTCGCCGAGAGACAACCGGGCCCGCCCTTGCTCGGTCATCCCTAGCTGGTAACTCCCTACCCCACAACGCCAGGGATTTAAGCCCTCGCCATAAGGCGACCGAGAAGCTACCCTGCTCGATCCATCCTTAGCACACCTCACTGTGCCTCCCACACTGCAGAACAAAGCCCTCACCAAGAGGCATCCAGTCTATCTATGTCTGAGCGATCTCCACCTCGACTTCGGGGCCATGAAGATACCTTCTTCCCACCGGTCTTTGCATACTTGGCAAATGATCAGATTCAACTCGACGCGTGATCGCTAGACGAAAGACAGGCCTAACATGAAGACAGCACCGTGCAAACAGAGATTTAACAATAAGCAAAGGATAATATGCGCGCAAATACGACTGCAAAAAGTTTTTATTCACAAAGTCAGCTTTTACAAGGGTATTGTGGGCTCCCCAGCCTTACAAAATGCCCGGAGGCCTAAAAAATTCCCGATGCAACAAAAGAAGTGAAACAAGAAGACAAAGCGCCTCAGGCCTCAGGGCCAGGCGCGACCCCAGAGAGCTCAATATCTACCACGACTCGGGCTGCGTCTGGAGGTTCAGCGCCCATCATAGGAGCCTCGGCGTCGCCTTCGCCGGGAGTCCCTTCCCCGGCAGTGCTCCCGGGGGCATCCCCCTGCGCGTCGTCCCCTCGAGGATATTCATTCCTGAGCTCTTCATCGGGGAACTCCGGAATCCGAGCCTTAATGGAGTCGAGGGCCTCATGCCAGATGAGGGTAGTGACTACGGCTAGGTCGATGTAAAAATGGTCCGACTTTTTATAGTTCTCCACCGCCTTCGCCGCCCTGAGCTCGGCTCGTTTCGTCCCCTCTATCGCCCCCCAGCTCCTTCCGGAGGGTGCCCTCCGACTTCCTCAGGGTGCCGACGAGCACCTTGGAGTCCTGAAGCTTAGCCTCGGTGGCCTAGACAGCCTCGCGTTACCTGGCGACCTCCTGCTTCCCGGCCGCAACCTCCTTCTTCCAGGCCGCCACCTCGCCATCGCCGCCTCCAGCTCCAACTTTGAGCTCTCCTCCAGCGAGGAGAGCTCGCCCGCTGCTCGCATCGCCGGGGCATCTCCTCTTCCTCCATCTGGACGACGAGGGCGACGTGCTGGAGGACCTGAAGAAATCAGAGGGCGATCGGAAAGAAAAGGGGGCACCAAATCTCGCGAATGCTGAGACGCTAAGTGAAAAATCAAGTGAGGTGCGAGCACTAACCTACACGGCCTCTTGGGAAATGGCCTCCATTTGCGCCTTGAGAGTCCCCCGAATGACCTTTCCCTTGGCAGACCTCTCCATGTCATCCAGCAAGCTGTCAGCGACGGAGAGCCTCGAGGGCACCTCAAAGCGGAGGTCCCCCTCATCCACCAAGATCGGGGAGGCCGGGGTCCGTAAAACCGTTCGGGGGAACCTCTTGAGAGACGACTGTAACATTTCAAAAAAATAAAATATTATTTTTGGTAATTTTTATAATTAAATAATAAAATATTGAATATTTTAATAAAGCGGTATAATTAAATACCGATAAATAGGTGAAAAATTTGGAAAATTATGAAAATTACTAAAAGAGGGTGTTTCATGTGAATTATGAGAATTTTAAGTTTTTATGATTAATTATATGCTAATTTAATGCTAATCGCGATTAAAAATCGGTAATCGCGGATTAAGCGTGTTTTGTGCACATAGCATGCACAAAATCTTTTTCACACTTATGCATTTTTCTACCAAGGTTTCTTTTGGGTTTCCTATTCAAATTAAAATAGAATGAGAGAAGAAAAGAAAAGAAAAGATAAAGGGATATGATATGGAATATTAGGTATGGGTGAGAGAGAAATGGAGGGTTTACTTTGACCAAGACATTCTCTCCTCCATCATTCTCCTTCATTTTTGCTTTCCTTCTTCAGCCTAAGGCAGCACCCTCTCCTCCTCCATCTTCAACCCCCTCAAATCACCTCAATAAACACCTCAAAACCCCTTCTCCTTTTCATCAAAAACGTTCACAAGCTCAAGGGAAGCACATTGGACCAAGAAAGCTTGCATTTTGGACAATTGGGGCAACTCAAGAAAATTCTTGAGTTTCCAAATGAGATATTTTCTGAACCATGAGCTTAGTATTCACATTTCTTTTACATCCATGTTAACTTTAAACCGATATTGTGAAGTTTAGTGAACTTTGGGAAACCCTAGTAAAGGGTTGAGTGTTTGTTTGAAATTGGTGATGTTGTCGTTGTTAAGTAGACTTGGGTGCTGTTTAATGACCTAAACCAGAGACTAGAAGCCCCAAAACACGGATTTAGAAACCCCGACATCGGATAAATGTATGATTTGAGTGGGTATTTTGGAATCTGGAGCAACTCGGGGGCACTAGAAATGATTTTGCAAACACTGTAGCACATGCAAGCACCCAGGAAGCTACCACAGAGACCCGAGACTAAACCCCAACCTTTAGGCCGCAGATTTAATCTTCTGGGCCGCAATTTGCGGCCTGGGTAGCTCATTTTTGGTTTTTGCTTCGTCTGTAGCTCCTGTGTCAGTAAAATAGACCCCTCTTATATGCAAAATTGGCTAAATGTCACCTGGGGAAAATCTGGGAGCATTTTGGTGTGTTTTAGGCTATGTTTTCCGTATTTTAAAATGCACTTTCTTGATATTTGGATTTGTATTGGGTTGTTGGATGTTTGTACATTGACAACAAGGGTTGTTTGATTTTTTTTGCATGTGTTGGCCATAGGTTCTAACCTATGAGCGCACCGTGCGCCGTATCGGTTTTCCGGGTTCGATTTTAATACGCATTTCGACTGTTGATTATTGTAGGTATCTTCGTATGGATTCTGAGGCGACGAAGCGTGGCATCATCGATTTCAGTGAGCGACGACCAGGTGAGTGGATCTATATCCACGGGGGAAGTCGGGTGGATGGCGTATAGCACCCCCACAAAGTATTGATGGAAAACTGATTATAGAATATGGTTAGGAAACCTAGATTAGGAAACTAGGATATAGTAAAGGATAGTTAGTGATACTATATTAGAAACTAAAGATAGTTAGAAATGAGATAATACGGCCATTATGTGATGACGGAATTCGAGGACGACATTTGTCGATATTGCCGTTTAGGGTACCGTAGGACTAGATAGTCGATGTAAATGCGTCATCCGAACCATTCCTTTTTCTAAACCGAAGAGTCGTATGTATCTTTTAAAAATATATCTTGAGGGATGTTACGGATTTTCAAATGATATCTTTTTCTTAAAAACACCGTAACCCCTATTTTCAAAACTACGATTCGCTTCTTTAAAAGTCCGATTGCATGGTTCGGATGTGTATGTTAGATTAGATACTTATACTTAAAGTAGAGATAGAATGTTTATGTAAACCCGACATGATGATATGACGATATGATTGTATACGGATGCGAGTCGATCGAGATGGTTTATACCCTGCCGGTCCCCTGATATGAGAT
Organism: Agapanthus africanus; assembly: GCA_030015575.1. Taxonomy (NCBI): domain Eukaryota; kingdom Viridiplantae; phylum Streptophyta; class Magnoliopsida; order Asparagales; family Amaryllidaceae; genus Agapanthus; species Agapanthus africanus. The sequence continues at coordinate 26,446,119 of JASDDO010000029.1, read as the reverse complement.
TATTGCGGATGTGACCTGGGACATAGGTATATAGATATATATAGAATATAGTAATCATGAATGATAGGCCGTATGTGATATTAGGCCGTACCCTCATTTGTCGAATAGGATGATAGGATTCCTATTGGTTTAATGCCGCCGCACGATGATTTTTCCGTACGTGATGGGTTTGACTTGATGATTGATCCTTACCCTTGACTAGAGGTTGCCGTACGATGGATCATACCGTACGCGATGTTGTTAGGCTAGATGCCGATTGATAGATTCCCAAACTCGGTCATATTAGATACGTATACCCGTCAGCATTTGCATCTGATTTCCTTTATGCTGCATTCATATTATTTCCATTGCATTGCTTATACTTGTGCTAGTACACTTGCACTCTTATCGATGATGCGTATGTTACACGCACACAGATTTTCCGGCTCACACACTTCATCATCGATAATTGCCATATCAATACACAGTAGGATTGTTGCATCATGATATGACTCTTTACATAATCTACTTGCTATAGTTACCTGTACACTTTTATACGATGTTGCATGATATACTGATATGCTTACATTTCCATCACATGTCGCGTACATCATGCTTTATGATTTTACGCATTGAGATATGCAGTTTTCATAAGATTTCTGGATTTGAGAACCGTGGCTATTTCAAAGAAAGCATGTAGTGATTTAAAAACCCGGTTTCTCTTGATATGATATTTCAGTGCGTCCACCATGCATTTTCTCGGTTCTAAGACGTGTGATATGTCAAACCCGATTCAAGGAGGTGGATGATTCCGTTTGCGGGTTCATGGTAGACCCGGTATGGTTCCTCGGGGCGAGAAATGTTTTTCGTGGAGTAGACGATGAGCCTGGCAGGGTGACGAGTACCTACCGGTGATAGTATTTAGGCTCGGCGGATATCCGGAGGATACCGACCGGAGTCGAGAGATGAGATGGGCCGATCCATACTGACGGAGCCCGATATATGAGGATTTACGTGTCGATGCTGGGAACGGTTTTCATGATGTTTTCGAGTGTCGATGCTAGGCACTCAGGTTCCATGATTTTGACATGTCGGGAGGGACACCGTTGATGTATACCCTCATACTTTCATGCACACCCCTTTATGATATTTACGTGCATGCAGACATTGATTTTGGATGGACGAGATCCACATGCATATATACCTTGATTATGGTTGGATGAGATCCATATACCTGCATTGATTATTACTGTTGGAGGTTATCCACATGCATATAGGTATTGACTAGCTTGTTGGTACATATACAGACCCGGTCACCTTAGATATCATAGTTTTACCTTTATGATATTATTGACCTAGGAGCCGTTGTTTATTTAATTTCTATCTGTTGATATTTTTCTACTCACGAGTTGGCAACTCACCCCTGTTGTGCCACAGTTCTTGCAGGTTGAACGCTTGGATCAGTAGCGGCTTTGCTGGTACACAGTTGCATTCCGGTGTTTTGCATTGGTAGATGGGATATTTGTATCATTCCCACTCTTGTATCTATATTTCATATTGTATCTAGTTCACTCCATCAATCAAAAGTTGTAATTGTATATGTGATGAGACCTAGTGAGACTTGTAGTTGCGAGATTTGAACGATGGGTTCTATATTCACTTTTGGGTTTATATCTTGCTCATTTCTTTATCTTTTTGTGGTGAACTTCGCCGTTGGGCGTCGTATACTCACTTGTACTGTATTGCGTGGTTGTAATCCGCCGTTTGGCGAAGAGTTAGTTCCGCTTGGGGATGCCATTATCCTTATTATGTATTTGTGGTTTTGGATCAAAATTTACAAAGGAGGTGCTGCCTAAATTTTTAAAAGACCTAACATGTTTTTTTTAAAACTAGTAAATTTCACTTGCATCATTCATGTTCCTCTCTATGCATTAAGAAAACTTGATTTCATATACCTTTATTTCAAAAACTCACCTCCTTTATTTTTTTCAAAAAGGTTTAGATTTCTGGGTTTCAGCTTACTTGAATTCCGTTACGCCTTTAGACGTTGCATGATTCAAGTGCTGGTCATGAGCTAATATTTCGGGTCGTGAAAAAATTGGTATCAGAGCATTAGGTTTAACCTTGTTCGAGTCTATGTTTGACTATGTGGAGTCTAGGGCGGGTATGTATTTCGGAACCTAGGCTTGACTTTACGGAACTTAGACTTGGACGGGGGGGTATTAGACCCGAACTTTCGTTTCATAGGCTGACCCTGATTGATGGAGTAGGTAGCTTGAGTAGAGTGACGTACCGTACGTATGTTCCGCGGCATATTTACGATACGATACTGCACTTAAGAAACCTTAGGATGTACATATTTTTGAGACCAGTGATTCTCTTCGTATCCATGATTATACATCCATTGGAGATCCTTGATTTTATTTGTTTCGTGATCATACTTTCATTGATGCTGTTCCTTCTTATGATCATGCATCCATTCTGGATCCGTTGATCTGCTTTCTTCGATACTCAATTGAGGTTCTTGTCACCATGGTTGAGCGCAGTTTAAGCTGCTGCTACTGTTACGGTCAGGGCGAGCTCGTCTGGTACGAGGGCTGACCATTGTGTTGTCTGGTGACTTGGGAATGTCTCGAGTTAGTATTGTTGTTGTGACTTCTGGTGGAAGCGAGTGCTTGGTTTTACACCGGATGATCGGATCATTGTTAGAGCTGCCAGTTGCGAGAGGACTGTTGTACAGCAGGCCTCAGAGATTTTGATGTCGCATACCGTGTAGACAGGTGACCCAGCTGTTGCTGAGATGATAGGATGTCGCTTCCAGAGCTTATGAGCTAAAATCGTCGGAGCTTCCAGGCAGAAATGAAACAGATGGTAGCTAGTCTACCCCGATTTGAGAGACGAAGGTGATTCCTCAGATTGATGCGCCGATGCAGGCCCAGTTGAGTTGAAGATCTCCAGGATGGAGAGTCTTACTCATATCTAGAGCAGACCGATTCAGAGATGACCGCCGATGTATCGCCTTTCCTGGAGGATTGAGGCATTGTTTAGCGTGTGGACGAAGGATATTCACATGTTTCCTAGGTGAAGCAAAAAGATTCGAACGAGTGTCAGAAACCCATTTTTCCCAAGTTTGAAGTGTTCGGAGGAACATGCAGGTAATTCTGTGGACCCTCTAGAAGAATGAAACCCTAACTCGATATGATGACTATGGAACCACTTTGAACTTTAAGGTTTGTGGCAGTTTAGCGGTGTCATCAGTGAGGCTTGGGTTTGCCCTTCTATGGCTGGTTCAGAGGTGCTGTGGTATGTACCAGATATTTTTAGACTGTGCTCAGGTGTTGAGCCTTCGGGAAATTTTGGGACCTTGATGACTCGATCGAAAAGTTTGACATCGTCCGGATATCATGTGGTAAGAGACCAGTGAGCTGACCAGCTTTGGATAGAGGACCTCACCCAGAGGCATTGTGAGTTGATCGAGAACGGACGAGTATTGAGTATTCCTCCGATGGTTGGGACAAGTTCCCGAGGACGTGTTCGGCCAGATATCTTCTATAGAGTGATGAAGCTACAGAGTACGCGATTTCGATTCCGTGTGAGAGACTTCGGATTGACCGTGACCGAGAACAGTTGCAGTGCGCAGATAGCATGGCGTGACGTCATAGTGGACTATGATAAAGATGAGTGGAACCAGAAGTTCGTGCGAGACGCTGACGAGCTGTTATTACTCCCCGTCGAGATCAAAGACCTGATATGCTTATAGAGGTGTTGGGATACGGCCAGTTTCCGAGGAAATGTGTGCGGAACACGCAGATGTCCAGGAAACGAGAAAAGATTATGTGAGAGTACCAGCCTCCGTACAGTTCGGCATAGGGAGATCGGAAGAGACCTTGAGCAGTATTCCTTCCAGGACACTGCTGCAATGAGATTTGCATCCAGGATCAGAGGTGTCGCGTGTATTCAGAGGACCAGAGGCCGACACCAGTAACGTGCTACTTTATGAGTGGTCGTGACAAATGACCGGGAGATGACCAGAGAAGTGCTGGAGCGGAATCGTTCTTGTTAGCACACCTGATTGGGCCGATGAGCCGATGGATTGCGAGATTGGTAATCCGAGGAGAAGATGAGTACCCAGAGACAGAGGGCGCCAGACAGTGAGCAGGAGACGAGCGAATGTTATTGCCCTGTCAGTTTTGGGCACACCGATATTTTCCGACATTGTAGGAGGTGTACCTCGATGTCAATTATTGCGATTTACGTTTGTGGTCCGAGTGTCATGCTTATATCGCTTGGATTTGAGTTTTGATGATGAGTTTCCTGATATTGATTTCATGCACCATGGCTGCACCTACTGAGTGTTTACGTTTTGCGCATAGTTATCGCACCTGATATATATTTTATACACCGTTGTGTTGATTTGCGATTTGTGCATGCTTATTGCGTTTGATGTCGATTTTATACCTGCGTAGCATGTGTTTATGATTTTATGGATTTCATATGGATAATTTGATTTTTGCACTCGGAATAGCTTATATGTGCTTGCAGTGCATTGATATGTATTTTGTGCACGCAGTTGCACACGATTTTGATTTATACATCTTCGTATACTCGGTGTTGCTTTTGATGCGTTCGAGTTATTGATTGTATTTCATGCATTTGATGCACCCGATGTTATTTCATGCACAATAGGTGCACGAGATATGGTTGTCATGCACACCGTTGCAGTGGACAGATGCTTTCGTGCACACCCGTTGCACGTAGTTTTGGGTTTTTGTGCATATTGTGGCACCTGTATTTGGATTTGATTTCCATGCGCACCAGATGCACGTGATTTTTGGATACGCCTTTTAGGCTGATTTTTGCTTTTGAGCACTTTGTTTTCATGTTGAGCACTATATTGTGTATTAGCCAACAGGACTGATCTGAGGACAGTACCTGAGTACTTTGCATGCATTAATATACTACCAAAATTGTTTTCAAAAGGATCTATAGTCTCGCTATTTCCTACGTGTCCGTGAACGACACGAACGTTTATAAGGAAAACCTTTTGGGATATTTGAAAACGACGGAACGTGTATTTAAGAATATATATATATATATGGGCATATACTATTATTTTAAAATAAGCGTCCGTCAGTTATGCCGTGAGTTATGCATTCCCGCGGCGATTTAGAAAAGATTTTGCATGTATTTTATTCAGATTTTGGAGTTTTCAAAGATGCGTACTATACACTTATTATAGAATTTGACTGGTGTATATTGGATTTCAGTAGTGGATTTCGAGATTTGTATCTCCATTGTAACTCCGAGGATATGCGTGCAAATTAGATGATTTGCGTAACGCTAGACAGAGTTCGATTTTGAGCTTTGTACTCAATTTCATGCGCACTTGACGCGTAGTGTTATTTCTGCGTTTTCCATGATTTTGGAGCCCCGTTGTTTTGAGCGATTATTGAAATGTTTTAGATTTTGGGGGTTTAAATTGAAATTCGGGGACTGAATTTATTAAAGGGGGGAAGATTGTAACATTTCAAAAAAATAAAATATTATTTTTGGGAATTTTTATAATTAAATAATAAAATATTGAATATTTTAATAAAACGGTATAATTAAATACCGATAAATGGGGGAAAATTTTGGAAAATTATGGAAATTACTAAAAGAGGGTGTTTCATGTGAATTATGAGAATTTTAAGTTTTTATGATTAATTATAAGCTGATTTAGTGCTAATCGCGATTAAAAATTGCTAATCGCGGATTAAGCGTGTTTTGTGCACATAGCATGCACAAAATCTTTTTCACACTTGTGCATTTTTCTACCATGGTTTCTTTTGGGTTTCCTATTCAAATTCAAATAGAATGAGAGAAGAAACGAAAAGATAAGATAAAGGGATATGATATGGAATATTAGGTATGGGTGAGAGAGAGAAAGGGAGGTTTTACTTTGACCAAGACATTCTCTCGTCCATCATTCTCCTTCATTTTTGCCTTCCTTCTTCAGCCCAAGGCAGCACCCTCTCCTCCTCCATCTTCAACCCCCTCAAATCACCTCAATAAGCACATCAAAACCCCATCTCCTTTTCATCAAAAACGTTCACAACCTCAAGGGAAGCATATTGGACCAAGAAAGCTTGCATTTTGGACACTTGGGGCAACTCAAGAAAATTCTTGAGTTGCCAAACGAGGTATTTTCTAAGCCATGAGCTTAGTATTCACATTTCTTTTACATCCATGTTAACTTTAAACCGATATTGTGAAGTTTAGTAAACTTTGGGAAACCCTAGTAAAGGGTTGAGTGTTTGTTTGAAATTGGTGATGTTGTGGCTGTTAATTAGACTTGGGTGCTGTTAATGACCTAAACCAGAGACTAGAAACCCCAAAACACGAGAACCCCGACATCGGATAAATGTATGATTTGAGAGGGTATTTTGGAATCTGGAGCAACCCGGGGGCACTAGAAATGATTTTACAAACACTGTAGCACATGCAGGCACCCAGGAAGCTACCACAGATACCCGAGACTAAACCCTAACCTTTGGGCCGCAGATTTAATCCTCTGGGCTACAATTTGCAGCCGGGGTACCTCATTTTTGGTTCTTGCTTCGTCTATAGCTCCTATGTCAGTAAAATAGACCCCTCTTATATGCAAAATTGGCTAATTGTCACCTGGGGAAAATCTGGGAGCATTTTGGTGTGTTTTAGGCTATGTTTTTCGTATTTTAAAATGCACTTTCTTGATATTTGGATTTTTATTTTGTTGTTGGATGTTTGTACATCGACAACAAGGGTTGTTTGATTGTTTTTGCACGTGTAGGCCATAGGTTCTAACCTATGAGCGCACCGTGCGACGTATCGGTTTTCCGGATTCGATTTTAATACGCATTTCGACTGTTGATTATTGTAGCTACCTTCGTATGGATTCCGAGGCAACAGAGTGTGGCGTCATCGATCGACAACCAGGTGAGTGGATCTATATCCACGGGGGAAGTCGGGTGGATGGCGTATAGCACCCCCGCAAAGTATTGATGGAAAACTGATTATAGAATATGATTACGAAACCTAGATTAGGAAACTAAGGTTATAATAAAGGATAGTCAGTGATACTATATTAGAAACTAAAGATAGTTAGAAATGAGATAATACGGCTATTATGTGATGACGGAATTCAAGGACGACGTTTGACAATATTGCCGTTTAGGATACCGTAGGACTAGATAGTCGATGTAGATGCGTCATCCGAACCATACCTTTTTCTAAACCGAAGAGTCGTATGTATCTTTTAAAAATATACCTTGAGGGATTTTACGGATTTTCAAATGATATCTTTTTCTTAAAAACACCGTAACCCCTATTTTCAAAACTACGATTCGCTTCTTTAAAAGCCCGATTGCATGGTTCGGGTGTGTATGTTAGATTAGATACTTATACTTATAGTAGGGATAGAATGTTTATGTAAACCCGACATGATGATATGACGATATGATGGTATAAGGATCCGAGTCGATCGAGATGGTTTATACCCTGCCGGTCCCCTGATATGAGATTATTACGGATGTGACCTGGGACATAGGTATATAGATACATATAGAATGTAGTAATCATGAATGATAGGCCGTATGTGATATTAGGCCGTACCCTTATTTGTCGTATAGGATGATAGGATCCCTATTGGTTTAATGCCGCCGCACAATGATTTTCTGTGCGTGATGGGTTTGACTTGATGATTGATCCTTACCCTTGACTAGAGCTTACCGTACGATGGATCATACCGCACGCGATGTTGTTAGGATAGATGCCGATTGATAGATTCCCAAACTCGGTCATATTAGATACGTATACCCGTCAGCATTTGCATATGATTTCCTTTATGCTGCATTCATATTATTTCCATTGAATTGCTTATACTTATCCTAGTACACTTGCACTATTATCGATGATGCGTATATTACACGCATACAGAGTTGCCGGCTCACACACTTCATCATCGATAATTGCCATGTCACTACACAGTAGGATTGCTGCATCATGATATGGCTCTTTGCATAATCTACTTGCTATAGTTACCTGTACACTTTTATACGATGTTGCATGATGTACTGATATGGTTACATTTCCATCACATGTCGCGTACATCATGCTTTATGATTTTACGCATTGAGATATGCTATTTTCATAAGATTTCTGGATTTGAGAACCGTGGCTATTTCAAAGAAAGCATGTACTGATTTAAAAACCCGGTTTCTCATGATATGATATTTCAGTGTGTCCACCATGCGTTTTCTCGGTTCTGAGACGTATGATATGTGAAACCCGATTCGAGGAGGCGGATGATTCCGTTTGCGGGTTCATGGTGGACCCAGTATGGTTCCCCGGGGCGAGAAATGTTTTTCGTGGAGTAGACGATGAGCCTGGCAGGGTGGCGAGTACCTACCGGTGATAGCATTTGGGCTCGGCAGATATCCGGAGGATACCGACCGGAGTCGAGAGATGAAATAGGCCGATCGTACTGACGGAGCCCGATATATGAGGATTTACGTGCCGATGCTGGGCACGGTTTTCATGATATTTTCGAGTGTCGATGCTAGGCACTCAGGTTCCATGATTTTGACGTGTCGGGAGGGACACCGTTGATGTGTACCCTCATACTTTCATGCACACCACTTTATGATATTTACATGTATGCAGACATTGATTTTGGGTGGACGATATCCCCATGCATATATACCTTGATTATGGTTGGACGAGATCCATATACCTGCATTGATTATTACTGTTGGAGGTTATCCACATGCATATAGGTATTGACTACCTTGTTGGTACATATACAGACCCGGTCACCTTAGATATCATAGTTTTACCTTTATGATATAATTGACCTAGGAGTCGTTGTTTATTTAATTTCTATCTGTTGATATTTTTCTACTCATGAGTTAGAAACTCACCCCCGATGTGCCACAGTTCTTGCAGGTTGACCGCTTGGATCAGTAGCGGTTTCGCTGGTACACAGTTGCATTCGGGTGTTTTGCATTGGTAGGTGGGATATTTGTATCATTCCCACTCTTGTATCTATATTTCATATTGTATCTACTTAACTCCATCAATCAAAAGTTGTAATTGTATAAGTGATGAGACTTGGTGAGACTTGTAGTTGCGAGATTTGAGTGATAGGTTCTATATTCACTTTTGGGGTTATATCTTGCTCATTTCTTTATCTTTTTGTGGTGAACTTCGCCGTTGGGCGTCGTATACTCATTTGTACTGTATTGCGTGGTTGTGATCCACCGTTTGGCAAAGAGCTAGCTCCCTCTTGGGGATGCCATTATCCTTATTATGTATTTGTGGTTTTGGATCAAAATTTACAGAGGAAGTGCTGCCCAAATTTTTAAAAGACCTAACATGTTTTTTTTTAAACTAGCAAATTTCACTTGCATCATTCATGTTCCTCTCTATGCATTAAGAAAACATGATTTTATATACCCTTATTTCAAAAACTCACCTCCTTTATTTTTTTCAAAAAGGTTTAGATTTCTGGGTTTTAACTTACTTGAATTCCGTTACGCCTTTAGACGTTACGTGATTCAAGTGCTGGTCACGAGCTAATATTTCGGGTCGTGACAACGACGGCGGGGAGCCGGTCTCTATCTCCGAAGCCTGGGTCTCCTGTTCCCGAACCCGCTTTTGGCTCGGCACCTGGCTGGGCTCCGGGGCATGGCCCGCACTCGAACGCTGGGGTGGGATGGCTGCCGGGGGAGCCAGGACCGACGTCAGATGAGAAGAGCTGGCTCCTCCAGCCTTCGATCTCTTCTTCGGCTTGCGTATGGCTGCTCGAAGTTGGCTCAAGTCCATGGGTTCTGCACAAGACAAAGTACACTAGAGTTAGCAACACAAGTAGAAATGAAAATAAACACAAGTCTAACAGATCCCCTGCAAGCTCCTAACTTACCAACGAACTGAACGGGGCTGAGCCCAGACCAACTAAAGGCCCGCTCAGAAAGCAGCACGTCGGCCCGGGGAATGGGCTCCCACTCCGCCACTTTCACCGCGTCGGGATCGTTGGACTGACTCTCCCATCGGCACTTATCCCTAGACCACTGGGTGGGCATGGCCAGTCCTCACCCTCTGGCGGCCCAACGAAGAAAAACTTCTTCTTCCAATCGTGGATGGAAGAAGGCAAGACGACGACTCCCGACCCGGATGCACTACTCCGTTGTTTCCTAAAGGAGAGGTAGTCCCACCTCGGGTCGCCAGCGCGAGTGCCGGGGTGACTTTTGTAGATAAGAGAAGAAGCAAGGGTGGACAACCAGAAAGGGATCAACTGCAACTTCAAACGGACCAGGAACCCAAGGAGAATCCTCCACGAGTTCGGCACTAGCTAGCCCGGGGCTAACCCAAAACGATTTAGCGCTCTAACGACCTCGGGAGAGAAGGGCAGGCGCATTCCGGCCCAAAAGGCTTCCAAGTACAGGGCAATCTCCTTGCCTCGTACCTGATCTGCCCTCTCCTCTTCCTCGGCCAAACGCAGCGTATAGCCGGGAGGAATATGGAAACGCCTCCGAACGGTGGCAAACTCATCCTCATACCTCACCGTGGATGACACGCCAGGTGCATCCACGACCTCCGTTCTGGGGACCGCCCCCCACGCATGACCCCGGGAAGAGGATCTGACCCTAACTCCCTGGGGGGACTCCGATCCGGGAGAAGAAGAAGAAGAATGAGAAGAGGAAGAATCTACAGTGGGCTCCCTAGACTCTACCCTAACTACATCTAAAGACTCCTCAGAAGAAGACATCTAACATGATGAAGAGGGGTCCTCGGAAGAGAAAACACGGGAATCCCGACTTAAAGAGGAAAACGCCGAGCTAACAAGACTAAAGACGAAGAAATTATGAAGAGGAATGGGCCCTCATGTGGACCCCACCTCTATTTATCGCAGCCGGCGTACTCATCCAACGGCGACAATCATCTCCCACCAAAAATGACTCCTCGCGTTCAACGGCCACTATCGCTCCACCTGTCGTACGCACATTGGCCGCACCCCATCGGGCGCAAGGAACCTGTGGCCCGTCGCATCAGTCAGCCAGCACCCGACACATGGTCAATCGCTTCGGTGAACGTACGCACGATCCAGCGCATCCACATTAATGGAAGATCGGATCCCTGATTCGCTGGCGTCATCCAGAAAATACAACAGATTTCCCGGGAACACGCCCCGACAATATCTTCGAAAAGGAGCTCATCTCGGGTGACCCGGCAGGCCACTCTCGACCCGACCCGTTAGCTGGTTGGGACAAGAGTGGGGGGATAATGATGATGCTCGATATCGGTGATCTCCTAGATCATGACACGTAGCTGATGACGTGTCCCGAAGGCCACAAGAAAGGACCTACAGTGGCCGACCAGGCCACTCCTGTGCCCGTCCCACAAACAAACGCTGGCTCACCTCCGAGCCCCCAGCACAATTGGCCCTATCGGCCTCTCAGCTCGTCTCTGGGCTACCGTAGAACCAAGATACCTCGGCTCTCCCGCTCGTCCGTGAGCTCTCCCGCCGAGGTCATCTTCCTCGGTCTCATTGACCGACCTACGGCACCACTCACAGGTGTAACTGCCTTACTTCCACGAATCTCGCCATGCGCGAGATATCCGCCGGCCACATCCCGCGTTCCACGCTATCACTGTTAGTTGTATGTATGCCCTAGAGGCCAGTATTGTACAGATGATGTATATTATATTGGATGCTTGGACATATATAGAGATGACTTTCTTGCTCGATATGATAGTATGCTATCTGGTTACTCTTTATCTTAACATGTACACTTGTCTATTTAAACTGTCTTATAGTTACATGTTGGTAAAGCCCTTAGGATGTGTACTTGACTACCTGGACTATGATGCAGATCATACTAGTGGGGACATGGTAGTCCATAAGTACATCCTTCAAGGTCCTTAGTCGTGGGTGTATCGAGACGGGGCATCGATATACCAGAGTAGACTAGCGTATACGCTTCTCGACCCATGAGATGGGCGATGGATGATCCCATATCCATTGGTGTTTGACATCAGAGATGTGTACGGGTGCTCAGTGGTGACTGGGTATACTGGACGGACTCGCCGAGAACTCCCAGATGGTCATATACCTCACGTCAGATGGCAGTTCTCAGGTGACACTTGTACAGGTTAGTCTGTAGACCCGAGATCGTCATAGAGTCTTGTGTGATTCCCACTGTGCTTTGATCTCCACCTTACCACGTCCATGAGGGCGTGCAAAACGGTGGTCTTTGGGTACAGTCCCGAGTCACATGGAGGCAATGAGCGATAGGAAGGGTTTCGTCTCTCCCGGTATAGGGGGTTGATGCTGCGCTGTGCTCGATTGGCCGTAACAGGGAAGTCCCTGGCCAGGGCTGATCAGAGATTTACTGGTAAGTGTTACCAGTAATTTCTCGACCCGTTATGAGCCTCACATCGGCACGACTTATCGGTTATTAGGGTCTGACGTTTACCACCCCTAGACTTGATATGCGACGTATCAGACGAACAGACCGGACTGTACGGTAAGTGTTACTGGTTGGATTCACAGGAGTGTGAGCGGGCTAGCTCGTCGATCTTCTGATCGCTCAATACCCGGATGGCCGTTACGTTTAGCAGACCTCTTACGGCTTGTGGGTGCCTAATATGATCATCATCTGCTACCGGCGTATTGACGAGTCTTTAGAGTCCTACACAGAGGTTTCCTGGCTCAAGCGAAACGAAATAGGAGCGCATATGAGATATGTGCAGGACCGAGAATAATGCGTGTATGTGATACCGTATTTCATTCTCGCGATGGATGTATCGAATGGTTATATTCGATATGACCTAGTTATCGAATCATTGATTCGATAAGCCGATACATAGAATACTAGTCGGTTATATGCGATATGACCGGATCGTTAAGTCAAGTGTTGATTTAATGATTTAATGTATAATTATATATTTGATATATTACTTTGCATTAGCTAGTATTAGTTCACTTTATATGGATTTTCTCACTTGATGTGCAAGAAGTATATGTGGTATACTTTTGTGCACACATTTGTATCATGTTTGATGATACTTGATCATTTAGTTAAGTGCAAAGAATTAAACCATGGTTATGACAATGGTTAGGGTTTTGTATTATTCATCTTTTTATTTATCCTTTCTTTCTTTATTTAATTAGATAAAAGAAAAAGGAAATGGTTTCTTTTTTATCATGAAGCTTGTTGAAGCTTCATGAAGCTTTGACTAAAGAGACCATTTGTCTTCTTGCTTAACCCTAACCATTCCCATTTACCATGGTCTATTCTCTACACTTAACCTTGGTTAGCTTATGATAAGTATTGATTTATTTTCTTTTTAATTCAAAATTTATCATATTCTTTCTACTTCTTCATCATCTTCTTCTTCAAGAAAAGCTTAAAGTCCATCAATGGCAACTTGAGCTAAAGTGAGAGAAATCCAATTCTAAAGTGAACCCACCTCCTATTTCTTCACCCTCTACCTCTTGCCAAGTTGTTTTGGGTGTTTTCTTCACAAGTTTCACAACTTTGTGAAGTCGGAGCTTGAACTTGTGATGCCTCGACGTAGATCATCTTCGGCACGAAGCCGACGACCTAGTCCGCCCAATTCTCCGATGAAGCCAACGTTTGAGTTCGGGGTTCGAGATGGACAGCGAGAGGACGCCTACGTGGAGCTAAGGAAGTGGAGAACCGGATCTACAAAGATTGTAGCCTCTCTCCTTTAGTTAAGATGTTAACTAGATTCGAATATCGCCTAGAATTCTAGCCGACGATCCGTATTAGGGTTTCTCGGCACCCATAAAATTTTAAATTGGCATGGTTGATGCCTTGTGTGACCTCTATAGTGTGCCTAAGAACCCTACAATCACGATCCCCCCATTAATGAGCCCGTCTCGCCATTAATGCGGATCCCGCTCATCACGCGGGCGTGACGCCGGGAGCATAACGGCCGGCGTGATTATCGTGCCTGCCTGCCTGCTGCCACCGCTATATAAACCCCTCCTTCAGACGGTTCAAGTAAGTCTTTTTCTTTCCACTAAGCCGTTACTCTGCTCGGATTTCTTCTCTAACTTGACCGTCGGAGGGTTCTCAGTGGTATAACCACCCCGGGACTTCCTTGCAGGTAGCTCGGCCCAAACAATCTCAAACCAATTGAGATCCACACGCTTCACGAGCCAGCCTCTAGATCCAATCTCAGCCGTCTATCGCCGCCATCAGTAGTTCAACGGAAGGTAATATCTTGACATGATCCGAAGCATGTAAGTAGGGCTAATTGTCCCTACGGATTACGCCATAAGGACAATATTTACTCCGTAGGGATATGTTCAGGAAAAATAATTTTACCTGCAATCTTTTGACTTATGGAGCTATTTTATGTTCCTGCGGGTTAATCCGTAGGGGCTACGGTTTGTCCCTACGGCTAAATCCGTAGGGACAAGTGGATATTGTAGTAGCGTATGGCGTTGTTAATTTTTTTAAGGCTTCAAAGGTGATGACGTGGCAATGTTTAGTAAGATAGTTCCGTGTAGTTTTTAAGGAAAAAGAGAGTATTCTGCCACAGGCTAAAACCTGAGAGAATTTTTTGGTAAATAAGCCTAATAATAATGATATGGATAACTTTGGAAGTGAGTAAAACGGAGGGGAATAGATTTCAAATTTTGAAAAGTTTATATTATGACTATGTAGAGATGAGCTAACTTATAAGGATTTCTCTCGATTTTTATAATTCTATCTAAAAAAGGAGAGTTCGTCAATGCAAGATGCTTAAATTTTGGCACGTTCTTCACACATGTATATATATTGGATATTATGAAAACTATTTAAAAATCTAAATAGTAATATTTAGGAGGTCTCTTACAGTTCTTATTGAATGATTATCAATGAAAGTTTTTTAAATTAACTTTTCACAAAATCATAAGAATATTCCTTGATATGTCGTCCGAAAAATTTACATTAAAATTTCAGTGTGAAACACCCTTTCTTAAAATACTGAATATAGATACAAAAAGCTTATAAGTGTGAAAAAAGATTATTTAAGGGGGTATTGCAAGATGCATGCCTACATCTTTTTTTCTTCCACCTTTTGGGAGTTGCAAAAGAGAGATGGATTGAGGATGACACATCTAACATTAAGAAAAAATGAATTTTTTTCTAAATTTCAAGAACTTCTTATTTAAATCAAGAAATTACAATGTGTATATCTTTTTGTGTTCTGGTTATAATAGTTTTTTTTATGAAAAAGGTTGAGCCCTAACTCATCTCATAACTATATTAATAAAAGTAAAAAACAAGTACATCAAGGTCTTCTACTAAAAACTCAAAAAAGGAAGAAAGAAAAAATAAACAAAATTAAAAAATTAAAAGCCGATTCTGCAGTCTTGAACAGCTACATCCCTTCCTTAGCATATCCTTCATTTGTCTGGTGTTGAAGATGGCTACAAAATAAAAAAAGATTCAATTCTAAATATCATCTCATCTGACGATATGTTAGTGTCGGTAAAAATATTTGAATTTCTTCTAATCCAAAAACAGTACCAAATCATTATTTTAAGATTGGAGCAGGGCTGGAGAAGCCAACGTATTCAGAGAATCCCACATGTTCGTCTCTAAAAACTGCATTTTAATACTGCTCATTATTTATCTATTTTATTATATATCGGTACTATTAACAGTGTCTGCTCAGTAATTACAGAATACAGGTATCCGTGACAAAATACTAGAAATGCACTCATAATCACAGATATAACGTTTATGAGCCGACACTGCAACCGGAACTGGAAACCGACCGATATCCAAAGAGTTTTTGCAAATAAATGTGTGCACACTATTTTGGTCCAACACAATGCAAGTGTACACACAACTCTTTGGCATGAACCTTGGTGGGGCTGCCCATGGCACACATGCTATGATGAATTGGGCACATGGGGGGAAAAGAGTGATAAATGCTAAAAGGTGTGATGTGATATAAAGTATCATGTTTCCCTCCAAATCCCTGAGTGCAGACCAAGTTCAACCAGACAAAACAAGCAGCACCAGTGGACTTGTCGAGAAGACACAAAACCGCCACACCAATACGAGCTATGATGCTCGGATTTTGGCCGGGGACATGCCTCCAAAAACCGATCTGGCTGGCCCCCCTTGCCCCAAAGATCCCTAATTTTCTGTGGTCCATCCGTTGCTGCCACGTCATCTTATTTTTATTGCTCGTTTATTTTTCTTTTGTGCCTATAAAAGCAGACCAGTGAGCAAGAGAGAGGGGGTCTTAGATTGTCTCACATTTTTTTCATTCTTCATTCACAACTCTTTTTTGTTTTCTTTTTGTTCTTGTACATAGCTTAGTCCCCCTTGAGTTCTTTGCCTTCTCTTGATCTTGCAATCTCTTCATTGAGCTTCCAAGTTTAAGTTTTAGTTATTGATTTCAAGGGGTTTGTATCATTATTTGGAATCAATAAAGCTTTCTTCTTGCTTTCATTTTGCCTTGGGTTCTTAGCCCTCTCTTGATCTTGCAACCTCTTCATTGAGCTTGCAAGTTTAAGTTTAGGCTATTGAACCCATGGTTTGTAATGTGTTCTATGGTTCCCAGTATCTTTATTCCATGCTTTACTTTCTTGCAATTTATTTCCATGCTTTACTTACTTGCAATTTAAATTCCATGCCCTTTACTTTCTTTTCTTTGTTTATCTTTTCTTTGCTCTTTTTGTTTGTTGTTGTAATGGTTGTGAATATTGTTGTTGTTAGGAAAGAAACCGATATTGTAAGCTAAGATTTCCTTTCTCATTTCCTTTTCCCGATCTTTTCCATTAAACTCCGTCCAAACCTTACGCAAGCGCTTCATTAGGTACCCTACCCTACCAAGGTATCGGTGATTCCTAACTGTGACCGGTTGCGTTCGGATTGGCCGAAGCCGAATGCAAGCGACAAGAACGAACGGACAAAGGTCATTAAGCCGGATTTCACAAATAACGTGCTTAAACACCCTAATCCTCTTTGTTGCCGATTTCTCTAGCTTTAGTGGTCGAGCTCGGCTCAAAGGATTGAGTACGGATTTCCTTAACTTACACTATCCTATCTAATCCTAACAAACGTTTACGTTGCATATAAACACATAGGGTAGATACGAACATTTCCGCCTCGCGCATTAACTCGTGAAAACAAGAACTTGAAATGCTCCGTCTCCCTGCGGACGACCCGTACTCATCGCGGCTAGCTGTAAAACGACACCGTCCTGATTGCGGTTAAACTTTAGAACTTCAAAACCCGGCACGCCAAATGCGTGGCAATCAAATGGCGCCGATGCCGGGGAGACGGTAACATTTTTATTCTTGTTATTTCGGGTTAATCTTGTTAATATCCATCTAACACCATTCTTAAAAAACAAACTAAGAATTTCAAAATTTCAAAAACCAAAACAAAAACTAACATTCCTAACCATTTTGTTCTCTGGATTTAAGACCTGCAAGCACTCTGGATCTCAACTGAAAAGATAAGCAATACCATTGAGACACTAGTAGAAGACTTAGACACCTGAAGAAATTTGGAGCCCCAACTCTATAAGAAAACCGGCGACACACCCTCAAAATCCGATCTCGCCGGCCTGTTCATCCCCTTTTGCCTCCAATTTCTTCTCCGTGCTCCAGTGTTCTGGTTTTGTCCCATTTTTATTGCTTGTTTATTTATAATTTTTAGTATGCAGGTATTTGGGCATTCATATCACTTTTTCGCACTAATAATCCATTTTTCGACATTTTCAGATTTTACGGATTTGCGAACTGCGATTGTATGGAGAAAATTGTACATTCAAGGCTAAGGTGATTGTGAAGTACAGTGCGAAAGATCCGGATAGTTTGACCCGCGCAAGCGCACTTTCCAAACTATTCGGATTCAATTCAATGAGGTTTTCTTAACCCGAAAATTTATCAGTACGTACTTTACTAACACCTTCTTCTCAAATCCGACGCATCCAATATAATATCTTTGCAGGATTCTTTGCAAGTTCACTGTCAACGCCAAAAGTGACTTACCCTTATTTGTTGCAGTCCCGTGCTTAACATAAAAAAGATTGTTTGATGTTTTGAACAAATATTTTCATTAATTTGCGCATTTCATCCATTAATATGGACTTAAGGGCAAGCGAATCCCACAACATACGGTAAAAGGATTTCATCCCCTTTTTCATGGCCCACAAATCATGAATTGAGCGTAACGATTACCCGCACAAAATTTTAAAAGAAACTAGACTTTAAGCCTTTAAGGACTTCGCGCTCACTAGGAGAAGTTAACTGTGTTTAGAACACCGTTTAACGGTATATCGTTCACGGGGTGTCTAGGAAAGTGTTCACGGCGAAACCGCCATAAGAGAAAGGGTTATCTAATTAATAACCTTCGCAAAAGCGTTGGAAAACCTCCCCTTATCTCTAGACTTATCTGGCCTCGTGATCAGTATATCTTGAGCCCGTTTCTCGACAAAGTTTTACTTCGACAAGTTCTTGAGCAGGTGATCTAGGTGAACCCTAGACCGATTTGGTGTGTGGTATTTTTGTGTCGTGATTGTTTTTGTCCAGATTCTTTTTGAGTGTTTCATTCTTTTGTTGATAACTAATAAATAAAAAAATCACATTATTTTTCCCCTCATTTTCTCTTCTTCTTCTTCAATTCATATCATGGGTACCCCACCTCGAAAAACTCTTATCGAACTTTGGTACCCACAACCAGACATTACTTATTACGGTTCTTACTTTGATCGAATATCGAATGATCCCTCCATGCCTAAACTTTCTTTGAAAGATCGGATAGACGCGTCTAGGAAAAACAACTGGACTCCGCCCTCCACTTTGTATCAACCGTTTCAACCTACCTCACCTTCTTACGTTGATACCCCATTTGAGAGTCCTGTTGTAACCCTAAGAGCTATGTCTATTGCTGAACGCATTGAACAATCCCGTAGCCGATCTTTCACTACTTCTTATCATAACGTTGATCATCACCATGTCCAACCATTCGATTCCTATCAATCCTACTAGACTTTTACACCTTCCCTAGACATTGCTTCTGAATAGCCTTTTGGGAGTTTCATGTATCCAACCAACATTGAATCTTTTACTGAAACCCCTCCACAACCCATGTCTAGTCTGGAACAGTCGTTGGAAGACTTTCAGGTAGCGTCGTACCAACAGATGGTGGATTTGAATGCGTCCATGGCCACCCTCTTACAACCTAAAGAACCGGTTGCTAGTTTCCAACTAGCTCCACATTTTCCAATATATGATGAGGCGGTAGGACAGGTTGAGAATTTGAGTAGAGAGAGTGAGCTGTACACCCTTCCAAATCAAACCTACCCATTGCAAATTGAATCCCACAACTCCGGTTTTGAATGTCTATCAAGTGTCCCAAATGATTTACCAATTGAAGATAGAATGTTTAATGAGTTGTGCGATTTTGTAGTGTTTGATTTACCCGATTGTGGAGGGTCCATTCCAAGTGAAACCAATCCCAAACCTTTTGACCTCTACACCTCCATCATAGAACCTTAATTGATTGAAATCCATGCTTTTGATGAGGTGTCTGAGAATATTGATTTTCACATGATTGAGGATATCGACGCTGGGGATATTTTGGATGATGAACCCGCAGATTTGGATGATTTTTTCTCTCCAATTCATCATCCCGAGTCATTAACTGTTATTCCCGAACTTCATATGCGTCTTGATTTTGATGAGAATTGCATGGATAAGCTGAATTTTGAGGAGAATATTAAGGAAATTTTTGAGGATGCACCAGTTCTACTAGATGAGTCGGATTTTCCAATTCATCATGTCCCTTTCATTAACTGTGTACACCCTCCTGAACGTTAACCGATCCCCTTCATTGATCACTCCCCTCCATCCTTCCATCGTTGTGACCTTGCAAGAAACCGTATCGCCTTCATTTTCTATGTCTGGTTTACCAAGTTCGGTCTACCCATGTTTTCTTACGAATCTTGAGGGATTTTACCCCATTTCTCAATGGGTTAATAGATTAGTACAATCATTTTTTCACATCGGTCATTACAAATTGTACTAATTTATTCACTCAATTTTCACCCTCAAGTTCATACTCCATTTCTTTTTCCCTTCCGCTATTCTTCTCCTCATATACCGAGATCATATCTCGCTTCTATCTGCATACGGTCTCGCGTATTCTCCAGTTCTTTCCTCTTCGCATTCTTTCACCAGCCCGGGCCTTATCCCGATGAAATTTTTGAATGGTTGGTGCTCACTTTTGGCCTGTGTAAGGCCTTGTATAGATTGATACTATTCTCTCCCCCTAATCCTGAACTTTACCGCTTAAACAGTGGAAATACTGTTTCACTTAAGTTTCGGGGGACCTTTTTGTGTATATATATTTTTTGGTTTGCTTTTTTTGTATATAATTTAAGAAGCGCCGACAATTTTGACCATCTTGGTGTAGCCTGACAGTGCGGGCACTGTCAAGTTTAAGTTTGGGGGTGTGCTCGGTAAGATTTTTTCCTTTGCATTCATGTGTATATTTTGCATTTGCATACTCATTTAAAAACACATAAAAATCAAAAAAAATTCCAAAAAATATAAAAACTTTGTTTTCAAGTTAGCTAATAGGGTAACTTAGATTTCTATTTCCGAAAGTTTAGTTGATACGTTAGAAATAACTAAATCCTAGGCTTAGGAATTGAAAACCCTAAAAATAACTCTCATTCTGTTTAACTTTGGTAATTATATGTCCTTACAGTTTTTATTAGAAGTTGGTAATCTTGAGTTTAGTTCTTGAGTTAAGTCGAGATAAAGGGAAAGTATTGAAAGCTTTACCGAAGGATAAGTCTAAAAAATAGTTCTATTCTTGAGTTCAAAGTATATACTCTACAAAATGCACATACACACCTTGAAACTTGGGATAGTAGAGGATACCTAGAAATACTCTTGCCTGAAAATCTAGTATGAAAGAAAAAACGGTATTTAAAGCTAAAACACCAAAAGAGCACATTGAAAAATATACTCGGTCTTGAAAAATAAAAAGAAAAAAATATAATAAATAAAATCAAGACCTGGAAACTGCTATTTACGCTTTAAGCTCACACATTCAGTAATCGGTTGTTAGTGCCTCAAGAAGTATTAGTAGTCGCATGAAAGGTGTGTGAGCAACACCGTCCATCATTAATGAAATGAAGTAGTATTAAGTATTAGGACAAGGGTATTATAGCTTGAATTGAATTCTTGAGTGTAAGGGTGAAAATTTTACACACACGTAGGGGTATGCAATCGATGTTTGGAGGAAAGATAGGAATAAAGAATAAGACTTATGTTTTCCGTAAAGATGATAAAAATCACTGATTGGAGACCGCACTTTAGAAGGAAAACTCAAGAGAAGCCGAGATCTTTCTAAACTGTAAAACGTATAGGATCTGGGGTTGAATAAATAAGAGGCGTGAAACATAAAGGTTGGATATTTCTAAGTTAGGATGATAGAATTTCTAACGTAGATACTAAATTGTAGGAGCAGAATCGACGTTAACTTATGAAACTAGCTTGACGGGATTTTGTGGATGTAATCCGCTGAAAACCCTCAGGAGACAACACTCCTCCTATTAGGGATGCCTAGAGGTTTAACGGCTTGTTGCACGAGCTCAGTGCAATCGCGTTCCCTGCGAAAGTGAGGCTAGGATTTTGTTTTGCTCGGGACGAGCAAAAGATAAGTTTGGGGGTATTTGTTCATCACTAAAAACTGCATTTTAATACCGCTTATTCTTTATCTATTTTGTTATATATCGGTACTATTAACAGTGTCTGCTCAGTAATTACAGAATACAGGTATCCGTGACAAAATACTGGAAACACACTCAAAATCACCGATATAACGTTTGTGAGCCGACACTGCAACCGGAACTGGAAACCGACCGATATCCAAAGAGTTTTTGCAAATAAATGTGTGCACACTATTTTGGTCCAACACAATGCAAGTGTACACACAACTCTTTGGCATGGACCATGGTGGGGCTGCCCATGGCACACATGATATGATGAATTGGGCACATGGGGGGACAAGAGTGATAAATGCTAAAAGGTGTGATGTGATATAAAGCATCATGTTTCCTTCCAAATCCCTGAGTGCAGACCAAGTTCAACCAGACTAAACAAGCAGTACCAGTGGACTTGTCGAGAAGACACAAGACCCCCACACCAATACGAGCCATGATGCTCGGATTTTGGCCGGCGACATGCCTCCCAAAACCGATCTGGCCGGCCCCCTTACCCCAAAGATCCCAAATTTTCTGTGGTCCACCCATTGCTGCAACGTCATCTTATTTTTATTGCTTGTTTATTTTTCTTTTGTGCCTATAAAAGCAGACTAGTGAGCAAGGGAGAGGGAGTCTTAGATTGTCTCACATTGTTTTCATTCTTCATTCACAACTCTTTTTTGTTTTCTTTTTGTTCTTGTACATAGCTTAGTCCCCCTTGAGTTCGTTGCCTTCTCTTGATTTTGCAACCTCTTCATTGAGCTTGCAAGTTTAAGTTTTGGTTATTGATTTCAAGGGTTTGTATCATATTTGGAATCAATAAAGCTTTCTTCTTGCTTTCATTTTGCCTTGGGTTCTTAGCCTTCTCTTGATCTTGCAACCTCTTCATTGAGCTTGCAAATTTAAGTTTAGGCTATTGAACCAATAGTTTGTAATGTCTTCTATGGTTCCCAGTATCTTTATTCCATGCTTTACTTTCTTGCAATATATTTACATTCTTTACTTACTTGCAATTTAAATTCCATGCCCTTTACTTTCTTGCAATGCTCTTTTCTTTTCTTTGTTTATCTTTTCTTTGCTCTTTTTGTTTGTTGTTGTAATGGTTGTGAAAATTGTTGTTGTTAGGAAAGAAACCGATATTGTTGTTAGGAAAGAAACCGATATTGTAAGTTAAGATTTCCTTTCTCATGCTCCGTTAGGCACCCTACCCTACCAAGTTATTGGTGATTCCTAATTGTGACCGGTTGCGTTCGGATTGGCCGGAGGCGAAAGCAAGCGACAAGAATGAACAGGCTGTATGGTTTCCTTAGCACCGTGCCTAGGGTTTGGAAGCATCACCCATGCCACAATAAAAATTTAGGGGGTGCTAAGCAAACTAACCTAGGAATCGAATTAGAAAGTTAGAGTAACAACTTGTAGTATCATATACTATGTATTGTCTATCACTAAGTGGGGTGAAATACAACCCTTTTAGACCTCCTCTTGTGACTCCTTGGATCTCCTATAGTTTGAACCGGCTTGCTTGAATCCTTCCAAGTCCACGACGATCCACCCGAAGTCCCTTTGCTCAAGCTCCTAGCTTCACTTTATCTATGAAGAAATGGAGCAAACAACCTACACTAATAGGCTAGACTAGTGTAGAATGGTGATGTAGTTTGTATTCTCACTTCAAAACCCTTTCTTTTTGTGTATCTCACTCACTAGAAAACTCAAGAGAGTATGAGAGAGGAAGAAGAAGATGACAAAGCTTGAGCTCAATATTGTTAATCTCTTAATAAAAAGAGAAAAGGAAAAAGAATATATATGAGAGTAACAATCTCAACAAACCATGGTAAATAAATATCTAGATATTTTCATTACTGAGTTTAAAGCAACTAAGGAAATTAAACCACGGGTTAATGTCAAAGTGAGAAGAGTGTAGAAACAATTAACCATGAATCAATTTCCTTTTTCTTTTCTCAATAATAAATATATATGTATATTTATTCCATGTGAGTCTTGCATTGCCACCTCCATTGTATCAACAACCAAGACACACATGTATGCATGTATGTGTGCATTTACATCATCATGTGTATGTACATAAATATACATATGCATTCATGCATGCATACAACCAAATAGAAAAGGTTTAATAAAAGTGAGCTAAAAGTCTATATTAAATCAACACTTGATTTAATAAACCGGTCATATCACATGCGACCCGACTAATAGAAAAATGCCTGATTAAAATATGGTATCATATACACGCATTTAATCAAGCTCCCGCGCATATTTCATATGCACACCACATCGTTTCGCCTGAGCTAGGAAACTCCTGTGTGGGACTCTGAGACTCGTCAATACGCCGGCAGTAGATGATGATCATATCAAACGCCCACAAGCCGCAAGCGGTCAGCTAAACGTAACGGCCACTCGGGTATTGAGCGATTGGAAGAAAAATAAGCGAACCTGTCAAAACCCCCGTTGAGCCAACTGGAAACACTTACCGTACAGTCCGGTCTCTTCGTCTGATATGCTGCATATCGAGTCTAGGGATGGTATCGTCGACCCCAATAACTCAATAAGTCATGCCGGTGTATGGCTCATAACAGATCGAGAAACGACTTATAACACATATCGGTAAATCTCAGCAGCCCTGGCCAGGGACTTCCTATTATAGCGAATCGAGCATAGCGCAAAATCAATCCACAATACCGGGAGAGACGAAACCCGTTTTATCGCTCATTGCCTCCATGTGCCTCGGGACTATACCTAAAATCTACCTGTTTGCACGACTCAGTAGAGTCGTGGTAGGGTGGAGATCAAAGTACAGTGGGAGGACACACAAGACTCTATGATGATCTCGGGTCTACAGACTAACTTATACCAGTTTCGCCTGAGAACTGCTATCCAATGATAGATATAATACCACATAGGAGTTCTCGGAGAATCCGTTCAGTGTACTCAGTCTCCACTGAGCACCCGTATACAATCTTTGGTGTCACTACACCAGATGGATATGGGATCATCCATCGCCCATCATATGGGACAAGAATGGTATACACTAGTCTACTCTGGAATATCGATGCCCCGTCTCGATACACCCACGACTAGGAACAGTTCAAGGATATGCTTATGAACTACACGTGTCACAGTAGTATGATCTGCATCATAGTCCCAGTAGTCAAGCAAATATCCTATGGGCTTTATCATCATGTACCCAAAGAGTAAGATACATAATCAAATGAACATGTCAAGTTAAAGTACAACCAGATAGCATACTATCATGTCAAGCAAGAATGTCCTCTGAATATATATATTTACACATACCGATACATCCACTATCATATAATGGTGTCACGACCCGAAATGGCATGTGACTGGCACGTGAATCATATGAAGTCTATAGGACCCCATCTAATTCAAGTAAGCCAAAATCCCAGAGATCTAAACCATTTTAAAGAAGTGAGGAAAACTTATCTTTAAAGCAAGTGGTTTAAAAAACATATGTCGAAGTATTACATGTTTAAAATATCAAGTCTTTTCTGAAAATTTCGGCAGAGTTTCCTTTGTAAATACTGGCCCCAAAAGGGTACGACATGCAAAATATGAATAAAGGCATCCCAAGCGGGAGCTAGCTCTTCGTCAATTGACGGCCATAACCACGCAAGCAATATAGTATACAACGCCAAGGGCGAGGATCAAAACTCAAAAGGAAACTCAAAAACATCAAGAAAACCATAATAATACAACGCGCGACTCTAAGGTCGAAATAATACACAACTGGTCTTCGAGGGTTATAAAATATACAAGTTTGGTTGATGGGGTTTCTAGATACAACAATGTAACTATAGTACAAGCGTGGTCATGATTCGAGTGAACCCACCTACCAAAGCAATCACCCGAAAAGGAGCAGTGTGCCAGCAAAGCCGCAACGAAACCTGTACGGCAAAACCTACAAGAAACTGTGGCACAACGGGAGTGAGTTGCCAACTCGTGAGTAGAAAACATCACCGAGCAGAAATCGTATGTATGACTCAATCCTAGGTCAATACGATCAAATATATATAAAACCTCAAATGATTAAGTCTGAAGCATGATAAGTTGGCAAAGGTAAACATCTATACATAAGTGTACTACCAAGTGCTCGTGTCAGTGTCTCAGGTAGCAACGTATCATAAATATGAGGTATGAATGTAATATGATGAAAACAGAATGCATCATGAAAGTGAAACTGTTTTCTTAATTTAGTGAGATTTCTGTATATTTATAAATCGAGGTATCATCAATGAAATCAACATGAAATCAGTGTCAAGTATTGACACAAAACATAAATCCAAATATCTTAATATCTTAATATCTCAGGCTCCGGGAATCCGGACTGGCCTGTAACCTCGAATCTCAATATCTAGGGCTCCGGCTATCCGGACTGGCCCATAACATCAAATCTCAAAACCTCAGGATCCGGCTATCCGGAATGGCCTGTACTCCGATCGGTATCCTCCGGATATCCATCGAGTCACAAAAATATCATCGGTCAGTAGTGCTCCCCTGTCACAGGCTCAACGCCATCATCTGCGACCTTCTCGCCCCGGGGTATCGCACCGGGTCCACCATGCACCCACAGACGATTCCTCCTCCTCCTCGAATCGGGTGTATGATATCGCTCAAGAGCCGAGAAAACTCATGGTGGACATATCTCAAATCAAATCATGAAAAAACCACATTTTCTATCTTTTAAAAAAATGATGAGTTTATAAAATCTTTGCGGTTTCTCTAAATCCATAAATCTCATGGAAATCTGAAATCATGAATCACGATGTAAATAATTAATGAATACTGGGCTCCGGCAATCCGGACTGGCCCAAACTATCGCATGGCAAATAAATATATGAATAACACGCATGAGATAACACAGTAAATGATACAATATCTAATCTAGCACACTAATATTATATCGAAACTATCAGCTAACAAGCTATATCAATGAATTAATATTCTCTAAAGTGTGCGTGACATGGCAATTACCGATGATGATGTGTGTGAGCCGGCATGCAGGTGTACGTATGGCATACGCATCATCGGTAATGGTGCTGGTGTCTTGACAGCATAGTATCATCATTTCTCATGAAAATACATATAGACATGCAATGCAATGCAAACAGCAGAAATAAATGGCTAATGAATAGTAAATGCAGCAATAATATGCGGAACATGAATAATAACGCAATAATAAGGAATCTACATTACTATATATGTGTCATGCCGTTTTGCCATTTGAAATAATACGAATCGTGGTGTTTTGAAAATAAGGCTACGAAGATTTTAAGAAAAGGTACGTCCTTTGAAATATCCGTAGAATCCCTTGGCCTGTCTTTAAAATACTCACGATTCGTTAGTTTTGAAATAAGTATGACCGAGTCTAGTCTAACATCTACAAGTAAACTATTGGACTAAACTAATAGACAGATCGAAAGGGTATGGAAAACCACCTAAGTCTGAGTCGACATATATATATATATATATATAGATAATAGTCAGTGACCCGCCTCAATAGTATCGCATACGATACACTATATAAAATATGACATCCTCGAGTCAACAATGCGGATCTATCATCAATATAGCTCGTACGGTAAATCCATCGTACGGTATCCCAAATCTGGGTACGGGTCGAATATCACATTCATCTCATTATTTATATAGTATCCTCATCACATATCGTGAACTGGGGGTACTGATCTAAGTCTAGTAAAATACTGATACCATCTACATATATGTATGCGTGTGTATGAAAACACATCGCCCGAGGACTCGCTATAATATCATGTCGTATCTCAAATACGAACCATGTCACATCACCAATCTCATGGCATCATGCCCAAACTCATCGACTCATCTCCAAATACCATGTACTATCCTCATCATCCATGTATATGTATACGTATATATATACATAATCTTATACCTATGTGTATTTATATATATATATATATATATATATATAGACATATCCCCATATACACACAAGAAGTAAAATGTATGCATGTGTGTGTGCGCGCGTGTATGTAAACCACTACTCTAGGGTTCACGACTAAGAATTAAATAACGACACTATCATCCAAGTCTTCTAAAGAAATTCTAGCTAAGTATACACATCTTATAATACCATATAAGTATATATTTATATATAACCTAACGCATTCACGTTCTATACTACGAACTGCGGGGGTGCTATACGCCATCCACCCGACTTCCCCCGTAGATATATATCTACTCACTTTGCTCTTACTTGCCGATGTCGATGTCGCCTTCCTCTGCTTCATCGTCTCGAAATCTACGTGAGGGTACCTACAACCAACACACAATCACAAATGCGTATTAATATCGAGTCGGAAAACCAAAACGGCACACGTTTCGCTCATAGGTTAAAACCTATAGCCTCGCATGCAAAACACGACCAATATCCCTAGTCGTTGACGTTCAAACACCACACGACGGAAATACAAATCCAAATTCATAAAAAGCCGCAAAAGGAATTCAGAAACTTCGAAAACATGCTCCAGATTTTACCCTGGGTGAAATTAGCTAATTTTGCATATGTAAAGGGTCTAGTTTACTGAATGAAAAGCCCTGGACAAAGAACTAACCCCCATTTCCCTACTCTGGCCACAATTTGCGGCCCGAATGAATAAAATTGCAGCCAGGTAAAGTGTTTGGGTCTCGGGTCTTCAGGGTAGCTTCTAGGTGGCCTGCACTACTCACTATGTATGCTAAATAATTTTTAGAGGTTCCGGGTGTTAGCAGATCTCCAATTCTCAAAACAATTTCCACAATTTCCCGATATCAGGGTTTTCTATGTTTAGTGTTTGGGTTTAAGTCTAAGCTTTCAGTCCATGAAACTAACACTAGAGGGGTTATATGGCCTCTACTAACCTCAATTACATCTTTGGTTTCCAAATCAAACCCTAATCCTCAACTTAGAATTTCAAAGTTCATAAAACCACTCAATATCGATACTAAACATGTATGGATGCTTAAAGAATTGAAATACTACACTAATGGTGCATAAATTATCTCATTTGGCAACTCAAGAAAATTCTTGAGTTGACCCAAGTGCTCAAAATCCATCCTTTCTTGGTCCAAAGTGCTTGTGGGGAGCTTGTGCGTGTTTTTAATGAAATGGGGATGAGGTTTTTGTGTGTTTTGGAAGATGAAGTGAGGAGGGAGAGGTCGGAGGGAGAGTGTGCTTCCATGGGGAGAAGAGGAGAGGAAAATGAAAAGGAAATAATGAAGGAGGGAATGCCATGACCAAGGTTTGACCCCTCACCTCTCTCTCTCTCTCATGCCCATACCCATTTCTTTATATTTTCTTTTCTTTTTCTTTTCTATTCTTATCTTTCTTTATCTTTTCTTTTCTCAATAAATACAAAGCCATGCATGATAAAAGAAAAGACCATGTAGGAAAATGTAACAAATGCGAAAAAGACATGATGCATGTCATGCGCACAAATCTAGCTTAATGCACGATTAGTAATATTTAATCGTGATTAGCGTTAAAATAGTGTATAATTAATTATAAAAATCTATAATTTGCCTAAATCACATAAAACACCCTCATTTCAGTAATTTCTATAATTTTCCATATATTTTCCATTTTATCGGTATTTAATTATACCGCATTATTAAAATATTCATAATATTTATTATTTAATTATAAAAATTCCCAAAAATAATATTTTATTTTTATGAAATGTTACAATCTTCCCCCCTTAAAGAAATTCGGTCCCCGAATTTAAACTTAAACCCCTCAAATACTAAAACATTTCAGTAAAAAGACTAAGTCGTCGGGGTCCCGAAATCAGAAATATATAAAACACATCGTAGTGCAATACATGCGCATGAAAACAAGTATAAACCAAATTCAAAACTCCATCAAGCATCCCGCAATCATCAGAGTTATGGTGAAGACACCAATGTCAAAATCCAATACGAAAACCAATATGATATACATCAAACTATACATGTAAACATCTTTGTAACTCGTTAAAACGTCTGAAAGAAATGCATGCCAAAACCTTTCAAGTCGCTGTGCGATGCACGTATCACTGCACAGTGGCGGACGTCTATTGTAAGAAAATAACTATTTATATATATACCCTTTGTTTAACATACACATCCTGCCGTTTTGAAAAATGATTTAGAAGGGTTTTCTTTGTTAAATGTTTCGTGTCATCTCGGACACATAGGTAAATACTGAGATTATAGCTCCTTTTTGGAAATCCTTTCGATAACTATCAATGCATGCAAGAATATATTCATGTACTATCCTCGGACTAGTCCTACTCAGCTACTATATCAAATAGTAAATATCATAAAACATGCTGCTCAAAGGAAATCAATCCCAAAATGCATGTAGGAATACCACGTGCGTCTGGTGCGCACGGAAATCGAAATCAATAAATATGACATACATGTGCATAGAAACAGACTCTAAGTGCAACGGGTGTGCATGAAAACACCTGTCAAGGGCAATGTGTGTTCCTGACAGCAATATCAGGTGCATCTGATATGTACGAAGAATCTCGATTTAATGCATCTGGTGTGAACTAAAATCGCATCAAGCACGTCAAGTCTGCGCAAAATCCAACTCAAGTGCACAAGGTGCACGAAAATAATTATCGAGTATCACAATCAAAAAAGACGGTATACAACACATCTCAATCTAAATCCAATTAGGTATACCGTGGCATATAATCCATAACCAAGTGCATCAGCGTGCACAAATCGAATCAAAATACTAAAAGTGCATGAAAACTATGCTGAAAGCACAAGTCAAATCACATGCATACCGTAGGCATGAAATCAAAATCAATATCTCGAATGACATCAAATCGAAGTCAAGTGCAACTGTGGTGCACAAAATCTCAATCATGCAAATAAATCGCCCAAATATCAGAACCAAATATGACGGAAATAGTCCCGCTCTAGCACATCCTCTAAAGATATCTGGCCAATTGTCATGGTCACTCATAACATATCTTGTCGACGATGCCGAACTCTGGCCTACTGGGTGTGCGTAATATGACCGATCCTGGTTCCAAGTCTTCTCGTATTTTATTCTAGAAAGGTTATGTCGAGATCTCTCCTAAATCTCGTTTCTGCCGAACTGCCCGGAAGTTATCACCCTTTACTAAATTTGTTTCTTGTTCCGGAATGGCTACATACTCATCGCGACTCCTTCTGTAAGATATATCCATATACAACGCCTCTGCAGGCGTATCACATCTCTGATGTCAGCGGAGTGGTGATTGTTGGAGATTTTGCGTGTGCGTTTTGAATCAAAGATTAAGAATATACCGCAATCAAGACGGTGTCGCTTAGTAGCTAGCCGGTTGAGTACGGGTCGGTCCACAGGGAGATAGATTCCGTTTCTTTATGTTCTAACTAGTTAATCCGATCAAGTCGGGTTTTGTTTTAAAATCTAAGAATGAGATTAAAATTGATTAAAAGTCTTTCTAGGGTTAGGATTAGGTTAGTTTGGAAAAAGAATTCTACTCAATGCTTTATTTGCCCTAGTTAAGAATATAGGTGTTAGGGTAATAGTCAGCAAAGGGGATTAGCACGACTAGGAAGAAACTTAGTTTCTTCCTTTTGGTCCTTATCCGTCCTTTCTTAACTCTTAGCCCTAACCTCTATTTAAATCAATCACAACCGGTCTAACTAGGAAATCACCGCTATCTTGTAGGATAGGGTGCCGTAGTGAGCAGTGCGTGGTTAATTTAAATAGAGTCCTATTATAAAAATTATATGGGCAAAGAAAGGAAAGAGAGAGATTTACGTCTCTCTAACCTTTTTGATCCTAACCCTAACAAGTGAGGAACTACTCACTCATTAGGGTATTAACAATGGAATTCATTTTTATGTTTTATTTTAAAAACTATCTAAGTTGCAAATAATAAAAGACAAATAAAAATAGCAGATATTAAAAGAACAGATAAAAAATGCAAGAATTAAATTCAGATAAAAAATCTTACTTTATTGATGCACTCTTGACGATTACAAAGGAATTGAAATTTTTAGACTAGAAAAATAAAAAGAGGCACCCAAAAGAGGCTGTAGGCTTTCCTATTTATAGATAGGAGAAACCCTAGGGTTTACATCTGATCCACATCTAAAATTACAAAACTACCCTAAGAAAGCCTGGTCAACGCACCGACACCCACCGACACATGGCACCGACATATGTACAGCACGGCCGCGAATCCGCGGCGGAATGCCATGTTTGGCTGCGGATCCGCGGCCATCTTGAGGGATCATTGGCTCAAATTCTCAGGGTTGGTTCATGTTGCTATTTCCTTCTGTTCTCTTCTCTTGGTTCTTCAGAATCTTTTCCAGTTTCTTCCAAATTTCCAATAGTGCAGAATTTGTGGACTTTTACCGTAAGCTTCGCTTTGAAGTCTTGTATCTTGTGTTGCCCTTGAACTATCTTATGCATGGAACTGTTTATTGTTCCTTGAACTGTTAGGCGGCATCATACGGATTTATCTTTTGTTGGTCGTAGTCTCAATTTTGTCACGTCTTTTCCTGAATTTCACTGTATTGTTCTGAGAACCTGTAACCAGCAACTATTTAGCAGACATGAATCAAAAGCACCTATTTATTTGCAATATGATTAAGAATGGGGAATATAATAATGCAAAATTCTGATATGAACAAGTGGAACGTCATCTCATCAAGATCTCGTACGAACCTCTTACTCCATTTTTCTCTAATTTCAACTGCTTCGGACTCATCTCTTCGTGGAAGCATGGACTATGCTCCAACGGCTATACTCGTATCTGGAGTCTCCTAAGCAATGTATCCCATCACATGATATTCGAATGACGTCGAACCTTTCGATCGATTTGTCAAGGTTCCATAATCCCCCAAGAGCTCAACATTTTGAGTACAGTTTAATAGTATTCTAGTACATGCCACAGTACCTATGGACCAGCCGTAGAAGGGAAAACCCAAGCCTTATTAATGGCACCACTGAACTGCTGCAAACCCTAAGGTTTCATAGCGTTCTCATGGTCATTATTTCGAGTTAGGGTCCACGGAATTACTTGCATGTTTCTCCGAATACTTTAAACTTGGAAAAATGGGTTTCTGACATTCGATCGTCTCTATCGCCTCTCAACGTACCTGCGTGAAGTCGTCTCTAGCTGGAATCAATCAATCTGATGACCTCGCATCAGGGTAGGCAACGAATCACATGTCCTAGTCATTCCTCCTTGGGTGACTAGCGATCTTCTATCATATCTCTAAGTATAACTCGTGCGGCAATAGCTCCAAATATCTGGGGCAATATCTCGTCATTCACAGCAACAACTGGCTCATTCGTCAACACACTGAACAGTGCCTTAATCATCAAGTATAATCGGTGCATCGACGGTCATCATATTCTGGCTGGCCTCTAGCAGTGGCCTAATCCTCTAGTGCTGATCTGCACGTCCGAGAAATCTTGTAAAAACGATCCATCAACGCTCATGGCGCGAAAACCCAATAGGACGATACATCTATGTAATCGTGTGTCCCTGGAATCACGCCCCGGTCAGTCCTCGTCCGTGATGAGCTTCTGCTGACGCAACTCTAGCCGTAGCTCTTTCTGCCCGTGTAATCGTGGCAGCAAAATCATAAACCAATATCGATAAGGATAGATCATAAGAATGAATATAATGCTGTGCAAGGAAATGTACATCCTAAGACTTCTTAAGCGGAGTAGCATATCGTAAGTATGCCGCGGAACATACACACAGTACGTCACTCTCCTTAAGTCACCGACTCCATCAACCAAGGTCAACCTACGCGACAAAAATTCGGGTCTAATATCCCCTTGACTAAGTCTAAGTTCCGTAAGGTCAAGCCTAGATTCCGTATATAGACAAACGCCCTAGGCTCTGTATAGTTAAACATAAACTCGAACCAAGGTTAACCTAGCGCTCTGATACCAACTTTGTCACGATCCGAAATGACACGTGACTGGCAAGTGAATCATTTGAAGTCTATAGGACCTCATCTAATTCAAATAAGCTAAAATCCCAGAAATCTAAACCATTTTGAAGAAGAACTGAGGAAAACTTATCTTTAAAGAAAGTGGTTTAAATAACATATGCCGAAGTATTACTTTTTTACAATATCAAGTCTTTTCTGAAAATTTCGGCAAAGTTTCCTTTGTAAATACTGGCCCCAAGAGGGTACAACATGCAAAATATGAATAAATGCATCCCCAAGCGGGAGCTAGCTCTTCGTCAATTGACGGTCACAACCACGCATGCAATATAGTATACAACGCCAAAGGCGAGGATCAAAACTCAAAAGGAAACTCAAAAACTTCAAGAAAACTATAATAATACAACGCGCGACTTTAAGGTCGAAATAATACACAACCGGTCTTCTAGAGTTATAAAATATATAAGTTTGGTTGATGGAGTTTCTAGATACAACAATGTAAATATAGTACAAGGGTAGTCACGATGCGAGTGAACCCACCTACCAAAGCAATCACCCGAAAAGGAGCTGTGTGCCATCAAAGCCGCAACGAAACCTGTACGGCAAAACCTGTAAAAAACTGTGGCACAACGGGGGTCAGTTGCCAACTCGTGAGTAGAAAACATCACCGAGCAGAAATCGTATGTATGACTCAATCCTAGGTCAATACGATCAAATATATATAAAACCTCAAATGATAAAGTCTGAAGCATGATAAGGTGGCAAAGGTAAACATCTATACATAAGTGTACTACCAAGTGCTTGTGTCAGTGCCTCAGATAGAAACGTATCATAAATATGAGGTATGAATGCAATATAATCAAAATAGAATGCATCTTGAATGTGAAACTGTTTTCTTAGTTTAGTGAGATTTCTGTATATTTATAAATTCGAGGTATCATCAATGAAATCAACATGAAATCACTGTCAAGCATCGACACAAAACATAAATCCAAATATCTCAATATCTCAATATCTCAGGCTCCGGCAATCCGGACTGGACTGTAACCTCGAATCTCAATATCTAGGGCTCCGGCTATCCGGACTGGCCCATAACATCAAATCTCAAAAGCTCAGGCTCCGGCTATCCGGACTGGCCTGTACTCCGATCGGTATCCTCCGGATATCCGTCGAGTCACAAAAATATCATCGGTCAGTAGTGCTCCCCTGTCACAGGCTCAACGCCATCATCTGCGACCTTCACTCCCCGGGGTACCGCACCGGGTCCACCATGCACCCACACACGGTTCCTCCTCCTCGAATCAGATGTATGATATCGCTCAAGAGCCGAGAAAACTCATGGTGGACATATCTCAAATCATATCATGAGAAAACCGTATTTTCTATCTTTTAAAAAAAATATAAGTTTATAAAATCTTTGCAGTTTATCTAAATCCATAAATCTCATGGAAATCCAAAAACATGAATCACGATGTAAATAATTAATGAATACTGGGCTCCGGCAATCCGGACTGGCCCAAACTATCGCATGGCAAATAAATATATGAATAACATGCATGAGATAACACAGTAAATGATGCAATATCTAATCTAGCACACTAATAATATATCGGAACTATCAGCTAACAAGCGATATCAATGAATCAATATTCTTTAAAGTGTGCATGACATGGCAATTACCGATGATGATGTGTGTGAGTCGGAAAGAAGGTGTACGTATGGCATACGCATCATCGGTAATGGTCCTGGTGTCCTGACAATATGGTTTCATCATTTCTCACGAAAATACATATAGACATGCAATGCAATGCAAACAGCAGAAATAAATGGAAAATGAATAGTAAATGCAGCAATAATATGCGGAATATGAATAATAACCTAACAATAACGAATCTACATTACTATATATGTGTCATACCGTTTTGCCATTTGAAATAATATGAATCGTGGTGTTTTGAAAATAGGGCTACTATGTTTTTAAGAAAAGGTACGTCCTTTGTAATATCCATAGAATCCCTTGGCCTGTCTTTAAAATACTCATGGTTCGTTAGTTTTGAAATAGGTATGACCGAGTCTAGTCTAACATCTACAAGTAAACTACTGGACTAAACTAACAGACTGATCGAAAGGGTAAGGAAAACCACCTATGTCTGAGTCGATATATATATATGTAATAGTCAGTGATAACGCCTCAATAGTATCACATACGATACACTATATATAATATGACATCCTCGAGTCAAGAGTGCGGATCTATCATCAATATAGCTCGTACGGTAAATCCATCGTACAGTATCCCAAATCTGGGTACGGGTCGAATATCACACTCATCTCATTATTTATCTGGTATCCTTATCATCACATATCGTGAACTGGGGGTACTGATCTAAGTCAAGTACAATACGGATACCATCTATATATATGTATGCGTGTGTATGAAAACACATCGCCCAAAGACCCGCTATAATATCATGTCGTGTCTCAAATACGAACCATGTCACATCACCGATCTCATAGCATCATGCCCAAACTCATCGACTCATCTCTAAATACCATGTACTATCCTCATCATCCATGTATATGTATACGTATATATATACATAGTCCCATACCTATGTGCATTTATATATATATATATATATATATATATATATATATATATATACATATACATATCCCCATATACGCACAAGATGTAAAATGTATGCAAGTGTGTGTGCGTGTGCGTGTATGTAAACCACTACTCTAGGGTTCGCGACTAAGAATTAAATAACGACACTATCATCCAAGTCTTCTAAAGAAATTCTAGCTAAGTATGCACATCTTATAATACCATATAAGTATATATTTATATATAACCTAACGCATTCGCGTTCTATACTGCGAACTGCGGGGGTGCTATACGCCATCCACCCGACATCCCCCGTAGATATATATCTACCCACTTTGCTCTTGCTTGCCGATGTCGATGTCGCCTTCCTCTGCTCCATCATCTCGAAATCCATGTGAGGGTACCTACAACCAATACACAATCGCAAATGCGTATTAATATCGAGTCGGAAAACCAAAACGGCACACGTTTCGCTCATAGGTTAAAACCTATAGCCTCGCATGCAAAACGCGACCAGTAACCCTAGTCGTTGACGTTCAAACGCCACACGACGGAAACACAATATCAAATACCAAATCCAAATTCCTAAAAAGACACAAAACGAATTCAGAAACTTCGAAAACAAGCTCCAGATTTTACCCTAAGTAAAATTAGCCAATTTTGCATATGTAAAGGGTCTAGTTTACTGAATAAAAAGCCCTGGACCCCATTTCCTTGCTCTGGCCGCAATTTGCGGCCAGAATGAATAAAATTATGGCCAAGGTAAAGTGTTTGGGTCTCGGGTATTCAGGGTAGCTTCTAGGTGGCCTGCACTACTCGCTGTATTTGCTTAATAATTTTCAGAGGCTCAGGGTGTTAGCAGATCTCCAATTCTCATCACAATTTCCATAATTTCCCGATATCGGGGTTTTCTATGTTTAGTGTTCAGGTGTAATTTTAAGGTTTCAGTCCATGAAACTAAGACTAGAGGGGTTATATGGGCTCTACTAACCTCAATTACACCTTTGGTTTCCAAATCAAACCCTAATGCTCAACTTGGAATTTCAAATTTCATAAAACCACTCAATATCGATACTAAACATGTATGGATGCTTAAGGAATTGAAATACTATACTAATGGTGCAGAAATTAGCTCATTTGGCAACTCAAGAAAATTCTTGAGTTTCCCCAAGTGCTTAAAATCCATCCTTTCTTGCTCCAAAGTGCTTGTGAGGAGCTTGTGCATGTTTTTAATGAAATGGGGATGAGGTTTTTGTGTGTTTTGGATGATGAAGTGAGGTGGTAGAGGGGGGAGGGAGAGTGTACTACCATAGGGAGAAGAGGAGAGAAAAATGAAGAGGAAATAATGAAGGAGGGAAATTCCATGACCAAGGTTTGACCCCTCACCTCTCTCTCTCTCATGCCCATACCCATTTCTTTATATTTTCTTTTCTTTTTCTTTTCTATTCTTATCTTTTCATTATCTTTTCTTTTCTCATTAAATACAAAGCCATGCATGATAAAAGAAAAGATCATGTAGGAAAATGTAACAAATGCGAAAAAGATATGGTGCATGTCATGCGTACAAATCAAGCTTAATGCACGATTAGTGATATTTAATCGCGATTAGCTTTAGAATAGTGTATAATTAGTTATAAAAATATATAATTTGCCTAAATCACATAAAAAACCCTCATTTCAGTAATTTCTATAATTTTTCATATATTTTCCAATTCATCGGTATTTAATTATACCGCATTATTAAAATATTCATAATATTTATTATTTAATTATAAAAATTCCCAAAAATAATATTTTATTTTTCTGAAATGTTACAAATGGCCTCTAGGGCATACATATATCCAACAATCTCCCACTTGCACTAAAGCCATTTATTGGCGTATCTTATACCCAACATCTCAAAAAGTCGCTCATGCTGCGGCAGAGAGAGGGCCTTCGTGAGTGGATCCACGGTGTTATTCTTTGTATCTACTCTCCGAATCTCGATCTCATGGCAATCAACTATCTCCCGGATCAAATGATATCGCCTCAGGATGTGTCTGGATCGCTGATGGGACCTGGGCTCTTTGGCCAATGCCATAGCCCCATTATTATCACAATACAATGGTATTGGATCAATAATGGTTGGAACTACTCCTAGTTCCGAGATGAACTTTCTCATCGAGACGGCTTCCTTGCCTGCATCATTTGCAGCAATGTACTCGGCTTCCATCGTTGAGTCTGAAACGGTATCCTGTTTGGAACTCTTCCAACATACCGCCCCTACATTGAGGGTAAATACAAACCCTAAGATAGATTTGCTGTCATCCTTATCACTCTGGAAGCTCGAATCGGTAAAGGCCTCCATTTGGAGATCCCCATTACCATAAACCAAGAACATTTCTTTAGTCCTTCGCAAGTACTTAAGAATGTTCTTCACAGCTGTCCAGTGATTCTCCCTTGGGTTGGATTGATACCTGCTTACTATACTCAATGCATAAGCTACATCAGGGCGTGTACATATCATCGCATATATTATAGATCCTAGGTTGAAGCATTGGGTATAATGCTCATGCAAGCTCTCTCTTCATCGGTCATTGGGCAAAAATCCTTGGAGAGAGTGACTCCATGACTAGCAGGGAAGGCACCCCGCTTGGAGTCATCCATACTAAACATCTTCAGGATGGTGTTAATGTACCTAGTTTGGGACAATCCCAACAACCTTTTAGATCTATCCCTATAGATCTTCATGCCCAATATGTACGAGGCATCACCCAGGTCCTTCATGGAGAACCTTTATGATAAGAATAGTTTGGCCGATTGTAGCATAGGAACATCGTTTCCTATCAGAAGAATGTCATCCACGTACAATATGAGAAATGTGATGGCACTCCCTACAATCTTCTTATAAACACAAGGTTCATCTAGATTTTTGACGAAATCAAACTCCTTGATGAAATCATCAAAACAGATGTTCCAACTCCGTGATGCCTGCTTTAATCCATATATGGATATAAGCAACCTACATGCTTTCCCGCTGCTCCCACTATCAATGAAGCCCTCTGGCTGATCCATATAAACGCATTCTTCTAAATCATCATTTAGAAAAGCCGTTTTTGTTAGTTATATGTATGCCCTAGAGGCCATTGTTGTACATATGATGTATATTATAGTGGATGCTTGGATATAGATATAGAGGACTTTCTTGCTCGATATGGTAGTATGCTATCTGGTTTCACTTTATCTTAACATGTTAACAAATGCTGTTTTGTGATCACGTGTTGATAAAGCCCTCAGGATACTAGGACTATGATACAGATCTTACAAGTGGGGCCAGGGTAGTCTATGAGTACATCCTATAACTGTTCCTAGTCGAGGGTGTATCGAGACAGGGCATCGATACTCCAGAGTAGGCTAGCGTATACGCATGTTGACCCATATGATGGGCGATGGATGATCCCATATTGTAGGGTTCCTAGGCACAATAGTGAGGTCTCACAAGGCATCGAACATGCCAAATTCAAAAAATCTAGGTGCCGAGAGACCCGACTACGGATCGTTTGCTAGAAAACTAGGCGAAAAAAGCTAACTAGTTAACACTTAACTATGAGAATCGGAAATACAACCTTTGTAGATCCGGTGCTCCACCTCCATAGCTCCGCAACGAAGTCCTCTCCGCTGTCCAAAAAGAATCCGGGCTCTAGCGTCGACTTCATCGGAGAATAAGCGAGCTAGGTCGTCGATGTCCATGCCGAAGATGATCTACGTCGAAGCATCGCAAGATCAAGCTCTCACTTCACCAAGTCAAGAAACTTGTGAAGGAAACACACTCTACTACTTGGCAAGAGGTAGAGGATGAAGAAATAGGAAGTGGGTAGACTTTAGAATTGGATTTCTCACTCAAATCATCAATCCACCATTGATGACCTCAAGCTTCTTCAAAGAAGAAGATGAAGAAGAAGAAGAAGAAGAAAGTTATGATAAGATTAATTAAAAAGAAAAGAATAATCCAATCTTTATCATAACATGACCATGGTTATGTGTAGAGACTAAACCCAAGTTAAGTGAATGGTTAGGTTAGGAATGAAGACAAAAATGGTGACTAAGTCAAAGTATTCATGAAGCTTCATGAATGAACAAAAGAATGCCACCATTTTTCTTTTCTTTTCCTTAAATGAATAATGAATATAAATAAATGAATAAGTATATAAAACCCTAACCATTCATATAACCATGGTTTAATCTTTACACAAGCACAAGTCAACATGTATCATCAAACATGATACAATGTATATGCATAAAAGTATATCACATATACAACTTGCACATCGAGTGAGAAAATCCATATAAAGTGAACCTATACTAGCTAATGCAAAGTAATATATCAAATATATAATTATGCATTAAATCATTAAATCAACACTTGATTCAATGATCCGGTCATGTCGCACATAACCGACTGGTATCTTCAGTAACAACTTATCGAATCAACACTTGATCCGATAACCCGGCTATATCGCATATAACCGATCAATGTTACATCGCGAGAATCGAATACAGTATCACATACTGGTATCATTCTCGGTCCCGCACATATCTCATATGCACTCCTATTTCGTTTCGCTTGAGCCAGGAAACCTCTGTGTAGGACTCTAAAGACTCGTCAATACGCCGGCAGCAGATGATGATCATATCAAACATCCACAAGCCGCAAGCGGTCTGCTAAACGTAACGGCCACCCGGGTATTGAGCGATCTGAAGATCGACGAGCAAGCCCGCTCACACTCCAGTGAATCCGACCAGTAACACTACCGTACAGTCCGGTCTGATCGTCTGATATGTCGCATATCTTGCCTAGGGGTGGTAAACGTCAGACCCCAATAGCTCGATAAGTCGTGTCGATATGAGGCTCATAACGGGTCGAGAAACTACTGGTAACACTTACCAGCAATTCTCTGATCAGCCCTGGCCAGGGACTTCCTGTTATAGCCAATCGAACACAGCGCAACATCAACCCCCTATACCGGGAGAGACGAATCCCCTCCTATCGCTCATTGCCTCCATGTGACTCGGGACTGTACCCAAAAACCACCGTTTTGCACGCCCTCTTGGACGTGGTAAGATGGAAATCAAAGCACAGTGGGAACCACACAAGACTCTATGACGATCTCGGGTCAACAGACTACTCTGTACCAGTGTCACCAGAGAACTGCCATCTGACATGAGGTATAATACCATCTGGGAGTTCTCGGCGAGTCCGTCCAGTGTATCCAGTCTCTACTGAGCACCCGTATATCATCTCTGATGTCAAACACCAATGGATATGGGATCATCCATCGCCTATCTGTATGGGTCGAGAAGGTATACGCTAGTCTACTCTGGTATATCGATGCCCCATCTCGATACACCCACGACTAGGGACTTTTAAGGATGTACTTATGGACTACCATGTCCCCACTAGTATGATCCGCATCATAGTCCAGGTAGTCAAGTACACATCCTAAGGGCTTTACCAACAGGTAACAGAGAGACAATCAGCATACACGTTAAGGTAAAGTTCAACCAGATAGCATACTATCATGTCGAGCAAGAAAGTCCTCCCTATATATGTCCCAGCATCCACTACAATATACATCCTATGTACAGTAATGGCCTCTAGGGCATACATATAACTAACAATCTCCCACTTGCACTAGGGCCATCTGATAGCAGTGGTTGCAGTATCTCATACTCAACCATCCCATAAAAGTCTCTCTCTGGGAACAGGCCTTTGTGAGTGGATCCGCTGTGTTGTCCTCTGAGTCTACTCTCCTAACCTCGATCTCCCTGGAGATCAACCATCTCCATGATCAAGTGATACTGCCTTAGAATATGTCTGGATCACTAATGGGACGGACGTTCCTTGGCATAAGCCACAACTCCATTGTCTCACAATGGTTGGAACGTAGTTCATCTCATGAACCAATATACACCCAGACTGCCTCTTTGGTAGCATCTTAAGTAGCGATGTATCGTGCCTTTATCGTCTAGTATGTCACGGTATCTAGCTTGGAACTCTTCCACCATACCGTCCCTTTACTGAGGGTAAAGACAATGCCTGTGACTGACACTCAGTCGTCTTTATCACCCTGGAACACTTCCAGTGATTCTCCCCAGGATCGGTTGATACCGTCTCACTACAACTAGTGAGAATCCTAACATCCAATTAAGTCTATCTCATAGATCTAAAACTCAGGATTTAGGAGGTATCATTTTGATCCTATGTGGAGAATCCTTGTGATAACCGGAGATTGATCGAGCGTAGCATAGGAAACTCCTTCCCCATCAAGAGTATGTCATCCACGTACTCTACGAGGATCGTCACCATACTCCCTACTACCTTTTTGTTTATACAAGGTTCATCTACCATTTTGATGATGTCAAACTCTTTGACTAATTCATCAAAAACAGATGTTTCAACTCCGCGATGCCTGCTTTATCATATAAAACCAT
This sequence comes from Agapanthus africanus, assembly GCA_030015575.1. Taxonomy (NCBI): domain Eukaryota; kingdom Viridiplantae; phylum Streptophyta; class Magnoliopsida; order Asparagales; family Amaryllidaceae; genus Agapanthus; species Agapanthus africanus. The sequence continues at coordinate 26,403,305 of JASDDO010000029.1, read as the reverse complement.
CTTGCACACGTTTCCGCTGCTCCCACTGTCTACGAGGCCCTCTGGCTGTGTACTTATAGACGCTCTCTTCTAAATCATCATTTAGAAAAGCAGTCAAGACACCCAACCACCAGATATCACAGTCATGGTATGTAGCCGTGACAAGTAGGATCTGGATGGACTTAAGCATAGCTACTGGAAAAGGTTTCATCATTATCCACGCCTGGTCGATGACGAAAACCTTTAATAATTCTAGCTTTGAAAGTCTCAACTTTTCCATGTACACCAAGTAATCTTCTCAAGATATACTTGCTCCTGATGGGGATTTAACCCTTCAGATATAGCAACTAAAGTCCACACTTTGTTGGTGTATAAGGATTCCATCTCAGATCGATAAACATCCAGCCATTCTTACAGAGTCCTACTCCTGATGGCCAGCTCGAAACTAGTTGGGTCATCATCTCATGATGCAATCCTCACTCCCACTGTCATAGAGAAACCGAAGTATCTCTCAGGTGGGTGAGGAACCCTACTAGATCGGCGGAGAGGCTGAGGTTCGTTGGTATCTACTGAATCCTTTGGTTCTGTCAAATCATCTTCTGTAGTTTGCATAGCTGGAACCTTTCCAGTTCTACATAACTAACCTTGCCTCGAGTTTGTCCGGATTTTGCTTTTAGACATAGGCCGGACAACCCCAAATCTTAACTAACTTAAGACATGGGCTCTTCCCTTTCCATATCACATATGAAGTGGTAGGCATTGATTTGATTCGAACCCTATTCAATAGGTATGCAACTTCTCAAGTGCATAACACCCAAAAGGAAAAAGGTAACTCAGTATTACTCATCATAGAGCACACCATATCAAATAGGGTGTATCTGCTCCGCCCCGATATACCATCGTGCTATGGTGTATACAGAGGAGTAATGCTGAGAGAGAATCCCATTCTCCTTTAGAATAGTCCAGTATTTCCGTGCTCAAGTATTCTCCTCCTTGATCTCATCATAGGATATAATACTTATACCCGTATTCTGGTTCTCTACTTCTCGCTTATATTCTGTGAATATCTCAAAAGGTTCGGACTTGTGTTTCAACAAGAACATAGGTCTGAATCTAAAGAGAGGATCAGAGAACGTAATGAAGTATAAAGAACCAGTCTTGGCATTTGTAGACTGGGGACCTACATACATCAACATGTATCATCCCAAGAGTTTACTAACTCTTTCTCTGTTTCCAGTAAACGGAGCTATGGTCATCTTATCTTTGTGACATGACTGGCGAGTTTCACAAGATGTAAATTCAAACTGATTTAAATATGCATCTACATGTAACTTCAGCTAGTCGGGTCACATTGATCTGACGTAGTCTACAATACCTTAAGAAGAATCCGTTCATTTCTGAACTCTTCCTCTTATGTGTGATCCGTATACTAAGAACTGTAGTTTGATTTAGAACATTAATGCTTTTAGATAACGTGCCTGAACCGATCAACTTTTGATATAGGAAATGTTCAAAACATTATCCAACAATACAAAATTATATCGTTTCTTTACTAATAAAGAGACGGATACGATTTTGTATATCAGGTTCGGTATCTAATAACATTCGTTCAGAATCAATGTATTTGTAATACAGGGTGACAGTGACCGACAGACTTGGTTGCAACACTTGCCCCGTTTTCTGCCTCATGAAACTTATCACCCGTTCTCAGTTCTCTACCTAACTGTAGCCCTATGTAACAGATTACATATCTGGTATCCTGATCTGGTATCACATACCCAGGACGTAAAGAATACTGAGAAACGGTTCTGTATAATGAACACACCCGAAGATGATGCATCAGCATGCACTCTCTTCGTTTGGGCGGCACGGGAATTCTGGTATTCCCCAATTTCCTGCTCGGTCTTATAACAATTATAAGTTGGGGCGGGACCAACGTTCCCCAGCTCAGTATAACAAGCGGGTTCGGTCAATATTCCGTATTATTTTCTTGATTAAGGCGTGATATGGTCGCTACCTGGAGAGAGAGAGAAGAAAACACTCAGCGTGCGCTCTGTCAAGAACAGATTGGTTTTTATTTTATCTAATCCGGATGGCTCCCACTGCTTTTTATCAAATCTTCCTTCAAACCCTAAAAGGAAAGACTAGCCGGGATTAATTACACACTACAAGTTCACCAATCTTTCAGCCAGGCCAGTGTCGGTACTTTGAGGGAGGTCCCCCGTGCTTTCGCACGAACCTAATTAATGTAAACCTCGTTTTCCCAGAGGCGTAACCCCGTTGACACCTTTCTAGACACCTACTTGATCGGCTAATTGTAATGTATAAAACTCTCCCAGGAGTAACTCTTACTCGCAGCGGGTATCGGGATCCAACTATCTCATAGAAGGTATGCAATCTCATTGCAAATTTCAACACTTGAAATTCCCGATAATATTTTGCCCCGAACGATCTATGACCTTGACAAGGTCAACAAACCATAGACCGCAAGTCAAGTTCAACCCGTCATTTCTTGATTGAATCAAACCCACCCGCACGACCCTTGACAAGGTCAACAAGGCCGCACGACTACCCTAACCCAATCTGCATCATATGCATAAGCAGATAAATACTGGTTAGCTACCGCACACTGCGCCTTGACAAGGTCAACAAACGCAGCACGAATACTAAACAGGATTTATCTGAAATGACGGAGGGCTACGACAGGTTTTTCTGAAAACCTATTGCGTAATGAACTTGATATCGTTGTAGGATCGAATGAATTTTGAAATGGAGTGTTTTTGAGGCTTTTCTAGTTTTGCTAAAGGAGTCACTCCCGGTGAAGGGATCGTCGGTCCTTTCCTCGTCGAATGAGGTGCGGGATATATCATATATATCACTGTGCAAAGCAAAAACTCTTAAAAGCAATCAAAAGACAAACCGAGTGTGTAGCATCTGCCAGTTATTGCTAAAGGAGTCACTCCCGGTGAAGGGATCTCGGTCCTTTCCTCATCGAATAAGGTGCAGGATATATCATATATACCGCTGTGCAAAGCAAGAACTGTAGCTACCTGTTTTATTTTGAAATTCGATTCTACAACATCTTAGGTTTCTTTTTATTTCATTAATCACATTAATGAAGTCCCATCATTTATATACCTAAACATCACAGATAGATATGACGTACACTTATGCCATCCGCATTCGCCTCGATGTCCCCTCGTGCACCGTTAGGTTAGGTAACTAACGACAGAGCAGGGCAGGGCTAGCGCGGGTGTAAAACATAAGTAACGTCTATATAATATATCATATATACTATATACTGTATCTATCACAGAACATCACATGATCACATCACAGATATCGCAGCAGAAGAAACATATGAAATATTGGATATACTAGGACGTCCGTGTTTTCAATACGAGCCAGTATAAAACACGGATTCCACGGTCGTGAGGAATAGCCAAACCCACACCCCTAGACCCCTACGAGAGCGGCAAGCAACCCTACCAATTCTGGAGTTAGGAGACCCGGACTAGACTCCTCGAGTTGGTCTCCCACTGGACTCCAGAACCCGGTTACTTGTGCCCTCCTCCTTGGGTCTATCCTAGTGCGGAAAAGTAAATAATATACAAAAGGTGACTACTTCCGCAACCTGGAAGCGCCCCAATAAAAGAATATTACATACATGTTTTTACATGAATGAAAATGAAAAACACTCATCTCACATAAAAAAAACCCCGGCTATTCAAACACGACGATCCAATATAACATATCCAGCAACACATAACAACACATGTCATCAACGTAAGTAAATATGCGCATCCCAATTGTCGTTGACATATAGCAACGAAACCGGCGATATCACATATTACACTTACGGTCACAGAAAAGAAAGTGTAAAACTACAACAGTTGGAATCCGCAACCATCTCAGACATCGCATGCCTGACCAAACGAATTACTTAGACATCGCATGCCTGACCAAATGAATTCCTTAGACATCGCATGCCTAACAATTATAAACCCCGCATTTTAGTCTCATTATCGAAAACACTTTTCAATACCAAGTCGGGCAATTCAACAAGATTCCCGACAGTCTGATCGAATACTCGTCGCAAACTTCAGTAGACGGCCGCACCCCCGTTACCGTCGACGAAGTGCACCAAGGCGGAACACCGCTACCGCGAGCACCCGAACGGATGCTTTCGGCGACGGGGTTCTCCTACAGTCACTTGGTCATGGAGTGAGGCTGTCTATTAAGTTTATCGGCGAGTATCCGCGTACGCTACGTGATTGCGACGGACTTTTGATCACATCAAAATTTCGTGGCAACCGATCAAGTGAGACTAAACTGCTATGTTTATAACATTCATTCAGTTATCTCATAACTACTTGTGAATTCCAATTATTGTATCCCATTCCAGATAATTAGAAAATGTTAAACTTTCCGATTGAACATTCGAACACCCAAGTTTTCCCGATACAGATCAACACATGAAATAAGTCTAACAACATTCAGTTCGTGCCTCAGTACCGACGATCCAGCCGTAGAAGGGTCAAGCCAACGCCTCACATGTGGCACGCCGTACTGCCCCAAACCCGAAGGTTCAAAGGGCAGTTCAAGACGGTCACATAATCGAGTTAAGGTTTGTTGTCTTCTAGAGGGTCCATCGCGTTACTTGCACTACTTAGAACGTCGTTAAACTACGGAAAGATCCAACACTTGGAAATTTCCCGACAGGGGAAAAGTTGGGTATTTATATCCGGTCGAACATTTTAACATATTCTAAAAATTATCCGGAAAGCCACACAGACAAAATTTGATAATCCGATCGAAACACCGAATCCCCAAAACAACTGCAGAAAAATTCAACTCTTGAATAAATATTAAAAATTCCCAGAAAACTCAGCTCTTTGAACTAGGAATTACTGTGCAAAGGAACAGGGCTGACGTCATCAAGGGGCCGCTGATCCGCCGCAGAAGCCATGCTTCTGCCGCGGATCCGCCGCGAAATTTACTGTTCACCAGAAACTTTTTGCACCGTAATTCTTATTTTTCCCTGCTGAATTTTTTAGCAATTTTTAATTTGGAAAAACTCACTGTTTTCAAAAAAGGACAGAGAGCATGTTAGAAATGGGTTTTCGGGTTCGTTCGGATCTCAAACTCCGTCTGGACTTCGCCTAAGGCTCTAGCTAGGCTCTGATACCACTGTAGGGTTCCTAGGCACACTAGTGAGGTCTCACAAGGCATCGAACATGCCAAATTCAAAAAATCTAGGTGCCGAGAGACCCGACTACGGATCGTTTGCTAGAAAACTAGGCGAAAAAAGCTAACTAGTTAACACTTAACTATGAGAATCGGAAATACAACCTTTGTAGATCCGGTGCTCCACCTTCATAGCTCCGCAATGAAGTCCTCTCCGCTGTCCAAAAAGAATCCGGGCTCTAGCGTCGACTTCATCGGAGAATAAGCGAGCTAGGTCGTCGATGTCCATGCCGAAGATGATCTACGTCGAAGCATCGCAAGATCAAGCTCTCACTTCACCAAGTCAAGAAACTTGTGAAGGAAACACACTCTACTACTTGGCAAGAGGTAGAGGATGAAGAAATAGGAAGTGGGTAGACTTTAGAATTGGATTTCTCACTCAAATCATCAATCCACCATTGATGACCTCAAGCTTCTTCAAAGAAGAAGATGAAGAAGAAGAAGAAGAAAGTTATGATAAGATTAATTAAAAAGAAAAGAATAATCCAATCTTTATCATAACATGACCATGGTTATGTGTAGAGACTAAACCCAAGTTAAGTGAATGGTTAGGTTAGGAATGAAGACAAAAATGGTGACTAAGTCAAAGTATTCATGAAGCTTCATGAATGAACAAAAGAATGCCACCATTTTTCTTTTCTTTTCCTTAAATGAATAATGAATATAAATAAATGAATAAGTATATAAAACCCTAACCATTCATATAACCATGGTTTAATCTTTACACAAGCACAAGTCAACATGTATCATCAAACATGATACAATGTATATGCACAAAAGTATATCACATATACAACTTGCACATCGAGTGAGAAAATCCATATAAAGTGAACCTATACTAGCTAATGCAAAGTAATATATCAAATATATAATTATGCATTAAATCATTAAATCAACACTTGATTCAATGATCCGGTCATGTCGCACATAACCGACTGGTATCTTCAGTAACAACTTATCGAATCAACACTTGATCCGATAACCCGGCTATATCGCATATAACCGATCAATGTTACATCGCGAGAATCGAATACAGTATCACATACTGGTATCATTCTCGGTCCCGCACATATCTCATATGCACTCCTATTTCGTTTCGCTTGAGCCAGGAAACCTCTGTGTAGGACTCTAAAGACTCGTCAATACGCCGGCAGCAGATGATGATCATATCAAACATCCACAAGCCGCAAGCGGTCTGCTAAACGTAACGGCCACCCGGGTATTGAGCGATCTGAAGATCGACGAGCAAGCCCGCTCACACTCCAGTGAATCCGACCAGTAACACTACCGTACAGTCCGGTCTGATCGTCTGATATGTCGCATATCTTGCCTAGGGGTGGTAAACGTCAGACCCCAATAGCTCGATAAGTCGTGTCGATATGAGGCTCATAACGGGTCGAGAAACTACTGGTAACACTTACCAGCAATTCTCTGATCAGCCCTGGCCAGGGACTTCCTGTTATAGCCAATCGAACACAGCGCAACATCAACCCCCTATACCGGGAGAGACGAATCCCCTCCTATCGCTCATTGCCTCCATGTGACTCGGGACTGTACCCAAAAACCACCGTTTTGCACGCCCTCTTGGACGTGGTAAGATGGAAATCAAAGCACAGTGGGAACCACACAAGACTCTATGACGATCTCGGGTCAACAGACTACTCTGTACCAGTGTCACCAGAGAACTGCCATCTGACGTGAGGTATAATACCATCTGGGAGTTCTCGGCGAGTCTGTCCAGTGTACCCAGTCTCTACTGAGCACCCGTATATCATCTCTGATGTCAAACACCAATGGATATGGGATCATCCATCGCCCATCTGTATGGGTCGAGAAGGTATACGCTAGTCTACTCTGCTATATCGATGCCCCATCTCGATACACCCACGACTAGGGACTTTCAAGGATGTACTTATGGACTACCATGTCCCCACTAGTATGATCTGCATCATAGTCCAGGTAGTCAAGTACACATCCTAAGAGCTTTACCAAAATGTAACAGAGAGACAATCAGCATACACGTTAAGGTAAAGTTCAACCAGATAGCATACTATCATGTCGAGCAAGAAAGTCCTCCCTATATATGTCCCAGCATCCACTACAATATACATCCTATGTACAGTAATGGCCTCTAGGGCATACATATAACTAACAAATATCTATTGGTGTTGGATATCAAAGATGGTGTACGGGTGCTCAGTGGAGACTGGGTACACTGAACGGACTCGCCGAGAACTCCTGGATGGTATTATACCTATCGTCAGATAGCAGTTCTCCGGTGACACTGGTGCAGGTTAGTCTGTAGACCCGAGATCATCATATAGAGTCTTGTGTGATTCCCACTGTGCTTTGATTTCCACCTTACCACGTCGAAGAGGGCGTGCAAAATGGTGGCTTTTGGGTACAGTCCCGAATCACATGGAGGCAATGAGCGATAGGAGGGGTTTTGTCTCTCCCGGTATAGGGAGTTGATGTTGTGCTGTGTTCGATTGGCTATAACTGGAAGTCCCTGGCCAGGGCTGATATGGAGATTTACTGGTAAGTGTTATCAGTTGTTTCTCGACCCGTTATGAGTCTTACATCGACTCGACTTATCGGTTACTGGGGTCTGACGTTTACCACCCCTAGACTAGATATGCAACATATCAGACGAAGAGATCGGACTGTACGGGAGTGTTACTGATTAGATTTGCTGGAGAATGTACAGGCTTGCTTGTTGATCTTCTGATTGTGCAATACATGGGTGGCTGTTACGTTTAGCTGACCGCTTGCAGCCTGTGGGTGTTTGATATGATCATCACCCACTGCCGGCGTATTGACGATTCTTTAGAGTCCTATACAGAGGTTTCCTGGCTCAGGCAAAACGGAGTAGGAGCACATATGTGATATGTGCGGGACCGAGAATAATACGATATGAGATACCGTATTCTATTCTCGTGATATATGATATCGGCCGGGTTTATGTGATATAGCCGGGTCATCGGATCAAGTGTTGATTCAATGAATCGGTACATGTTATATTAGTCGGTTATATGCAATATAGCCAGATTGTCGGATCAAGTGTTGATTCGATAATTTAATGTATAATTATATATATGATATATTACATTACATTAACTAATATAAGCTCGCTTTATTGATTCATTTTCTCACCGGATAATACATTGATATATATGCGATATATGTTAATTGTATTATTTTCTTTTGTTACAAAAATATATTATATATGTGATATATAATATTGTAACAAGTTATGATTACAAATGCAACATGATTTGTGGAGATTAAACAAGTTAGGGTTTGATTTGGGTTAGCATTTGGGTTAGCTTTTTCATGAAGCTTCATGAACCTTTCTTTTGTTTTTAGCTTAGATATTTTGTATTGATATTTTGTGTAGATATTTCTTAACCCAACCCAAACCCTTTACCCTAGTTTATTCTCTACAAGGGTTAAGCCTTCATTCTTAACCCATGGTTGGTTTTGTAACCATAACAATAATTCATTATTCATCAGAAAAGCTTTCTTCTTCTTCTTCATCCTTCTCCTTGAAAAAGCATTCTAGCTTTTTGACTTGTGATGATTTAAAGTGAGAAAATGAAAACAAAAGAGAGCAAAATTCCTACTTCATCATCCTCATCTATTCTAGCCACTTAGATTAGGGTGTTCACTTCATTAATACTTGATTAGAGAAGTGAGAGCTTGAGTTTGAGATTCTTCAAGGTAGATCATCTTCGAAAAAGAAAACTTCTAGCAAGCATGGATCATTCGACTTGTGGAGCCTCTCTAGAGTCCGGGAGTTGTGGAGCCTCTCTAGAGTCCGGGAGTTCATGGATCGCGGTGAAGGGACTACTACTCGAAGCTTATGAAGCGAAGGAACGAACTACAAAGGTTGTAATCCCTCTCTCTTAGATGTAAAGTTATTTACATGCATGTTAACCCTAATTCTCTAGTTAAGATCTTGGTTAGGGTTTGTTTAGCACCCCTAAAAATTTCAATATGGCATGTGTGATGCCTTTCTAAACCTTGTTAAGGTGCTAGGCTGACCCTACAGTGGTATCAGAGCTAAGCTAGAGTTTTAGGCATTGTCTAGACGAAGTTAGAAGTCCGATCGAACCCCGAAACACCGAGAATTGACCCCTTGCTGGAAATTTTTTCAAAAGTTAAAATTTTTCGTATTAAAAATACTCAGAAAATCATGCAGGGAATTTTATGGACCCACCTGAAGAAAGTGTCCCTAACTTGCTAAAGTGACCGTGTAACCGCGGCCAAAACCTGGTTTTGGCGGCGGTTCCGCGGCGCCACTGTGGAGGCTTCGGACGGGCACTTCAACGACGGTCCATAGGTGCTGGGGCATGCTACTGGGAATTTTTATTTTCTGCTCAAGTGTTGAGCTCACTTGGGTATTTTGGGAATTCGTTGTGTCTATCGAATTATCTAACTTCGCCTAGTTATCTGTGATGTTTATGTGTTGCTGTGATATGTTATATTGGATCGTTGTGTATTGAATAGCCGGGGGTTTTATATGATATGAGAGTTTTCTTTTTCATTCATGTAAAATTCATTTGTATGTAATATTCTTTTTGGGACACTTCCGGGTTGAGGATGTTGTCACCGTTGTATATTATTTACTTTTCCGCATTAGGATAGACCCAAGTCGGATAGCACAAGTAATCGGGTTCTAGGGTCCAGTAGGAGGCCATCTCGAGGAGTCGAGATCGGGTCTCCTAACCCTAGAATTGGCAGGGTTACTTGCCACTCTCGTAGGGGTCTAGGGATGTGGGTTTGGCTATTCATCGTGACTGTGGAATCCGTGTTTTATAAAGGCTCAAAATAAAACACGGATGTTCTAGTATATCCAATATTTCATATGTTGACTTCTGCTGCCATGTTCTGTGATGAGATCATATTACTGCCTGAGACGAATGCTTATATTATATGTTGATATATAAATATTACTGCTTTCGTTTCTTCTCTGATGCTTAGGAAGCTTAAATGATGGGTTTTATTAATGAAATTAATAAAAGAAAAGAAACCTAAAAGATGTTGTAGAATCAAATTTTCAAAAAGGGTAGCTACAGTTTTTGCTTTGCATAGCGGTATTCCTTGAAGAATATCCAGCACCTTATTCGATAAGAAAAGAGCCGAGATCCCTTCACCGGGAGTGACCTCTTTAGCAAAACTAGCAGATGCTACAAACTCACGATTTAGTTTTTGATTGCTTCTATAGTTCTTGCTTTGCACAGTGGTATTTATGAAATATCCTGCACCTTATTCGATGAGGAAAGAGCCGAGATCCCTTCACCGGGAGTGACCTCTTTAGCGAAACTAGAAAAAGCCTAAAAAGACTCCTTTTCAAAATCACTTGTTTCTATAAACGATATAAGGTTCATTACGCTTATGGTTTTCAGAAAAACCTGTGTAGCCCTCCGTCATTTCAGATAAGTCCTATATAGTATTTGTGCTACGTTTGTTGACCTTCGTCAAGACGTAGTGTGCGGTAGCTGACTAGTATTTATCTGCAGCATGTGATGCGATTGTTTTAGGGTAGTCGTACGACCTTGTTGACCTCCGTCAAGGATCGTGCGGGTGGGTTTAATTCAATCAGAAAATGACGGGTTGAATTTGACTAGTAGCCTATGGTTTGTTGACCTCCGTCAAGGTCATACGACGTTAAGGGTAAAAGATATTATCGGGAATTTCAAGTGTTGAAATTTGCAATGAGATTGCATACCTTCTATGAGATAGATGGATCCCGATACCCACTGCGAGTAAAAGTTACTCCTGGGAGAATTTTACACAGGACAATTAGCCGATCAAGTAGGTGTCTAGAAAGGTGTTAACGGGGTTATGCCTTTGAGAAAATGAGGTTTATTTTAATTAGGTCCGTGCGAAAGCACGGGGAACCTCCCTCAAAGTACCGACACTGATCTGGCTGAAAGATTGGCGAACTTGTATGGTGTAATTAATCCCGGCTAATCTTACCTTTTAGGGTTTGAAGGAAGATTTGATTAAAACAGTGGGAGCCATCCTGATTAGATAAGATAATAACCAATCTAATCTTGCAAGAGCGCACGCTAAAGTGTTTTCTTCTTTCTCTCTCTCTAGGTAGCGACCATGTCAGGCCTTAATCAAAATAATAATATGGATGTATTAACCGAACCCGCTTATTATACTGAGCAGGGGATCATTGGTCCCGTTCTTTCTTATAATTGTTATAAGTCCGAGCAGGGAATAGGAGAATATCTGGATTCTCACGCCACCCAAATGAAGAATAAGCATGTTAATGCATCTTCTTCTGGTGTGTTAGTTACCGAGAACTGTTTCTCAGTTCACTCTACGTCCGGGGCATTAGATACCAGATCAGGATCCCACATATGTAATATGTTACATGGGCTAAAGAAAGGTAGAGAACTGGGAATGGGTGATCATTCCGTAAGAGTAGGGAATGGTGCAAATGTTGCAGCCAAAGTAGTTGGCGAATATCACCTTGTATTACCAAGTGGTAATACATTGATTCTGAACGAATGCTATTATATACCGAACATGATATGCAACATTATATCAGTTTCTTTATTAAGTAAAGAAGGATATAATTTTTTAATACAGGATAATGTTATGAACATCTTCCTAAATCAAAAGTTGATTGGATCAGGCTCGTTAAATAATGGCATATACGTTCTAAATCAAAACACGGTTCTTAATATACAGAACACACATAAGAGGAAAAGTTCAGAAATGAACGAATCCTTCTTATAGCATTGTAGACTTGGTCATATCAATGCGACACGACTTGCTAAGTTACATAAAGATGGTTATTTAAATACGTTCGAATTATCATCTTATGAAACTTGCCATTCATGTCTCAAAGGCAAAATGACCAAAACTCCGTTTAGTGGACACGGAGAAAGAGTTACGGAACTCTTAGGACTGATACATAGTGATGTATGCTGTCCCATGTCTATACATGCCAGGAATGGTTTCTCGTACTTCATTACATTCACTGACGATCTCTCAAAATTCGGACATGTGTTCCTGTTGAAACACAAGTCTGAAGCTTTTGAGAAATTCAGAGAATATAAGAATGAAGTAGAGAACCAAACGGGTAGAAGTATTAAAATCCTTCGATCTGATCGAGGAGGAGAATACTTGAGCAATGAGTTCCTCGATTATCTAAAAGAGAATAGGATTCTGTCTCAGCTTACTCCTCCCTATACACCACAGCACAACGGTGTATCGGAGTGGAGGAATCGCATCCTATTAGATATGGTGCGCTCTATGATGAGCACTGCTGAGTTACCTATTTTCTTTTGGGGGTATGCGCTTGAGACAGCCATATACCTATTGAATAGAGTTCCAACCAAATCAGTGCCTACCACTCCATATGAGATATGGGAGGGGAAGAGACCGTGTCTTAATTTCGTTAAGATATGGGGTTGCCCGGCCTATGTTAAAAGGCAAAATCCGGACAAGCTCGAGGAAAGATCGTTTTTGTGCAAATTTGTAGGATATCCCAAGAATTCGCGAGGACATATCTTCTACCACCCTGAGGAACAAAAGGTATTTGTTGCTCAGCATGCCACCTTTTTAGAAAAGGAATTTCTTGCAAAGGAAATTAGTGGCAAGGAGGTAGAACTGGAAGAAGTTCCAGTTACACAAACTGAAACAGAAGATTTGGTGGAACCATAGAATTCAATAGATCCCAACGAACCCCGGCCTCTCCGCCGATCTAGTAGGGTTCCTCATCCACCTGAGAGATACTACGGTTTTCTCATTGATGGTGGGAGCGAGAATTACATCATGGAAGATGATGACCCAACTAGCTTCGAGCAGGCCATCACGAGTGGTGACTCTGTGAAATGGCTGGATGCAATGCGATATGAGATGGAATCCATGTACACAAACAAAGTATGGACTTTGGAAGTTGCTCCTGAAGGGGTAAAACCCATTGGGAGCAAATGGATCTTTAGGAAGAAACTTGGTGTAGATGGAAAAGTTGAGACTTATAAAGCTAGACTTGTTGCAAAGGGTTTTCGTCAACGACCGGGTGTGGATTATGACGAAACCTTTTCTCCAGTGGCTATGCTTAAGTCCATCCGGATCTTACTTGCTATTGCTGCATACCATGACTACGAAATCTGGCAAATGGATGTTAAGACCGCCTTTCTAAATGGTGATTTGGAAGAGTGCGTGTACATGACTCAGCCAGAGGGCTTCATAGACAGTGGGAGCAGCGGAAAGGTGTGCAAGCTGCTTAAATCCATTTATGGGTTGAAGCAAGCATCGCGGAGTTGGAACATCTGTTTTGATGTTGTAGTCAAAGAGTTTGACTTCATCAAAAACATAGATGAACCTTGTATATATAAGAAGGTGGCAGAGAGTAAGGTTGTCTTCCTCGTATTGTACGTGGATGACATATTCTTGATAGGAAATGATATTCCTATGCTGCACTCGGTTAAGCTCTTCTTATCACATAGATTCTCAATGAAAGATCTAGGTGATGCCTCCTGCATTTTAGGAATTAAGATCTATAGAGATAGATCTAGACAGTTACTGGGATTGTCCCAATCCAAGTACATTGAGACTATACTAAAGAGGTTTAGTATGGAAGAATCCAAGCGTGGGAATTTACCCACGATCTCTGGACTCACTCTCTCCAAAGAGATGTCTCCCAAGACTGATTTGGAAAGAACTCGCATGCAAGGGATACCCTATTCTTCGGCAGTAGGCTCTATCATATACGTGATGCTATGTACCAGACCCGTTGTAGCATACTCACTAAGTGTAGTGAGTAAGTATCAAGAAGATCCTGGAAAGAATCATTGGACAGCTGTGAAGAACATTCTCAAGTACTTGAGAAGGACTAAAGAGATGTTCTTGGTGTATGGTAACGGAGAACTCTAGGTGGAATCCTTTACCAATTCGAGCTTCCAAAGTGATATGGACGACTCTAAGTCGCACTCGGGATTTGTCTTTACCCTTAATGGAGGGGCGGTGTGTTGGAAAAGTTCCAAACAGGAAACCGTGGCAGACTCGACAATGGAGGCTGAATACATCGCTGCCAACGATGCTGCCAAAGAGGCTGTCTGGATAAAGAAGTTCATCATTGAACTTGGTGTGGTTCCGTCCATTGAGTATCCAATACCTTTGTATTGTGATAACAATGGAGCTGTGGCTTTGGCCAAGGAACCCAGGTCCCATCAGAAGTCCAGACATATTCGGAAGCGGTATCACCTGATCCGGGAGATAGTTGATCGCCGGGAGATCGAGGTCAGGAGAGTTGATACGAAGGACAACACTGCGGATCCACTCACAAAGGCCATTCCTCAGATACAATTTGAGAGACTCTTCGGGATGTTGGGTATGAGATACTACAACAACTGGCCTTAGTGCAAGTGGGAGATTGTTAGTTATAAGTATGCCCTAGAGGCCATTGTTGTACATACGATGTATATTATAGTGGATGCTTGGATATATATATAGAGGACTTTCTTGCTCGATATGATCGTATGCTATCTGGTTTCACTTTATCTTAACATGTTAACAAATACTGTTTTGTGATCACGTGTTGATAAAGCGCTCAGGATATGTACTCGACTACTAGGACTATGATAAAGATCATACTAGTGGGGCTAGGGTACGAGTACATCCTATAACTGTTCCTAGTCAAGGGTGTATCAAGACAGGGCATCGATACTCTAGAGTAGGCTAGCGTATACGCATCTTGACCCATATAATGGGCGATGGATGATCCCATATCCATTGGTGTTGGACATCAAAGATGGTGTACGGGTGCTCAGTGGAGACTGGGTACACTGAACGGACTCGCCGAGAACTCCTGGATGGTATTATACCTATCGTCAGATAGCAGTTCTCCGGTGACACTGGTACCGGTTAGTTTGTAGACTCGAGATCGTCATAGAGTCTTGTGTGATTCCCTCTGTGCTTTGATTTCTACCTTACCACGTCCAAGTGGGCGTGCAAAACGGTGGCTTTTGGGTACAGTCCTGAATCGCATGGAGGCAATGAGCGATAGGAGGGGTTTCGTCTCTCCTGGTATAGGGAGTTGATGTTGTGCTGTGTTCGATAGGCTATAACTGGAAGTCCCTGACCAGGGCTGATATAGAGATTTACTGGTAAGTGTTATCAGTAGTTTCTCGACCCGTTATGAGCCTTACATCGACACGACTTATCGGTTACTGGGGTCTGACGTTTACCACCCCTAGACTAGATATGCAACAAATCAGACGAAGAGATCGGACTGTATGGGAGTGTTACTGATTGGATTTGCAAGAGAATGTACAGGCTTGCTTGTTGATCTTCTGATTGCTCAATACATGGGTGGCTGTTACGTTTAGCTGACCACTTGCAGCTTGTGGGTGTTTGATATGATCATCATCCACTGCCGGCGTATTGACGATTCTTTAGAGTCCTACACAGAGGTTTCCTGGCTCAGGCAAAACGGAATAAGAGCACATATGTGATATGTGCGGGATCGAAAATAATACGTTATGAGATACCGTATTCTATTCTCGCGATATATGATATCGGCCGGGTATATGTGATATAGCCGGTCATCGGATCAAGTGTTGATTCGATGAATCGGTACATATTATATTAGTCGGTTATATGCAATATAGCCGGATTGTCGGATCAAGTGTTGATTCGATAATTTAATGTATAATTATATATGTGATATATTACATTACATTAACTAATATAAGCTCGCTTTATTGATTCATTTTCTCACCGGATAATACATTGATATATATGCGATATATGTTAATTGTATTATTTTCTTTTGTTACAAAAATATATTATATATGTGATATATAATATTGTAACAAGTTATGATTACAAATGCAACATGAATTGTGGAGAATAAACAAGTTATGGTTTGATTTGGGTTAGCATTTGGGTTAGCTTTTTCATAAAGGTTTCTTTTGTTTTTAGCTTAGATATTTTGTGTTGATATTTTGTGTAGATATTTCTTAACCCAACCCAAACCCTTTACCCTAGTTTATTCTCTACAAGGGTTAAGCCTTCATTCTTAACCCATGGTTGGTTTTGTAACCATAACAATAATTCATTATTCATCACAAAAGCTTTCTTCTTCTTCTTCCTCCCTGAAAAAGCTTTCTTGCTTTTTGACTTGTGATGATTTAAAGTGAGAAAATGAAAACAAAAGAGAGCAAAATTCCTACTTCATCATCCTCATCTATTCTAGCCACTTAGATTAGGGTGTTCACTTCATTAATACTTGATTAGAGAAGTGAAAGCTTGAGTTTGAGATTCTTCAAGGTAGATCATCTTCGAAAAGGATGACTTCTAGCAAGCATGGATCATTCGACTTGTGGAGCCTCTCTAGAGTCCGGGAGTTCATGGATTGCGGCGAAGGGACTACTACTCGGAGCTTATGAAGCGAAGGAACAGACTACAAAGGTTTTAATCCCTCTCTCTTAGATGTAAAGTTATTTACATGCATGTTAACCCTAATTCTCTAGTTAAGATCTTGGTTAGGGTTTGTTTAGCATCCCAAAAATTTCAATATGGCTTGTGTGATGCCTTCCTAAACCTTACTAAGGTGCTATGCTAACCCTACAGTTTTAACGTCCATCTGCCAGATTTCATAGTCGTTGTGAGCAGCAATAGCATGTAGGATCCGAATGGATTTAAGCATGGCCACAGGAGAAAAAGTTTCATCATACTCCAGACCTAGTCTTTGACGAAATCCTTTCGCCACAAACCTTGCCTTATAGGACTCCACCTACCCATCTACACCGATCTTTCTCTTAAAGATCCATTTGCACCCTACGGGTTTTACTCCAGAGGTACAACATCCCATGTCCATATTTTGTTAGTGTACATAGACTCCATTTCGGATCTCATGGCATTCATCCATTTCACAGAGTCACCACTCGTGATAGTTTGCTGATAACTGGTAGGGTCATCATCATCCATGATGCAATCTTCTCTATCACCATCAATGAGAAAACCATAGTATCTCTCTGGTGGGCGAGAAGTCCTACCAGATCTACGGAGTGGCTGAGATTCATAAGATTCTGTTGCAACATCAGGTTCAACCAAGTCGTCATTTGTAACTTTTGTCTCTAGAACCTCTTCTTGATCTACCATATTGCCATCAGTATCATTTGGAAAAATCTCATTTTCTAAAAATGTGGCATGTTGAGAAACAAACACCTTTTGTTCCTCCTTGTCGTAGAAAAGTTATCCAAACGATTGTTTTGGATATCCCACAAATATACATTTGACCGATCGTGTCTCGAGTTTGTCTGGATTCTGCTTTTTGACAAAAGCCGGACAACCCCAAATCTTAACTCGTTTAAGAGATGGTCTCTTTCCATACCATATCTCATATGGAGTGGTAGACACGGTCTTGGTTGGAACTTTGTTCAACAAAAAAGCTGCAGTCTCCAATGCATGCCCCCAAAAGGAGAGAGGTAACTCAGTATCACTCATCATGGATCGTACCATATCTAATAGGGTACGATTCCGCCGCTCTGACACACCGTTGTCCTGTGGTGTGTAAGGGGGAGTGAGTTGAGAGAGAATCCCATTCTCTTTTAGGAAGTTCAAAAACTCTGTACTAAGATACTCTACACCTCGATCTGATCGAAGTATTTTGATGTTCATTGCTGTTTGTTTTTCTACTTCAAGTTTGTACTCCTTGAATTTCTCGAAAGCTTCAGAGTCATGCTTTAATAAAAACACATGACTGAATCTTGAGAAATCATCAGTAAAAGTTATGAAATAAGAAAAACGGCCTCTCACATGTGTAGACATTGGCCCACATACATCACTATGTATGAGGCCCAAGAGCTCTGTAGCTCTTTCTCTGTGTCCAGTAAACGGAGTATTTTTCATTTTCCCTTTGATACAAGACTGACAAGTCGCATAAGATTTATACCCAAAAGTATTTAAATATCCATCTTTATGAAGCTTGTTTAGTCTTGTTTCATTAATATGACCAACTCTACAATGCCAAAGAAAAGCTTCATTTATATCTGAAAATTTTCTTTTATTTGTGTGTTGTATGTTGAAAACTGTGTGTTGATTAAGGACGCATATCCCGTTATTAAGTGTACCACAACCAATCAACTCTTGATTCAGTTTAATGTTCATAACATTGTGTTGCAATACAAAATGATATCCTTCATTGTTTAACAAAGAAACAGATATTATATTACAAAGCATGCTTGGTACAAAATAACATGGGTTCAAAACCAATATACAACCCGACGGCGACCCTAGGTGATACTCTCCCACTGAAACTGCATGTACATTGGAACCATTTCCAACTCGGAGAGTATGATCACCGGTCTTCAAAACTCTGCTATTTCTCAACGCCTGCACAGAATTGCAGATATGAGAACCCGAACCGGTATCCAATACCCAGGAAGCAGAGTTTATAGACAAACAATTTTCAGTTACGAACACACCTGAAGCTGAAGCATCACCATGCTTCCTTTTCTTGAGATCAAGGTACTCAGTACAGTTCCGCTTCCAGTGCCCTGTCTTCTTGCAGTGAAAACATTCTCCTTTTCCTGACTTCTCAACCTTGGATTTGTCTCTCCCTGGTGCCTTCTTGATTCCACCTCTCGGTTTGGTGGATTTCTTCTTATTCCTTCCCTTGGCCTTGGCTTTTGGGACGGAAGAGGAAGATTGTCCAAAAATCAGATAGGGAGACTTCACTTTAAGCGTGCTCTCCGCACTTCTCAACATATTGAGAAGTTCGGGTAGTGATTTCTCCATATTATGCATATTGAAGTTTACTATCAATTTAGCAAAGGAAGAGACTGAAGAACAATATCAGTATACTGTTCGTTATCCATTGTCCATCCGAGGTCCTCAAACTCTTCAACATGAGCTGTCATCTTCAAAACGTGATCGCCTACTGGTGTGCCAGGAGCCATCCGCATCTGAAACAACTTTCGAGATGCTTCATATCTCAGGGTCCGAGATTGCTCCCTATACAACTCTTTTGTACGGAGAAAGATAGATTGTACATCCATCTGCTCGTGCTGCTTTTGATGTGTATTGTCCATCGATGCAGGCGTGAGACATTTGGCAGTAGCACAGTCAATATCCCACGTTTTGCGGATCTCCTTATCCGCAACAGAAGATTCAGGGCCTGGGGTAGGTGGGGCCGAGGCAGTGAGGACATATGATACTTTATCATATGTGAGAGCAATGTTAATGTTCTTCAGCCAGTCTTTATAGTTCAGCCCAGTTAGCTTATTTTTCTCTAACAGTAGCTTAAGTCCAGTCATGTTTATCTGCCATTAGGAGAGAGAAAAAAATATACTCAGCGAAAGCTCTTGCAAAGATCAGATTGGTTTATTATCTTATCTAATCGATGCGTCCCACAGCTTTTATCAAATTTTCCTTCAAACCTTAAAAAGAAAATTAGCCAGGATTAATTACATTCTACAACTTCGCTAACCGTTCAGCCAGGCCAGTGCCGGTACTTTGAGGGAAGTTCCCCATGCTGTCGCACGGACCTAATTAGAATAAACCTCGTTTTCCCAGAGGCATAGCCCCATTGACACCTTTCTAGACACCTAATGGGTTAGCTAATTGTAAAGTACAAAACTCTCCCGGGAGCAACTCTTACTCACAGTGGGATCGGGATCCTACTATCACATAGAAGGTATGCAATCTCATTGGAAATTTCAACTCTGGAAACTCCCGATATGGTTTTTACCCCTGGCACTCATGACCTTGGCTATGGTCAACATATCATAAGCACTAGTCAAGTTCTACCCGTCATTTCACGATTAATTAGACCCACCCACATGACCCTTGGCTATGGTCAACATAACTATATGACTGACCTAATTAATCGCATCATATGCTGTGTAGGAAGACATCACTTAGCTACCGTACACTACGCCTTGGCTATAGTCAACATACGTAACACGAATACTAAGTACTCTATTTCCTAAAATGACGGAGGGTTGCGAATAGTTTTTAAGAAAACTTTTAACGCTTTAAACTTGATATCGTTGCAGAATCAAATGGTTTTAAAAAGGAGTGGCTTAAGCTCCGCACTTTGAAAACTTGATTTTTCATTAAAAAAAACCGAGTAGGTTTCAAATCCGATTCTACAACATCTCTTAAGTTCATTTTCTTTACATCAATCTCATTAATGTAGTCCCATCATTTAAGTCCTTAAGCCATCACAGAAAAGAAACGAAAATAGAACGTACGCTTATACCATCCGCATTCGCCACAATGTCCCGTTATGCACCGTTAGGTTACTTAATTAACGGCATAGCGGGGCGGGACTAGCGTGGATGTAAAACATAAGCAATGTTTATTATATATCATATATATAATACACCATTCGTCTCAACATATAAGTGATCACATCACAGAATATCAACAGCAGAAGCACATTTGAAAATATATGATATTCTAGGAGGTCCGTATTTTGTATTTAGCCAACAATAGAAAATACGGATTCCACGGTCGCAATGAATAGCCAATCCTACAACCCTAGACCCCTATGAGAGCGGCAAGTGACCCTACTAATTCTAGAGTTTAGGAGACCCGGTCTCGACTCCTCGAGATGGCCTCCTACTGAACCCTAGAACATGGTCACTTGTGCTCCCCTCCTTGGGTATATCCTAATGCGAAAAAGTAAATAATATACAACAATGGTGACATCATCCTCAACCCGGAAGTGCCCCAAATAAAAGAATATTATATGCAATTAATTTTACATGAATGAAAATAAAAACTCTCATCTCACATAAAAAAACCCGGCCATTCATTCATGACAATCCTGTACATCATATCTCAGCAACACATAACATCACATGTCATCAACGTAAGTAAGTATGCGTACCCCGATTGTTGTTGATGTATAGCAACGAAAACGGCGATACACCGCATACTACACTTACGGTCGCAGAAAATAAAGTGAAAAAACAACAACAATTGGAATCATCACTTTCACATATATCTAGACGATGTTAAACGTTTTGATCGAATAAACAAACACCCACAAATTATCCCGAGAGCTCAACACTTGAGAAAAGTTAAGATTGAAGGGTTATGCTAGCGCCCCGGCCAACTTCCGTGGCCAAATGCGGAACAAAAATTTTACAACGATACCAAACTTGGCGCTAGAATAAACCTAAACCGGATCTTTAACTATAAACCTAATTAGCATGTTAAGGTTCTATCTACTATGATAGAATGTATACCTAAAGAAAACAAGTCCTTCGAGTCTTCGATCCTCTCCTTAAGCTCATCGATGGTTGTATGGATCGTGCTTAAACTTCGGGCTTCTTGTGTCAACGATGATCCACCCGAGAGTTCCAACCTTGAGCTAAACCTCCAAGTTGGGGTAACTAGAATACTTAGCTTGCTAATCTAAGTAGACTAGAGTGAGTAGAGTGTGAATTGAGTGGTTTAGTCTCAGTAACACTTGATTCTCAACTCATGAGACATTAGGGTTTGAGAGAGGAAGAAGGAGAGAGCAAGCTTGAGGAAAGAGAAAGTATTTGTAATAATGATAATTGATAAATGGCATGGCTCCTTGATATGACAATAAGCATGGCATGAAAATAATTGTTTAACAAAAATATCTAGGTCTCAAAATATCTCATCAAAATATCTAGAGTCAAAGAGTCAACCCAAGTCAAAATGTCAACCCAAGTAGCCATGCCACCAAATTATCATTTACTAAATAATAAAACCTTTTCTCCACCTCATAATTTTTTTGACCAAGTCAATGGTCAAAACCCTAATGAGGTGTCTCTTTCCATACCTCCTCTCATCCGTATATACATACCCATATCCGTGTTTCGAGAAACACGAATACTATGAGACGAAGCTAATCCAATAATCAAATACTAGGATCCGGCTTAAACCAAAGCCCACTTGTATTGTCCGCTCGAATACCACACGCGTACAAGTACACGTTGTTGGGGTAAAAATTTACACCCCGGTTGACCAAGTCAAAATCAAAGTCAACGTCAAGCTAGGTGGGCCCAACTCCAGGTCAAGTGGGCCAATGCCCAGGTCGAGTCCGAACATGAAGCGGCCGGCCTCCCCCATGCTAAAATAAAAATTTTGTAATAAATAATTTTATTGTATTTATTTTATTTTATTTTACGAATAAATGTAAGAAAAATGGGCATAAAGCCAAATTTTTGTAAAGCCCATGGCTTATGTGCAAAAAGAAATGGCACATGAGCCATGGGATAGGCAAAATTCCATTTTGAAAAGCCCAAGGGGCTATATGTAAAGTGTATAGCCTATAAAAGCAAAGATAATGAAAATATCTCAACAACTTTTTTCTCTCTCTCCAAAAAGAATCCAAATCTGTGATCTTTCTCCTTCCTCAAGGTTCTAAAACCTTCTTCTCGTTTTGAATTAAATCAAGAGTTTTACTAATCTTTTTCCAAAACTGAATAGTTTTTCACCACGAAACCCACAAAGGGGAACTCAGATCTCCCACCAGATCTCAAAAAGTAGCGATTTTTAAAATCTCATACTTCTTGTTCTTCAAGATCCTGCCAGCGGAGGAGGAAGAAGGAGACCCACCTCCAAGAACCCCACTTTGGGGAAAATCCAGGGCTCAAGGGGAGAAGCCCCCTTCATCAGCTTTAAAAAAAAATATCTTAGGAGTTTAACTCCTCATACATATATATACACACAAAATAATAAGTGTTCCTTTCTGAGAGTACAACTCCCATTGCAGGGAATGAGTCCCTTTCGCCTCCTAAAGCGCTAGCGCCCCCTGCGCTAGCGCCCGAGCGCCCACGTGCCTGGCATGTAGGGCGCTAGCGCTCAAAGCGCAGGGCCCAGAGTGCTAGTGCCCAGAGCGCTAGCGCCCGAGAGCCCATGTGCCTGGCACGTGGGGTGCTAGCGCTTAGTGCGCTAGCGCTTAGAGCGCTAGGGCTCGAGCACCCACGTGCCTGGCACGTGGGGCGCTAGCGCACTTGCGCTCAGAGCGCTAGCACCCAAAGCGCTAGCGCTCGAGCGCCCACGTGCCTGGCACGTGGGGTGCTAGTACTCAAAGCGCTAGTGCTCGAGCGCCCACGTGCCTGGCATGTGGGGCACTAGCGCCCGAGCGCTTTCTCCCACGCATCCTATGGATGCATTTTCCCCTCTTATATATATATATATACATACACACACACACACATACATACACACACACACACATACTCTACAACACTGTCCCCCGTTAGAAAAATTTTTCTAAATGGGCACTGCCCCGCACCCCGCAAGGGGGCTGCTCGCCCCTTGACCCCCAGCCCGCTATCCGGGTAGTGGGACCCCCGTAAAAACTCTCCGGGGGCCCCGATATATCCAAAACCCTTTCAAAACACAACACTGCACGTTGAGTTCGCATGACCAGTTTAACCCGTTAATCGGAGGTTCTCTCGCGCCAAAAGGCGAGGGGTAATTAAAGGCAGCATAGTCCGCGGTTGCCGGAGATTCGGATCCCTACAATCAATAAACCCAAGCCTACCCTAGACTGAGGGAATCTGTAATGGGCCTGACAAGCGCGTGCATATTCCCATCTCAATGGGGTGACGTAAAACTCCCTGCAGATTCTGGCACGCCCGGTGGGACCAATCTCTCCTCCCATATCTCGAGTCAAGCGTTCATGCGAACTCATTTAACATATATGCCGATGTTTTTACTGAAATATTGTTTTTTTCCGTGCAGCAACCAACTTTCAACGACGATGTCTCCTAAGACGAATTCAGCTTCCGACGCGACCCCGATCTCATACTTGGTCAAGATCAATGCCCGCGTGGTTCTCTTCGCCAGTCTCAGCCGGCAATAGGAGGAGCCACCCCGTCAATTTAGTTCCGTCATCATCTACCCTGCTGGAAGCGCTCATCTGGCGGAGGTCACGGCAAACCAAGCGACTAAATCGACCTCAAGGGGCAGGAGGCCAAACGTTGTGGTCGCCAGAGCATCCCACCCCAAAAGCAAATCTGTATTCGAACGACTCTCCACTGTTCCGACTGGGGGCAAGGCCGTCTACACCAATGGGGCTACGAAGCATCTCCAGCAAGCTCAGATGGTGCCTTTGACAATCGTGCGAGCTGGAATCTTCTCTGGGCTCTTTGTCAACCGGCCTACGGTGTCTTCCCGAAGATCCGAAGCCTGCCAAGTGCTTAAAACAGAAAAGTTAAGGCAGAAGCGGCTCAGGTATCAAGCCAACAAGAGGGCCAGGACTCCGGCCAAGTGGAATCTTGTGAGTTTCCAAGAGCAGGGTTATTCAGCGACGACGGCTGAGTCGACCGTAAGAATCAGCAATTCTTTCGAACCTCTGAAGTGGGTTCAGAAAAATGCCATGACCGCAAGAATTAAGAAGATAATGGTCCGAACGTCACAACAAAGTGACGTGTCCGGGTCCCAATAGAAAAAGTATGACACTGTCTCTTCAAGAGTCTATCAGGCGCTCTGTTCCGCACGAAAGCAGCAAGGAAAACCCAGAAAAGAAGCGCCAGCACCTTTCAAGAACCTGGTCAGGCCAGCCGCCTTCAATCGACTGCCCGTTACCGAAACAGGAAGGCCAAGACAGCGATCCATGAAATCAGCCGCCGATAATAAAAAGACGGATGAATATGTTGTTGCCGATAATAAAAAGGCGGGCGGGCGTCCCAGCGACAACCTTCACAGCAAAAGCAAGGAGGGGGCCACCACATCCCAAGTCCAATCTGGCTTGAATATGGTTGTCGCTTCCCAAGAACAGCCACCTCCGCCGGATGATGAAAACCCTCTCGATGAGGACGAAAGGCAGAAGGACCCTTCGGTCCAGGCAGAGTCAAGCTCGGACAACAAGAAAGAGCCGACTTTCCGCCCCAGGACCGCGGAGCAAGAGCTGCTTCAAGAGCTTTGGAAACGGCTCAAGAGCAAAGATAAAAAGATGGCCAAGCTCTATTCGAAAATTGATGACCTAACGAACATTGTGATGTAGCTTACGGCTCAAATTGCTCGAGCGCCTCCCAATCAAGCACAAGTCGCCACCCATGAGCCGGATGATGACAATCCGAAGCAGCCGATGCCTGTCCCTTTAGGTCCAAGATTCGTCGAGCCGCACGAAAGCCGGGCACATTCCGCTTCTGGGGACGCCTTGGCCCCAGATAACACTATCCCACTAACACAATATCGGATAATGGATTTGGTCACCAGCAAGGTTAAAACATTGGTGGCCGAAGCTGAAGCTCAGAAAGAAATTGGCAGTAATGGGCGGCCATATCCCGCACAGTACGATCTGATCGAGTTCCCGAGCGGCTACGTCATTCCTAAGTTCGGAAGATTTGACGGGGCGGGAAATGCAAATCAGCACATCGCCCACTTTAAAGCTTCGTGCGGAAATACAGGGGGCAATGATGTGCTCCTTCTTCGTCAGTTTGTCAACAGCCTGACCGGTGTCGCTTTCAACTGGTATGCGAGTATACCAGACGGGTCCGTTATTACCTTTGCCCAAATGGAGTCTCTGTTTCGGCAAAGGATCATGAGTGTCAGTGATAAAATCTCCATTGCTGACCTTGTGAGGACCAAGCCGGGGAAGAATGAAAGAAACACCGACTTTATCCCCCGATGGCGTAATCTCACGATCAAGTGCGAACCGCCGCTGGAGCAGGACCAGTCCGTCAGCCTTCTCGTTGGGAACCTCAGCAATTGGATGGTCCCGTTCTTGTATACAGCAGGCTTCAAGACATTTCAAGAGCTAACCAAGAAAGTTCAAATGCTGGAACGCTCGAAGCAAGAGTCTATCCCGGACTCTCAGAGAGACAAGACTTGGAAAAGCAAGCGGGATGACAACCGCAGAAGCAGGAGTTCCAGCAGTACCAATGTCTTCAATGCGTCCGACAATGAAGAAAAGCGAAGGGCGGGTGAATCCAAAACCAATCGGTCTCGAAAGCCAGTGCTGGGAGGAGAAGGGCCTTCCCTAGAGGAGAAAAAGAACAAAGTTTACTCTTTAAGGAGAGACAAGGTCCGCAAGATATTTAAAGATGCCTTGAACAACGGTCTACAATTGCCGGAGTCGAAAAGACCTCAAGAAGCATTAATGACTGACAATCCCCTATATTGCTTGTACCACCGAGTAGTGAGCCATGCGATCGAGGATTGCTATTGTAGGGTTGCTAGGCATTCGCACAAGGGTCTACGAGGCATCAACCATGCTCGATTTAAATTATAGCCGTGCCGAACAACCCAAAGCCGGATCTTTAAACTAGAGATTAGGCGAAAACAAGCATGTTAAACACTTTAACACTAAGTGAGAGGGATTACAACCTTTGTAGATCCGGTCCTTCACTTCTTAAGCTCCGTGTTGAGGTCCCTTCACTGCGATCATCGTGTTCCATACTCTCGAGAGGCTCCACGAAGAGAAAGATGCAAGCTTGCTTCCGATCTTCGATAACAAAGATGATCTACCTTGAAGTTTCATTAACACAAGCTCTCACTCACTAAATGAAGTGAACACTCTCATCTAAAGGGCAAGGGTAGATGAGGATGATGAAGTAGGATTTTTGCTCTTATTTGTTTTCTTATTCTCACTCATTTTTCATCACAAAATCAAAGCAAGAAAGCTTTTCATGAATCTCAAAGATGAAGAAGAAGAATAGTAATCCTTTTGTGATGAATAATGAAAGGATAATAATGATGAATAATGCAACCATGGTTAAACAAACCATTGTAGATATTTAACTAGGGCTAGGGTTTGGGTTGCATTAAAGATGAGCCACTTTAAATATCTAACACAAAACAAAAAGAAACCTTCTAGAAGGTTCATGAATGCACTAACCCAAATCAAACCCTAACCTTATTTAATCTCCACTAAACATGTTGCATTAGTTATCATATCATGTTACAATATTATATATCACATATATAATATTTATTGTAACAAAATAAAATAATACAATTAACATATATCGCATATATATCAATGTATTACCCGAGTGAGAAAAAGAATCTTTTAGTGAGCTAATATTAGTTAATGTAATTTAATATATCATATATATTATTATACATTAAATTATCGAATCAACACTTGATCCGACAATCCGGCTATATCGCATATAACCGACTAATTAATCATTTACCAATTCATCGAATCAACACTTGATCCGATAACCCGGCTGATATCAAATATCGTGAGAATAGAATACAGTATCTCATATCGCATTATCCTCGGTCCCGCACATATCACATATGTGCCCCTACTCCGTTTTGCTTGAGTCAAGAAACCTCTGTGTAGGACTCTAAAGAATCGTCAATACGCCGGCAATAGGTGATGATCATATCAAACACCCACAAGCTGCATGCGGTCAGCTAAACGTAACAACCACCCAGGTATTGAGCGCTCAGAAGATCAACAAGCAAGCCTATACATTCTCCTGTGAATCCAATCAGTAACACTCCCGTATAGTCCGGTCTCGTCGTCTGATATGTCGCATATCTCGCCTAGGGGTGGTAAACGTCAGACCCCAGTAACTTGATAAGTCGTGTCGATCTGAGGTCTATAACAGTTTGAGAAACTACTGATAACACTTAACAGTAAATCTCAGCAACCCTGGCCAGGGATTTCCAGTTATAGCCAATCGAACACAGCACAACATCAACTCTCTATACCGGGAGAGACGAATCCCCTCCTATCGCTCATTGCCTCCATGTGATTCGGGGCTGTACCCAAAAGCCACCTTTTGCACGCCCTCTTGGACGTGGTATGATGGAAATCAAAGCACAGTGGGAATCACACAAGACTCTATGACGATCTCGGATCAACAGACTACTCTGTACCAGTGTCACCGGAGAAACTGCCATCTGACGTGAGGTATAATACCATCCAGGAGTTCTCGGCGAGTCTGTCCAGTGTACGCAGTCTCCACTGAGCACCCGTACACCATCCTTGATGTCAAACACCGATAGATATGGGATCATCCATCGCCCATCATATGGGTCAAGATACGTATACGCTAGTCTACTCTGGTGTATCGATGCCCCGTCTCGATACACCCTCGACTAGGAACAATTATAGGATGTACTCGTCGACTACCGTGGCCCTACTAGTATGATCTCATCATAGTCCCAGTAGTCGAGTATATACCCTAAGGGCTTTATCAACATGTAACATAGAGACAATCAGAGTACATGTTAAGATAAAATACAACCAGATAGCGTACTATCATGTCGAGCAAGAAAGTCCTCCCTATATATGTCCAAGCATCCATTACAATATACATCGTATGTACAGTAATGGCCTCTAGGAAATACATATAACTAACAGCTATATCTTCAAAGACTGGGTCGAAAAGCAGTACAAGGCCGGAGAGATCGAGCTGTCCAAAAGTGTGTTGGTGAACAATCAAGTTGCAACCACCAACTTTATACAGACAGAAGTTGAAGCCTTCTGGGAGCAGACAACCGAACCCGCTGCCCTGAGAAATGAGACCGACTCACCGCAGCCTCCTTGGAGTAAGCACATATCTAATAAGACGAAGAAGATGCTAAAGCTGCTTCAGAAAGAGCCCAGGATGGAATGGGATGGACAGAAGAAGCCTACCAGTCCAGCTGCCAATGCGGCTCCATCGGGCTCAAAATCCAAGAAGCTCAAGAAGAAGAAAAGTACAGCTCGGCACGAAAAAGAGTCTGCAGGGAGATCGACCATTCAAAAATATATTGATTCCCTCGAAGACTATGAACAGAAGGAAAGAACTCTGATTCAATTGAAGGAGTTCCTCCCTATAGAAGCGACCGAAATTTTAGAGGAGTTAGAAGAAGACTCCAATGAAGAGACCCCTATAATGACCTGCTATGCCATCCATCTTGGCAGCGACTCTGAGGAGGAGCTCTGTTTTCCCGAAGAGGACGAGGAGCACGCTACAAGGGCCAACCAAATCCAGCTCAGAAGCGGCAGGGCTCTGTCGCCAAATCAGGGCAACGCCCCAAAAGGAAAGGAAAAACAGGTGGCTTATGAGGAAGATGGCAGAGAACCGGCTAATGAAAACTCAAGTCCTTCCTCGGTGGACTATAATGTCTTTGCTCATCTCTGGAAGCTCCCGTCTCTCCTGAGCATCTACGATGCCTTGGTCTTATCTAAGGAGCTTAGAGATGTTCTTATCCACGCTCTACAAAACCCCGAGCGGTATCAGGCTCGTTCCGCGGAAATTAATATGAAAGAAGCCCAGTACGCTTTGCATGCCGCCACAGTCACGTTTAAGGATGAAGACTTGCTATTGGGAACGGCTGAGCATAATCGGCCGCTTTACGTGACCGGGTACAGCGACAGAGATCAGATTAATCGCATATTGATTGATCCGGGGTCCTCAGTGAACATAATGAACTTGCGAACTCTGAAGATATTGTCAATGGACGTCCGACACCTGTCAAGGGAAAAGATTGTCATTTAAGGCTTCAATCAAAACTGACAGCAAGTTCTGGGGTCTATAGGTTTGCCAATCAAATTTGGGGATCTGCAAACTGAAGCTAAGATATACGTGATTGACGCTGACACGTCTTATAAAATTCTCTTGGGACAACCGTGGCTCCACGATTACGGCACCATTCCGTCAACTCTCCATAAATGCATGAAGTATACTAAAAATGGCGAAGAAAGACGCATTGACGGAGACATCTAGCCGTTCGGTGTGCATGAAGTCCGATATGAAGATTCTCGGTACTTCATGAACCACCAAAATGCTAAGCCGCAACTGACTAAGGGTAGAGCGGCCCCAAGACTCAAAAGCAAATCTGAGCCGGGCTGTCACGTTCCAAAGCAAAAACGCCCAAGTACGCCCGCGTTTCGGTAGAGACACTGATGAGTCCGACATTGGAAGTCTGTCCTTCCGTAAAACTCGCCCTCGTTTCGGTAGCGATACGGACGAATCTGATACTGAAGGCCCATCTAGCAGCAAAGTCCGCCCTCATCTTAGCAGCGACACTGAAGAGTCGGAGGAAGAGGACCTGCCTTGCAACAGCTGAGCAGATTGGAACCCCATGCAACAAGTGAAACTATGAGAGACCTTCGAAATTGCAGAAA
This sequence comes from Agapanthus africanus, assembly GCA_030015575.1. Taxonomy (NCBI): domain Eukaryota; kingdom Viridiplantae; phylum Streptophyta; class Magnoliopsida; order Asparagales; family Amaryllidaceae; genus Agapanthus; species Agapanthus africanus. Next base: position 26,373,034 of record JASDDO010000029.1, on the reverse strand, counting down.
GGTCCCTAGCCGTCGCAAGGGTACCGGAGCAGATGTGCAAAGAGCTCGATGCATTGTCAGTCTCTACCGTTGACCAGCTGAAAACTTTCTACGTTCCCGGGAGGAAAAGTGGACAGAAAGGCATCCTGTTTTATGGGTCAAACCCCGTTGTGCACCCGGACGATTTGTCTGTCGCGTGCCTTCCCTATGAGAGAGGCATAAGAGCCGTCCTCAATCCTAGATACTATACACCCAAGATGCGGGAATATTTTAAAAGGTGTGGATTCCGGTTATATCAAACAGAGTATGAAGCAAAGTTCTATGAAGGGCTATGGCATCCGCCTCAGGTCCGAGCACTCATCGATGGACGAATTCCAGATAGACAGGGCATAGGTTTCATCCATCCTGATTCCAAGGCATGCTACATGATCCATGTTGGTGAAGCCAGCGAAAGGTCAAATGAGGATGACGAGCTAGCCGAGCCAGAAGAAGCTCCTCAAGAGCTCGAAGATGGCGGACAAGCAACCTTCGATGAGCTAACCGAGATTGATTTAGGAACGCCCAATAATCCAAGGCCGATCTACATCAGCTCACTCTTGTCAGAGGAAATGAAAGCGCAGATAATCACCCTGCTGCACGAGTTCGTCGACTGCTTCGTGTGGACATACAAAGAAATGCCTGGCCTTTCCCCTGAAGTGGTCGTGCATAAGTTGGCTATATCTCCTGATGCTAAGCCAGTAAAACAAGCTCCTCGAAGAATGAGAAGGGAACTGGAAGAAAAGGTCATCGAGGAAACCAAAAAGCTCATCGACGCCGGCTTCATCAGGGAAAGGAAATATGCGGACTGGATCGCAAGCATAGTCACAGTGAAGAAGAAAAATGGGCAGATCCGAGTTTGTGTCGATTTCAGGGACCTCAACAAGGCATGTCCTAAAGACGACTTCCCGCTACCGGTCATGAAAATGATGGTCGATGACACCTCAAATTACGAGTTGTTCACCTTTATGGATGGCTCGTCTGGATATAATCAGATCAAGATGTCACCTGAGGATGAGAAACACATAGCATTTCGAACCCCGATCAGAATATATTGCTACAAGGTGATGCCGTTCGGAATTGTAGCGTTTTGAAAATGGTTTCGGTGAAATTTCGGAAAATCGGTAAAATGAGGGGGTTTTCTGTAAAAAGTCAAAATACAAATATCTTATTATAAAAATTAAATATACATATTCTAGCTATGTAATTGCTATTATTTGGTGTTTATTGAGCCGCTGGTGAAATTTCAAATTTTCTGAAAAAAATATTATTTTATTATTATTTTAAGCCGTCACTAATACATTTAATTAGGGAAAATTACAAATTGGAATGAGTTGAAACAAATTTTGTGCATCATAAAACATTAAATAAAAAATTTATCATGTGGTTTTTGGAACGAAATCATTTGCCAAAACGGTTTAGAAATTATTGAAGAAAAAAGGGTTTTTTTTAGCGTAAATGGATGTTTGGGGTATTGTATTTATCATTTTTCATCACCCCACACCCGTGCCCATACCCACACACCCCCACTTACCCCTCCCCTTAGCCAAATTCAGCAGCCCTCACTTTTTCCCCACTTGGTTTGCAAAGGAAAAAGAAATAAAAGAAAAGATTAGAAAATAGATAAAGTAGTTAGACTTTGACCTTACCTTGACCTTGACTTTCCTCCCTTGCATTTTCCTCACCTCCCTCTCTCTCCCCTCACCCACTTCTGGCCGAAAATGATCCCACAACTGCAGCCCTTTCCCCCCCCCCAAAATCCACACTATTTTGCTTCAAAAATCCAAGAAAAAGCTTCAAAATCCATACAATTTCAAAGCTTTTTCCAAATCCAACTCCTACCCATTATTTCTTGCCTATCTAGCATGGATCTAGGAGCATGGAAGCTACTTTTGGAGGCTAGGATTTGCATGCTAGAACTCAATTGGGAGGTATAAATTTTAACCCTTTAGTGAAATTGTTGTTTAATTGCTTTATGTTAGCTTATTAAGTGTTTAATTAGGTTTTAGATTGGTTCTAATTGCATGTTTGAAAAATTCAAGAATGAGGTTGATTTCAAGTTAGGGTTTTGAGTAATGGGATTATGGTTGTGATGGGTAGCTTACCATCTTAGAATTTGTAGAAAGTAATTTAGTAGTTAAATTTCATATTGTTGCATGGAAATGTCTAAATTAAGTTTTGTTTTTGCTAACTAGAGTTTTTGAAAAAATTATCAAATGCTTAGATTAAAATATAATTAAGTGTTCATGTCATTATAACTATTATAATGAGTGGTTTAATGACTTTGGTTCATGCAAAACGAAGCTTAATTGATGAATTGTGAATTTTGCTTTAAAGGGTGTTAAATTTGATATTTTGCAAACTAGGATTTTGGAAATTATGCAAATTTATGAGTTTAAATTATGGAAATGGTTTTTATGACTTATTTAAGATAATTAATAAATATATTGGCCGCTACATTCATTTAAATATCGTGTTTTGTACAAAAACGGCGAATTGTGCTTGCTAGATTTTCGGAAAAATGACTTTTTGAGTGAAATTGGCGGTTTTGTGAGTTTCAACGTAGTTTATATTAAAATTAGTGTTCGTGAATGTGAAAATGAGTGTATTTGGGTTTTTCTCGATGGTTTGGCGTTTGTACGCCGACGTCGAGGGTTTTTGGGTTGATTTGTGAAAGCAACCATAGGTTTTGACCTATGTGGGATTCGTGCGTCGTTTTGATCATGAGTCGGATTTTAATGAGATATGGTGCGTTATGATATGTAGGTACCCCCATATGGACTTCGAGACGACAAGCAAGCGCGTGGCGACGTCGGCACCGGCTAGCGAGGACCAGGTGAGTAGATTTATATCTACGGGGAGAAGTCGGGTGGATGGCGTATAGCACCCCCGCAGTCCGTGGTGGTGTATACGGATGCGTATACACACCAACAATTATTATATGTTATTTGGGATTAATAACGATGCTTAGGATGGATATTGGTGTGTTGGATTACTTTAGTGTTGCGAACCCTAGGGTAGTGTTACACACACATACACACATACATACTTGCATACATTCCTATTGATATGTGCTCATGGGATTCTTTATAGTTATGTGTTCACATGGGTATGGGACTATGTGTTCACGTACGGATTGAGGATGATACTTGGGATTGAGCTGAGTCGATGAGATTTGATTTGAGGCCGTGAGATCGGTGATATAGCAGGGTTCGTATCTTAGATACGACATGACGTTGTAGCGGGTCCTTGACGTAGTGTTTCACACACGTCCATGCATACTTAGGCGGTATCAGTATGGTACTAGACGTAGATCAGTACCCCGATCATGATATTTGATAAAGAGGATACCAGGTGAATAGTATGATGAATGTGATATTGAACCGTACCCAGATTGGGATGCCGTACGACGGATTTACGTACGAGCTATATTGATGATTGATCCGCACTCTTGACTTGGGATGCCTGATTATAGATATGGTATCGGATATGATATTATTGAGGCGGGATCACCGACTATACATATACAGGTATGTATATGTATCGACTCAGATGATAGGCGGTTTCCTTACCTGTAGTTCAGCTTGTTAGTTCAGCCGTATAGTTTAGTGTAGTTGTTAGATTAGATTAGACTCCTTACCTATTTCAAAAACTAACGAATCGTGGGCATTTTTAAAGACAGCTCAAGGGAATCTACGGATATTTCAAAAAAAAACGACGTATCTTTTCATAAAAACACCGTAGCCCCTATTTTCAAAACCCCATGATTCGTGTTATTTCAAAAGGCACAATTCGTAGGACTTATATTAGATTATTGCAGATTAGTTATCGTTGTGTCTAGTATTCAGCTCCCGCACATTATTGCTGTTCGCTCTGCCTCGCATATTTATTTTGCTGCATATTCCATTATTGATATCATGCTGTTAGGACACCAGCACTATTACCGATGATGCGTATGTACCACGTACACCTACTTGCCGGCTCACACACATCTTCATCGGTAATTGCCATGTCACGTACACTTTAGAGAATATAATTGCTTGACTTAGATTGTTAGCTGGTAGTTTTGACACGATATTAGTGTACTTTCCTTATATGCCATATTAGACATTGTAGTTATTGTTAGTGTATATGCCCTAGAGGCCATTACTGTATCATACTAGTTTGTATATTACTTAATGGATGCTTGGGATATTCACCTTGTATATACAATCTTGCTCAAAATAGTAGTATGCTACTTGGTTTGTTTCTACTTCAATGTGTACTTGTGTTTATTTCAGTATATCACTTATACGCATTAGTGGAGCCCTTAGGATCTTTGCTTGATTACCAGCGTTGTGATGGCAGTCACACTAGTGGGGGCTGGGTAATCTATAAGCACATCCTTATTCAGGTCCCTGGTCGCAGGACTATCGAGACAGGGCATCGATACTCCGGAGTAGACCAGCGCATGCGCTTCTCATCCCAGTGTGGGAGACGGTCTGTCCCACAGCCGTCAGTACGTCGTACTTGAGATAGTATGCGGGTGCTCGTTAGGTTACGGGTACACTGGACAGGACTCGTCGGGAACTGACTAGTTGGTATTATACCTATCGTCAGTTATCAGTTCCCAGGTGACATGAGTACAGCTTAGTCCGCTGACTTGACACTGTCACTTCGCCTCGGGTGTGTTCCCACTGTACTTTGATTACTACCCTACCACGGCTCAAAGGAGTCGTGCAAACAGGTGGTGGTTGGGTGCAGTCCCGAAGCACTTGGAGGCAGTGACGGTTAGACAGGATTCGTCTCTCCCGGTATTGGGGGTTGACATCGCGCTGTGTCTAGGAGAGCCATTACACGAGTAGTCCCTGGCCAGGGCAAACGAGATATACTGGTAGGTTTCCAGTGTTATCTCAGGGTGTATTGGGCTTCACTCCGGCACGACTTGTACCGCTATTGGGGGACTGACGTTTACCGCCCCCTAGGCCCGCCATGCGATGTATCAGACGAACAGACCGGACTGTACGGAGAATGTCACGCTCAGGCTCAGTAGGAGTTCAGATGGGTTTCGCCTCGTCAGTCTTCTTGTCGGCATTACCTGGGGGCCGTTACGCACAGCTAGTGCCGCTTGCGGTCTGTGGTTAAACCCACTGCCAGCGTAGTGTTGAGTCTTTAGAGTCCCACACAGAAAGCTTTTCGCCTTTAGGCAAAAGAGTAGAGGTCGCATGGTATTGCGACAGGTCGCATGGTTTTGCGACAGGGTTCGGTCACATCCGTGCACTTGTGCGCGTACAGTGTCCGGACAGTTTACACTAGCGGGCTTTGGTTTAAGCCAGATCCTAGTGTACCTTATGGGATTGGATTTATCCAGTTTGCATTCGTGTTCCTCGGAACGCGGATGCGGGTGTGTATGCACAGTTGACAGGGAGGCAGAGGCAGCGGATTCTCATTAGGGTTGTTGACAGTTGACCGTTGACTTTTTGACTTTATGCTCAACCCTAATGAGAATATGATATGTGATTAACTATTATATTAATTAAGTATTATGGTGATATGGTTGTTGACTTGTTGACTTTTGTTGACTTGTTGACTTTGGTGACTTGTTGACTTTTGTTGACTTGTTGACCGGTTGACTAGGCTTGACTAGTTGACCATCATGATAACCATGGTTATCATTTCATGCCAAAGACTTTTTCTTGCTTGTTCATTTGAGTAAAATGAGTGCATGACATGATAAGGTTATGGTTACTTCAACCATCACATAAGACTTTTGTTGATATGATGAGTTATCATTGCTTTGGATTATGAGAGGGTGAGAGACAAAATACTTGCTCATTCTTTCTTGCTCATTCTCTCTCTTGTTCTTGAGCTCTCCCCTTGCTCTCACCCTCAACCTCTTGCTCCCTCTCTTGATCTATGGTTCTCTTGTCTCATGAGTTGAGAATCAAGAACCATAGATAAAATCCCATTCTATTTTCCTCTCTACTCATTCTAGTTCACTAGGTTTAGCAAACCAAGTGAACTAGTTTCTTCAAAGACCGAAGAAGGAGCTAAAGGTTGGAGCTTTCAAGTGGATCTATCTTCGGCGTACGGAGACGACGAGAAGGAGCCATCGGACCACCACCGGAGCTTGAAGAGAAGGAGTTCAAGTTTAGGTATAACCATCTTCATCCGAGTAGCTAAATATCTTTAGCTTAGTTTGCTAGTTTTAGTTTAGGTAACGATCCCGACCATAAGTTAGTCCATGTTGCCTCTTGCGATAAAAATTCATTTTTTTTATACCGTTTCCGCCTCCCCGTAAGAACCGGGGGTCGCAATATGGACTTACAGTGGTATCAGAGCCTAACTAAACTTAAACTAGCTTGGTAGTGAAGTGTAACGAAGTTCGGAACCGGAAAAATCCAAAAATCAAACTTTACAAAATCTGAGTTTCTGTTGAAATTTTTCCTGGTCAAAATGAAAAACTTTATACTCCTAAATTCGGCTCAGGGTTTTGTGTGAACACCCAAGAAAAACGATACAGTGATTCGCCTAAAGTGCCGCGCTTCCGCCGCGTGATCCTTCTTGGCCGCCGCGGAACCGCCGCGACTTGGTTTCTTCTCTGCATCGTTTTTCGTGCAGTGTGTTTGTGTGTTGGTTTTGGGATTTTTAAAATATATTATATGTGCCCAGATTTTCCAGAAAAGAAATTTCCTTTTGGGGTCCTATAATTCCGTATTTTTCCCGAACTTCACTGCACTTTGACTATGATGGTTATATCTGTGATGCTTGCATGTATTGAACGTCGGCTAATCGCTATAAGTCGATTAGTCGGGGTTATACATGATCTGTAATGTGCTGGAATGTGTATATGAATGTGTTGGACTGTCGCGGGTGAATAGCCGGGGTGGATGTGAGATGAGCTTTTGTTTTTCTTTCATTCATTGTAAATGTAAATTGATGTAATAATTATTATTTGTTTGGCCGCACAACCGGGTCGGGGTTGTAGCCGTCATTGTATAATTCTTTTTACTGTTTTTGCTCCTAGGATAGACCCATGGAGGGGTGCACAAACTACCGAGTACTTGGCGGGTAGTTTGCCGCACCCGTAGGGGTCTTGGGTGGGGTATTTGGCTATTCACCGCGACCGTGTTATCCGCTTTTCGTTTCAGGCTCGAAAGGATTGCGGATTGCTAGTATATCCAATGCATTCATCTGTGATCTGTAATGTCTATCATTGCTTACTATTTAGGCGTTGCTTATGTTTTACAGACGCGCTAGCCCAGCCCCCGCTCTGTCGTTAGTTAAGTAACCTAACGGGTAATGACGGGGCCCAGTGGCGAATGCGAATGGCATAAGCGTACGTCATATTTTGGTTGTTTTCTGCAATGGTAGGGTTAAATGATGGGACGCATTAAAAGAACTAATGCAAGAATATCACGCATTAAAAGAACTAATGCAAGATAATAAACCAAGTTAAAGTCGTTGGAACACTTTCGAAAAACCACTCGGTTCTTTTCAAAACAAACTTTTAAAATACGGAGTTTGAGCCACTCCATTTTAAAGCTATCTCGTTCCATCGACCAAATCAAGTTCACTACGTTCACGGTTTTGCCAAAACCATCCGTAGCCCTCCATCATTTCAGTTAAATATTCGGTAGTATTCAAGCTATGTATTTTGACCTCACGCCAAGGCATAGTGATTGGTAGCTGGCGGATATTTATCTGTTGCATAGATAGAATGCGTTGGTTTGAGACAGTCGTACTGCCATTTTGGCCTACGTCAAGGGTATGTACGGGTGGATTCAAATTAACCTGGATAATGATGGGACGAACTTGACATGTGACTTATGACATTTTGACCTCACGCCAAGGTCATAAGAGCATGGGGCAAAAATCCACATCGGGAGTTTCATAAGTACTGAAACTTGCTAGATTTGCATACCATTTGGAGTGTGATGATTCTGGTAGGATTCCTTCAGTTTCGTCACGCGATGATATTTGGATCCCGATCCTACTGTGAGTATATGCTACTCCTCGGGAAATTTCTCACTTAACGATCAATGCTATAAACCTAGTAGGTGCCTAGAAAGGTGTTAGCGGGGCTACGCCCCCAGGGAAAAGAGGTTCTCTAATTAAGGAACTTCGCGAAAGCGTTGGAAAACCTCCCTCGAAGTACCGACACCGGCCTGGCTGAACGGTTAAGCAAGTATTGTACGGTGGGATTGATCCTGACTAATTCTTCCTTTATGGTTTGAGGAGGGATTCGAGAAACAGTGGGAGCCATCCTGTTTAGACAAACTAAAAACCACTCTAAACTTGCAAGAGCATCATGCTGAGTGTTTCTTCTTCTCTCTCCTAATTGCAGCGACCAATCAACATGACTGGACTTAAGTTACTCCTAGATAAAAACAAACTGACAGGGCCAAACTACAAAGATTGGCTCAGGAATGTCACGATAGCAATCACTTATGACAAGCTGGGGTATCTTCTTACCACCAAAGCTCCCCCTGTCCCTGGTCCAACTTCCAGTGTCGCGGATAAGGAAATCCGCAAGACTTGGGAGATTGATAGCGCGAAGGCCAAGTGCCTCCTGCTTGCCTCGATGGACAACGAACATCAGAGGAGGCATGAGAATATGGACATGGAGTCCATATTGCTCCATACAAAAGAACTGTATGGAGAGCAATCACGTATCGCAAGATACGAAGCGTCGAAAAAGTTATTTTCGACAAGAATGGCCGTCGGATCATCAGTAGCCGAGCATGTGCTAAAGATGATCGGCTTCATTGAGGAGCTCGCTGACCTAGGGATCACATTGGAGAGTGAGCTATATACGGATATAGTTCTCCAGTCCCTTCCTTCCACTTACGCCCAGTTTATACTGAACTTCAACCTACAAGAAAAAGAGGTTGAACTATCAGAGCTCCTCAACATGCTGAGGAGCGCAGAGGGCACCCTACAGAAAGGTAGGGAAACATCCACTTTGTTTGTAGGAGGATCATCTTCTTCTAGGTCCAAGGCGAAAGCCAAGGGAAAGAAGAAGAAGGCCCCCGCCAAACCAAGGGGCGGTGTTAGTAAAGTGGATACGAAGGGAAAAGGCAAAGCAACAAAGATAGCGGGGAAGCTTGTGGATAAAGAAGAATGCTTCTATTGTCATAAGAAAGGACACTGGAAGAATGATTGCAGGGCCTGGAAGGCCAGAACACAGGAATTGAAGCAGGTTGCAGCTTCAGCTTCAGGTGTGTATGTTATTGAAAACTGTCTTTCAATAAACTCTACTTCCTGGGTATTGGATACCGGATCAGGATCTCATATCTGTAATTCTTTGCAGGCGTTGAGAAACCGTAGGGTTTTGAAGGCAGGTGACATGACCCTCAAAGTTGCGAACGGAGCTAGCATGGATGCTAAAGCCGTGGGGGACTATCACCTGGGAATGTCAGATGGACATGTTTTGGTTTTGCGTAATTGCTTTTTTGTACCCAACGCAACTTGTAATATCATTTCTGTATCTTTAGTTTCTAAAGAAGGTTATGAATTTGCGTTTGTAAGTAATGTTGTAAACATTCACCTTAATCAAGTATTGATTGGGTCAGGTACTCTGAGTAATGGTATATACGTGTTAAACCAACCACAGATTTTTAATGTCCAGAATACACACAAAAGAAAGTCTCCAGAAATAAATCAGACTTTCTTATGGCATTGTAGATTGGGTCACATCAATGAGAGAAGGTTGACTAAGTTACATACAGAAGGATATTTGAATGCGTTCAAATATCAATCGTATGCCACTTGTCAATCTTGTCTCAAAGGAAAGATGACAAAGACTCCATTTACTGGACAAGGAGTAAGAGCGAGCGAGCTCTTGGGACTCGTACATAGTGACGTGTGCGGTCCAATGTCTACACATGCCCGAAGCGGACATTCTTACTTCATTACTTTTACGGATGACTTCTCAAGGTACGGTTATGTCTTCTTAATGAAACATAAGTCCGAGGCCTTTGGAAAATTCCAGGAGTATAAGAATGAAGTAGAGAAACAGACCGGCAAAAGTATTAAGATTCTAAGATCGGATCGAGGTGGAGAATACTTAAGTGCCGAATTCCTGGACTATTTAAAAGAGAACGGAATTCTCTCTCAGCTTACTCCTCCATACACCCCGCAACATAACGGTGTATCGGAGAGACGGAACCGCACCCTATTAGATATGGTGCGGTCCATGATGAGTAACGCTGAGTTGCCGCGATCATTCTGGGGATATGCGCTAGAATCAGCAGCATACTTTTTGAACCGAGTTCCGACTAAGACTGTGCCTACCACCCCATATGAAATGTGGAGTGGGAAGAAACCCTATCTTCAATATCTGAAGATCTGGGGATGTCCAGCTTTTGTCAAAAAGCAGCATGCGGACAAACTCGAGGCACGCTCAGTACTGTGCAAGTTTGTGGGATACCCAAAGAACACCAGGGGGTATCTTTTCTACTACGCAGAGGAACAAAAAGTCCTTGTTTCTCGTAATGCCCACTTTCTAGAACACCAGTTCTTGGAAAAGGAAATTAGTGGGAGCGCAGTAGAACTAGAAGAAATTCCAGAACCACAGACTATTACTGAAAGGTTAGTGGAACCAGAGGGTTCAACAGAACAGGACATTCCTACGCCGCTCCGCAGGAGTAGTAGGCAGTCTCATCCGCCCGAGAGATACTGCGGTTTTCTCATAGACGGGGATAGAGAGGATTGCATCATAGATTATGATGAGCCTACTAGCTTCCAGCAGGCCGTTCAGAGCGTTGACTCAGTGAAATGGCTGGATGCAATGCGGACCGAAATGGAGTCCATGTACACCAACAAGGTATGGACGTTGGACATTGCTCCAGACGGGGTAAAACCCGTAGGATGCAAGTGGATCTTCAAAAGGAAGATTGGTGTAGATGGACAGGTTGAGACCTATAAAGCTAGGCTGGTAGCAAAGGGTTTTCGTCAAAGACCTGGCTTGGACTACGACGAAACCTTTTCTCCAGTAGCCATGCTGAAATCCATTCGGATCCTTCTTGCCATTGCTGCCTTCCACGATTATGAGATCTGGCAAATGGACGTAAAGACAGCTTTTCTAAATGGAAATTTAGAGGAGTGTGTCTATATGGACCAGCCAGAGGGTTTCATTCAGAGTGGGAGCAGCGGAAAGGTGTGCAAGTTGCTTAAGTCCATCTATGGACTAAAGCAGGCATCGCGGAGTTGGAACATCTGCTTTGATGAGACGGTCAAAGAATTTGGCTTTATCAAAAATCCAGATGAACCATGCATCTATAGTAGATTTGTAGCGAGAACTGTAGTATTCCTCGTTTTATACGTGGATGACATTCTCTTAATAGGAAATGATATTCCTATGCTACAATCTGTCAAGGGGTTCTTGTCACAAAGGTTCTCCATGAAAGACCTGGGTGATGCCTCATACATCCTGGGGATCCGGATCCATCGTGATAGATCCAAGAGGATATTGGGACTTTCTCAGTCCAGGTACATCGACACCGTACTGAAAAGATTCAGTATGGAAGATTCCAAGCGTGGTAACCTACCGGCTTGTCACGGGATCACCCTCTCTAAAGAGATGTCTCCCAAGACTGATTTGGAGAGGGATCGCATGTCTATTATACCCTACGCTTCTGCGGTAGGCTCTATAATGTATGCGATGTTGTGTACCAGACCGGATGTAGCTTATGCACTGAGTGTGGTAAGCCGGTATCAGTCAAACCCTGGGGAGAAACACTGGATAGCGGTAAAGAACATTCTCAAGTACCTGAGAAGGACTAAGGAGATGTTCTTGGTGTATGGCGGAAAAGACCTCCAGATCGAGGCCTTTGCTGACTCCAGCTTCCAGAGTGACAAGGATGATTCCAAGTCCATGTCGGGTTTTGTCTTTACCCTCAATGGAGGGGCGGTGTGTTGGAAGAGTTCCAAACAAGAAACCGTTGCAGACTCGACGATGGAAGCGGAATACATCGCTGCATCTGATGCCGCAAAAGAAGCTGTCTGGATGAGGAAGTTCTTGAAAGAACTTCAGGTGGTTCCGTCCATTGTTGATCCAATACCTCTGTATTGCGACAACAACGGGGCTATAGCATTAGCGAAGGAACCCAGGTCCCATCAGAGATCCAGGCACATCTTGAGGCGGTATCACCTGATCAGGGAGATCGTGGATCGCAAGGAGATCGAGGTTCGGAGAGTCGCTTCAGAAGATAACACTGCAGATCCATTCACCAAGGCCTTGCCCCAGACTCAGTTCGAGCGGCTGATCGAGATGATAGGTCTTCGATACGCCAGTACATGGCCTTAGTGCAAGTGGGAGATTGTTAGTGTATATGCCCTAGAGGCCATTACTGTATCATACTAGTTTGTATATTACTTAATGGATGCTTGGGATATTCACCTTGTATATACAATCTTGCTCAAAATAGTAGTATGCTACTTGGTTTGTTTCTACTTCAATGTGTACTTGTGTTTATTTCAGTATATCACTTATACGCATTAGTGGAGCCCTTAGGATCTTTGCTTGATTACCAGCGTTGTGATGGCAGTCACACTAGTGGGGGCTGGGTAATCTATAAGCACATCCTTATTCAGGTCCCTGGTCGCAGGACTATCGAGACAGGGCATCGATACTCCGGAGTAGACCAGCGCATGCGCTTCTCATCCCAGTGTGGGAGACGGTCTGTCCCACAGCCGTCAGTACGTCGTACTTGAGATAGTATGCGGGTGCTCGTTAGGTTACGGGTACACTGGACAGGACTCGTCGGGAACTGACTAGTTGGTATTATACCTATCGTCAGTTATCAGTTCCCAGGTGACATGAGTACAGCTTAGTCCGCTGACTTGACACTGTCACTTCGCCTCGGGTGTGTTCCCACTGTACTTTGATTACTACCCTACCACGGCTCAAAGGAGTCGTGCAAACAGGTGGTGGTTGGGTGCAGTCCCGAAGCACTTGGAGGCAGTGACGGTTAGACAGGATTCGTCTCTCCCGGTATTGGGGGTTGACATCGCGCTGTGTCTAGGAGAGCCATTACACGAGTAGTCCCTGGCCAGGGCAAACGAGATATACTGGTAGGTTTCCAGTGTTATCTCAGGGTGTATTGGGCTTCACTCCGGCACGACTTGTACCGCTATTGGGGGACTGACGTTTACCGCCCCCTAGGCCCGCCATGCGATGTATCAGACGAACAGACCGGACTGTACGGAGAATGTCACGCTCAGGCTCAGTAGGAGTTCAGATGGGTTTCGCCTCGTCAGTCTTCTTGTCGGCATTACCTGGGGGCCGTTACGCACAGCTAGTGCCGCTTGCGGTCTGTGGTTAAACCCACTGCCAGCGTAGTGTTGAGTCTTTAGAGTCCCACACAGAAAGCTTTTCGCCTTTAGGCAAAAGAGTAGAGGTCGCATGGTATTGCGACAGGTCGCATGGTTTTGCGACAGGGTTCGGTCACATCCGTGCACTTGTGCGCGTACAGTGTCCGGACAGTTTACACTAGCGGGCTTTGGTTTAAGCCAGATCCTAGTGTACCTTATGGGATTGGATTTATCCAGTTTGCATTCGTGTTCCTCGGAACGCGGATGCGGGTGTGTATGCACAGTTGACAGGGAGGCAGAGGCAGCGGATTCTCATTAGGGTTGTTGACAGTTGACCGTTGACTTTTTGACTTTATGCTCAACCCTAATGAGAATATGATATGTGATTAACTATTATATTAATTAAGTATTATGGTGATATGGTTGTTGACTTGTTGACTTTTGTTGACTTGTTGACTTTGGTGACTTGTTGACTTTTGTTGACTTGTTGACCGGTTGACTAGGCTTGACTAGTTGACCATCATGATAACCATGGTTATCATTTCATGCCAAAGACTTTTTCTTGCTTGTTCATTTGAGTAAAATGAGTGCATGACATGATAAGGTTATGGTTACTTCAACCATCACATAAGACTTTTGTTGATATGATGAGTTATCATTGCTTTGGATTATGAGAGGGTGAGAGACAAAATACTTGCTCATTCTTTCTTGCTCATTCTCTCTCTTGTTCTTGAGCTCTCCCCTTGCTCTCACCCTCAACCTCTTGCTCCCTCTCTTGATCTATGGTTCTCTTGTCTCATGAGTTGAGAATCAAGAACCATAGATAAAATCCCATTCTATTTTCCTCTCTACTCATTCTAGTTCACTAGGTTTAGCAAACCAAGTGAACTAGTTTCTTCAAAGACCGAAGAAGGAGCTAAAGGTTGGAGCTTTCAAGTGGATCTATCTTCGGCGTACGGAGACGACGAGAAGGAGCCATCGGACCACCACCGGAGCTTGAAGAGAAGGAGTTCAAGTTTAGGTATAACCATCTTCATCCGAGTAGCTAAATATCTTTAGCTTAGTTTGCTAGTTTTAGTTTAGGTAACGATCCCGACCATAAGTTAGTCCATGTTGCCTCTTGCGATAAAAATTCGTTTTTTTTTATACCGTTTCCGCCTCCCCGTAAGAACCGGGGGTCGCAATATGGACTTACAGTTATTACCTACCACTTCATGCATACTGTTATTCAGTTGTTCATGCCTAGTTCATTATCATTGACATATGCACTTGTGATGATTTCTTGAGATTTATGATATTTCTGGATTTCGGGGAAAGCCGCAAAATTTACAACTTATGATCTTTTAAAATATAAAATGTTGCGGTTTTCTAGTGATGTAAAGTGTCGTCCACCATGAGTTTGCTGTGGTTTTGGAGATCCGTGTCGAGGAGTGGAGGAACCGTCACGGGTACATGGTGGGCCCGGTATGGTATCCCGGGGCAAGAGGAATGTGGTGTTGACGTTGAGCCTGGCTGGGGAGCACTACCTACCGGTGATATTACCCGACGCGTCGGATATCCGGAGGATACCGTCGTGGTCTTGAGATGGATGGTAGGGGCCGGTCCGGACTGACGGCGCCCTAGATATTGAGCTTGAGACATTGATATTTCGAGACGGTGAGATTTATGTTTTGTGTCGATGCTAGACACTGTTGATACTGATTTCATTATGATACCTCAGTTTAAAAATACGAACGAAATCTCACTAATTTATGAAAACAGTTTCTTCATTTACATGTATTCTGTTTCATGCATTCATACCTCATTCATATGATATATTGCTACCTGAGGCACTGACACAGGCACATGAAATTATACTCGGGATAGATATTAACCTAGACATTGTCATAGGCTGCCTGTTATACATATATTTGAGGATATTTTATGATCTTTAACCTAGGTTGCGTTATTTATGCGATTTCTGTGCGTAGATGTTTTTCTATTCACGAGTTGGCAACTCACCCCCGTTGTGCCCCAGTTTCTTGCAGATTTGCCGTACAGGTTTCCTTACGGCTTGCGGGCTCAGTTTCATTCGGTGATTTGCTAGTAGGTGGGTTTACTTGTATCATACCCCCATTATATATCTTGTATATCATTATTCTGTTGTATCTAGAAGTTCCATCAACCAAACATGTATCTATTAAGATAGAGACCAGTGTTGTTTATTCTTTCGACCTTAGAGTCGCTCGTTATATTTCTGGTGGTTTTGAGTTCCCTTTTGAGTTTTTGATCCTCGCCGTTGGCGTTGTGTATTTATTGCTTGTGTGGTTGTGACCATCGTTTGACGAAGAGCTAGCTCCCGCTTGGGGATGCCTTTTTTCTTGATTTCGTATACTATTCATGTTGTATCCCGTTGGGGGCCAGTATTTACAAAGGAGACTCTGCCGAAATTTTCAGTAAATTTTTGATGTTTTAAAAACCGCATAATTCGGCTTATGCTATTGAAATTACTTTCTTTAAGTTGGTTTTTCCTGCACTCTGCTACTTTTCTTGGTTTGGATTTCTGGGTTTTCGGTTTACTTAGATTACGTACGCCTCGAGACATTCGTAGTTTAAGTGCCGGTCATGTTCCGTACTTTCGGGTCGTGACAGGACTGAAGAACGCAGGTGCTACATACCAAAGGGCGATGACCAATATCTTTGATGACCTAATTCATAAAGTCGTCGAATGTTATGTTGATGATCTGGTCGTCAAGACTAAAGCCATGGCCGATAACTTCCAAGATGTTAGGACCGTTCTCACCAAACCGAGGGAGTACGATCTGAAAATGAATCCTCTGAAGTGCTCTTTTGGAGTGTCATTAGGAAAATTCCTGGGCTTCATAGTCCGACATCGAGGGATTGAAGATGACCCATCCAAGATAAAGGCCATCATGGAGATGCCCCCTCCGAAGAGTCTGACGCAGCTAAGATCTTTTCAAGGTAAGCTTGCTTATATACAAAGGTTTATCTCAAATTTATTGGGAAGATGTAGGCCCTTCTCAAAGCTCATGAAGAAAGGAGCACCTTTTGTCTGGGATGTCGAATGTCAAGAAGCGTTCGAAAGCATCAAACGGTACTTGTTACACCCTCCAGTGCTGGCCGCTCCCATTCCAAATAAAACGCTGATTCTCTACACTGTCGTGCTAGATGAGTCACTCGGTACGCTCCTTGCCCAGAACAACGAGGAGGGAAAAGAGAATGCCCTCTACTACCTTAGTCGAACTTTAGTCGGGGCGGAACACAACTATTTCCTGATCGAAAAGTAATGCCTGGCTCTGATGTTCGCCGTGAAGAAGCTGAGGCACTATCTGCTCGCTCATCAGGTTATGCTGATCTCTAGGGCCGACCCACTCAAACACTTAATGACCAAATCAAGCCTAGCCGGTAGAATGTCGAGATGGGCTATCATGCTACTTGAGTTTGACACAGTTTATACTCCTCAGAAAGCAGTAAAAGGGCAAGCTCGTGCAGAATTTCTAGCTGCTTATCCCATACCGGAAGGGTCACCGCTCAATTGCGAGTTACCCGATGAACAAATATTGCACCTCGAGAATAGCGAGCCATGTTGGGAGCTCTACTTCGATAGGGCCTCATCAATAAGGACCTCCAGCAAATCAAGCATCACAGAGATAAAAGCAGGGATAGGATTGGTGTTCATCACATCATCAATGGGAACCCTACGACGTTCTTTTGCTCTCACCAAGCCTCGAACAAACAATGAAGCTGAGTATGAAGCTCTGATAGCTGGTCTGGAGCTCGCCATAGAAATCGAAATCCTTCGGCTACGGGTTTACGGTGACTGCCAGCTTGTCGTCAACTAAGTAAGCGGCGACTATAATATATACAAACCCGAGTTAGCTCGGAACAGAAGTCGAGTGGTGGAACTCATGAAATGGTTCACTCATATTGAGCTGATGAGAGTTCCTAGGGCGTTGAATGGAAAGGCTGACATACTCTCTCGCTTAGCCAAGTAACTGGCTGATCCTGACATGGAAGAAATTCTGATCACAGTCAGGAGCCGGAAAATTCTGCCCCCAGTCTCTCTACGAGAAGACGCAAGCGCGGAACAGAAAAGCAGTCCCGCCGAAGAAGCTTCGATCGTTCAAGATGAGCCCGATTGGAAAGAACCCTTCATAGAGTACTTCCGATACGACAAGCTGCCTGAAGGAAAATCTGCGAGGGTTCAGCTAAAGAAGAGAGCTCTCCGAAACATGTTTGTAAATGACATTCTATACCGCAGGTCATATGACCAACTCTGGCTCAGGTGTCTATTATTGGCCGAAGCCCAAAAGGTCATGAAAGAAGTTCACTCGGGCGTTTGCGGTGCTCACCAATCTGGCCCCAAGATGCGACTTCAAATCAAACGGCTTGGGTATTGCTGTCCCACCATGATTCGGGATTGCGAAGAGCATGCAAAGAAATGTCATATATGCCAAATTCACAGTGATTTCATTCACAAGCATCCCAATCCGTTGCATCCTACGGTGGCGTCGTGGCCCTTCGAAGTCTGGGGCACCAACATAGTTGGCCCAATTAATCCTCCGTCATCCAAAGGCCACCGGTTCATATTGGCCGCAACTGACTATTTCTCTAGATGGGCTGAAGCTGTCCCGCTAAAAGAAGTCAAGACAGAAGATATTAGGTGCATCGGACCAATGGCTGGAGGACCAACCATCCCCCGACAGGGCTAGAAACGTATACACTAGTCTATTCTAGAGTATCAATGCCCAGTCTCGATACTCACGCGACTAGGGACCATTTAAGGATGTGCTTATGGACTACCCTGCTCCCACAAGTATGATCGCCGTCACAACGCATGTAGTCAAGCAAGATCCTATGGGCTTTATCAACATGTAACTACAATATGCAATAACGAGTATAACATATGGCATGTTTAGATAAATACAAACCACAATAGTATATTACCGTATCGAGTATTTATCAATATGTGCAAGCTAGATATAATAACATTAGAAATAAATACACATATCCTGACAAAGACAAGGAAAATAATATACTATAAAACAGAGCAAGATTGTCCTGTACATACATATCTCTAGCATCCATATGTATACATATACAATACTGGCCTCTAGGGCATAGATATCTAACAAAGATACCCAATAACGTGCCACAGTGTCTACGGACCAGCCGTAGAAGGGTCAACCCTTGCCTCACCTATGGCGCCACAGGACTACGGCAAACCCTATAGTTTGGCCGTGGTTCCAAGATCATAGTGTCGAGTTAGGGTTACGTTCTTCTAGAGGGTCCATAGGGATACTTGCACTATCTTCTGAATATATTCAACTTTCGAAATTCCAACACATGAAAATTTCAGAGGGGGTCTTGATGTGGGGTTTGAAGTTCGTTCGAACTGTTAAACATTGTCTAGGTTACCATTACAATGTTAAAATATATGACTACGAAACACTCCGTATTAGCCCCATATTAAAATTAACATCACATGAAATTTTGGACTTAACAAGCAATACCTGAAACCCCAAAATCTACAGACTAGAGCACATGTGAAAAACGAGGCGATTCTGAGGCAGAATGGCCGGCCTCCTCGGCTTTTTTAGGGTTGTCATCAGGTGAAATCCGATGGATTGGCCTCGTATTTCACATGTGTTCTATATGTACCACATACAATCTTTTGCAGTTGCTAAAATAATTTTTACAGATCGTTTTAAAATCAACAGAGAGCAGAATCTAGGGTTTCAGAAATTCGTATTTTCGGAGTTGTTTCGGTTTCGTATTAAATTTAACATCGTCTAAGTTTCTATCTTGGCTCTGATACCACTGTATAGTTTCCTTAGCACCATGCCTAGGGTTTGGAAGCATCACACGTGCCACAATAAAAATTTTAGGGGGTGCTAAGCAAACTAACCTAGGAATCGAACTAGAAAGTTAGAGTAACAACTTGTAGTATCGCATACTATGTATTGTCTATCACTAAGTGGGGAGAAATACAACATTTGTAGATCTCCTCTTGTGACGCCTTGGATCTCCTAGAGTTTGAACTGGCTTGCTTGAATCCTTCCAAGTCCACGACGATCCACCCGAAGTCCCTTTGCTCAAGCTCTTAGTTTCACTTGATCTATGAAGAAGTGGAGAAAACAACCTACACTAATATGCTAGACTAGTGTAGAATGGTTATGTGGTTTGTATTCTAACTTCAAAACCCTTTCTTTTTGTGTATCTCACTCACTAGAAAACTCAAAAGAGCTTGAGAGAGGAAGAAGAAGAAGATGGCAAAGCTTGAGCTCAATATTGTTAATCTCTTAATAAAAAGAGAAAAGGAAAAAGAATATATATAAGAGTCACACTCTCAACAAATCATGGTAAATAAATATCTAGATATTTTCATTATTGAGTTTAAAGCAACTAAGGAAATTAAACCCTTCATGGTCAAAGTGAGAAGAGTGTAGAAACAATTAACCATGAATCAATTTCCTTTTTCTTTTCTCAATAATAAATATATATGTATATTTATTCCATGTGAGTCTTGCATTGCCACCTCTATTGTATCAACAACCATGATACACATGTATGCACGTATGTATGCATTCACATCATCATGTGTATGTACATAAATATACATATGCATTCATGCATGCATACAACCAAATAGAAAAGGTTTAATAAAAGTGAGCTAAAAGTCTATATTAAAACAACACTTGATTTAATAAACTGGTCATATCACATACGACACGACCAATAGAAAAACACCCAATTAAAATACGGTATCATATACACGCATTTAATCAAGCTCCCGCACATATCTCATATGCACACCACATCGTTTCGTCTAAGCTAGGAAACTCCTGTGTGGGATTCTGAGACTCGTCAATACGCCGGCAGTAGGTGATTATCATATCAAACACCCACAAGCCGCAAGCGGTCAGCTAAATGTAACGGCCACCAGAGTAATGAGCAATTAGAAGAAAAACAAGTGAACCTGTCAAAACTCCCGTCGAGCCAACTGGCAACACTTACCGTATAGTCCAGTCTCTTCGTCTGATATGCTGCATATCGAGTCTAGGGATGGTATCGTCGACCCCAATAACTCAATAAGTCATGCCAGTGTATGGCTCATAACAGATCGAGAAACCACTGATAACACTTATCAGTAAATCTCAGCAGCCCTGGCTAGGGACATCCTGTTATAGCCAATCGAGCATAGCGCAACATCAACCCCCAATACCGGGAGAGACGAAACCCCTCCTATCGCTCATTTCCTCCATGTGCCTCGGGACTGTACCCAAAATCCACCTATTTACATGACTCGGTAGAGCCATGGTAGGGTGGAGATCAAAGTACAGTGGGAGGACACACAAGACTCTATGACGATCTCGGGTCTACAGACTAATTTGTACCAGTGTCGCATGAGAACTGCTATCCGACGATAGATATAATACCACATAGGAGTTCTCGGCGAGTCTGTTCAGTGTACCCAGTCTCCACTGAGCACCCGTATAGAATCTTTGGTGTCACCACACCATATGGATATGGGATCATCCATCGCCCAACATATGGGACAAGAATGGTATACGCTAATCTACTTTGAAATATCTATGCCCCGTCTCGATACACCCACGACTAGGAACAGTTCAAGGATATGCTTATAAACTACACGTGTCCCACTAGTATGATCTGCATCCTAGTCCCAGTAGTCAAGCAAATATCCTATGGGCTTTATCAACATGTACCAAAAGAGTAAGATGCATGATCAAATGAACATGTCAAGATAAAGTACAACCAGATAGCATACTATCATATCGAGCAAGAATGTCCTCTGAATATATATATACACATACCGATACATCCACTATCATATAATGGCCTCTAGGGCATACATATATCCAACACGGACAAGGGTCAATAAGCCGGATTTCACAAATACCATGCTTAAGCACCCTAATCCACGTTGTTGCCGATTGATCGAGCTTTAGTGGTCGAGCTCGGCTTAAAGGATTGAGTACGGATTTCCTTAACTTACACCATCCTATCTAATCCTAACAAACGTTTATGTTACATATAAACACATAGGGTAGATACGAACATTTCTGCCTCGCGTATTAACTCGTGAAAACAAGAACTTGAAACGTTCCGTCTCCCTGCGGACGACCCGTAGTCATCGCGGCTAGCTGCAAAGCGACACCTTCCTGATTACGGTTAAACTTTAGAACTTCAAAACCCGGCATGCCAAATGCGTGGCAATCACCATCCGATAGATATTCCTCAATAGAATATGATAAAATAGCAATTCTAAAAGCGCTTGATATTCTTAGCCATATCTGAACTCCCATAAGGCACTTCAGAAATAAATGATTATCGGTTTCTTCCGTCGAATTGCAAAAGACAAAAGACCAATCTCATGTCCATCCTTTACGTTTCATTAGTGATCTTATCAACAATCATATATTTAAAAGAAGCCAAAAAATAATCTTGACCTTTAATAGAGCCATCGATTTCAAAATAAACTTATAGTAAGAAGCTTCAAGCCTACCAAAATTCAAAAATTTATTACAGCTTTGTATAGAAAACTTTCTATTTGGATTAAATTTCCTTACCACCCTATTTTCTTCATTTGTTGGTATAATTATGTTCAATTCTAATTGAAGGCTTTTCCATTCTATCACGACCTCATTGTAAGTAGATGCTCGTGCTCGTACCGTAAACTTGTGGTCAAGATAGAATGCAAAACAAAAAATTTAAGCAAGAGCACAAGCTACTACAACCTAGCAATCGATACCAAATACTAAACAATCAAACTAAAAGAGACTTAACTACTCGGTTAAGTATTATAACCTTTGTAGTCATGTTCTTTGTCTTCAATTCCACTTCTTAAACTCCTAAATCCACCAAGAACAAGCTTGGATGTCGGTCTTCCTTGTTGAAAATGATCCATCCGAGAAAACCCTAGCTCAAGCTATAACTTCACTCAAGAACACAAAGTGAAGCAACTTGTGAACAAAACTTGTAAAGAATTGATCACAAGAATGTAGTAGTGGTTAATCTCTAGGTTTTTTCTCTTTTCCTTTTCTTTTCTCAACTTAGAAAAACTCAAGAGAAGAGGAAGAAGAAGCTAGCATGGCTAATAATCTTAATCTTTTTTCTTATCTTTTTTTCCTGTTTTTGAGAATATATGAATGGAATTGTGAATCACTAATGTGAGTCGCAATTCCACAACATTCTCAAATGATAAAAGAATATGTGAGAAGAAAAGAGAAGCCATGTCATACGTACACACGCACAAATATATAGAGAATAATGGAGGAAAGAGGCCATAGAAGGCTTTTTGCGTTAGGTGGCGGCAAAAATTACGTCCTTCACTATTTTATTCAACGATTGACACCTTCCAACTTGATCTCCATTCTCGAATTTGTCGATACACCAAATTTCATATGATTACAACAACATTTTACCGTTGATTTAGCAATGCAAAAATTTCTATTGTCTGTAAACCATTAATTTTGCACCTACTTAATCAATGGTGAAAAGGTGTTGGAATCGCATGAAATTTGGTGTCTCGACATGTTAGACGATGAAAATCAAGATGGATGGTGCCGATCGTCGAATAAAATGGCGGAGGACGTGATTTGTGCTGCCACCTAACGGCAAAAGCTTCCTAGGGCCTCTTTTCTCCATTATACACGCACGCTAATACAAGTATATTCTATAAATACATACACTTGTATTCATATTAAAATACATATATCTGTATTCGTATAAAATACGAATACCCGTATGTATATCAAGATACAAATACCCATATTTATGTCAAAATACAAATATCAAGAGAGAGATACAAAAGGGATATAATACTAGCTCACATATAAAATCTGGCTATCTTTCAAACCCTTTAGTATTATCAAAATTTCCGATTAAAAGCACGTGTGCAAAAATACGTATTTAATCGAACGTCCGTACGTATCAAAATACGCACACTACATCTTTTCGCCTGAGCTGGGAAACCCTCTGTGTTGGACTCTAAAGACTCGAATATACGCTGGCAGTGGGTTGAACCACAAGCACGTCAGTGACACTAGCTGTACGTAACGGCTACCCATGTATTGAATGAAAGGAAGGTCGACAAGCAAACTCATATGTATCCCTACTGAACCTAAAAGTTACAATCTCCATACAGTCCGGTCTCTTCGTCTGAGAGTGTCGCATACCGTATTTAGGGGGTGTAAAATATTAAACACATAATAACTTGATAAGTCATGTCGATGTGGCTCAAAACCGTCCCAAGAAACTACTGACCTCACTATAAGTAAATTTCATCTTCTTAGGCCAAGATCTTATGGTGATGGCCAATCGATCACGGTGCGACATCGACTCCCTATACCAGGAAAGATGAATCTCTTCTATCGCTCACTGCCCCCAAGTGCTTCAGGACTGTACCCAACTAAAACCTGTTTGCATGACTTTTTAAAGCCGTGGTAGGGTAGTAATCTAAGTACAGTGGGAACACACTTGAGACAAATGAAGACGTCACGTCTAAAAACTACCCTGTACCTATGTCACCAGAGAATTGTTATCTGACGATAGGTATATTACCATCTAGAAGTTTTCGGCGAGTCCATTCAGTATAACTCATAACCTAATGAGTACCTGTATACTATCTTTGAAGCCGTATACCAATGGTTGTAGGACTAACCATCGCCCCTTTTCAGGGGCAAGATACGTATACACTAGTCTACTTTGGAATATCGATGCCCAGTCTCGATACTCCCGCGACTAGGGATATTTAAGGATGTGCTTATAGACTATCTAGCCCCTACAAGTATGATCATGATTAGTCGAAAATATTGCATATTTTAGCCGGCAATTTCCTCATCATTTGCATCCATATAGAAGTGTTCGGCATTCATATTTTACATATTAGCAAAACTGTCGCAAAATATCAGATTGCATGTATTAGACTCTGAAACCAACACGATAAATGAAATTAACCACATTTCATGGCATCGCATCATCCCTACATTTGCGCAACACTTGTTTTGAGATCTGTGAAGGAAAATCCAGCAGAAAGGCCAAAATTTACAGGGTACAGCTAAAACGTTACGCCGACTCAATGATTTCAGTTCTGGTATCAATCCAAAGGGACAAATACAAATCAACAGATCAGATGAAGCCCCAAATACCATCAAAAGACGACACCAGAAGAACCAAGCTCCAAGCCTCCTACATGGCCGCGGAACCGCGGCCAGAGCCTGCTTGCGCCGCGGTTCTGCGGCCATCTTGCCACCTCACCCTCTCAATTTTAGTGCACAATGTTTTTCATAGTGGCTGAAGTTCAGAAATATACCTCAAGTTCCAGAAGACTCCAGAGATTTCTGCCAGATCAACAAGGTTTGGGATCAACACTAAACTAGCCTATCATTCTAGAAACTTCTTCCTAAACCCTAGCTTAAACCCTAAGCTAAGCCTAACAAACTCTTTCTAGAAGTCTTTCAACAAACTTTTGGAGGGAACTCAAAGGCTTAGGGTTTGGGTGCTCTATAAATAAGACCCTAGGCTCACTTGTAAAAGATATAATTCATGAGCTTGGAAAAATCAATCCATTAGTTCATTTGAGAGCCATTCTATCTCTTCCTTCATCTTCTTCTTCCACAAGTCTAGTGAGAGGACTTGTGTGAAACCCTAACCCTAAATTCCAATCAAAAGCCAAGATCCCGAGTACCCATCAAGCAAGAAGCCTTGCAACCTTTTATGAGCCGAGCCGATCTTCAACGGAGCAAGTGGTCAAAGCCGATCCGCGACTCACGGAGCCGAGCAACGCCAATTCAACAATTTAGTTCTTCCTCTTGTAGTTCTTGAGCGACTGTAATCAAATTGTTGATATAAATAAAAGGTGATATTCGTATATCTTGTTTTCTTAAATTCTCACATCATGATATCTTTTCAATTCTTGAATACTTTCTGTGTGATGATGTTTGAGTAATACTCCGCTCGTCGAGAAGTCGAGACGATCAATAGAATGATGATGTAATATATCTTAAATCGATTCTTGAGTCCTACGAGTTTCGTAAACCCTAGCAAGTTCAAGAATCGACGACCCAATTCGTTGCGATGCTTTCTTGATTGATATCGCTCGAGATTGGGGAGTTATGATCGTTTCTTGAAATTGTTAGAGGCTAGAATGCGAATGATATCAACGAAAGAACAAGGGTTAAACGATGAAACCCTAGTTTCATCAAGAAAGCCCTAACTCTCGTCGATCATCATCGATCTAGTATCAATCCTTCGAAGGACAAGAACACGAAATCTTGAGATTACATCACGTCTATGGATCCGATCGATTCCTACGAGCCTCATTTAGATTCTTGACATTTTGGTTGGAAATATCATCGAAGCACCGATTCTTGATTTGTTTATCAGTTTCTTGATTCTTGATTAAACATCGTGACAACTGAATCAATCGATAAATTCTTGAATCATGTTTTCTTTTCTTTTCGATTAACTTTTCGATTCAAACAAATTAAACATAGAAACGAATCGCACAATCTCTGTGGACGATCCGCACTCGCTTACGATCTACAATCGACACGGTAATTGATTGCGGTCAAATATAATTCTTTGATTGTGAATTTTATTCAATATTACCTACACATTGAAATTCATTCGCTTATTTCAATTTACGCAAACAAGAAATCATTACAATCAAATGAAACCGTTATCGGGAATCATTTGAGTATTTGATTTGATACACACAATCGAATTTTATAACAATCAAAATGGCGCCGTTGCCGGGGATCGCGCGCTAATTCGTTTCATATTATAGTTTGAATTGAAAGAATTATTCCATTGTTATTTTGAGATCAAAATTCGTGCAAACCCTAAACGATTTGTTATGATTCATTGCAAGGAAATCTGGAGCTGTTTGGCAATTGAAGAAAATTTTTGGAAAATACCAGAGAGCTGAGGGAGTCAACAGAAGCTCCCTGAAAAATTTTGGTGCAGTGTTCCCATACTTTGACCGCGGAAGGGCGGCATTAGGAGCCTATTGCGGCGGAACCGCGGCAGGTCTGGGGGGTCTCTGTGCAATTTTTGTCTCAGGTGATTTCTTACCTTCTCCTCTCTCATCTTTTTAGCTCCAACTAACAAATTTCTGCAGCCGTCTTTGCAAATAATTGCAGCGCCGCAAAAGCAAAATTAAATTTGTGCGTGATTTTGATTTCTTGGTTGTTTGCATTCTAATACGGATATTAAGGGGCACGGCCAAATCCAAATTAGGTGGGGATTTCATTACCCTTCCTAGGCCCCGAAAACCACAAAACTTGCATCCGCATTGACCCACATTAACTAAAAAATATCTAGAGATGACTCTAAGGACCGTCGCGCTCAATTAGGACAAGAGAAGGCCGTGGGTAATTCATTGCTTATCCGCGTTTTCTTGTGGTGCCTAAGGCGAGTGTGTCTAAGGCTAGTGGTTTTTAATTAGGCCCACTACTTACGTAGTGGAGTACCTTCCCACTTACCTGGCACTTATCCGGCCACAGGGGAACAAAGAGGCAGTGGAGGATTCTATCCTGCGACTTGTCTTTTGGCAGTTAGGAGCGGTCTAGAGCCGGACCTAGGTGACCACTAGATTCTAGGGTTTGTGTGCTGCATTTGTTGTGTCGCATCATTTTTTCAAAAAATCCGTCCCTTTTTCAAAAAGAAAACACCGCATTCATTCATTACCCCTAATTATAAGCCAACGCTGCCACTTGTACTAACCCTTTTTAGTACAAGATAGGCTGGACACGGGATTCTAGTGCCCGTTTAGTCCGCGTACCCTTTATCGACTCCGAAGTCGATATTTCTCCATTTACCTTTTCTTTACCCACTACCACACCCACACCGATGGATCCGAATCCATCAAACTTCTTTAACCCTAATCTGCCGCCGTCCGTTGGTGCGCAGAATCCACCCCGCATCTCTCTCCAGGAGAGATGCTACCCTATTCGAGGTCCTCTTTCGACCTGCTTATCCACACCACCAGCCAATGGGAATAACTTTGAGATTAAGCCCCAGTATATCAATATTTTACCCAAATTCCACGGACTCGAGACTGAGGACGCTTACGTTTTCATTACCAAATTTGAAAACGTATGCGCAACGATGGGTACGTACAACTTTCAGTGGATGCGATGCGTCTACGACTTCTTCCATTTACATTGTGCGATATAGCCGAGAAGTGGCTATATAACACTACCGCACATTCTATTACGAATTGGGACGAATTCGTCGCCGCATTCCTTAAGAAATTTTACCCAATACAAAAGACAGCTCGAATCCGTAGCGAACTGAATCAATTTGCCCAGCTCCCTGCTGAACCATTTTCAAAATGCTTTGAACGTTTCAAGGATCTATTGGTTCAGTGTCCTCATCACGGCATCCCGAGATGGGAATTGTGCCGAATCATTTATGAGGGCATTAACCCAAGCACTAAACAAAGCCTTGAAAACATGTGTCAAGGTACTTTTATGACCAAAGATGATGGGGAAGCGTGGAAGTACTTAAAAGAGTTCGCTGAAAAATCACTACAGTGGGAGAGTGGAACCCAACCATTGAATAGGGGTGGCGTACACCAAATAGATGTGTCCATAGGTGTTCGAGCTGAGATGGCAGCAATGCAAAAGAAGCTCGACGCTATGGAACACAAATTTGCAGCAGCCTCCCTAAACCCAGTGTCGCTCCCCAAAACTGTTTGTGGGTGCTGTTCTGATCCGTCTCATTTAACGGAAGAATGTCCATTAAACTCTGCGTTTCAAGGTCACGAGCATTCTAATGCCGCATTTCAAAGACCTCGAAACGATCCATATTCTTCCACGTACAATCAGGGTTGGAGGAATCACCCGAATTTCGCTTGGAACCAAAACCAATCACAAAACACGGTTCCAAACATGAATAATTTTCAAAGGGCTCTTCCTCCACCACAACAGCAACCCCTTCAACTCACTCAGCACCCCTATCAGTCACAAAATTTCCAAAACCAGGGCAACACTCCTGCACAGTCTAATCCTATGCAGTCCTGTTCTGACGAGTTCTCTCAATTCACTCAAACCATGAAATCACTTTTATCAAATTTCATAGAGGTTTCGACTGAGGTTAGATCTTCCGTCAGTGAGATAAAAAAAAACTCAGCGTCCCAAGCTGAGAGTATCAGATCGATGGAAGCTGAAATCGCACGCCTAAAAGCCGAAATGAGTGTGAGAGAAAAAGTGAAACTTCCCTCTCAACCCCTATAGAATCCTGGGCATTACAATGTAAATGCCGTCACAACGTTGAGATCGGGAAGAGTGCTGAACAATCATGTCGGGGAAGGTATTGATGATACTGAAAATTATATCAACACCCCGGCTGAGACCTTTCCACACACACATACTTCTCCTTCTGATCCTTCTTCTTCTACCACACCATCTTCTCGAGAGCCTATTCTCCATTTCCCACTAGGCTCGACACCTTCTCCCAACCCTTATAGTTCTCCACAGACGGTCCCCACACCTCTTTTGGGACCGCGTCTACCCCCTCTTCCTTCTCCTGTGATGGACCCTGCGCTTATTGCGAAAGCTCCTTACCCGAACCGGTTAAGGGCTAATAGAACGAGTCCTCATATGGAGAAAATTTTGGAAATGTTCAAACATGTTAATATCAATATCCCTCTCCTAGATGCGATTCAACAAGTCCACGCTTATGCGAAAATTCTTAAGGACTTGTGCACTAGGAAGAGGAAGACTCAAGTGCCGAAGAAGGTCTTCATGTCTAATAATATTAGCACTGCTTTTATACCCCAGCTTCCAAAGAAAAGAAAGGACCCAGGATGTCCTACAATATCGATTTCGATTGGGGGTAAAAACATAAATCGTGCTCTTTTAGACCTTGGCGCAAGTGTTAACCTGCTCCCTTATTCTGTCTATAAGCAATTAGGGATTGGAGAGCTGAAACCTGCTCATTGTACTCTCCAGATGGCAGACCGATCTATCACCAAACCAAGGGGTGAATTAGAGGATGTATTGATAAAGGTCGGGGAATTTATTTTCCCTATAGACTTCATTGTGCTCGACACACATCCTGTAGCAAACCCCCGGGGCCAAATTCCAGTGATTCTGGGTCGTCCTTTCCTTGCCACTTCCAACGCTGTTATAAACTGTAGAAATGGTTCAGTGAACTTATCATTTGGAAATATGACCATTGAACTAAATATCTACAAAGTTGGAAGTCAGCCATCAGAACCCTCTGCTCATATTTTAGATGTGTGCTATGTCCATGAGATCGCTCCCGATAGTTGTGGAGCCGAGGAACTTTGCCTTACTGATCTAGATGACATTACCACATCTCTGTTTGATTTCACACATGATCTTAGTGAGGACACTTTCTCTACACTTGAGTCCTGCACTCCTGACTTTTCTCCACCCGAGTCTGTATCTTTCACAGGCTCTGAGCTTCTGTGTAAATCCAAAAATCACTCAATGATACTTCCTTCTATCATTTCTCCGCCTGAATTAGATCTCAAAATTTTACCGCCTCATCTGAAATATGCTTATTTAGGTGAGAAGGAGACTTTACCGGTTATAATTTCTGCTTCTCTAGCATCAGAGCAAGAGAATGCACTTTTATCGGTATTGAGATCTAACAAAGAGGCATTTGGTTGGAGTATGGCGGACATCAAAGGGATTAGTCCCTTGATAGTTGAACATCATATACATGTGATGGATGATGCCAGACCGACCCGAGAACCACAGAGATGGTTGAATCCCGTCATGAAGGAAGCGGTCATGAAAGAGATCGTCAAATGCTTAGATAATGGTATTATATACCCCATCTCCGATAGACAGTGGGTGAGTCCTATACATGTAGTTCCTAAGAAATCCGGCATCACTGTTATAACCAATGAGGCAAATGAGTTGATTCAGACACGCACCCAAACTGGGTGGCGTGTATGTATTGATTATAGAAAACTCAATGCTACCACGAGGAAAGACCACTTTCCTCTACCATTCATTGATCAGATGCTAGAACGCTTAGCGAGACGAGAGTATTATTGTTTTATGGACGGATACTCAGGCTATAATCAGGTCCCCATCGCTAAAAAGGATCAAGATAAAACCACTTTTACTTGTCCTTTTGGTACCTTTGCTTACAGTCGCATGCCCTTTGGGTTATGCAATGCTCCTGCTACCTTTCAGCGGTGTATGATGGGGATATTCTCTGATATGGTAGAGAATTTTTTGGAGATCTTTATGGACGATTTCTCGATTTTTGGAGACTCTTTTTCCGATTGCCTAGCGAATCTTGACGCTGTTCTTACTCGTTGCAAAGAGAAGAACTTGACTTTGAACTGGGAAAAATGCCATTTTATGGTCCAAGAAGGAATAGTACTTGGACATGTCATTTCACAAAAAGGCATTGAGGTTGACAGAGCTAAGATAGATGTCATTCAAAACCTCCCTCATCCCAAAAGCGTCAAAGATATTCGATCCTTCCTTGGCCATGCGGGCTTTTATAGGAGATTCATTAAGGACTTTAGCAAAATTGCTAGACCTTTAACTCTTCTCCTGGCCAAGGATACGACCTTCCATTTTGACTCGGACTGCGAGACAGCTTTTGACTCACTTAAACACTCACTCACTTCAGCCCCCGTTTTATCATCACCAAATTGGGACTACCCCTTTGAGCTGATGTGTGACGCATCTGATTTTGCAGTAGGTGCAGTCTTAGGACAGCACATCGAAAAGATACCACACGTGATATAGTATGCAAGTAAGACCCTGAATGATGCTCAAATCAATTATACAACCACAGAAAAGAACTCTTAGCGGTTGTATTTGCATTAGAAAAATTCAGGCCTTACTTAATTGGCTCACCTATAGTTGTGTATACTGACCATTCCGCTTTAAAACATCTTCTGGCGAAGAAAGATGCAAAAGGTCGACTAATACGTTGGATCCTACTGTTACAAGAATTCGATCTTGTTATCAAAGATAAGAAAGGATGTGAAAACGTAGTAGCTGACCATCTTTCACGCATCATTTCTTCCCCTGTGTCCCTGCCGATTAATGACTCGTTCCCTGACGAACAACTCTTGAGCGTATCCGCTGAACCATGGTTCAGGGATATTGTGAACTATCATGCCACGGGACTAATACCAAGCGATTGGTCAAAACAGGACAAATACCGTTTTCTATCCCAAGTAAAACACTTTTACTGGGACGAGCCCTATTTGTTTAAATATTTTCCTGATCAGATCATTCGCCGGTGTGTCGCGAATGAAGAGTTCAAGAGTGTTCTTTCATTTTGTCATGATCAGGCCTGTGGGGGTCATTTTAGTCCTAGAAAGACAGCGGAAAAGGTTTTGCAATGTGGATTTTATTGGCCGACCTTATTCAAGGACGCATTTGAGTATTGCCAAACCTGTACACAATGTCAGTATACGGGTAGAATATCCCAGAGAAATGAAATGCCTCAGCAATCCATCTTGGTTGTTGAAATATTTGATGTTTGGGGCATTGATTTTATGGGTCCCTTTCCCAACTCCTTTGGGAATTTGTACATATTGCTGGCGGTTGATTATGTCTCAAAGTGGGTAGAAGCCATTCCATGTCGCACTAATGACAAGAAAGTTGTCATTAAGTTCTTGAAAGAGAATATCTTTTCGCGATTTGGACACCCACGCGCTATTATTAGCGATAATGGGACACACTTTTGCAACAGGTCTTTTGAGACTCTGATGCGAAAATACTCAATCAACCACCGACTTTCTACACCCTATCATCCTCAAACAAGCGGCAGGCTGAAATCTCAAACAGACAAATCAAACTTATCCTGAAGAAAACTGTTGCTAAAAATAGAAAAGACTGGTCGACCAAACTGACGGATGCTCTTTGGGCATTCAGGACTGCATATAAGACTGACCTAGGGATGTCTCCATATAGGATAGTGTTTGGAAAAGCATGTCATTTACCCGTCGAGATAGAACATAAAGCATTGTGGGCTATAAAAGAAATAAATTTTGATCTAAACCTTGCTTGCAACATTCGGAAGCTGCAAATAAATGAGCTAAGCGAACTCCGCGATGAAGCTTACGATAACGCTGTAATCACAAAGAATAGGACTAAGGTTTTTCACGATAAAAACATTTTGAGGAAAACATTTTCACCTGGTCAACGAGTCCTTCTTTATGATTCACGATTACACCTTCACGCGGGTAAGCTCCGATTTCGATGGAAGGGACCTTTTGTTGTGCGGTCTGTATACCCGCACGGCGCAGTAGAATTAGAAAATGTTAAAAACGACACCTTTTTCAAAGTAAATGGACATAGACTTAAGCCATATTTTTCCACTGACCCCACGGAGGAGCTCTTGTTCTTACAAGAGCCAGTTTATTTTGATTAAAATTCCTCCGTCTCACCTTCATATCCAGTATATCATTGCATCAATTTTTGAATGAAGGTGAGTGAAAAGAGTAAGTTTGGGGGAAGTTCTTCACTTATATATTTTGCCCCCACTAATAATTCCCCCCAGGCTTACAGTTTTTGTAGGTATAGCGGTTGGCAACAGTGGGGACACTGTTGAAAACAAGTTTGGGGGAGGTTTGTGCTTATTTTGGCATCATTTGCATATCATCTGCATAAGCACAAAACATTCCTTTTAAAATCTATAAAAATTGAAAAAAATTTCAAAACCAATAAAAATTTAAAAAAATTTCCAAGTATAAAAATAATTTTAATATTTACACTTTTTGTACATAAATAAGATAATGAAAGTTTAGATAGTGAAAAATTACATCCATGAGATTAGAAAAATTTTAGAAAACTAAGAAAATTAGAAGTTTTCTTATACGAACTAGTAATAAGTAGTTATGAGCCGTTGTCCCAAGGGTTAGTAAGATGAAGGACGTCACTAATCTGAGGATAAAAATAAGTCTGAAAAATAGTTTCTATTCTGGAAGCCAAACATTTTGAACGTTGCTACCCAGCTATTCGCACTTACACACGTCTTGAAGCCTGGGAAAGTAGAGGATACCTTGAAATGCTCTTGTCTTAAAGCCGATGTATGAAGGAAATAAAAAATAAAAAATAAAACAAAAAGTGAATAAAAATATAAAGTGGTGAGAAAAATGAACACTGGTTTTGTTATCACCAAGGGCAATAAAAAATATATAGCGAGGGTGCCTCTTCACCTAGTGCCCTAAGGCCAACTGGTCTGGGAGTCACTGCTATGCCTGAGGTGGTGCAAGACGAGGAAAATACACCAAGTAGGCAAGCACAGGAGTAATCGGTCGGTTAGTACCTCAAGAAGTATTAATGGTCGCATGAAAGTGTGTGAGCAATCTCATCTAAATATTCATTAATTAAAAAGTACTGAGGCTGATGGGCAAGAGTATGATAGCTTGAATTGAATTCTCCGGGTGTAGGGATGTCTTTACACACACGCAGGGTTATATGATCGATGTTTGGAAGAAAGATAGGAATGAAAAATAAGACGATGTTTTATTGAGGGAGGACGTGATTTCTAACATCTTTTCATGACCATTAAGATAGGGCTCATGACAACCGAAAAGCTAGCTTAGTTGGAAACCCTAATTTTCAAAGTTTTTCTTCTACGATTCTTTTCTTTAAATGTAATATTCATGATCTTTCTTTTATTATTGGATTTTGTGGGTGCAATCCGCTGAAAACCCTCAGGAGACAACACTCCTCCTACTAGGGACACCTAGAGGTTTAAAGGCTTATTGCACATGCTCAGTGCAATCGTATTGCCTACGAAAGTGTGCTAGTTAGTTTTTCTCTTTCTTTATTTTCTCCTTCTCTTTTTAATAAAACAGTTCGCTCGAGATGATCGAAATTAAGTTTGGGGGAATTTGATTAGTCGAAAATATTGCATATTTTAGCCGGCAATTTCCTCATCATTTGCATCCATATAGAAGTGTTCGGCATTCATATTTTACATATTAGCAAAACTGTCGCAAAATATCAGATTGCATGTATTAGACTCTGAAACCAACACGATAAAGGAAATTAACCACATTTCATGGCATTGCATCATCCCTACATTTGCGCAACACTTGTTTTGAGATCTGTGCAGGAAAATCCAGTAGAAAGGCCAAAATTTACAGGGTACAGCTAAAACGTTACGCCAACTCAATGATTTCAGTTCTGGTATCAATCCAAAGGGACAAATACAAATCAACATATCAGATGAAGCCCCAAATACCATCAAAAGACGACACCAGAAGAACCAAGCTCCAAGCCTCCTACATGGCCGCGGAACCGCGGCCAGAGCCTGCTTGCACCGCGGTTCCGCGGCCATCTTGCCACGCCACCCTCTCAATTTTAGTGCACAATGCTTTTCATAGTGGCTGAAGTTCAGAAATATACCTCAAGTTCCAGAAGACTCCAGAGATTTCTGCCAGATCAGCAAGCTTTGGGATCAACACTAAACTAGCCTATCATTCTAGAAACTTCTTCCTAAACCCTAGCTTAAACCCTAAGCTAAGCCTAACAAACTCTTTCTAGAAGTCTTTTAACAAACTTTTGGAGGGAACTCAAAGGCTTAGGGTTTGGGTGCTCTATAAATAAGACCCTAGGCTCACTTGTAAAAGATATAATTCATGAGCTTGGAAAAATCAATCCATTAGATCATTTGAGAGCCATTCTATCTCTTCCTTCATCTTCTTCTTCCACAAGTCTAGTGAAAGGACTTGTGTGAAACCCTAACCCTAAATTCCAATCAAAAGCCAAGATCCCGAGTACCCATCAAGCAAGAAGCCTTGCAACCTTTTATGAGCCGAGCCAATCTTCAACGGAGCAAGTGGTCAAAGCCGATCCGCGACTCACGGAGCCGAGCAACGCCAATTCAACAATTTAGTTCTTCCTCTTGTAGTTCTTGAGCGACTGTAATCAAATTGTTGATATAAATAAAAGGTGATATTCTTATATCTTGTTTTCTTTAAATTCTCGCATCATGATATCTTTTCAATTATTGAATACTTTCTGTGTGATGATATTTGAGTAATACTCCGCTCGTCGAGGAGTCGAGACGATCAATAGAATGATGATGTAATATATCTTAAATCGATTCTTGAGTCCTCCGAGTTTCGTAAACCCTAGCAAGTTCAAGAATCGACGACCCAATTCGTTGCGATGCTTTCTTGATTGATATCGCTCGAGATTGGGGAGTTACGATCGTTTCTTGAAATTGTTAGAGGCTAGAATGCGAATGATATCAACGAAAGAACAAGGGTTAAACGATGAAACCCTAGTTTCATCAAGAAAGCCCTAACTCTCATCGATCATCATCGATCTAGTATCAATCCTTCGAAGGACAAGAACACGAAATCTTGAGATTACATCACGTCTATGGATCCGATCGATTCCTACGAGCCTCATTTAGATTCTTGACATTTTGGTTGGAAATATCATCGAAACACCGATTCTTGATTTGTTTATCAGTTTCTTGATTCTTGATTAAACATCGTGACACCTGAATCAATCGATAAATTCTTGAATCATGTTTTCTTTTCTTTTCGATTAACTTTTCGATTCAAACAAATTAAACATAGAAACGAATCGCACAATCCCTGTGGACGATCCGCACTCGCTTACGATCTACAATCGACACCGTAATTGATTGCGGTCAAATATAATTCTTTGATTGTGAATTTTATTCAATATTACCTACACATTGAAATTCATTCGCTTATTTTGATTTACGCAAACAAGAAATCATTACAATCAAATGAAACCGTTATCGGGAATCATTTGAGTATTTGATTTGATACACACAATCGAATTTTATAACAATCAGATCACTATCATAATACTTGTAGTCAAGTAAATATCCTACCGGCTTTATCAACATGTACCAACGATATGTAATAACTAGTAAAATATACATGTTAAGATAAAGAAAAACCAAATTGCATGCTATCATATCGAGAAAGATTGTCCTATACATACATATTCTTAGCATCCGATACAATAATGGCATCTATGGTATACATATCCAACACTCATTTTATAATCTTCCTTCATCTCCATCCATTGATACCGTGATATCCCATTTTGCAAACTCTATCATGTTTGTCCGTTATGGATTAAGAAACCTTCGAAAATCTCCCTTTCAAGAGTTGATCACTCATCCACTGATCTATGCAAAACCTAATAGTGTGACCATTTTCCAGGATCCAGTGACTGCTTACAGAAAAAAAGATTTTGTATAAATCCATATTTTTCCAAATTGTTTCATTTCTTCTATTTAGTGATCTCCATATTATAATGAAAGGATGATATGATCTCCAAAAATTGACTGTTCGAAACTCACAGTGTCGTGCTTTTGTCGAGTTTTGTTTAATTAAGATATGTCGGTTTCGTTGTTGAAAAATAGTGCAAGATGTGAGTATCGAGTTTTAAAATACCGCAAGTGCACGGTGCGTTGAAGCAAGCCGGCAAGCATGGGTCGAACCACAAGGAGTGGATATCATGACATCAATTTGAGTTATAAATCAAGAGGTTGGAAATTGCTTTTTGTCACATATTGCATGAATTAAAAGATGAAAGGTTTTAAGGGAAAACTTAGACTAAGCTTTAGTATGAGTGAAATGCGACTTTTACCCCCCAACTCTACATTTTGATTCAAGGGTCAATTTTTTAGTTTCCATTTGTATTGCGAAAGTATGCCGCATCTATCCGAATCACAAGTCGGGTTAGAATACGATATCAAGGTTAAGTAAAATAGAAACTAAAAAATTGAGTTTGAGAATGAAATGAATATGGAGTTAATTAAGTGAAGTTAGCAAGTATAGAATATATGCTTGTGTGCTATATATCCTATCTATTTAATTGCGACACTTAACATAATTTCGTATTCATTTCAGCTTCAAATCTTAATATAGCAACAATAAAATAAAAAGAAGGAATATGATATATGTTAAAGGTTGATTTGCAACCATTCAAAACTATATATCCTATCAAGCAAAATATAATAAAATTGCATAATTAAGAAAAGAAGTGAAAAATGCAAGGATCAAGAGGGAGGGGTTGGAAGTAAAGTTATTCCACAACCTACCTCACCATAGCCTAAGAACAACTACTCACACATCATAATTTGAAATAACAACAAAAAGAAAAGATGCAAAATCGAAGATATACAAGAAACAACTTATATAAATGAAGCTTGATTACAATGGTTCCAAGTACAAACAAGTGAATTCAAATACCAAAATCTAATCTTGCAAGCTCAAGAAAAGAGGTTGCAAGACTAGAGGAAGGCAAGGAATTCACACCAAGAACTACAAGATCACTGGTTACAATATCACAAACTTTTCTCTCACAAAAGAAGTAGTGCCCTCATACTTGCCCAATGGCCTGGTATTTATAGGCTCAAAACAAAATTAAACAAATAATAAAAATAAGATGATGTGGCGGCAAGGGAGGGACCACAGAAGTTTAGTGCATATTGGGGAAAGGGGGGCCGGCCTGCTCGACCAAAAGAGGGATGTGGTCGGTCCAATTGGTGAGTCTTGGGCTCATGCTAGGTGTGTGGTCTTGTGCTCTCTCTACAAGTCCAATGGTGCTGCTTGATTTAATTATATAAACCTGGTTTGCCTTCAGAGATTTGGAGGGAAACTAGATGCTTCAAATCACATAATAATATTTAGCATTCAATACACATTTAATGCACATCATACCCATAGATGCTCCTTTTGTGCCAAGACAACCCCCTATCTTGATCTAGTGTCACACATGTTTTGTGTTGGACCAAAAATTTTGTGCACAGTTGTTTATTGCAAAAAGAATCCTTTGGATATCGGTTCTCTATTCTGATTGCAGTGTCGGCTCCCAAATACTATATCTGTGATATTGAGTGTGTTTTCAGTGTTGTATCACGAATACCTGTAATCTGTAATTACTGAGAAGACACTAGTTAATATTATCGATATATACAAAAATAGATAACGAATGAGTGGTATTAAAATGCAGTTTTCTGTGATGAACAAATACCGCCAAACTTATCTTTTGCTCGTCCCGAGCAAAACAAAAATTCTTAGCCTCACTTTCGCAGGAAACGCGATTGCACTGAGCACGTGCAACAAGCCGTTAAATCTCTAGGTGTCCCTAGTAGGAGGAGTGTTGTCTCCTGAGGGTTTTCAGCGGATACTACTGACAAAATCCCGTCAAGTAAGTTTCATACGTTAACAACGACTTTTACTCCTACGGTTTAGTATCTACATTAAAATTCTATTATCCTAAGTTAGAAGTTTTCAACTCTTATCTTTCACGCCTCATATTCATTCAATCTCGGATCCTATATGTTTTGACAGTTTAAGAAAGATCTCGGTTTCTCTTGAGTTGTCCTTCTAAAGCGCAGTCTCCAATCCCGAATTTTTATCACCTTTACGGAAAACATAAGTCATATTCTTTATTCCTATCTTTCCTCCAAACATCGATTGTATA
Source organism: Agapanthus africanus (assembly GCA_030015575.1). Taxonomy (NCBI): domain Eukaryota; kingdom Viridiplantae; phylum Streptophyta; class Magnoliopsida; order Asparagales; family Amaryllidaceae; genus Agapanthus; species Agapanthus africanus. The sequence continues at coordinate 26,334,251 of JASDDO010000029.1, read as the reverse complement.
TCCCTACGTGTGTGTAAATTTTCACCCGTACACTTAAGAATTCAATTCAAGTTATAGTACCCTTGCCCTAATACCTAATACTACTACTTTTTGTTAAGAATGAACGGTGTTGCTCACACACCTTTCATGCGACTATTAATGCTTTTTAAGGCACTAACATGTATGAGCTTAAAGCGTAAATAGTGGTTTCCAGGTCTTGATTTTATTTCTTTTATTTCTTTTTCTTTTTCTTTTTTTTAAGACCGGATATATTTTTCAATGATGCTCTTTTGGTGGTTAGCTTTAAATGCCGTTTTTTCTTTCATACAAGGCTTTCAGGCAAAAGTACTTCTAAGTATCCTCTACTATCTCAAGTTTCAAGGTGCGTGTAAGTACAATTTGTAAGGTATATACTTTCTGAATTTGGACTCAAGAATATGAACTTATTTTTCAGACTTATCTTTCAATAAAGTTTTCAATACTTTTCTTTCATCTCGACTTAACTTAAGAACTAAACTTAAGATTACCTAGCTCTTTACAAAACTGCAAGGATGTATATTTACTAAGGATGAACGGAAGGAAGGTTATTTTTAAGGTTTTCAACTTCTCGGCCTAGGATATAGTTATTCCTAAAATATCAACTAAAGTTTCGAGAAAAATCTAAGTTATCCTACTAGCTAATTTGAAGACAAAGTTTTTGTATTTTTGAAATTTTTTCGATTTTTTGTGTGTTTTTAATAAGTGTGCAAATGCAAAAATATACACATGAATGTGAAGGTAAAAGGTAGAAAGCTTACCGAGCAAAAATATACCCCCAAACTTAAACCTGACAGTGTCCTTATTGTCATGCTCTATAACAAGAGCCAAAATAGCTAAGGGGTAAAAATAATAAACAATGATTTACAAAAAAGAAAAACGTATATACAAGTTTTTTAGGGGAAGTGATTCAATCAAGATAATGTGGCTCATGTAAAAACATAAGCTCCCCTGTTTCCGCAGGTAATTCTAAGAATGGCTTCAGACGTTGGCCATTGACCTTGAAAGTATTATCCGAGTGTTGATCTTCAATCTTGACTGCACCGTGCGGAAAGACGGTGCGCACAATAAACAGACCTGTCCAACGTGACTTCAATTTCCTATGGAACAGATGAAGCCTGGAGTCGTAAAGGAAAACCTTTTGTCCCACAGTGAATGTTTTTCGGAGTATCGCCTTGTCCTGAAAGACTTTTGTTTTTTCTTTGTACAGTTTGGCGTTCTCATACGCTTCATTGCATATCTCGTCAAGCTCATTCAATTGAAGTTTTCGAGCCTCACCGGCCTTTTCTGAGTCGACATTGAGTTGTTTGATTGCCCAGAACGCGCGGTGTTCCAATTCAACAGGAAAATGACACGCTTTTCCAAACATGATTCGGTATGGGAACATACCTAAGTTTGTTTTGAAGGCTGTGCGAAAAGCCCAAAGCGCGTCATTCAACTTCAACAACCAATCCTTGCGGTTATGGTTGACAGTCTTTTCTAGAATCTGTTTAATCTGTCTATTGGAGACTTCAACCTGGTCGCAAGTCTGAGGATGGTAGGGTGTTGACAGTTTGTGGCTGATCGAGTACTTCTTCATCAGTGCTTTGAAAGATCGGTTGCAAAAATGCGTTCCATTATCACTGATGATGGTGCGAGGCGTACCGAACCGAGAAAAGATATTTTCTTTTAAAAAATTTATGACAACCTTGTTATCGTTGGTTCGACAAGGGACAACCTCCACCCATTTGGACACATAATCCACAGCCAGCAAAATGTACAAATTCCCAAAAGAGTTTGGGAATGGCCCCACCAAATCGATACCCCAGACGTCGAAAATTTCTACAATCAGGATGGATTGTAGGGGCATCTGATTTCGTTTTCCAATCTTTCCCATGTGCTGGCAGCGGCTACAGGTTTTGCAATATTCGAAAGCATCCTTAAAAAGCGTCGGTCAGTAAAAGCCACTTTGAAAAACCTTTTCAGCCATCTTTCTGGGTCCAAAATGGCCCCCACAAGCTTGATCATGACAGAAGGACAGAACACTTCTCGTTTCAGAGTTAGAGATGCACCTTCTAATAATCTGATCAGGACAGTAATTGAACAAGTATGGCTCATCCCAATAAAAGAATTTGACCTGGGAGAGAAATTTAGACTTGTCCTGATTCGACCAAAAAGAAGGTGTTTCTCCAGTGACTAGAAAGTTCACGATATCAACGAACCAAGGTTCGACTGATACAGAGAGAAGTTGTTCATCAGGGAAATGCTCGTTGATTGGAATTTCCTCACTTGGTGAATTTGGTAAGCGAGACAAATGATCTGCAGCAACATTGTCGGTTCCCTTCTTATCTTTGATGGTTAAGTCAAATTCTTGAAGAAGGAGAATCCAACGTATCAATCTGGTCTTGGCATCCTTTTTTCCAAAGAGGTGCTTAAGCGCAGAATGATCAGTGTAAATCGTGACGTGGGATCCGATCAAGTAAGGACAGAATTTCTCAAGCGCGTACACAACAGCTAAGAATTCTTTTTCTGTGGTGGTGTAATTCAGCTGTGCCTCATTCAACGTCCTGCTCACATAATGGATAGCATGCGGCTTCTTTTCAAATCGCTGTCCTAAGACGGCACCTATCGCAAAGTCAGAAGTATCGTACATTAGCTCAAAAGGTTCACTCCAGTCTGGTGCACTTAAAATCGGAGTAGAAGTGAGTTCCGATTTTAGGAGCTTGAACGCATGAAGGCACTCAAAATTGAAATCAAAGAGAGTCTCTTTAGCCAGCAAAGAGGTCAAGGGTCTAGCCAGTTTGCTAAAATCCTTGATGAAACGCCTGTAAAAACCGGCGTGGCCTAAGAACGCCCTAATGTCACGGACAGTCCGTGGAGGTGGGAGGCTTGAAATGATGTCGATTTTCACTTTATCGACTTCAATACCTTTTTCAGAAATGATATGGCCTAACACGATGCCGTGTTTGACCATGAAATGACACTTCTCCTTGTTGAGTGTGAGGTGTTTTTCTTTGCATCGTAACATGACTAACTCAAGATGCCTCAAACACTCCGAAAATGAATCTCCAAAAACGGAGAAATCATCCATAAAAACTTCTAAGAATCGCTCTACCATATCAGAAAAGATGCTCATCATGCACCGCTGAAATGTTGCAGGTGCATTGCACAGCCCAAAGGGCATGCGACGGTAGGCGAAGGTACCAAGAGGACAAGTGAAGGTTGTTTTGTCCTGATCTTCTGGCGGGATTTGATTGTAGCCGGAATACCCATCTAGGAAATAATAGTAGGCATGTCCGGCTAGACGTTCGAGCATTTGATCAATGAAAGGCAGAGGGAAATGATCCTTGCGAGTGGAATATCTTAATTAAACAAAACTCGAAAAAAGCACGACACCGTGAGTTTCAAGTTTTAAAATACCGCAAGTGCATGGTGCGTTAAAGCAAGCCGTCAAGCACGGGTCGAACCACAAGGAGTGGATATCACGACATTAATTTGAGTTATAAATCAAGAGGTTGGAAATTGATTTTTGTCACGTATTGCAAGACTTAAAAGAAGAAAGGTTTTAAGGGAAAACTTAGGCTAAGCTTTAGTATGAGTAATTTGCGACTTTTACCCCCAACTCTCCGTTTTGATTCAAGGGTCAATTTTTTTAGTTTCCATTTGTATTGCGAAAGTATGACGCATCTATCCGAATCACGAGTCAGGTTAGAATACGATATCAAGGTTAAGTAAAATAGAAACCTAAAAATTGAGTTTGAGAATGAAATGAATATGGAGTTAGTTAAGTGAAGTTAGCAAGTATAGAATATATGCTTGTGTGCTATATATCCTATCTAGCTAATTGCGACACTTAACATAATTCCGTATTCATTTCAACTTCAAATCTTAATATAGCAACAATAAAATGTAAAGAAGGAATAGGATAGATGTTAAAGGTTGATATGCAACCATTCAAAACTATATATCCTAGCAAGCAAAACATAATAAAATTGCATAATTAAGAAAAGAAATGAAAAATGCAAGAATCAAGAGGGAGGGTTGGAAGTAAAGTCATTCCACAACCTACCTCACCATAGCCCAAGAACAACTACTCACACATTATAATTTGAAATAACAACAAAAAGAAAAGATGCAAAAGAGAAGATATACAAGAAACAACTTATATAAATGAAACTTGATTACAATGGTTCCAAGTACAAACAAGTGAATTCAAATACCAAAATCTAATCTTGCAAGCTTAAGAAAAGAGGTTGCAAGACTAGAGGAAGGAAAGGAATTCACACCAAGAGCTACAAGATCACTAGTTACAATGTCACAAACTTTTCTCTCACAAAAGAAGTAGTGCCCTCATACTTGCCCAATGGCCTGGTATTTATAGGCTCAAAACAAAATTAAACAAATAATAAAAATGGGATGATGTGGCAGCAAGGGAGGGACCACAGAAGTTTGGAGCTTATTGGGGCAAGGGGGGCCGGCCTGCTCGGCCAAAAGAGGGATGTGGCCGGTCCAATTGGTGAGTCTTGGGCTCATGCTAGGTGTGTGGTCTTGTGCTCTATCTACAAGTCCAATGGTGCTGCTTGATTTGCCTATATAAACCTGGTTTGCCTTCAGAGATTTGGAGGGAAACTAAATACTTCAAATAACATCATAATCTTTTGCATTCAATGCACATTTAATGCACATCACACCCATAGATGTTCCTTTTGTGCCAAAGCAGCCCCCCATCATGATCTAGTGTCACACATGTATTGTGTTGGACCAAAAATTGTGTGCACACTTGTTTATTGCAAAAAGAATCCTTTAGATATCGGTTCTCTGTTCTGATTGCAGTATCGTCTCCCAAATGCTATATTCGTGATATTGAGTGTGTTTTCAGTATTGTTTCATGAATACCCGTAATCATTAATTACTGAGCAGACACTGATTAATAGTACCGATATATACAAAAATAGATAACGAATGAGTGGTATTAAAATGCAATTTTCTGTCATGAACATTGACCCACAAACGCTATCATTGCTCAAAATTCTTCACACCCATTTTACAAGAAAATTGGTATCAAAATCTCTTAAGTTAAAAATACCAAGCCCATCATATTCTTTTCGTTACAGACTCTATTTCAATCCACCAACATTTTAAACCCACTACCTGAAACTCCACATTCCCAAAAAAATCTTTTTGTGATTGTATTAATATTAACTTGTACCTATTTAGAAACTAATAAAAGGATATGTGGTATTAAAGAATCGTTGAAATTACCGAATTCATTAAAATTAATTTACCTCAAGATGACAAAAGTTTTCCTTTCCAATTTGAAAGCCTATCCAGCAATGGTAACCATTCTCTTCTTTTCAGTTTTTCTTTACAGAAGGGCAAACCAAGATATGTTAATGGAAATTTTTCGATTTTGCATTTTTGGCCTCCAGCTAACACTTCTTCTCTGTGCATTATAGAACCAAAATAAATAAGAGAACTTTTAATGAAATTAATCTTCAAACCAGAAATACCTTAAAAAATATATAAGATAAGTATCAAATTTATGACCTTCTCCTTATTTGCTCTACAGAAAAGTAATGTGGCATCTGTAAACTGAACGACAGGAATGGCTCCCATCATACCTCTCAACGGGAATGTTTATAATAGAAATTTGAAAAGTTACAAACATCAAAGTACCATAATGCTCCTTTCAGTAGAATTTGCCTGCATTACAAGAGTTATAATAGTAAAAGTAGCCTGCATTACAATAATAAATAGAAATGTTATGGACATCAAAATACGACTATACTCCTATCGGTAGAATTTGCTTATTTCTTTACCATTGGATTTGTTTTGGAAAGTGTGATATCAAGGATATGATTAATGAGAAATCTAAAAGATTCTCTCCATAATCACTAGCACACCTATCAAGTCTAATTTAATAGTTAACAAACGAGAAGTATTTGTTTCCAAATCTTACTGATAGAAGCATACATAACCGTACTCCGAACACCGTAGAGAGTTGTGAAGTGTATCTGATGGAGCTCCTTTTCGGGTCTCCGTCAGATGTTGTCATCCGTCGATCTCCCGGTGGATTTTTGGAGGTGATCTCCTGTTGCGTGTGGGTCTCAATGGGTTTTGAGGAGATTGGTGGTTTGAGGAGTTTGCGCCGAGTACCTGCAAGGAAGTCCCGGGGTAGTTTGGTACCACCAAAGACCCTCCAACGATCAAGTTAGTACGAGATCCGAGCAGAATAATGGCTAAGTGGGGTGAAACAAGATTACTTGACCCCTCTGTGATGGGGGTTTATATAGTGGCGGCAGCACGCAGTAACGGGCGCGAGAATCTCACCGGCAGTTATGCTCCCGACGTCACGTCCGCGTAATAAGCGGATCGCCCGTTAGTGGGAATCGTGATGGCATGGAACGTGGGATGCTTCCGGCGGAGTATCCGCGCATGGTGAGATTTGCGGAGCGGCGGTTATGCCTGTGAGTGGTGGAGTTGGTCGGACGGAGGGACCGAGGAAGATAGCCTCGGCGGGAGAGCTCGGGAACGAGCGAAAGGGCCGAGGTATCTTGGTCCTGTGGTAGCTCGGAGGCGAGCTGAGGGTCCGAGGAGGCTAATTTGCAGGGGGCCCTGATGTAACCCTTCGAAAATCGTTTAGGCAGTTTTTCGGTAATCGGCTAATTTTTCGGCTTTTTCCGTAAAAAGTCAAAATAGGTATTTTTCATTGTAGACCTAATTATACAAAATTTAGATAAGATATTACTATAATTTTGTCACTAAAATGTCACTTATAATTATCTAGTTAAATAAAAAAAAATCGTAATTAATTATTTTTTTTTATTATTTTAAGCCTTTTTAAATACATTAAATTAGTGATAAATACAAATTTAATTAGGTAAATTTCATAATTAGGAGTCTTTATAAACTAAAATATGGTGTTAATAAAATTATATCATGACTTGCAAACTTTTGGTTTTAGGGTTGGAAATTTAATGGAAAAATGGTGTAAAATAAGGTTTTTTTTGTAAATTGTTGACATGAAAGCATTAAATGACAACATGGAGTGTTTATTGACCTAGAAACTTCTCCAAATTTCCCCACACCCTCCTCCTCTTCCTGCTGGTCGAATTTCAGCAGCTCCCCTTTCATTTCTCACTTCATTTTTGCTTCATTTTGCTATCAAAATTCAATGAAAATTCACAAATTTCCATCTCCATTCAAAGCTAAACCCTAATCCACTCTCTCCTCACCCAAATTAGTTCAAAAACTTGATGAAAGGAGGCTTTCTTGGTGACTTGATCATGCTAGGTTTCCACTTGTGAGGTAAAATCCTAAACTAGTTGCTAACTTGTAGTTTATATATGCTAGAATTTAATTTTGAAGTATTAATTTAGTTGTAAATTCTTGTTCATGAAAATCAAGAAGGGGTTTTGATGTTGAACTATGGTTTGAAGCATGGTGGTTAGAGTTAAGTTAGGGCTTTGGTTACCTAATTGATTAGAGTGGTTAATTGTGTAATGATACGCTCGCTAAATCGATAAATTTCGATGTTTGCATCGAATCGGTATTGAATTTGCTTACTAGATTTTTACAAAAATTAGAATGCGATCAAATTGCGTTATGTTAGCGATATAATTAGCTTCGTATAGGATTATTAGAGTGCGCGAACGTGGGGTTTGGTCTAGTCGGGTTGTAGTTTTGTCGATTTCCCCGAAATGACGATTCTAGTTAAAGGTTAGCGATTTTCGTGCGTTTTCCCGCGCACCGAGTGTATGCTATGTTTAATTCGAGAGCGTCGATAATTGTATATTGTGACTTGCATCGTTTTAGGTTTTGTAATCTTATGCTTGGTGTTGTGCAAATATAGGATCGGTCGGGGAAACGTCGGACACGGCGCGTAAAGGCAAGGCGGTGGTCGGATCGGATTAGCGGGGATTTTAGGTGAGTAGATGTATTCATCTATGGAGGAATCGTCTGGATGGTGCGATGCGCCCCCTAGTTAGGATTTCCTTATCTCTTGTAAGATTCATGTTGTTAGTTAGCTTACCCCTTCATTGACATTGCATACCCTTATAGTTAATAGTATGCTAGATTGCATGGATATTCATATGCACATATGCGATAACACTTCGTAGGACACGAACACCATTACCATTGGCATCTGTTGCACGCGCACTATTCATGTGACACACACGCCTTTGGTAATTGCCATGCCACGTGCACTAGAAAACCTGTTTAACTTAATATCGCCATTTGCATTCATACATGATATATGAAATTGCATAGCATGCATATACCTCGCATTATCATCATATTTACATAGATTCTAGCTAAAATTCACATCATATACATTGATATCATAGACATTTATTATATATAACATGTGAACATTATGATTTTCTTGAGGATTTCAGTATTTCTGCGATTTCTGGATTTTTGGGGAAAACCGCAAGAATTTAACAAAAGCTTATATTTATCATTTTTAAAAACAAAGTTGCGGTTTTCTCGTGATGTATGTGTCGTCCACCATGAGTTTTCATGTTTTCTGTTGGATTTCGAGACCCGATTCGAGGAGTGGATGAACCGTCTCGGGTACATGGTGGGCCCGGTATGGTACCCCGGGGTAAGAAGATCGAGTTGTAGACGATGAGCCTGGCAGGGGAAGACTACCTACCGGTGATGTCTGGCGCGGCGGATATCCGGAGGATACCGACCGTTGTCGTGAGATTTGATGACATGGGCCGATCCGGACTGACGGAGCCCGATATTTGAGACATTGATACAGTGAGACATTGAGACAGATGGGATTTCATATTTGGTGTCGATGCTTGACACGGTTTTCAGATGATTTCTTGATGTTATTTAGCTATTATACAGATATCCTTTTTCTAAAAGATTAGAATGCAGAACTCTTAACATTTAAAACACTTAAAAGACTTAATAATGACATTGCATACCTGTGCATGCATACTAGAGATATTATATCACATATGGACATGCATGTTGTGGTGCATTGCGTGCATTCTTACGATTGCCTTTCTAGATGTTATATTCTACTCACGAGCTGGCAAGTCACCCCCGTTGTGCTACAGTGTCTTGCAGGTCGGACTCATCAGTCTCGTAGCGGCGGGCTATCTTATCATCAGTCCCTTTTGCTCAGACTCGCGACATCGCCCGTAGGTGGGTTGCGAGCATACTTTATTTCTTTTGCTTTATCATTGTATCTAGTATTCTCCATCTACCACTTTATATTGTATATGTGACCTAGTGGTGAGACTGAGAGGTTGTATATTTGTGGTTTCTTTTGGGTCGAGCTCACTTGAGCCGGCGATGTGTTTTCTGATATTTTGCGTTTCTTTTATGCTCTTTTCTTGATATGGTTATTATATTGCATGTGGTTGTGATCCGCCTTGGGCGAAGAGCTAGCTCCCGCTTGGGGATGCCATTTTATGATTACAGGTTTATTATCCTGTTGTACCCATTTTGGGGGATAGAAAATACAGGGGAGACTCTGCCGAAATTTTCAGAAATTTATGATGTTTTTAAAAAGGGATTCTTTGCAACTTAATTGATTTGAAAATCGTTTTCATTAAAGGTTTTCCTTCACTCTCTTTTGATTTTGGTTTAGATTCTTCTGGGCTTTGGCTGACTTAGGTTACGGTACGCCTTTAGACGTCTCGTAATCTAAGTGCCAGTCGCGTTCCGTACTTTCGGGACGTGACAAAGTTGGTATCAGAGCGTAGGTTTTACTTTTCTGAGTGTAGGACGACCTTGGTAGATGGAGTAGGTGACTTAAGCAGAGTGGCGTACCGTGGGTATGATCCGCGGCATACTTACGATACGGTACTCCGCCTAAGTGACCTTAGGACATAATTGCTTGTATTTCCTTTCTTGATTCCTTGCATTCCTTGATTCAATTGCAATGTCCTTATCAGTCCTGTTCCTTATTCCAGCTTCGATGCCGCCAAAAACTATGAGTGCTCAGCGGGCTGCCGCTAGGGATGAGATTCGGGCGGGCCCGTCTGAGGCAAGGATCGAGCGGGAGGATACGCCTACCCCTCAGGGTCATACTGATCCGCCTTATCCTGACCGTATTGCCAGATTAGAGGCCGGCATGCAAGAGTTGCGGCAGATGATGGGATCTTTAGTTGAGTCCAGCCGGGCACAGAGATCCGAGGACGGTCCTTCCACCGCACAGACCACGATCGTACCTGCTGCACAGATGGTCACTCCTGCTGCTACTACGGAGACTATCCCTGTTTTACTACAGGAGTTCATGAGATTGAGACCTCCAGCTTTTACCGGTACAGACGCGACAGAGGACCCACAGGCATTTCTTGATAGAATGGCTCGGATTTGCCGTTCGTTGAGGTGTTCTGATGATAGATTGGTGGAGTTTGCGAGTTTTCGTCTGGAGGGTCTTGCCCAAACATGGTACGAGTCAGTAGAGAGAGGCCGAGCTGCAGGTCTACCTTCTATGACCTGGGATGAGTTTACAGCTGCATTTCTTGCCCGTTTTCTTCCGGAGAGTGTCCGAGATGCTCGAGCCCGTAGTTTTGAGTCTTTGCGCAAGACTCCTGGGATGACAGTGTCAGAGTATGACATACAGTTTACCCAGTTGTCTCGATATGCTCCGTACCTAGTCGACACAGAAGAGAAGAGAATAAAGAGGTTTGTACGAGGGCTTGATACACAGCTATTCCTTGCCATCGGCACCCAGCACATTGATACATACGCTGCCGCGATGGATGCAGCCTTACTTTTGGAGGAGCGTATTTCTGAGACTCCGGTTGTTTCTGGGCCGAAGAGGATCCGTACTGATACGCCAGCTCAGCGGCAGATGGGTAGACACCGCGATAGATTATTTCCGGGAGATGGTGGAGGCAGAGGATTGAGACGAGGTCAGTTATTTGGTTCATATCCACAGACCCAGCAGTCGTCTCCAGGATGTTTTCGGTGTGGGAGTCAGTACCACCGTATCAGAGACTGTACCATGGGACGTCCGGGCGCGGCGACAGTCCCGCATGTGACTTTACCACCCTCACCGCCTTCTCAGAGAGCTTTACTTCCTACTCCTGATGATGCTCCATGCCAGTCAGATGCTTCTAGAGGTCGTGGGCGTGGCGGTCCAGTTCTGAGAGGACGAGGCGACAGAGGCAGAGGCCGAGGCCGAGGTAGAGGCAGAGGACAGCCAGCTATTAGCGGTGGACAGGCCCGAGTGTTCGCGTTGACTCCTCAGGATGCACAGGCATCCAATGCCGTCGTGACAGGTACTCTGCCAGTATGTTCTTTTGATGCACGGGTATTATTTGATCCAGGCTCCACACATTCCTATGTATCCACGTACTTTGCACCGAGGTTGGGCCGAGAGTCTTCTCCGTTAGATCAGCCGCTTGTCGTTATTACCCCGGTAGGCGAGTCTTTTGTTGCCCGTTTTGTGTACCGATCGTGTTCCGTTCGTATCAGGGAGAGAGATTCTTCAGTTGATTTGATTCTCCTCGATATGCTAGACTTTGACGTTCTTCTTGGTATGGACTAGCTAGCCACCTGTTATGCATCCGTGGACTGCCGTGAAAAAGCAGTCAGATTCAGTTTTCCTGGTGAGCCGGTTCTTACTATTCAAGGAGATCGTAGCGATACCCTTCCCAGCTTGATTTCTTCTCTTCGCGCTGGTCAGCTCTTAAGGAAAGGGTGTCAGGGATTCTTAGCTTATGTTTGTGATACTAGCTCCACAGAGGTTCCGTTGGACCAGGTCCCTGTTGTGAGAGAGTTTCCTGATGTATTCCCTGATGAGCTGCCTGGTCTGCCACCAGAGCGCGAGATTGAGTTCTGTATTGACTTGATCCCCGGCACGGGGCCTATCTCTATACCGCCTTATCGGATGGCCCCGGCAGAGCTAAGAGAGCTAAAGGATCAGTTACAGGACTTGCTGGACAAAGGGCTTATCCGACCGAGTGTGTCACCTTGGGGTGCTCCCGTCCTGTTTGTTAAGAAGAAGGACGGAAGTATGCGTTTATGCATTGATTATCGTCAGCTGAACCGGGTTACTGTGCGGAACAGGTATCCCCTACCCCGCATTGATGACTTATTCGATCAGCTCCAGGGTGCAGGGTTTTTCTCGAAGGTTGATTTACGGTCAGGTTATCACCAGTTGCGAGTTCGGAAGGAGGATATTCCGATGACCGCTTTCCGTACTCGATATGGTCACTATGAGTTCTTGGTGATGTCGTTCGGGCTCACCAATGCCCCAGCAGCATTTATGGATTTGATGAACCGCGTATTCAGGCCGTATCTCGATCAGTTCATCATTGTGTTCATTGACGACATCTTGGTTTATTCTCGGAGCCGGGAGGAACATGAGCAGCACTTACGTATCACATTGCAGACTTTGAGGGAGCATCAGCTGTTCGCCAAATTCTCCAAGTGCGCATTCTGGCTAGACAGTGTCGATTTCTTGGGTCATGTGGTGACGAGAGATGGTATTTGTGTGGACCCGAAGAAGATCGAGGCAGTTCAGCGTTGGCCTAGACCAGTATCAGTTACAGAGGTTCGCAGCTTTCTAGGTCTGGCCGGCTATTATCGACGTTTTGTCCAGGATTTCTCCCGCATTGCTGCACCGTTGACCGGGTTGACCCGGAAGGGGGTTCCTTTTGATTGGACCCAGGCATGTGAGGATAGCTTCCAGCAGTTGAAGACTCGTCTGACTACTGCACCAGTGTTAGCATTGCCTTCAGGATCAGGCGGGTTCGTGGTATATTGTGATGCTTCTAGAGTGGGGCTGGGATGTGTGTTAATGCAGCATGACAGAGTTATCGCGTATGCTTCTCGGCAGCTGAGGAAACACGAACAGAACTACCCCACCCATGATTTAGAGATGGCTGCAGTGGTATTTGCACTTAAGATCTGGAGACATTACCTATACGGTGAGTCGTGCCAGATATTCACTGACCACAAGAGTTTGAAGTATATCTTCCAGCAGCGAGACCTGAACCTGAGACAGTGCCGTTGGATGGAGTTGGTGAAGGATTATGACTGCGAGATTTTATACCATCCGGGCAAGGCGAATGTGGTGGCAGATGCTTTGAGTAGAAGGCCCGAAGGCAGCTTATCTTGTTTGAGCGCAGTGCAGATGCAGTCGACGGCGGATTGGCAGGTTTTATGTGACAGCAGAGTGCAGTTCGAGTTTAGTCCTACGGGGGGACAGCTAGCCCATTTCAGAGCACGCCCACAGTTACTTGACCGTATCCGCGAGGCACAGTCCGGCGATGCCCGTATCTTAGAGATTATTGAGCAGATTCGGCAGGGCAGAGTTTCTGAGTTCGTGATTGATGATCAGGGGATACTTCGATTTGGGACTCGACTGTGTGTGCCAGATTCAGAGGGACTGAGGCATGATATTCTCGATGAGGCACATAGATCAGTATACAGTGTGCATCCAGGTTCCACCAAGATGTACCGTGATTTGAGAGAGGTTTACTGGTGGGACGGGATGAAGAAGGATATTACAGACTTTGTGTCGAGATGCCTGACTTGTCAGCAAGTCAAGGCCGAGCACCAGAGGCCAGCCGGCGAGTTACAGCCTTTGCCCATCCCTGAGTGGAAGTGGGAGCAGGTATCTATGGACTTCGTTGTGGGTCTACCCAGGACCAGTCGAGGGTACGACTCTATTTGGGTGATTGTGGATCGACTGACGAAAGCGGCTCACTTTCTGCCAGTGAAGACCACTTTTGGATTTTCTCAGTACGCCCAGGTTTATATTGATGAGATAGTGCGACTGCATGGTGTTCTGACTTGCATCGTGTCCGACAGGGGCACCCAGTTTACCAGCCGATTGTGGCAGAAACTCCAGGAAGCTTTGGGCACCCGATTGAGTTTTAGCACAGCCTTTCATCCTAAGACTGACGGTCAGTCGGAGCGTACTATTCAGACTCTTGAGGACATGCTCAGAGCTTGTGTTTTAGATTTCGGTGGTAGCTGGGATCGTCATTTGCCTTTGATCGAGTTTTCCTACAATAATAGCTTCCAGGAAACGATTCAGATGGCACCTTTTGAGGCTTTATATGGGAGGAGATGTCGATCACCTGTATGTTGGACAGAGCTTAGGGAGAGCAGTATTTTGGGGCCGCAGATCGTACAGGAGACGACCGAGAAGATACAGCTGATTCGGGACAGGATGAGAGCGGCACAGAGCAGGCAGAAATCATATGCTGACAGGCGCCGTCGCCGACTGGAGTTCGCTGTTGGCGATCATATTTTCCTGAAGGTCTCTCCGATGAAGGGTGTGATGAGATTTGGGCGGAAAGGGAAACTGAGTCCTAGATATGTTGGTCCTTTCGAGATCCTAGAGCGTGTTGGTCCAGTCGCTTATCGGTTAGCTCTTCCGCCCAGCTTCCCCGATGTTCACCCCGTATTCCATGTCTCGATGCTCCGCAAGTACCTTCATGATCCTTCCCAGGCGATTCAGCACTAGACGATCCAGCTAGAGCGTGATCTTTCTTTCACCGAGCAGCCGGTTGTCATTTTGGATCGGCAGGTGAAGAAATTGAGGTCGAAGGTTATACCGACCGTCAAGGTCCTTTGGCGTGGCCCGAACAGCGAGGGGGTCACCTGGGAGACCGAGGTCGAGATGAGGAAGAGATATCCCCATCTTTTTGAAGGTACGCGTAGTTAAATTCTAAATTCGGGGACCGAATTTCTTTAAGGGCGGAAGATTGTAACCCTTCGAAAATCGTTTAGGCAGTTTTTCGGTAATCGGCTAATTTTTCGGCTTTTTCCGTAAAAAGTCAAAATAGGTATTTTTCATTGTAGACCTAATTATACAAAATTTAGATAAGATATTACTATAATTTTGTCACTAAAATGTCACTTATAATTATCTAGTTAAATAAAAAAAAATTCGTAATTAATTATTTTTTTTATTATTTTAAGCCTTTTTAAATACATTAAATTAGTGATAAATACAAATTTAATTAGGTAAATTTCATAATTAGGAGTCTTTATAAACTAAAATATGGTGTTAATAAAATTATATCATGACTTGCAAACTTTTGGTTTTACGGTTGGAAATTTAATGGAAAAATGGTGTAAAATGAGGTTTTTTTTGTAAATTGTTGACATGAAAGCATTAAATGACAACATGGGGTGTTTATTGACCTAGAAACTTCTCCAAATTTCCCCACACCCTCCTCCTCTTCTTGCTGGTCGAATTTCAGCAGCTCCCCCTTCATTTCTTACTTCATTTTTGCTTCATTTTGCTATCAAAATTCAATGAAAATTCACAAATTTCCATCTCCATTCAAAGCTAAACCCTAATCCACTCTCTCCTCACCCAAATTAGTTCAAAAACTTGATGAAAGGAGGATTTCTTGGTGACTTGATCATGCTAATTTTCCACTTGTGAGGTAAAATCCTAAACTAGTTGCTAACTTGTAGTTTATATATGCTAGAATTTAATTTTGAAGTATTAATTTAGTTGTAAATTCTTGTTCATGAAAATCAAGAAGGGGTTTTGATGTTGAACTAGGGTTTGAAGCATGGTGGTTAGAGTTAAGTTAGGGCTTTGGTTACCTAATTGATTAGAGTGGTTAATTGTGTAATGATACGCTCGCTAAATCGATAAATTTCGATGTTTGCATCGAATCGGTATTGAATTTGCTTACTAGATTTTTACAAAAATTAGAATGCGATCAAATTGCGTTATGTTAGCGATATAATTAGCTTCGTATAGGATTATTAGAGTGTGCGAACGTGGGGTTTCGTCTAGTCGGGTTGTAGTTTTGTCGATTTCCCCGAAATAACGATTCTAGTTAAAGGTTAGCGATTTTCGTGCATTTTCCCGCGCACCGAGTGTATGCTATGTTTAATTCGAGAGCGTCGATAATTGTATATTGTGACTTGCATCGTTTTAGGTTTTGTAATCTTATGCTTGGTGTTGTGCAAATATAGGATCGGTCGGGGAAACGTCGGACACGGCGCGTAAAGGCAAGGCGGTGGTCGGATCGGATTAGCGGGGATTTCAGGTGAGTAGATGTATTCATCTATGGGGGAATCGTCTGGATGGTGCGATGCGCCCCCTAGTTAGGATTTCCTTATCTCTTGTAAGATTCATGTTGTTAGTTAGCTTACCCCTTCATTGACATTGCATACCCTTATAGTTAATAGTATGCTAGATTGCATGGATATTCATATGCACATATGCGATAACACTTCGTAGGACACGAACACCATTACCATTGGCATCTGTTGCACGCGCACTATTCATGTGACACACACGCCTTTGGTAATTGCCATGCCACGTGCACTAGAAAACCTGTTTAACTTAATATCGCCATTTGCATTCATACATGATATATGAAATTGCATAGCATCCATATACCTCGCATTATCATCATATTTACATAGATTCTAGCTAAAATTCACATCATATACATTGATATCATAGACATTTATTATATATAACATGTGAACATTATGATTTTCTTGAGGATTTCAGTATTTCTGCGATTTCTAGATTTTTGGGGAAAACCGCAAGAATTTAACAAAAGCTTATATTTATCATTTTTAAAAACAAAGTTGCGGTTTTCTCGTGATGTATGTGTCGTCCACCATGAGTTTTCATGTTTTCTGTTGGATTTCGAGACCCGATTCGAGGAGTGGATGAACCGTCTTGGGTACATGGTGGGCCCGGTATGGTACCCCGGGGCAAGAAGATCGAGTTGTAGACGATGAGCCTGGCAGGGGAAGACTACCTACCGGTGATGTCTGGCGCGGCGGATATCCGGAGGATACCGACCGTTGTCGTGAGATTTGATGACATGGGCCGATCCGGACTGACGGAGCCCGATATTTGAGACATTGATACAGTGAGACATTGAGACAGATGGGATTTCATATTTGGTGTCGATGCTTGACACGGTTTTCAGATGATTTCTTGATGTTATTTAGCTATTATACAGATATCCTTTTTCTAAAAGATTAGAATGCATAACTCTTAATATTTAAAACACTTAAAGACTTAATAATGACATTGCATACCTGTGCATGCATACTAGAGATATTATATCACATATGGACATGCATGTTGTGGTGCATTGCGTGCATTCTTACGATTGCCTTACTAGATGTTATATTCTACTCACGAGCTGGCAACTCACCCCCGTTGTGCCACAGTGTCTTGCAGGTCGGACTCATCAGTCTCGTAGCGGCGGGCTATCTTATCATCAGTCCTATTTGCTCACGCTCGCGACATCGCTCGTAGGTGGGTTGCGAGCACACTTTATTTCTTTTGCTTTATCATTGTATCTAGTATTCTCCATCTACCACTTTATATTGTATATGTGACCTAGTGGTGAGACAGAGAGGTTGTATATTTGTGGTTTCTTTTGGGTCGAGCTCACTTGAGCCGGCGATGTGTTTTCTGATATTTTGCGTTTCTTTTATGCTCTTTTCTTGATATGGTTATTATATTGCATGTGGTTGTGATCCGCCTTGGGCGAAGAGCTAGCTCCCGCTTGGGGATGCCATTTTATGATTACAGGTTTATTATCTTGTTGTACCCATTTTGGGGGATAGAAAATACAGGGGAGACTCTGCCGAAATTTTCAGAAATTTAAGATGTCTTTAAAAAGGGATTCTTTGCAACTTAATTGATTTGAAAATCGTTTTCATTAAAGGTTTTCCTTCACTCTCTTTTGATTTTGGTTTAGATTCTTCTGGGCTTTGGCTGACTTAGGTTACGGTACGCCTTTAGACGTCTCGTAATCTAAGTGCCAGTCGCGTTCCGTACTTTCGGGACGTGACACCTGAGATGAGCCAGCTTTGTGCTTGCAGGTCGAGTACAAGGGTGGCCTGGTCGGCCCCATGTAGGCCCTCTCCTCTGAGTTATGGGACACGTCATCTGCCACGTGTCTTGATCTGGGAGCGTCAATATAGAGCATCATCATTAGCCCCCACTCTTGTCCCGACCAGCTGGCGGGTCGGGTCAAGAGTGAACTGCCGGGCCGCCCGGGGTGCGCCCCCTCCTAAGATTTTGTCGGGACGAGTCACCGGGCTGTCAGCTGTCTTTTCTGCCAGCGAATCGTAGCGAGATCTCTGCATTTAAGGAAGGTGCGCTGGTTCGTGCATCCCGTCACTGAAGCGACGGTCCACGTGTCAAGCGTCGGTTGGCCGACACAACGTATGCAGGCCTACGGCGTCTGATGGGATGCGGCCCGGTACGGGAACGACACGTGGAGCGATCGGAGCCGTTGGATACGAGGAGGTGTTTTGGCGGGAAATGAAGGGCGCCGTTGGATGAGGTCGTTTGCAGTGATAAATAAGGGCGGGGCCCACTCCACGGCCCCTACTCCTTCATATTTCCTTGCTCTAAGTCCTGGTTGCTCAGCGCTCGTCTTCTTTCTTCTGCTTTCGTTTCCTGAGGATCCCTCTTCTCCAGGTTAGATGTCTTCTTTCGTAGAGTCTGTAGATGTCGTGGGAGTAAGTTCTAGGGACCTTATAGTTGAGCCTGAGTCTTCCCGGTGAGCAGGGGTCAAATCCTCTTCCCGGGATCGTGCGGCGGGGCCAGCCCCAAAGGGGAGGCGGTAGATGCTGCCCCCAGTGCGTCATGTTGGGTGAGGCATGAGGACGAGCTTGCCAATGCTCGGGCTCGCTTCCATAACCCCTCACGTTATACGCTTCGTCTGGCCAAGGACGGAGAGAGGGCGGACCAAGTACGGGGCAGGGAGATCGCTCTATACAAGGAAACTTTCTGGGGTGGAATGCGCTTGCTCTTCTCTTCCGAGGTCGTCGAAATGCTGAACTTCTTCGGTTTAGCCCCTGGCCAGTTAGTGCCAAACTCATGGAGGATTCTCCTCGGGTTCCTGATCTTCCTGAAGCTACAGGCGGTTCCCTTCAGCCTCTCCCTCCTTGATTCATCCCTTGTCTTCAAAAATCATCCTGGGGGTCGAGCGGGCGACCCGAGGTGGATCTACCTCTCTTTTAGAAAGCGACAGGGAGGCGCTGCCGAGATAGGGGTTGTAGCCCTGCCTTCTTCCATTCACGACCGGAAGAAGATGTTTTTCTTCGTCACGCCGCCCGAGGGCGAAGACTGGTCCGTGCACACCAGGTGGTCGAGGGAAAAATACTTGCCGGGGAACCAGTCCATTGACCCCGCCGCGGTAAGAGTGGCATCATGGGAGCCCGTCCCCCGATTCGACGTGCTGCTGTCTGAGAGGGTCCTGAGTTAGGCCGGGCTCAGCCCCGTTGAGTTCGTCGGTAAGTTAGGCTTGTTTTTTGGCTTTTTTATTGCATCTGTCGCTGACTTCTTTGCATTTGGTTTTATGCAGGACCCATGGACCTGAACGAGCTCCGAGACTCCTTGCGTCAGCCGAGGAAGGTCGTAAAGGCTGGAGGCGCCAGCTCTTCCCGTTCGAAGCCTGCCCCGGCTCCTTCTCCGCCGGTGGCCGCGTCTCATGAGCGTTCAGGGGCGATTCCCGCGCTGAGGCCTAGCAGAGCGCGGGCCGGAAGCGGGCTCGAATTCTAGAAGACCCGGTCTTGGCGGAGGAGATCGGCTCTCCATCGGAGCCACTTAAGAGGTCTTCCCGGAGGTCTTCACGGGGCCCGTCCTCGCCGATCATGGTGGAGGATGGGGGCCTTCGGTTCACGGTTCCCTCGGGGCTATCTGTCGCGAATAGCCCGCTGCACGAAATAGAGAGGTTGGCAGGGGGCAGGGTCCTCGTGGGGACTTTCACGGTCCAAATGGCGTCCATCGCCAGGGAGTCCGTGCAGGTAAGTGCTCGGTTGCTTATGAGATTTGATGTTTCCTTCGTCTTCCTGACCTCTTTCTTATTTTTTCTTTTCCTATATTTTTTAGGTCCTCCAGCACGTCGCCCTTGCCTTACGCATGGAGGCCGAGGTGATAACTTGGCGATGAAGGCCGCGAACCAGCTTGCCTCACTGGAAGAGAGCTCCAAACTGGAGCTAGAGGCGGCGATGGCGAGTGTTGCCGCCCTGGAGGGCGAGGTGGAGGCCGGGAAACGGGAGGTTGCCCGGCACCGCGAGGCCGCCGTGGCTTCCGAGGTCAAGCTTGAGGACGCTCAGGCACTCGTCGGCAACATGAAGAAGACGGTGAGGGCCCTCCGGAAGAAGCTGGGGATGGCGGTCGAGGCGAAGTTGGCCAACCTCTCGGCGGCGAAGTTGGCCAACCTTTCGGCGGCGAAGGCGGTGGAGGGCTACAAGAAATCGAAGGACTTCTACAATGACCTAGCCGTGGCCACCACCCGCATTTGGCACGAGGCCCTCGACGCCGTCAAGGCCCGGATGCCGGAGTTCATCGACGAAGAGCTCCGGGCCGAATACCCCCTCGCGGACGCTAATAAGCAGGGGGAAGAGATTCCTAATGAGGAGGTGGCCGAGGACCCCGCTCGACTCGTGGTGGATATCGAGGATCCCGAGGTCGTGCCTGGCCCCGAGGTCTAAAGCCTCCATCTTCCTCCTCTTTTATTTTGCCGCTTCTGGAATTTTTGTAAGCCTCCGGGCATTCTGTAAGACTGGGGAGCCAAAAATACCCTTTGTAAAGACTTTGCTTTTGGTAGTAAAACTTTTTTGTTTCATCAGCTTGCCTTTTGTCTTCTGTTTGCGAAGAATGCTCGTAAAATATTCTTTCTTGCACTGTTGGGTTTCCATGTCAGGTCGGCCATCTGTCTAGCGATCATTCGTCGAGTTGATTTCGATCACTTGCCAACTGCTGCTGAGAAGGAGGAGTCTCCATGGCCCCGAAGTCGAGGGGGGATCACTCAGACATGGATAGACCTGATGTCCCTTGTTGGGGCTTCGAATCCGCTGCATGTGATGGGCAGAGGGATGTCTGCTGGGGATGACCGAGCAGGGTAGCTGCTCGGGTGATCCTGTCACGTCCCGAAAGTACGGAACATGACCGGCACTTAAACTACGAAACGCCTCGAGGCGTACATAATCTAAGTAAACCGAAAACCCAGAAATCCAAACCAAGAAAAGAAGTAGAGTGAAGGAAAACCAATTTAAAACAAGTAGTTTTAATAGCATTAGCCGAATTATGCGGTTTTTAAGAACATCAAAATTTACTGAAAATTTCGGAAGAGTCTCCTTTGTAAATACTGGCCCCCAAACGGGATACAACATGAATAGTATACGAAATCAATAAAAAGGCATCCCCAAGCGGGAGCTAGCTCTTCGTCAATCGACGGTCACAACCACACAAGCAATATAATATACAACGCCAACGGCGAGGATCAAAATTCAAAAGAAAACTCAAATCCACAAGAAAACCACTGAAAAATAACGCGCGACTCTAAGGTCGAAGGAATAACATCACTGGTCTCTATCTCAAAATAAATATATATTTGGTTGATGGAACTTCTAGATACAACAGAATAATAATATACAAGATATAAAATGGGGGTATGATACAAGTAAACTCACCTACTAGCAAATCACCCAAAGGAAACTATGCCCGCAAGCCGTAAAGAAACCTGTACGGCAAACCTGCAAGAAACTGGGGCACAACGGGGGTGAGTTGCCAACTCGTGAATAGAAAAATATCTACGCACAGAAATCGCATAAATAACGCAACCTAGGTCAATGATCATAATATATCCTCAAATATCTGAATAACACGTAGCCTATAACAAGGCTAGGGTAAATATCTAACCCGAGTGTAATCTCATGTGCCCGTGTCAGTGCCTCAGGTAGCAATATATCATATGAATGAGGTATGAATGCATGAAAACAGAATACATGTAAATGAAGAACTGTTTTCATAATTTAGTGAGATTTCCTTTGTATTTTTAAAATGAGGTATCATAATGAAATCAGCATAAAACAGTGCCTAGCATCGGCATAAAACGTAATCCCAATATCTTTGTATCACAGTCTATGTACCTCAATATCTCGAAATCTCAATGTCTCAATCACAATATGTAGGGCGCCGTCAGTCCAGACCGGCTCCTACCATCCATCTCAAGACCACGACGGTATCCTCCGGATATCCGACGTGCCGGGTAAAATGACCGGTAGGTAGTGCTCCTCTGCCAGGCTCACATCGTCATCATCACGCGCTTCTTGCCCCGGGGTACCTTACCGGGTCCACCATGTACCCGAAACGGTTCATCCGTCTCCTCGAATCGGGTCTCGAAATCCATCAGCAAACTCATGGTGGACGACTCATACATCATGGGAAAAACCGTACTTTTTATTTTAAAAGAGAGAAAAGGTCTATTTATGTTTTTGCGGTTTTCCTCCAAATCCAGAAAATCTTATGGAAATCCGAATCCAAAACCTCAATAACACGTAAAATAGTGAATATATGCATAAGAATCCATGAATGCGGCATAACAATGAATAACAGTATGCATGAAGTAGCAGGTAATAACTACAATGTCTAAACTAACATATAAGGCAAGTACGCTATGTCAAGCTATAATATTTTCTAAGGTGTACGTGACATGGCAATTACCGATGAAGATGTGTGTGAGCCGGCAAGTAAGTGTACGTGGTACATACGCATCATCGGTAATGGTGCTGGTGTCCTAACAATATGATATCAACATTGCAATAAGAAATTATAACATAAGTATGCGATGCGAAGCGAACCACAATAATACGCGGGAGCTGAATACTAGATGCAACTGTAACTAACCTGCATTAATCTAATATAAGTCCTACAAATGGTGGCTTTTGAAATAACACGAATCATGGGGTTTTGAAAATAGGGGCTACGGTGTTTTTATGAAAACATACGTCTTTTGAAATATCCGTAGGATCCCTTGGGCTGTCTTTTAAAATACCCACGATTCGTTAGTTTTTGAAATAGATAAGAATCGAATCTAATCTAACAACTAAACTAAACTAAAGGGCTAATCTAAAAAGCTGGACTTCAGGTAAGGAAACCGCCTAACATCTGAGTCGATCCATATACATACCTGTATATTTATTAGTCGGTGATCCCGCCTCAATAATATCATATCCGATACCATATCTACAATCAGACATCCCAAGTCAAGAGTGCGGATCAATCATCAAGATATAGCACGTACGTAAATCCGTCGTACGGCATCCCCAAATCTGGGTACGGGTCAATATCATATTCCTCACACCATTCCTCTGGTATCCTCTTTATTCAAGATCATAGTCTAGGGTACTGACATATGTCTAGTACAATACTAATATCCTCAATATACTCATGATCTGACTACTGATCGACAATCTCGTACAAACCGATATCGGCAGCACATATCATCATCAAGGGGTATACATCGCCCTATACGGCCTAATATCAATATCCTAGCATATCATGCCTCATATCACGATCACATGACGACCATTTTATTTATAACACTATTCACCCGTATCGTCGTCCCAAGATCCGCTATAACACCAGGACGTACCTCAATTACGAATCCTGCCATATCACCGATATCACAACCACAAAACAAATCTCATCGACTCAGCTCAATCCCAAGTATTATCCTCAAATCCGTATGTAAACACATAGTCCCATACCCATGTGAACACATAACTATAAAGAATTTCATGAGCACATATAAAAAGGAATGTATGCAAGTATGTATGTATGTATGTGTAGTGCAACACTACCCTAGGGTTCGCAACACTAAAGTAATCCAACACACCAATATCCATCCTAACATCGTTATTAATCCCAAATAACATATACTAATTGTTGGTGTGTATACACATCCGTATACACCACCACGGACTGCGGGGGTGCTATACGCCATCCACCCGACTTCTCCCCGTAGATATAAATCTACTCACCTGGTCCTCGTTCGCCGGTGCCGACGTCGCCACGCGCTTGCTTGTCGTCTCGAAGTCCACATGGGGTACCTACATATCATAACGCACCATACCACATTAAAATCCGACTCATGACCAAAACGACGCACGAATCCCACATAGGTCAAAACCTATGGTTGTTTTCGCAAATCGACCCGAAAACCCTCGACGTCGGCGTACAAACGCCAAACCATCGAGAAAATCCCAACACACTCATTTGCACATTCACGAACACTAATTTTAATATAAAATAGGTTAAAATTCACAAAAACCCCAATTTCACTTAAAAAGTCATTTTTCCGAAAATCTAGCAAACACAAATTACCCGTTTTAGTACAAAACTCGACGTTTAAATGAATGTAGCGGCCAATATACATATTAAATATCTTAAATAATTCATATAAATTATTTCCATAATTTAATTTCAACAAACCATATATGTTCAAAAAAAACTAGTTTGCAAAAATACCGATTTTAACTCTTTTTAAAGCAAAATTCACAATTTAACAATTAAGCTTGGTTTTTCATGATCCAAAGTCATTAAACCACTCATTATAATATTAATAATGACATGAAACCATAATTATATTTTAATCTAAAGCATTTAACAATTTTCCAAAAACCCTAGTTAGCAAAATAACTTAATTATGACATTTTATAAGTAATGGTTTGTAATTAACAACTAGATTAGCTTTCTACTAAACTTAAGATGTTAATCCTCATCACTAAACCATGCACAATATATCACAACACAATTTCACAACAAAACCCTAATCTAAACCTCCTCTTGAAAACCCACATCTTTAAATTAACCCATAATTAAACGTATAATTAGGCTAGACTAAAGTATTTAGCAACAATTTAAACAAAAGGCCAAGATTTATACCTCATGAACCATGGATGAAACTTGAGATCTAGACCTCCAATTTGAAATCCTTGCACTAAGATCCATGCTAAAGGAGATGAGAGAAAATGGGTAGGAGTCGGATTTGGATTTTAGCTTGATTTTTTAGGTATTTTGATGAATTTTTGATGCAAAATGAGAGAGGGAGAGAGGGGGGCTGTTGGTGGTGCAGGAAATGGGAGGGCTCGGCTGAAATTGAGGGAAGAGGAGAGAGAGTGAGGTGGGGAAAGATAACATCTAGTCAACCTAGTCAAAGTCCACTCTCATTTCTACATTTCCTTTTTCTTTTCTTTTCTTATCTTTTGCAAAACAAGTGGGGACAAGAGAGGGGGGCTGCTGAATTCCGCCAAGGGGGAAGGAAAATAGGGATGTGTGAGTGTGGGTATGGGTGTGGGGTGATGGAAAATGATAAATACTATACCCCCAAACATCCATTAACACTAAATTCACTATTTAAGCCTTTTTCTTCGATATTTTCTAAACCGTTTTGGCAAACCATTTCATTTCAAAAACCAAAAGATAAAATTTTGTTTAATGTGTTATGATGCACAAAATTTGTTTCAACTCATTCCAATTTGTAATTTTGCCTAATTAAATATATTAGTGACGGCATAAAATACCATTAAAATAATTAATTTCGGAAAATTTTTCAGAAAATTTGAAATTTCATCAGTGGCTCAATAAACACCAAATACTAGCAATTACATAGCTAGAATATGTATATTTAATTTTATAATAAAGATATTTGTATTTTGACTTTTTACAGAAACCCCCTTATTTTACCGTTTTTTCGAAATTTCACCGAAACGATTTTCAAAACGTTACAATTTTCCCCCCTTAAAGAAATTCGGTCCCCGAATTTAAATTAAAACTTCCCCCAAATACTAAAATATTTCAGCCAAAACCATCAAATCGCCGGGGCTCCGAAATCATAAATACATAAAACAAATCGTAGCGCAACGCATGCGCATGAAAAATGAGCATATAACTCAAACCAGAACTCCGTCAAGCATCCCGCAATCATCGGAGTCATGGGGAAGACATCAATACCAAATCCAAAGCAAAACCAATATGATATAACTCGAAACTATACATGTAAAATATATTCAGGTACTGTCCTCTGACTAGTCCTGCTCAGTACGAAAACACATAGCAATATCATAAAAACGTACTGCTCTATAAGAAAAATCAATCCCAAAATACGCGTATGCATACTACGTGCGTCTTGTGCACACGGAAATCAAAATCCAAATATGTGCCATACATATGCACAGAAACAACAGCTAAGTGCATCGGGTGTGCACGAAATATCTGTCGTAGGCAACATGTGTGCCTGACAGCAAAATCAGGTGCATCCATCGTGCACGAAATCATGAAATCCAATATCAAGTGCCGAACATGCGCAAATTCAAATCGGGTGCACAAGGTGCACAAAACAAATATCGAACATCACTATCGAAATCAAAGTCCAATGCATCTAAGTGCACAAAAGGCGTATCACTGCACTGCAAGCATAAATAAACTATACAGAGTGCAGGAACCAAATCGTGTGCGTGCATACGCACAAAATCAACTCAAATGTCCAAAACCGTAAAATCACAAACATGTGAAACCCATGCACGAAAACGATATCAAGTGCAACACTGTGCAAAGATCGTAAATCCTCAATCATCAAAATCAAATCATTCGAATAAATCACCCAAAATATCGAAATCAATAATGGCGGCAAAGTACCGCTCAAGCGCATCCTCTAAGAATCTCGGGCCAACTGTCGCGGTCACTAATGGGACGTCTCGTCGATGATCATGAACTCTGGCCTGCTGGTGTGCGTAACAATGACCACTCCTGGGTCAAGGTCTTCACTGGGAATTACCAATCTCTCGGTCCATCGGCTCATCGGCCTTGTCAGGTGTGCTAACGGGTATGATCCCGTTCTGGCACGCCTCTTGTCATCTCCCGGTCAATCATCGCGACCACTCGTAAGACAGCATATCACTGGCGTCGGCCTCTGGCTCTCTGAATGTACGTGACACATCTGATCCAGGGTGCAAGTATCATTGTAGCAGTGTCCTGGAAGGAATCCTGCTCATGGTCTCTTCTATGTCTCGTCTCTGCCAACTGTCCGGAAGTCATCGTCCTTTCCTATATCTGCATCTTGCTCCGGAACGGCTGCATACCCATCGCGACTCCTTCTGGAAGGTATATCCAGTACTCTGCCTCGGCATGCGTATCGCATCTCTGATGTCTGCGGAGTGGAACGTCGTCTTATCCAGATCTTGTACGGACCTCTTTACTCTACTTTCTCTAATGTCGACTGCTTCGGAATCGTCTCATCGTGGCTACATGGACTGAGCTCCAACGGCTATCCTCGTATCGGGAGTCTCCCAAGAAATGCATCTCACCACCTAGCATCCGAATTAAGTCGAGCCATCCGATCGAGTCGTCAAAACCTCATAATCCCCCAAGAGCTCAACCTCTTGGGCACAGTTTAATAGTATCGAGTACATACCACAGCATCGGTGGTCCAGCCGTAGAAGGGCAAACCCAAGCCTCACTAATGGCGCCGTAGAACTGCCGCAAACCCGAAGGTTCAAAGGCTTTCACACGGTCATTAAGTCGAGTTAGGGTTTCATTCTTCTAGAGGGACCATAGAATTGCCTGCATGTCTTTCCGACTACTTTAAACTTGGAATAATAGGTTTCTGCCATTCGATCGTCTCTGTCGACTCCCAACGTCTCCGCGTGAAGTCGTCTCTAGCTGGAATCAATCTATCTGATGACCTCGCATCGGGGTAGGCAAACGATCCACATGTCCTAGTCATTCATCCTCGATGACTAGCGACCTTCTATCATCTCTTAGTATAACTCGTTCTGCACTAATTCCAGCATCTGGGGCAATAGCTCGTCGTTCGCAGCAATAACTGGCTCGCTCGTCTGCACGCTGAACAGTGCCTCGATCATCATGAATAAGCAACACACCAACGGTCATCAAGATCTTCCTGGCCTCTATCATTGGCTCAATCCTCTAGTGTCGATCAGCACATCCGAGTAACCTCATAAAGGCGATCCGCCAAACGCTCGTGGCGCGGAAACACAGTAAAAAGACACATCTCTGCAATCGTGTGTTGCCGAAATTTCGCCCTGGTCAGTCCACGTTCGTGACGAGCTCGTGCTGACCGCAACTCTAGCTGTAGCTCTCCCTGCCCATAATCGTGGCAGCAAAACCATAACTGGTACTGATGAGGCTAGATCGGAATGAATATAATACTGAGCAAAGAAATGTACATCCTAAGGCTTCTTAAGTGGAGTAGCGTATCGTAAATATGCCGCGGAACATACCTACGGTACGTCACTCTACTTTAGTCACCTATTCCATCAACAAAGGGTTATCCTACGCTCCGAAGGTAAAACCTAACGCTCTGATACCAACTTTGTCACGTCCCGAAAGTACGGAACATGACCGGCACTTAAACTACGAAACGTCTCGAGGCGTACATAATCTAAGTAAACCGAAAACCCAGAAATCCAAACCAAGAAAAGAAGTAGAGTGAAGGAAAACCAATTTAAAACAAGTAGTTTTAATAGCATTAGCCGAATTATGCGGTTTTTAAGAACATCAAAATTTACTGAAAATTTCGGCAGAGTCTCCTTTGTAAATACTGGCCCCCAAACGGGATACAACATGAATAGTATACGAAATCAATAAAAAGGCATCCCCAAGCGGGAGCTAGCTCTTCGTCAATCGACGGTCACAACCACACAAGCAATATAATATACAACGCCAACGGCGAGGATCAAAATTCAAAAGGAAACTCAAATCCACAAGAAAACCGCAGAAAAATAACGCGCGACTCTAAGGTCGAAGGAATAACATCACTGGTCTCTATCTCAAAATAAATACATGTTTGGTTGATGGAACTTCTAGATACAACAGAATAATAATATACAAGATATAAAATGGGGGTATGATACAAGTAAATCCACCTACTAGCAAATCACCCAAAGGAAACTATGCCCACAAGCCGTAAAGAAACCTGTACGGCAAACCTGCAAAAAACTGGGGCACAACGGGGGTGAGTTGCCAACTCGTGAATAGAAAAATATCTACGCACAGAAATCGCATAAATAACGCAATCTAGGTCAATGATCATAATATATCCTCAAATATCTGAATAACACGTAGCCTATAACAAGGCTAGGGTAAATATCTAACCCGAGTGTAATCTCATGTGCCCGTGTCAGTGTCTCAGGTAGCAATATATCATATGAATGAGGTATGAATGCATGAAAACAGAATACATGTAAATGAAGAACTGTTTTCATAATTTAGTGAGATTTCCTTTGTATTTTTAAAATGAGGTATCATAATGAAATCAACATAAAACAATGCCTAGCATCGGCACAAAACGTAATCCCAATATCTCTGTATCACAGTCTATGTACCTCAATATCTCGAAATCTCAATGTCTCAATCACAATATGCAGGGCGCCGTCAGTCCAGACCGGCCCCTACCATCCATCTCAAGACCACGACGGTATCCTCCGAATATCCGACGCGTCGGGTAAAATCATCGGTAGGTAGTGCTCCCCTGCCAAGCTCACATCGTCATCATCACGCGCTTCTTGCCCCGGGGTACCTTACCGGGTCCACCATGTACCCGAAACGGTTCATCCGTCTCCTCGAATCGGGTCTCGAAATCCATCAGCAAATTCATGGTGGACGACTCATACATCATGGGAAAAACCGCACTTTTTATTTTAAAAGAGAGAAAAGGTTTATTTATGTTTTTGCGGTTTTCCTCCAAATCCAGAAAATCTCATGGAAATCCGAATCCAAAACCTCAATAACACGTAAAATAGTGAATATATGCATGAGAATCTATGAATGCGGCATAACAATGAATAACAGTATGCATGAAGTAGCAGGTAATAACTACAATGTCTAAACTAACATATAAGGCAAGTACGCTATGTCAAGCAATAATATTTTCTAAGGTGTACGTGACATGGCAATTACCGATGAAGATGTGTGTGAGCCGGCAAGTAAGTGTACGTGGTATATACGCATCATCGGTAATGGTGCTGGTGTCCTAACAATATGATATCAACATTGCAATAAGAAATTATAACATAAGTATGCGATGCGAAGCGAACCACAATAATACGCGGGAGCTGAATACTAGACGCAACTGTAACTAACCTGCATTAATCTAATATAAGTCCTACAAATAGTGGCTTTTGAAATAACACGAATCATGGGGTTTTGAAAATAGGGGCTACGGTGTTTTTATGAAAACATACGTCTTTTAAAATATCCGTAAGATCCCTTGGGCTGTCTTTTAAAATACCCACGATTCGTTAGTTTTTGAAATAGATAAGAATCGAATCTAATCTAACAACTAAACTAAACTAAAGGGCTAAGCTAACAAGCTGGACTACAGGTAAGGAAACCTCCTAACATCTGAGTCGATCCATATACATACCTGTATATATATTAGTCGGTGATCCCGCCTCAATAATATCATATCCGATACCATATCTACAATCAGACATCCCAAGTCAAGAGTGCGGATCAATCATCAAGATATAGCTCGTACGTAAATCCGTCGTACGGCATCCCCAAATCTAGGTACGGGTCAATATCATATTCCTCACACCATTCCTCTGGTATCCTCTTTATTCAAGATCATAGTCTAGGGTACTGACCTATGTCTAGTACAATACTAATATCCTCAATATACTCATGATCTGACTACTGATCGACAATCTCGTACAAACCGATATCGGCAGCACATATCATCATCAAGGGGTATACATCGCCCTATACGGCCTAATATCAATATCCTAGCATATCATGCCTCATATCACGATCACATGACGACCATTTTATTTATAATACTATTCACCCGTATCGTTGTCCCAAGATCCGCTATAACACCAGGACGTACCTCAAGTACGAATCCTGCCATATCACCGATATCACAACCACAAAACAAATCTCATCGACTCAGCTCAATCCAAGTATCATCCTCAAATCCGTATGTGAACACATAGTCCCATACCCATGTGAACACATAACTATAAAGAATCTCATGAGCACATATAAAAAGGAATGTATGCAAGTATGTATGTATGTGTAGTGCAACACTACCCTAGGGTTCGCAACACTAAAGTAATCCAACACACCAATATCCATCCTAACATCGTTATTAATCCCAAATAACATATACTAATTGTTGGTGTGTATACACATCCGTATACACCACTACGGACTGCGGGGGTGCTATACGCCATCCACCCGACTTCTCCCCGTAGATATAAATCTACTCACCTGGTCCTCGTTAGCCGGTGCCGAAGTCGCCACGCGCTTGCTTGTCGTCTCGAAGTCCACATGGGGTACCTACATATCATAACGCAGCATACCGCATTAAAATCCGACTAATGACCAAAACGACGCACGAATCCCACATAGGTCAAAACCTATGGTTGCTTTCGCAAATTGACCCAAAAACCCTCGACGTCGGCGTAAAAACGCCAAACCATCGAGAAAACTCCCAACACACTCATTTGCACATTCACGAACACTAATTTTAATATAAAATAGGTTAAAATTCACAAAAACCCCAATTTCACTTAAAAAGTCATTTTTCCGAAAATCTAGCAAGCACAAATTACCCGTTTTAGTACAAAACTCGACGTTTAAATGAATGTAGCGGCCAATATACTTATTAAATATCTTAAATATGTCATATAAATCATTTCCATAATTTAATTTCACCAAACCATATATGTTCAAAAAAAACTAGTTTGCAAAAATACCGATTTTAACTCTTTTTAAAGAAAAATTCACAATTTAACAATTAAGCTTGGTTTTGCATGATCCAAAGTCATTAAACCACTCATTATAATATTAATAATGACATGAAACCATAATTATATTTTAATCTAAAGCATTTACCAATTTTCCAAAAACCCTAGTTAGCAAAATAACTTAATTATGACATTTTATAAGTAATGGTTTGTAATTAAGAACTAGATTAGCTTTCTACTAAACTTAAGATGTTAATCCACATCACTAAACCATGCACAATATATCACAACACAATTTCACAACAAAACCCTAATCTAAACCTCCTCTTGAAAACCCACATCTTTAAATTAACCCATAATTAAACGTATAATTAGGCTAGACTAAAGTATTTAGCAACAATTTAAACAAAAGGCCAAGATTTATACCTCATGAACCATGGATGAAACTTGAGATCTAGACCTCCAATTTGAAATCCTTGCACTAAGATCCATGCTAAAGGAGATGAGAGAAAATAGGTAGGAGTCGGATTTGGATTTTAGCTTGATTTTTGAGGTATTTTGATGAATTTTTGATGCAAAATGAGAGAGGGAGAGAGGGGGGCTGTTGGTGGTGCAGGAAATGGGAGGGCTCGGCTGAAATTGGGGGAAGAGGAGAGAGAGTGAGATGGGGAAAGATAACATCTAGTCAACCTAGTCAAAGTCCACTCTCATTTCTACATTTCCTTTTTCTTTTCTTTTCTTTTCTTTTCTTTTGCAAAACAAGTGGGGACAAGAGAGGGGGGTTGCTGAATTCAGCCAAGGGGGAGGGAAAATGGGGGTGTGTGAGTGTGGGTATGGGTGTGGGGTGATGGAAAATGATAAATACTATACCCCCAAACATCCATTAACACTAAATTCACTATTTAAGCCTTTTTCTTCGATATTTTCTAAACCGTTTTGGCAAACCATTTCATTTCAAAAACCGCAAGATAAAATTTTGTTTAATGTGTTATGATGCACAAAATTTGTTTCAACTCATTCCAATTTGTAATTTTCCCTAATTAAATATATTAGTGACGGCTTAAAATACTATTAAAATAATTAATTTCGGAAAAATTTTCAGAAAATTTGAAATTTCATCAGTGGCTCAATAAACACCAAATACTAGCAATTACATAGCTAGAATATGTATATTTAATTTTATAATAAAGATATTTGTATTTTGACTTTTTACAGAAAACCCCCTTATTTTACCGTTTTTTCGAAATTTCACCGAAACGATTTTCAAAACGTTACAATTTTCCCACCTTAAAGAAATTCGGTCCCCGAATTTAAATTAAAACTTCCCCCAAATACTAAAATATTTCAGCCAAAACCATCAAATCGCCGGGGCTCCGAAATCATAAATACATAAAACAAATCGTAGCGCAACGCATGCGCATGAAAAATGAGCATATAACTCAAACCAGAACTCCGTCAAGCATCCCGCAATCATCGGAGTCATGGGGAAGACATCAATACCAAATCCAAAACAAAACCAATATGATATAACTCGAAACTATACATGTAAAATGTATTCAGGTACTGTCCTCTGACTAGTCCTGCTCAGTACGAAAACACATAGCAATATCATAAAAACGTACTGCTCTATAAGAAAAATCAATCCCAAAATACGCGTATGCATACTACGTGCATCTTGTGCACAAGGAAATCAAAATCCAAATATGTGCCATACATATGCACAGAAACAACATCTAAGTGCATCGGGTGTGCACGAAACATCTGTCGTAGGCAACATGTGTGCCTGACAGCAAAATCAGGTGCATCCATCGTGCACGAAATCATGAAATCCAATATCAAGTGCCGAACATGCGCAAATTCAAATCAGGTGCACAAGGTGCACAAAACAAATATCGAACATCACTATCGAAATCAAAGTCCAATGCATCTAAGTGCACAAAAGGCGTATCACTGCACTGCAAGCATATATAAACTATACAGAGTGCAGGAACCAAATCGTGTGCGTGCATACGCACAAAATCAACTCAAATGTCCAAAACCGTAAAATCACAAACATGTGTAACCCAAGCACGAAAACGATATCAAGTGCAACACTGTGCAAAGATCGTAAATCCTCAATCATCAAAATCAAATCATTCGAATAAATCACCCAAAACATCGAAATCAATAATGGCGGCATAGTACCGCTCAAGCGCATCCTCTAAGAATCTCGGGCCAACTGTCGCGGTCACTAATGGGACGTCTCGTCGATGATCATGAACTCTGGCCTGTTGGTGTGCGTAACAATGACCACTCCTGGGTCAAGGTCTTCACTGGGAATTACCAATCTCTCGGTCCATCGGCTCATCGGCCTTGTCAGGTGTGCTAACGGGGATGATCCCGTTCTGGCACGCCTCTTGTCATCTCCCGGTCAATCATCGCGACCACTCGTAAGACAGCATATCACTGGCGTCGGCCTCTGGCTCTCTGAATGTACGTGACACATCTGATCCTGGGTGCAAGTATCATTGCAGCAGTGTCCTGGAAGGAATCCTGCTCACGGTCTCTTCTATGTCTCGTCTCTGCCAACTGTCCGGAAGTCATCGTCCTTTCCTATATCTGCATCTTGCTCCGGAACGGCTGCATACCCATCGCGACTCCTTCTGGAAGGTATATCCAGTACTCTGCCTCGGCATGCGTATCGCATCTCTGATGTCTGCGGAGTGGAACGTCGTCTTATCCAGATCTTGTACGGACCTCTTTACTCCACTTTCTTTAATGTCGACTTCTTCCGAATCGTCTCATCGTGGCTACATGGACTGAGCTCCAACGGCTATCCTCGTATCGGGAGTCTCCCAAGAAATACATCTCACCACCTAGCATCCGAATTAAGTCGAGCCATCCGATCGAGTCGTCAAAACCTCATAATCTCCCAAGAGCTCAACCTCTTGGGCACAGTTTAATAGTATCGAGTACATACCACAGCATCGGTGGTCCAGCCGTAGAAGGGCAAACCCAAGCCTCACTAATGGCGCCGTAGAACTGCCGCAAACCCGAAGGCTCAAAGGCTTTCACACGGTCATTAAGTCGAGTTAGGGTTTCATTCTTCTAGAGGGACCATAGAATTGCCTGCATGTCTTTCCGACTACTTTAAACTTGGAATAATAGGTTTCTGACATTCGATCGTCTCTGTCGACTCCCAACGTCTCCGCGTGAAGTCGTCTCTAGCTGGAATCAATCTATCTGATGACCTCGCATCGGGGTAGGCGAACGATCCACATGTCCTAGTCATTCATCCTCGATGACTAGCGACCTTCTATCATCTCTTAGTACAACTCGTTCTGCACTAATTCCAGCATCTGGGGCAATAGCTCGTCGTTCGCAGCAATAACTGGCTCGCTCGTCTGCACGCTGAACAGTGCCTCGATCATCATGAATAAGCAACACACCAACGGTCATCAAGATCTGCCTGGCCTCTATCATTGGCTCAATCCTCTAGTGTCGATCAGCACATCCGAGTAACCTCATAAAGGCGATCCGCCAAACGCTCGTGGCGCGGAAACAAAGTAAAAAGACATATCTCTGCAATCGTGTGTTGCCGAAATTTCGCCCTGGTCAGTCCTCGTTCGTGACGAGCTCGTGCTGACCGCAACTCTAGCTGTAGCTCTCCCTGCCCATAATCGTGGCAGCAAAACCATAACTGGTACTGATGAGGCTAGATCGGAATGAATATAATACTGAGCAAAGAAATGTACATCCTAAGGCTTCTTAAGTGGAGTAGCGTATCGTAAATATGCCGCGGAACATACCTACGGTACGTCACTCTACTTTAGTCACCTATTCCATCAACCAAGGGTCATCCTACGCTCCGAAGGTAAAACCTAACGCTCTGATACCAACTTTGTCACATCCCGAAAGTACGGAACATGACCGGCACTTAAACTACGAAACGTCTCGAGGCGTACATAATCTAAGTAAACCGAAAACCCAGAAATCCAAACCAAGAAAAGAAGTAGAGTGAAGGAAAACCAATTTAAAACAAGTAGTTTTAATAGCATTAGCCGAATTATGCGGTTTTTAAGAACATCAAAATTTACTGAAAATTTCGGCAGAGTCTCCTTTGTAAATACTGGCCCCCAAACGGGATACAACATGAATAGTATACGAAATCAATAAAATGGCATCCCCAAGCGGGAGCTAGCTCTTCATCAATCGACGGTCACAACCACACAAGCAATATAATATACAACGCCAACGGCGAGGATCAAAATTCAAAAGGAAACTCAAATCCACAAGAAAACCGCAGAAAAATAACGCGCGACTCTAAGGTCGAAGGAATAACATCACTGGTCTCTATCTCAAAATAAATACATGTTTGGTTGATGGAACTTCTAGATACAACAGAATAATAATATACAAGATATAAAATGGGGGTATGATACAAGTAAACCCACCTACTAGCAAATCACCCAAGGAAACTATGCCCGCAAGCCGTAAAGAAACCTGTACGGCAAACCTGCAAGAAACTGGGGCACAACGGGGGTGAGTTGCCAACTCGTGAATAGAAAAATATCTACGCACAGAAATCGCATAAATAACGCAACCTAGGTCAATGATCATAATATATCCTCAAATATCTGAATAACACGTAGCCTATAACAAGGCTAGGGTAAATATCTAACCCGAGTGTAATCTCAGTTAGTTATATGTATGCCCTAGAGGCCATTACTGTACATTGGATGTATATTGTAGTGGATGCTGGGACATATATAGGAAGGACTTTCTTGCTCGACATGATAGTACGCTATCTGGTTGCTCTTTATCTTAACATGTATACTTTCTGTCTCTCTGATTACATGTTGATAAAGCCCTTAGGATGTGTACTCGACTTCCAGGACTATGATGCAGATCATACTAGTGGGGCCTAGGTAGTCAATGAGTACATCCTTCATTGTTCCTGGTCGAGGGAATATCGAGACGGGGCATCGATATTCCAGAGTAGACTAGCGCATATCTTCTCGACCCATGCGATGGGCGATGGATGATCCCATATCTATTGGTGTTTGACATCGAAGATGGTATGCGGGTGCTCAGTGGAGACTGGGTACACTGAACGGACTCGCCGAGAACTCCCAGATGGTATTATACCTCACGTCAGATAGCAGTTCTCTGGTGACACTGGTACAGCTTAGTCTGTTGACCCGAGATCGTCATAGAGTCTTGTGTGTCTCCCACTGTGCTTTGATTTCCACCCTACCACGGCTCTACTGAGTCGTGCAAACAGGTGGTTTTTGGGTACAGTCCCGATTCACATGGAGGCAATGAGCGATAGGAGGGGATTCGTCTCTCCCGGTATTGGGGGTTGATGTTGTGCTATGCTCGACTGGCCATAACAGGAAATCCCTGGCCAGGGTTGCAGTGATATACTGGTAAGTGTTATCAGTAGTTTCACGAATGTTATGGACCCTACGTCGGCATGACTTATCGAGCTATTGGGGTCTGACGTTTACCACCCCTAGGCGAGATATGCGACATATCAGACAAACAGACCGGACCGTACGGTAAGTGTTACTGGTTGGATTCACAGGAGTGTGAGCGGGCTTGCTCGTCGATCTTCTGATCGCTCAATACCCGGGTGGCCGTTACGTTTAGCAGACCGCTTGCGGCTTATGGATGCTTGATATGATCATCATCTGCTGCCGGCGTATTGACGAGTCTTTAGAGTCCTACACAGAGGTTTCCTGGCTCAAGCGAAACGAAATAGGAGCACATATGAGATATGTGCGGGACCGAGAATAATGTGTGTATGTGTTACCGTATTCCATTCTCGCGACGAATGTATCGATTGGTTATATGCGATATAACCTAGTCATCGAATCAAGGATTGATTCGATAAGCCGATACATATGATACTAGTCGGTTATATCCGATATGACCGGATCGTTAAATCAAGTGTTGATTTAATGATTTAGTGCATATTTATATATTTGATATATTGCTTTGCGTTAACTAGTATTGGTTCACTTTAAAAGGATTTTCTCACTCGAATTGTGCACATTGTATATGCGATATAGTTATGTGCACATGATTGTATCATGTTTGATGATACATGCTTGCTTGGTTAAGTGTAAAGAATTAAACCATGGTTAAACTCATGATTAGGGTTTTGCTTTCTCATTCATTTATCTTTTTATTTATTATTTTCTTTTTGGAAAAAGGAAATGATAAAGTAAAAGATAAATGGTGGCATGTTTTGTTTTCTAGCTTGAAGCTTCTTGAAAGTTTTGACTTAGTCTCCTTTTTTGTACTTTTGCTTAACCCTAACCATCCCATTAACCATGGTCTCTTCTCTACACTTAACTAGGGTTTTGATTATGATAAGTATCATTTTATATTTCTATTTTTAAATATACTTATCATATCTTTCTTCTTCATCATCTTCATCTTCCATGGAAAAGCTTGCTACTCCAATGGCAAGTGTTGAAAAAGTGTGAGAAATCCAAATCTAAAGTGAACCCAACTCCTATTTCTTCATCCTCTACCTCTTGCCAAGTAGTATAGGGTGTTTCCTTCATAAGTTTTCAAAGCTTGATGAAGTTGGAGCTTGTTCTTGCGATACCTCGACGTAGATCATCTTCGGCATCGAACCGACGATCAAGCTCGCCCATTCTTCGATGATACCGATGCTAGAGTCATGGGTTCGTTTTGGACAGCGGAGGGACTTCATCACGGAACCTAGGAGGTGGTGGACCGGATCTACAAAGGTTGTAGCCCATTCCCTTTAGATATATTTCCGTTTACTTGCATACTTCGCCTAGATATATAGTAAACGATCCCTATTAGGGTTTGTAGGCACCCGTAAAATTTGATTTGTGCATGTTTGATCACTTGTGAGACTTCACTAGAGTGTCTAGGAACCCTACAGTGGTATCAGAGCCTAACTAGAGCCTTAGGCGAAGTCCCGACGGAATCAGAAGTCCGATCGACCCAAAACCCCGACTAAGAATATGCTCTCTGTACTTTTTTTAATTTCGAGGATTTTTCCGTATTAGAAATATCTAGAAATATCAGCAGGAAAATATAAGAGTAACTGTGCAATTCGTAACCCTGATTCTACAAAGTAGGCGCGGATCCGCGGCCTTAAAGAAGGCTCATGCGGCGGATCCGCGGCCACTTTGTCGTTTTGCGCATCTATTTCTGCACAGTAATTCTTATTCTTCTGTGCTGATTTTCCTAGGAATTTTTAATAATTTTTCCAGAGTTGTATTTTCTGTGTTGTATTGGGAACTCGGTGTATCGATCGGATTGTCTCATTTTGTCGGTGTGTTTTTCCGGATAAATCTTAGAATATGTTAAAAAGTTCGACCGGATATAAATACCCAACTTTTCCCCTGTCGGGAAATTTCCAAGTGTTGGATCTTTCCGTAGTTTAACGACGTTCTAAGTAGTGCAAGTAACGCGATGGACCCTCTAGAAGACAACAAACCTTAACTCGATTATGTGACCGTCTTGAACTGCCCATTGAACCTTCGGGTTTGGGGCAGTACGGCGTGCCACATGTGAGGCGTTGGCTTGACCCTTCTACGGCTGGACCGTTGCTACTGAGGCACGAACTGAATGCTGTTAGACTTATTTCATGTGTTGAGCTGTTTCGGGAAAACTTGGGTGTTCTATTGTTCGATCGGAAAGTTTAACATTTTCTATTTATTCGGAATGTGATACAATAATTGGAATTCACAATAAGTTATGAGATAACTGAATGAAAGATATAAACATAGCAGTTTAGTCTCACTTGATCGGTTGCCACGGAATTTTGATGTGATCAAAAGTCCTTCGCAATCACGTAGTGTACGCGGATACTCGCCGGGTAAACTTAATAGACAGCCTCACCCCATAGCCCCGACCAAGTGACTGTAGGAGAACCCCGTCGCCGAAAGCATCCGTCCGGGTGCTCGCGGCAGCGGTGTTCCGCCTTGGTGCACTTCGTCGACGGCGTCGGGGGTGCGGCCGCCTACTAAAGTTTGCGACGAGCATTCGATCAGAATGTCGGGAATCCTGTTGAATTGCCCGACTTGATATTGAAAAGTGTTTTCGACTTTGAGACTAAAATGCGGGGTTTATAATTGTTAGGCATGCGATGTCTAAGTATTTCATTTGGTCAGGCATGCGATGTCTGAGGAGGTTGCGGATTCCAACTGTTGTAGTT
Organism: Agapanthus africanus; assembly: GCA_030015575.1. Lineage (NCBI taxonomy): Eukaryota > Viridiplantae > Streptophyta > Magnoliopsida > Asparagales > Amaryllidaceae > Agapanthus > Agapanthus africanus. The sequence goes on along the minus strand of JASDDO010000029.1, from coordinate 26,294,569 downwards.
TTACACTTTCTTTTCTGTGACCGTAAGTGTAATATGTGATATCGCCGGTTTCATTGCTATATGACAACGACAATTGGGATGCGCATATTTACTTACGTTGATGACATGAGATGTTATGTGTTACTGGATATGTTATATTGGATCGTCGTGTTTGAATAGCCGGGGGGTTTTTATGTGAGATGAGTGTTTTTCATTTTCATTCATGTAAAAACTTGTATGTAATATTCTTTTATTGGGGCACTTCCAGGTTGCGGAAGTCGTCACCCGTTGTATATTATTTACTTTTCTGCACTAGGATAGACCCAAGGAGGGGAGCACAAGTAACCGGGTTCTGGGGTCCAGTGGGAGACCAACTCAAGGAGTCGAGTCCGGGTCTCCTAACCCTAGGGTTGCTTGCCGCTCTCGTAGGGGTCTAGGGGTGTGGGCTTGGCTATTCATCACGACCGTGGAATCCGTGTTTTATACTGGCTCGTATTGAAAACACGGACGTCCTAGTATATCCAATATTTCATATGTTTCTTCTGCTGTGATTTATCTGAGATCATGTGATGTTCTGTGACAGATATTATATATAGTATATATGATATATTATATAGACGTTGCTTATGTTTTACACCCGCGCTAGCCCTGCCCCGCTCTGCCATTAGTTACCTAACCTAACGGTGCAGACGGGACATCGAGGCGAATACGGATGGCATAAGCGTACGTTATATTTATCTGTGATGTTTAGGTGGACTTAAATGATGGGATATTCATTAATAAGATTAATGAAAGAAAATAAACCTAATTGATGTTGTGGAATCGAATTTCAAAATAAAACAGGTAGCTACAGTTCTTGCTTTGCATCGAGGTGTTCATTATAGAACATCCTGCACCTTATTCGATGAGGAAAGGACCGAGATCCCTTCACCGGGAGTGACTCCTTTAGTAATAACTGGCAGATGCTACAACCCTCGGTTTGTCTTTGATCGCTTCTATAGTTTCCGCTTTGCACAGTGATATATATGATATATCCCGCACCTCATTCGACGAGGAAAGGGCCGACGATCCCTTCACCGGGAGTGACCCCTTTAGCAAAACTAGAAAAGCCTCGAAAACATTCCATTTAAAACCATTTGATTCCGCAACGAGATCAAGTTCAAAGCATTAAAGGTTTTCACAAAAACCAGTCGCAACCCTCCGTCATTTTAGGAAGTAGAGTACTTAGTATTCGTGCTGTGTTTGTTGACCATAGTCAAGGCACAGTGTACGGTAGCTAAGTGATGTCTTCCTACACCGCATATGATGCGATTAGTTAGGACAGTCATGTGGCTTTGTTGACCTTAGCCAAGGGTCATGTGGGTTGGTCTAATTAATCACGAAATGACGGGTAGAACTTGACTAGTACCTATGATTTGTTGACCTTAGCCAAGGTCATAGGTGCTAGGGGTAAAAACCTTTATCGGGAGTTTCAAGTGTTGAAATTTGCAATGAGATTGCATACCTTCTATGTGATAGTTGGATCCCGATACCCACTGCGAGTAATTGTTACTCCTGGGAGAGTTTTGCACTTTACAATTAGCCGATCAAGTAGGTGTCTAGAAAGGTGTCAATGGGGTTACGCCTCTGGGAAAATGAGGTTTACATTAATTAGGTTCGTGCGAAAGCACGAGGGACCTCCCTCAAAGTACCGACACTGGCCTGGCTGAAAGATTGGCGAACTTGTAGTGTGTAATTAATCCCGGCTAGTCTTTCCTTTTAGGGTTTGAAGGAAGATTTGATAAAAAGCAGTGGGAGCCATCCTGATTAGATAAAATTATAACCAATCTATTCTTGACAGAGCGCACGCTGAGTGTTTTCTTCTCTCTCTCTCCAGGTAGCGACCATATCACGCTTTAATCAAGATAATAATACGGAATTTTGACCGAACCCGCTTGTTATACTGAGCTGGGGAACGTTGGTCCCGCTCCAACTTATAATTGTTATAAGACAGAGCAGGAAATAGGGGAATACCAGAATTCCTATGCCGCCCAAACGAAGAAAGTGCATATGATGCATCATCTTCGGGTGTGTTCATTACAAAGAACTGTTTCTCAGTGTCCTTTACGTCCTGGGTATATGATACCGGATCAGGATCCCAGATATGTAATCTTTTACATAGGGCTACAGAAAGGTAGAAAACTGAGAACGGGTGATAAGTTTCATGAGGCAGAAAACGGGGCAAGTGTTGCAGCCAAGTCTGTTGGTCACTGTCACCCTGTATTACGAATACATTGATTCTGAACAAATGTTATTAGATACCGAACCTGATATACAAAATCATATCAGTCTCTTTATTAGTAAAGAAATGATATAATTTTGTATTGTTGGATAATGTTTTGAACATTTCCTATATCAAAAGTTGATCGGTTCAGGCACGTTATCTAAAAGCATTGACGTTCTAAATCAAACTACAGTTCCTTGTATGCAGAACACACACAAGAGGAAGAGTTCAGAAATGAACGATTCGTTCTTGAGGCATTGTAGACTAGGTCATGTCAATGCTACCCGACTAGCTGAAGTTACATTTAGATGCATATTTAAATCAGTTTGAATTTACATCTTGTGAAACTTGCCAGTCATGTCACAAAGATATAATGACACCAGCTCTGTTTACTGGAAACAGAGAAAGAGTTAGTAAACTCTTGGGACTGATACATGATGATGTATGTAAGGTCTCCTGTCTACACATGCCAGGACTGGTTCTTTTTACTTCATTATATTCTCTGATAATCTCTCAAGATTCAGTCATATGTTCCTGTTGAAACATAAGTCCGAACCTTTTGAGGTATTCACAGAATATAAGTTAGAAGTAGAGAACCAATAACCGGGTATAAGTATTATGTCCTATGATGAGATCAAGGAGGAGAATACTTGAGCACGGAAATACTGGACTATTCTAAAAGAGAATGAGATTCTCTCTCAGCATTACTCCTCCGTATACACCATTGCACGATGGTATGTCGGGGCGGAGCAAATACACCCTATATATATGGTGTGCTCTATGATGAGTACTGCTGAGTTACCTTTTTCCTTTTGGGAGTTATGCACTTGAGAAGCTGCATACCTATTGAATAGGGTTCCAATCAAATCACTGCCTACCACTCCATATGAGATATGGTATGGGAAGAACCCATCTCTTAAGCGAGTTAAGATTTAGGGTTGTCCGGCCTATGTTTAAAGCAAAATCCGGACAAGATCGAGGCAGGATTAGTTCTGTAGAACTGGAAAGGATCCAGCTATACAAAACAGCAGTTGATGATTTGACAGAACCATAAGATTCTATAGTTCCCGACGAACCTCAGCCTCTCCGCCGATCTAGTAGGGTTCCTCATCCGCCTGAGAGATACCTCGGTTTCTCGATGACAGTGGGAGCAAGAATTGCATCATGAGATGATGACCCAACTAGTTTCGTGCAGGCCATCGAGAGTAGGGACTCTGTAAGAATGGCTGGATGCTTAGCGATCTGAGATGGAATCCATGTACACCAGCAAAGTATGGACTTTAGCTGCTATATCTGAAGGGTTAAATCCCCATCAGGAGCAAGTATATCTTGAGAAGATTACTTGGTTTAGATGGAAAAGTTGAGACTTTCAAAGCTAGACTTGTTAAAGGTTTTCGTCATCGACCATGCGTGGATAATGATGAAACCTCTTTCCAGTAGCTATGCTTAAGTCTGTCCAGATCCTACTTACCACGGCTACATACCATGACTACGATATCTGGCGGTTGGGTGCCATGACTGCTTTTCTAAATACTGATTTAGAAGAGAACGTCTATAAGAACACAGCCAGAGGTCTTCGTAAACAGTGGGAGCAGCGGAAACGTGTGCAAGTTGCTTTACATAATGAAGCAGGCATCGCGGAGTTGGAACGTCTGTTTTGATGTGATAGTCAAAGTGTTTGACTTCATCAAAATGATAGACGAACCTTGTATATACAAAAGGGTAGTAGAGAGTAAGGTGGTCATCTTCGTATTGTACGAAGATAACATACTCTTGATAGGAAAAGAGTTTCCTATACTACGATCGATCAATCTCCTATTATCACAAGGATTCTCCAAATAGGATAAAGATGATACCTCCTAAATCCTGAGATTTGGACCTATGAGATAGATCTAAAGGGATATTAGGGTTCTCACTAGGTATAGTGAGATTGTATCAATCGATCCTGGGGAGAATCACTGGAAGAGTTCCAGGGTGATAAAGACGACTGAATGTCAGTCACAGGCACTGTCTTTACCCTCAGTAAAGGGACGGTATGTTGGAAGAGTTCCAAGCTCGATACCGTGGCAAACTAGACGATAAAGGCTGGTAACATCGCTATTAAAGATACTACCAAAGAGGAAGTTTGGGTGTATATTGGTTCATAAGATGAACTAGGTTCCTGCCATTGTATGACAATGGAAGCGTGGCTTCGACCCTGGAACCCTGGTCCCATCAGTGACCCAGACATAATCTAAGGCAGCATCACCTGATCATGGAGATAGTTGATCTCCAGGGTGATCGAGGTTAGGAGAGTAGACTCAGAGGACAACACGGCGGATCCACTCACGAAGGCCTTTTTCCCAAAGAGAGACTTTTAGGGGATGGTTGAGTATGTGATACTGCAACTACTGCTACAGATGGCCCTAGTGCAAGTGGGAGATTGTTAGTTATATGTATGCCCTAGAGGCCATTACTGTACATTGGATGTATATTGTAGTGGATGCTGGGACATATATAGGAAGGACTTTCTTGCTCGACATGATAGTACGCTATCTGGTTGCTCTTTATCTTAACATGTATACTTTCTGTCTCTCTGATTACATGTTGATAAAGCCCTTAGGATGTGTACTCGACTTTCAGGACTATGATGCAGATCATACTAGTGGGGCCTGGGTAGTCAATGAGTACATCCTTCATTGTTCCTGGTCGAGGGAATATCGAGACGGGGCATCGATATTCCAGAGTAGACTAGCGCATATCTTCTCGACCCATACGATGGGCGATGGATGATCCCATATCCATTGGTGTTTGACATCGAAGATGGTATGCGGGTGCTCAGTGGAGACTGGGTACACTGAACGGACTCGCCGAGAACTCCCAGATGGTATTATACCTCACGTCAGATGGCAGTTCTCTGGTGACACTGGTACAGCTTAGTCTGTTGACCCGAGATCGTCATAGAGTCTTGTGTGTCTCCCACTGTGCTTTGATTTCCACCCTACCACGGCTCTACTGAGTCGTGCAAACAGGTGGTTTTTGGGTACAGTCCCGATTCACATGGAGGCAATGAGCGATAGGAGGGGATTCGTCTCTCCCGGTATTGGGGGTTGATGTTGTGCTATGCTCGACTGGCCATAACAGGAAATCCCTGGCCAGGGTTGCAGTGATATACTGGTAAGTGTTATCAGTAGTTTCACGAATGTTATGGACCCTACGTCGGCATGACTTATCGAGCTATTGGGGTCTGACGTTTACCACCCCTAGGCGAGATATGCGACATATCAGACGAACAGACCGGACCGTACGGTAAGTGTTACTGGTTGGATTCACAGGAGTGTGAGCGGGCTTGCTCGTCGATCTTCTGATCGCTCAATACCCGGGTGGCCGTTACGTTTAGCAGACCGCTTGCGGCTTGTGGATGCTTGATATGATCATCATCTGCTGCCGGCGTATTGACGAGTCTTTAGAGTCCTACACAGAGGTTTCCTGGCTCAAGCGAAACGAAATAGGAGCGCATATGAGATATGTGCGGGACCGAGAATAATGCGTGTATGTGATACCGTATTCCATTCTCGCGACGAATGTATCGATTGGTTATATGCGATATAACCTAGTCATCGAATCAAGGATTGATTCGATAAGCCGATACATATGATACTAGTCGGTTATATCCGATATGACCGGATCGTTAAATCAAGTGTTGATTTAATGATTTAGTGCATATTTATATATTTGATATATTGCTTTGCGTTAACTAGTATTGGTTCACTTTAAAAGGATTTTCTCACTCGAATTGTGCACATTGTATATGCGATATAGTTATGTGCACATGATTGTATCATGTTTGATGATACATGCTTGCTTGATTAAGTGTAAAGAATTAAACCATGGTTAAACTCATGATTAGGGTTTTGCTTTCTCATTCATTTATCTTTTTATTTATTATTTTCTTTTTGGAAAAAGGAAATGATAAAGTAAAAGATAAATGGTGGCATGTTTTGTTTTCTAGCTTGAAGCTTCTTGAAAGTTTTGACTTAGTCTCCTTTTTTGTACTTTTGCTTAACCCTAACCATCCCATTAACCATGGTCTCTTCTCTACACTTAACTAGGGTTTTGATTATGATAAGTATCATTTTATATTTCTATTTTTAAATATACTTATCATATCTTTCTTCTTCATCATCTTCATCTTCCATGGAAAAGCTTGCTACTCCAATGGCAAGTGTTGAAAAAGTGTGAGAAATCCAAATCTAAAGTGAACCCAACTCCTATTTCTTCATCCTCTACCTCTTGCCAAGTAGTATAGGGTGTTTCCTTCACAAGTTTTCAAAGCTTGATGAAGTTGGAGCTTGTTCTTGCGATACCTCGACGTAGATCATCTTCGGCATCGAACCGACGATCAAGCTCGCCCATTCTTCGATGATACCGATGCTAGAGTCATGGGTTCGTTTTGGACAGCGGAGGGACTTCATCACGGAACCTAGGAGGTGGTGGACCGGATCTACAAAGGTTGTAGCCCATTCCCTTTAGATATATTTCCGTTTACTTGCATACTTCGCCTAGATATCCAGTAAACGATCCGTATTAGGGTTTGTAGGCACCCGTAAAATTTGATTTGTGCATGTTTGATCACTTGTGAGACTTCACTAGAGTGCCTAGGAACCCTACAATCTCATGTGCCCGTGTCAGTGCCTCAGGTAGCAATATATCATATGAATGAGGTATGAATGCATGAAAACAGAATACATGTAAATGAAGAACTGTTTTCATAATTTAGTGAGATTTCTTTTGTATTTTTAAAATGAGGTATCATAATGAAATCAGCATAAAACAGTGCCTAGCATCGGCACAAAATGTAATCCCAATATCTCTGTATCACAGTCTATGTACCTCAATATCTCGAAATCTCAATGTCTCAATCACAATATGTAGGGCGCCGTCAGTCCAGACCAGCCCCTACCATCCATCTCAAGACCACGACGGTATCCTCCGGATATCCGACGCGTCGGGTAAAATCACCGGTAGGTAGTGCTCCCCTGCCAGGCTCACATCGTCATCATCACGCACTTCTTGCCCCGGGGTACCTTACCGGGTCCACCATGTACCCGAAACGGTTCATCCGTCTCCTCAAATCGGGTCTCGAAATCCATCAGCAAACTCATGGTGGACGACTCATATATCATGGGAAAAACCGCACTTTTTATTTTAAAAGAGAGAAAAGGTTTATTTATGTTTTTGCGGTTTTCCTCCAAATCCAGAAAATCTCATGGAAATCCGAATCCAAAACCTCAATAACACGTAAAATAGTGAATATATGCATGAGAATCCATGAATGCGGCATAACAATGAATAACAGTATGCATGAAGTAGCAGGTAATAACTACAATGTCTAAACTAACATATAAGGCAAGTACGCTATGTCAAGCAATAATATTTTCTAAGGTGTACGTGACATGGCAATTACCAATGAAGATGTGTGTGAGCCGGCAAGTAAGTGTACGTAGTACATACGCATCATCGGTAATGGTGCTGGTGTCCTAACAATATGATATCAACATTGCAATAAGAAATTATAACATAAGTATGCGATGCGAAGCGAACCACAATAATACGCGGGAGCTGAATACTAGACGCAACTATAACTAACCTGCATTAATCTAATATAAGTCTTACAAATGGTGGCTTTTGAAATAACACGAATCATGGGGTTTTGAAAATAGGGGATACGGTGTTTTTATGAAAACATACGTCTTTTGAAATATCCGTAGGATCCCTTGGGCTGTCTTTTAAAACACCCACGATTCGTTAGTTTTTGAAATAGATAATAATCGAATCTAATCTAACAACTAAACTAAACTAAAGGGCTAAGCTAACAAGCTGGATTACAGGTAAGGAAACCGCCTAACATCTGAGTCGATCCATATACATACCTGTATATATATTAGTCGGTGATCCCGCCTCAATAATATCATATCCGATACCATATCTACAATCAGACATCCCAAGTCAAGAGTGTGGATCAATCATCAAGATATAGCTCGTACGTAAATCCGTCGTACGGCATCCCCAAATCTGGGTACGGGTCAATATCATATTCCTCACACCATTCCTCTGGTATCCTCTTTATTCAAGATCTTAGTATAGGGTACTGACCTATGTCTAGTACAATACTAATATCCTCAATATACTCATGATCTGACTACTGATCGACAATCTCGTACAAACCGATATCGGCAGCACATATCATCATCAAGGGGTATACATCGCCCTATACGGCCTAATATCAATATCCTAGCATATCATGCCTCATATCACGATCACATGACGACCATTTTATTTATAACACTATTCACCCGTATCGTCGTCCCAAGATCCGCTATAACACCAGGACGTACCTCAAGTACGAATCCTGCCATATCACCGATATCACAACCACAAAACAAATCTCATCGACTCAGCTCAATCCCAAGTATCATCCTCAAATCCGTATGTGAACACATAGTCCCATACCCATGTGAACACATAACTATAAAGAATCTCATGAGCACATATAAAAAGGAATGTATGCAAGTATGTATGTATGTATGTATGTGTAGTGCAACACTACCCTAGGGTTCGCAACACTAAAGTAATCCAACACACCAATATCCATCCTAACATCGTTATTAATCCCAAATAACATATACTAATTGTTGGTGTGTATACACATCCGTATACACCACCATGGACTGCAGGGGTGCTATACGCCATCCACCCGACTTCTCCCCGAAGATATAAATCTACTCACCTGGTCCTCGTTCGCCGGTGCCGACGTCGCCACGCGCTTGCTTGTCGTCTCGAAGTCCACATGGGGTACCTACATATCATAACGCACCATACCGCATTAAAATCCGACTCATGAAAACGACGCACGAATCCCACATAGGTCAAAACCTATGGTTGCTTTCGCAAATCGACCCAAAAACCCTCGACGTCGGCGTACAAACGCCAAACCATCGAGAAAACTCCCAACACACTCATTTGCACATTCACGAACACTAATTTTAATATAAAATAGGTTAAAATTCACAAAAACCCCAATTTCACTTAAAAAGTCATTTTTCCGAAAATCTAGCAAGCACAAATTACCCGTTTTAGTACAAAACTCGACGTTTAAATGAATGTAGCGGCCAATATACTTATTAAATATCTTAAATAAGTCATATAAATTATTTCCATAATTTAATTTCACCAAACCATATATGTTCAAAAAAAACTAGTTTGCAAAAATACCGATTTTAACTCTTTTTAAAGCAAAATTCACAATTTAACAATTAAGCTTGGTTTTGCATGATCCAAAGTCATTAAACCACCCATTATAATATTAATAATGACATGAAACCATAATTATATTTTAATCTAAAGCATTTAACAATTTTCCAAAAACCCTAGTTAGCAAAATAACTTAATTATGGCATTTTATAAGTAATGGTTTGTAATTAACAACTAGATTAGCTTTCTACTAAACTTAAGATGTTAATCCACATCACTAAACCATGCACAATATATCACAACACAATTTCACAACAAAACCCTAATCTAAACCTCCTCTTGAAAACCCACATCTTTAAATTAACCCATAATTAAACGTATAATTAGGCTAGACTAAAGTATTTAGCAACAATTTAAACAAAAAGCCAAGATTTATACCTCATGAACCATGGATGAAACTTGAGATCTAGACCTCCAATTTGAAATCCTTGCACCAAGATCCATGCTAAAGGAGATGAGAGAAAATGGGTAGGAGTCGGATTTGGATTTTAGCTTGATTTTTGAGGTATTTTGATGAATTTTTGATGCAAAATGAGAGAGGGAGAGAGGGAGGCTGTTGGTGGTGCAGGAAATGGGAAGGCTCAGCTGAAATTGAGGGAAGAGGAGAGAGAGTGAGGTGGGGAAAGATAACATCTAGTCAACCTAGTCAAAGTCCACTCTCATTTCTACATTTCCTTTTTCTTTTCTTTTCTTTTCTTTTGCAAAACAAGTGGGGACAAGAGAGGGGGGCTGCTGAATTCAGCCAAGGGGGAGGGAAAATGGGGGTGTGTGAGTGTGGGTATGGGTGTGGGGTGATGGAAAATGATAAATACTATACCCCCAAACATCCATTAACACTAAATTCACTATTTAAGCCTTTTTCTTCGATATTTTCTAAACCGTTTTGGCAAACCATTTCATTTCAAAAACCACAAGATAAAATTTTGTTTAATGTGTTATGATGCACAAAATTTGTTTCAACTCATTCCAATTTGTAATTTTCCCTAATTAAATATATTAGTGACGGCTTAAAATACTATTAAAATAATTAATTTCGGAAAATTTTTCAGAAAATTTGAAATTTCATCAGTGGCTCAATAAACACCAAATACTAGCAATTACATAGCTAGAATATGTATATTTAATTTTATAATAAAGATATTTGTATTTTGACTTTTTACAGAAACCCCCTTATTTTACCGTTTTTTCGAAATTTCACCGAAACGATTTTCAAAACGTTACAGATCCTGGCAAGGTTTTTGGTCCGTGTCGGTTGTAGTAGGAAGCTACTGTTCATATCATAATTTTGCATTCTTTTAGACCCCATTCTTATACATTTTACAAATAAACAGGTGCTTTTGACCCATGTCTGCTACATAGTTGCAAGTTACAGGTTCTCGGAACAAAAACAGTGAAATTGATAAAAAAAATGATACAAAAGTGAGACTACGACCGATAAAAGGTGGAATCTTGATCATGCCACATTTTGAGGGAAAATGAAGATCGATGAACAAGTTCACAAGCACAAAGGCGGCACAAGGTTCAAGACTTCGACACGAAGCAACGGTAAAAGTCCACTACAATTATGCACTGTGAAAAACTGGAAGAAAACCAGAAGACATTTTGAAGAAAAAACTGAAGAAAACAGAGGACAACTGCAAGAAGACCAAGCCTAGAAAAATTGATCCCAAACCATCACTCTTTGGCCACGGAACCGCGGCCAAACAGGGCCTACGGCCGCGGTTCCGTGGCCGTGTTGTACCCGTGTCGGTGTAGAAACTTCTGTAGCAATGGCGGCGCGTTGACTAGACTTCTTTAGGGGTATTTTTGTAAAAGCAGATGTGTGGCGATTGTAACCCTAGGGCTTCTATGCTCTATAAATAGAAGCCCTAAAACTTGTATTAGGTTATGTCTCTTTTCATTAATCAAAAATTCAGAATTCTATGTATGGAGAGAGCCATCAAATAAATGATGCCTCTTTTTATTCATCTATTCAGATCTGAAAATTCATGTGTAAATATTTGGAGAGAGCCATCAATAAATTAGGAGTAAGTTTTCTTTTCATTGCCCTAGTTAAATTTTATTTCCATGCCCTAGTATAATTTTCTTATCTGCCCTAGATAGATAGTTTAGAAATGTTTTTCAATTCCTTAATGAGCGAGTTGTCTTCCCGCTTGTTAGGGTTAGATTTGGGGAAGGCTTGAGAGATGAAAGCTCTCACCCCTTTCTTGCGCATCACACGTTTTTATAGGACTCCATACATACATGCACACGCCGCTCCCTACGGCACCCTATCCCACGAGGTAGCGGTGATACCGTAGAATAAAAGACCGGTTGAGCGTCTCTTCCATGGAGGTTAGGGTAAGAATTAAGAAAGGAAGGACAAGAACCTAGAGGAAGAAACATCGTTTCTTCCCGATGGTACTAATCCACTTTATTAATTGTTACCATAACACCTAATAGATCATAATTTGGGCATAGAAAGCGTTGAGGAATATTGACTTTCCAAACCTAACCTAACCTAACCCTAGCAAGATTTAGATAAACTTTAGTTTTCAGATTTAATCAATCCATTCACACCGTTTGGAATTAACTCGTTAGACCAAATTAGGAAATACACAACATCCCTGTGGACCGACCCGTACTCACCGGCTAGCTACCAAGCGACGCCGTTCTTGATTGCGGTTATAAATATTCTTTGAGATCAAATCAAATGGCGCCGTTGTCGGAGATGGCTTGTTATTTTCTTTTTACAATTTCGGGTTAACATAAAATTAAAAAAATCATAAAAACCGAAAAATAAAAAAAATATTAAAAAAAATTTGTATTGTTTGAAGGGTGTTTCGTTTGAATTTTGCAGGATCGACGAACGGATTCAGATCTTGAAAAATCCAGAGATCGAAACAGAAAACGGCAGATCTGAAAAACAGAGGGAAATCATAACAGAGGAACAGAAAAATTCTTGGGGACCGAACCTTCTAGCACACCGCGGAACCGCGGTCGATGGTGGGGTCAGGCGGCGGAACCGCGGCGCATCTGTGACGTCATCAATTAAAAAAATCACTGTAAGTTTCCTCTTCTTCTCTGCAACCCTAATATCTCCTCTGAAAACTTTTCCTGCAGGATTCTTTATGCTAAAAAATCTCTCCCCCTTCCAATAATCGATCTTGTGCAGGATTCTTTGCGCCACGCTAAAAAAAAAATTCTTTTGCAAGTGTTTGATTATGTTACTGCTTTGCATAATTTAATTTGATTTTAAGGGGCTTGAACACCAATCCAGATTGGGTGGGGATTTCATTACCCTTTCCAGGACCCCAAAAATCACATAAGGCATATTGCATTGACCTTCAATTAATTAAAAAAAAGATTAGACTCAGCCCAAAGGACTTCGCACTCAATAGGACAAAGGAATAGTTGTAGGCATCGACCGTTGATCCTAACCTGATTTTGTGGTGCCTAGGCTAGACAGGTGGGGAGAGGTAACTTTAAAAGGCCCGTCTCACGGTGATTCGTGAGCGGATCCCTCCTCTCTCTACTTGTGCTTACCTGGCCACAATTGACGGTGAAGAGGCGGTTTGAGGTCCTACTTCTTGCCCTTTGGAACAGTTAGGAGCTGTCTAGTTGACCTAGGTGACCCTAGATCTAGGCTTGATTATGCATTTTGTGATTGATTGAATGTTTGTCTAAGCCTTTTATTGAAAATCATTTTGCAAAATAGCTCCATAAAAAAACACAAAAAGGAAAAAATTTTACAAAAAAAAAGACTTGCAAATTTTGTCGCTAAGAAATCCTTTGCACCCCACTCACACCCACATTCTTTTTCTTCTCCTTTTTTACATCATGGGTACCCCACCTCATAAAACGCTTGCCGAACTTTGGTACCCTCATCCAAACATTGCTTCATACGCCAATTGTTTTGGTCGAATTACGGATGACCCCTCCATGCCCAAAATTTCTTTGAAGGATCGAATAGAAGAGTCTAGGAGAAACAGTTCGACTCCGCAATCCACTTTGTATCAACCATTTCAACCTTCACAACCTTCTTACGTTGATACCCCTTTTTCGAATCCTGTTGTAACTCCGAAACCCATGTCTATCACTGAACATATTGAACAATCTCGTAACCGATCTTTCACTTCTTTCAACACTTCCAGTTCTTGGGATCAACAAGTCCATTCACCTTTTTATCCAAATGTTGATCCTACTCTTGTCCAACCATTCAATTCCTACCAGTCCTACCCAACTTTCACACCTTCCCTAGACATTGCTTCTACACAGCCATTTGGGAGTTTCCAGAATCCAAGCAACTTTGAATATTTTACTGAAACCCCTTCACAACCCATTTCTAGTCTAGAACAGTCGTTGGAAGCTTATATGGTAGCGACAAACCAAATGATGTGGAATGTGGATGCGTCCATTGCCTCCGTTATGCAACCTAATGAACCGGTAGCTAGTTTCCAACTAGCTCCAAATCTTCCAATGTATGATGAGGCGGTTGGACAGAGTGAGAATTTGAGAGGAGAGAGTGAGCTATACACCCTTCAAAATCAAACCTACCCATCCCAAATTGAATCCCACAACTCCGGTTTTCAATCAAGTGTCCCAAATGATTCACCAGTTAAAAATAAAACATTTAATGAGTTGTGTGACTTTGTAGTGCTTGATTTACCAGATTATGAAGGGACCCTTTCGAGTGAACCCACACCCAATCCTGTTGGACTTTACACCTCCAATCTAGAACCTGAATTGATAAATATCCATGCTTGTGATGAGGTGTCTGAAAAAATTGATTTTCACTTGATTGAGGATATTCACGCAGGGAATATTTTGGATGATGAACCCGTATATTTGACTGAAATTTTCTCTCCAATTCATCATCCCGAGTCATTAAATGTTTCTCCCAAACTTCATATGCATCTTGATTTTGATGATAATTGCATGGATGAGATAACTTTTGAGGAGAATTATGAGGATAGTATTGAGGAGAGTATTGAGGATAGTATTGAGGATGAACTAGTTTTGTTTGATGTGTCGGATTTTCCAATTCATCCTCCTAAACCTTTAACTGTTATACTTCCTAAATCACCTTCCCTCATTTCCATCGTTCCGACCACGCAAAAGATCACACAGGAGGACTGTGAGCTTGAAAAATTTCTGTTCGATCACAGCAGTTTGGATGCCACTAGTGCGTTTCTCCTTGAATCTGACACAGTTCTCACAGACGATAACGATTACGAGTGCTTCACTTTTTCGGACGATTTTGAAGACTCACCTCCCGAGTTTGAATCCTTTGAATTTTCAGATGAGTTAGTTGAACCATCAGACTCGGTTGCTTACAGTCATTTCGAACCATTGATGGAATCCTTCAAGTTCGAGACAGATTAATTAGGTGAGAATAAGAGTATCCCTAAATCACTCCCTTTCGTCCTTCCTATCGTTTTGACCACACAAGAATCCGTCGCGTTTCCATTTTCAATGGATGGTTTACCAAGTTCGATGTACCCATGTTTTCTTGCGAACCTTGAGGGATTTGACCCCATTTCTCGACGGGTTGATAGATTAGCACAATCGCTTTTAACACATCGGTCATCACAAATTGCGCTAATTTATTCACTCGATTTACACCCTCAAGTTCGTACTACACCTCTTTCTCTTTTCCGCCATTCTTCTCCTCCACCGAGACCATATTCCACCCTTCTTCGCATACGGTCTCTTGTGTTTCTCAACTCCTTTCTCTACACTCCATTCTTCCACCAACCCTACCATTATCACGATAGAATTTTTGAATGGTTGGTGCTAACCTTTGGCCTGTGTAAGGCCTTGTATAGTTTGATTTTTCTCCTCCCTAACTCTGAATTTTAACGCTTAAGACAGTGGAAACACTGTCTCACTTAAGTTTGGGGGGATCCTTGTTGTATATTATTTTGTTTTTTCCTTTAACAATAAAAAAATAAAATAAAAAAAAATTATAAATAAATAAGCAGGGGAGTGCTGACATTTTGACCCTATTGGTGTAGCCTGACAGTGAGGATACTGTCAAGTTTAAGTTTTGGGGTATGCTCGGTAAGCCTTCTTCCATCGCATTCATGTGTATATTTTTGCATTTGCATACTTATTTTAAAACCCATAAAAATTGAAAAATTATAAAAATTAAAATATTCAATTTTGGCCATAATTGACTTGAGTTTGACAAAAAGGTTAACTAGCTAGGAACAACTAGATCTTAAACTTAGTAAATTAAAAATCCTAAAAATAACCTTTCTTAAAATTTAACGGTAGAAAGTATATGTCTTTGTAGTTTATTTAGAAATAGACAAATTTTGAGTTGACTTCTTGGGCTAAGTTAAAACAAGGAAAAAGTATTGATATCTTTATTAAAGTATAAGTGTGAAAAATAATTCATAAGCTTAAGTCTAAATTCTGAAAAAATATACCCTACAAAATTGCACAAACACGAACCTTAAAACATGGAATAGTAGAAGAGACCTTGAAATGCTCTTGTCTAAAGTCCTTAGTACGAAGAAAAATAAAATAAAAACACAAGTGTGAACAAAGAGATAATAAAAAATGAACACTGGTTTTTGTGATTACTTAAGGCTGCATTAATAGAAAAAATATTAGCGAGGGTGCCTTATCACCTAGTGCCTTAGACCAACTGGTTTGGGAGTCACTGCTAAAGACTTAGGTGTCACAAGACTAGAAATTACGTCTTAATATGCAAACACATTTTGTAATCGGTCGTTGGTACCTCAAGCAGTATTAACGGTCGCATGAAGAATTTGTGAGCAATTTCATATAAAAATTCACCAATTAAAAAGTACTTTGGACGATGGACAAGAGTATAATAGCTTGATTTGAATTTCCAAGTGTAGGGGTGATATACACACACACGTAGGGGTATGTGATTGAGATTTAGATAAGAGATAGAAATGAAAAATAGGACTTATATCTTTAATAGAGATGATAAAAATTCCTAAGTTGAGATAGAACCCTAGAAGGAAAACTTAAAAGATACCAAAAGCTAAGTAAATTCACAAGAATATATATAATCTTAAGTTAAATGATAAAGAAGCGTGAAAAATACGGGTGGATAATTTATGAGTCGAAGATAATAGAATTCCTTGTTGGTAAACCTAATTGGAGAATAAAAATCAATGGGCCTAATTGATAGGATTTTGTGGGTAGTATCCGCTGAAAACCCTCAGGAGACAACACTCCTCCTACTAGGGACACCTAGAGGTTTAACGGCTTGTTGCACGAGCTCAGTGCAATCGCGTTTCCCTGCGAAAGTGAGGCTAGGTCTTTTTCGAGAATAAAACTAGGTTTGCTCGAGGACGAGCAAAAGATAAGTTTAGGGGTATTTGTTCATATCATAATTTTGCATTCTTTTAGACCCCATTCTTATACATTTTACAAATAAACAGGTGCTTTTGACCCATGTCTGCTACAAAGTTGCAGGTTACAGGTTCTCGGAACAAAAACAGTGAAATTGATAAAAATGATACAAAAGTGAGAATACGACCGATAAAAGGTGGAATCTTGATCATGCCACATTTTGAGGGAAAATGAAGATCAATGAACAAGTTCACAAGCACAAAGGCAGCACAAGGTTCAAGACTTCGACACGAAGCAACGGTAAAAGTCCACTATAATTATACACTATGAAAAACTGGAAGAAAACCAGAAGACATTTTGAAGAAAAAACTTAAGAAAACAGAGGACAGCTGCAAGAAGACCAAGCCCAGAAAAATTGAGTCCAAACCATCACTCTTTGGCGCGGAACCGCGGCCAAACAGAGTCTACGGCCGCGGTTCCGCGGCCGTGTTGTACCCGTGTCGGTGCAGAAACTTCTGTTGCAATGGCGCCGCGTTGACTAGTCTTCTCTAGGGTTTTTTTTGTAAAAGCAGATGTGTGGCGATTGTAACCCTAGGGTTTCTATGCTATATAAATAGAAGCCCTAAAACTTGTATTAGGCTATGCCTCTTTTCATTAATCAAAAATTCAGAATTCTATGTATGGAGAGAGCCATCAAATAAATAATGCCTTTTTTATTCATCTATTCAGATCTGAAAATTCATGTGTAAATGTTTGGAGAGAGCCATCAATAAATTAGGAGTAAGTTTTCTTTTCATTTCCCTAGTTAAATTTTATTTCCATGCCCTAGTATAATTATCTTATCTGCCCTATTTAGATCTTTAATTCTCTGCCCTAGATAGATAGTTTAGAAATGTTTTTCAATTCCCTAATGAGCGAGTAGTCTCCTCGCTTGTTAGGGTTTGATTTGGGGAAGGCTTGAGAGATGAAATCTCTCACCCCTTTCTTGCCCATCACACGTTTTTATAGGACTCCATGCATACATGCACACACCGCTCCCTACGGCACCCTATCCCACGAGGTAGCGGTGATACCGTAATATAAAGGACCGGTTGAGCGTGTCTTCCATGGAGGTTAGGGTAAGAATTAAGAAAGGAAGGACAAGAACCTAGAGGAAGAAATAGCGTTTCTTCCCGATGGTACTAATCCAGTTTATTAATTGTTACCATAACACCTAATAGATCATAATTTTGGTATAGAAATCGGTGAGGAATATTGACTTTCCAAACCTAACCTAAACCTAACCCTAGCAAGATTTAGATAAACTTTAGTTTTTAGATTTAATCAATCCATTCACACCGTTTGGTATTAACTCGTTAGACCAAATTAGGAAATACCCAACATCCCTGTGGACCCACCCTTACTCACCGGCTAGCTACCAAGCGACACCGTTCTTGATTGCGGTTATAAATATTCTTTGAGATCAAATCAGCTACCAACCGGGGATAGCCGAGCAAGAGTTGGGCTCGACTGCCTCTGGGAGGACTTTCATCCTTAGCGTTGGAGGGGCCGTAGGGAGCCCGCTAAGGATAACCGGGCATTGAAGCTGCGCGGTTGCCTCTAGGCGAAGGCTTTGATCCCTAGCGACGTGAGTAGAGAAGCTACCGGCCAGGGATGACCGAGCAGGGTAGCTGCTCGGTTGCCTCTTGTGAGGGCTTTGACCCTTAGCGTTGGAGGGGCTGTAAGAAGCCTACTTAGGATAACCGGGCGGTGAAGCAGCGCGGTTGCCTCTTGGCGAGGGCTTTGATCCCTGGCGTTGCGAGTGGGGAAGCCACCGGCCAGGGATGACCGTGCAGGGTAGCCGCTCAGTTGCCTCTTGCGAGGGCTTTGACCCTTAGCGTTGGAGGGGGTGTAAGAAACCTACTAAGGATAACCGGGCAGTGAAGATGCGCGGTTGCCTCTTGACGAGGGCTTTGATCCCTGGTGTCTTGGGTAGGCAACCACCAGTCGGGGATGACCGAGCGGGGTAGCCGCTCAAATGCCTCTTGCGAGGGCTTTGATCCCTGTCGTCGTAGGTAGGGATCTACCGACGGAAGATGACCGAGCAGGGTAGCCGCTCGGTTGCCTCTTGCGAGGGCTTTGATCCTTCAGGACGGGGACCGAGCAGGGTTGCTGCCCAGTGCCTCTTGGCAAGGACTTTGATCCCTGTCGATTGTGGTAGAAAGCTACCAGCCAGGGATAGCCGAGCAAGGGTCGGGCTCGACTGCCTCTGGGAAGACTTTTGTAACGTTTTAAAAATAATTAAATAAATAATTAAATGAATAAAATTGTTTAAGTGAATTTTATGATTTTCGGTAAAGCAAAATGTATTTTTCGTAAAATCAAACCGCAATTGTTTTTCATTATAAATTCAAAAATACCTATTTAATTATGTAATTACTAGTAAATAGTGTTTATTTAGCCACTTATAAATTTTTAGTTTAATTAAAAAAAATTCCTAAATTAATTATTTTAAATATTAACATAAGCTTTATTTTTACACTAAATTAGTCTAAATTACAAATTTAAATGGTTTTAATTTGTAAAAATGAACCATGGCATGTTAGAATTTAGTATGTATCATGCAAAAATTATTTGCAAATTTTTGCTATTTTCTAGAGTTTTCTTGAGTTGCTATAGTGAAGGAATAAATAAATAAATAATTAAAAGCATGAAAAGACTTTAAATGATGATTCTTTTCTTGAAACTTCCACTCTTTTCTTCACTCTTTTCTCTTGCTCCCTCTCTCTCATACAATGGCTGGCCTCATCCATGGCAGCCCCCCCCCCCCATTTCCCACTTCTTTTTTGTTCAAAATTCATCCAAAATACTTCAAAAATTCAATTAAAATTCCACAAAATCCTAATTTCTTCATACCCTTTATTCTCTACCCTTCTTTATATGGATTTTGGAGTGGGAAAGCATGTATTTTGGAGGCTCATTTCTTGTTTGGATTTCACATTTTGGAGGTATAATTTTCTTTCTTTTGATTTATTGTTATTAGATGATCATTTAAGCTTAATTAGATTTAATGAATTAATTCTATGTTTTTTTAAAAAAAAATGCAAGTTAGGGTTGTAAATTCAAGTTAGGGTTTTTAATAATTAATTAGGGTTATAATAGTTAGTTTAACACTTTTAGAATTGGAAAATATTGCATGGTTGTTAAATTGTAAAATTTTCATTTAAAATTGTTTTAAATAAGGAAATTAGCTAACTAGATTTTTCTAAAATGTGTTTGTGGGTAATATAAAATTCCAATTAAAGTTGCTATCATTAGATTGTAGTTTTAGTGAGAGTATTAGCATGTAAATGGAAAGAAAAACTTAGTTTGATCACTAGATTACTTTGAGAATTGGAAAATACTAATAAAATGCTATTATTTTGTAAACTAGATTTTGAAAATTCCTAAATAAATGAGATTAAAAATATAATTTATGGTTTCATTAAATCATTATCATCATGAATTGTGGTTTAATACATTAATTCATGCAAAATCATGTTTTGTGGTGGAATTGTGGTATTTTGCTTGAAAAATGTTAAAATTGTTAAAAGTTGCAAACTAGAAATTTCAAATAAATGCAAAATTGTGTAATAAAAATATAGTAATGGTTTGTATAGTATAGTAATGCTATTTAATGAGTTTTATGACCATTAGTTTCATTTAAATGTCAAGTTTTGATGAAAAACGGTATACTGGCATTTTCGGGTTTTTGCGAAATTGGACGGTTTGATAGATTTTAGGGTTTCGATGGATTTAATCGTGTTTTATGGTATAAGTAATGTGTTTTAAAACTACAAGTTATTTGATGATGTTATCTCGATCCATCGGAGTTTGTACGCCGATATCGAGCGGTATTTGGTTCTTTTGCATGGACGGGACATAGGTTTTAACCTATGCTTGTTCCTTGTATCGTTTGACTTTTGTATGTGATTCGGTTTACGATACTATTTATATGTTTGCGTCTAGGTACCCCCATGTGGACTGCGGGCGATGAAGAGGAGGATGGCGACACTGTCTTCGGCAGACATGGACCAGGTGAGTAGATGCATATCTACGGGGGGAAGTCGGGTGGATGGCGTTTAGCACCCCCGCAACATAGAATAGGAATAGTACTTATTGACATTAGGAAACCAGACGTGACCCTAGTAGGACCCTAGTATTGACCCTAGGCTGGACTAGACTGATTTAGGAAAACCATATCAGAGGATGAGTAACTTGGAAGAGGTTCGTAGGTTTCAGATAGAAACACACCCACGCACACACTGAAACTCGACATGGGGTACGTGTATGTGTATATATATAGAACTAGGTATAGGTATATACATATATATACAACACGTATAGGTGATTCATTGATGTGATATGATATGATATCCGAGGTATGATGAAACAGTATAACTGGGCTTGATGCCGTGATTCTTGACTATACAGTCGTAATAAAGTGTTAGCGGATCATTAGAGAATAAGATAATGAACATGAATATATAAATTATAAAGAGTGGTGGTGATATTGATGTACATGGGACGCTAGAATAGTACCCGGACTGTAACTTGTGACTGATCACGATATGATATATGTATAACTTGATTACGACATTATATTGGTGTGACCTGATGCCGATATATTATAAGTATGACCTAGTCACAATATGATACATATGACATGATATTTCTGAGGATAAACTAACGATGCTTATCATGATGGCAATGATATATGATTGATGTATGCGATCACAGTTTAACACCTTGATCATGAGATGTGCTGATAATGACATTATACGAATGAAGAGACACCTAGGAGATACTTGACCGTACCCCGATATTGGGATGCCGTACGATGGATTTTACCGTACGAGGCTTAGATTTGATGATTGATCCGCACTCTTGATTCGAGGAAGCCGTACTATGTACGTGACGCTATTGAGGCAGGATCGCCGACTATTAGAGATATTGATTTAGACCTTAGGTAGACTCTAGTTTCTTACTGACTAGTCTATTAGGTTTAGTTCCTTAGGATGTTAGATGGACACTGGTTTAGGTTCGACTCACATAGTGGTAGTTGTACTCGTATCTCGCAGAGGAGTGGATAATGCACATCTGTATTTACATTCATACTGTAATCATCACGGTGCATGTTCTTTTATATGTTGCTATAATCAGTATAAACTTTACCTGTTAGGACACCAGCACCATTACCGATGATGCGCATATTCCACGCACACTTATTTGCCGGCTCACACACATCATCATCGGTAATTGCTATGTCACGTACACTTTAGATCATATTATCTTTTATTGATAGAATCAGTTAACAACTAAACCGATATAATATTGTGATCACTCTCTGATGTTAAGTATAAGACATGATATTCATTACTTAGACATTCATGCATTCATATTTTCGTGTTATCATGCAGTATTATGGGCATATGCCGACACTTATCATATAGTTACTCATGATTTTGAGATTTGGACTTCTATGAGATTTCTGAATTTTTGGGGAAAACCGCAAAAATATATAAAAACTTCTCTCTCTCTCCTCTTCTCTTTTTTAAAATAAGATGCGGTTTTCTCGTGTTGTATGTGTCGTCCACTATGAGTATTTCATGTTTTCTGATGGATTTCGAGACCCGATTCGAGGAGTGGATGAACCGTCTTGGGTACATGGTGGGCCCGGTATGGTACCCCGGGGCAAGAAGATCGAGTTGTAGACGATGAGCCTGGCAGGGGAAGGCTACCTACCGGTGATGTCTGGCGCGGGGGATATCCGGAGGATACCGACTGTTGTCGTGGGATTTGATGATATGGGCCGATCCGGACTGACGGAGCCCGACATATTGAGACTTGAGGTTACATGTGTTGTGTCGATGCTTGACACGGATTTCCATGGATTTCATTGTTGAGATTTCAGATGCTTATACACACTTTACTATGATAACAGCTAAAGAGTTCTCATACATATATATCTGGATTTCAGAATTTGTTACTTTACATTCATGGTGCATGCATTTCATTTCATATGACATAGTACTATATGAGGCACTGACACGACACGGAGTATTTGCACTTACACGTAGTATTACCCTGCAATTACTAGATGTTTGGGATATAGTAGTGTATTATTATGACCTAGGATAGCGTCGTGCATTCGATTTCTTTTCGTAGATGTCTTCTACTCACGAGTTGGCAACTCACCCCCGTTGTGCCAAATTTTATTTTAGGTTCGATGTACAGGTTTCCGTGGCAGCTTGTTGGCACATCTTTTCTTCAGGGTGATTTGCACGGTAGGTTGGTTCACTTGTATCCGAACCACCATTGTACTTTTATTCATTCATTTGTATCTAGTAAGCTCCATCAACCATATTTGTATTACTTGATAGGTTTATTGGACCAGTTGTTTATTTCGACCTTAGAGTCGCGCATGTGTTATTCTGATCTGGTGGTTTTTGTTTTCTTTTGAGATTTGAGCCTCGCCCTTTGGCGTTGTATATTATTGTGATTGTTGTGGTTGTCTCCGCCTTTTGGCGTTGAGCTAGCACCCGTTGAGGATGCTTTTTATTGTTTATTTATATTATACTTGTTGTACCCGTTTGGGGGCCAGTTTTTACATAGGAGACTCTGCCGAAATTTTTGGAAAAATTTGCTGATATTTTTATACTTGTTTTCTTTTCTTCTTTTTCTTCTTTTATGGTTTAGATCTCTGGGCTTCGGCTTACTTAGGTCACGTGGCGCCTCTAGACGCTTCGTAATCTAAGTGCCGGTCACGTTCCGTACTTTCGGGTCGTGACAAAGTTGGTATCAGAGCGCTAGGTTTAACCTTGTATAAGTCTAGGTGACCCTTGGTTGATGGAGTAGGCGATTTAGGTAGAGTAACGTACCGTGGGTATGGTCCGCGGCATACTTACGATACGCTACTCTGCTTAAGGAGCCTTAGGATGTACATTTGTTTGCACCGTATTTCATTCGTTCCTTGATCTATCTTCGTCGATGTCGGAGGGTGGTTCTGTTACCACGGGCGCACAGGCAGAGGAAGCTGCGGCTCGAATGCGATAACCATTAGAGTATTGGTTATTCTTGAGGATTGAAGCATTGCTTAGCGTGCGGACGAAGGGTATTCACATGCCGTCCGGATAAAGTTAAAGGGTTCGAACGATTATCAGAAAACCATTTTCCCAAGTTTAAAGTATTCGGAAGAACATGCAGGTATTTCGATGGACCTTCTAGAAGAATGAAACCCTAACTCGACATAATGACCACGAGAACGCCCTTGAACCTTAGGGTTTACGGCAGTTCCGCGGTGCCATTAGAGAGGCTTGGGTTTGCCCTTCTACGGCTGGATCATCGATGCTGGGGTATGTACCGGATATTTTTAAACTGTACTTGAGTGTTGAGCTCTCGGGGAATTATGGGATTTTGATGGATCGATCGAAAAGTTTAATGTAGTCCGGATATCAAGTGAAGGGATCGACTATGTGGGAGACTCTAGACATGAGTATTGCCGTTGGTAGCGCAGTCAGCACACCTATGAAAGAACGAGTTTGAAGCAGTCGACATCAGAGGAAAGAGGCGCACATTGATGATAGTGTTTATGATTGTGATTTAGTGATTTGAATTTCCTATTTTCGTTGATTGGATTTTTGTATTTTGAGGACTTTGTTCTACGATTGGTATTTCCTGTGTGTACCTTCATTCTATCTGTGTTTCATATATCAGTTGTATTGATGTGGTTTAGTACGCACCCAGTACACTTGATTTGGTTTTATATATTTTGAGATTTTGATTTGATTTCGTGCATATGGGTTACACATGATTTTGATATATGCTTCGACCTAGTTTTATCCATTTTCGTACTGTGATTCGAGTCTGATATTCGATGTATGTTTTCGTGCTCCATGTGCACCTGATTAGGATTCTTGCGCATACTTGGCGCACTTGATGCGATTTTGTGCACACCAGATGCACTAAATCGGGGTTTTGTGCAGATTAGATGCACCTGATTTTGAGTCGTGCACGCCCGTTGCACTTGACAGATGTTTTTGGTGCACACTTGTTGCACTTAGTTTTGTTTTGTGGGTATTCATGGTTTCTGCATTTGGTTTCGATTTCAGTGCGCACCGGACGCACATGACATTTTATTGATGTGATTGGGATTGATTTTAGTTTGAGCAGTATGTTTTCATAATCATTATTATTTGATTTAGTAACCAGGCGGGACGTGTATGTTAAATAAAATATATATATATAGCTATTTTTTTAAATTAAACGTCCGCTACTTAGACCGTGACACGTGCATTGCACGGCGATTTTCAAGAAGGGGTTTTTGTATGCTTCTTTATTATGATGATTCGGCGATTTTACTAGGATGCGAACTATATATAAGTTATAGATTGATGTATATTATGATGGTTTTCACATTGGGTTATGATATTTTATTATCGCCATAACTCCGATGATTGCGTCATGCTTGACGGAGTTGATTTTTGTTATGTATTGATGATTTCGGAGCCCCGACGATTTGAGTGTTTTGCTAAATGTTTTAGTATTTGGAAGGGGAGTGTTAATTTAAATTCGGGGACCGAATTTCCTAAAGGGGGGAAGATTGTAACGTTTTAAAAATAATTAAATAAATAATTAAATGAATAAAATTGTTTAAGTGAATTTTATGATTTTCGGTAAAGCAAAATGTATTTTTCGTAAAATCAAACCGCAATTGTTTTTCATTATAAATTCAAAAATACCTATTTAATTATGTAATTAATAGTAAATAGTGTTTATTTAGCCACTTATAAATTTTTAGTTTAATTAAAAAAAATTCCTAAATTAATTATTTTAAATATTAACATAAGCTTTATTTTTACACTAAATTAGTGTAAATTATAAATTTAAATGGTTTTAATTTGTAAAAATGAACCATGGCATGTTAGAATTTAGTATGTATCATGCAAAAATTATTTGCAAATTTTTGCTATTTTCTAGAGTTTTCTTGAGTTGCTATAGTGAAGGAATAAATAAATAAATAATTAAAAGCATGAAAAGACTTTAAATGATGATTCTTTTCTTGAAACTTCCACACTTTTCTTCACTCTTTTCTCTTGCTCCCTCTCTCTCATACAATGGCCGGCCTCATCCATGGTAGCCCCCCCCCCCCATTTCCCACTTCTTTTTTGTTCAAAATTCATCCAAAATACTTCAAAAATTCAATTAAAATTCCACAAAATCCTAATTTCTTCATACCCTTTATTCTCTACCCTTCTTTATATGGATTTTGGAGTGGGAAAGCATGTATTTTGGAGGCTCATTTCTTGTTTGGATTTCACATTTTGGAGGTATAATTTTCTTTCTTTTGATTTATTGTTATTAGATGATCATTTAAGCTTAATTAGATTTAATGAATTAATTCTATGGTTTTTTTAAAACAAAATGCAAGTTAGGGTTGTAAATTCAAGTTAGGGTTTTTAATAATTAATTAGGGTTATAATAGTTAGTTTAACACTTTTAGAATTGGAAAATATTGCATGGTTGTTAAATTGTAAAATTTTCATTTAAAATTGTTTTAAATAAGGAAATTAGCTAACTAGATTTTTCTAAAATGTGTTTGTGGGTAATATAAAATTCCAATTAAAGTTGCTATCATTATATTATAGTTTTAGTGAGAGTATTAGCATGTAAATGGAAAGAAAAACTTAGTTTGATCACTAGATTACTTTGAGAATTGGAAAATACTAATAAAATGCTATTATTTTGTAAACTAGATTTTGAAAATTTCTAAATAAATGAGATTAAAAATATAATTTATGGTTTCATTAAATAATTATCATCATGAATTGTGGTTTAATACATTAATTCATGCAAAATCATGTTTTGTGGTGGAATTGTGGTATTTTGCTTGAAAAATGTTAAAATTGTTAAAAGTTGCAAACTAGAAATTTCAAATAAATGCAAAATTGTGTAATAAAAATATAGTAATGATTTGTATAGTCTAGTAATGCTATTTAATGAGTTTTATGACCATTAGTTTCATTTAAATGTCAAGTTTTGATGAAAAACGGTATACTAGCATTTTCGGGTTTTTGCGAAATTGGACGGTTTGATAGATTTTAGGGTTTCGATGGATTTAATCGTGTTTTATGGTATAAGTAATGTGTTTTAAAACTACAAGTTGTTTGATGATGTTATCTCCATCCATCGGAGTTTGTACGCCGATATCGAGCGGTATTTGGTTCTTTTGCGTGGACAGGACATAGGTTTTAACCTATGCTTGTTCCTTGTATCGTTTGACTTTTGTATGTGATTCGGTTTACGATGCTATTTATATGTTTGCGTCTAGGTACCCCCACGTGGACTGCGGGCGATGAAGAGGAGGATGGCGACACTGTCTTCGGCAGACATGGACCAGGTGAGTAGATGCATATCTACGGGGGGAAGTCGGGTGGATGGCGTTTAGCACCCCCGCAACGTAGAATAGGAATAGTACTTATTGACATTAGGAAACCAGACGTGACCCTAGTAGGACCCTAGTATTGACCCTAGGCTGGACTAGACTGATTTAGGAAAACAATATCAGAGGATGAGTACCTTGGAAGAGATTCGTAGGTTTCAGATAGAAACACACCCACGCACACACTGAAACTCGACATGGGGTACGTGTATGTGTATATATATAGAATTAGGTATAGGTATATACATATATATACAACACGTATAGGTGATTCATTGATGTGATATGATATCCGAGGTATGATGAAACAGTATAACTGGGCTTGATGCCGTGATTCTTGACTATACAGTCGTAATAAAGTGTTAGCGGATCATTAGAGAATGAGATAATAAACATGAATATATAAATTATAAAGAGTGGTGGTGATATTGATGTACATGGGACGCTAGAATAGTACCCGGACTGTAACTTGTGACTGATCACGATATGATATATGTATAACTTGATTACGACATTATATTGGTGTGACCTGATGCCGATATCATATAAGTATGACCTAGTCACAATATGATACATATGACATGATATTTCTGAGGATAAACTAACGATGCTTATCATGATGGCAATGATATATGATTGATGTATGCGATCACAGTTTAACACCTTGATCATGAGATGTGCTGATAATGACATTATACGAATGAAGAGACACCTAGGAGATACTTGACCGTACCCCGATATTGGGATGCCATACGATGGATTTTACCGTACGAGGCTTAGATTTGATGATTGATCCGCACTCTTGATTCGAGGAAGCCGTACTACGTACGTGACGCTATTGAGGCAGGATCGCCGACTATTAGAGATATTGATTTAGACCTTAGGTAGACTCTAGTTTCTTACTGACTAGTCTATTAGGTTTAGTTCCTTAGGATGTTAGATGGACACTGGTTTAGGTTCGACTCACATAGTGGTAGTTGTACTCGTATCTCGCAGAGGAGTGGATAATGCACATCTGTATTTACATTCATACTGTAATCATCATGGTGCATGTTCTTTTATATGTTGCTATAATCAGTATAAACTTTACCTGTTAGGACACCAGCACCATTACCGATGATGTGCATATTCCATGCACACTTATTTTCCGGCTCACACACATCATCATCGGTAATTGCTATGTCACGTACACTTTAGATCATATTATCTTTTATTGATAGAATCAGTTAACAACTAAACCGATATAATATTGTGATCACTCTCTGATGTTAAGTATAAGACATGATATTCATTACTTAGACATTCATGCATTCATATTTTCGTGTTATCATGCAGTATTATGGGCATATGCCGACACTTATCATATAGTTACTCATTATTTTGAGATTTGGATTTCTATGAGATTTCTGGATTTTTGGGGAAAACCGCAAAAATATATAAAAACTTCTCTCTCTCTCCTCTTCTCTTTTTTAAAATAAGATGTGGTTTTCTCGTGTTGTATGTGTCGTCCACCATGAGTATTTCATGTTTTCTGATGGATTTCGAGACCCGATTCGAGGAGTGGATGAACCGTCTCGGGTACATGGTGGGCCCGGTATGGTACCCCGGGGCAAGAAGATCGAGTTGTAGACGATGAGCCTGGCAGGGGAAGGCTACCTACCGGTGATGTCTGGCACGGCGGATATCCGGAGGATACCGACCGTTGTCGTGGGATTTGATGATATGGGCCGATACGGACTGACGGAGCCCGACATATTGAGACTTGAGGTTACATGTGTTGTGTCGATGCTTGACACAGATTTCCATGGATTTCATTGTTGAGATTTCATATGCTTATACACACTTTACTATGATAACAGCTAAAGATTTCTCATACATATATATCTGGATTTCAGAATTTGTTACTTTACATTCATGGTGCATGCATTTCATTTCATATGACATAGTACTATATGAGGCACTGACACGACACGGAGTATTTGCACTTACACGTAGTATTACCCTGCAATTACTAGATGTTTGGGATATAGTAGTGTATTATTATGACCTAGGATAGCGTCGTGCATTCGATTTCTTTTCGTAGATGTCTTCTACTCACGAGTTGGCAACTCACCCCCGTTGTGCCAAATTTTATTTCAGGTTCGATGTACAGGTTTTCGTGGCAGCTTGTTGGCACATCTTTTCTTCAGGGTGATTTGCACGGTAGGTTGGTTCACTTGTATCCGAACCACCATTGTACTTTTATTCATTCATTTGTATCTAGTAAGCTCCATCAACCATATTTGTATTACTTGATAGGTTTATTGGACCGGTTGTTTATTTCGACCATAGAGTCGCGCATGTGTTATTCTGATCTGGTGGTTTTTGTTTTCTTTTGAGATTTGAGCCTCGCCCTTTGGCGTTGTATATTATTGTGATTGTTGTGGTTGTCTCCGCCTGTTGGCGTTGAGCTAGCACCCGTTGGGGATGCTTTTTATTGTTTATGTATATTATACTTGTTGTACCCGTTTGGGGGCCAGTTTTTACAGAGGAGACTCTGCCGAAATTTTTGGAAATATTTGCTGATATTTTTATACTTGTTTTCTTTTCTTTTATTCTTTTTCTTCTTTTATGGTTTAGATCTCTGGGCTTCGGCTTACTTAGGTCACGTGGCGCCTCTAGACGCTTCGTAATCTAAGTGCCGGTCACGTTCCGTACTTTCGGGTCGTGACAACTTTGGTCCTTGGCGCGGGAGGGGCTGTAAGAAGACTACCAAGGACCCTTGGTCGGGCAGGGTTACTGCTCGGTGCCTCTTAGCGAGGGCTTTTGTCCTGAAGGATAGCCGAGCGAGGGTCGGGCTCCACTGCCTCTAGGAGGGCTTTTGGATCCCTGTCGGTTGTAGTAGGAAGCTACCAGCTGGGGATAGCCGAGCGATGGTCGGGCTCGACTGCCTCTGGGAGAACTTTTTGATCCTTGGCGTTGCGAGTAGGGAAGCTACTGGCCAGGGATAGCCCAGCAGGGTAGCTGTCGAGCCGCCTCTATGGAGGGCTTTGATCCTTAGCGTTGGTGGGGCCGTAGGAGGCCTGCTAAGGAAAACCGGGCAGTGAAGCCACGCGGTTGCCTCTTGGCGAGGGCTTTGATCCCTGGCGTTACGAGTGGGGAAACCACCGGCCAGGGATCGCCGAGCAGGGTAGCTGCTCGGCTGCCTCTAAGGAGGACTTTGATCCTTAGCATAGGAGGGGCCGTAGGAGGCCTGCTAAGGATGGCCGGGCGGTGAAGCTGCGCGGTTGCCTCTCGGCGAGGGCTTTGGCCCCCGGCATTTTGTGTAGGGAAGCTACCGGCCAGGGATAGCCGAGCATGGTAGATGCTTGGACGATTCTTCATGAGCTTTCGCCCGACCATCCAGTTGCAGGTATGGGGAACAGGAACGGTCGCGGCGAACGTGCGCGTGGCATGCGCATTGAATGCATGGGGAGGCGAAGCACCAGAGTCACGTCGTTTCGATTCAGCCAGAGAAGGCTCAATGATCGCCGCGTGGCAGTGACTTTTTAGGCGAAAACGGGCGATCGTTGAGTTCCGTTGGGACGCAGTGGGCTATATAAAGTTGAGGGAGCGCTGGTCCTTCATTTCTTCATAAACAGATCGTTGAGAATGAAAGACTTCCCCTTTACTATCCCCGACATCATTCACTTCGAGGACGTATACCTCTACGACCAGAACTGCACCGAGGACACGGTGCAGTTGGTCTATGGGAACGTCGAAGACCACTTCGGCCGGCGGCTCCCTCGGCACTACCCCCTGCTGCAGCTGCTGATGTACTCCATCTGGAGGGCGTCGCCAGGGCTTTACAACCTCTTGTCCGAGCAGCTCTACGACGAGGCCGTGGGCAAGCTGCGGTCTTTGAGGCGCTTCGGCCTAATCTCCGCGAGTCGGGTGGCCCGCTCTGTGGCACTCGTCCGTGAGTGCTACGAACTGAGGCTCGAGGTCGACGCGCGCAGGGGGAATCGAAGGCAGAGGCTGGATCTCGCGAGACCTCGGCTGGCGGAGATCTTTACTGAATACCATGAGCAGTGCTCTCTGCACCGTTTCCCCCGCGGTTGTAATTTTTCTTTTTCTTTTTGTATGTATAGCTGAGGAGCCCATAATACTTTTTTGAATAAATAAGACCTTTCCCTCTTTTTCACAATGTTCCATTGATCTTTTATTAGACTAACAACAGACCCTATGAAGAGTTTACATTGCCCTTAAAAAAACAAATACATGCTAATAGATGACCTTATCAGCACGGCCCGAGCTCCTCGGAGGCTTGTTGTTCTCCATGCTCGGTGCCGGGTACGGGGCTCCCTAGACGCCGGACCGGTCATCCGCCGAAACGAGCATGATCTGGCCGATGGTCAGCTCGGCGGGAGGAGGACGCTGCTCCTACTCACGGTCGGCCTGCCGCTTGTCCCTCAAGTAGGCGGCGTGGTGCCTTGATCGGATGAGCTCCTCGATATAGTCCCGGAGTTGCTTACAGTCCTCCGCGGCGTGGCCCAGCGTCCGGTGGAAGGCGCAGTAGGGGCCCCGGGTTCATTTCGAGGCCTGACGCGGGATTGGAGGGAACTTGAAGAACCCCTCGCCCTGGGCCTCCTCCAGTAACACTGCGAGGGAGACGTTGAGCGGGGTGTACTCCTGAAACTTCGGGTGATAGGGCTGCTGACGCTCCGTCCTCTCTTCCCGAGCCCTCTTCTTCTGGTCAGACCGTTCTGCTCGAGGGAGGTTCACGTTCACCTCGGACTCCAGCTGAACCTCGCGCTCAGTACACGCCTTGACCTCGGCCATGGTCTTAGGCTGCGCCAATGCAAAAGAGTGCAACCACTCCTTGTGCCTAAGACCAGATCTGAGCGCCGTGATGACGGTCTCGTCCCGGTGCTCGGGGATTTTGAGGAGGGCGTTGTAGAAGCGGGTGACGTAATCCTTGAACGTCTCCTTGTCCCCGCTCTTGATTGTGAAGAGGTAGTCGACCGTGCACTTCTGCCGACGGTTCCCGACGAAGTGGCCGAGAAACTGAGTAGCCAACTTGTCAACGGTCGAGATTGAGCGAGGCTCGAGTCTTTAGAACCAGTCCCGACCAGAGCGGATGAGGGTAGCTGGGAAGGCTCTGCACTAAGCAGCGTCGGAATGGTCCTGGAAGCTCATCCCCACGGTGAAAGCATCTAAATAGTCTTTTGGGTCGGTTTTCCCGTCGAACAGAGAGACCTTCGGGGGCTTGTTGCGCGAGGAGACGTGAACAGCGAGCATCCCCTCGATAAATGGCTTGGGAAGAGAGTCTGCGGCGTACTTAGCCCCATCGCCCGAGAGGCGACCTTCTCGGCGCATACCTTCGATCTTCTTCTTGAGGGCATCGAGTCGGTCGTGGTACCCCGAGCATTCGGCGCCTTGTGATCCCTGGCCTCTGCTGTGGGAGATCTGCGTCTGGGCGCGGCCCCGGTTCCTTTTGATGAGGTTCCTCAGATCCCCGGGCGAGATGGCTTCCGAGCCGCCGTGGCGAGCCCCTTCTGTGCGATCCCGTCGAGGGAGGGGGTGTCGGTCATGCCTGGGGATAGGTGAGGTGACGGAATCTCCTCATGGGGGTGGGGGTCGCGAGGAGGCTGAAGGCAAGGTACTCTGGCGGCGGATGTTGGTGTGGGGCTGTGGGGCGCCCAGCGAGCCTCAGAGAGTATCGGCCAGTGAGATCTGTGGCCATGGGACGTAGCCTGCCGGCCGTCAGCCGTGCCGACGAGGACAGAGTCTTCTGGAAGCGGAGGAGCGGCGATCTGGGGCCTGGCCCGGCCGTCTGGACGTGGATGAGCGCCTCCACGATGGACTGTAGGCGGTCTATTCGGCCGGTGAGGGCGTTGATAACGGTTGCCGGAGGAGGTTCATCTGTGCCTCCGTTGAGGGGGGCGGCGGCGGCTGGTACCTGGATCTTCCGGGTGATCGCTTGCCATGTGGGTGGAAGTCGGAAGGCCAACTTTGTTTTTTTGTGGAGTCGTGTTCCCACAGACGGCGCCAACTGATGGAGGTCCTTTTTGGGTCTCCGTCAGATGTTGTCTTCCGTCGATCTCCCGGTGGATTTTTGGAGGTGATCTCCTGTTGCGTGTGGGTCTCAATGGGTTTTGAGGAGATTGGTGGTTTGAGGAGTTTGCGCTGAGTACCTGCAAGGAAGTCCCGGGGTGGTTTGGTACCACCGAGGACCCTCCGACGATCAAATTAGTACGAGATCCGAGCAGAGTAACGGCTAAGTAGGGTGAAAAAAGCTTACTTGACCCCTCTGTGATGGGGGTTTATATAGTGGCGGCAGCACGCAGTAACGGGCGCGAGAATCTCGCCAGCAGTTACGCTCCCGACGTCACGTCCGCGTAATAAGCGGATCGCCCGTTAGTGGGGATCGTGATGGTGTGGAACGTGGGATGCTGCCGGCGGAGTATCCACGCATGGTGAGATCTGCGGAGCGGCGGTTATGCCTGTGAGTGGTGGAGTTGGTCAGACGGAGGGACCGAGGAAGATAGCCTCGGCGGGAGAGCTCGGGAACGAGCGAGAGGGCCGAGGTATCTTGGTCCTGTGGTAGCTCGGAGGCGAGCTGAGGGGCAGGGGAGGCCAATTTCTGTAGGGTTCCTAGGCACTCTCAAGAGGTCTCACAAGGCATCAACCATGCCAATTTAAAAATTTACGGTGCCGAGAAACCCTAAACTACGGATCGTTGGCTAGATGTCTAGGCGAAAAAGCAACTAATAAACTACTTTACTAAGAGAATACGGAAATACAACCTTTGTAGATCCGGTCCTCCACCTCCACGGCTCTGTGATGAAGTCCTCTCCGCTGTCCAAATCAAATCCTGGGCTCTAGCGTCGGCTTCATCGAAGAAAGAGCGGGCTAGGTCATCGACGACGTGCCGAAGATGATCTACGTCGAGGCATCGCTAGATCAAGCTCCAACTTCACCAAGTCTAGAAAACTTGTGAAGGAAACACACTCTACTACTTAGCAAGAGGTAGAGGATGAAGAAATAGGAAGTGGGTAGACTTTAGAATTGGATTTCTCACTCTTTTTCATCAATCACCATTGATGAAGCAAGCTTTCTTCTTTGAAGATGAAGAAGAAGAAGATGAATAAGTTATGATAAGTTAATAAGAATAGAAAAGAAAAAGAATACTTATCATAACATTAACTATAGTCAAGTGTAGAGAATTAACCAAGGTTAGTTGAATGGTTAGGGTTAGGAGAAGAAGACAAGAATGGTAGCTTTGGTCAAACCTTCATGAAGCTTCAACTACAAACAAAGAAAGCCACCATTCTTCTCTTTAATCTTTTCCAAAATAAATAAATAAATAAATAAGATAAGGAAAACCCTAATCATTAACTTAACCATGGTTTAATCTTTACACTTAACCAAGTTAACATGCATCATCAAACATGATACAATCAAGTGCACAAAAATATATCGCATATACAATGCGCACAAACCAAGTGAGAAAATCCATTTAAAGTGAACCAATACTAGTTAATGCAAAGTAATATATCAAATATATAATTATACATTAAATCATTAAATCAACACTTGATTCAATGATCCGGTCATATCGCATACAACCGACTAATGTCCGATGTATCGGCTTATCGAATCAACCCTTGATTCGATAACCAGGTTATATCGCATACAACCAATCGATACATTCATCGCGAGAATAGAATACGGTATCACATACTGGTATCATTCTCGGTCCCGCACATATCTCATATGCGCTCCTATTTCGTTTCGCTTGAGCCAGGAAACCTCTGTGTAGGACTCTAAAGACTCGTCAATACGCCGGCAGCAGATGATGATCATATCAAGCACCCACAAGCCGCAAGCGGTCTGCTAAACGTAACGGCCACCCGTGTATTGAGCGATCAGAAGATCGACGAGCAAGCTCGCTCACACTCCAGTGAATCCAACCAGTAACACTACCGTACAGTCCGGTCTGATCGTCTGATATGTCGCATATCTCGCCTAGGGGTGGTAAACGTCAGACCCCAATAGCTCGATAAGTCATGTCGATATGAGGTCTATAACATTTCGAGAAACTACTGGTAATACTTACCAGTAAATCTCAGCAACCCTGGCCAGGGATTTCCGGTTATAGCCAATCAAACACACCGCAACATCAACTCCCTATACCGGGAGAGACGAATCCCCTCCTATCGCTCATTGCCTCCATGTGATTCGGGACTGTACCCAAAAACCACCGTTTTGCACGCCCTCTTGGACGTGGTAAGATGGAAATCAAAGCACAGTGGGAACCACACAAGACTCTATGACGATCTCGGGTCAACAGACTACTCTGTACCAGTGTCACCAGAGAACTGCCATCTGACGTAAGGTATAATACCATCTGGGAGTTCTCGGCGAGTCCGTCCAGTGTACCCAGTCTCCACTGAGCACCCGTATATCATCTCTGATGTCAAACACCAATGGATATGGGATCATCCATCGCCCATCTGTATGGGTCGAGAAGGTATACGCTAGTCTACTCTGGTATATCGATGCCCCGTCTCGATACACCCACGACTAGGGACTTTGAAGGATGTACTTATGGACTACCATGTCCCCACTAGTATGATCCGCATCATAGTCCAGGTAGTCAAGTACACATCCTAAGGGCTTTACCAACATGTAACAGAGAGACAATCAGTATACACGTTAAGGTAAAGAGCAACCAGATAGCATACTATCATGTCGAGCAAGAAAGTCCTCCCTATATATGTCCTAGCATCCACTACAATATACATCCAATGTACAGTAATGGCCTCTAGGGCATACATATAACTAACAATCTCCCACTTGCACTAGGGCCATCTGTAGCAGTGGTTGCAGTATCTCATACTCAACCATCCCATAAAAATCTCTCTCTGGGAACAGGCCTTTGTGAGTGGATCCGCTGTGTTGTCCTCTGAGTCTACTCTCCTAACCTCGATCTCCTTGGAGATCAACCATCTTCATGATCAGGTGATACTACCTTAGAATATGTCTGGATCACTGATGGGACCGGCGTTCATTGGCATAAGCCACAACTCCATTGTCACACAATGGGAGGAACGTAGTTCATCTCATGAACCAATATACACCCAAACAGCCTCTTTGGTAGCATGTTAAGTAGCGATGTATCCTGCCTTTATCGTCTAGTTTGCCACGGTATCTAGCTTGGAACTCTTCCAACATACCGTCCCTTTACTGAGGGTAAAGACAATGCTTGCGACTGACATTCAGTCGTCTTTATCACCCTGGAACCCTTCCAGTGATTCTCCCCAGGATCATTTGATACCATCTCACTACAACTAGTGAGAATCCTAATATCCAATTAGATCTATCTCATAGATCCAAAACTCAGGATTTAGGAGGTATCATTTTGATCCTACACGGAGAATCTTTATGATAAGCGGAGATTGATCGAGCGTAGCATAGGAAACTCCTTCCCTATCAAGAGTATGTCATCCACGTACTCTACGAGGATCGCCACCATACTCCCTACTATCTTTTTGTATATACAAGGTTCATCTACCATTTTGATGATGTCAAACTCTTTGACTAATCCATCAAAACAGATGTTCCAACTCCGCGATGCCTGCTTTAATCCTATAAAGCATCTTGCACACGTTTCCGCTGCTCCCACTGTCTACGAGGCCCTCTGGCTGTGTACTTATAGACTCCCTGTTCTAAAACATCATTTAGAAAAGCTGTCATGACACCCAACCACCAGATATCGTAGTCATGGTATGTAGCCGTGGCAAGTAGAATCTGGATGGACTTAAGCATAGATACTGGAAAAAGGTTTCATCATTATCCACGCCTGGTCAATGACGAAAACCTTTAACAAGTCTAGCTTTGAAAGTCTCAACCTTTCCATCTACACCAAGTAATCTTCTCAAGATATACTTGCTCCTGATGGGGATTTAACCCTTCAGATATAGCAACCAAAGTCCATACTTTGTTGGTGTATAAGGATTCCATCTCAGATCGCTAAGCATCCAGCCATTCTTACAGAGTCCCACTCCTGATGGCCAGCTCGAAACTAGTTGGGTCATCATCTTATGATGCAATCCTCGCTCCCACTGTCATAGAGAAACCGAAGTATCTCTCAGGTGGGTGAGGAACCCTACTAGATCGGCGGAGAGGCTGAGGTTCGTTGGTAACTATTGAATCCTTTGGTTCTTTCAAATCAGCTGCTTCAGTTTGCCTAGCTGGAACCTTTCCAGTTCCATATAACAGACCTTGCCTCGAGCTTGTCCGGATTTTGCTTTTAGACATAGGCCGGACAACCCCAAATCTTAACAAGCTTAAGACATGGGCTCTTCCCTTTCCATATCACATATGAAATGGTAGGCATTGATTTGATTCGAACCTAATTCAATAGGTATGCATCTTCTCAAGTGCATAACTCTCAAAAGAAAATAGGTAACTCAGTAGTACTCATCATAGAGCACACCTTATCATATAGGGTGTGATTGCTCTTCCCCGATATACCATAGTGCTATGGTGTATACGGAGGAGTAATGCTGAGAGAGAATCTCATTCTCCTTTAGAATAATCCAGGAATTCCGTGCTCAAGTATTCTCCTCCCTGATCACATCAAAGGAAATAATACTTGTACCCTTATTGGTTCTCTACTTCTAACTTATATTCTGTGAATATCTCAAAAGGTTCAGTCTTGTGTTTCAACAGGAACATATGTCTGAATCTTGAGAGATTATCAGAGAACGTAATGAAGTATAAAGAACCGGTCCTGGCATGTGTAGACAGGGGACCTTACATACATCAACATGTATCAATCCCAAGAGTTCACTAACTCTTTCTCTGTTTCCAATAAACAGAGCTGGTGTCATTATATCTTTGTGACATGACTGGCAAGTTTCACAAGATGTAAATTCAAACTGATTTAAATATGCATCTACATGTAACTTTAGCTAGTCGGGTCGCATTGATATGACCTAGTCTACAATGCCTTAAGAAGGATTCGTTCATTTCTGAACTCTTCCTCTTTTGTGTGTTCCGTATACTAAGAACTGTAGTTTGATTTAGAACATTAATGCTTTTAGATAACGTGCCTGAACCGATCAACTTTTGATATAGGAAATGTTCAAAACATTATCCAACAATACAAAATTTTATCATTTCTTTACTATTAAAGAGAGTGATATGATTTTGTATATCAGGTTCGGTATCTAATAACATTCGTTCAGAATCAATGTATTTGGAATACAGGGTGACAGTGACCAACAGACTTGGCTGCAACACTTGCCCCGTTTTCTGCCTCATGAAACTTATCACCCGTTCTCAGTTCTCTACCCTTTTGTAGCCTCATGTAACAGATTACATATCTGGGATCCTGATCCGGTATCATATACCCAGGATGTGGAGGATACTGAGAAACAGTTCTTTGTAACGAACACACCCGAAGATGATGCATCAGCATGCACTCTCTTCGTTTGGGCGGTACGGGAATTCTGGTAATCCCCAATTTCCTGCTCTGTCTTATAACAATTATAAGTTGGAGCGGGACCAACGTTCCCCAGCTCAGTACAACAAGCGGGTTCGGTCAAATATCCGTATTATTATCTTGATTAAGGCGTGACATGGTCGCTACCTGGAGAGAGAGAGAAGAAAACACTCAGCGTGCGCTTTTGCAAGAATAGATTGGTTATTATTTTATCTAATCAGGATGGCTCCCACTGCTTTTTATCAAATCTTCCTTCAAACCCTAAAAGGAAAGACTAGCCGGGATTAATTACACACTACAAGTTCGCCAATCTTTCAGCCAGGCCAGTGTCGGTACTTTGAGGGAGGTCCCCCGTGCTTTCGCACGAACCTAATTAATGTAAACCTCGTTTTCCCAGAGGCGTAACCTCGTTAACACCTTTCTAGACACCTACTTGATCGGCTAATTGTAATGTGTAAAACTCTCCCAGGAGTAACAATTACTCGCAGCGGGTATCGGGATCCAACTATCTCATAGAAGGTATGCAATCTCATTGCAAATTTCAACACTTGAAATTCCCGATAATATTTTGCCCCTAA
Source organism: Agapanthus africanus (assembly GCA_030015575.1). NCBI lineage: Eukaryota > Viridiplantae > Streptophyta > Magnoliopsida > Asparagales > Amaryllidaceae > Agapanthus > Agapanthus africanus. Next base: position 26,255,210 of record JASDDO010000029.1, on the reverse strand, counting down.
CGTGCTATGACCTTGACGAAAGCCAACAAACCATAGCCCGCTAGTCAAGTTCAACCCGTACATTTCTTGATTGAATTAAACCCACCCGTACGACCCTTAACGAAAGCCAACAAAGCCGTACGACTACCCTAATCCAATCGCATCGTATGCTAGCAGATAAGCAGCAGATAGCTACCGCACACTACACCTTGACGAAAGCCAACAAATGTAGCACGAATACTATATACAACATATCTGAAATGACGGAGGGCTACGACAGGTTTTTCTGAAAACCTATTGCGTAATGAACTTGATATCGTTGTAGAATTAAATGATTTTGAAATGGAGTGCTTTTGAGGCTTTTCTAGTTTTGCTAAAGGAGTCACTCCTGGTGAAGGGATCGTCGGTCCTTTCCTCGTCGAATGAGGTGCGGGATATATCATATATATCACTGTGCAAAACAAAAACTCTTAAAAGCAATCAAAAGACAAACCGAGTGTGTAGCATCTGCCAGTTATTGCTAAAGGAGTCACTCCCGGTGAAGGGATCTCGGTCCTTTCCTTATCGAATAAGGTGCAGGATATATCACATATACCTCTGTGCAAAGCAAGAACTGTAGCTACCTGTTTTAATTTTGAAATTCGATTCTACAACATCTTAGGTTTCTTTTATTTCATTAATCACATTAATGAAGTCCCATCATTTAAGTACCTAAACATCACAGATAAATACGACGTACACTTATGCCATCCGCATTCGCCTCGATGTCCCCTCGTGCACCGTTAGGTTAGGTGACTAACGGCAGAGCGGGGCAGGGCTAGCGCGGGTGTAAAACATAAGTAACGCCTATATATACTATATACAGTATCCATCACAGAACATCACATGATCACATCACAGATATCGCAGCAGAAGAAACATATGAAATATTGGATATACTAGGATGTCCGTGTTTTCAATACGAGCCAGTATAAAACACGGGTTCCACGGTCACGATGAATAGCCAAACCCACACCCCTAGACCCCTACGAGAGCGGCAAGCAACCCTACCAATTCTAGAGTTAGGAGACCCGGACTCGACTCCTCGAGTTGGTCTCCCACTGGACTCCAGAACCCGGTTACTTGTGCTCCCCTCCTTGGGTCTATCCTAGTGCGGAAAAGTAAATAATATACAAAAGGTGACATCTTCCGCAACCTGGAAATGCCCCAATAAAAGAATATTACATACAAGTTTTTACATGAATGAAAATGAAAAACACTCATCTCACATAAAAACCCCCGGCTATTCGAACACGACGATCCAATATAACATATCCAGCAACACATAACATCACATGTCATCAACGTAAGTAAATATGCACATCCCAATTGTCGTTGACATATAGCAACGAAACCGGCGATATCACATATTACACTTACGGTCACAGAAATGAAAGTGTAAAACTACAACAGTTGGAATCCGCAACCTCCTCAGACATCGCATGCCTGACCAAATGAATTCCTTAGACATCACATGCCTAACAATTATAAACCCCGCATTTTAGTCTCAAAATCGAAAACTCTTTTCAATATCAAGTCGGGCAATTCAACAAGATTCCCGACATCCTGATCGAATGCTCGTCGCAAACTTTAGTAGACGGCCGCACCCCCGACGCCGTCGACGAAGTGCACCAAGGTGGAACACCGCCACCGCGAGCACCCGAACGGATGCTTTCGGCGACAGGGTTCTCCTACAGTCACTTGGTCGGGGCTATGGGGTGAGGCTGTCTATTAAGTTTACCCGGCGAGTATCCGCATACACTACGTGATTGCGACGGACTTTTGATCACATCAAAATTCCGTGGCCACCGATCAAGTGAGACTAAACTGCTATGTTTATAACATTCATTCAGTTATCTCATAATTTCTTGTGAATTCCAATTATTGTATCCCATTCCGGATAAATAGAAAATGTTAAACTTTCCGATCGAACAGTCAAACACCCAAGTTTTCCCGAAACAGATCAACTCTTGAAATAAGTCTAAAAACATTCAGTTCGTGCCTCAGTACCAACGGTCCAGCCGTAGAAGGGTCAAGCCAACGCCTCACATGTGGCACGCCGTACTCCCCCAAACCCTAAGGTTCAAAGGGCAGTTCAAGACGGTCACATAATCGAGTTAATGTTTGTTGTCTTCTAGAGGGTCCATCGAGTTACTTGCACTACTTAGAACGTCTTTAAACTACGGAAAAATCCAACACATGGAAATTTCCCGACAGGGGAAAAATTGGGTATTTATATCCGGTCGAACTTTTTAACATATTCTAAAATTTATCCGGAAAGCCACACAGACAAAATTTGATAATCCGATCGAACATTCGAATCCCCAAAACAACCCAGAAAAATTCAACTCTTGAATAAATATTAAAAATTCCCAGAAAATCCAGCATAATAAAATAAGAGTTACTGTGCAAACATGGAATGATGATGTCACCATATGGCCGCGGAACCGCCGCAGAAGCCAAGCTTCTGCCGCGGTTCCGCCGCACGTTGTACTGTTCATGAGAAACTTTTTGCGCCCTAAGCGGTCTGCTAAACGTAACGGCCACCCGGGTATTGAGCGATCAGAAGATCGACGAGCAAGCCCGCTCACACTCCAGTGAATCCAACCAGTAACACTACCGTACAGTCCGGTCTGATCGTCTGATATGTCGCATATCTCGCCTAGGGGTGGTAAACGTCAGACCCCAATAGCTCGATAAATCGTGTCGATATGAGGTCTATAACATTTCGAGAAACTACTGGTAACACTTACCAGTAAATCTCAGCAACCCTGGCCAGGGATTTCCGGTTATAGCCAATCAAACACAGCGCAACATCAACTCCCTATACCGGGAGAGACGAATCCCCTCCTATCGCTCATTGCCTCCATGTGATTCGGGACTGTACCCAAAAACCACCGTTTTGCACGCCCTCTTGGACGTGGTAAGATGGAAGTCAGAGCACAGTGGGAACCACACAAGACTCTATGACGATCTCGGGTCAACAGACTACTCTGTACCAGTGTCACCAGAGAACTGCCATCTGACGTAAGGTATAATACCATCTGGGAGTTCTCGGCGAGTCCGTCCAGTGTACCCAGTCTCCACTGAGCACCCGTATATCATCTCTGATGTCAAACACCAATGGATATGGGATCATCCATCGCCCATCTGTATGGGTCGAGAAGGTATACGCTAGTCTACTCTGGTATATCGATGCCCCGTCTCGATACACCCACGACTAGGGACTTTGAAGGATGTACTTATGGACTACCATGTCCCCACTAGTATGATCCGCATCATAGTCCAGGTAGTCAAGTACACATCCTAAAGGCTTTACCAACATGTAACAGAGAGACAATCAGTATACACGTTAAGGTAAAGAGCAACCAGATAGCATACTATCATGTCGAGCAAGAAAGTCCTCCCTATATATGTCCCAGCATCCACTACAATATACATCCAATGTACAGTAATGGTCTCTAGGGCATACATATAACTAACAATTTGCAGGGGGCCCTGAGGTGAGCCAGCTTTGTGATTGCAGGTCGGGTACAGGGATGGCCTGGTCGGCCCCATGTGTGCCCTCTCCTCTGAGTTCTGGGACAGCTCATCTGCCACGTGTCTTGATCTGTGAGGTCGTCAATATAGAACATCACCAGTGTCATATCAATGTTGATTAATGGGACTTGAGGACCCCCAAATGCTTTCTTTAACTAATATAGGCAAATCAATCATTGTTCTCCTTTTTAATTTATTGACTTGTGAGCTCATATCCAACAATTGAAGGGTAATTGATGGGTCTCATTCATCATGGTCATCTTCAACCAACGTCTTTTCCCACTCATATGGAAAAAGACAAGGATTATAATTAAAACCGTTCCAAAATATTATTTGTGGTTCTTTCTCGGTTGTGGACCCCATGATTAGTGCACTAATTTGATCATCGAATATTTTACGTTGCGACACTATTGATTTTTCTTTTGATGTTGAGACATGAAGTTTCTTGTTTTTTAATTACATCACAAAATTTTATCGTTTTATTTTACATGTATCAATGAGACAAAGCTTTGAACTAGACTTATGTGAGAGCTTAATGGACAGCACTCTAGCATGAATTTAACACCTTACATTTTCTTGTCTACACCTTTAATAATATAAAATATATACTGCATAAACGTTGACCGATCAGTTTGTAGCGTTATTTGTTGGTGTGAACTCGGAATTTTGTTAGAATATGGAATTTAGAAATTATTTTTGTTTTTTCAATTATACAAATTTTTTTAAATAACACTCAAATTCTAGAGGGGAAAAATCTTGAGCCATGTACACTTAACCACATGATTATTTGTGTAATGCATTTATGCCTATGACGGTGGATCATTATAAACCAAGATGACATTATAGTAAAAGGTCCATGTAACTAATATAATAAACCAAGATGACATTATAGTAAAAAGTCCATGTAACTAATATAAACAACAGGTCTAGAGTTCGATTCAATCTTTTTAATACAGATGTATGGATATATCATAAATACCTTTTAAAATCTGATGATGCTCAATAACGGTAATTCCTTAAATCGTGACACGTGGCGGGTGACGTGTCAAATGCGTAAGCCAGTTAGGCCCCTAAGGGCCACGTAGGGTGATGATGCTCAATAACGGTAATTCCTTAGATCGTGACACGTGGCGGATAACGTGTCATATGCGTAAGCCGGTTAGGTCCCTGAGGGCCACGGAGGGGGAACCAGTGTGCTACAGTGGGGCCTTCTCTCAAACCCTGTCTCTGAGGTAGCACCCCACTCCTTGCCCCCGAGCACCTCAGCAGCCATGCCAAGTGTCCCTTTACTCTACTCCGAGCTATCACTGGCGCGAGCCTCCTCGGCCCTCCTGGCTCGACTCCGGGCTACCGCAGAACCAAGATACCTCGGCTTTCCCGCTCATCCGTGAGCTTTCCCGCCAAGGTCATCTTTCTCGGTCTCATCGACCGACCAACGGCACCGCTCACAGGCACAACCGCCATCCCGCGAATCTCGCCATGCGAGATATCCTCCGGCCATATCCCGCGTTCCACGCCATCACGATCCCCCATTAACAAGCCTGTCTCGCCATTAATAGGAGATCTCGCTCATCACGCGAACGTGACGTCGGGAGCGTAACGGCCGGCGTGATTCTCGCGTCTGCCCTGCCTACTGCCACCGCTATATAAACCCCTTCTTCAAACGGTTCAAGTAAGTCATTTTGACTCCACTAAGCCGTTACTCTGCTCGGATTTCCTCTCACTCGATCGTCGGAGGGTCCTCGGTGGTACAACCATCCCGGGACTTCCTTCAAGGTAGTTCGGCGACAACCAACCTCAAACCCATTGAGATCCACACGCTTTAGAAGCCTGCCTCCAGATCCAATCTCAGCCACAACCCTCGCCACCATCAACAGATCAATGGAAGGTAATATCTTGGCGTGATCCAGTCGCATCAAAATCAAAATATAGAGATATCATATAAATTTGAGGGTAAACATCCCCAGGATCGAAAACCCAATAAAAAATGATGCAAGGGTCCAAGTTGGATACTATAAGTTAATGAAGCCAGCCTTCTAATTTAGTTATAACATGATGATGGGTCATGCATCTCGCAGACCCCACCTTGTTTTTAAAATGTCTAGGTTCATGTTGCCATTCGCCAGTATTGTACGACATGTATAGCCAAATTTACAATTTGCATGCATACATTTCTAAACACGTCATTCGTCAGTATTGTATGGCATATATAGCCTAATTAACAATTTGCATGCATACATTTCTAAACACGATTTTATTAGGCTATTCCAACTTAAGGAAATTAATGTTGAACTCTTTTTTGTTCTGTCCTTTCCTTCTTCTTTTGTATCCTTCGGTTGTTTATTTCACTATAATTGAAGATGGAAATTAAAATTTTATGAGGAATTTCATTGTTCAGGAAAAACTCTTTTTTAAATGGAAAATACTCAAGGAAAAGTACATCCACCTCAACAAAGGGGTTAAACCATTTCAGAGCTCTATGCTCTAAAGAAACAATAAAAAAAATGCGATAAAGTATGTTGATGCAATAAGATGATGGACATGTGTACTTTTCTATTTATGTTTTCCTCTCCATTTGCTAACCAAACAATGAAGGATGTAATCTCCTTGCATCAGAGAAATTTTTATCCATTTTTTTTTTGGATGAAAAAAGTTGAGCGCCAGCCCACCTCATAAATATATTAATTAAAATATAAAACCAAGAACTAAATTTTTAGCCAATCAAACACAAGAATCCCTTTACCCCAAGGATGTTGAAATGTTTATCGTCTTACAAATGTTGATTTTGGTTTCATTGAACCAAACAAACCATAATTGTACACTTGATTTTCAGCATATGTGATGGGGCTCCTTTTCGGGCCTCCGTCAGATGTTGTGCTCCATTGATCTCGAGGCGAACTGGGTTGATTGTCCTTCGTCACGTGTGGGTCTCAATGGGTTTTGAGAGGACAAAGTGGGATGAGGAGACTGCCGCCGTGTATCTGCAAAGAAGTCCCGGGGTGGTTTGGTACCACCGAGGACTCTCCGACGCTCAAGTCAGTGGCAATATCCGAGCAGAGTAACGGCGTAAGTGTAAAGAATGGCTTGGTTGACCCCTCTGTGATGGGGGTTTATATAGCGGTGGATCACGCAGCAGCAGTCTCGAGAATCTTGTAGGGTTCCTAGGCACTCTTGTGAAGGTTCTAAAAGCATCAAACATGTCCGGATAAAATTTTAGACGTGCCGAACAACCCAAAGCCGGGATCTTTGCTAGATTATTAGGGTTAAACATGCATTAAGATAACTTTTATCTAAGTGTGAGGGATTACAACCTTTGTAGTCCGCTCCTTCACTTCACAAGCTCCGAGTAGAAGTCCCTTTGCCGCGATTCACGATCTCCCGGACTCACGAGAGGCTCCATGACTCGAACGATCCATTCTAGCTTGTCGTATTCCAAATCTCCGATGATCTACCTTGAAGTTGCTTCGACTCAAGTTTTCTCACTCAAAAGAGAAGAACACCCTAATCACATGGGCTAGATGAGATGAGGATGAGAGAGTAGTAATATAGCTTTCTTTTTATATCATTTTCTCATAATCTTTCATCACATAAGAATTTTCAAGAGAGCTTCTTCAAGAGAGAAGAAGAAGAAGATAATGGAAAAAGAATAATGATCATATCATAATCCTTTTGTGATGAATAGAATTATAAACATATGATTGATCTTTTAACCATGGTCAAGGATGAATGGATGAGAATGTGTAGAGAAACAACTAGGGTTAGGGTTTGGTTAGGTTAGAAATGTGTCATCCAAAATATCCTAAGAATGACAAAAGAAAACATCTTCTAGAAGGTGCATGAATCATCTAACCCTAATCAAACCCTAACCTCAATTAATCATCCTTAAACATGTTTAACAATTAATCATATCATGTCACAATAATATATATCACATATATATTATATATTTGCAACAAAAGAAAATAATACAATTAACATATATCGCATATATATCAATGTATCATCTACTGAGAAAATGAAATAATAAAGCAAGCCAATATTAGTTAATATAATAATATATCATATATATTATTATATATTAAATCATCGAATCAACACTTGATCCGACGATCCGGCTATATCGAATATAACCGACTAATATATCATGCACCGATTCATCGAATCAACACTTGATCCGATGACCCGGTTCATATCCATATATCGCGAGAATATAATACGGTATCCCATATCGTATTATTCACGCTCCTGCGCATATCACATATGTGCCACTACTCCGTTTCGCCTGAGCCAAGAAACCTCTGTGTAGGACTCTAAAGAATCGTCAATACGCCGGTAGCAGGTGATGATCATATCAAACACCCACAAGCTGCAAGCGGTCAGCTAAACGTAACAGCCACCCAGGTATTGAGCGATCAGAAGATCAACCAGCTAGCCTGTGCGTTCTCCTGTGAATCCGATCAGTAACACTCCCGTACAGTCCGGTCTGTTCGTCTGATATGTCGCATATCAAGTCTAGGGGTGGTATACGTCAGACCCCAGTAACCGATAAGTCGTGTCGATGTATGGCTCATAACGGGTCGAGAAACTACTAGTAACACTTACCAGTAAATCTCCATATCAGCCCTGGCCAGGGACTTCCAGTTATAGCCAATCGAACACAGCACAACATCAACTCCCTATACCGGGAGAGACGAATCCCCTCCTATCGCTCATTGCCTCCATGTGATTCGGGACTGTACCCAAAAGCCACCGTTTTGCACGCCCTCTTGGACGTGGTAAGGTGGAAATCAAAGCACAGTGGGAATCACACAAGACTCTATGACGATCTCGGGTGTTCAGACTACCCTGTACCTGTGTCACCGGAGAACTGCCATCTGACGTATGGTATATCACCATCTGGGAGTTCTCGGCGAGTCCGTCCAGTGTACCCAGTCTCCACTGAGCACCCGTACACCATCTCTGATGTCTAACACCGATGGATATGGGATCATCCATCGCCCATCATATGGGTCAAGATGCGTATACGCTAGTCTACTCTGGTGTATCGATGCCCTGTCTCGATATACCCTCGACTAGGAACAGTTATAGGATGTACTCATCGACTACCGCGGCCCCACTAGTATGATCTCATCATAGTCTCAGTAGTCGAGTACAAACCCTAAGGGCTTTATCAACATGTGAGAGTAAAACAGTAAACCAATACAAGTCAACATGTTAAGATAAAGTGAAACCAAATAGCATACTATCATGACGAGTAAGAAAGTCATCTCTATATATAACCAAGCATCCATTATAATATACATCATATGTACAACAATGGCCTCCAGGGCATATACATAACTAACAATCTCCCACTTGCACTAAGGCCAGCTGCTGTAGTATCTCATACCTAGCATCCCGAATAATCTCTCAAACTGTATCTGGGGAATAGCCTTCGTGAATGGATCCGCAGTGTTGTCCTTCGTATCTACTCTCCTGACCTCGATCTCCCTGCGATCAACTATCTCCCTGATCAGGTGATACCGCCTAAGAATATGTCTGGACTTCTGATGGGACCTGGGTTCCTTGGCTAAAGCCACAGCTCCATTGTTATCGCAATACAGAGGTATTGGATGCTCAATGGATGGAACCACACCAAGTTCACTAATGAACTTCTTGATCCAGACAGCCTCTTTGGCAGCATCGTTGGCAGCGATGTATTAAGCCTCCATCGTTGAGTCTGCAACGGTATCCTGTTTGGAACTCTTCCAACATACCGCCCCTCCATTGAGGGTGAAGACAAAACCCGAATGCGACTTAGAGTCGTCCTTATCACTTTGGAAGCTGGAATCGGTAAAGGACTCCACCTGGAGTTCTCCGTTACCATACACCAAGAACATCTCCTTAGTCCTTCGTAAGTACTTGAGAATGTTCTTCACAGCTGTCCAGTGACTCTCTCCAGGATCTGCTTGATACCGACTCACTACACTTAGTGAGTATGCTACATCGGGTCTGGTACATAGCATCGCATACATGATAGAGCCTACTGCCGAAGCATAGGGTATCCCTTGCATGCGAGCTCTCTCCAAATCAGTCTTGGGAGACATCTCTTTGGAGAGAGTGAGTCCAGAGATCGTGGGCTGATTCCCACGTTTGGATTCTTCCATACTAAACCTCTTTAGTATGGTGTCAATGTACCTGGATTGGGACAATCCCAATATCCGTTTAGATCTATCTCTATAGATCATGATTCCCAATATGCAGGAGGCATCACCTAGATCTTTCATTGAGAATCTCTGTGATAAGAAGAGCTTGACTGATTGCAGCATAGGAATATCATTTCCTATCAAGAGTATGTCATCCACGTACAATACGAGGAAGACAACCTTACCCTCTGCTACCTTCTTATAGATACAAGGTTCATCTATATTTTTGATGAAGTCAAACTCTTTGACTACAACATCAAAACAGATGTTCTAACTTCGCGATGCTTGCTTTAACCCATAAATGGATTTAAGCAGCTTGCACACCTTTCCGCTGCTCCCACTATCTACGAAGCCCTCTGGCTGAGTCATGTACACGCTCTCTTCTAAATCACCGTTTAGAAAGGCGGTCTTAACATCCATTTGCCAGATTTCGTAGTCATGGTATGCAGCAATGGCAAGTAAGATCCGGATGGACTTAAGCATAGCCACTGGAGAAAAGGTTTCGTCATAATCCACACCTGGTCGTTGACGAAAACCCTTTGCTACAAGTCTAGCTTTGAAAGTCTCAACTTTTCCATCTACACCAAATTTCTTTTTAAAGATCCACTTGCTCCCAATGGGTTTTACCCCTTCAGGAGCATTTTCCAAAGTCCATATTTTGTTGGTGTACATGGATTCCATCTCAGATCGCATTGCATCCAGCCATTTCACAGAGTCACCACTCGTGATGGCCTGCTCGAAACTAGTCGGTTCATCATCATCCATGATGCAATCCTCGCTTCCACCATCAATGAGAAAACCGTAGTATCTCTCAGGTGGACGAGAAATCCTACTAGATCTGCGGAGAGGCTGGGGTTCGTCGGGTACTACTGAATCCTCTGGTTCCACTAAATCATCTGTTGTAGTTTGTGTCGCTGGAACCTCTTCCAGTTCTACCTCCTTGCCATCAATTTCTTTCATAAGAAAACCTTTTTCTAAGAAAGTAGCATGTCGAGAAACAAACACCTTTTGTTCCTCGGGGTGGTAGAAGATATACCCTTGTGAATTTCTGGGATATCCTACAAACTTACATAAGACTGATCTTGCCTCGAGTTTGTCCGGATTTTGTCTTTTGACATAGGCTGGACAACCCCATATCTTAACATACTTAAGAGATGGTCTCTTCCCTTTCCATATCTCATATGGAGTGGTAGGCACTGATTTGGTAGGAACCATATTCAATAGATGTATCGCTGTCTCAAGCGCATACCCCCAGAAGGAAATAGGTAACTCAGCCTCACTCATCATAGATCGTACCATATCTAATAGGGTCCGATTCCTTCGTTCCGATACACCGTTGTGCTGTGGTGTATAAGGAGGAGTAAGCTGAGAGAGAATCCCATTCTTTTTTAGATAATCTAGGAACTCATCGCTCAAGTATTCACCTCCTCGATCAGATCGAAGAATCTTAATACTTTTGCCCGTTTGGTTCTCTACTTCGTGCTTATATTCTCTGAATTTCTCAAAAGCTTCAGACTTGTGTTTCATCAGGAACACATGTCCGTATCTAGAGAGATCATCAGTGAATGTAATGAAGTAGGAAGAACCGTTCCTGGCATGCGTAGACATGGGACCGCATACATCACTATGTATCAGTCCTAAGAGTTCGGTAACTCTTTCTCCGTGTCCACTAAACGGAGCTTTGGTCATTTTTCCTTTGAGACATGAATGGCAAGTATCATAAGATGATAATTCGAACGGATTCAAATAACCATCCTTATGTAACTTAGCCAGTCGTGTCGCATTGATATGACCAAGTCTACAATGCCACAAGTAGGATTCGTTCATATCCGAACTTTTCCTCTTGTGTGTGTTTTGTATATTCAGGACTGTATTCTGATTTAGAATGAATATGCCATTATGTAACGAGCCTGATGCAATCAACTTTTGATCTAGGAATATGTTCATAACATTATCCTGTACTACAAAATTATATCCCTCTTTACTCAATAAAGAAACTGATATAATGTTGCACATCATGTTCGGTATATAATAGCACTCATTTAGAATCAGTGTATTACTACTTGGTAATACAAGGTGATATTCGCCAACTGCTTTGGCTACAACACTTGCACCGTTCCCTACTTGAACGGAATGATCACCTTTTCCCAGTTCTCTACCTTTACGTAGCCCATGTAACTGTTTACATATGTGGGATCCTGATCCGGTATCTAATACCCAGGACGTAGGGTGAACTGAGAAACAGTTCTCAATAACTAACACACCTGAAGAAGATGCATCAACATGCATGTTCTTCTGGGCGGCGTGAGAATCCAGATATTCTCCTGTTTCCTGTTCAGTCTTATAACTCTTATAAGAAAGAACGGGTCCAACATTCCCTAGCTCTGTACAATAATTAGGTTTAGTCAATACATCCATATTATTATCTTGATTATGGCCTGAAATGGTCGCTACCTGGAGAGAGAGAGAAGAAAACACTTTAGCGTATGCTCTTGCAAGATTAGATTGGTTATTATCTTATCTAATCAGGATGTCTCCCACTATTTTTATCAAATCTACCTTAAAACCCTAAAAGGTAAGATTAGCCGGGATTAATTACACCTTACAATTTCGTCAATCTTTCAGCCAGATCAGTGTCGGTACTTTGAGGGAGGTTCCCCGTGCTCTCGCACGGACCTAATTAATGTAAACCTCGTTTTCCCAGAGGCGTAACCTCGTTAACACTTTTCTAGACACCTACTTGAATGACTAATTGTCCTGTGTAAAACTCTCCCAGGAGTAAAACTTACTCGCAGTGGGTATCGGGATCCAACTATCTCATAGGAGGTATGCAATCTCATTGCAAATTTCAACACTTGAAATTCCCGATAATGCTTTTACCCCTAGTGTTCTATGACCTTGACGAATGCCAAACAACCCATAGTCCACTAGTCAAGTTCAACCCGTACATTTCTTGATTGAATTAAACCCACCCGTACGACCCTTGACGAATGCCAAACTACGCCGTACGAATACCCTAATCCAATCTGCATCATATGCATAAGCAGATAAATACTAGTTAGCTACCGTACACCACGCCTTGACGAATGCCAAACTACCGTAGCACGAATACTAAGTAGTACTTATCTGAAATGACGGAGGGCTACGCAGGTTTTTCAGAAAACCCTGAGCGTAAAGAACTTGATATCGTCATAGAATCATATGTTTTTGAAAAGGAGTGTTTTTGAGGCTTTTCTTAGTTTCGCTAAAGGGGTCACTCCCGGTGAAGGGATCGTTGGCCCTTTCCTCATCGAATAAGGTGCAGGATATATCATATATACCGCTGTGCAAAGCAAAACACTAAAAGCAAAAAGACAAACCGCGTTTTGTAGCATCTGCCAGTTTTGCTAAAGGAGTCACTCCCGGTGAAGGGATCTCGGTCCTTTCCTCATCGAATAAGGTGCAGGATATATCGTATATATCACTGTGCAAAGCAAAACTGTAGCTACCCCTTTTATTAAGTTTTTGATTCCACAACTTCTTTAGGTTTCTTTTCTTTTATTAATCTCATTAATAAAAATCCCATCAGCTTATGCTTCCTAAGCATCACAGAAGAAACGAAAGCAGTAATATTTATATATCAGCATATATATATAGTATAAGCATTCGTCTCAGGCAGTAATATGATCTCATCACAGAACATTGCAGCAGAAGAACATATATGAAATATTGTATATACTAGGACGTCCGTGTTTTCAATACGAGCCTGTATAAAACACGGATTCCACGGTCGCGACGAATAGCCAAACCCACATCCCAAGACCCCTACGAGAGCGGCAAGTAACACTGCCAATTCTAGGCTTAGGAGACCCGGTCTCGACTCCTCGAGATGGCCTCCCACTGGACCCTAGAACCCGGTTACTTGTGCTCCCCTCCTTGGGTCTACCTAATGCGGAAAAGTAAATAATATACACTGGTGACAGCAACCGCAACCTGGAAGTGCCCCAAATAAAAGAATATTACATTACAAATGAATTTTACATGAATGAAAATAAAAACCCTCATCTCACATAAAACCCCCGGCTATTCTGATCGCGACGATCCAATATAACATATCACAGCAACACATAATATCTCATATCATCAACGTAAGCAAGTATGCGTATCCCGATTGTCGTTGATGTATAGCAACGAAGCCGGCGATACACCACATACTACGCTTACGGTCACAGAAAAGAAAGTGTAAAACTACAATATTTGGAATCCACAATCACTTTAGACATCGTAAATCCGAAATATCACATATTCCGCATTTCATGCCTAACTCTATGAATTCCACATATTGTATCACATTCCAGATAAATATACAGTATTAAACTTTCCGAACAGATAATCAAACACCTAAAATTTCCCAAAGTGCTCAACTCTTGAGCGGAGTTCAAATAATCCCAGAATATGTCACAGTACCGGTGATCCAGCCGTAGAAGGGCCAAGCCAACGCCTCACATGTGGCACGCCGTACTGCCCCAAACCCGAAGGTTCAAAAGGCAGTTCAAGACGGTCACATAATCGAGTTAAGGTTTGTTGTCTTCTAGAGGGTCGACCGCTTAACTTGTACAATTTTCCGAAAGATTTTAAACCCGAATAAATTTCAACACTTGAAAATTTGCCGTACCGGGAAACAGTAAGTTAATGATATCCGTTCAACTAGTTTAACAGTTTCTAAATATCCAGAAAGAAATACGAACTTAAATATTCTGATCGAGTCTACTATTACAAAACAAACCCCAGAATTTTAAACACCTGGAGCAGATTAAAAATATCCAGAATAATCAGCAAGTGCCTACGGTCTATACTATGAAGCCACGTGTCCCAATTCAACAGTTCCGCCGCGGATCCGCCGCGACGACCATGGTTCTGCCGCTCTTCCGTGCTTGGTTGGTCGAATTATGGGCACGTGTTTCAGGGTAATTCTTAGAATTCCCTGCTGATTTTTTTACATATTTTTAATTCTGAAAAATCCCAAAATTTAAGAAATTTCCAGAGAGGGGTCAAGTTTCGTCGTTTCGGGTTCGATCGGAGTTTTAACTTCGTAAACACATCGCCTAATGCTCTAGCTAGGCTCTGATACCACTGTAGGGTTCCTAGGCACTCTTGTGAAGGTTCTAAAAGCATCAAACATGCCCGGATAAAATTTTAGACGTGCCGAACAACCCAAAGCCGGGATCTTTGCTAGATTATTAGGGTTAAACATGCATTAAGATAACTTTTATCTAAGTGTGAGGGATTACAACCTTTGTAGTCCGCTCCTTCACTTCACAAGCTCCGAGTAGAAGTCCCTTTGCCGCGATCCACGATCTCCCGGACTCACGAGAGGCTCCATGACTCGAACGATCCATTCTAGCTTGTCGTATTCCAAATCTCCGATGATCTACCTTGAAGTTGCTTCGACTCAAGCTTTCTCACTCAAAAGAGAAGAACACCCTAATCACATGGGCTAGATGAGATGAGGATGAGAGAGTAGTAATATAGCTTTCTTTTTATATCATTTTCTCATAATCTTTCATCACATAAGAATTTTCAAGAGAGCTTCTTCAAGAGAGAAGAAGAAGAAGATAATGGAAAAAGAATAATGATCATATCATAATCCTTTTGTGATGAATAGAATTATAAACATATGATTGATCTTTTAACCATGGTCAAGGATGAATGGATGAGAATGTGTAGAGAAACAACTAGGGTTAGGGTTTGGTTAGGTTAGAAATGTGTCATCCAAAATATCCTAAGAATGACAAAAGAAAACATCTTCTAGAAGGTGCATGAATCATCTAACCCTAATCAAACCCTAACCTCAATTAATCATCCTTAAACATGTTTAACAATTAATCATATCATGTCACAATAATATATATCACATATATATTATATATTTGCAACAAAAGAAAATAATACAATTAACATATATCGCATATATATCAATGTATCATCTACTGAGAAAATGAAATAATAAAGCAAGCCAATATTAGTTAATATAATAATATATCATATATATTATTATATATTAAATCATCGAATCAACACTTGATCCGACGATCCGGCTATATCGAATATAACCGACTAATATATCATGCACCGATTCATCGAATCAACACTTGATCCGATGACCCGGTTCATATCCATATATCGCGAGAATATAATACGGTATCCCATATCGTATTATTCACGCTCCTGCACATATCACATATGTGCCACTACTCCGTTTCGCCTGAGCCAAGAAACCTCTGTGTAGGACTCTAAAGAATCGTCAATACGCCGGTAGCAGGTGATGATCATATCAAACACCCACAAGCTGCAAGCGGTCAGCTAAACGTAACAGCCACCCAGGTATTGAGCGATCAGAAGATCAACAAGCTAGCCTGTGCGTTCTCCTGTGAATCCGATCAGTAACACTCCCGTACAGTCCGGTCTGTTCGTCTGATATGTCGCATATCAAGTCTAGGGGTGGTATACGTCAGACCCCAGTAACCGATAAGTCGTGTCGATGTATGGCTCATAACGGGTCGAGAAACTACTAGTAACACTTACCAGTAAATCTCCATATCATCCCTGGCCAGGGACTTCCAGTTATAGCCAATCGAACACAGCACAACATCAACTCCCTATACCGGGAGAGACGAATCCCCTCCTATCGCTCATTGCCTCCATGTGATTCGGGACTGTACCCAAAAGCCACCGTTTTGCACGCCCTCTTGGATGTGGTAAGGTGGAAATCAAAGCACAGTGGGAATCACACAAGACTCTATGACGATCTCGGGTGTTCAGACTACCCTGTACCTGTGTCACCGGAGAACTGCCATCTGACGTGTGGTATATCACCATCTGGGAGTTCTCGGCGAGTCCGTCCAGTGTACCCAGTCTCCACTGAGCACCCGTACACCATCTCTGATGTCTAACACCGATGGATATGGGATCATCCATCGCCCATCATATGGGTCAAGATGCGTATACGCTAGTCTACTCTGGTGTATCGATGCCCTGTCTCGATATACCCTCGACTAGGAACAGTTATAGGATGTACTCATCGACTACCACGGCCCCACTAGTATGATCTCATCATAGTCCCAGTAGTCGAGTACAAACCCTAAGGGCTTTATCAACATGTGAGAGTAAAACAGTAAACCAATACAAGTTAACATGTTAAGATAAAGTGAAACCAAATAGCATACTATCATGACGAGCAAGAAAGTCATCTCTATATATAACCAAGCATCCATTATATTATACATCATATGTACAACAATGGCCTCCAGGGCATATACATAACTAACAAATCTCGCCGGCAGTTACGCTCCCGACGTCACTCCCGCGTAGAGAGCGGATTGCCCATTAAACAGGATTGTGGTGGCGTGGAACGTGGGATGTTGCTGGCGTAGAATCTACACATGGCGAGATTCGCGAAGTGGCGGTTACGCCTGCGAGTGGTGGAGTTGGTCGGAGGGCCGAGAGAGACGTCCTCGGCAGGGAGCTCGGGGGCGAGCAGGAAGGCCGAAGAGTCCTGGTCCTATGGCGGCTCAGGGCGAGCTAAATGGCCGAGGAGGCTGATTTTCAGAGGGCCCCGAGGCGGACCAGTTGGTGCTTGCAGTTCGGGCTCCGGGTGGCCTCGTCGGCCCCTGCGGGCCCTTTCCTCTGAGCCCTGAGACACGTCATCTGCCACATGTCCTGATCTTGGAGGTAGCCAATATCGAGCATATCATTAGCCCCCCACTCTTGTCCCGACCAGATAGTGGTCGGGCCAGGAGTGGACTGTTGGGCCTCCTGAGGCGAGATCCCTTCTACGGTTTCGTCGGGGCGAGCCTTCGGTCCATTGATCGTCTTTTCTGCTAGCGAGAAGAGACGAGGTCTCCGCACCTTAAAGGGGGTGTGTCGGTTCGAGCACTATGTGACTGAAGCAATGGTCCACGTGTCAAAGGGCGACTGGCCGGTGTGACGTAAGCGGGCCGACACATGGGTCGATCGAAGCCGCCGATCGTGAGGAGTCGTTTCGGCGGGAGTTGACGGGCGCCGTTGGATGCGGCGATAAAACGGTGGCTGGGCCCGCCCCAGGACCCCAACATTTCATCTCCTTCCTTCTGTTAGTGTATATGCCCTAGGGGCCATTATTGTATCATACTAGCTTGTATATTACTTAATGGACGCTTGGGATATTCACAGTTATATAATAGTCTTGCTAAATATGGTAGTATACTACTTGGTTTTATCTATCTTAATATGTGAGTATACGTATTGATAGAGCTCTTAGGATCTTGTTTGACTACCAGCGTTGTGATGGCAGTCACACTAGTGGGGGCTGGGTAGTCTACAAGCACATCCTTTTTCAGGTCCCTAGTCGTAGGATTATCGAGACAAGGCATCGATACTCCGGAGTAGACTAGTGTGTACGCTTCTCATCCCAGTTGGGGAGATGGTCTGTCCCACAGCCGTCAGTACGTCGTACTGGAGATAGTATACAGGTGCTCGTTGGGTTACGGGTACATCGGACAGGTCTAGCAGGGAACTGTTGGTTGGTTTTATACCAGTCGTCAGTTAACAGTTCCTGGGTGACATGAGTACAGTATAGTCCGCAGACTTGATGTCACGCCCCGCTTCCCAAAATACGGAATACGAGGGGTTGACAAGGCCAGCCATACTCCTACGGTCAAGGAAATGTCCTGCCGCAGTCACACTTCGGCTTCTAGCTTTACATGGTAATCAGTAAAGAATGCGTATGTAATGAGAAATGCAGTAACTGAAACATATCAAATACAAGAAACTGACCTGATAGAGGTAAAAAGAGTATAACTCTGGATAGCTGATCAAGATGTCCGCGATGTACGTCTAGTCCTGGTCCAGGCTAGATCCACTCCTCACACTGAGCATGCATACTCAGGTCGTCAGAGCGACACAATAGCAATATAATATAGATACAAGTGACGACTCGAACAGTGATAATAGATATATATGACAGTAAATCAAGACGGTATAGGTATGAACATGCAGTAACCAATAAAGTGTCTAACAGATCAGGTGAACAGTAAAACAGTAAAATAATATGCCAGGTATGTCAACACAGTAAATAATGTACAATGCCATTATCCCTATCAGTCTCTAAGTCTCACTGTACAGGTCACTAAGCCTATCGTCAGTCCAAGTGTGAGAGTCAACCACTCGCGAGTGTCCTCCACCCAAGGGTAGGACTCAAGGGCAAGGGACCACGGACCCAACATGTAACTCACGGTAATAATCATGTACCCTGTAAATCTCCATATATCTCCATATATATAAGCCGGCATGGGACTCCCGAGATTCTGTTGAACTCACACTCAAACTACCCCACACCCCGTGGTCTACATCAAACGCTAACCATAATCTCAAATACCAGTCGGTCTGTGACAAGTCTGCGTGAGAACTGGAGATAGGATCTCCATCAAGCACGTCCCGACTAATACCCAAGAAAAATGGCAGTTTTTGGTGTCTTATCTGCGACACCAGTGCAAGAGCTTCCATAAGTGTCTCATACAACTTATAGTTACACTTACACGCGTCCCACAGACGTCGGCAATGCAATAAAATAATCGGGTTCACTGATTGTGTATAAGTACGTGTCACTTTCACTTATTCACTCATGCGCGAACACTAACGTACTTGTCACAATCATCACTAATACCTAACACCGGGTAATGCACATGATCACTAGGTTATCAATGCAGTGACATATGTATGATATGATGAGGAAACAGTTTGTAAAGCATGATTAAGATGTCATAAATCAGTATTCTACCACTTGTATAATTTATCATAAATCAAACGTGTATAGTTTAGCGAAACGATAAACGGGGAATAAATAGTATGTTTGATTATCTATCCAGCGAATTTGGTTTCACGACAATCGGGTTTCAGGATCACTAGTTATGGCCATTTCATTTTAAGCGTTCACGGCTGGAAATCCGGTTTCAGAATCGGAAGTCCGTTTCGCAACGCATTTAAATCCTAGTTGGGATCAGATTTTAGCGATGCTACAGTTGAATGAAATCTAGGATTTTCACTAAGGTTTTCAACGCAATAGACAGATCCTCAATCGCGTCTGTACGTCAGGAGATATACACTGTTCAATACTAGTATGTCAATTCTGATTTTGTTGGGACTGTTATACGTCCCGATCTTTTAAATTACAGATTAAATAGCAAACGATGACGAAACAGGATGAAACCACTTGTGTTATCTAGATAACATATTCACCTTTAATAAACAGCTGATTTACGCAACATATGAGTTAAGGAAACAAGGTGGTACCCATTACGGGACAGTAAGCAATAATAAGAGTCGCTCTGGACTGCAGTCCAGAGTCGCACTCCGAACCGAATATCGTCACAATTTAGGTACAGAAACCATTAGAAACTTGCATAGGGTTATAGTTCGTCGAGTCGGCTTCGATTTAAGCCCTCGAATGCATCATTCCAGTATGTACATAATTTATGGTAGATTTAATAATTTTCAGGTACAAGAAATTTCCAGTTTTACAGGTATACTTGGGGGTAATCGTTTTAGTCGTTAGTAGTCGTATTATCCAGCGAAATTTATACATAGTATTCAAAATCGCATGGGCCAGCAAATGACCTCATGTTCCACCAATTTAAATGACGGTTTCCATTGAGATCATGCTTCAAACGGTTATACCATATAGTTTAACGGAAATAGTAAATGTGGAATCTATACGATTGTAGTTTGTAATTAACATAAAGTAGCATGTAGCAAGTAGGGAACTTGTCTGGAGACGTTTTGGGACACACGACAGCGGCAACGATACACGTGCGACACGGAAACGACTAGTACACGACTTGTACCCGACACGGCAGTAAACTGGCTAGGTTTGAGCTTTAGTAGAGCTTGGGCTCGAGAGATAGGAGGCGTGACTTGGGCGCTGTGCAATGGCGGCGACGGCTGCGAGCTCAGGCGATATTGTGGCTCCGTCGATGCTTGGTTAATAGAAGAGGGAGAGAGAAGGATTTAGAGAGAGAGAAAGAGAGAGCTATACAGAGAGAGAGAGAGAGAAAGAGAGAGAGAGATGTAAAGAGAAAGAGAGAGAGAGAAAATTAGAGGGGGAGAGAGAGAGACACAGAGAGAGGGAGGAGACAGAGAGAGAGAGAAAAGCACAGGTTGAGAGAGAGAGGGGATTAGAGGGAGAGAGAGATGATGACGACGACGACGACGACGATGATGATGATGATGCGGTCAACGATGGTGCGGGGGAGTCGACGAGATGCTGTGGGGCTCGCCGGCGAGAGGGCGCAGGGGCGATGGCGGCTGGAGGCGAGGGGGGTAGCGTAGGGAGCTGCGTTGGTGGAGAGGAGTGAGCGAGGGAGAAAGGTGAGAGGTGGTCACGGCAACGGCCGAGGACGGCCGGCGAGAGGAGGAGGGAAGGTTTGTGGTGGTGTGAGCTTGGGTGAAATGGAGTGGGGGTAGAGAAGAAGCTGCAAGGTTGCTAGGAGGAGACGAAGTGGTTGACAGAGGAGAGCGAGGGAGGGAGTTTGAAGGGTGGTAGGGTCGTCGGCGGCGACGAGGGAGTGATTGTGCAGGGACTAGCGTGGGTGGGAGTTTGAGAGGGAGAGAGAGAAGTGGGTGTGTACGAGAGAAGAGAGGTGGTGAAGGGTAGAGGGGACAAGGGTGCGCATCGTGGGTAACGCTCGCGAGCGTGGGCGCGAGGAGCGGCGACGAGGGCGCAACGGGAAGATTCGAGCGGGAAATCTGGAGAGACGTTGGGGAAGAAGGGGAGTCGGGCGTGGGCCGGGTCAGGTTGAGGAAGCGGGCCGAAAGGGAGTGGGCCGGGGTTTAAAATAAGGTAAAAGAATTATAAGAGAATGGGAGAGGGCCGGGCTGCTGGGTTCGGGGAAAATAAAGAGAAAAATGGTGAGAAAAAGAGAGTGGGCCGGGCCAGGAAAAATGGTTTAATTGATTTATTAGGGAAATAAAAAGAATGGGCTGTGAATAGAGATTTATATAAAATAAAAAATGAGGAATTTGGAATTAGGGTTTGAGAAAAGAGAGGGGAAAAATAAAAAGGCGATAAATTTTCTTTAAGAAAGGGAAAGGGCTGGGCTCAAATAATCTTAACTTAAAATGGGAAAAGGAAACGGCTGGGCCGGAGGAAATAAAAGGTAAGGTCTGGGTTTAATGGGATTTTGAAATAAATAAATAATTATAAATAAATTTTATAGGTAAAAAGAAATACAAATATTGGTATAAAAGGGGCTGGGTATTACACTTGACACTGCTACTTCGCCTCGAGTGTGTCCCACTGTTCTTAGATTGCTACCCTACCACGGCTCAAAGGAGTCGTGCAAACAGGTAGCAGTTGGGTGCAGTCCCGAGCACTTGGAGGCAGTGGCGGTTAGACAGGATTCGTCTCTCCCGGTATTGGGAGTTGATATCGCGCTGTGTCAGAGAGCCATTACGCAAAGTCCCTGGCCAGGGCAAGCGAGATTTACTGGTAGATTCCAGTAGTTTCTCAGGGTGTAATGGGCTTCACTCCGACACGACTTATACCGCTATTAGGGGACTGACGCTTGCAGCCCTCTAGGCCTGATATGCGATAGTCTTAGACGAACAGACCGGACTGTACGGAGATTGTCACATCAGGCTCAGTAGGAGTTCGGATGGGTTTCCTCATCGGCATTCTTATCGACATCTACCTGGGGACCGTTACGTACAGCTAGTGCCGCTTGCAGTCTGTGGTTAAACCTACTGCCAGCGTAGTAGTCGAGTCATTAGAGTCCCACACAGAGAGTTTCCCTACTCCAGGCGAAACGATATAGAGGTCGTATGGTTTTACGACAAGGGTTCGGACACATACGTGTGTTTACGCACGTACGACATTCGGACAGTTTTTACTAGCCGGCTTTGGTTTAAGCCAGATTCTAGTATCGGGTTATTGGATTTATACAGTCTAAAGTTTTTCCATGTTTTCACGGATAGGAGGGGCGTTCTCGTAATTTCGCGAGAAGCTTTTAGAAGGATGGTGACTTGGGGGTTTAGGTGGCATAAGCATTAAATGAGATTAGTGACTCATTTGTGTGATTCATCCATGTCATTAATGCATCATAAATGGTTAATGACTCATATAGATGAATCACTCATATGAATTTATGAAGCATGGTTGTTAAATCATTTATTTATTTATTTGATAAATAATAATGCTTCATATATATTCAAATGAGATCATTATCTCTTCTCATTCTCATGCTCACCTTCTCTCTCCTCAAGCCCTCTCTCTTCAAACCCTAATCCTCCCCTCTTATGTGTTGAGATCAAGGATTAGAATAGACTAATTAATCCATAACCCTTCTCTATATCATCTAGGTACTTTGATTAGCAACTAAAGAAACCTAGTTACCTCAAGTTTAGAGGTAAAGCTTGGAGTATAGCTCTCGGGTGGATCATCTACTACATAGAGAAGGCCGGAGAGGAGGTGGAGAACGAAAAGACGAACGACACGGTTCATTAGGTATAATCACTTCATATAGTAGTTAACAACTCCTATGTTTCTTGTTAGTTATAGTTTAGCAAAGATTCTTCGGTTAGTCGATGTTTACGCAAAGAACAAGATCGTTTTTCATATTTCCGCCTCCCCGCAAGTAGTGGGGTGTAGTACATCGACTTACAGTGGTATCAGAGCCTCGCTAAACAATAATTAACTTATTAGCAAAGTCGTAAGAATTTCGAACGCAAAACGAACCGAAAAAGACATCGATATCATTAAGTTTCTGTCGTTTTTAAAACAGGCCCTAAAATTTTTTCAGGGACCTCTAAAATAACCAGCAAGGAATTATAAGGTTACTGGAGAAAAATGGGTTCCTGAATCGGCAAAACGGTCGTGGAACCGCGGCCGATCCCACCGATCCGCCGCGGATCCGAGGCCGAGTTGAAGCCGATTCAACCAAGTTTGCTCCAGTAACTCTTCTGTGATATTTTTGTATTTTCTGGAATGTTTATTTTCTGCTCAAGTCTCAGGTGCACAGAGAAGTTTTGAGTATGGAATCTGATGTGTTTGCTCGATCGAAATTTTACGATGTTTGCTAATTTGATTACATCTGTGATTGTATAATGTGTTCATAAACCTCCCCTAACTACTAGTATGTCGGTTGGCAGGGGGTTGCATATTTCTGTAATGGTTTTTTAACTGTTTGTGATTATGAACTGTATTGGATTGTTGTGATGATTAGCCGGGGTTTTGTGATGGGTTATTATTTTAATTCATTCAATGTAATTATAATATGTTGTAATATTATTTTGCGGGGCACATCCTGGTTGCGGTTGTAGCCACCGTTGTATTATTTCATTTTACTGTTTTTTCTCTTAGGATAGACCCAAAGAGGGGTGCACAAACTACCGGGTATTTTGAAGTTTTTAGTGGCCTACTCACGTTGTTGAGGGAGACCGCTTCACTTCGGGTACTTGGCGGGTAGTTTGCCGTACCTATAGGGGTCTAGGATGGGGTAATGGCTATTCATCACAACTGTGTAATCCGTCTTTCGTTGCAGGCTCAAAAGAAATGCGGATTGCTTGCATATCCAATAATGTTCATCTGTGATCTGGAATGCCTATTATTGCGTCTGACGAATGTACAATATCTATATATGATAGCTATTTAGACGTCACTTATGTTTTACACCCGCGCTAGCCTAGCCCCCGCTCTGTCGTTAGTTAAGTAACCTAACGGATGATGACGGGACCCAGTGGCGAATGCGGATGGCATAAGAGGACGTTGCATTTTCGTTGTTTTCTACAATGATAGGTTAATGATGGGACACATTATTATTAATGCAAAGAAAATAAACCAAAGTTTAATCGTTGGAACGGTTTAAAAGAAACCACTCGGTTATTTTTAAAACAGAAGATATTTTTAATTGCGGAGCTTTAACCACTCCTTTTAAAAGCTATCAGGTTCCTTCGGTTATATCAAGTTCACTACGTTCACGGTTTCGCCAAAACCATTCGTAGCCCTCCGTCATTTCATTTGAGTATTCAGTAGTATTCAAGCTATGTATTTTGGTGTTTGGTAGCTGCTGGGTATTCATTTGTTGTATAGATAGATGAGTTAGTTTGGGACAGTCGTATTATCATTTTGGCCGAACGTCAAGGATATATACGGATGGGTTCAAATTAACAAGATAATGATGGGTAGAACTTGACATGTGACTTATGACAATTTGACCTAACACCAAGGTCATAAGAGCATGGGGCAAAAATTTATATCGGGAATTTCTAAAGAAACTGAAATTTGCAAAGAGATGCATACCATTTGGAGTTTGATGAATGTTGGTAGGATTCCTTCAACATTATCATACGATGATATTTGGATCCCGATCCTACCGTGTGTATATGCTACTCATCAGGAGATTCGTCACTTAACGATCAATGCTATAAACCAAGTAGGTGTCGAGAAAGGTGTCAGCGGGGCTACACCCCCAGAGAAAAGAGGTTATTTAATTAAGGAACTTCGCGAAAGCGTTGGAAAACCTCCCTCGAAGTACCGACACCGGCCTGGCCGAACGGTTAAGCAAGTATTGTATGGTGAGAATAGTCCTGGCTAGTTCTTCCTTTTTGGTTTGAGGAGGGATTAGAAAAACAGTGGGAGTCATCCAGTTTAGATAAATTAAAAACCACTCTAAACTTGCAAGAGCATCATGCTAAAGTGTTTCTTCTCTCTCTCCTACTTGCAGCGACCCTGAAAATGACTGGACTTAAGTTACTTTTAGAGAAAAATATACTGATAGGGCCAAACTATAAAGATTGGCTGCGGAATGTCAAAATGGCTTTGACCTATGACAAGTTGGGGTATGTCCTCACCACTAAGGCACCGGAAGTCCCAGGTCCCAAATCCAGTAATGCGGATAAGGAAATCCGCAAAACCTGGGAGATAGATTGCGCGAAGGCCAAGTGCATCGTGCTTGCTTCGATGAACAATGAACATCAGAGGAGGCACGAGGATATGGATCTTGAATCCATATTTCTCCATACAAAAGATCTGTATGGAGAGCAATCTCGTATAGCAAGATACGAGACCTCAAAGAACTTGTTTCGAGCGAGGTTGGCCGTCGGATCATCGGTAGGAGAACATGTCCTAAAGATGATAGGCTATATTGAAGAGCTCGCAGACCTTGGGACGACTTTAGACAATGAGCTCTATACAGACCTGATTCTCCAGTCCCTTCCTCCCACCTACGCCCAGTTTATTCTGAATTTCAACATTCAAAGAAAAGAAGTTGAACTTCAAGAACTCCTTAACATGTTGAGGAGTGCAGAGGGCACCTTGCAGAAGGCAAGGGAAACACCCGCTATATTTGTTAGCAGTGCTTCTTCTTCCAGGTCCAAGGCTAGGGCCAAAAGAAAGAAGAAGAAGGCCGCCACCAAACCTAGAGGAGGTGTTAGTAAGGTGGGAGCGAAGGGAAAGAAAAAGTTTGCGGTACCAGTAGTGGCCCAGGATGAGTGCTTCCATTGTCATAGAAAAGGGAACTGGAAGAAAGATTGCAAGGCGTGGTACACTAAGAGCCAGGGACCGAAGCAAGTTGTAGCTTCGACTTCAGGTGTGTTTGTAATTGAGAATTGTCTGTCAATCAACTCTACATCCTGGGTATTGGATACCGGATCAGGATCTCATATATGCAATTCATTGCAGGCACTGAGAAACCGTAGAGTGCTGAAGGATGGTGATATGACCCGGATGGTTGCTAACGGAGCTAGCATGGGAGCTGTGTCCGTAGGGGATTATCACCTAGGATTGACGAGTGGACATATTTTGGTTTTACATAACTGTTTTTGTGTACCTAGTTTAACGTGTAATATCATATCAGTTTCCTTGTTATCAAATAAAGGTTATGATTTCACGTTTGTAAGCGATGTTGTTAACATCCACCTTAATCACAGTTTGATTGGGTCCGGTACACTGGATAACGGTATATATGTCTTAAACCAACTCCAGATTTTCAATGTCCAGAACAAACTAAAATGAAAGTCTCCAGATTTAAATAAGGCTTTCTTATAGCATTGTAGACTAGGTCACATCAATGAGACAAGGTTAACTAAGTTACATAGAGAAGGATATTTGGACTCGTTCGAATATCAAACTTAAGCCACTTGTCAATCATGTCTCAAAGGAAAGATGACAAAGACTCCATTCACTGGACATGGAGTAAGAGCGAGCGAGCTCTTAGGACTCATGCACAGCGATGTATGTGGTCCAATGTCTACACATGCAAGAGGTGGTTTTTCCTATTTCATTACTTTTACGGATGATTACTCAAGGTACGGATTCATTTATCTGATGAAACATAAATCCGAGACTTTTGAGAAATTCCAAGAGTATAAGAATGAAGTAGAAAACCAAACCGGCAAAAGTATCAAGACACTGAGATCTGATCGAGGTGGTGAATACTTAAGTGCCGAGTTCCTAGGTTACCTAAAAGAGAAAGGAATTCTCTCTCAGCTTACTCCTCCATACACTCCACAGCATAACGGTGTATCAGAGAGACGGAATCGAACCCTATTGGATATGGTACGTTCCATGATGAGTAATGCTGAGTTACCGCGATCTTTCTGGGATTATGCGCTAGAATCAACGGCATATCTTTTGAACATAGTTCCTACCAAGACTGTGCCTACCACACCATATCAGATGTGGAGTGGGAAGAAACCCTATCTTCAGTATCTGAAGATATGGGGATGTCCAGCTTTTTTTAAAAAGCAGCATGTGGACAAGCTCGAGGCACGATCAGTAAAGTGTAAGTTTGTGGGATATCCAAAGAACTCCAGGGGGTATCTATTCTATTACGCAGAGGAACAAAAGGTATTTGTTTCTCGTAATGCCCATTTTCTAGAACATCGATTTTTAGAAAAGTAAACAAGTGGGAGCGAAATAGAACTAGAAGAAATTCCAGAACTACAAACTACTACTGAAAGTTTGGTAGAACCAGTAGTTCAAGAAGAACAGGACATTCCCGCACCCCTCCGCAGGAGTAGTAGGCCGTCTCATCCACCTCAAAGATACTACGGTTTTCTCATAGATGGGGATAGCGAGGATTGCATCATTGATGATGATGAACCTACTAGCTTCCAGCAGGCCATCCAGAGCGACGACTCGGTACGATGGCTAGATGCAATGCGGACCGAGATGGAGTCCATGTACACCAACAAAGTATGGACTTTGGACTTTGCTCCAGATGGGGTAAACCCATAGGATGCAAATGGATTTTCAGGAAAAAGATTGGTGTAGATGGACAGGTGGAAACCTATAAGGCTAGACTTGTTGTAAAGGGTTTTCGTCAAAGACCTGGTTTGGACTATGACGAAACTTTTTCTCCAGTGGCTATGCTCAAATCCATTCGGGTCCTTCTTGCTATTGCTGCCTTCCATGATTATGAAATCTGGCAGATGGACGTAAAGACGGCTTTTCTGAATGGTAATTTAGAAGAGTGCGTCTATATGGATCAGCCAGAAGGTTTCAATCAGAGTGGGAGCAGCGGGAAAGTATGCAAGTTGCTTAAGTCCATTTATGGATTAAAGCAGGCATCGCGGAGTTGGAACATCTGTTTTGATGAAATAGTCAAAGAATATGACTTTATCAAAAATCCAGATGAACCATGTATATATAGTAAAGTTGTAGCACGAACTGTCGTATTCTTCGTCTTGTACGTGGATGATATTCTATTGATAGGAAATGACATTCCTATGCTACAATCTGTCAAAGAATTCTTGTCACACAGGTTCTCCATGAAAGACTTGGGTGATGCCTCTTACATTCTGGGGATCCGGATCTATCATGATAGATCCAAGAGGATGTTGGGACATTCGCAGTCCAGGTATATCAACACTATACTGAAAAGATTCAGTATGTAAGATTCTAAGCGCGGTAATCTACCGGCTTGTCACGGAATCACCCTCTCCAAAGAGATGTCTCCCAAGACTGATTTGGAAAGGGAACGCATGTCTAATATACCCTACGCTTCTGCGGTAGGCTCTATAATGTATGCGATGTTGTGCACCAGACCAGATGTAGCTTACGCACTTAGCGTGGTAAGCCGGTATCAGTCAGACCCAGGGGAGAAGCACTGGATAGCAGTAAAGAACATTCTCAAGTACCTGAGAAGGACTAAGGAGATGTTCTTTGTTTACGGCGGAAAATACCTCAAGTTAGAGGTCTTTGCTGATTCCGGCTTCCAGATTGATAAGGACGATTCCAAGTCCATGTCAGGTTATGTCTTTACCCTCAATGGAGGGGCGGTGTGCTGGAAGAGTTCCAAGCAGGACACCGTTGCTGACTCGACGATGGAAGCGGAGTATATTGCTGCTTGCGATGCAGCAAAAGAAGCAGTCTGGATGAAGAAGTTCCTAACAGAACTTCAGGTGGTTCCCACCATAGTTGATCCAATACCTCTGTATTGCGACAACAACGGCGTTCTAGCTTTAGCGAAGGAACCAAGGTCCCATCAGAAGTCTAGACACATCTTAAGGCGGTATCACCTGATCAGGGAGATCATAGATCGCCGGGAGATCGAGGTCCGGAGAGTTGCTACTGAAGAGAACATTGCTGATCCATTCACAAAGGTCCTACCTCAGATTCAGTTCGAGAGGCTACTCGAGATCATCGGTCTTCGATATGCCAGTACATGGCCCTAGTGCAAGTGGGAGATTGTTAGTGTATATGCCCTAGGGGCCATTATTGTATCATACTAGCTTGTATATTACTTAATGGAAGCTTGGGATATTCACAGTTATATAACAGTCTTGCTAAACATTGTAGTATGCTACTTGGTTTTATCTATCTTAATATGTGAGTGTACGTATTGATAGAGCTCTTAGGATCTTGCTTGACTACCAGCGTTGTGATGGCAGTCACACTAGTGGGGGCTGGGAAGTTTACAAGCACATCCTTTTTCAGGTCCCTAGTCATAGGATTATCGAGACAGGGCATCAATACTCTGGAGTAGACTAGTGTGTACGCTTCTCATCCCAGTTGGGGAGATGGTCTGTCCCACAGTCGTCAGTATGTCGTACTGGAGATAGTATACAGGTGCTCGTTGGGTTACGGGTACACCGGACAGGACTCACAGGGAACTGTTGGTTGGTTTTATACCAGTCGTCAGTTAACAGTTCCCAGGTGACATGAGTACAGCACAGTCCGCCGACTTGACACTGCTATTTCGCCTCGAGTGTGTCCCACTGTTCTTAGATTGCTATCCTACCACGGCTCAAAGGAGTCGTGCAAACAGGTAGCAGTTGGGTGCAGTCCCGAGCACTTGGAGGCAGTGGCGGTTAGACAGGATTCGTCTCTCCCAGTATTGGGAGTTGATATCGCGCTGTGTCAGAGAGCCATTACGCAAAGTCCCTGGCCAGGGAAAGCGAGATTTACTGGTAGGTTCCAGTAGTTTCTCAGGGTGTAATGGGCTTCACTCCGACACGACTTATACCGCTATTAGGGGACTGACGCTTGCCACCCCCTAGGCCCGATATGCGATAGTCTTAGACGAACAGACCGGACTGTACGGAAATTGTCACATCAGGCTCAGTAGGAGTTCGGATGGGTTTCCTCATCGTCCTTCTTATCGACATCTACCTAGGGACCGTTACGTACAGCTTGTGCCGCTTGCGGTCTGTGGTTAAACCCACTGCCAGCGTAGTAGTCGAGTCATTAGAGTCCCACACAGAGAGTTTCCCTGCTCCAGGCGAAACGATATAGAGGTCGTATGGTTTTACGACAAGGGTTCGGACGCATACGTGTGTTTACGCACGTACGACATTCGGACAATTTTTACTAGCCGGCTTTGGTTTAAGCCAGATTCTACTATCGGGTTATTGGATTTATACAGTCTAAAGTTTCTCCATGTTTTCACGGATAGGAGGGGCGTTCTCGTAATTTCGCGAGAAGCTTCTAGAAGGATGGTGACTTGGGGGTTTAGGTGGCATAAGCATTAAATGAGATTAGTGACTCATTTGTGTGATTCATCCATGTCATTAATGCATCATAAATGGTTAATGACTCATATAGATGAATCACTCATATGAATTTATGAAGCATGGTTGTTAAATCATTTATTTATTTATTTGATAAATAATAATGCTTCATATATATTCAAATGAGATCATTATCTCTTCTCATTCTCATGCTCACCTTCTCTCTCTTCAAGCCCTCTCTCTTCAAACCCTAATCATCCCCTCTCATGTGTTGAGATCAAGCATTAGAATAGACTAATTAATCCATAACCCTTCTCTATATCATCTAGGTACTTTGATTAGTAACTAAAGAAACCTAGTTACCTCAAGTTTAGAGGTAAAGCTTGGAGTATAGCTCTCGGGTGGATCATCTACTACATAGAGAAGGCCGGAGAGGAGGTGGAGAACGAAAAGACGAAGGACACGGTTCATTAGGTATAACCACATCAAATAGTAGTTAACAACTCCTATGTTTCTTGTTAGTTATAGTTTAGCAAAAATTCTTCGGTTAGTCGATGTTTACGCAAAGAACAAGATCGTTTTTCATATTTCCGCCTCCCCGCAAGTAGTGGGGTGTAGTACATTGACTTACACCTTCCTCGAGTCCCTATCGCTCGGCGTTCTTCCTCCTTCGCGAGACATGGTTCGTTCCTATTTTTCGGGTGGCTCGCGCCGGGGGGAAGCCAGTGGCGTGGCTGAGCTCCTAGCCAACTTGCGCTCTCCGCCTGATTCTCCGCCGACGGCCGGGCCGTCCATTTCGTCAGCGGCACCTGGGAGCTTTTCTGGCGGTGGACGGAGTCGTCAGCCGTCACCCGAGTCTCAGACTGGTGACGGGAGGAAGGGCGAGGGTCGGCCCCTTTCTAAGAGGAAAAGGACGGTTTCTCACGCGCCGCCGTTGAAGGCCCCCGAAGGGATTCCCATGCGGGAAGGGGGCTGTTCCCCTCCGAAAGACGGCGCTCAGGAACTGCGAAGTCCTGGTGCTGAGATTCGGGGCAGATGCTAATTGGTTTTATCCGTCTACCTCTCCGAAGATGCCAAGTTGATTTATGGCATCGTGTATCGGAGGTTTAGACGGATGCGGCCGATGTAGTAGACTTCGTCAGATTCTCCCTCTCTTGAGGGGTTTTTTGATTGTGGGGACGCTCTTCCCTGCAGGCGCAAGCCCCTGAAGTTAATTACGCTACCGCATCGCGGTAACAACTTTCTTTTTCTTCAGAAATTTCACTTCGTGTCGTGTGTGTTTGTTTTGTTTGTGGTTGCCCGTGGATTGTATACGGAGACTAAGTTATGCCGTCGCCCGTAGGACATGGATTAGTCCAAATCCGTATTTACTTAGATTTGGGTTTGGTGTTTTAGTTTAAGGATACGTTATCCATATTGAGGCTAAGATCGACTTAAACTTTCGTTAAGGATACGTTAGCCTAATCTCCAGACTAAGATCAACTTAACGGGATCGTTTAGATCCAACAAAAGAGAAATTGGCTCTATTGTTTAGTTTAATGACGTTGCGGTCAATTTCCAGTTTAGGGACATGGTGGTCCATAGGCAGTTTAAGGACATTGCGGTCCATTGATGTATGGTTGTCGGGACCCATCACCTCTCTGACGTCGTTGAAGGATTACAACGATAGGAGTCAGAGGAGTTCGGAGATGTACCCTCGAACCGGATGTAAATTGATTTAGGAGAGCAGTCTTGCTCAGTCAATTTAGTTTGAGGACTTACGGCCATGATTGGGCTAAGTCCAGTTGAGAATATTCAACTTTTTTTTTGATTTTCGGCCTATTAGGCCTGTGCTAGGGCTTTGCCCATATTTGATAATGCACTGCATTTTATCCTGGCCTGCTAGGCCCTCTAATTTGGGCTTAGTCCCTTTATAAATGATGCAGAGCATCTGTTCTTATTTGGGCTCTGCCCTTCTTTAAAATAATGCATAGCATTTAATTTGGCCTGTTAGGGCTTTTTTAATTGGGCTTGGCCCTTCTGTAAATAATGCAGTGCATTAATTATCTGACAGTGACTTGTCAGGCGTTTTATGCCAATTATTGAGCGCAAGCGCATGTGGAGGTGACACGTGTCACGCTCTGATAAGCGCAAGCGCAACAGCGCAGTGCGCTGCACTGTTGCGCTGCTGACACGTGGTGCGCTCTGGTAAGTTGTGCCAACTTCAGAGAGCAATGCTCTATCTTAAAAGCGCACAGCGCAAGTGGTCTTGGAGCTGACACGTGGCGCTCTCTGGTGGGTTGCACCAACCCAGGAGCGCAACAGTGCAGTTTTTTGCAAGTGCAAGGCACTGTTTTAATTTCTTGATCCAATTTTGGATTCAAGAAAAGAATCTTTAAAATTTCAGAACCATTGGTTCACAAAAAAGTGCAAGGCACTGTTATTATTTAGTTTTTATTGAAGATCATTGATCTTGTTCTTAGATCAACGATCTATTCAGAAGAAGTTCTTCTTGAACAAAGGTTTTTTACCTTTTTTTTTGTTCTTGAGTTCTTCTCACAATCTTTCAAAGTCCTCTCTGTTTTGTTTTTGAAGTTCTTGATGTTCTGAATGTTCATCTTTTTTTGAATTGGGGTCTAGGGGCCTTTATATAATGCCCACAAATTTGTTAAGTTTGTTAAAGAGATCATTCTCTGAGTGATTTGGGGAATTTTCCCCATCGTTGGATCTTTGATCCAAGGGTTTCTGTTTTACAGAAGATAATTTTCTTGTTTTGACAAGAATAGAAGGATCTTACTAGAATTTTAATTCTGTTTGGCGCAGATGCACCAGCGCTTGACACGTGTCGCACAGCGCAGAGCGCAGCGCAACTGCATGAGCGCAACTGCACTGCCACGTGTCGCGCAGCGCAGAGCGCAGTGCAACTGCGCTACCGCAACTGCGCTGCCACATGTCGCGCAGCGCAGAGTGCAGATCATCTGAAGCGTTTATTTCTTTTAATTTTGTTTTAATTAGAGCCTTGCTCTGATTGGGCGCGTTGCCTTGGGCGCTGCGCTGACGTATCAGCTTTTGACACGTGGCGCGTTGCGCGCAGCTCAAGGAATTTGAAGCGTTGCTTACGTGGCCCCCAAACGTGAGCGCAGCGGTGGCAGAATTCCAACCGTCGCGGCAACTCTTGTAAGTTGAAAGAGCATTTGATGCGTATAAATAGGACCTTTGGTCCCTCAACAGATGATTATCATCTTCAAAATTTTTACTTTCAGAATCTCAGAGCCCTGCTCTTTATTTTTAAGAAATCCAAGGGTTAAACTTTTAAAACTTTTAGGTAAAAACTTTAAATTAAATTAAATTAAATTAATTTTCATTGACAGAGCCTTGCTCTCAATAGATCCCTGATCTAAAGAAAACCCATTTAAGGTTTCACTTAGCAGAGCTTTGCTCTAAAGGGGTCCAAAGAGAACTAAGGAGAACCCTATTAGAGTTCTATTAATAGAGCTCTGCTCTCGAGGAGTTTAACTCCCTATGCCCCTCCTTTTTTTTTATCGCTAATCTTCCATTGATGTTTCCTTCAGGCATTATGGCTGTTCTTCTATACGGTCTGCACGAATTCATCACCTACGAGGATATCCGCGTACAAGGCCGTCATCAAAACCAGGAGTTTACAGATGCCCAGTGTGCGGAGGTTATGGGTCGCTTGAACGCACGCGTTGGTTGGCTGCTCCCTCACCGTTCTGCTCTCTTGAAAGTCGTGCTAGGAGCAATTTGGAGAGCACTCCCGGGGTTCCACGAGGCCATGCCGCTCAATGCGCTGGATGATGCCGAAGACAAGGTGCATTCAGTGTACTTGTCGAGGCTGATCTCGAAGAAACGGCGGGATAGCCTCATCGATATTCTGCATCAAATTTTCCAGCAGACGACGATAATCGCTGCTTAACGAAGGATGGGGGGCCTTGCCGAAGATCTTAACACACATGAGCGCGAGAGGCTGCGCACGAGAACAATCAGAAAGGCCAGAAGAACTCTAGATGGCCTTACTTTTGAATTCCTTAATCCGTGCCCTGGATCTGAGGTTATACAGTTGTAATCATTTGATGATGTTCTTCGTTTATTGCTTTCATGATTGTAAGAATTTTTGGCAATATGAATGGAAAATTTTTATTCCAGCTTGTCTTATTTCTCATTCTGAGTCTTTTGCCCATGCACGAATGAGTGTGTCTCGAACGCTTGATCAAATGCAAATCGGATGTTCTTTCTGTCGCTTTCTTCTTTCTTTTATTATCAGTATGCTGCCTTAGTAAACATGGTCGACAGATAGTAGAACGAGCATCCTGTCTTGGTTTCTTCAAGAGTTAGCGATGGCTTAGGCCGCAGGTTCAGATCTGCCGCATAAGACTTTTCAACTCTATGAGGCGTGAGGGTCTCATAGAGACTTTTCTCCCTATGGATCGAGAGGATCTCGTAGGTGGATTTTCTCCTTAGGAATCGTGAGGATTCCTAAGTGCGTTTTCTCTTATAAGTCGTAAGAGTTAGTGTATATGCCCTAGAGGCCATTACTGTATCATACTAGCTTGTATATTACTTAATGGAAGCTTGGGATATTCACAGTGGTATAGATAATCTTGCTCAAAATGGTAGTATGCTACTTGGTTTGTCTCTACTTCAATATGTGCATGTGTTTCTTTTAGCATATCGCTTATATACATATTAGTAGAGCCCTTAGGATTTTTGCTTGATTACCAGCGTTGTGATGGCGCTCACACTCGTGGGGGCTGGGTAATCCATAAGCACATCCTTATACAGGTCTCTAGTCGTAGGACTATCGAGACAGGGCATCGATACTCCGGTGTAGACTAGCGTATGCGCTTCTCATCCCAGCGAGGGAGACGGTCTGTCCCACAGCCGTCAGTACGTCGTACTTGAGATAGTATGCGGGTGCTCGTTAGGTTACGAGTACACTGGACATGACTCGTCGGGAACTGTTGGTTGGTATTATACTTATCGTCAGTTATCAGTTCCCAGGTGACATGAGTACAGCTTAGTCCGCCGACTTGACACTGTCACTTCGCCTCGAGTGTGTTCCCACTGTACTTAGATTACTACCCTACCACGGCTCAAAGGAGTCGTGCAAACAGGTAGTAGTTGGGTGCAGTCCCGAAGCACTTGGAGGCAGTGACGGTTAGACAGGATTCGTGTCTCCCGATATTGGGGGTTGACATCGCGCTGTGTCTAGGAGAGCCATTACACAAGTAGTCCTTGGCCAGGGCAAGCAAGATATACTGGTAGGTTTCCAGTGTTATCTCAGGGTGTTCTGGGCTACACTCCGACACGACTTGTACCGCTATTAGGGGACTGACATTTACCGTCCCCTAGGCCCGCCATGCGATGTATCAGACGAACAGACCGGACTGTACGGAGATTGTCACATACAGGCTCAGTAGGAGTTCGG
Organism: Agapanthus africanus; assembly: GCA_030015575.1. Lineage (NCBI taxonomy): Eukaryota > Viridiplantae > Streptophyta > Magnoliopsida > Asparagales > Amaryllidaceae > Agapanthus > Agapanthus africanus. Next base: position 26,219,081 of record JASDDO010000029.1, on the reverse strand, counting down.
ATGGGTTTACCTCATCGGCCTTCTTATCGACATCTACCTGGGGACCGTTACGTACAGCTAGTGCCGCTTGCGGTCTTTGGTTAAACCCACTGCCAGCGTAGTGTCGAGTCTTTAGAGTCCCACACAGAGAGTTTCCCTGCATTGAGCGAAACGTGTAGAGGCCGTATGGTTTTACGGCAGGGCTGCGATCACTTGCGTACACTTGTGTGCATATGTTGTTCAGGCAGGCAATACTAGTGGGCTTTGGTTTAAGCCGGATCCTAGTATTGCACGGATGGATTTGTTTTGTCTTCAGTGCATTAGCATTCTACGGAATGCGGATGCGGGTGTGTATGCACAGTTTTGAGGAGTGATGAAGGAGGAGGTGCCTCATTAGGGTTTTGGCAGTTGGTTCGGCCAAAACCGTTATGTGGAAGGCTCATTAGGGTTTTGGCAATTCATTCGGTCAAAACCATTATGAGTCGGGGATATTGTTTACTAATCCTTTAAGTGATAATTTTATGATGGCTAATTGCATTGACCATTTGACCACCATGACCTCTCTTGACTTTGTTGACCGGTTGACCGGGGTTGACCGTTGACCTTCATGAGAGATCTACACTCTTCTTTTGATTTTCTTTTTCTTTTGATTATGAAAATGGTCATTTCAATGTAGCCATCAACTTTATCTTGATGAGATTAGTAATGATAATGTTTTTGCATTATTGAACCATGGCTCATTTTCTTTAGCTCATAATTCATTCTCATTTCTCTCTCTTGCTCTTTCTTATGAGAAGAAAAGAAAATGAGCTCCATGGTTGCTAAGTTCTCCTCCTTCTTCCTCCTCTTGATTCTATCTTTTGATCTCATGTGTTGAGAGAAAAAGATCCCACAAAGACAAACACATCCATACATCACTTCTACACAACCTAAGGCTTCTAGATTAGCGATCTCGTCTCCCTAGTTGCCTCGGCTCGAGGTGGAGCTCGGTGTACAACTCTCGGGTGGATCTTCTTCGACTCAAGAAGGCCGCGGAGGTGCCCAAGGTCCGGATCGACACTTGGAGCTTGGATGGAAGAGCGGGACAGCGGAATGAAGACCCGAAGGACCGGTTTCGTGAGGTATACTTTCTACAGCATAGTAGTTAAAGCCTCTAGTAGTTTATTAGTTACTAGTTTAGCAAAGATCCGTGTTTTAAGTCCATGTTGCCTTGCGCCAAATCATTGTTTTTCGTCGTTTCCGCCTCCCCGTAAGAACCGGGATGAGCAACGTGGACTTACAGTGGTATCAGAGCCTAGCTAAACATAAACTAGTAAGTTAGCAAAGTGTTTAGAACATCGATCGGAAAAAAGTCACAAAACACGTCCGCAAAACCTCAAGTTTCTGTCGATTTCATACTGCTCAAAAAGTGATTTAAAATATATGAAGAATCGTCTCAGGGTTTTGTGAAAAGACTGCAGAAAAACGAACCAGTGATTCGATCAAACGACCGCGGTTCCGCGGCAATGACATGCTCATTGCCGCGGTTCCGCCGCCGTTTTGACTCGGCACTGGATCGGCTTTTCTGCAGTGTTTTAGTTTGGCTGTTTTGGGATTTTTAATACATGATTTTTCTACCCAGATTTTCCAGAGAGCAAATTGACTTTTGGGGTAGTCAAAAATCTGTATTTTGATCGGTATTCCGTACACTTTGGCTAATGGATATTATCTGTGATGTGATATATGTATTGAACGTCTACTAATCGCTATAAGTCGATTAGTGGGGGTTATACATATCTGTGATCTGTAATGTTGATGGTTTGTGGATATGAACTCGGTGGATTGTCGCGGATGAATAGCCGGGGTGGATGTGAGATGAGAGTTTATTTTTTCTTTCATTCATTGTAAAATTTGTAAATTGATGTAATATTATTTGTATGGCCGCACAACCGGGTCGGGGTTGTAGCCGTCATTGTATAATTTCTTTTTACTGTTTTTGCTTCTAGGATAGACCCAAGGTGGGGTGCACAAACTACCGGGTATCTCGAAGTGCCGAGTGGCCCACTCACGGTATTGAGGGAGATTGCTTCGCTTCGGGTACTTGACGGGTAGTTTGCCGCAACCGTAGGGGTCTAGGGTGGGGTTTGGCTATTCATCGTGACCGTGTAATCCGCTCTTCGTTGCAGGCTCGAACGAATCACGGATTCCTAGTATATCCAAAGTGTTCATCTATGATCTGTAATGGCTATCATTGCTATATATCTATATACGATATCTATTTAGGCGTTGCTTATGTTTTTTAGCCGTGCTAGCCCAGCCTCCGCTCTGTCGTTAGTTAAGTAACCTAACGGGTGATGACGGGGCCCTGTGGCGAATGCGAATGGCATAAGCGTATGTCATATTTTGGTTGTTTTCTGCAATGGTAGGATTAAATGATGGGACGCATTAAAAGAACTAATGCAAGAAAAATAAACCAAGTAAAAGTCGTTGGAACACTTTCAAAACCACTCGGTTCTTTTCAAAAACCAGCTTTTTAAATGCGGAGCTTGAACCACTCCTTTTAAAAGCTATCTCGTTCCATCGATTATATTAAGTTCACTACGTTCACGGTTTCGCCAAAACCATTCGTAGCCCTCCGTCGTTTCGTATGGATAGTCAATAGTATTCAAGCTGTGTTTGTTGGCCAAAGTCAAGGCACAGTGTTTGGTAGCTATTGGGTATTCATATGTAGCATAGATAGATGCGTTGGTTTGGGACAGTCGTACTGCCTTGTTGGCCAAAGTCAAGGGTATGTGCGGGTGGGTTTAAATTAACCTGGATAATGACGGGTAGAACTTGACATGTGACTTATGATTTGTTGGCCAAAGTCAAGGTCATAAGAGCATGGGGCAAAAATCCACATCGGGAGTTTCAAAAGTACTGAAACTTGCTAGCGCTGCATACCATTTGGAGTGTGATGATTCTGGTAGGATTCCTTCAGTTTTGTCACGCGATGATATTTGGATCCCGATCCTACTGTGAGTATATGCTACTCCTCGGGAACTTTCTCACTTAACAATCAATGTTATAAACCTAGTAGGTGTCTAGAAAAGTGTTAGCGGGGCTATGCCCACAGGGAAAAGAGGTTACTTAATTAAGGAACTTCGCGAAAGCGTTGGAAAACCTCCCTCGAAGTACCGACACTGGCCTGGCTGAACGGTTAAGCAAGTATTGTACGGTGAGATTGATCCTGAATAATTCTTCCTTTATGGTTTGAGGAGGGATTCGAGAGACAGTGGAAGCCATCCTGTTTAGATAAATTAAAAACCAATTTAAACTTGCAAGAGCATCATGCTAAGTGTTTTCTTCTCTCTCTCTTAATTGCAGCGACCCAGTGACCGCACCTAGGTTACATCTAGATAATAAAATGACTGAATCTGACTGTTATGACTGGCAAAGGGCAGTCCAGATGTCCATTGCCCATGACAAGCTGGGACACCTCTTGACTGATCCAACCCCTGCCGTCTCAGGTCCAGTTTCCCCTGTCACGGATATTGATATCTGTAGGACATCGGAAGAAGACTGTGCGAAAGCCAAGTGCCACGTGTTAGCCTCAGTTGATGGTATATACCAGAGGTAGCACGAGAAGATGGACTCAGTTTCTATCTTTCTCCATAACAAAGATTCATATGGAGAGCAATCTCGTATCGCAAGATATAAGACCTCGAACGAATTGCTTCCAGCGAGGTTGGCTATCGGGTCATCTGTAAGGGGCAACGTCCTTACAGAGACCAGCTCTTTCGAGCTCACGGACCTGAAGACCACGTTGAAGAACGGGTCATATATTGACTTAGTTCAACAGTCTCTACCTACTACCCTGAAGGAAACCAGGGAAGTAGAAAGAAAGGGAAGGGCAGAAGTTTCGGGAATGGATATAGTAAAAGAGGGATGTTCCTATTGTTACGGGAATGAACATGGGCAGAAGGATTGCAGGGCTTGCAAAGCCAGTAGCCAGAATTCGAAGCATGTTGTGGCTTCGGCTTCGGGTGTGTTTGTAATAGAGAACTGTATGTCAGTTAACCCTACTTCCTGGGTATTGGATACCGGATCAGGATCTCATATCTGTAATTCGTTACAGACTCTGAGAAACCGTAGGGTTATCAGGAAAGGTGATATGACTCTCAGGGTTGCTAACGGAATGAGCATGTATGCTGAATCCGTAGGGGAATATCATCTAGGACTGACAACTGGACAGATATTGATTCCGCGTGACTGTTTTTATGTACCAGGTGCAACTTGTAACATCATATCTGTATCCTTAATTTCTAAGGAAGGATATGATTTTACTTTTGTAAGCGATGTAGTAAACATCCACCTAAATCAAGTTCTGATTGGGTCAGGTACATTGAAAAACGGTATATATGTTTTGAATCAAGCTCAGGTCTTCAGTGTCCAGAACACACCTAAAAGAAAGTCTCCGGAATTAAATCAGGTTTTCTTATGGCATTGTAGACTGGGTCACATTAATGAGACACGGTTGACTAAGTTACATAAAGAAGGATACTTGGATCCGTTCGAGTACCAGTCTTATGCCACTTGTGAATCTTGTCTCATGGGAAAGATGACAAAGACTCCGTTCACTGGACACGGAGAAAGAGCGAGCGAGCTCTTGGGACTCATACACAGTGATGTGTGTGGTCCATTGTCTACATATGCGCGAAGTGGTTATTCATACTTCATTACTTTCACAGATGATTTCTCTAGGTATGGGCGTGTCTTCTTGATGAAGCACAAATCCGAGGCCTTTGAGAAATTTCAGGAATGCAAGAATGAAGTTGAAAAACAAACAGGCAAAAGTATCAAGACACTGAGATCTGATCGAGGTGGTGAATACTTGAGTGCCGAGTTTCTGGGCTTCTTAAAAGAGAATGGAATTCTCTCTCAGCTTACTCCTCCATACACACCGCAACACAACGGCGTATCGGAAAGGCGGAATCGAACCCTATTGGATATGGTTCGATCCATGATGAGTAAGGCTGAGTTACCGCGATCCTTCTGGGGTTATGCACTAGAATCAGCTGCATACCTTTTGAACCGAGTTCCAACTAAGACTGTGCATACTACACCATATCAGATGTGGTGTGGGAAGAAACCCTATCTTAATCACATTAAGACATGGGGATGTCTAGCTTTTGTCAAAAAGCAGCATGCGGACAAGCTCGAGGCACGTTCAGTACAGTGTAAGTTTGTGGGATACCCAAAGAACTCCAAGGGGTATCTTTTCTATTACGCAGAGGAACAAAAGGTTTTTGTTTCTCGTCATGCCCGCTTCTTGAAAACTGAGTTTTTGGAAAACCAGATAAGTGGGAGCGCAATAGAACTGGAAGAAATTCCAGAACCACGAGCTATTACTGAAAGCTTAGTAGAACCAGAGGGTTCGAAAGAACAGGATATTCCAGCGCCACTCCGCAGGAGTAGTAGGCAGTCTCATCCGCCCGAGAGATACTACGGTTTTCTCATAGACGGGGATAGAGAGGATTGCACCATGGATTATGGTGAGCCGACTAGCTTCCAGCAAGCCATTCAGAGCGGTGACTCGGTGAAATGGCTGGATGCAATGCGGGCCGAGATGGAGTCCATGTACACCAACAAAGTTTGGACTTTGGACTTTGCTCCAGAAGGGGTAAAACCCGTAGGTTGCAAGTGGATCTTCAGAAAGAAGATTGGTGTAGATGGGCAGGTTGAGACCTATAAAGCCAGACTTGTTGCAAAGGGTTTTCGTTAAAGACCTGGTTTGGACTATGACGAGACCTTTTCTCCAGTGGCTATGCTGAAATCCATTCGGATCCTTTTTGCCTTGTTAGTTGTATGTATGCCCTAGAGGCCAGTATTGTACAGATTATGTATATTATATTGGATGCTTGGACATATATAGAGATGACTTTCTTGCTCGACATGATAGTATGCTATCTGGTTACCATTTATCTTAACATGTACACTAGTCTCTTTATACTGTCTTATAGTTACATGTTGGTAAAGCCCTTAGGATTTGTACTTGACTACCTGGACTATGATGCAGATCATACTAGTGGGGACATGGTAGTCCATAGGTACATCCTTCAAGGTCCCTAGTCGTGGGTGTATCGAGACGGGGCATCGATATACCAGAGTAGACTAGCGTATACGCTTCTCGACCCATGTGATGGGCGATGGATGATCCCATATCCATTGGTGTTTGACATCAGAGATGGTATACGGGTGCTCAGTGGAAACTGGGTACACTGGACGGACTCGCCGAGAACTCCCAGATGGTATTATACCTCACGTCAGATGGCAGTTCTCAGGTGACACTTGTACAGGTTAGTCTGTAGACCCGAGATCGTCATAGAGTCTTGTGTGATTCCCACTGTGCTTTGATCTCCACCTTACCACGTCCATGAGGGCATGCAAAACGGTGGTCTTTGGGTACAGTCCCGAGTCACATGGAGGCAATGAGCGATAGGAGGGGTTTCTTCTCTCCCGGTATTGGGAGTTGATGTTGCGCAGTGCTCGATTGGCCGTAACAGGGAAGTCCCTGGCCAGGGCTGATCAGAGATTTGCTGGTAAGTGTTACCAGTAGTTTCTCGACCCGTTACGAGCCTCACATCAGCACGACTTATCGGGTTATTGGGGTCTGACGTATACCACCCCTAGACTTGATATGCGACATATCAGACGAAGAGACTTGACTGTATGGTAAGTGTTACTGGTCGGATTCGCAGGAGTGTGAGCGGGCTAGCTCGTCGATCTTCTGATCGCTCAATACCCGGGTGGCCGTTATGTTTAGCAGACCGCTTGCGGCTTGTGGGTGCTTGATATGATCATCATCTGCTACCGGCGTATTGACGAGTCTTTAGAGTCCTACACAGAGGTTTCCTGGCTCAAGCGAAACGAAATAGGAGCGCATATGAGATATGTGCAGGACCGAGAATAATGCGTGTATGTGATACCGCATTTCATTCTCGCGATATATGTTTCGATTGGTTATATTCGATATGACCTAGTTATCGAATCATTGATTCGATAAATCGATACATTAGATTCTAGTCGGTTATGTGCGACATGACCGGATCATTGAATCAAATGTTGATTTAATGATTTAATGCATAATTATATATTTGATATATTGCATTGCATTAACTAGTAATGGTTCACTTTAAACGGATTTTTCTCACTTGGATTGCACATTGTATATGTGATATACTTTTGTGCACTTTTTGTATCATGTTTGACGATACTTGATCATATGGTTAAGTGAATAGAACTAAACCATGGTTATTTTGTAATTAGGGTTTTCCATATTTATTTATCCATTTATTTGTTTATTTATATGGATAAATTCAAAATGAGAATGGTGGCTATATTTGTTTCTTGTATGAAGCTTCTTGAACCCTTGACTTTAGCAACCATTCTTATCCTCTTGCTTAACCCTAACCCACTCTACTAACCATGGTTTATTCTCTACACCTAACTTGAGTTAGAGTTATGATAAGTATAGTTTTTCTTTTTATTTTATATAACACTTATCATAATTCTAGCTCTTCTTCTTCATCTTAAAAAGAAAAGCTCAAGGTCCATCAATGGCAACTTGAGTTAAAGTGAGCTAAATCCAATTCTAAAGTGAACCCACCTCCTATTTCTTCACCCTCTACCTCTTGCCAAGTTGTTTTGGGTGTTTACTTCACAAGTTTCACAAGTTTGTGAAGTCGGAGCTTGAGTTTGTGCAACCTCGACGTAGATCGTCTTTGACACAAAGCCGACGAGCTATTCCGCTTTCTTTCCCGATGAAGCCGATGATCGAGTCGAGGATTCATGATGGACAGCGAGGACATGACGTTGCGGAGCCGTGGAGGTGGATATCCGGATCTACAAAGGTTGTAATTTCCGTATCACAGTAGTTAACTGTTAACTAGCTTTCTATTTCGCCTAAACATCTAGTTAAAGATCCGTAGTCTAGGATTTCTCGGCACCAAAAATTTTAATTTGGCATGTTCGATGCCTTGAGTGAACCCACTAGGGTGCCCAGGAACCTTTCACTGGTATCAGAGCCTAGCTAGAGCCTTAGGCGAAGTCCCGACGATGTTTGAAACCCGATCGAACCGAAATCCAAAACCTAAAAATGCTCTCTGGACTTTTTCTAAAAATTCGGATTTTTGTCAATTAAAAATATGTAGAAAATCAAGCAGGGTGTTATTAGAATTACTGTGAAATACGAGGGGGTAATTCAACTTTTCCACCGCGGAAGGGCGGCACATGCTAGGCATGTGCGGCGCTTCCGCGGCCGTACTGTTCCCTTTCATAATTATTTCTGCACAGTAACTCTTGTAATATAATGCTATGTTTTCTGGGATATTTTTATTGTGACTTTACAGAAGAGTATTTTGGGGTACTATTGGGAATCAGTTTTTCGATCGGATTATCAAATTTCTTCTTTAGTGTTTTTCCAGATAATTGTAGAATATGTTAAAGAGTTCGACCGGATATAAATACCCAGGTTTTCCCCTGCCGGAATATCCAAGTGTTGGATTATTGTGTGGTTAAAAGACGTTCTGAGTAGTGCAAGTAACGCGATGGTCCCTCTAGAAGACAACAAACCTTAACTCGATTATGTGACCGTTTTGAACTGCCCTTTGAACCTTCGGGTTTGGGGCAGTACGGCGTGCCACATGTGAGGCGTTGGCTTGACCCTTCTACGGCTGGACCGTTGGTACTGAGGCATGAAGTGAATGTCTTTGAACCTATTTCATGTGTTGATCGGTGTCGGGAAAACTTGGGTGTTCGAGTGTTCGATCGGAAAGTTTAATATATTCTATTTATCCGGAATTGGATACAATAATTGGAATTCACAAACAGTTATGAGATAACTGGATGGATGTTATAAATCTAGCGGTTTAGTTTCATTGGATATCGAAAAGAGTTTTCGATAATGGGACTAAAATGCGGGGTTTATAACCGTTAGGCATGTGATGTCTAAAGAGGTTGCGGATTCCAATTGTTGTAGTTTTACACTTTCTTTTCTGTGACCGTAAGTGTAGTATGTTCATATCGCCGGTTTCGTTGCTATACGTCAACGACAATTGGGGTATGCATACTTACTTACGTTGATGACATGTGATGTTATGTGTTGCTGGATATGTTATATTGGATCGTCGTGTTCGAATAGCCGGGGGTTTTTATGTGAGATGAGTGTTTTTCATTTTCATTCATGTAAAAACTTGTATGTAATATTCTTTTATTCGGGGCACTTCCAGGATGCGGGAGTTGTCACCCTTTGTATATTATTTACTTTTCTGCACTAGGATAGACCCAAGGAGGGGAGCACAAGTAACCGGGTTCTGGGGTCCAGTGGGAGACCAACTCGAGGAGTCGAGTCCGGGTCTCCTAACCCTAGAATTGGCAGGGTTGCTTGCCGCTCTTGTAGGGGTCTAGGGGTGTGGGATTGGCTATTCATCACAACCGTGGAATCCGTGTTTTATACTGGCTCGTATTGAAAACACGGACGTCCTAGTATATCCAATATTTCATATGTTTATTCTGCTGCGATATCTGTGATGTGATTCTGTGATGGATATAGTATATAGTATATATGATATATTATATAGACGTTACTTATGTTTTACACCCGCGCTAGCCCTGCCCTGCTCTTTCGTTAGTTACCTAACCTAACGGTGCACGAGGGGACATCGAGGCGAATGCGGATGGCATAAGTGTACGTCATATCTATCTGTGATGTTTAGGTATTTAAATGATGGGACTTCATTAATGTGATTAATGAAAGATAAGAAACCTAAGATGTTGTAGAATCGAATTTTAAATAAAACAGGTAGCTACAGTTTTTGCTTTGCACAGCGATATATATGATATATCCCGCACCTTATTCGATGAGGAAAGGACCGAGATCCCTTCACCAGGAGTGACTCCTTTAGCAATAACTGGCAGATGCTACACACTCGGTTTGGTTTTGATTGCTTTTAAGAGTTTTTGCTTTGCACAGTGATATATATGATATATCCCGCACCTCATTCGACGAGGAAAGGACCGAGATCCCTTCGCCGGGAGTGACTCCTTTAGCAAAACTAGAAAAGCCTCAAAATCACTCCATTTCAAAACTTCATTTGATTCTACAACGATATCAAGTTCATTACGCTCGTGGTTTTCAGAAAAACCTGGCGTAGCCCTCCGTCATTTCAGATGAGTAGTAGTTAGTATTCGTGCTACGTTTGTTGGCCTGCGTCAAGGCGTAGTGTGCGGTAGCTAACTAGTATTTATCTGCTTATGCATATGATGCAGATTGGATTAGGGTAGTCGTGCGACTTTGTTGGCCTGCGTCAAGGGTCGTACGGGTGGGTTTAATTCAATCAGGAAATGACGGGTTGAACTTGACTAGCGCACTATGGTTTGTTGGCCTGCGTCAAGGTCATAGGACGCTAGGGGCAAAATATTATCGGGAATTTCAAGTGTTGAAATTTGCAATGAGATTGCATACCTTCTATGAGATAGTTGGATCCCGATACCCGCTGCGAGTAAGAGTTACTCCTGGGAGAGTTTTACACATTACAATTAGCCGATCAAGTAGGTGTCTAGAAAGGTGTTAATGAGGTTACGCCTCTGGGAAAACGAGGTTTACAGTAATTAGGTTCGTGCGAAAGCACGGGGGACCTCCCTCAAAGTACCGACACTGGCCTGGCTGAAAGATTGGCGAACTTGTAGTGTGTAATTAATCCCGGCTAGTCTTTCCTTTTAAGGTTTGGAGGAAGATTTGATAAAAAGCAGTAGGAGCCATCCTGATTAGATAAGATAATAACCAATCTGATCTTGCACGAGCATACGCTAAAGTGTTTTCTTCTCTCTCTCTCCAGGTAGCGACCATTTCATGCCTTAATAAAGATAATAATATGGATGTATTGACCGAACCCGCATGTTATACTGTGCTGGGGAACGTTGGTTCCGTTCATTCTTATAAGAGTTATAGGAATGAACAGGATATAGGGGAATACCAGGATTCCCATGCCACCCGAATGAAGAAAGTACATGATGATGCATTTTCTTCGGGTGTGTTCGTTACTGAGAACTGTTTCTCCATTTGCTCTACGTCCTGGGTATTGGATACCGGGTCGGGATCCCATATATGTAATCAGTTACATGGGCTAAGGAAAGGTAGAGAACTTGGAGAAGGTGATAAAGACATTAGAGTTGGAAATGGTGCAATTGTTGCAGCCAAGACTGTCGGGAAATATCACCTTGTATTACCAACTGGTAATACATTGGTTCTGAACGAATGCTATTACATGCCGAACCTGATATGCAACATTATATCGGTTTCTTTATTAAGTAAAGAGGGATATAATTTTGTATTACAGGACAATGTTATGAACATTTTCCATAACCAAAAGTTGGTTGGATCAGGCACGTTGTGCAATGGCATTTATGTTCTAAACCAATCAACAGTCCTCAGTATAACAAACACACACAAGAGGAAGAGTTCTGAACTCAATGAATCCTTCTTGTGGCATTGTAGACTGGGTCACATCAATGCGACACGACTAGCTAAGTTGCATAAAGATGGATATTTAAATCCGTTTGAATTTTCATCTTATGACACTTGCCAGTCATGTCTCAAAGGCAAGATGACCAAGACTCCGTTTACGGGACACGGAGAAAGAGTTACCGAACTCTTAGGACTGATACATAGTGATGTATGCGGTCCCATGTCTACACATGCCAGGGATGGTTCTTCATACTTCATTACATTCACTGACGATCTCTCTAGGTTCGGGTATGTGTTCCTGATGAAACACAAATCAGAAGCTTTTGAGAAATTTAGGGAATATAAACAAGAAGTCGAGAACCAAACCGGAAAAAGTATTAAAATCCTACGATCTGATCGAGGAGGAGAATACTTAAGCAATGAATTCCTGGACTTCCTAAAAGAGAATGGGATTCTCTCTCAGCTGACTCCTCCATATACACCACAGCACAACGGTGTATCAGAACGAAGGAACCGCACCCTATTAGATATGGTGCGCTCTATGATGAGCACAGCTGAGTTACCTATTTCCTTCTGGGAATATGCACTGGAAACAGCTGCAGACCTATTGAATATGGTTCCTACCAAAACCGTGCCGACCACTCCATATGAGATATGGAAAGGAAAGAGACCATATCTTAATTATGTTAAGATATGGGGTTGTCCGGCCTATGTAAAAACGCAAAATCCGGACAAACTCGCGGCAAGGTCCATTCTGTGTAAGTTTATTGGATATCCCAAACATTCGCGAGGGTATATCTTCTACCACCCTGAGGAACAAAGAGTGTTTGTTTCTCGGCATGCCACCTTTTTAGAAAAGGAATTTCTTGAAAAAGAGATTAGTGGTCATGAGGTAGAACTGGAAGAGGTTCCAGCTGCACAAGCTACAACAGAAGATCTGGTGGAACCAGAGGATTCCATAGTTCCCGATGAACCCCAGCCACTCCGCCGATCTAGTAGGGTTCCTCGCCAACCTGAGAGATACTACGGTTTTCTCATGGACGGTGGGAGCGAGGATTGCATCATGGAGGATGATGACCCAACTAGCTTCGAGCAGGCCATCACGAGTGGGGACTCAGTGAAATGGCTGGATGCTATGCGGTCCGAGATGGATTCCATGTACACCAATAAAGTATGGACTTTGGAAGTTGCTCCTGAAGGGGTAAAACCCATTGGGAGCAAGTGGATCTTCAAGAAGAAACTTGGTGTAGATGGGAAAGTGGAGACTTTCAAAGCTAGACTTGTAGCAAAGGGTTTTCGTCAAAGACCAGGTGTGGACTATGACGAAACCTTTTCTCCAGTGGCTATGCTTAAATCCATCCGAATCATGCTTGCCATTGCTGCCTTTCATGACTACGAAATCTGGCAAATGGATGTTAAGACCGCCTTTCTAAATGGTGATTTAGAAGAGTGCGTGTACATGACTCAGCCATAGGGCTTCGTAGACAGTGGGAGCAGCGGGAAGGTGTGCAAGCTGCTTAAATCCATTTATGGATTAAAGCAAGCATCGCGGAGTTGGAACATCTGCTTTGACGTCGTTATCAAAGAGTTTGATTTCGTCAAAAATCCAGATGAACCTTGTATTTACAAGAAGGTGGCAGAGAGTAAGGTTGTCTTCCTCGTATTGTACGTGGACGACATACTCTTGATAGGAAATGATATTCCTATGCTGCAATCGGTCAAGCTCTTCTTATCACAAAGATTCTCAATGAAAGATCTTGGTGATGCCTCCTGCATATTGGGAATCAGGATCTATAGAGATAGATCCAAACGGATTTTGGGATTGTCCCAATCCAGGTACATTGACACCATACTAAAGAGGTTTAGTATGGAAGAGTCCAAGCGTGGGAACTTACCCACGATCTCTGGAGTCACTCTCTCCAAAGAGATGTCTCCCAAGACTGATTTGGAGAGAGCTCGCATGCAAGGGATACCCTATGCTTCGGCAGTAGGCTCTATCATGTATGCGATGCTATGTACCAGACCCGATGTAGCATACTCACTAAGTGTAGTGAGCAGGTATCAAGCTAATCCTGGAGAGAGTCACTGGACAGCTGTGAAGAGCATTCTCAAGTACTTGCGAAGGACTAGAGATATGTTCTTGGTGTATGGTAACGGAGAACTCCAAGTGGAGTCCTTTACCGATTCGAGCTTCCAGAGTGATAAGGACGACTCTAAGTCGCAGTCGGGCTTTGTCTTTACCCTTTACGGAGGGGCGGTTAGCTGGAAGAGTTCCAAGCAGGAAACCGTGGCAGACTCGACGATGGAGGCTGAATACATCGCTGCCAACGATGCTGCCAAAGAGGCTGTCTGGATCAAGAAGTTCATTTCTGAACTTGGAGTGGTTCCATCCATTGAGCATCCAATACCTTTGTATTGCGATAACAATGGAGCGGTGGCTTTGGCCAAGGAACCCAGGTCCCATCAGCGGTCCAGGCATATTCTGAGGCGGTATCACCTGATCCGGGAGATAGTTGATTGCCGGGAGATCGAGGTCAGGAGAGTTGACACGAAGAACAACACGGCGGATCCACTCACGAAGGCCATTCCCCAGATACAGTTTGAGAGACTCTTCGGGATGCTCGGTATGAGATACTACAGCAGCTGGCCCTAGTGCAAGTGGGAGATTGTTAGTTGTATGTATGCCCTAGAGGCCAGTATTGTACAGATTATGTATATTATATTGGATGCTTGGACATATATAGAGATGACTTTCTTGCTCGACATGATAGTATGCTATCTGGTTACCATTTATCTTAACATGTACACTAGTCTCTTTATATTGTCTTATAGTTACATGTTGGTAAAGCCCTTAGGATTTGTACTTGACTACCTGGACTATGATGCAGATCATACTAGTGGGGACATGGTAGTCCATAGGTACATCCTTCAAGGTCCCTAGTCGTGGGTGTATCGAGACGGGGCATCGATATACCAGAGTAGACTAGCGTATACGCTTCTCGACCCATGTGATGGGCGATGGATGATCCCATATCCATTGGTGTTTGACATCAGAGATGGTATACGGGTGCTCAGTGGAAACTGGGTACACTGGACGGACTCGCCGAGAACTCCCAGATGGTATTATACCTCACGTCAGATGGCAGTTCTCAGGTGACACTTGTACAGGTTAGTCTGTAGACCCGAGATCGTCATAGAGTCTTGTATGATTCCCACTGTGCTTTGATCTCCACCTTACCACGTCCATGAGGGCGTGCAAAACGGTGGTCTTTGGGTACAGTCCCGAGTCACATGGAGGCAATGAGCGATAGGAGGGGTTTCGTCTCTCCCGGTATTGGGAGTTGATGTTGTGCAGTGCTCGATTGGCCGTAACAGGGAAGTCCCTGGCCAGGGCTGATCAGAGATTTGCTGGTAAGTGTTACCAGTAGTTTCTCGACCCGTTACGAGCCTCACATCAGCACGACTTATCGGGTTATTGGGGTCTGACGTATACCACCCCTAGACTTGATATGCGACATATCAGACGAAGAGACTTGACTGTATGGTAAGTGTTACTGGTCGGATTCGCAGGAGTGTGAGCGGGCTAGCTCGTCGATCTTCTGATCGCTCAATACCCGGGTGGCCGTTATGTTTAGCAGACCGCTTGCGGCTTGTGGGTGCTTGATATGATCATCATCTGCTACCGGCATATTGACGAGTCTTTAGAGTCCTACACAGAGATTTCCTGGCTCAAGCGAAACGAAATAGGAGCGCATATGAGATATGTGCAGGACCGAGAATAATGCGTGTATGTGATACCGCATTTCATTCTCGCGATATATGTTTCGATTGGTTATATTCGATATGACCTAGTTATCGAATCATTGATTCGATAAATCGATACATTAGATTCTAGTCGGTTATGTGCGACATGACCGGATCATTGAATCAAATGTTGATTTAATGATTTAATGCATAATTATATATTTGATATATTGCATTGCATTAACTAGTAATGGTTCACTTTAAACGGATTTTTCTCACTTGGATTGCACATTGTATATGTGATATACTTTTGTGCACTTTTTGTATCATGTTTGACGATACTTGATCATATGGTTAAGTGAATAGAACTAAACCATGGTTATTTTGTAATTAGGGTTTTCCATATTTATTTATCCATTTATTTGTTTATTTATATGGATAAATTCAAAATGAGAATGGTGGCTATATTTGTTTCTTGTATGAAGCTTCTTGAACCCTTGACTTTAGCAACCATTCTTATCCTCTTGCTTAACCCTAACCCACTCTACTAACCATGGTTTATTCTCTACACCTAACTTGAGTTAGAGTTATGATAAGTATAGTTTTTCTTTTTATTTTATATAACACTTATCATAATTCTAGCTCTTCCTCTTCTTCATCTTAAAAAGAAAAGCTCAAGGTCCATCAATGGCAACTTGAGTTAAAGTGAGCTAAATCCAATTCTAAAGTGAACCCACCTCCTATTTCTTCACCCTCTACCTCTTGCCAAGTTGTTTTGGGTGTTTACTTCATAAGTTTCACAAGTTTGTGAAGTCGGAGCTTGAGTTTGTGCAACCTCGACGTAGATCGTCTTTGACACAAAGCCGACGAGCTATTCCGCTTTCTTTCCCGATGAAGCCGATGATCGAGTCGAGGATTCATGATGGACAGTGAGGACATGACGTTGCGGAGCCGTGGAGGTGGATATCCGGATCTACAAAGGTTGTAATTTCCGTATCACAGTAGTTAACTGTTAACTAGCTTTCTATTTCGCCTAAACATCTAGTTAAAGATCCGTAGTCTAGGGTTTCTCGGCACCAAAAATTTTAATTTGGCATGTTCGATGCCTTGAGTGAACCCACTAGGGTGCCCAGGAACCTTTCACTTGCCATTGCTGCTTTCCACGATTATGAAATCTGGCAGATGGACGTAAAGACGGCTTTCCTAAATGGAAATTTAGAAGAGTGCGTCTATATGGATCAGCCGGAGGGATTCATTCAGAGTGGGAGCAGCGGTAGAGTGTGCAAGTTGCTAAAGTCCATCTATGGACTTAAGCAGGAATCGCGGAGTTGGAACATCTGCTTTGATGATACTGTCAAAGAATTTGACTTTATCAAAAACCCAGATGAACCATGAATTTACAGTAAGATTGTAGGGAGAACTGTGGTATTCTTCGTCTTGTACGTGGATGACATTCTCTTAATAGGAAATGATATTGCTATGCTACAGTCAGTCAAAGGATTCTTGTCGCAGAGGTTCTCCATGAAGGACCTGGGCGATGCCAACTACATTCTGGGGATCCAGATCTATCGTGATGGATCTAAGAGGATGTTGGGACTTTCACAGTCAAGGTACATCGACACCATACTGAAAAGGTTCAGTATGGAAGATTCCAAGCGCGGTAATTTACCGGCTTGTCACGGGATCACCCTCTCCAAAGAGATGTCTCCCAAGACTGATTTGGAAAGGGATCGCATGTCTATTATACCCTACGCTTTTGCGGTAGGCTCTATAATGTATGCGATGTTATGTACCAGACCAGATGTAGCATACGCATTGAGCGTTGTAAGCCGGTATCAGTCAAACCCAGGGAAGAAACACTGGATAGCGGTAAAGAACATTCTTAAGTACCTGAGAAGGACTAAGGAGATATTCTTGGTGTATGGCGGAAAAGACCTCCAGCTCGAGGCCTTTGCTGACTCCAGCTTCCAGAGTGACAAGGATGACTCCAAGTCCATGTCGGGTTATGTCTTTACCCTCAATGGAGAGGCGGTTTGCTGGATGAGTTCCAAGCAGGAGACCGTTGCAGACTCAACTATGGAAGCGGAGTACATAGCTGCTTGCGATGCCGCAAAGGAAGCTGTCTGGATGAAGAAGTTCCTCACGGAGCTTCAGGTGGTTCCTACCATTGTTGATCCAATACCACTGTATTGCGACAACAACGGCGCTATAGCTTTAGCGAAGGAACCCAGGTCCCATCAGAAGTCTAGGCA
The DNA here is from genome assembly GCA_030015575.1 of Agapanthus africanus. Lineage (NCBI taxonomy): Eukaryota > Viridiplantae > Streptophyta > Magnoliopsida > Asparagales > Amaryllidaceae > Agapanthus > Agapanthus africanus. Next base: position 26,201,621 of record JASDDO010000029.1, on the reverse strand, counting down.
CATTTTGAGGCGGTACCACCTGATCAGGGAGATCGTAGATCGTCGGGAGATCTAGGTGAAGAGAGTAAATACGGAGAACAACACTGCAGATCCACTCACGAAGGCCCTACCCCAGACTCAGTTCGTTCGGCTGATCGAGATGATAGGTCTTCGATACGCCAGTACATGGCCTTAGTGCAAGTGGGAGATTGTTAGTGTATATGCCCTAGAGGCCATTACTGTATCATACTAGCTTGTATATTACGTAATGGAAGCTTGGGATATTCACAGTTGTATAGACAATCTTGCTCAAAATGGTAGTATGCTACTTGGTTTGTCTCAACTTCAATATGTGCATGTGTTTCCTTTAGCATATCGCTTATATACATATTAGTAGAGCCCTTAGGATTTTTGCTTGATTACCAGCGTTGTGATGGCGCTCACACTCATGGGGGCTGGGTAATCCATAAGCACATCCTTATACAGGTCCCTAGTCGTAGGACTATCGAGACAGGGCATCGATACTCCGGAGTAGACTAGCGTATGCGCTTCTCATCCCAGCGAGGGAGACGGTCTGTCCCACAGCCGTCAGTACGTCGTACTTGAGATAGTATGCGGGTGCTCGTTAGGTTACGAGTACACTGGACAGGACTCGTCGGGAACTGTTGGTTGGTATTATACCTATCGTCAGTTATCAGTTCCCAGGTGACATGAGTACAGCTTAGTCCGCCGACTTGACACTGTCACTTCGCCTCGAGTGTGTTCCCACTGTACTTAGATTACTACCCTACCACGGCTCAAAGGAGTCGTGCAAACAGGTAGTAGTTGGGTGCAGTCCCGAAGCACTTGGAGGCAGTGACGGTTAGACAGGATTCGTGTCTCCCGATATTGGGGGTTGACATCGCGCTGTGTCTAGGAGAGCCATTACACAAGTAGTCCCTGGCCAGGGCAAGCAAGATATACTGGTAGGTTTCCAGTGTTATCTCAGGGTGTTCTGGGCTACACTCCGACACGACTTGTACCGCTATTAGGGGACTGACGTTTACCGTCCCCTAGGCCCGCCATGCGATGTATCAGACGAACAGACCGGACTGTACGGAGATTGTCACATACAGGCTCAGTAGGAGTTCGGATGGGTTTACCTCATCGGCCTTCTTATCGACATCTACCTGGGGACCGTTACGTACAGCTAGTGCCGCTTGCGGTCTGTGGTTAAACCTACTGCCAGCGTAGTGTCGAGTCTTTAGAGTCCCACACAGAGAGTTTCCCTGCATTGAGCGAAACGTGTAGAGGCCGTATGGTTTTACGGCAGGGCTGCGATCACTTGCGTACACTTGTGCGCGTATGTTGTTCGGGCAGGCAATACTGGTGGGCTTTGGTTTAAGCCGGATCCTAGTATTGCACGGATGGATTTGTTTTGTCTTCAGTGCATTCGCATTCTACGGAATGCGGATGCGGGTGTGTATGCACAGTTTTGAGGAGTGATGAAGGAGGAGGTGCCTCATTAGGGTTTTGGCAGTTGGTTCGGCCAAAACCGTTATGTGGCAGGCTCATTAGGGTTTTGGAAATTCGTTCGGTCAAAATCATTATGAGCCGGGGATATTGTTTACTAATCCTTTTAGAGATAATTTTATGATGGCTAATTGCATTGACCATTTGACCACCATGACCTCTCTTGACTTTGTTGACCGGTTGACCGGGGTTGACCATTGACCTTCATGAGAGATCTACACTCTTCTTTTGATTTTCTTTTTCTTTTGATTATGAAAATGGTCATTTCAATGTAGCCATCAACTTTATCTTGATGGGATTAGTAATGATAATGTTTTTGCATTATTGAACCATGGCTCATTTTCTTTAGCTCATAATTCATTCTCAATTCTCTCTCTTGCTCTTTCTTATGAGAAGAAAAGAAAATGAGCTCTCATGGTTGCTAAGTTCTCCTCCTTCTTCCTCCTCTTGATTCTATCTTTTGATCTCATGTGTTGAGAGAAAAAGATCCCACAAAGATAAACACATCCATACATCACTTCTACAGAACCTAGGGCTTCTAGATTAGCGATCTCGTCACCCTAGTTGCCTCGGCTCGAGGTGGAGCTCGGTGTACAACTCTCGGGTGGATCGTCTTCGACTCAAGAAGGCCGCGGAGGTGCCCAAGGTCCGGATCGACACTTGGAGCTTGGATGGACGAGCGGGACAGCGGAATGAAGACTCGAAGGACCGGTTTCGTGAGGTATACTTTCTACAGTATAGTAGTTGTAAGGTTAGTCTAGCACCCTATGAAGAGTTTTGAAGCATCACATGTCTCAAAGTTTGTATTTTTAAGGTGCTAAGCTAACATGCAAAGGATAGATCCTAGAAAATTAGGGTTATCAAAACTTTAAGCTAGTAAAGACTAGGGTTTGAAGGCTACAACCTTTGTAGCTCCCCTTTGCAAGACTCCTTGATGTCTTGGGTGTTGAATCGAGGTCCTCTTGAACTCCCCTTGTGTCCACGACGATCCACCGCGGAGATCTCCGTCCATGCTCGCTACTTTGTAAAATCGAAGTAAACACTCTAATCAAGTTGGCTAGACTTGAGTAGAATGGGGTGTTGTGGCTTTGGATCTCACTTCAAAAACCTTTCTTTGATTGTATTTAACTCACTAGAAAAACCTAGAGAGGAAAAGATGAAGGAAGATGAAGATGGTGGCCTTTCTTTGCAAGAGGTAAAAAGATAACCTTGAGTTAAGCAAGAGAAAGAAATATATATCACTATATATATTTAATTCCTTCTTGACTTCAACCATGATTAAATGATAGATAGTTAATTTAACTTGGGTTTAGAATGATAAAGAGAAGGATAACCATAGGTTAGTGGTAGTTGAGCTAGGTTAGGTTAGAAGAAGAGTGTGGAAACTAACATGATTATCCTTTTCTTTTTCATTTAACTTTAAAACCAAAATTAAATAATTATCCATTATTTAATCCATGGTGTAAGTCTTGCATTGCTACCATTTCCATATGCTAACAACCATGATGGATGGGTGTATGTATGTATGCATGTATGCACATTCACATGTGCATGAAACTAGAATGAAAATAAAGAAACACATGCATGCATGCTTACATCCATCAAACCCTAGAAAGGTTTCAAGTGAGATAACTTATGGTTAGATGATAAATCAACACTTAATTTATCAATCCAGTCATATCTCATACGACCCCACCAAAAGTAGGCCACCCGATCAATGTTCGGTATCATATACGCACATTTCAATCGGGTGCATGCGCATATCGCATACGCGCACCACAACGTTTCGCCTGGACTGGGTAACTCCTTTGTGGGACTCTAAGACTCGTCAATACGCCGGCAGAGGGTAATGATCATATCAAGTACCCTCAAGCCGCAAGCGGTCAGCTAAACGTAACGGCGGCCCGGGTATTGAGCGATCAGAAGACAACAAGCGAACCTGCTACAACTCCCGTCGAGCCATCCGGCAACACTACCGTACAGTCCGGTCTCTTCGTCAGATATGCTGCATATCGAGCCTAGGGATGGTCACGTCGACCCCAATAACTCAAAAAGTCGTGTCGGTGAATGGTCTATAACAGATCGAGAAACTACTGATAACACTTATCAGCAAATCTCAGCAGCCCTGGCCAGGGACTTGCTGTTATAACCAGTCGAGCACAGCACAGCATCAACTCCCAATACCGGGAGAGACGAAACCCCTCCTATCTCTCATTGCCTTCGTGTGTCTCGGGACTGTACCCAACGGCCACCTGTTTGCACGACTCAGTAGAGCCGTGGTAGGGTGGCAATCAAAGTACAGTGGGAGAACACACAAGACTCCATGACGATCTCGGGTCTACAGACTAACCTGTACCAGTGTCACTTGAGAACTGCTATCCGACGATAGATATAATTCCATATAGGAGTTCTCGGTGAGTCCGTCCAGTGTACCCAGTCAGCACTGAGCACCCGTATATGATCTTGATGTCAAACATCGATGAATGTGGGAACATCCATCGCCCATCACATGGGTCTAGTATCATATACGCTAGTCTACTCTGGTATATCGATGCCCCGTCTCGATACACCTCCGACTAGGGACATTTCAGGATATGATTATAGACTACAAATGTCCCATTAGTATGATCTCCATCATAATCAGAGTAGTCAAGCAGATATCCTTGGGGCTTTATCAGCATGTATGAATGAATAAAAGCATGATCAAATCAACATATCAGATAAAGAATAACCAGATAGCATACTATCATGTCGAGCAAGAATGCAAACTGAATATATATACATGTGTAGATACATCCACTATCACATAATGGCCTCTAGGGCATACATATATCCAACAATCTCCCACTTGCACTAAGGCCAGTTATTGGCGTATCTCATACCCAACATCTCAAAAAGTCGCTCATGCTGTGGCTGAGGGAGGGCCTTGGTGAGTGGATCCGCGGCGTTGTTCTTTGTGTCAACTCTCTTAATCTCGATCTCGCGGCGATCTATAATCTCCCGGATCAAATGAAAGCGCCTCAGGATGTGTCTGGACCGCTGATGGGATCTGGGCTCCTTGGCTAATGCCATCGCCCTATTATTGTCACAATATAAAGGTATTGGATCAATAATGGTTGGAACTACTCCTAGCTCCGAGACGAACTTCTTCATCCAGACGGCTTCCTTGGCAGCATCATTTGCAGCAATGTACTCAGCTTCCATCGTAGAGTCTGCAACGGTATCCTGTTTGGAACTCTTCCAACTTACCGCCCCTCCATTGAGGGTAAATACAAACCCTGAGATAGATTTGCTGTCATCCTTATCGCTCTGGAAGCTCGAATCGGTAAAGGCCTCCATTTGGAGATCTGTATTACCATACATCAAGAACAATTCTTTAGTCCTTCGTAAGTACTTAAAAATGTTCTTCACAGCTGTCCAGTGGTTCTCCCCTGGGTTGGATTGATACCTGCTTACAACACTAAGTGCATAAGCTACATCTGGGCGTGTACATAACATCGCATACATTATAGACCCTACTGCCGAAGCATAAGGTATAATGCTCATGCGAGCTCTCTCTTCATCGGTCTTTGGACAAAAATCCTTGGAGAGAGTGACTCCATGGCAAGCGGGTAAGGCACCCCGCTTGGAGTCTTCCATACTAAACCTCTTTAGGATGGTGTTGATGTACCTGGTTTGGGGCAATCCCAATAACTTTTTGGATCTATCCCTATAGATCCTTATGCCCAGGATGTATGTGGCATCACCCAGGTCCTTCATGGAGAACCTTAGTGATAAGAATGATTTGACCGACTGTAGCATAGGAATATCATTTCCTATCAGAAGAATATCATCCACGTACAATACGAGGAATGTGACAGCTCTTCCTACAGCCTTCTTATAAACACAAGGTTTCATCTGGATTTTTGATGAAATCAAACTCTTTGATAACATCATCAAAACAGATGTTCCAACTCCGAGATGCCTGCTTCAACCCATATATGGATTTAAGCAATCTACATGCTTTCTCGCTGCTCCCACTGTCAATGAAGCCCTCTGGGTGATCCATATAAACGCATTCTTCTAAATTTCCATTTAGAAATGCTGTTTTAACGTCCATCTGCCAGATTTCATAGTCGTAGTGAGCAGCAATAGCAAGTAGGATCCGAATGGATTTAAGCATGGCTACGGGCGAAAAAGTTTCGTCATAGTCCAAACCTGGTCTTTGACGAAAACCTTTCGCCACAAGTCTTGCCTTATAGGTCTCTACCTGTCCATCCACACCAATCTTTCTTTTAAAGATCCATTTGCACCCTACAGGTTTTACCCCAGGGGGTACAACGTCCAAAGTCCATACTTTGTTGGTGTACATAGACTCCATTTCGGATCTCATGGCATCCAGCCACTTCACAGAGTCACCACTCGTGATAGCCTGCTGAAAACTGGTAGGATCATCATCATCCATGATGCAATCTTCTCCGTTACCATCAATGAGGAAACCGTAGTACCTCTCCGGTGGGCGAGAAGTCCTACCAGACCTACGGAGTGGCCGAGGTTCTTCAGTTTCTGTTGCAACAGCCGGTTCAACCAAATCGTCATTTGTAGTTTGTGTCTCCAGAACCTCTTCTAGATCTACCACCTTGCCATCATCTTTATCTGTGAAAAACTCTTTTTCCAAGAATGTGGCATGTTGAGAAACAAACACTTTTTGTTCCTCTTTGTGGTAGAATAGATATCCATAAGAATTCTTTGGATATCCTACAAAGTTACACATGACTGACCGTGTCTCGAGTTTGTCCGGATTCTGCTTTTTAACATAGGCCGGGCAACCCCAAATCTTAATTCTCTTAAGAGATGGTCTCTTCCCATGCCATATCTCATATGGCGTGGTAGACACGGCTTTGGTTGGAACCCTGTTTAGCAGAAACGCTGCAGTCTCCAATGCATGCCCCCAAAACGAGACTGGTAACTCAGCGTCACTCATCATGGACCGGACCATATCTAATAGGGTCCTATTCCGTCGTTCTGACACACCGTTGTGCTGTGGTGTGTAAGGAGGAGTGAGCTGAGAGAGAATCCCATTCTCTTTTAAGAAGTTTGCAAATTCTGTACTGCGATACTCTCCACCTCGATCTGATCGAAGCATCTTAATACTCAAGCCGGTTTGATTTTCTACTTCTTGTTTATATTCAATGAATTTCTCGAAAGCGTCGGACTTGTGCTTTAATAAAAATACATGACCGAATCTTGAGAAATCGTCAGTGAATGTAATGAAGTATGAAAAACCGCCTCTAGCCTGTGTAGACATAGGCCCACATACATCACTATGTATGAGGCCCAGGAGCTGAGTAGCTCTTTCTCCGTGTCCGGTAAACGGAGTTTTGGTCATTTTACCCTTGATACAAGACTGGCAAGTCGCATAAGATTTATATTCAAAAGAATTTAAATATCCATCTTTGTGTAACTTGTTTATTCTTGTTTCGTTAATATGACCAAGTCTACAGTGCCAAAGAAAAGCTTCATTTAATTCTGAAAGTTTTCTTTTATTAGTGTGTTGTATACTGAAAACTGTGTGTTGATTTAGGACATATATTCCGTTATTAAGCGTACCATACCCAACCAACATTTGATTTAGGTGAATGTTCATAACATTGTTCTGCAACACAAAATTATATCCTTCATTGTCCAACAAAGAAACGGATATTATATTACATAGCATACTTGGTACAAAATAACATGGATTCAAAATCAAAATGCATCCAGATGGCAACCCCAAGTGATACTCTCCCACTGCGACTGTATGTACATTGGAACCATTTCCAACGCGGAGAGTATGGTCACCTGTTCTCAAAACCTTGCTATTTCTCAGCCCCTGCATAGAATTGCAAATGTGAGAACCTGAACCGGTATCCAATACCCAGGAAGCAGAGTTTATAGAAAAACAGTTTTCAGTCACAAACGCACCTGAAGCAGAAGCATCACCATGCTTCTTCTTGAGACTTAGGTACTCCGTGCAATTGCGCTTCCAATGTCCTGTCTTGTGGCAATGAAAACAGTCGCCTTTCCCTGGGTCTCCAGCCGTGGACTTTCCCTTTCCCTTCACCTTTTTGACTCCGCCCTTAGGATTAGTGGGTTTCTTCTTTTTCTTTCCCTTGGCCTTAGCTTTTGGGCGAGAAGAAGAAGACTGTCCAATAGTCATAACGGGAGTCTTTGCTGACTTCATAGTGCTCTCTGCACTCCTTAACATATTAAGGAGTTCAGGGAGGTCCTTCTCCATGCCATGCATGTTGAAGTTCACTATGAACTGAGCAAAGGTGGAGGGGAGGGACTGCAGAATAATATCTATATATTGTTCATTGTCCATTGTCCATCCAAGGTCCTCAAGCTCTTCTATAAGAGCTATCATCTTCAACACATGGTCTCCTACTGGTGTGCCAGGGGCCATTCGCATCTGAAACAGTTTCTTTGATGCTTCGTATCGTAATACGCGGGATTGCTCCCCATACAACTCCTTTGTATGGAGCAGTATCCCGTGAATGTCCATGTCCTCGTGCTGCTTTTGATGTGTGTTATCCATCGATGCAAGCGCGAGGCATGTGGCTGTGGCACAGTCAGCGTCCCATGTCTTGCGGACTTCAATGTCCGCAACTGAGGATTTTGGACCTGGGACGGGCGGGGCTGAAGCCGTGAGGACATATGATACTTTATCATAAGTCAAGGCGATCTTCAGATTCCTTAGCCAGTCTTTATAGTTGGTCCCATTCAGTTTGTTTTTATCTAGTAGAAGCTTAAGTCCAGTCATTGGTATCTGCCATTAAGAGAGAGAAAAGAATACACTCAGCGAAAGCTCTTGCACAGATTAGATTGGTTTATTATCTTGTCTAATCGATGTTTCCCACTGCTTTTTATCAAGTTTTCTTTCAAACCTTAAAAAGAAAAACTAGCCAGGATTAATTACAGTCTACAACTTCGCTAACCGTTCAGCCAGGCCAGTGTCGGTACTTTGAGGGAGGTTCCCCGTGCTTTCGCACGGACCTAATTAGAGTAAACCTCGTTTTCCCAGAGGCGGAGCCCCGTTAACACCTTTCTAGACACCTAATGAGTTAGCTAATTGTAAACTGTAAAACTCTCCTAGGAGAAACTATTGCCCACAGTGGGATCGGGATCCAACCATCATATGGAAGGTATGCAATCTCATTGCAAATTTCAACACTTGAAATTCCCGATGTGGTTTTTACCCCTAATACCCGTGACCTTGGCTAAGGTCAACAAATCACGAGTACTAGTCAAGCTCAACCCGTCATTTCTTGATTAATTAGACCCGTTCACATGACCCTTGGCTAAGGTCAACAAAGTCATATGCCCGTCCTAATTAATCTGCATCATATGCGTTTGTAGGAAGACATCACTTAGCTACCGTACACTACGCCTTGGCTAAGGTCAACAAACGTAGCACGAATACTAAGTACTCTACTTCCTAAAATGACGGAGGGTTGCGGATGATTTTTAAGAAAATCTTTAACGCTTTGAGCTTGATATCATTGTAGAATCAAAAGGTTTTCAAAAGGAGTGGTTTAAGCTCCGCAGTTTTGAAATGTAGCTTTTTCACAAATAGCCGAGTAGTTTTTAAATCCGATTCTACAACATCTTTTTAGGTTTATTTTCTTTACATTAATCACATTAATGTAATCCCATCATTTAAGTCCTTAAGCCAATCACAGAAAAGAAACGAAAATAACACGTACGCTTATGCCATCCGCATTCGCCGCAATGTTCCGTTGTGCACCGTTAGGTTACTTAACTAACGGCATACCAGGACGGGACTAGCGCGGGTGTAAAACATAAGCAACGTCTACTATATATCATATATATAATATGTCATTCGTCTCAGATATCACATAACACAGGCAGCAGAAACATAGATATAACGTGGGATATCCTAGGACGTCCGTATTTAGTATTTAGCCAGAATAGAAAATACGGATTCCACAGTCGCGATGAATTGCCAAGCCCACACCCTGGACCCCTACGAGAGCGGCAAGTGACCCTACCAATCCTGGAGTTTAGGAGACCCGGTCTCGACTCCTCGAGATGGCCTCCCACTGAACCCCAGAACCCGGTCACCTGTGCTCCCCTCCTTGGGTCCATCCTAATGCGGAAAAGTAAATAATATACAACACTGGTGACACAACCGCAACCTGGAAGTGCCCCAAATAAAAGAATATTACATTACATTTGAATTTACATGAATGAAAATATAAAACTCTCATCTCACAAAAACCCCCCGGCTATTCGATCGCGACAATCCTGCACATCATATCTTAGCAACACATAATATCACATATCATTAACGTAAGTAAGTATGCGTACCCCGATTGTCGTTGATGTATAGCAACGAAACCGGCGATATCGTACATACTACACTTACGGTCACAGAAAAGAAAGTGTAAAACTACAATATTTGGAATCCAGATTCTCTTTAGACATCATAAATGCGAAATATCACATATTTCGTATTTCATGCCTAAACTATATGAATTCCACATATTGTATCACATTCCAGACAAACAGACAGTATTAAAGTTTTCGAACGAACAATCAAGCACCCAAGATTCACTAAAGCTCAACACTTGAGCAGGGTTCAAAAATCCGGAGTGTGACACAGTAGTAGCGGTCCAGCCGTAGAAGGGTCAAGCCAACGCCTCACATGTGGCACGCCGTACTGCCCCAACCCTAAGGTTCAAAGGGCAGTTCGAGATGGTCACATAATCGAGTTAAGGTTTGTTGTCTTCTAGAGGGACCACCACAAAAAGACTTGCACGTATTTCCAAAGTATTCAAACCCCGTGAATAGTGAGCAAATGACATTCGTTCAAATACTTCAATACTTCCTAATTTACCCGGAAAAGCTACGAAAACAAAATTCCGATCGAATCGACGGGTCCAAAATTATCTCCAGAATTTTTCTAAACTAAATACAGATCAAAAATATCCAAAATTATGTACAAGCAGATTAATGAATTACAGAAGAAAAATGATCCATCAATTTATATATGTGGCCGCGGAACAGCGGCCTAAGCAAGCTTAGGCCGCGTTTCCGCGGCGGTTCTAACTGTTCATGTGATTATTTTTCTGCCGTAATCCTTATATTTATCTCCTATGATTTTTACATATTTTTAATTCTGCAAAATGTCAATTTTTAGAAAATTTCCAGAGAGCACCCTAAAAAGCCGTATTTCGGTTCGATCGGAGTTTTGACTTCGTAAAAAGGTCGCCTAATGTTCTAGGTCGGCTCTGATACCAATGTAAGGTTAGTCTAGCACCCTATGAAGAGTTTTGAAGCATCACATGTCTCAAAGTTTGTATTTTTAAGGTGCTAAGCTAACATGCAAAGGATAGATCCTAGAAAATTAGGGTTATCAAAACTTTAAGCTAGTAAAGACTAGGGTTTGAAGGCTACAACCTTTGTAGCTCCCCTTTGCAAGACTCCTTGATGTCTTGGGTGTTGAATCGAGGTCCTCTTGAACTCCCCTTGTGTCCACGACGATCCACCGCGGAGATCTCCGTCCAAGCTCGCTACTTTGTAAAATCGAAGTAAACACTCTAATCAAGTTGGCTAGACTTGAGTAGAATGGTGTTGTGGTTTTGGATCTCACTTCAAAAACCTTTCTTTGATTGTATTTAACTCACTAGAAAAACCTAGAGAGGAAAAGATGAAGGAAGATGAAGATGGTGGCCTTTCTTTGCAAGAGGTAAAAAGATAACCTTGAGTTAAGCAAGAGAAAGAAATATATATCACTATATATATTTAATTCCTTCTTGACTTCAACCATGATTAAATGATAGATAGTTAATTTAACTTGGGTTTAGAATGATAAAGAGAAGGATAACCATAGGTTAGTGGTAGTTGAGCTAGGTTAGGTTAGAAGAAGAGTGTGGAAACTAACATGATTATCCTTTTCTTTTTCATTTAACTTTAAAACCAAAATTAAATAATTATCCATTATTTAACCCATGGTGTAAGTCTTGCATTGCCACCATTTCCATATGCTAACAACCATGATGGATGGGTGTATGTATGTCTGCATGTATGCACATTCACATGTGCATGAAACTAGAATGAAAATAAAGAAACACATGCATGCATGCTTACATCCATCAAACCCTAGAAAGGTTTCAAGTGAGATAACTTATGGTTAGATGATAAATCAACACTTAATTTATCAATCCAGTCATATCTCATACGACCCCACCAAAAGTAGGCCACCCGATCAATGTTCGGTATCATATACGCACATTTCAATCGGGTGCATGCGCATATCGCATACGCGCACCATAACGTTTCGCCTGGACTGGGTAACTCCTTTGTGGGACTCTAAGACTCGTCAATACACCGGCAGAGGGTAATGATCATATCAAGTACCCTCAAGCCGCAAGCGGTCAGCTAAACGTAACGGCCGCCCGGGTATTGAGCGATCAGAAGACAACAAGCGAACCTGCTACAACTCCCGTCGAGCCATCCGGCAACACTACCGTACAGTCCGGTCTCTTCGTCAGATATGCTGCATATCGAGCCTAGGGATGGTCACGTCGACCCCAATAACTCAATAAGTCGTGTCGGTGAATGGTCTATAACAGATCGAGAAACTACTGATAACACTTATCAGCAAATCTCAGCAGCCCTGGCCAGGGACTTGCTGTTATAACCAGTCGAGCACAGCACATCATCAACTCCCAATACCGGGAGAGACGAAACCCCTCCTATCGCTCATTGCCTTCGTGTGTCTCGGGACTGTACCCAATGGCCACCTGTTTGCACGACTCAGTAGAGCCGTGGTAGGGTGGCAATCAAAGTACAGTGGGAGAACACACAAGACTCCATGACGATCTCGGATCTACAGACTAACCTGTACCAGTGTCACCTGAGAACTGCTATCCGACGATAGATATAATTCCATATAGGAGTTCTCGGTGAGTCCGTCCAGTGTACCCAGTCAGCACTGAGCACCCGTATATGATCTTGATGTCAAACATCGATGAATGTGGGAACATCCATCGCCCATCACATGGGTCTAGTATCATATACGCTAGTCTACTCTGGTATATCGATGCCCCGTCTCGATACACCTCCGACTAGGGACATTTCAGGATATGCTTATAGACTACAAATGTCCCACTAGTATGATCTCCATCATAATCAGAGTAGTCAAGCAGATATCCTTGGGGCTTTATCAGCATGTATGAATGAATAAAAGCATGATCAAATCAACATGTCAGATAAAGAATAATCAGATAGCATACTATCATGTCGAGCAAGAATGCAAACTGAATATATATACATGTATAGATACATCCACTATCACATAATGGCCTCTAGGGCATACATATATCCAACAGTAGTTAAAGCCTCTAGTAGTTTACTAGTTACTAGTTTAGCAAAGATCCGTGCTTTAAGTCCATGTTGCCTTGTGCCAAATCATTGTTTTTCGTTGTTTCCGCCTCCCTGTAAGAACCGGGATGAGCAACGTGGACTTACAGTAAGGATCTTATAAGAGAATTTTCCCTCTTACGAGTCGAAAGGACTCGTAAGCGGTTATTTCCCTCCTTGTCGAGGTTCGACTTTGGAGAGTGAGACCGGTGGATAGTATGCAAGAGACCGTTGTAAACCGACTTGCAGGATCCCAGTGCTTAGGAAACAAGTTTTTTAATCCCTGCTGCCTAAGGCTTTATCTTCCAAGTCGAAACGAATCGGGAAGTCCTCGCGAAGATACTAATTTCCTCATGGGTCAAAACAAATCGAGCAGTTCTCGTCAGCGACACTAATTTCCCTGAGTTGAAGTATTTTGCCGAGGACGCTAGTTTCCTCGAGGTTGAAACGAATCGGAGTATTCCTGCGGAGACACTGGTTTCTCTGCGGGCCGATGTGAATCAGGAGGCTCTCATCAAGGATTCTAGTTTCCCTGAATTGAGTTATTTGCCAAGGACACTGGTTTCCTTAGGGTTGAAACGAATCGGAGTATTCCTGCGGAGACACTGGTTTCTCTGCGGGCCGACGCGAATCCGGAGGCTCTCATCAAGGATGCTAGTTTCTCTGAATTGAGGTATTTTCCAGGGACACTAGTTTCCCTGGGGTTGAAACGAATCGATGTATTCCTACAAAGACGCTAGTTTCTCTGCGGGTCGACGCAAATCAGGATGTTCTCATCAAGGACACTGGTTTCCCTGAGTCGAAGGATTCTGCCGAAGACACTGGTTTCTTCGGGGTTAAAACGAATCGGAGTATTCCTGCGGAGACACTGGTTTCTCTGGGGGCCGAAGCGAATCAGGAGGCTCTCATCAAGGACGCTAGTTTCCCTGAATTGAGGTATTTGCCAGGGACAATGGTTTCCCTGGGGTTGAAACGAATTGATGTATTCCCGCAAAGACGCTAGTTTCTCTGCGGGTCGACGCGAATCAGGATGTTCTCGTCAAGGATACTGGTTTCCCTGAGTCGAAGGATTTTGCCGAAGACACTGGTTTCTTCGGGGTTGAAACAAATCGGAGTATTCCTGCGGAGACACTGGTTTCTCTGAGGGCCGACGCGAATCAGGAGGCTCTCATCAAGGATGCTAGTTTCCCTGAATTGAGGTATTTGCCAAGGATCTGGTTTCCCTGAGGTTGAAACGAATCGATGTATTCCTGCAAAGACGCTAGTTTCTCTGCGGATCGACGCGAATCAGGATGTTCTCGTCAAGGACACTAGTTTCCCTGAGTCGAAGGATTCTGCCGAAGACACTGGTTTCTTCGGGGTTGAAACGAATCGGAGTATTCCTGCGGAGACACTGGTTTCTCTGAGGGCCGACGTGAATCAGGAGGCTCTCATCAAGGACGCTAGTTTCCCTGAATTGAGGTATTTGCCAGGGACACTAGTTTCCCTGGGGTTGAAACGAATCGATGTATTCCTGCAAAGACGCTAGTTTCTCTGCGGGTCGACGCGAATCAGGATGTTCTCGCCAACGACACTGGTTTCCCTGAGTCAAAGGATTCTGCCGAAGACACTGGTTTCTTCGGGGTTGAAACGAATCGGAGTATTCTTGCGGAGACACTGGTTTCTCTGAGGGCCGACGCGAATCAGGAGGCTCTCATCAAGGATGCTAGTTTTCCTGAATTGAGGTATTTTCCAGAGACACTGGTTTCCCTGGGGTTGAAACGAATCGATGTATTCCTGCGAAGACGCTAGTTTCTCTACGGGTCGACGCGAATCAGGATGTTCTCTTCAAGGACACTGGTTTCCCTGAGTCGAAGGATTCTGCCGAAGACACTGGTTTCTTCGGGGTTGAAACGAATCGGAGTATTCCTGCGGAGACACTGGTTTCTCTGCGGGACGACGCGAATCAAGAAGTTCTCGTCAGGGACACTGGTTTCGCCGAGTCGAAGGATTTTGCCGAAGACACTTTTTTTCCAGGGTTGAACTGATCTGTGGCGGTCAAAACCATGAAGCTTGGAATTTGATCTTCGCTTCTTTTGCTGGTACTGCGTCTGTTGCATCAAGACGAATGTCGCGGTTGACTCTAGGTTGTTGGTGAACCGTCGAGATTTGGCTTCTTTTTCTGGCGGAGCCTGTTGGGAAGGTATCTTTCCCTCTTTGTTTGCGCCCTTGGATTGTATACAGGGATCGATGTGATCTCAACTGTAGGGCAAAAGTTTCATTCATTTTTATTGTTTTATTTCCGCGATGCTCTATCATTTCAGTTTTTATATCGCGAAGGTCGCGATTGCCCAATCATTTCGGCTATTTTTCGCGGTGCCCAATCATTTCGGCTGTTCTATTTTCTTCTTACTCGCAGCTTTTTATTGCGAGTTGCCCAATCATTTCGGCTATTTTGTGTGCATACGTTTTTACTTGCTGCTTTTTATTGCAAGTTGCCCCATCATTTCGGCTATTTCGTATGCATGCGCGGCCTACCGGCTTTTCGCCGTAAACCTGAAATTAGACACCGATTTCGGTATCGAGCCATGAGCGAATCATCATTTGCCTCTGTCTATGTCGAACAAAGGTGGCTTAGCGAACAGGGTTAAGGTCCTGTCGACTAAGGCTTTTGACTTCATGAGCCGTAAAGGTCTCACAAAAGTATTTCTCCCTACAAGTCGTGAGGATCTCGTAGGTGCATTTTCTTCCTAGGAATCATGAGGATTCCTAAGTGTATGTTCCTCTGTAAGTCGTAAGGATCCTACAAGAGGGTTTTCTCCTTGTAAGTCGAGAGGACTTACAAGGGTTGTTCATCATGCGAACACATCCCTAATAAAAGGTGGGACTTCGTTAGTGAAATGTTTATTCGCGCCCGTGGATTATATACAAGGGTCAGAATTGAACCCCTTGTAGGGCAATATCGGAAGTTGTGGGGGTTGCTTAAGCACAGGTTTAGGTCTCTATAACTTAAGACTTTCAAATCTTATGAGCTGTGAGGGTCCCATAAGAGAGTTCTCCTTACGGTTCGTGAGGATCTCGCAAGTGTATTTTCTCCTTAGGAATCATGAGGATCCCTAAGTGTGTTGCTCCCTTTGTGAGTCGTAAGGATCTCACGCGGGTAGTTTCTCCTTACAAGGTCGAGAGGACCTTGTAAGTGTCCTTTAACGAGATTGTGCCCTTTCGGGTTTTCACAAACATTCGCCGGTAGTCCTGCTGTTTTTACTCACGGAGCCCTTTCGGGTTTTCATCCGTGCCCCTTTTTGCTTATGAACATACATTTTTTTATTTTATTTTTATATTGTTTTTTTTACGAGGTCGCGCCTTTTCGGGTTTTCACGAACACTCGCTGGTAGCCCTGCTGTTTTTACTCACGGAGCCCTTTCGGGTTTTCATCCGTGCTCTTTTTGCTTATGGACATACCGTTTTTTTATTTTTATTTATTTTTATTATTTTATTTTTTTTATCGGCTTTGTGATGTTTGAGTCCACCGTAGTTTATCGACATCTCGGTCCGTTATCCAGTTTTAGGACGTAGTGGTCCGTTATCCAGTTTTAGGACATAGTGGTCCGTTGGGCTTTCTCTATGAATGAGAATGATGCCCCCGGCATATCCATCTTTTTCGGAACATGCGGTTGTGGCGGGCTCACCTTCAAGTTTTCGGACAGCGCGAGTTCGCCTTGTTGGTACTGGTCTTCAACCCAGTTTTTGAAAAAGAAGCAATCTTCGATCGGATGACTTACTGCTTGATGGTAGGGGCAGTAATTAGGATCGTTGACATCTCGTGGCTGTAGCGGACGTTTCGGATTCGGCAGATTGACGAATCCGTTGCGCACTGTCAGTTCAAACAGTTTCCTCGTTTTATCTTAGGGAAACGAGTAAGGACATCCCAGTCTTTCCTCGAGTGATGGGCATGGGCGCATGTTGTTTTGGCGAACAATCGATTTTGAGTTGCTCGGCTGTTGTTGAATGTTGGCGACGAAGGTCATTTTTCCTTTTCCTTTATCCTTTTTGTTCGCTCCGTCGTTTGCGGGTCCGAGATTCTTTTCGGGTAGTATGCCCTTGCACTGATGAATGTTCTCATGATTCTTCAATTCTTCAGAGATGGATTTCTTGAAAAGAGGGTTGAAGGCTGTTTCTTCATCGGGGTCGTTCCTGTGGCAATTGCCGGCGACTCTTTTATGCTCATCTATCGTATTTTTCCGCCGTCTACGAGCTTCCCGTTTTGTTATGTTGACGTAATGTTTGTGAGTGACATACCCTTGCCACCAACACTTAAAGGAGTCGCAGTCTTCAGTAGCGTGTGCGATCTTCTGATGATATAGGCAATAATTAGGATACATCTCTATTCCACCGAGAGTGTTTTCTTTCGAGGGTGGTAGCTTCATTCCCATTGATATGGCTTTAGCAAACCTTTTCCTCGTCTTGAATTTGTTTTCATCGGCAGCGGATGTCTTTTGATTTGATGGGAATACCTTGACTCTTTCGTCCAGTCGGCGGTGTTTGGCTCCTTCCAGTATGTCCATCTCACGCTCTTGATTGGCTTTAACTTTCAGACGAATCTCATTCAGGAAGGCATCGATTATCTCATCTGACGGTCGCAGAATTTCTGGTTCAGGGTCCGTCCCCAGCTTCTCAGCGTAAGGAATTTCCTCATCGTCTGTAAACGAATGGGAAATCATATGACAGCTCGCCACGTATTCTTCAGATTCATCCGACGAGCTGTCTCCCTCATCTTCCTCTTGAAAGACGTGGTTGAGGAACTTTTGGAGTGTAATGGGAGTCCGTGCTTTCTGGTTGTATTCCTCTAGCGCGTCAATTTATTTTTGTAAGTCCGTGCGCATGTCACCAGGCTTCACGGGCTTCTTGGATTTCTTCTTCTTCTTCAGTGGGAGGAGAATGTTATCTCTGACCGCGTGCTTTGAAGATTTTGAAGGCTGGTTGTGAGTGCTTGGGCCACCACCATCGGTCTTTGGAGTTGGACGCGGCTTCAACATCCCTTCAATGATCTGAGGTTCCAACGGGTTCTTCCACTTGATCGCTGGGCATGTTTGAAGATCGTTCAGCATCCTCTTTGTTTTGGCTGACAGCACGACCTCCCATGAAGCTTCTTCAACGAAGGAGCATGTTGCCCCCGGAGTATTCATCCTTTTAGAGGTGTGAGGTTGTGGCGGATTCACCTTCCATCTGTTGGACAACACGAACTTGCCCTGTTGGTACTGGTCTTCAATCCAATTTTTGAAGACGTAGCAATCCTCGATCGGATGACCAAGTACTCGATGATAGGGACAATAATTGGGATCATTGACGTCGTTTGGCTGCGACGGACGTCTTGGATCCGGCAGATTTATGAGTTGGTTGCGCAAGGCTAGCTCGAACAGTCTCCTCGTTTTATCTCGGGGAAACGAGTAAGGACGTCCTAGCCTCTCCTCAAGGGTTGGTGCGGACGCATGTTATTTTGATGGACAACCGGCTTTGAGTTGCTCGGCTGTTGTTGAGCATTAGCGACAATGATCGCTTTCCCCTTCCCCTTCTCATTTTGGGAGTCTGGCTTCGGAAGATGAGGTCTATGGCCCATCTGATCCATTTGCGCTAGTTTGTCGATCAGGGCCTGGAAGGTAGTCGGCTTGAAGAACATCATAAATTGCGAGATGGTTGCTTGCGGATCAAGGGTTCCCACAAACATGCCTACTACAGGAGCCTCTTCGATGCGTTGCTCGCATTTTGACCATAAGTTCCGCCACCGTATAGCATATTAGACCCATGTCTCGCCCGGCTTCACCCTGGCATTAATCAATGCCGTCATCGGGGTGCGTTCGCTGGCGCTTGCAAAACGCTGGGTAAACAGCAGCTCCATCTCCGCGAAGGTCTTGATAGAGTCGTTTGGGAGCTCAGAGTACCACTCGAACGCTGTATCTGACAAGCTGCCAACGAACTGGCAAAGAAGCAGTTTATCAACACCTCCAGTGTTGACGCAAAGCACCTTAAACTGGGCAACATGCTGGTAGGGATTTTCGGTCCCCTTATAGACATAGAATTTGGGTATTGTATAGCCCGGCGGGTACTTTATCTGATCGTACCAGCAC
This sequence comes from Agapanthus africanus, assembly GCA_030015575.1. Classification (NCBI taxonomy): domain Eukaryota; kingdom Viridiplantae; phylum Streptophyta; class Magnoliopsida; order Asparagales; family Amaryllidaceae; genus Agapanthus; species Agapanthus africanus. The sequence continues at coordinate 26,182,620 of JASDDO010000029.1, read as the reverse complement.
GGATATGGTCGTTCTGTTTTTACGACCTGACCGGCTGCCACAGTCGCCTGATGAACCCAGATCTGCTGAGCTATATATTCGTCAAAGTCAGCTTTGGAGATTGTATCCTCCTTAGCTGTTGACAGAGCCGGTGGAGGATTTGGTGTTTCTCCCCTATCGTATTCAAGGAAGATCGGAGGATCTTCTTCAGCAGGAGGATCTTGTTGGATCATTATGCCCACCATGTCCTGGAACAGAAGGGCCATTTGCTTTATGTTGGCTGCTTGCTCCGCAGCCTTTTTGTCCTTCTTCTCCAATATCCGGCGAAGGAATTCAGCGTCAGTTTCTTGTTCCTGACGTTCATCTGAGGACGCTTCGGGGCTTTCTTTTAGCCCAGTGAGTACGGCCATCGCGTTCATCATTTCCTGGAGCTTTTGCTGTTGCTCCTGGGCTTTGGTCACTGACCGAGTAAGCAGTCTATGACCTGTAGATGCACGGCTGTCCTCTTTTCCCGACGCCATGTATACAGTATGGACTATTATGCCCTAGACTTAGGGAGTTTAGGTTCACCACCTTTGGCATTTGCCGCGGGCACGGGGATTTTCTCTGGCCTTCTTCTCTTGTGGGCCATTGAAGTTGAGGGGGCCGTTGCAGTGGGCACCCTGGCGATTGTCGTCCTTTGTTGTTTGATTGGACGGTCTTTTTCTTCCTGCACTTTCGCCCTTTTCTGCTGACGAGAGTGGCCTTGGTCAATTACGGAGTCTTGAACCCTCCGCCAGATCTTATATATTTTGGAGGACAGCCGTTGAGGGGGCTGCTCCAGCTTCGTTTCCGGAACCCTCTTCGCAGGTGGAGGAGATCTTTTCCGTATGGCGGTCGGAGAGTTCTTACGTACCCTACTCAGCGGTTCAAAGCTGTTCCCAGTTGGAACAGCAGCATTAACTTCCACCACTGGAGCAGGTGGAATTAGCCCTGAGGGGGAGTTGCCCCCTGCCTTCCTTACTCGTCGCCAATGGCGACGTCGAGCATGACGAGCCGTTGGGACTGGCTCGGCGATAGAGATAGCTTCTTTTTTCCCCCTGTCCGAATGAGGTGTCGCCGGTGCCAGCCTCTTAAAGACTGATGTTGTCTTTTGAGTGGCGATATTCAATCTGTCAAAGACAGATCCTCGAACAGGGGCAGGAGCCGGAATAGACAGCCTTGAAAAGACTGACTCTTTGATAGGAGAAGACGCCATGACGACTTCTGGAGCAGCGGTTGTTGCCTCCCTTGGGACAGCCACTTTAGGGTTCATAGGCTTCTTGGCGGGCCCATCAGAGTTCTGGCTCAGCCTGGCAAAGACAGAGGCCGCGGGTTTGATATTGGACGATCCGTTGAAAGGGGCCGTTGTAGCAGTGAGCCGATCGAAAACCGACTTCTTGTTCGCTTCTGGTGCGGGCACTGGAATAGCGAAGCTTGCAGGCGGGAGCATGGTCCCGAAAAACAGGCCGGTGGTGGCCTGGGTCACCTGTTCTACCGGCATGGCAAGGATGGAGGCCGCGTGAGGCCCATAGGCTACGCCTCCAGGTGAGGCGGAGCGTTGATTGCACTTGCACTTTGAGCAGCTCGAGCAGTTGGAGGCCATTGGTGCTTGATTTCTTCGCCAGGCAAACGACCAAATCTTAGTAACTTGAAACCCAAAGGCAATCATTAACAAACCGCGACTCGTTCGCGAAGACGACACACGAAGTGTGGAGTGGAAAGAGAAAAAGGTCCCACCGGGTGTGCCAGAATCTGTTCTCCTCCGAAATACGTCGCACAGGAACTATAAAGTCCTGGCGCTGAGATTCAGAGCAGATGCTAATTGGTTTTATCCGTCTACCTCTCCGAAGATGCCAAGTTGATTTATGGCATCGTATATCGGAGGTTTAGACGAATGCGGCCGATGTAGCAGACTTCGTCAGATTCCCCCTCGCTTGAGGGGTTTTTTGATTGTGGGGACGCTCTTCCCTGCAGGCGCAAGCCCCTGAAGTTAATTACGCTACCGCATCGCGGTAACAACTTTCTCCTTCTCCAGAAATTTCACTTCGTGTCGTGTGTGTTTATTTTGTTTGTGGTTGCCCGTGGATTGTATACGAAGACTAAGTTATGCCGTCGCCCGTAGGACGTGGATTAGTCCAAATCCGTATTTACTTAGATTTGGGTTTGGTGTTTTAGTTTAAGGATACGTTAGCCATATTGAGGCTAAGATCGACTTAAACTTTCGTTAAGGATACGTTAGCCTAATCTCGAGACTAAGATCAACCTAACGGGATCGTTTAGATCCAACAAAAGAGCAATTGGCTCTATTGTTTAGTTTAATGAAGTTGCGGTCAATTTCCAGTTTAGGGACATGGTGGTCCATAGGCAGTTTAAGGACATTGCGGTCCATTGATGTATGGTTGTCGGGACCCGTCACCTCTCTGACGTCGTTGAAAGATTACAACGATAGGAGTCAGAGGAGTTCGGAGATGTACCCTCGAACAGGATGTAAATTGATTTAGGAGAGCAGTCTTGCTCAGTCAATTTAGTTTGAGTACTTACGGCCACGATTGGGCTAAGTCCAGTTGAGAATATTCAACGTTTTTTTTTTATTTTCGGCTTATTAGGCCTGTGATAGGGCTTTGCCCATGTTTGATAATGCACTGCATTTTATCCTGGCCTGCTAGGCCCTCTAATTTGGGCTTAGTCCCTTTATAAATGATGCAGAGCATCTGTTCTTATTTGGGCTCTGCCCTTCTTTAAAATAATGCATAGCATTTAATTTGGCCTGTTAGGCCTTTTTTAATTGGGCTTGGCCTTTCTGTAAATAATGCAGTGCATTAATTATCTGACAGTGACTTGTCAGGCGTTTTGCGCCAATTATTGAATGCAAGCGCATGTGGAGGTGACACGTGTCACGCTCTGATGAGCGCAAGCGCAACAGTGCAGTGCGCTGCACCAGTGCGCTGCGCTGTTGTGCTGCTGACACGTGGCGCGCTCTGATGAGTTGTGCCAACTTCAGAGAGCAATGCTCTATCTTAAAAGTGCACAGCGCAAGTGGTCTTGGAGCTGACACGTGGCGCTCTCTGGTGGGTTGCGCCAACCCAGGAGCGCAACAGTGCAGTTTTTTGCAAGTGCAAAGCACTGTTTTAATTTCTTGATCTAACTTTGCATTCAAGAAAAGAATCTTTAAAATTTCAGAACCATTGGTTCACACAAAAGTGCAAGGCACTGTTATTATTTAGTTTTTATTGAACATCATTGATCTTGTTCTTAGATCAATGATCTATTCAGAAGTTCTTCTTGAACAAAGGTTTTTTACTTTTTTTTTGTTCTTGAGTTCTTCTCACAATCTTTCAAAGTCCTCTCTATTTTGTTTTTGAAGTTCTTGATGTTCTGAATGTTCGTATTTTTTTGAATTGGGGTCTAGGGGCCTTTATATAGTGCCCACAAATTTGTTAAGTTTGTTAAAGAGATCATTCTCAGAGTGATTTGGGGAATTTTCCCCACCGTTGGATCTTTTGATCCAAGGGCTTCTGTTTTACAGAAGACAATCTTCTTGTTTTAACAAGAACAGAAGGATCTTACTAGAATTTTAATTCTGTTTGGCGCAGATGCACCAGCGCTTGACACGTGTCGCACAGCACAGCGCACCTGCGCGAGCGCAACTGCGCTGCCACGTGTCACGCAGCGCAGAGCGCAGCGCAACTGCGCTAGCGCAACTGCGCTGCCACGTGTCGCGCTGTGCAGAGCGCAGATCATCTGAAACGTTTGCTTCTTTTAATTTTGTTTTAAATAGAGCCTAGCTCTGATTGGACGCGTTGCCTTGGGCGCTGCGCTGACGTATCAGCTTTTGACACGTGGCGCGTTGCGCGCAGCGCAAGAAATTTGAAGCGTTGCTTCATTTATTTTAACTTTAATTTTCACTTCAATTTCAAAACAGGGCTTTGCTCTGATTGGGGGAAACAGAAGCGTTTCCCGCCTTGGAATTTAAACAGAGCATTGCTCTGATTGGGGTAAACAGGGGCTCCGTCTTCACTGTTGCGTCTGGGCTTTCCGTTGCCATTGGTCTGCTCGCCGGGATGGAGGAATCGGCCGGGGGAAGGCTCCCGTGTGGCTCCATGAGGGATCAATTGGAGGCCATGGCCCAAGGGGCGGTCCAGGTATGAATCCTTCTACGCGCATTCGCCTCGGTATGCCTTTCCTTGGTTTCTCATTGGCTTTCTGTCAGGTTTTTCAGCACTGCGCCCTCGCCGTTCGGATGGAGGCCGAGGGAGCGTTCCACGCCCCGAGGCCAGTGGAGGCGTTTCCTTCGGAGGTCGAGATCTTACAACATGACCTGCGCCGGGAGAGGGATAAGGCTGACGTCGTGGCTGGCCGGGCGGAGGCTACGGAGCTCGCCAACTCGGCGACTCGGGGTGCCCTTCGCCGTCTGAACACGTCACTCCGGGTCGCTGATAGGAAGCTGGCAGACCTGGCCGGACGCTTTGTGGCACTGGAGAAGGAGAGGGACGCAAGCAGGGGGGATCCTGAGTTGGCGCTGCTGAGGGCTCAGGTTGCCGAGGCTCGGGCTAAGAAAGCTGTGGCCGAGTACAAGGCATCGGAGCAGTTTTACGCCGAGCTCGGGGAGTATTCTGCCGTTGCGTGGAATAAGGCTCTGGACGCCGTGAAGGAACAGCTTCCCGAGTTCGATGATGGTGAACTCCGCGCTCGGGTCCCGCTTCCGGCGATGAGGTCTCCGGCGAGGGATGACGAAGGGAGCCTGGCCCACCCTTGGTGGCAAAGTCTTCGGTGGTAGGGCCTTGGGCCGTGACGCCGACGGCGAAGTGGCCGAAGTGAGCCTCCGGGCAGTATGTAGGGCTGGGGGCCCCCAGAGTACCTTTTGTAAAGATCTTGATTTTGGCAATAAAAGGAAAAAAGAACCCTTAATTCGTCGGTTTGTTTCCCCTTTTTTTCTCTTCTTTTTTTTGTCTGAAGAACGTTCATAGGATGCCCTTGTTTGTATTGTTGTGTTTCCGTGTAAGTTTGGCCATATGTCCGACGATCTTCTGCCGAGTTTGCCAGCCGGCGAGGGCGCCAAGTGCTACCGTGGAAGTATCCTCGTGTACCCGCTAGGTCGATAGGAGATCGTTCAGATTTGGATGAACCAGCCGTTCTTCCGGGTGTCTCAGATCCTTGAGCGCGGCCACAGGGCAGCCGCCGGGGTGGCCGAGCATGGTGGTCGTTTGGTTGCCGCTTGGTGAAGGATTCGACCTCCGGCGTCGGGGTTAGGCAACTACTGTTAGTTATATGTATGCCCTAGAGGCCATTACTGTACATTGGATGTATATTGTAGTGGATGCTGGGACATATATAGGGAGGACTTTCTTGCTCGACATGATAGTATGCTATCTGGTTGACCTTTACCTTAACGTGTACACTGATTGTCTCTCCGTTACATGTTGGTAAAGCCCTTAGGATGTGTACTTGACTACCTGGACTGTGATGCGGATCATACTAGTGGGGACATGGTAGTCCATAAGTACATCCTTCAAAGTCCCTAGTCGTGGGTGTATCGAGACGGGGCATCGATATACCAGAGTAGACTAGCGTGTACCTTCTCGACCCATACAGATGGGCGATGGATGATCCCATATCAATTGGTGTTTGACATCAGAGGAGATATACGGGTGCTCAGTAGAGACTGGGTACACTGGACGGACTCGCCGAGAACTCCCAGATGGTATTATACCTCACGTCAGATGGCAGTTCTCTGGTGACACTGGTACAGAGTAGTCTGTTGACCTGAGATCGTCATAGAGTCTTGTGTGGTTCCCACTGTGCTTTGATTTCCATCTTACCACGTCCAAGAGGGCGTGCAAAACGGTGGTTTTTGGGTACAGTCCCGAGTCACATGGAGGCAATGAGCGATAGGAGGGGATTCGTCTCTCCCGGTATAGGGAGTTGATGTTGCGCTGCGTTCGATTGGCTATAACAGGAAATCCCTGGCCAGGGTTGCTGAGATTTACTGGTAAGTGTTACCAATAGTTTCTCGAATTGTTATAGACCTCATATCGACACGACTTATCGAGCTATTGGGGTCTGACGTTTACCACCCCTAGGCGAGATATGCGACATATCAGACGATCAGACCGGACTGTACGGTAGTGTTACTGGTTGGATTCACTGGAGTGTGAGCGGGCTTGCTCGTCGATCTTCAGATCGCTCAATACCCGGGTGGCCGTTACGTTTAGCAGACCGCTTGCGGCTTGTGGGTGTTTGATATGATCATCGCCTGCTGCCGGCGTATTGACGAGTCTTTAGAGTCCTACACAGAGGTTTCCTGGCTCAAGCAAAACGAAATAGGAGCGCATATGAGATATGTGCGGGACCGAGAATAATGCGTGTATGTGATACCGTATTCTATTCTCGCGATGAATGTATCGACTGGTTGTATGCGATATAACCTAGTTATCGATTCAAGCATTGATTCGATAAACCGATACATAGGATACTAGTCGGTTATATGCGATATGACCGGATCATTGAATCAAGTGTTGATTTAATGACTTAATGCATAATTATATATTTGATATATTACTTTGCACTAACTAGTATTGGTTCACTTTAAACAGATTTTCTCACTTGGTTTGTGCGCATTGCATATGCGATATGATTTTGTGCACTTGCTTGTATCATGTTTGATAATACATGCCTTTTGGTTAAGTGTAAAGAATTAAACCTTGGTTAATGAAATGGTTAGGGTTTACTTTTTCCTTATTCATTTTATTCATTTATTTATTCTTTTGGAAAAAGAAAAGCAAATGAGAAAATGGTGGCCTGTTTTGTTTTGTTTATGAAGCTTCATGAAGATTTTGACCAAGTGACCATTTTGTCTCATGCTTAACCCTAACAATTCCATTCAACCATGATTAACTCTCTACACATTACCATGGTTACATTATGATAAGTATTATTATTATTTCCTTTTTGAAAAGAATATATGATAATATTCATCTTCTTCTTCTTCTTCATCTTCTTCACTTGAAGAAGCTTGCTTCATCAATGGTGATTGATGAAAACAAGTGAGAAATCCAATTCTAAAGTCTACCCACTTCCTATTTCTTCATCCTCTACCTCTTGCCAAGTAGTAGAGTGTGTTTCCTTCACAAGTTTTCTTGACTTGGTGAAGTTGGAGCTTGATCTAGCGATGCTTCGACGTAGATCATCTTCGGCACGTCGTCGATGACCTGGCCCGCTTGTTCTCCGATGAAGCCGACGCTAGAGCCCGGGATTGCATGAGGACAGCGAGGAGACTTCATTGCGGAGCCGTGGAGGTGGAGCACCGGATCTACAAAGGTTGTATTTCCGTATTCTTATAGTTAAGTGTTAACTAGTTTGCTTTTCGCCTAGAAATCTAGCCAATGATCCGTACACTAGGGTTTCTCGGCACCGTAATTTTTGAAATTGGCATGGTTGATGCCTTGTGAGACCTCTAGAGAGTGCCTAGGAACCCTACAACTACCAGCCGCGGTTTTTGACGAGCAGGGTAGATGCTCGGTTGCCCCTTACGAGGACACTTGATCCCTGGTGTTGCGAGTAAGGAAGCTACCGACCAAGGATAGCCGAGCAGGGAAGCCGCTCGGCTGCCTCTAAAGAGTTCCTTGATCCTTGTCTCTGTTGGGTAGGAAGCTTCCTGCTGGGATGCGTCGAGCAGAAAGGGGCTCGGCGGTCTCGCGAAGAGGGCTTCATCGTCTGATGGGCATGAGGACGCCCGCTGGGGATGTGCCGAGCAGGGAGGAACTCGGTGGCCTCGCGGTGAGGGCTTGATATCCCCCGCATCTGATGGGTAGGAGGGTGCCTGCTGGGGATGCGCCGAGCAGAAAGGAACTCGGCGGCCTCGCGATGAGGCCTTCAGACCATCAGCGTCCGATGGGCAGGAGGATGTCCGCTGGGGATGCGCTGAGCAAGAAGGAACTCGGCGGCCTCACGATGAGGGCTTGAGATCCTTAGCATTTGATGGGCAGGGGGATGCCCGCTGGGGATGCGCTGAGCAGGGAGGAACTCGGCGGCCTTGTGGTGAGGGCTTGAGATCCTCAGCATCTGATGGGCAGGAGGATACCCGCTGGGGATGCGCCGAGTAGGAAGGAACTCGGCGGCCTCGCGGTGAGGGTTTCAGACCATCAGCGTCTGATGGGCAGGAGGATGCCTGCTGGGAATGCGCCGAGCAGGAAGGAACTCGGTGGCCTTGCGATGAGGGCTTTTGATCCTTGACGTTGGAGGGGCCGTGAGAGGCCTGCGAAGGATGGCCGAGCAGGGTAGCTGCTCGGTGCCTCTTGGCGAGGGTTTTGATCCTTGACGCTGGAGGGGCTGCGAGAGGCCTGCGAAGGATGGCAGAGCAGGGTAGCTGCTCGGTGCCTCTCGGTGGGGGCTTCTGATCCTTGACGCTGGAGGGGCCGTGAGAGGCCTGCGAAGGATGGCCGAGCAGGGTAGCTGCTCGGTGCCTCTTGGCGAGGGCTTTGATCCTTGATGCTGGAGGGGCCGTAAAAGGCCTGCGAAGGATGGCCGAGCAGGGTAGCTGCTCGGTGCCTCTTGGCGAGGGCTTTGATCCTTGACGCTGGAGGGGCCGTGAGAGGCCTGCGAAGGGGGGCCGAGCAGGGTAGCTGCTCGGTGCCTCTCGGCGAGGGCTTCTGATCCTTGACGCTGGAGGGGCCGTGAGAGGCCTGCGAAGGATGGCCGAGCAGGGTAGCTGCTCAGTGCCTCTTGGCGAGGGCTTTGATCCTTGACGCTGGAGGGGCCGTGAGAGGCCTGCGAAGGATGGCCGAGCAGGGTAGCTGCTCGGTGTCTCTTGGTGAGGGCTTTGATCCTTGACGCTGGAGCGGCCGTGGGAGGCCTGCGAAGGGGGGCCGAGCAGGGTAGCTGCTCGGTGCCTCTTGGTGAGGGTTTTCCGATCCCTGGCGTTGCGGTAGGGATGCTACCCGCCAGGGACAGCCGAGCGAGGGATCCTCGGGCTCGACTGCCTCTGGGAGGACTTTCTGATCCCTGGCGTTGCGGTAGGGAAGCTACCCACCAGGGATAGCCGAGCAAGGGATCCTCGGGCTCGACTGCCTCTAGGACGGCTTTCTGATCCTTCAGGACGGGGACCGAGCAGGGTTACTGCCCAGTGCCTCTTGGCGAGGACTTTGATCCCTGTCGGTTGTGGTAGGAAGCTACCAGCCGGGGATAGCCGGGCAAGGACCCAACTGCCTCTGGGAGGACTTTGGTCCTTGGCGTCAGAAAAAGCTATAGGGCTGTAAGAAGCCTACCAAGGACCCTTGGCCGGGTAGGGTTACTGCCCGGTGCCTCTTGGCGAGGGCTTTTGTCCTGAAGGATAGCCGAGTGAGGGAACCTCGGGCCTCGACTGCCTCTGGGAGGGCTTTTTGATCCCCGGCGTTGTGGCAGGGAAGCTGCCCGTCGGGGATAGCCGAGCGAGGGAACCTCGGGCTCGACTGCCTCTAAGAGGGCTTTTTGATCCGCAGCGTTGTGGCAGGGAAGCTGCCCGCTGGGGATAGCCGAGCGAGGGAAGCTCGGGCTTGACTGCCTCTGAGAGGACTTTTTGATCCACAGCGTTGTGGCAGGGAAGCTGCCCGCTGGGGATAGCCGAGCGAGGGAAGCTCGGGCTCGACTGCCTCTGGGAGGACTTCTTGATCCTCAGCGTTGTGGCAGGGAAGCTACCCGCCACTGTTGTATTTTCCTCCTTTTTGCATGTATGGCCGAGGAACTGAGTAGCCAACTCTCCGAAGATCGAGATCGAGCAGGGCTCGATCCCTCGGAACCAGTCCCGACATGCGCGGATGAGAGTGGCCAGGAAGGCCCTGCACTGGGTGGCGTCGGAGTGGTCCTGGAAGCTCATCCCTGCGGTGAGAGCGTCCAAATGGTCGGCGAGCAGCTCCTCGGTGAATTGCTTCATGAGCGAGTCGGAGGAGTACTTAGCCCCGTCGCTCGAGAGGTGAGCTTCTCGGCGCATGCCCTCGATTCTCTTCTCGAGGGCGTCGAGCCGACCGTGGTACCCCAAGGAATCGGCGCCTTGGGACCCTCGGCCTCCGCTGCGGGTGACCTGCGTCTGGGAGCGGCCCCGGTTCCTCTCAATGAGGTGCCTCGGGTCTCGGGGCGAGGTAGCTCTTGAGTCACCGGGGCGGACCTCTCCTGTGCGGCCCCGCCGATGGTGGTGGGGTCAACCACGCCCGTGGATGGGCGAGGTGACTGACATCTCCTCAGAGGGATAAGGGTCGCGAGGAGGCCCGAGGTGAGGCGTTCTGGCGGCAGATCTTGGCGTGGAGCCCTGGGGCGCCCAGCGGACCTCAGGGAGCACTGGCTCAAGAGACCGGTGGCCAAGGCACGCATCCCGTTGGTGGTTAGCCGTCCAGACAGGGGCAGTGCTTTCTGGAGGCGGTGGAGCGACGATCTGGGGCCCGGGCGCGGTTGCTTGGACGCGGACGAGGGCCTCGTCGAGGGACTACAGTCGATCTATCCGGCCTGCGAGGGCGTTGATGATGGTCATGGGAGGGGGTTCATCCCCGCCTTCGGTGTGTGGGAAGCGGTGGCTGGTACCAGGATCACTAGGATGGTGTTCCGCCATGAGGGTGGAGATAGAAAGGCCAACTTTGTATTTTGTGGAATCTGTTTCCACAGACGGCGCCAACTGATGGGGCTCCTTTTTGGGCCTCCGTCAGATGTTGTCTTCCGTTGATCTCGAGGCGAACTGGGTTGATTGTCCTTCGTCACGGGTGGGTCTCAATGGGTTTTGAGAGGACAAAGTGGGATGAGGAGACTGCCGTCGTGTACCTGCAAAGAAGTCCCGGGATGGTTTGGTACCACCGAGGACCCTCCGACGCTCTCAGTGGCAATATCCGAGCAGAGTAACGGCGTAAGTATAAAGAATGGCTTACTTGACCACTCTGTGATGGGGGTTTATATAGTGGTGGATCACGCAGCAGCAGGCGTGAGAATCTCGTCGGCAGTTACGCTCTCGACGTCACGCCTGCGTAGAGAGCGGATCGCCCATTAAAGGGGATCGTGGTGGCGTGGAACGTGGGATATTGCTGGCGTAGAATCTGCGCATGGCGAGATTCGCGGAGCGGCGGTTACGCCTACGAGTGGTGGAGTTGGTCGGAGGGCCGAGGGAGACAGCCTCGGCAGGGAGCTCCGGGGCGAGCAGGGAGGCCGAGGAGTCCTGGTCCTATGGAGGCTCGGGACGAGCTGAATGGCCGAGGAGGCTGATTTTCAGAGGGCTCCGAGGCGGGCCAGTTTGTGCTTGCAGGTCGGGCTCCGGGTGGCCTCGTCGGCCCCTGCGGGCCCTTTCCTCTGAGCCCTGGGACACGTCATCTGCCACGTGTCCTGATCTTGGAGGTCGCCGGTATCGAGCATTATCAATATGTGATTCACATAGGAAAAACAAAAATGCTCAATTAAAGAGAATAATAAAAGAAGTAGTTATACAAGAGAAGTTTTCTTTTCCTTTATTTTTAATTTATAATAACAAATATAGGGATGATAACATGTACCCTCTAAGCACTAAAGATATTTTTTTCTTTCTTATTTTTCTATTTTGAATTGGAATTGCGTATATATAATAGTAGAGATGTAGATGATCAATATCAAGCACATATAAGAATACTAGTAGCTTAGGTATGGTTAATTTCTTTTTTATGTGGTATATAATTATGTAAATAAATATAGAGAAATACTTTTTGTTATCCATTTGAGAAATCCTACCAAAATCTACACAAGAGACAAAATGGTAGGACACACAACACCAAGATAATAGTCTCAAATTGGTAGGTCCATGGTGTTTGTCTAGGGAGTATATTTCGGTAGAAATTTTAAGTGCGTAGGATAAGTATTTTTCGTAAATATATTTTCTGAAATTGTTAAGTCTAGCTAATTGGGATCTCATCCAACCCAATTATTGCCGGTTGCCAACAAAAGATCGATCATATGTTGCCACCTCAGTTTGCGTGTGTTAAATTTGTCAACAATCATCAACATATTATTTTTTATGCATTTTCTATCAAAATTATTGGATATGACACGTAGCTCCATATAATATTTTGATTACAATCTTGAATACTGAATTAAACAAGCCATGTGCATGATTCCTCACAAAAATTTAAAAAAATGGGAAATGAAATAAAAAGGAAAACAAGTCATGTGATGTGAAATCCGGTTTTGAAAAATCAATAAATATGTATGTTAGAACAACATAATATTAAAGTCTACATGATAAGTATGAAATATTCAGCTCGGGCGCCAGGCCAACACAGCTCCGCTCAAAGGCCCAGTAAGAAATCTTCACCTCAAAGTCATGGCCAATGCTGATACGAAACCCCAGATAACTAACTAATTTTCCTCCGATTAGATCACAACCGTACAAAGCACCTATATAATCCATATCACCAAAGAGGGAAGGCATGCAATCTTTTCACCATTACAACAACCCTAATCTCCCTCGGAGTAGCTGACTTTATCATCGGAGGGGAATCCTGAAGCAACCCTCCGGAGTCCTTTCCTCTGCAGGTTGCGGATCTGACAATGGAGCCTTTGCTAAAGTAGTCCACACTCAAAAATTCATTGACCAGGCCCAAGCCCCGAGAGCTTGGTTCTATCAATTGACGCTGACTATGGGAAACAGGCTCCGCTCCAACATCTCCAGATCTGAAACCCTGATGGAAAAAGTCGTTGCCTTTATGACGGATCTGACAATGCCTTCTTCACTGCTCAAAACACCGGCAGATAACAACCCTGGGGTTCTTATCATGGAGCCGACTCACGGAGCTTACCCTCCTCTTCTTCCAGGACAAGGGAGCCATCCAAAGATGTCGGAGGCCACTATGGCCCAGCTGATGGAGCTAAGCCGATGCTGGGATGCCAAGCTCGTCTAGAGGTGTTTGAAAACGCGGCGGAAACGATAATTTAAAATAACTAGAGAGCTAAAGCAACCCAAACCAAGAATCTTGCCAAAAGATAAAACTTGAAGCTAAAAAAGAAGGAAAGTGGAGGCTACAACTTTTGTAGCGAGTTAGCCAACTCTCCATGGACTCATGCTAGTCTTCATCGGCATCACAAACAAGCTTGGAGGCCGACTATATCGTCAAAGAAGATCTACTTGAAAGAATCGATGCCCGAAATTATAACTTCACTAGTTTAGTGAAGTAACTAGCTTATAATCTTGATAGGATTGATGAGGTAGTGAAGATGTGATTTTTTCCTTCATCTCCATGAAAATATAGTGAGGAAGAAGAAATGTAGAGCACTCGGCAAAATATAAGAAGAAGAAATGTGTAGAGAATTATTGTGAAAGTGAAGAAAGAGGGTGTGTATATATCACACATACACTCCCCTTCTCTTCCTTCCCTTCTCTTCTCTTCTTATTCTTTTATTTTTAATTGATATATATATCCATACTCTCTCACCCATAACCCTATCCAAAAAGATTGTGGTGTTATGAATATGTATGCCTTAGAGGCCATTATTGTATATCATAATGCATGCTTGGACATATATATAGAGGACTTTCTTGCTCAACATGGTAGTATGCTAATTGATTACTCTTTATCTTAACATGTACATTTGCTCTAGTTTACTATTTCATTGATACATGTCAAAAAGGCTCTTAGGATGTTTTGCTTGACTACGAAGACTATGATGTAGATCATACTAGTGGGGCTTGTGTAATCCAAAAGCACATTCTTGAAATGTTCCTAATCGAGAAAGTATCGAGACAGGGCATCAATATTCCAGAGTAGACTAGTGTGTACGTTTCTTGACCTTGTATGGGGCGATGGTTGATCCCATAACCATTGGTGTTTGTGTTAGATATGTATGCCCTAGAGGCCTGTATTATATAGGATGCTAGGCATGCATATGTACAGAAACAATGTTTGCTCGAAATGATAGTATGTTATCTGGTTTATTTTCATCTTAACGTGTGATGTGTTGTATTTCATATCTTTATAAACATGTTGATGAAGCCCTTAGGATTATGCTTGACTGCCAAGATTATAATGTAGATCATACTAGTGGGGCCTGGGCAGTCTATAAGCATATCATTTAATAGTTCCTAGTCGAGGGTATATCGAGACTGGGTATCGATATTACCAGAGTAGACTAGTGTATACATTTCTTGACCCTGGGGGTGATGGTTGATCCCACAACCATTGGTGTTTGATATCAAAGATTGTATACATGTGCTCAATGGAGAATGGGTACACCGAAAAAGACTCGCCGAGAACTCCTAGATGGTATATATACCTATTGTCAGATAGCAGTTCTCTGGTGACACTTGTACAGGTTAGTCTGTAGACCCGAGATCGTCATAGTGTCTTGTGTGATTCCCACTGTGCTTTGATTTCCTCCCTACCACGGCTTTACTAAGTCGTGCAAACAGGTGGATTTTGGGTACAGTCCCGAATCATATGGAGGCAGTGAGTGATAGGAGGGGTGTCACGACCCGAAATAGCACGTGGCTGGCACTTGAATCATGTGAAGTCTATAGGAGCCCACCTAATTCAAGTAAGCCAAAAGTGTTAGTGTATATGCCCTATGGGCCATTATTGTATCATACTAACTTGTATATTACTTAATGGAAGCTTGGGATATTCACAGTTATATTAACAGTCTTGCTAAACAGGGTAGTATGCTACTTGGTTTATTTCTATCTTAATATGTGTTTATGTTAGCATATCGAGAAAACATATTGATAGAGCCCTTAGGATCTTGCTTGACTACCAGCGTTATGATGGTAGTCACACTAGTGGGGGCTGGGTAGTCTACAAGTACATCCTTTTTCAGGTCCCTAGTCGTAGGATTATCGAGACAGGGCATCGATACTCCAGAGTAGACTAGTGTGTACGCTTCTCATCCCAGTTGGGGAGATGGTCTGTACCACAGCCATCAGTACATTGTACTGGAGATAGTATACAGGTGCTCGTTGGGTTACGGGTACACCGGACAGGACTCACAGGGAACTGTCGGTTGGTATTATACCCATCGTCAGTTAACAGTTCCCAGGTGACATGAGTACAGCATAGTCCGCGGACTTGACACTGCTGCTTCGCCTCGAATGTGTTCCCACTGTTCTTAGATTGCTATCCTATCACGGCTCAAATGAGTCGTGCAAACAGGTAGCAGTTGGGTGCAGTCCCGAAGCACTTGGAGGCAGTAGCGATTAGATAGGATTCGTCTCTCCCGGTATTGGGAGTTGATATCGCGCTGTGTTTGGAGAGCCATTACGCAAAGTCCCTGGCCAGGGTAAGCGAGATTTACTGGTAGGATTTCTAGTAGCTTTTTAAGGTGTAATGGGCTTCACTCTGACACGACTTATACCGCTTTTAGGGGACTGACGCTTATAGTCTTAGACGAATAGACCGTACTGTATGGAGATTTTCACATCAGGCTCAGTAGGAGTTCGGATGGGTTTCCTCATCGGCCTTCTTATTGACATCTATCTGGGGACGGTTACGTACAGCTAGTGCCGCTTGCGGTCTGTGGTTAAACCCACTGCCAGCGTAGTGTCGAGTCTTTAGAGTCCCATACAGAGAGTTTCCCTGCTTCGGGCGAAACGATATAGAGGTCGTATGGTTTTACGACAGGATTCAGACACGTACGTGCATTTATGCACGTACGATGTTCGGACAGATTATAATAGCAGGCTTTAGTTTAAGCCAGATTCTAGTATTGGATTATTGGATTTATACAGTCTCAGTATTTCCGTGTTTTCACGGATGGGAGGGGCATTCTCGTAATTAGTCGAGAAGCTTCTAGAAGATTGATGAGTTGGAGGCTAAGGTGGCATTTGCATTAATTGGTTTAATGACTCATGGTGTGATTCATCCATAGGAGTTAATGATGCATTTATTGATTAATGACTCATGGGATGAATCACACAAGGTGAGTTAATGAAGCATGATGATCTTTATATTTGTTATTCAATTAATAATATCTTATGCTTCATATATATTCACAAATGAGATATTTTTCCAATATCATTCTCACTCTCATCTTCTCTCTCCTCAAGCTCTCTCTCTTCAAAGAACTAACCCTAACCTCTCATGTGTTGAGATCCAAGGGTTAGCAAGGCTAATAGATCCCTAATCCTTTTCTAGGTCCTCTAGGTTGCTTTGATTAGCACTCATAACCACTTAGTTAGCTCAAGTGTGAGGTTAAAGCTTGGAGAAGTAGCTCTCAGGTGGATCTTCTATCACATCGAGGAGGCCGTCGAGGAGGTGAACAAAGAGAACAAGAAGGACATGATTCATTAGGTATAATCTTCTTTCATAGCAGCTAATCACTTCTATGTTGTTGTTAGTTAGGGTTTAGCAAAGATCCGTAAAGTTAGTAGATGTTAGTTTAAACAAAATGATTGTTTTACCTATTCCGCCTCCCCGCATCATGTGGGGTGTCTAACGCCGACTTACATTGGTATCAGAGCCTCGCTAAAGCATAACTAACTTGTTACTAAAGTCGTTAGAAATTCGATCGCAAAACAAACCCAAAAATACGACTTTTTCACCATGTTTTTGTCGATTTTAAAACGGGATCTAAAAATTTTTCAGGGACCCTTAAAAATACAAGCAGGGAAATATAAGGTTACTGGAGAAATTTGGGGTCGTAACTCGGCCAAACCGTCGTGGAACCGCGGCCGATCCAAAGCGATCCGCCGCGGATCCGTGGCCGAGTTGGAGCCGAGTCAGCCCAAAATTCCCTAGTAACTCTTCTGTGTTAATTTTGTATTTTCTGGGATGTTCTGTTTCTGCTCAGGTTTCAGGTGCACAGATAATTTTGGGAGTAGAATCATTTGTGTTTGCTTGATCGAAATTCTAAGATGTTTGGCTAACTTGATTATATCTGTGATTTGTTTAATGTGTTTGTAAACCTCCCCTAACTGCTAGTATGTCGGTTAGTAGGGGGTTGCACATTTCTGTAATGGTTTGTGTTTGTGGACTTGTTGGATTGTCGTGAATGGATAGCCGGGGATGTGAGATGAGTGTTTCTTTCATTCAAATGTAAATTTTAAATTGTTGTAATATTCTTTTGTGGGGCACATCCGGGCTGAGGTTGTAGCCACCGCTGTACTATTTCATTTACTGTTTTCTGCTCCTAGGATAGACCCAAGATGGGGTGCACAAACTACCGGGTACTTTGAAGTGTTTAGTGGCCTACTCACGTTGTTGAGGGAGATCGCTTCGCTTCGGGTACTTGGCGGGTAGTTTGCCGTACCCGTAGGGGTCTACGGTGGGGTTTTGGCTATTCATCGCGACTGTCCAATCCGTCTTTTTTTGCAGGCTCAAAAGGAATGTGGATTCATAGAAAATCCAATATGTTCATCTGTGATCTGGAATGCCTATTATTGCGTCTGACGAATGTACAATATCTATATATGATAGCTATTAGACGTCACTTATGTTTTACACCCGCGCTAGCCCAGCCCCCGCTCTGTCGTTATTTAAGTAACCTAACGGGTGAATGAATGGACCCAGTAGCGAATGCGGATGGCATAAGAGGACGTTGTATTTTCGTTGTTTTCTGCAATGATAGGTTAATTGGTGGGACGTATTATATTAATGCAAAGAAAATAAACCAAAGTTGAATCATTGGAACAGTTTAAAAGAAACCACCTGGTTATTTTAAAACAGAGGATAATTTTTAAAATTGAGGAGCTTTAACCACTCATTTTAAAAGCTATCAGGTTCCTTCGATCATATCAAGTTCACTACGTTCACGGTTTCGCCAAAACCATTCGTAGCCCTCTTTCATTTCATTTGGGTATTCAGTAGTATTCAAGTTATGTATTTTGACCAACGCCAAGGCATAGTGTTTGGTAGCTGCTGGGTATTCATTTGTTGCATAGATAGATGAGTTAGTTTGGGACAGTCGTATTATCATTTGGTCAACGTCAGGGGGGTATGTACGGATGGGTTCAAATTAACAAGATAATGATGGGTAGAACATGACATGTGACTTATGACATTTTGACCAACGCCAAGGTCATAAGAGCATGGGACAGAAATTTATATCGGGAATTTCTAAAGAAACTGAAATTTCCAAAGAGTTGCATACCATTTGGAGTGTGATAATTTTGGTAGGATTCCTTCAGCTTTATCACACGATGATATTTGAATCCCGATCCTACTGTGAGTATCTGCTACTCATCAGGAGATTCGTCACATAACGATCAATGCTATAAACCAAGTAGGTGTCGAGAAAGGTGTCAGCGGGGCTACGCCCCCAGAGAAAAGAGATTATTTAATTAAGGAACTTCGTGAAAGCGTCATAAAACCTCACTCGAAGTACCGACACCGGCCTGGCTGAATGGTTAAGCAAGTATTGTACGGTGAGAATAGTCCTGACTAGTTCTTCCTTTTTGGTTTGAGGAGGGATTCGAAAAACAGTGGGAGCCATCCAGTTTAGATAAACTAAAAACCACTCTAAACTTGCAAGAGCATTATGCTAAAGTGTTCCCTCTCTCTCATTGCAGCGACCCAGAACATGACAGGCCTTGAGTTACTATTAGAAAAAAATATATTGACATGGCCAAACTATAAAGATTGGTTCCAGAATGTTAAGATGGCTTTGACTTATGACAAATTGGGGTATGTCCTTACTGCTAAGGCACTTGCTGTCCCTGGTCCAGATTCCAGTATTGCGGATAAGGAAATCTACAAGACCTGGGAGTTAGATTGCGCGAAGGCCAAATGCATCATGCTTGCCTCTATGAATAATGAACATCAGAGGAAGCACGAGGATATGGATCTTGAATCCATATTTCTCCCCACAAAGGATCAGTATGGAGAGCAATCTCGTATAGCAAGTTACGAGACCTCGAAGAACTTGTTTCAGTCGAGGCTGGCCGTCGGATCATCTGTAGGAGAACATGTCCTAAAGATGATTGGCTATATAGAAGAGCTCGCGGACCTCGGGACGACTTTAGAGAACGAGCTCTATACAGACTTGGTTTTTCAGTCCCTTCCTTCCACCTACGCCCAGTTTATTCTGAATTTCAACATTCTAGGAAAAGAAGTTGAACTTCCAGAACTCCTTAACATGTTGAGGAGTGCAGAGGGCACCTTGCAGAAAGCAAGGGATACACCCACTATGTTTGTTCGCGGTGCTTCCTCTTCCAGGTCCAAGGCAAGGGCTAAAGGAAGGAAGATGAAGGCCCCTACCAAACTAAGAAGTGGTGTTGGTAAGGTGGGAGTTAAGGGAAAAGCAAAAGTTGCGGTGCCAGTAGTGGCAAAGGACGTGTGCTTCCACTGTCGTAGGAAAGGCCATTGGAAGAAAGATTGCAAAGCTTGGATTGCCAAGAACAGGACCCGAAGCAAGCTGTGGCTTCGACTTCAAGTGTGTTTGTAATTGAAAATTGTCTGTCAATCAACTCTACTTCCTGGGTATTGGATACCGGATCAGGATCTCATATATGCAATTCATTGCAGGCACTGAGAGACCGTAGAGTGCTGAAGGTTGGTGATATGACCCTCCAGATTGCTAAAGGAGCTAGCTTGGGTGCTGTGTCCATAGGGGATTATCACCTAGGATTGACAAGTGGACATATTTTGGTTTTGCGCAACTGTTTTTGTGTACCTAGTTTAACGTGTAATATCATATCAGTATCGTTGTTATCAAAAGAAGGTTATGATTTCATGTTTGTAAGTGATGTTGTTAACATCCACCTTAATCATGGTTTGATTGGGTCCGGTACACTCGATAACGGTATATACGTATTAAACCAATTACAGATTTTCAATGTCCAGAACACACTAAAAAGAAAGTCTCCAGATATAAATCAGGCTTTCTTATGGCATTGTAGACTGGGTCACATCAATGAGACAATGTTAACTAAGTTACATAGAGAAGGATATTTGGATCCGTTCGAATATCAATCTTATGCAACTTGTCAATCATGTCTCAAAGGAAAGATGACAAAGACTCCATTCACTGGACATGGAGTAAGAGCGAGCGAGCTCTTAGGACTCTTACACAGCGATGTATGTGGTCCAATGTCTACACATGCAAGAGGTGGTTTTTCCTATTTCATTACTTTTACGGATGATTACTCTAGGTACGGATTCATTTTCTTGATGAAACATAAATCCGAGGCCTTTAAGAAATTCCAAGAATATAAGAATGAAGTAGAAAACCAAACCGGCAAAAGTATTAAGACACTGAGATCTGATCGAGGTGGTGAATACTTAAGTGCCGAGTTTCTAGGTTACCTAAAAGAAAAAGGAATTCTCTCTCAGCTTACTCCTCCATACACTCCATAGCATAATGGTGTATCGGAGAGACGGAACCGAACCCTATTAGATATGGTACGTTCCATGATGAGTAATGCTGAGTTACCACGATCTTTCTGGGGTTATGCGCTAGAATCAGCAGCATATCTTTTGAACATGGCTCCTACCAAGACTGTGCCTACCACGCCATATCAGATGTGTAGTGGGAAGAAACCCTATCTTCAGTATCTGAAGATATGGGGATGTCAGGCTTTTGTAAAAAAGCAGCATGCGGACAAACTCGAGGCACGATCAGTACAGTATAAGTTTGTGGGATATCCAAAGAACTCCAAGGGGTATTTCTTCTATTACGCAGAGGAACAAAAGGTTTTTGTTTCTTGTAATGCCCATTTTCTAGAACATCAATTTTTAGAAAAGGAAACAAGTGGGAGCGCAATAGAACTGGAAGAAATTCCAGAACCACAAAGTACTACTGAAAGTTTGGTAGAGCCAGTAGTTCAAGAAGAACAGGACATTCCTGCACCCCTCCGCAGGAGGAGTAGGCCGTCTCATCCGCCTGAGAGATACTACGGTTTTCTCATAGATGGCGATAGAGAGGATTGCGTCATTGATAATGATGAACCTACTAGCTTCCAGCAAGCCATCCAGAGCGGTGACTCGGTAAGATGGCTGGATGCAATGCGGACCGAGATGGAGTCCATGTACACCAACAAAGTATAGACTTTGGACTTTGCTCCAGATGGGGTAAAACCCATAGGATGCAAATGGATCTTTAAGAAAAAGATTGGAGTAGATGGACAGGTGGAAACCTATAAGGCTAGACTTGTTGCAAAGGGTTTTCGTCAAAGACCTGGTTTGGACTATGATGAAACTTTTTCTCCAGTGGCTATGTTCAAATCCATTCGGATCATTCTTGCCATTTCCGCCTTCCAGGATTATGAGATCTGGCAGATGAACGTGAAGACGGCTTTTCTAAATGGTAGTTTAGAAGAGTGCGTCTATATGGATCAGCCAGAAGGCTTCAATCAGAGTGGGAACAGCGGGAAAGTGTGCGAGTTGCTTAAGTCCATTTATGGACTAAAGCAGGCATCGCGGAGTTGGAACATCTGTTTTGATGAAACGGTCAAAGAATATGACTTTATCAAAAATCCAGATGAACCATGTATATATAGGAAAATTGTAGCACGAACTGTCGTATTCCTCGTCTTGTACGTGGATGACATTCTATTGATAGGAAATGACATTCTTATGCTACAATTTGTCAAAGGATTCTTGTCACACAGGTTCTCCATGAAAGACCTGGGTGATGCCTCTAACATTCTGAGGATCCAGATCTATTGTGATAGATCTAAGAGGATGTTGGGACTTTCGCAGTCCAGGTATATCAACACTGTACTGAAAAGATTCAGTATGGAAGATTCTAAGCGCGGTAATTTACCGGCTTGTCACGGTACCCTATCCAAAGTGATGTCTCCCAAGACTGATTTGGAAAGGGATCGCATGTTAATTATACCCTACGCTTCTGCGGTAGGCTCTATAATGTATGCGATGTTGTGCACCAGACCAGATGTAGCTTACGCACTGAGAGTGGTAAGTAGGTATCAGTCAGACCCAGTGGAGAAGCACTGGATAGCAGTATAGAACATTCTCAAGTACCTGAGAAGGACTAAGGATAAGTTCTTGGTTTACGGCGGAAAAGACCTCCAGATCGAGGCTTTTGCCGACTCCAGCTTCCAGAGTGACGAGGATGACTCCAAGTCCATGTCAGGTTATGTCTTTAACCTCAATGGAGGGACGGTGTGCTGGAAGAGTTCCAAGCAGGACAACGTTGCTGACTCGACAATGGAAGTGGAGTATATCGCTGCTTGCGATGCCGCAAAAGAAGCAGTCTGGATAAAGAAGTTCCTTACAGAACTTCAGGTGGTTCCTACCATTGCTGATCCAATACCGCTGTATTATGACAACAACGGAGCTATAGCTTTAGCGAAGGAACCCAGGTCCCATCAGAAGTCCAAACACATCTTAAGGCGGTATCACCTGATCAGGGAGATCATAGTTCGATGGGAGATCGAGGCCCGGAGAGTTCCTACAGAGGAGAACACTGCAGATCCATTAACTAAGGCCTTACCTCAGATTCAGTTCGAGAGGCTACTCGAGATAATAGGTCTTCGATACGCCAGTACATGGCCCTAGTGCAAGTGGGAGATTTTTAGTGTATATGCCCTAGGGGCCATTATTGTATCATACTAGCTTGTATATTACTTAATGGAAGCTTAGGATATTCACAGTTATATTAACAGTCTTGCTAAACATGGTAGTTTGCTACTTGGTTCATTTCTATCTTAATATGTGTATATGTTAGCATATCGAGAAAACATATTGATAGAGCCCTTAGGATCTTGCTCTACTACCAGCGTTGTGATGGTAGTCACACTAGTGGGGGCTGGGTAGTCTACAAGCACATCCTTTTTCAGGTCCCTAGTCGTAGGATTATCGAGACAGGGCATCGATACTCCGGAGTAGACTAGTGTGTACGCTTCTCACCTCAGTTGGGGAGATGGTCTGTCCCACAGCCATCAGTACGTTGTACTGGAGATAGTATACAGGTGCTCGTTGGGTTACGGGTACAGCGGACAGGACTCACAGGGAACTGTTGGTTGGTATTATACCCATCGTCAGTTAACAGTTCCCAGGTGACATGAGTACAGCATAGTCCGCAGACTTGACACTGCTGCTTCGCCTCGAGTGTGTTCCCACTATTCTTAGATTGCTACCCTACCACGGCTCAAAGGAGTCATGCAAACAGGTAGCAGTTGGGTGCAGTCCCGAAGCACTTGGAGGCAGTGGCGGATAGATAGGATTCGTCTCTCCCGGTATTGGGAGTTGATATCGCGCTGTGTTTGGAGAGCCATTACGCAAAGTCCCTGGCCAGGGCAAGCGAGATTTGCTGGTAGGATTCCAGTAGCTTCTCAAGATGTAATGGGCTTCACTCTGACATGAATTATACCGCTTTTAGTGGACTGACGCTTGCCGCCCCTAGGCCCGATATGCGATAGTCTTAGACGAATTGACTGGACTGTATGGAGATTGTCACATCAGGCTCAGTAGGAGTTCGGATGGGTTTCCTCATCGGCCTTCTTATCGACATCTACCTGGAGACTGTTACGTACAGCTAGTGCCGCTTGCGGTCTGTGATTAAACCCACTGTCAGCGTAGT
This sequence comes from Agapanthus africanus, assembly GCA_030015575.1. Taxonomy (NCBI): domain Eukaryota; kingdom Viridiplantae; phylum Streptophyta; class Magnoliopsida; order Asparagales; family Amaryllidaceae; genus Agapanthus; species Agapanthus africanus. The sequence continues at coordinate 26,159,175 of JASDDO010000029.1, read as the reverse complement.
GTCGAGTCTTTAGAGTCCTACACAGAGAGTTTCCCTGCTTCGGGCGAAACGATATAGAGGTCGTATGGTTTTACGACAGGGTTCGGACACGCACGTGCATTTATGCACGTACGATGTTCGGATAGATTATACTAGCAGGCTTTGGTTTAAGCCAGATTCTAGTATTGGATTATTGGATTTATACAGTTTCAGTATTTCCGTGTTTTCACGGATGGGAGGGGAATTCTCGAAATTAGTCGAGAAGCTTCTAGAAGATTGATGAGTTGGAGGCTAAGGTGGCATTTGCATTAATTGGTTTAATGACTCATGGTGTGATTCATCCATAGGAGTTAATGATGCATTTATTGATTAATGACTCATAGGATGAATCACACAAGGTGAGTTAATGAAGCATGATGATATTTATATTTGTTATTCATTTAATAATATCTTATGCTTCATATATATTCACAAATGAGATATTTTTCCAATATCATTCTCACTCTCACCTTCTCTCTCCTCAAGCTCTCTCTCTTCAAAAAACTAACCCTAACCTCTCATGTGTTGAGATCCAAGGGTTAGCAAGACTAATAGATCCTTAATCCTCTTCTATATCCTCTAGGTTGCTTTGATTAGCACTCATAGCCACTTAGTTACCTCAAGTGTGAGGTTAAAGCTTGGAGAAGTAGCTCTTGGGTGGATCATCTATCACATCGAGGAGGCCGTCGAGGAGGTGAACAAAGAGAACAAGAAGGACTTGATTCATTAGGTATAATCTTCTTTCATAGTAGCTAATCACTTCTATGTTGTTGCTAGTTAGGGTTTAGCAAAGATCCGTAAAATTAGTCGATGTTAGTTTAAATAAAATGATTGTTTTATCTATTCCGCCTCCCCGCATCATGTGGGGTGTCTAACGTCGACTTACAAAAAGCCCAGAAATCTAAACCATTTGAAAAGAGAGTGAAGAAAAAACTTAGTTTTAAAGCATGTGTTTTAACAAAATAAACCGCAGTAAGTATATTTTTAAAACATCAAGTCTTTTCCAAAAATTTCGGCAGAGATTCCATTGTAAATACTGGCCCCAAACAGGTACAAACATGAATAAAATAGATAATGAATAAAGGCATCCCCAAGCGGGAGCTAGCTCTTCGCCAATTGGCGGACACAACCATGCAAGCAATATAATATACAACGCCGAAGGTCGAAAGAATATACACTGGTTTGAAAGATACCAACATCCTCAAGAAAACCAGAGAAAAACCATAATAATACAGGTGCGAGACTCTAAGGTCGAAAGAATATACACTAATTTTCTAAGTCTATCAAATAATACAAGTCTGGTTGATGGAGTTTACTAGATACAACTGAATATAAATACAATGACTACGGTGGTCACGATGCAAGTGAAACCACCTACCAAAGCAATCACCGGAAGGAAGAAGTGTGCCAGTAAGCCGTAACGAAACCTGTACGGCAAAACCTGCAAGAAACTGTGGCACAACGGGGGTGAGTTGCCAACTCGTGAGTAGAAGACATCACCGAGAAGAAATCGTATGTATGACTCTATCCTAGGTCATACTATAATATCCTCATAATATATATAACCTGAAGTATCTAATAGTGGCAAGGTAATCATCTATCATACGTATAATACCAAGTGCTCGTGTCAGTGCCTCAGGTAGTAACATGCCACATATATGATTTGCGAATGCATTAAGAATGAAATAGAATGCATCTTGAATGAGGAAACTATTTTCATATCTCAGTAAGATTTGTGTATAAAAATTGAAGTATCATTAATGAAATCGACAGAGAATCCGTGTCCAGCATCGACACAAAATATATATCTGAATATCTCAATGTCTCAATATCTCGGGCTCCGGCAATCCGGACTGGCCCATATAATCAAATCTCAATATCTCGAACTTCGGCAATCCGGACTGGCTCAAGGCTCCGGCAATACGGATTGGCCCAAATCATCAAATCTCACGACTATGTCGGTATCCTTCGGATATCCGCCGTGTCATAAATAACCGGTCGGTAGTGCTCCCCAGCCGGGCTCAACGCCATCATCTGCGACCATCTTGCCCCGGGGTACCGCACCGGGTCCATCATGCACCCATAGAAGGGTCCTCCTTCTCCTCGAATCGGGTGTATGATACCGCTAAAGAGCCAAGAAAACTCATGGTGGACACCTCTCAAATCATATCTAGAGAAAACCGCAATTTTCTATCTTTAAAATGATAATAAGTTAATAAAATATTTGCGGTTTCTCAAAATCCTTAAATCTTATGGAAATCCGAAATCCCAATCTCAAGAGTAAATAAATAGTGAATTACCGGCATAAGGCCCCATAATATTGCATGACAAAAGAATACATGAATGCATCGGATATCAAGCAAGGAATGCAATAATTAAACTAGCATATAAAAACAATAACATATTGGAACTATCAGCTAGCAAGTTATGTCAATGAAGTAATACTTCTAAAGTGTACATGTCATGGCAATTACCGATGATGATGTGTGTGAGCCGGCAAGCAAGTGTTCGTAGACATACGCATCATCGGTAATGGTGCTGGTATCCTGACAACATGGGTTTATAATGACTACAGAAACGCATGTATAAGCATACAATGCGATGAATATAACATGAATTAAATGGAGGATGATTAGTAAACGCAACATTTAAGTATATACGTTTATATATACGAGTCATACCGTTTTGGCATTTGGAATAGCACGAATCATGGTTTTTAGGAAACAGGGGCTACGGTGTTTTTATGAAAAGGTACGTCCTTTGAAAAATCCGTAATATCTCTCGAGTTGTCTTTTGAAAATACCCATGATTCGTTAGTTTCTGAAAATAAGTATGACTCGAGCCCAGTCTAACATCTACCAAATAAACTACAGGACTAAACTAAAAGACTAGTCGAAAAGGTAAGGAAATCCATCTAAGTCCGAGTCGATATATCTAGTAGTCGGTGATCCCGCCTCAATAGAGTCACGTACGATAAAATATATAATGCGAAATCCTCGAGTCAAGAGTGCGGATCAATCATCATATTTATACATCGTACAGTAAAAATCCATCGTACGGCATCCAAAATCGAGGTATGGGTCAATATCACATGTAACTCATTATTTATCTGGTATCATTATCATCATATCCTGAATTAGGGGTACTGATATAATGTCTAGTACATTCCGATACCATCAAACATATATCTGTGAGTGAATAAAACACATCACCCGTCGATCCACTATACTATCATGTAATATGTCACAACACGACCCAAATCACATAACCGATCTCACGGCATCATGCCCGATCATATCGACTCTCCTCCGAGTATCATATACTATCCTCATCATACGTATATATATATATATATATATATATATATATATATATATAAACACATCCATACACACACACACACATATATATACATATCACGTGTGTGCATGTGTGTGTGTGTATACCTTTACACTAGGGTTTCGCAACTAAGGAATTAAACTAAAAACACTAACGTCTAATTACGCTAAAACTAGCTCATGACCTCCTAAAGAACTTTCTTGCTAATCAATCACATCTCGCAATACACACACACACACACACACACACAACATATTTACAAGCTATACTATGAAACTGCGGCGGTGCTATACGCCATCCACCCGACTTCCCCCATAGATATACATCTACTCACCTTGATCCTTGCTTGCCGAAGTCGATGTCGCCTTGCTCCTCCTTGTCGTACGACGTCCACATGGGCACCTACACATATCACACATAGTATCGTAAACCGAAATTACGGATGAAAACCAAAACGGCACACAAAACACACATAGGTTAGAACCTATGGTCTACGCATGCAAGAATAACCAAACAACCCTCGAGATTGACATGCAAACGTCACACCACCGAGTACAAACCCAAATACTAAAATCCAAGTCATAAATAGTCGCAAAACCAAAGCAGCAACATAAGAAAACACTTCCAGATTCGTTTCAGGTGAAATTAGCCAATTCTGCATGTGGGGTAGGTCTAATTTGCCTAAAATGGAGCCATGGACCAAGCACGAGGCGATTCCACCGTACCAAAGCCGCAATTTGCGGCCAAAACATGATAATTTGCGTCCACAGTGAAGAGTTAGGGTCTCAGGTCTTGGGTATAGCTTCTAGGTTGCCGGCACACCTCTCAGTAATCGCTAAATATTTTTTAGGTGCCCCGGGTCGTAGAAGATCTCTAAATATCATCACATTTCCCACAAACTTCCGATATCGGGGTTTCTAAGTTCAAGTCTTGTCTTTAAATCTCTGATTTTAGTTCACAATACTAACACTACAGGGGTTGTAGTCACTAATTACACTCAGTTGCACCATCACAATTCAAATCAAACCCTAATCTTCATCTTGGAATTTTTCAAGATCACTAAACCTTACTTAAACACTTCTAAACTAAAATAGAAGTTAAAGCAAATGAATTGCTATACTAATGGTGAAGGAAATATCTCATTTGGCAACTTAAGAATTTTCTTGAGTTGCCCCAAGTGCTCAAAATCCAAACTTTCTTGATCTCCCATGCTTGTAGTGAGCTTGTGCATGATTTTTGTGAAGGGGATGTATGGTTTTGATGTAGAAATAGGGTGTTTTTGAGGAGGTAGAGGTGGTGGAGGGGGAGAGGGAAGCCATGAGAGAGGAGGTGAGAATGATGAAAAAAAATGAAGGGAAAATAAATGGAAGCCATTGTCAAATGACCCCTCACCTCTCTCTTACTTCTCTGTCTTGCCCATACCCATTTCTTTATCCTTTTCTTTTCTTTTATTAACCTTTTAATTTTCATTTCCTTTTCTTTTTAAAGCTCATTTTAAACAAAACCATACAAGAATAAAGAAAGAAGTCATGGTAGAAAAATATAACAAATGGGTAACATGACATGGTGCATGTTACATGCACAAAACCAAAATCCATGCATGATTAAGTACTAATCGAGTTTAGTAATACTAACTAATATCCAATTAATCGTATACTAAGTTGTAAATTCCCAATTTTTCATAAATTCTTTTAAAATCAATACTTGATATAAATTTCCAAATATTTCCAAATTTATCGGTATTTAATTATACCATATCATTTAAAACTAATCTCCACACATTAAAATATTCATAACATTTATTATTCAATTATATAAATTCCCAAAAATAATATTTTATTTTTCTAAAATGTTACAGTCTTCCCCCCTTAAATAAATTCGGTCCCCGAATTTAAATTTAAATCCCTCAAATACTAAAACATTTCAGTAAAATGATCAATTCGCCGGGGCTCCGAAATCATATATACATAAAACATATCGTAGCGCAATGCATGCGCATGAAAAATGAGTATATAACTCAAATCAAAACTCCGTCAAGCATCACGCAATCATCGAAGTTATGGTGAAGATACCAATGTCAAAGTCCAATACGAAAACCAACATGATATACATTAAAACTATAACATGTATACGGTACGCATCGTTGTAAACTCCCCAAAACATCTGAAAGAGAATTATGCTAAATCCTTTTCAAGTTGTTGTGTGATGCATGTATCACAGCACAAGTAGCGGACGTTTATTTGTAAGGAAATAATTCTATATATATATATATAAATATATCCCTTGTTTAACATACACGTCCCACCATTTTTGAAAATAATTTAGAAGAGTTTCCTTTGTAAGGTGTTTCGTGTCATCTCGGACACATAGGAAAAATATTGAGACTATAGCTCCTTTTTGGAAATCCCTTCGGTAACTATCGATGCATGCAAAAACACCTAGGTACTGTTCTCGGAACAGTCCTGCTCGGTTACTAAACTAAATAGTAAATATCATGAAAACGTACTGCCCCAAGGAAAACATACTCAATAGTATATGTAATAATGCCACGTGCGTCTGGTGCGCACAGAAATCGAAATCCATAAATGCGGCATACATATGCACAGAAATAAAATCTAAGTGCAACGGGTGTGACGAAAATACCTGTCAAGGGCAACGAGTGTGCCTGACAACAATATCAGGTGCAGCTGATATGCACGAAGAATCCCGATTTACTCATCTGGTGTGCACTAAAATCGCATCAAGCGCGCCAAGTATGCGCAAGAATCCAAATCAAGTACATGAGGTGCACGGAAACAAATATCGAATATCACAAATCGAAATTGACGGTATATAGCATACCTCAATCCGAATCAGGTATACCGTGGTATATAATCTCACAACCACGTACATTAGCATGCACAAAATCGAATCAAAGTACTAAAAGTACATGAACACTACATCAAAGGCATAAGTCAAAAAACATATATACCATATGCATGAAATCAAAATCAAACATCTCGAACGACATCAAATCGAAATCAAGTGCAACTGTGGTGCACAAAAACTCAATCATGCAAATAAATTGCCCAAAATACTGAAATCCATAATGACGGATACGTGATATTCGAATCACCAAATCGCAAATCGTAAACACTGTCGTCGATTTGTCCTTTCTTCAAAGTCGAGAAGGTGTTGGTGCATCCATGCCAGCAGAGCAAGATATCTATTTGCCTCATTTTCATGGTCCGGCGCCTTGTGCCCTTAGGCTCTCGTCTCTCACTGCAGATTCCCAGTTACATAACTCCTCGGCTCAACGGCCCAATATGGAAACGATGATGGAAACAGTTCCTCTCTGGCACATCCTCTAAGATCTCTAGCCAACTATCATGGTCACTTGTAACATGTCTCATCGATGATGCCGAACCCTGGACTACTGGGTGTGCGTAATACGACCGATCCTGGGTCCAAATCTCCTCGTATAGTATTTCAGAAAGATTCTGTCAAGGTCTTTCCCTAATCTCGTTTCTGCCGAACTGCCCGGAAGTTATCACCCTTTACTTAATCCATTTCTGGTTCCGGAACAGCTGCATACTCATCACGACTTCTTCTAAAAGATATATCCATATTCAATACCTCTGCATGCGTATCACATCTCTGATGTCAACGGAGTGGAACGTCATCTCATCAAAATCACGCGGCACCCGATCAACTGAGACTAAATTGCTAGATTTATAAAATTCAAATTAGTTTTCTTGTGGATTCCAAGTATTGTATCCCATCACATGATATCCAGACGACATCGAACTTTTTGATCGATTCATCAAAGTCCAATAATTCCTCGAGAGCTCAACACTTGAGCACAGTTTAATAATACCCAGTACATGCCACAGTACCTATGGACCAGCTGTAGAAGGGCGGATCCAAGCCTCATTAATTGCACCATGGAACTGCCGCAAACCCTAAGGTTCAAAAACGGTTCTATGGTCATTATGTCGAGTTTGGGTTTCATTCTTCTAGAGGGTTCACAAAATTACTTGCATGTTCTTCCGAATACCTTAAATTTGGAAAAATGGGTTTCTGACATTCGTTCGTTTTCTATCGACTCTCAACGTACCTGCGTGAAGTATTCTTTTGCTAAAATCAATCAATCTGATGATCTCGCATCGAGGTATGCAAACAACCCACATGTCCTAGTCATTCATCCATGGGTGACTAGTGATCTTCTATCACGTCTCCAAGTACAACTCGTGCTGCAAAAGTTTCAAACATCTGGGGTGATATCTTGTCAGTTGCAGCAACAACTAGCTCATCCGTCCGCACGATAGAAAATGCCTCCATCATCAAGAATAAACGGTGCATTGACGGTCATCACATTCTGGCTGGCCACTAGCAGTGGCCGAATTCTCTGGTGATGATCTGCACGTTCGAGAATCTTAGTAAAAACTATCCATTAAAATGCTCATGTCGCGAAAAGCACAATAAAACTGTTAGTCATATGTATGCCTTAGAGGCCATTACTGTACATGAGATGTATATTGTAGTGGATGCTTGGACATATATAGGGAGGACTTTCTTGCTCGACATGATAGTATGCTATCTGGTTGCACTTTATCTTAACATGTACACTTATTGTCTCTCTATTACATGTTCATAAAGCCCTTAGGATGAGTACTTGACTGCCAGGATTATGATGCAGATCATACTAGTGGGGAGATGGTAGTCGGTAAGTACATCCTTCAAATGTTCCTAGTCGTGGGAGTATCGAGACAGGGCATCGATACTCCAGAGTAGACTAGCGTATACGCTTCTCGACCCATATGATGGGCGATGGATGATCCCATATCCATTGGTGTTTGGCATTAGAGATAGTATACGGGTGCTCAGTGGAAACTGGGTACACTGAACGGACTCGCCGAGAACTCTTAGATGGTACTATACCTATCGTCGGATAGAAGTTCTCTGGTGACACTGGTATAGGTTAGTCTGTAGACTCGAGATCGTCATAGAGTCTTGTGTGATTCCTACTGTGCTTTGATTTCCACCATACCACGGTCAAGAGGTCGTGCAAAAAGGTGGTTTTTGGGTACAGTTCCGAGTCACATAGAGGCAATGAGCGATAGGAGGGGTTTCTTCTCTCCCGGTATTGGGAGTTGATGTTGCGCTTTGCTCGATTGGCCATAACAGGAAATCCCTGGCCAGGGTTGCTGAGATTTATTGGTAAGTGTTACCAGTAGTTTCTCGAACTGTTATGGACCTTGCATCGGCCTGACTTATCAGGCTATTGGGGTCTGACGTTATACCACCCCCAGGCTGTGATATGCGACATATTAGACGAAAAGACCGGACTGTACGGTAGTGTTACCGATCGGATTCACAGGAGTACGAACATGCTTGCTTGTTAATCTTCTGATCGCACAATACCCGGGTGGCCCTTACGTTTAGTAGACCGCTTGCGGCATGTGGGTGTTTGATATGATCATCACCTACTGCCGGTGTATTGACGAGTCTTTAAAGTCCTACACAGAAGTTTCCTGGTCAAGCGAAACGGAGTAGGAGCACATACGTGATATGTGCGGGACTGAGATTAATGCGTGTATATGATACCATATTCTATTCTCGCGATATGTGATATCGGTTGGTTATATATGATATAGCCGGGTTATCGGATCAAGTGTTAATTCGATAAGTTGATTCATATGATATTAGTTGGTTGTATATGATATAGCCGGATTATTAAATCAAGAGTTGATTTAATAATTTAATGTATAATTATATATTTGATATATTACATTACATTAACTAGTATTAGCTCACTTAAGATTTCTTTTATCACATTTGATATACTTTACATATATGTGATACATGTATTGTTTTCTTTTTGGCACAAAATATATATGTGATATATATAAGTGTGTCTGCTAGGTTACACTTACAACATAGTTTGTATGAGACTCACACCATGCTAGGTTATGTTAGGGTTTTATTTTTCTTAAATATTTTAAACATTTGGATAATGAATCATGGATCAAAGCTTGTAGAAGCTTGGAGGTTTCATTGACTAAGTCCACGTGTTCGTCTAGCTTAAGATATTTGTTAACCCAACCCTTTGTTGGATATAGTGCCCTCAAAGTCAATTATTGGGTCGCAGTCACGTGATTGCAATGATTTAGGGAAGACCTATACCGGTAGAACAGTCTTACTCGAGATGATAGTTTGCTATCTGGTTTGTCTTTATCATCGTGTATATGCTTCAGGTGACATTACAGATCACTATTACATGTTGATAGAGCCCATAGGATTCTTGCTTGACTACCAACAGTTTGATGGCGATCATATACGTGAGAGTTGGGTAGTCTATAAGAATATCCTTAAAGTGTCCCTAGTCGTGGGAGTTTCGAGACTAGGCATCGATACTCCGAGAGTAGACTAGTGTATACGGATCGAGACCCCGACGAGGGGCGGTGGCTGGTCTCACAAGGCATTGGTGTCAGTTGGTTCACCTAAGATAGTATACAGGTGCTTATTGGGTTATGAGTACACCGGACGGAATCGCAGGGGAATTGTTGTTTGGTACTATACCTATCGTCAGGAGCAGTTCCCAGGTGACATGAGTACAGCTTAGTCCATTGACTTGACACTGCTACTTTGCCTCGAATGTGTTCGCACTGTTCTTCGATTGCCACCCTTCCAAGGCTCAAAGGAGTCATGCAAACAGGTAGTAGTTGGGTGCAGTCCCGAAGCACTTGGAGGCAGTGGCGGTCAGATAGGATTCGTCTCTCCCGGTATTGGGGGTTGATATCGCGCTGTGTCTGGAGAGCCATTACATAAAGTCCTGGCCAAGGCAAGTGAGATATACTCGTAGGTATTCCAGTAGTTTCTCAAGGTGTTCTGGGGTACACCCCGACACGACTTATACCGCTATTGGGGGTCTGACTTTTACCATCCCCCTAGGCCCGATATGTGATACTCATGTTAGTTATATGTATGCCCTAGAGGCCATTACTGTACATAGGATGTATATTGTAGTGGATGCTGGGACATATATAGGGAGGACTTTCTTGCTCGACATGATAGTATGCTATCTGGTTACACTTCACCTTAACGTGTATGCTGATTGTCTCTCTGTTACATGTTGGTAAAGCCCTTAGGATCTGTACTTGACTACCTGGACTATGATGCGGATCATACTAGTGGGGACATGGTAGTCCATAAGTACATCCTTCAAAGTCCCTAGTCGAGGGTGTATCGAGACGGGGCATCGATATACCAGAGTAGACTAGCGTGTACCTTCTCGACCCATATAGATGGGCGATGGATGATCCCATATCCATAGGTGTTTGACATCAGAGATGATATACGGGTGCTCAGTAGAGACTGGGTACACTGGACGGACTCGCCGAGAACTCCCAGATGGTATTATACCTCACGTCAGATGGCAGTTCTCTGGTGACACTGGTACAGAGTAGTCTGTTGACCCGAGATCGTCATAGAGTCTTGTGTGGTTCCCACTGTGCTTTGATTTCCATCTTACCACGTCCAAGAGGGCGTACAAAACGGTGGTTTTTGGGTACAGTCCCGAGTCACATGGAGGCAATGAGCGATAGGAGGGGATTCGTCTCTCCCGGTATAGGGGGTTGATGTTGCGCTGTGTTCGATTGGCTATAACAGGAAATCCCTGGCCAGGGTTGCTGAGATTTACTAGTAAGTGTTACCAGTAGTTTCTCGAATAGTTATAGACCTCATATCGACACGACTTATTGAGCTATTGGGGTCTGACGTTTACCACCCCTAGGCGAGATATGCGACATATCAGACGATCAGACCGGACTGTACGGTAGTGTTACTGGTCGGATTCACTGGAGTGTGAGCGGGCTTGCTCGTCGATCTTCAGATCGCTCAATACCCGGGTGGCCGTTACGTTTAGCAGACTGCTTGCGGCTTGTGGATGTTTGATATGATCATCATCCGCTGCCGGCGTATTGACGAGTCTTTAGAGTCCTACATAGAGGTTTCCTGGCTCAAGCGAAACGAAATAGGAGCGCATATGAGATATGTGCGGGGACGACCTCGTTGCGGAGCCGTGGAGGTGGAGGACCGGATCTTCAAAGGTTGTATTTCCGTTTTCTCATTAGTTAAGTGTTAACTAGTTCTTTTTCGCCTAGACATCTAGTTATCGATCCGTAGTTTAGGGTTTGTAGGCACCATAATTTTTGAAATTGCCATGGTTGATGGCTTGGGAGACCTCACTAGCGTGCCTAGGAACCCTACAGTGGTATCAGAGCCTAGCTAGAGCCTTAGGCGAAGTCCAGACGGAATTTAAAGTCCGAACGAATCCGAAATCCCAAACCAAACTTGCTCTCTGGACGATTCTGAAAAACAGGGATTTTTCCATATTAAAAATATTCAGAGAACTCAGTAAAATAATATAAGAATTACTGTTTAAATTTGAGGGGTTAATTCGTTATTCTAGGCGCGGATCCGCGGCCTTCCTGTTGTCTCAGGCCGCGGATAAGCGGCCGTACGACCTCCAATTTTAAAAATTTTTATACAGTAATTCTTAGTTTTATGTACTGGATTTGCTGGGAATTTTTAATATTTTTTATAGAGCTGAATTTTCTGAGTTGTTTTGGGGATTCGGTGATTCGATCGGGTTTATCAAATTTTGTCTGTGTGGCTTTCCGGATAAATCTTAGAATATGTTAAAAAGTTCGACCGGATATAAATACCCAATTTTTCCCCTGTCGGGAAATTTCCAAGTGTTGGATTTTTCCGTAGTTTAACGACGTTCTAAGTAGTGCAAGTAACGCGATGGTCCCTCTAGAAGACAACAAACCTTAACTCGATTATGTGACCGTCTTGAACTGCCCTTTGAACCTTCGGGTTTGGGGCAGTACGGCGTGCCACATGTGAGGCGTTGGCTTGACCCTTCTACGGCTGGACCGTTGGTACTGAGGCACGAACGGAATGTTGTTAGACTTGTTTCATGTGTTGATCTGTATCGGGAAAACTTGGGTGTTCGAATGTTCAATCGGAAAGTTTAACATTTTCTAATTATCTGGAATGGGATACAACAATTGGAATTCACAAAAGTTATGAGATAACGGAATGAATGTTATAAACGTAGCAGTTTAGTCTCACTTGATCGGTTGCCACGGAATTTTGATGTGATCAAAAGTCCGTCGCAATCACGTAGCGTACGCGGATACTCGCCGGGTAAACTTAATAGACAGCCTCACTCCATAGCCCCGACCAAGTGACTGTAGGAGAACCCCGTCGCCGAAAGCATCCGTTCGGGTGCTCGCGGTAGCGGTGTTCCGCCTTGGTGCACTTCGTCGACGGTATCGGGGGTGCGGCCGTCTACTGAAGTTTGCGACGAGCATTCGATCAGGATGTCGGGAATCTTGTTGAATTGCCCGACTTGATATTGAAAAGAGTTTTCGATTTTGAGACTAAAATGCGGGGTTTATAATTGTTAGGCATGCGATGTCTAAAGAATTCATTTGGTCAGGCATGCGATGTCTGAGGAGGTTGCGGATTCCAACTGTTGTAGTTTTACACTTTCTTTTCTGTGACCGTAAGTGTAATATGTGATATCGCCGGTTTCGTTGCTATATGTCAACGACAATTGGGATGGACATATTTACTTACGTTGATGACATGTGATGTTATGTGTTGCTGGATATGTTATATTGGATCGTCGTGTTTGAATAGCCGGGGGTTTTTATGTGAGATGAGTGTTTTCCATTTTCATTCATGTAAAAACTTGTATGTAATATTCTTTTATTGGGGCACTTCCAGGTTGCGGAAGTCGTCACCCGTTGTATGTTATTTACTTTTCTGCACTAGGATAGACCCAAGGAGGGGAGCACAAGTAACCGGGTTCTGGGGTCCAGTGGGAGACCAACTCGAGGAGTCGAGTCCGGGTCTCCTAACTCTAGAATTGGTAGGGTTGCTTGCCGCTCTCGTAGGGGTCTTGGGGTGTGGGTTTGGCTATTCATCACGACCGTGGAATCCGTGTTTTATACTGGCTCGTATTGAAAACACGGACGTCCTAGAATATCCAATATTTCATATGATTCTTCTGCTGCGATATCTGTGATGTGATCATGTGATGTTCTGTGATAGATACAGTATATAGTATATATGATATATTATATAGACGTTACTTATGTTTTACACCAGCGCTAGCCCTGCCCCGCTCTGCCGTTAGTTACCTAACCTAACGGTGCACGAGGGGACATCGAGGCGAATGCGGATGGCATAAGTGTACGTCGTATTTATCTGTGATGTTTAGGTACATTAAATGATGGGACTTCATTAATGTGATTAATGAAATAAAAGAAACCTAAGATGTTGTAGAATCGAATTTCAAAATAAAACAGGTAGCTACAGTTCTTGTTTTGCACAGCGGTATATGAGATATATCCTGCACCTTATTCGATAAGGAAAGGACCGAGATCCCTTCACCGGGAGTGACTCCTTTAGCAATAACTCGCAGATGCTACACACTCGGTTTGTCTTTTGATTGCTTTTAAGTGTTTTTGCTTTGCACAGTGATATATGTGATATATCCCGCACCTCATTCGACTAGGAAAGGACCGACGATCCCTTCACCGGGAGTGACTCCTTTAGCAAAACAAGAAAAGCCTCAAAAGCACTCCATTTCAAAATTCATTCGATCCTACAACGATATCAAGTTCATTACGCAATAGGTTTTCAGAAAAACCTGTCGTAGCCCTCCGTCATTTCAGATAAGTAGTAGTTAGTATTCGTGCTACGTTTGTTGGCCTGCGTCAAGGCGTAGTGTGCGGTAGCTAACTGGTGCTTATCTGTATAAGCATATGATGTGATTGGATTAGGGTAGTCGTGCGACTTTGTTGGCCTGCGTCAAGGGTCGTGCGGGTGGGTTTAATTCAATCAGGAAATGACGGGTTGAACTTGACTAGCGGACTATGGTTTGTTGGCCTGCGTCAAGGTCATAGGACGCTAGGGGCAAAATATTATCGGGAATTTCAAGTGTTGAAATTTGCAATGAGATTGCATACCTTCTATGAGATAGTTGGATCCCGATACCCGCTGCGAGTAAGAGTTACTCCTGGGAGAGTTTTATACATTACAATTAGCCGATCAAGTAGGTGTCTAGAAAGGTGTCAACGAGGTTACGCCTCTGGGAAAACGAGGTTTACATTAATTAGGTTCGTGCGAAAGCACGGGGGACCTCCCTCAAAGTACCGACACTGGCCTGGCTGAAAGATTGGCGAACTTGTAGTGTGTAATTAATCCCGGCTAATCTTTCCTTTTAGGGTTTGAAGGAAGATTTGATAAAAAGCAGTGGGAGCCATCCTGATTAGATAAAATAATAACCAATCTATTCTTGACAGAGCGCACGCTGAGTGTTTTCTTCTCTCTCTCTCCAGGTAGCGACCATATCACGCCTTAATCAAGATAATAATACGGATTATTGACCGAACCCGCTTGTTATACTGAGCTGGGGAACGTTGGTCCCGCTCCAACTTATAATTGTTATAAGACAGAGCAGGAAATTGGGGATTACCAGAATTCCCGTGCCGCCCAAACGAAGAAAGTGCATGCTGATGCATCATCTTCGGGTGTGTTCGTTACAAAGAACTGTTTCTCAGTATCCTCCGCGTCCTGGGTATGTTATACCAGATCTGGATCCCAGATATGTAATCTGTTACATAGGGCTACAGAAAGGTAGAGAACTGAGAACGGGTGATAAGTTTCATGAGGCAGAAAACGGGGCAAGTGTTGCAGCCAAGTCTGTTGGTCACTGTCATCCTGTATTACAATACATTGATTCTGAACGAATGTTATTAGATACCGAACCTGATATACAAAATCATATCTGTCTCTTTATCAGTAAAGAAACGGTAAAATTTTGTATTGTTGGATAATGTTTTGAACATTTCCTATATCAAAAGTTGATCGGTTCAGGCGCGTTATCTAAAAGCATTGATGTTCTAAATCAAACTACAGTTCTTAATATATGGAACACACACAAGAGGAAGAGTTCAGAAATGAACAAATCCTTCTTGAGGTATTGTAGACTAGGTCAGATCAATGCGACCCGACTGGCTAGAGTTACATAAAGATGTATATTTAAATCAGTTTGAATTTACATCTTGTGAAACTCGCCAGTCATGTCACAAAGATAAGATGACCATAGCTCTGTTTAATGGAAACAGAGAAAGAGTTAGTGAACTCTTGGGACTGATACATGATGATGTATGTAAGGTCTCCTGTCTACACATGCCAGGACTGGTTCTTTATACTTCATTACATTCTCTGATGATCTTTCGAGATTCAGACCTATGTTCCTGTTGAAACACAAGTCCGAACTTTTTGAGATATTCACAGAATATAAGCGAGAAGTAGAGAACCAAAATACGGGTATAAGTATTATGTCCTTTGATGAGATCGAGGAGGAGAATACTTGAGCACGGAATTCCTGGACTATTCTAAAGGAGAATGAGATTCTCTCTCAGCATTACTCCTCCGTATAAACCATAGCACGATGGTATATCGGGGCGGAGCAGATACACCCTATTTGATATGGTGTGCTCTATGATGAGTACTACTGAGTTACCTATTTCCTTTTGAGTGTTATGCACTTGAGAAGCTGCATACCTATTGAATAGGGTTCAAATCAAATCAGTTGCCTACCGCTTCATATGTGATATGGAAAGGGAAGAGCCCATGTCTTAAGCTGGTAAAGATTTGGGGTTGTCCGGCCTATGTCTGAAAGCAAAATCCGGACAAGCTCGAGGCAAGGTCTGTAATGTAGAACTGGAAATGTTCCAGCTATACAAACTACAACACATGATTTGATAGAACCAAAGAATTCAGTAGATTCCAACGAACCTCAGCCTCTCCGCCGATCTAGTAGGGTTCCTCACCCAACAGAGAGATACTTCGGTTTCTCTATGACAGTGGGAGCGAGGATTGCATCATGAGATGATGACCCAACTAGCTTCGAGCTGGCCATCAGGAGTAAGACTCTGTAAGAATGGCTGGATGCTTAGTGATCTGAGATGGAATCCTTATACACCAACAAAGTATGGACTTTGGTTGCAATATCTGAAGGGTTAAATCCCCATCAGGAGCAAGTATATCTTGAGAAGATTACTTGGTGTAGATGGAAAAGTTGAGACTTTCAAAGCTAGACTTGTTAAAGCTTTTCGTCATCGACCAGGCGTGGATAATGATGAAACCTTTTCAAGTGACTATGCTTAAGTCCATCCAGATCCTACTTGCCACGGCTACATACCATGACTACGATATCTGGTGGTTGGGTGTCATGACTGCTTTTCTAAATGATGTTTTAGAAGAGAACGTCTATAAGTACACAGCCAGAGGGCTTCGTAGACAGTGGGAGCAGCGGAAACGTGTGCAAGATGCTTTATAGGATAAAGCAGGCATCGCGGAGTTGGAACGTCTGTTTTGATGGATTAGTCAAAGAAGTTGACATCATCAAAATGGTAGATGAACCTTGTATAAACAAAAAGGTAGTAGGGAGTATGGTGAAGATCCTCGTAGAGTACGTGGATGACATACTCTTGATAGGGAAGTAGTTTCCTATGCTACGCTCGGTCAATCTCCGTTTATCACAATGATTCTCCATATAGGATCAAAGTGATACCTCCTAAATCCTGAGTTTTGGATCTATGAGATAGATTTAATTGGATGTTAGGATTCTCACTAGTTGTAGTGAGATGGTATCAACCGATCCTGGAGAATCACTGGAAGTGTTCCAGGGTGATAAAGACGACTGAATGTCAGTCACAGGCATTGTCTTTACCCTCAGTAAAGGGACGGTATGTTGGAAGAGTTCCAAGCTAGATACCGTGACACACTAGACGATAAAGGCAGGATACATCGCTACTTAAGATGCTACCAAAGAGGCTGTTTGGGTGTATAATGGTTCATGAGATGAACTTAGTTCCTCCCATTGTGTGACAATGGAGTTGTGGCTTATGCCAAGGAACGCCGGTCCCATCAGTGATCCAGACATATTCTAAGGCAGTGTCACTTGATCATGGAGATGGATGATCTCCAGGGTGATCGAGGTTAGGAGAGTAGACTCAGAGGACAACACAGCGGATCCACTCACAAAGGCCTGTTCCCAGAGAGAGACTTTCATGGGATGGTTGAGTATGAGATACTGCAACCACTGCTACAGATGGCCCTAGTGCAAGTGGGAGATTGTTAGTTATATGTATGCCCTAGAGGCCATTACTGTACATAGGATGTATATTGTAGTGGATGCTGGGACATATATAGGGAGGACTTTCTTGCTCGACATGATAGTATGCTATCTGGTTACACTTCACCTTAACGTGTATGCTGATTGTCTCTCTGTTACATGTTGGTAAAGCCCTTAGGATCTGTACTTGACTACCTGGACTATGATGCGGATCATACTAGTGGGGACATGGTAGTCCATAAGTACATCCTTCAAAGTCCCTAGTCGAGGGTGTATCGAGACGGGGCATCGATATACCAGAGTAGACTAGCGTGTACCTTCTCGACCCATATAGATGGGCGATGGATGATCCCATATCCATCGGTGTTTGACATCAGAGATGATATACGGGTGCTCAGTAGAGACTGGGTACACTGGACGGACTCGTCGAGAACTCCCAGATGGTATTATACCTCACGTCAGATGGCAGTTCTCTGGTGACACTGGTACAGAGTAGTCTGTTGACCCGAGATCGTCATAGAGTCTTGTGTGGTTCCCACTGTGCTTTGATTTCCATCTTACCACGTCCAAGAGGGCGTGCAAAACGGTGGTTTTTGGGTACAGTCCCGAGTCACATGGAGGCAATGAGCGATAGGAGGGGATTCGTCTCTCCCGGTATAGGGGGTTGATGTTGCGCTGTGTTCGATTGGCTATAACAGGAAATCCCTGGCCAGGGTTGCTGAGATTTACTAGTAAGTGTTACCAGTAGTTTCTCGAATAGTTATAGACCTCATATCGACACGACTTATTGAGCTATTGGGGTCTGACGTTTACCACCCCTAGGCGAGATATGCGACTTATCAGACGATCAGACCGGACTGTCCGGTAGTGTTACTGGTCGGATTCACTGGAGTGTGAGCGGGCTTGCTCGTCGATCTTCAGATCGCTCAATACCCGGGTGGCCGTTACGTTTAGCAGACCGCTTGCGGCTTGTGGATGTTTGATATGATCATCATCCGCTGCCGGCGTATTGACGAGTCTTTAGAGTCCTACACAGAGGTTTCCTGGCTCAAGCGAAACGAAATAGGAGCGCATATGAGATATGTGCGGGACCGAGAATAATGCGTGTATGTGATACCGTATTCTATTCTCGCGATAAATGTATCGAATGGTTGTATGCGATATAACCTAGTTATCGATTCAAGCGTTGATTCGATAAGCCGATATATTGTATACTAGTCGGTTGTGTGCGACATAACCGGATCGTTAAATCAAGTGTTGATTTAATGATTTAATGCATAATTATATATTTGATATATTAGTTTGCATCAACTAGTATCGGTTTACTTAAGATGGATATTCTCACTCGGAAGTGCACATTGTATATGTGATATACTTTTTGTGCACTTGCTTGTATCATGTTTGATGATATATGACTTTTTAGTTAAGTGTAAAGAATTAAACAATGGTTAAGTGGATAATTAGGGTTTTGGTTTTCTTATTCATTTATATATATATATATATATATATATATATTTATTCTTTATGGAATATATTAAGCATGAGAAGAAATGGAGGCTTTCTTTGTTTTTTCATGAAGATTCATGAATGTTTGACTTTGTGACCATATTTGTCTCATGCTTAACCTAACCATTCCACTAAACCATGATTAATTCCCTACACCTAACTATAGTTAAA
Source organism: Agapanthus africanus (assembly GCA_030015575.1). Classification (NCBI taxonomy): domain Eukaryota; kingdom Viridiplantae; phylum Streptophyta; class Magnoliopsida; order Asparagales; family Amaryllidaceae; genus Agapanthus; species Agapanthus africanus. Next base: position 26,139,935 of record JASDDO010000029.1, on the reverse strand, counting down.
GTTATGATAATAATTGATTATTCTTTTCTTTTTGAGAATTCTTATCATAACTTATCATAAGCTTTCTTCTTCTTCTTCCTTGACTTCAAGAAGAAAAGCTTCACCTCCATCAATGGTGATGTTTTTGAGTGAGAAATCCAATTCTAAAGTTAACCCACTTCCTATTTCTTCATCCTCTACCTCTTGCCAAGTAGTAGAGTGTGTTTTCTTCACAAGTTTCATGACTTGGTGAAGTGAGAGCTTGATCTTGCGATGCTTCGACGTAGATCATCTTCGGCATGGACATCGACGACCTAGCTTGCCCATTCTCCGACGAAGCCGACTCTAGAGCCCGGATTTGATTTGGACAGCGGAGACGACCTCGTTGCGGAGCCGTGGAGGTGGAGGACCGGATCTACAAAGGTTGTATTTCCATTTTCTCATTAGTTAAGTGTTAACTAGTTCTTTTTCGCCTAGACATCTAGTTATCGATCCGTAGTTTAGGGTTTGTAGGCACCATAATTTTTGAAATTGCCATGGTTGATGGCTTGGGAGACCTCACTAGCGTGCCTAGGAACCCTACAACTCATAGACGAACATACCGGACTGTACGGAAATTGTCACAGATAGGCTCAGTAGGGTTCCAGGATGAGTTCGCTCGTTAGCTTCCCTTTCGCTCAATACATGGGCAGCCATTACGTACAGCTAGTGCCACTGATGTTCTTGTGGTTAAACCCACTGCCAGCGTATTTACGAGTCTTTAGAGTCCCTCACAGAAAGATTCCCAAGTTCGGACGAAACGTTGTAGAGGCCGTATGGTTTTATGGCAGGGTTCGATCATATACGTGCACTTGTGCATGGATCATGATCGGACGGATCATACTAGTGGGCTTTGGTTTAAGCCGGATCCTAGTATTAGATTTGTTGGATTACATTCGTCTCATTGCATTCGTATTCAGTCGGAATGCGGATATAGGTATGTATATACAGGTGAGGGGTATTCTTGTGATCCGTCATGAGTTTACTTTAAAAGATGCCATTCTATTTATTGTTTTAAACTTTTGGTTTAAAGTTTATTAAGTGGAAATTGTGAGTGCTAGTCATGATCAATAGCATTAAATGTGGCATGTGTTTTGTTGATGACTCATGGTGTTATTTTTTGTGCCATATCTAATCACTTGATTGATTATTGTGTGGAAATGATGTGTGAGGAGAGAGAGGGCAGCCAATATGAGTGGGGCTTGGTCTTGAGATTATTATCAATAGCTCTCACATTTCTCATCTAACACAATAACAAAGCTCTTCTTCTTCTTCTTCCTTTTTCTTGTGCTCACAACTTCCTCTCCCAATGGCTTCTTCTTCAACCTCCACCCATCCCTCTCATGAGTTGAGAATCCATTGGTGTATTGAGATAAAGTGATCTCACACATTCTCTACTTCACCTTGGACATGTCGGCTAGCAAACTTCATGTCCGAATTGCTTCGGTTTGAAGCGGGAGCCCGTAAAAGGTTTCTTGACGTGGTGCCACTTCGATGAGGAGACCGGAGATCGAGTGAGATCGGAGATGCCGCAACACCTCTAGGGCTTTGAAATGGTAGAAGACCAAAGGACACAATCCGTTCATTATAACCATCTAACTCCTAGTTTACATGTTTGCTAGTATAGGGTGTTTGGTTCGATCTTGCGCGGGTTTTGTTAGCGCCAAAGTTTTGAAAGTTTTTGTTCCGCATTCTGCCGCGGTTTGATGGCCGGCCCACCGGAAAATCCCAACATGGTATCAGAGCCACCCAAACACCTTAAACAAGCTAGTTGCGACATTAGAATTCATATTTTTTTGGGCATCGGAAACTGTCAGAAAAACAGTCCCGATTTTTTGAGTTTTGAGATGTTTGCACGCCCCGCGGGCTCTCGGTTTGAACCGAGAAGCTGCGGGGTGCTACTTGGGCACCCCGGGGAGACCCCGGGGGGGACCGAACGGCTGGGTCCACTCCCCAGGACCACCACAAGGTGGTCTTGGGGGTGGGGACCCGAAATTGCTCCTGCATGGGCAGTTTCGGGTCTGCCTCACCCTCTGGCCACCTCGTTGTGGCCTCGGGGGTGGGGTATCCTCTCTAGCCCCCCCGACTCGAAGTTAATTTTGTGCTCTAACTCCCTGCAAAGGTTCGGACATGTTTCGTTTTGATTCGGACCTCCGAATTGGCTCAAAACTTGACTTTTTTGGATGTTTAGTGCACTTGGTTTTTGATCCTTAGTATATTTAGGATGTGCGCTAATTGTGTTTTGGAATTCTAATGTTATGACTTTGTTTGCATGTGTGGATGTGTTGGTAACATTGTATAATTGCTATATGCTCAATTAGACGGGGTTACACACTTGATTCGGTTACTTGTTTCTGTGTTGTGCTGTATTTGTTGCGGATTTGTCGTGGTGGATAGCTTGGATGCAATGTTAGTACAGTTTAGTTTTATTTGTACATTTGATATCGCGGGGCGATCGTCCGACATGTGGACTACCTTCACTGCTTGTTTGTATATTTTTCTTTTGGGTCATGACCGGGTTGAGGTCGATGTACCCGTTGTACATATTTTCTTTTCTGTACTAGGATTACCCCGCGGTGGGGTGCACAGATAGCCGGGTTCTAGAGGGCAACGGGTCCGCATCTCATGGATTTGAGACGGAGGGTGATTCACTCTAGAATTGTCGGGTATAGGTTGACCCAAGGAGGGGTGCTCAAGTTACCGGATTCCGTGAATTGCTGGGTGGTCCATTCACTTTGCTGAAGGGGGCTGCCTCGCTTCTGGTTTTAGCGGGTAACTTTCCGCGCTCGTAGGGGTCTAGGTTTTCATTGCATAGGCTATCCACACAACCAGGGGAACGTCGGGTTTCACTTACGGCTCAAAGGAAACCCGGGGCTCCCAGATTATCTGTATTGTTCTGTGATACTTATTACTTTTCTGTAATATTGCATTTATCACGCCTCGAGCGATTATTATATATTGATATATATACTAGTAGATGTTGTATATGTTTTACACCCGCGCTAGTCTAGTCCTCGCTCTGTCGTTAGTTAAGTAACATAACGGGTGATGACTGGATCCAGTGGCGAATGCGGATTGCATATACGTACATCATATTTTCGTTCTTTTGTGGTGTGATTAATTGATAGCACTGCGTTGATTCAAATCAATACAAGGAAAACCAACCTATTCGATATTGTTGGAACAAATTTTCAAAAGCTGTTATTGCAAGGACGTTTTCTTTTGTTTTGCACAGTGGTATTCGGTTATGAATATCCAGCACCTCATTCGACGAGGCAAGGGCCGAGATCCCTTCATCGGGAGTGACCCTTTGGATAGAGGTTTACGTCAGGGTAATAACTTCACTATAGTCGATTACTTTTTGCTTTGCATCGCGGAATTCAGTTGGAATATCCTGCACCTCATTCTACAAGGAAAGAGCCAAGATCTCTTCATCGGGAGTGACCACTTTAGCAAAGGTTTTGGCCACTATATATTTGAAAAAAGCTATCCGGTTCCTTCAATAATATCAAGTTCATTACGTTAAAGGTTTTTTGCCAAAAATCATTCGTAGCCCTCCATCATTTCATATGGGTAGCACTTAGTATTCATGCTATGTATGTTGGCCTTCGTCAGGGCATAGTGTATGGTAGCTATTTGTTACTTTTCTGTTGCATAGCTAGATGCGTTAGTTTGGGACAGTCGTACTACTATTTTGGCCTTCGTCAGGGGTATGTACAGATGGGTTCAAATTAACCTGGATAATGACGGGTAGTACTTGACATGTCACTTATGATATGTTGGCCTTCATCAAGGTCATAAGAACATGGGGTAGAAATTACATCGGGAGTTTCTAAAGAAACTTAAACTTGCTAGGCATGCGCATACCTTCTGGAGTGTGATAACATGAGTGGATTCCTCACGTTATCATGCGATGATAGTTGGATCCCGATTCCCACTGATGAGTTGGTTTAGTTCTCGGGTGATCCCGACTAATTCTTCTTTCAGGTTTGGAGGAGAATTTGAGGATACGGTGGGAGACATCCTGATTAGATAAAGTGATTAACCATTCTGATCTATGTTAGAGTGCACGCAGAGTGTTTCTTTTCTCTCTCTCTTTAGCAGTGACCATGTCCCGACCCTAGACTATGACTGAGTGATCAAGATAACCGAACTTTCTTAAAACACTGGCTTTTTGGATTGTCTGAGTTGCATACATCATTGCCACTCCTTCTTTTACCCTTTGTATTTCTCCAGAACACCCCGTATCACTACGAACATCCACTTCCATTGGATAAATCCATCGTATGGTTATATACGAACTCGAAGGAACTTGTTCAAGATTCGAGGATGGATTCTGGTTCTGGAGAGAGTGAATAGAACTATTCAATTGTCTTTTCCTTTTATCTTCTCTCAGGTTGTGAGGGCTCCTAGGATTAGGAGACAGTACACCTATTACGCTTATTGGATAGTCTTCTTTCAAACCATAGGCAGGTGCCAAAAGTTAGGAAACGAAGAATACCAATTAGCTTAAGTGTGGTGTATAGAAGGTAATAAGTAAAGAAAAATAAAAGGATTAGAAAGAGGGCAAACTAAATTGTGACTGCTATCATTCACGACCAAACTGCGTATTTCATCGCCACTACTACTTCACCTTTCCTTTTCTCCGGTTCAGGAGAAATAGAATAATGTTTATTCAGTTGTCTTTTATCATCACCTTCTCTCAGGTTGTGAGTACTCCTAGGATTAGGAGAGTAAACCTATTATGCTTATTGGATAGTCTTCTTCCAAACCATAGGCTGGTGCGGAACGGTAGGGAAGGAAGAAAACCACTTATCCTAATGGGGTGTACAGAAGGTAATGAATAAAGACAAATAAAAGGATTTGGAGAGATGGCAAGGAAATATACGGTTACAGTCATGAATCTGGATAGTGGAAGAGGCATTACTAGGAATACCCGGATACCCCTTCGAAACATTTACATGTTTCAGTTTCACTGTGCGTTGTTAATAAAAAACTGATTTCCCAATTAGATCCTTACTACAGGGTATGTATTTACCAGGTTTGATTGTCATATCTGTATGGTTTTACAAATAATGAGTGGGAGTAAGTTATTGGGAATTAGGTAATCATCCTCATTATATCAGAATTCGTTGTAATTGGTGATATTTGAGGAAATCACCTGAGTTTTTGCCGGACGACAAATATTTGGTTTTGAATATCCGTTGTTATGCACCAATTTCAAATTGATATATCTGTACGTTTATTTTATAAAGTGAGATATAACTTTTTGAAATTATGTCTATGGCATTTACCTATATCAGTTGATGGTTAGCTAAGGAGCATTCAACAGCGGTGTAATTCTTCATAACCATAGTAGAGTTTTCAACCTACGATGCACAGGATTTAAGTTATTCAACTCAGGGGACTTATACAAAGTATTGTATATTGTCCAGTGTCCATTAGGAAAGAGGGGTTGGTCCTCGTACTATATTCTATTTACTTCTGACTTCTCTAGTTTTTAGACAAGTGTTTCGTAGAAATACAAGGTCTAATTTTTGAGAAGTTATAGGTACGAGAATAAAGTAGAGAACCACGCGATGCATGTATCAGGATTTTTCAAGGTAATCGAAGATGTAGATACTTGTGTTTAGTATTCAGTCGATAGTAATGATTTTGAGAACTTGCTTCTCTTTGTCAAGTTACTCATAAATGGATGCACTCCTAAGTTGAGTAATGCTGATTGGCCTCTCTCCATTTAGTTGACATGCACTGGAGACAGTTGCATGATTTGAATCTGGTTCCAATTAAATTAGTGCCTCTATTTCTATATTGTATATAGAACGGTTAATATCTTAACAATATTAAGGTATATGGAGTTGTTGATTTATCAAAAATATTTCTAAACCGCAATCAAGAACGGCGTCGCTTTGCAGCTAGCCGGTGAGTACGGGTCGGTCCACAGGGATGTTGTGAATTTCCTAATCGCTCTTACGAGTTAATTCCAAACGGTGTGAATGGATCAATTTGTTAGGTCCACGTTACCTCTCTTGGTTCTTTCGGGGTTGCGGAAACGGTGAAAAACAAGTTTTAGGGTTTTGGTAACATGGACTAGAAAACCCGGATCTTTGCTAAACAACACACTAGCAACAACTACGAGCTTTACCTACTCGGTTAGGGGGTTATACCTAGACTTGAACTCCTTCTCTTCTTGTTGTTCTCCTCCTTGCTAGCTCCTTTTAGTAGCTTGAATGGCTCCTCCTCGTCGTCTCCTCTTTGCTAAAGATAGATCCACCCGAGGGCTTCGAACTTGAGCTCCTACCTCAACCTTGAGGTAACTAAAGTATTAGGCCTTCTAGACCTTCAACCTTAGGATGAGTAGAAATGAGTTTTGGTGTTTTATCTTGAAGGCAAATGGTTCTCAACTCATGAGAGGGATTTTGCCTTGAGAGAGAGGAAGAGGATGAGAGCTATGGATGAGAGAGAAGATGCAAGTAAGAATGATCAATTTTACAACCATGCTCTCATATTTTAGAAAATGATAATAATAATAATAATTAAAAATTTGTGATGGTGAGTTGATGAATGACCATTATCATTTCATTCATTAAATGCTTTGTGCAAAAAAAGAAGTATCTTTGAAAACAAATGATGATGGTCAACAAGTCTACTTTGGTCAACCGGTTAACTAAAGTCAACAAGTCAACAAAAGTCAAGAATTCAACTCAACCATGGTACAATAATTGTTAACTAATATTATTAATCATATTTCCTATTCTCATTAGCGTTTGGAAAAAGACAACAGTCAACAGTGCATATACACCCGTACCATAACCCTAATGAGAATCCTCTGTCTCAGTCAACTGTGCATACATACCCGCATCCGTGTTCCGAGGAACATGAATACAAAGAGATAAAACTAACCCCAAAACATATACTAGGATCTGGCTTAAACCAAAGCCCGCTAGTAATAACTGTCTGGACACCAAACGTGCACAAGTGCGCGGATGTGAACGAACCCTGTCGCAAAATCATGCGACCTCTACTCTGTTTTGCCCAAAGACGAATAACCCTCTGTGTGGGACTCTAAAGACTCGACACTACGCTGGCAGTGGGGTTAACCACATACCGCAAGCGGCACTAGCTGTACGTAACGGTCCCCAGGTAGATGCCGATAAGAAGACTGATGAGGTGAACCCATTCGAACTCCTACTGAGCTTTTATGTGATAATCTCCGTACAGTCCGGTCTGTTCGTCTAAGAGTATCATATGGCGGGCCTAGGGGGATGGCAAACGTCAGTCCCCTAATAGCGGTACAAGTCGTGTCAGAGTGTAGCCCAATACACCCTGAGAAACTACTGGTGACACTACCAGCAAATCTCGCTTGCCCTGGCCAGGGACGACTATGTGTAATGGCTCTCCTAGACACAGCGCGATATCTGTAAGTCTACGGTAGCGCCGCGGCCATCTAACAGACGCCAAATGCGGAACAAAAACTTTTTAACTGGCGCCATCGTATACTATAACCCGGATCTGCCATTATTGCGAAACTAACAAACTACAAAGAGGGTAGAAAGGTTATACCGAACGATTCGAGTCCTTCGTTCTTTAACCATCATCCCATGCTCTGTTGCGGCTGCTCCGATCTCGTCGATCTCCGATCTCCTCGTCCAGGTGGCACCACGTCAACGGATCTTTAAACGGGCTACCGCCTCTGACCCGAGGCAACTCGGTCATCAAGTTTGCTAAAAGAGATGACCAAGATTGATGTAGAGAATGAGTAGAACACTTTGTCTCATTACGTCCAAAGCCATGGACGAACGGTTAATGAAGTTGCCTTTTTTGGAATCGGGAAATGGTAAATCAACCTATGAAATTTCCATGAAGCAAATTTCATATACTTTTTTCCAAATGAATCAAATCTCATTTCTCCAAGAGGGGCCGGCCATTATATGTAGGTGGGGGGAGGGTGAGTGTAGGAGCTAGGAAGAGGGTGACCACAAGCATGAATCCTTATCACTTCATTAAAGGAATGATGAATCACTAATGACACCTTGCATAACATTAAATGCAAGAATGAGTCATTAATCTAGTCATCCATTCAATTAATGCAAGTGAATGATTCATGAACCTAGTCACCAAAATCAAAAAGCTTCTAGAACCTTCCACACTTATGACTCACCTCAAGAAAAGATAAATCCGTATTTAACCTAATGTTAAATACGGGTGATAGAAAACTGGAAACTGGCAACTTCCAAAAGTGATCCTGAAACGAATTTCAGGATAACCCCGTAACAGTATAAATATACCCGCATTTGTATTACGACCGAATACAAATGCAACTGAGACAAAGATATTATATCTACTAAGTATAATACATGGATCCGGCTTAAACCAAAGCCCACCAGTATTATCTGCCCGAAATATGACACGTGCGTAAATGCACGTGCATTTTCCGAACCCTGCCATAAAACCATACGGCCTCTACAACGTTTCGCCCGAACTTAGGAAACTTTCTGTGGGGGACTCTAATGACTCGTCAGTACCCTGGCAGTGGGTTTAACCACAAGCCGTCAGTGGCATTAGCTGTGCGTAACGGCTGCCCATGCACTGACCTCAAGGGAAGCCGATGAGCGAACTCATCCCGGAACCCTACTGAGCTTAACAGTGACAATGTATATACAGTCCGGTCCGTTCGTCTATGAGTATCGCATATCGGCCTAGGGGGCTGGTAACGTCAGACCCCCAATAGCGGTATAAGTCGTGTTGGAGTGTAGCCTAAAAACACCCTGAGATACAATTGGAGTACCTACCACTAAAACTCCTGCCTCGGCCGAGGGCTATGTGTAATGGCTCTCCTAGACACAGCGCGATCTCACCCCCAATACCGGGAGAGACGAATCCCCTGCCGATCCGCTCACTTGCCGCCATGTGGCTCGAGACTGTACCCAAAAAAGACCTGTTTGCACGACTCCTTTGAGCCGTGGTAGGGTAGAAATCAAAACACAGTGGGAACTCACACGAGACAAATGACGATCTCAGGTCGATGAACTAACCTGTACACATGTCACCAGGGAACTGCTATCTGACGCTTGGTATAATACCAACTAGCAGGTTCCCGGCGAGTCCTGTCCGGTGTACTCATAACCCAATGAGCACCTGTATACATCTTAGATGATCCAACTGACACCAATGGCTTGTGAGACCGGCAACCGCCCCTCGTCGGGGTCTCGACTGTATACACTAGTCTACTCCGGAGTATCGATGCCCTGTCTCGAAACTCCCATGACTAGGTACCACAATTAAGGATGTGCTTATGGACTACCCAACTCTCACGTATATGATCGCCATCATACTGTTGGTAGTCAAGCAAGATCCTAAGGGCTCTATCAAAGTGTAACAGTAATCAGTCACCTGAACCTGTACACGACTGATAAAGGTAAACCAGATAGCATACTATCATCTCGAGTAAGACTGTCCTATCGGTATATATCCTCCTCAATCATTGCAATCATGTACCTGCGATCCAATAATTGACTTTGAGGGCACTATATTCAACAATCTCCCACTAGGCTAATTATTGCGATGTCGCATACTCACAGCCCGTATGATACCGAACACCCAACTCCTCTACTAATCAGTTTCATAAAGCTCGTTCGTAAAACTATTGTGTTCGAGAAATAGCCTCAGTGAGTGGATCCGCCCTGATGTTTCTTTCTATGTTTCTCTTAATCTCAAATTCGCGGAGAAAGCCATCTCCCGAATTGTGTAATACCTGTCTTAGAATATGTCTGGATATCTGATGGGACCTAGTTCATAAATGAACTCCAAATCCAAACTTCTTAGACTGTATCGATAACTGAACCTAATCAGTATCCAGCACCATGTCTCCCACAGTATCCTCTTGGACCACCTGTCCATAATACTGTCCCTCATCAGAGGGAAAACTATAACTCTGACAATCACTCTGTCATCCATGTCACCTTTGAAGCCTGGAATGATAACCGTCTCCCGAAGGAGGCTGCCGTCATCAAATCCGTAGAACATGCACTTATGTTCTAAATCTGCTTCCTTATGTTTCTTCAGGATTGGATTAATACAAACTTATTGCATCTAGCGCAAAAACAACATCGGGTATGGTACTTGACATCTCATGATTGACTCAATTGCCTAAGCAAGTGATCTGCCAATCATGCACATCCCTCTCCCCTTTAGTCTGTAAGACACATTTAGAGAGGGTGACTCCATCACCTGCAGGTACACCACTATGCCAGGAGTCATCTATTATAAATACCTTTAGATACTGTCAAAGTACCCATATTAGGAAACTACCCAAACCTAGATCTAAAACCAGAGATCTAGTAACCAGAATGTCTGATATTATATCCATATCCTGTCTGGAGAAACAACTGTGTGATGACCACAGTACAACCGATCGTAGTATTGGAATTTTACTTCCTACTCTGTGTATACATCCAAATACCAGGACATCACACCCTACTACCTTCTTAACAGATCCATCCCCTATTCTGATGAAGTCAAACCTATGACTGTCAAATCAAAATTAGATGATTTATCTCCGCTATAACTGCTCAAGTCTATAAATAGACATAAGCTACTTGCCAACTATACTTCCGCTACTCCCACTGACCACAACAACCCTCTGGCAGAATAATATACACGTGCACTTCTAAATGTAGGGTTCCTAGGCACTCTAGTGAGGTCTCACAAGGCATCGAACATGCCAATTTAAAAAAAAATGGTGCCGAGAAACCCTAGACTACGGATCGTTGCTAGAAATCTAGGCGAAAAGTAAATTAGTTAACACTTAACTACAAGGATATGGAAATTACAACCTTTGTAGATCCGGATATCCACCTCCACGGCTCCGCAACGAAGTCTCATCGCTGTCCTTGTCGAACCCCGGGCTCTAGCGTCGGCTTCATCGGAGAATGAACGGGCTTGGTCATCGACGACGATGCCGAAGATGATCTACGTCGAGGCATCGCTAGATTAAGCTCTCTACTTCACAAAGTGATGAAACTTGTGAAGGAAACACACTCTACTACTTGGCAAGAGGTAGAGGATGAAGAAATAGGAGGTGGGTTCTCTTTAGAATTGGATTTCTCACTCTCAAGCTCAAGTTGCCATTGATGGCCTCAAGGTTTCAAGCTTGAAGATGAAGAAGAAGATGAGCTAGAAATATGATAAGTCTCCTTTAAAATAAAAAGAAAAATGGAATACTTATCATAATTCTTACTAGGGTTAAGTGTAGAGAATAGACCATGGTTAATGGATGGGTTAGGGTTAAGCATGAGTCAAAGCTTCATGAAGCTTCAACTAAAAGACAAAGAAAGCCACCATTCTATTTTAAATCATTTCCAAATAAATAAATAAAGAAATGAATAAATAAATGATTAAGCAAAACCCTAATTATCACTTAACCATGGTTTAATCCTTCACACTTAACCAAATGATCAAGTATCATCAAACATGATACAAATATGTGCACAAAAGTATATCACATATACAATGTGCATCAAGTGAGAAAATCCATATAGAGTGAACCAATACTAGTTAATGCAAAGTAATATATCAAATATATAATTATACATTAAATCATTAAATCAACATTTGATTCAATGATCCGGTCATGTCGCACATAACCGACTAGTATTCAATGTATCGATTTATCGAATGAATGATTCGATAACTAGGTCATATCGAATATAACCAATCGAAACATTTATCGCGAGAATGAAATGCGGTATCACATACACGCATTATTCTCGGTCCTGCACATATCTCATATGCGCACCTATTTCGTTTCGCTTGAGCCAGGAAACCTCTGTGTAGGACTCTAAAGACTCGTCAATACGCCGGTAGCAGATGATGATCATATCAATCATCCACAAGCCGCAAGCGGTCTGCTAAATGTAACGGCCACACGGGTATTGAGCGATCAGAAGATCGACGAGCTAGCCCGCTCACACTCCTGCGAATCCGACCAGTAACACTTACCGTACAGTCCGGTCTCTTCGTCTGATACGTCGCATATCAAGTCTAGGGGTGGTATACGTTAGACCCCAATAACCCGATAAGTCATGCCGATGTGAGGCTCATAACGGGTCGAGAAACTACTGGTAACACTTACCAGCAAATCTCTGATCAGCCCTGGCCAGGGACTTCCCTGTTACGGCCAATCATGCACAGCGCAACATCAACCCCCAATACCGGGAGAGACGAAACCCCTCCTATCGCTCATTGCCTCCATATGACTCGGGACTGTGCCTAAAGACCACCGTTTTGCACGCCCTCATGGACGTGGTAAGGTGGAGATCAAAGCACAGTGGGAATCACACAAGACTCTATGACGATCTCGGGTCTACAGACTAACCTGTACAAGTGTCACCTGAGAACTACCATCTGACGTGAGGTATAATACCATCTGGGAGTTCTCGGCGAGTCCGTCCAGTGTACCCAGTCTCCACTGAGCACCCGTATACCATCTCTGATGTCAAACACCAATGGATATGGGATCATCCATCGCCCATCACATGGGTCGAGAAGCGTATACGCTAGTCTACACTGGTATATCGATGCCCCGTCTCGATACACCCACGACTAGGGACCTTGAAGGATGTACTTATGGACTACCATGTCCCCACTAGTATGATCTGCATCATAGTCCAGGTAGTCAAGTACAAATCCTAAGGGCTTTACCAACATGTAACTATAAGACAGTATAAAGAGACTAGTGTACATGTTAAGATAAAGAGCAACCAGATAGCATACTATCATGTCGAGCAAGAAAGTCATCTCTATATATGTCCAAGCATCCAATATAATATACATCATCTGTACAATACTGGCCTCTAGGGCATACATACAACTAACAATCTCCCACTTGCACTAGGGCCAGCTGCTGTAGTATCGCATACCGAGCATCCCGAAGAGTCTCTCAAACTGTATCTGGGGAATGGCCTTCGTGAGTGGATCCGCAGTGTTGTCCTTCGTGTCAACCCTCCTGACCTCGATCTCCCGGCGATCAACTATCTCCCGGATCAGGTGATACCGCCTTAGAATATGCCTGGATCGCTGATGGGACCTGGGTTCCTTGGCCAAAGCCACTGCTCCATTGTTATCGCAATACAAAGGTATTGGATGCTCAATGGATGGAACCACACCATGTTCAGTAATGAACTTCTTGATCCAGACAGCTTCTTTAGCAGCATCGTTGGCAGCGATGTATTCAGCCTCCATCGTCGAGTCTGCCACGGTTTCCTGCTTGGAACTCTTCCAGCTAACCGCCCCTCCCTAAAGGGTAAAGACAAAACCCGACTGCGACTTAGAGTCGTCCTTATCACTCTGGAAGCTGGAATCGGTAAAGGACTCCACTTGGAGTTCTCCGTTACCATACACCAAGAACATATCTCTAGTCCTTCGCAAGTACTTGAGAATGCTCTTCACAGCTGTCCAGTGACTCTCTCCAGGTTCAGCTTGATACCTGCTCACTATACTTAGTGAGTATGCTACATCGGGTCTGGTACATAGCATCGCATACATGATAGAGCCTACTGCCGAAGCATAGGGTATCCCTTGCATGCGAGCTCTCTCCAAATCAGTCTTGGGAGACATCTCTTTGGAGAGAGTGACTCCAGAGATCGTGGGCAAGTTCCCACGTTTGGACTCTTCTATACTAAACCTCTTTAGTATGGTGTCAATGTACCTGGATTGGGACAATCCCAAAATCCGTTTAGATCTATCTCTATAGATCCTAATTCCCAATATGCAGGAGGCATCACCAAGATCTTTCATTGAGAATCTTTGTGATAAGAAGAGCTTGACCGATTGCAGCATAGGAATATCATTTCCTATCAAGAGTATGTCAACCATGTACAATATGAGGAAGACAACCTTACTCTCTGCCACCTTCTTGTAGATACAAGGTTCATCTGGATTTTTGACGAAATCAAACTCTTTGATAACGACGTCAAAGCAGATGTTCCAACTCCGCGATGCTTGCTTTAATCCATAAATGGATTTAAGCAGCTTGCACACCTTCCCGCTGCTCCCACTGTCTACGAAGCCCTCTGGCTGAGTCATGTACACGCACTCTTCTAAATCGCCATTTAGAAAGGCGGTCTTAACATCCATTTGCCAGATCTCGTAATCATGATAAGCAGCGATGGCAAGCATGATCCGGATGGATTTAAGCATAGCCACTGGAGAAAAAGTCTCGTCATAGTCCACACCTGGTCTTTGACGAAAACCCTTTGCTACAAGTCTAGCTTTGAAAGTCTCCACTTTCCCATCTACACCAAGTTTCTTCTTGAAGATCCACTTGCTCCCAATGGGTTTTACCCCTTCAGGAGCAACGTCCAAAGTCCATACTTTGTTGGTGTACATGGATTCCATCTCGGACCGCATAGCATCCAGCCATTTCACTGAGTCCCCACTCGTGATGGCCTGCTCGAAGCTAGTTGGGTCATCATCCTCCATGATGCAATCGTCGCTCCCACCATCCATGAGAAAACCGTAGTATCTCTCAGGTTGGCGAGAAACCCTACTAGATCGGCGGAGAGGCTGGGGTTCATTGGGAGCTACTGAATCCTCTTGTTCCACTAAATCTTCAGTTTGAGTTTGTGTAGCCGGAATTTCTTCCAGTTCTACCTGCTCGCCACTAATTTCTTTTGCAAGAAATTCCTTTTCCAAAAAGGTGGCATGTCGAGAAACAAACACTTTTTGTTCCTCTGTATGGTAGAAAAGATATCCATGTGAATGTTTGGGATATCCCACAAACTTGCATAGAACTGACCGTGCCTCGAGTTTGTCCGGATTTTGCCTTTTGACATAGGCCGGGCAACCCCATATCTTAACTCGTTTAAGACATGGTCTCTTCCCACTCCATATCTCAAATGGTGTGGTAGGTACAGATTTAGATGGAACTTGATTCAATAGGTATGCTGCTGTTTCCAGCGCATATCCCCAGAAGGAAATAGGTAACTCAGCTGTGCTCATCATAGAGCGCACCATATCTAATAGGGTGCGGTTCCTCCGTTCTGATACACCGTTGTGCTGTGGTGTATATGGAGGAGTCAGCTGAGAGAGAATCCCATTCTCTTTTAGGAAGTCCAGGAATTCATTGCTCAAGTATTCCCCTCCTCGATCAGATCGTAGGATTTTAATACTTTTTCCGGTTTGGTTCTCGACTTCTTGTTTATATTCTCTAAATTTCTCAAAAGCTTCTGATTTGTGTTTCATCAGGAACACATATCCGAATCTAGAGAGATCGTCAGTGAATGTAATGAAGTACGAAGAACCATCCCTGACATGTGTAGACATAGGACCGCATACATCACTATGTATCAGTCCTAAGAGTTCGGTAACTCTTTCTCCGTGTCCCGTAAACGGAGTTTTGGTCATCTTGCCTTTGAGACATGACTGGCAAGTGTCATAAGATGAAAATTCAAACGGATTTAAATATCCATCTTTATGCAACTTAGCTAGTCGTGTCGCATTGATGTGACCCAGTCTACAATGCCACAAGAAGGATTCGTTGAGTTCAGAACTCTTCCTCTTGTGTGTGTTTGTTATGCTCAGAACTGTTGATTGATTTAGAACATAAATCCATTGCATAACGTGCCTGATCCAACCAACTTTTGGTTATGGAAAATGTTCATAACATTGTCCTATAATACAAAATTATATCCTTCTTTACTTAGCAAAGAAACCGATATAATGTTGCATATCAGGTTCGGCATGTAATAGCATTCGTTCAGAACCAATGTATTACCAGTTGGTAATACAAGGTGATATTCCCCGACAGTCTTAGCTGCAACAATTGCACCATTTCCAACTCTAATGTCTTTATCACCTTCTCCAAGTTCTCTACTTTTCCTAAGCCCATGTAACTGATTACATATATGGGATCCTGACCCGGTATCCAATACCCAGGACGTAGAGCAAATGGAGAAACAGTTCTCAGTAACGAACACACCCGAAGAAAATGCATCATCATGTACTTTCTTCATTCGGGTGGCATGGGAATCCTGGTATTCCCCTATATCCTGTTCATTCCTATAACTCTTATAGGAAAGAACGGAACCAACGTTCCCCAGCACAGTATAACATGCGGGTTCTGTCAATACATCCATATTATTATCTTTATTAAGGCATGAAATGGTCGCTACCTGGAGAGAGAGAGAAGAAAACACTTTAGCGTATGCTCGTGCAAGATCAGATTGGTTATTATCTTATCTAATCAGGATGGCTCCCACTGTTTTTATCAAATCTTCCTTCAAACCCTAAAAGGAAAGACTAGCCGGGATTAATTACACATTACAAGTTCGCCAATCTTTCAGCCAGGCCAGTGTCGGTACTTTGAGGGAGGTCCCCCGTGCTTTCGCACGAACCTAATTACTGTAAACCTCGTTTTCCCAGAGGCGTAACCTCGTTAACACCTTTCTAGACACCTACTTGATCGGCTAATTGTAATGTGTAAAACTCTCCCAGGAGTAACTCTTACTCGCAGTGGGTATCGGGATCCAACTATCTCATAGAAGGTATGCAATCTCATTGCAAATTTCAACACTTGAAATTCCCGATAATATTTTGCCCCTAGCGTCCTATGACCTTGACAAAGGCCAACAAATCATAGCATGCTAGTCAAGTTCAACCCGTCATTTCTTGATTGAATCAAACCCACCCGCACGGCCCTTGACAAAGGCCAACAAGGTCGCACGACTACCCTGAAACAATCTGCATCATATGCATAAGCAGATAATCACTATTCAGCTACCGCACACTACGCCTTGACAAAGGCCAACAAACGCAGCACGAATACTAAACAGTTCTTATCTGAAATGACGGAGGGCTACGACAGGTTTTTCTGAAAACCTATTGCGTAATGAACTTGATATCGTTGTAGAATCAAATGAAGTTTTAAAATGGAGTGATTTTGAGGCTTTTCTAGTTTTGCTAAAGGAGTCACTCCAGGCGAAGGGATCTCGGTCCTTTCCTCGTCGAATGAGGTGCGGGATATATCATATATATCACTGTGCAAAGCAAAAACTCTTAAAAGCAATCAAAGCCAAACCGAATGTGTAGCATCTGCCAGTTATTGCTAAAGGAGTCACTCCCGGTGAAGGGATCTCGGTCCTTTCCTCATCGAATAAGGTGCAGGGTATATCATATATACCGCTGTGCAAAGTAAGAACTGTAGCTACCTGTTTTATTTTAAAATTTGATTCTACAACATCTTAGGTTTCTTATCTTTCATTAATCACATTAATGAAGTCCCATCATTTAAATACCTAAACATCACAGATAGATATGACGTACACTTATGCCATCCGCATTCGCCTCGATGTCCCCTCGTGCACCGTTAGGTTAGGTAACTAACGACAGAGCAGGGCAGGGCTAGCGCGGGTGTAAAACATAAGTAACGTCTATATAATATATCATATATACTATATACTATATCCATCACAGAGTCACAACACAGATATCGCAGCAAAATAAACATATGAAATATTGGATATACTAGGACGTCCGTGTTTTCAATACGAGCCAGTATAAAACACGGATTCCACGGTCGTGATGAATAGCCAATCCCACACCCCTAGACCCCTACGAGAGCGGCAAGCAACCCTGCCAATTCTAGGGTTAGGAGACCCGGACTCGACTCCTCGAGTTGGTCTCCCACTAGACCCCAGAACCCGGTTACTTGTGCTCCCCTCCTTGGGTCTATCCTAATGCGGAAAAGTAAATAATATACAAAAGGTGACATCTTCCGCTACCTGGAAGTGCCCCAAATAAAAGAATATTACATACAAGTTTTTACATGAATGAAAATGAAAAACACTCATCTCACATAAAAACCCCCGGCTATTCGAACACGACGATCCAATATAACATATCCAGCAACACATAACATCACATGTCATCAACGTAAGTAAGTATGCATACCCCAATTGTCGTTGACGTATAGCAACGAAACTGGCGATATGAACATACTACACTTACGGTCACAGAAAAGAAAGTGTAAAACTACAACAATTGGAATCCGCAACCTCTTTAGACATCGCATGCCTAACAGATATAAATCCCGCATTTTAGTCTCATTATCGAAAACTCTTTTCAATATCATATGGGACTAAATTGCTAGATTTATAACATTCATTCAGTTATCACATAACTGTTTGTGAATTCCAATTATTGTATCCCATTCCGGATAAATAGAATATATTAAAATTTCCGATCGAACATTCGAATACCCAAGTTTTCCCGAAACCGTCCAACACATGAAATAGGTTCCAAGACATTCGTTTCATGCCTCAGTACCAACGGTCCAGCCGTAGAAGGGTCAAGCCAACGCCTCACATGTGGCACGCCGTACTGCCCCAAACCCGAAGGTTCAAACGGCAGTTCAAGACGGTCACATAATCGAGTTAAGGTTTGTTGTCTTCTAGAGGGACCATCGTGTTACTTGCACTACTCAGAACGTCCTTAAACCACACAATAATCCAACACTTGGATATATTACGACAGGGGAAAAGTTGGGTATTTATATCCGGTCGAAGTTTTTAACATATTCAAAAAATTATCCGGAAAGCACTTAGACAATGTTCGATAATCCGATCGAATCGACGATTCCCAATACAACCCCAGAATACTCAAACCTGGAGTCAAATTAAAATTCCCAGAAAACTCAGAATAATAAATCAGGTATTACTGTGCAAAGAAGTGGGGCTGACGTCATCAACGAGCCGCGGAACCACCGCAGAAGCCATGCTTCTGCCGCGGTTCCGCCGCCGTTTGTACTGTTCACAGGAAACGATTTGCACAGTAATTCTTAGATTTTATTGCTGATTTTTTTAGGCAATTTTAATTGACAAAAAACCACAAATTTGAAAAATTTCCAGAGAGCTATTTTGGGATTGGTTTTTCGGTTCGTCCGGGTTTCAAACTCCGTCTAGACTTCGCCTAAGGCTCTAGCTAGGCTCTGATACCACTGTAGGGTTCCTAGGCACTCTAGTGAGGTCTCACAAGGCATCGAACATGCCAATTTAAAAAAAAATGGTGCCGAGAAACCCTAGACTACGGATCGTTGCTAGAAATCTAGGCGAAAAGTAAACTAGTTAACACTTAACTACAAGGATATGGAAATTACAACCTTTGTAGATCCGGATATCCACCTCCACGGCTCCGCAACGAAGTCTCCTCGCTGTCCTTGTCAAACCCCGTGCTCTAGCGTCGGCTTCATCGGAGAATGAAAGGGCTTGGTCATCGACGACGATGCCGAAGATGATCTACGTCGAGGCATCGCTAGATTAAGCTCTCTACTTCACAAAGTGATGAAACTTGTGAAGGAAATACACTCTACTACTTGGCAAGAGGTAGAGGATGAAGAAATAGGAGGTGGGTTCTCTTTAGAATTGGATTTCTCACTCTCAAGCTCAAGTTGCCATTGATGGCCTCAAGGTTTCAAGCTTGAAGATGAAGAAAAAGATGAGCTAGAAATATGATAAGTCTCCTTTAAAATAAAAAGAAAAATGGAATACTTATCATAATTCTTACTAGGGTTAAGTGTAGAGAATAGACCATGGTTAATGGATGGGTTAGGGTTAAGCATGAGTCAAAGCTTCATGAAGCTTCAACTAAAAGACAAAGAAAGCCACCATTCTATTTTAAATCATTTCCAAATAAATAAATAAAGAAATGAATAAATAAATGATTAAGCAAAACCCTAATTATCACTTAACCATGGTTTAATCCTTCACACTTAACCAAATGATCAAGTATCATCAAACATGATACAAATATGTGCACAAAAGTATATCACATATACAATGTGCATCAAGTGAGAAAATCCATATAAAGTGAACCAATGCTAGTTAATGCAAAGTAATATATCAAATATATAATTATACATTAAATCATTAAATCAACATTTGATTCAATGATCCGGTCATGTCGCACATAATCGACTAGTATTCAATGTATCGATTTATCGAATGAATGATTCGATAACTAGGTCATATCGAATATAACCAATCGAAACATTTATCGCGAGAATGAAATGCGGTATCACATACACGTATTATTCTCGGTCCTGCACATATCTCATATGCGCACCTATTTCGTTTCGCTTGAGCCAGGAAACCTCTGTGTAGGACTCTAAAGACTCGTCAATACGCCGGTAGCAGATGATGATCATATCAATCATCCACAAGCCGCAAGCGGTCTGCTAAACGTAACGGCCACCCGGGTATTGAGCGATCAGAAGATCGACAAGCTAGCCCGCTCACACTCCTGCGAATCCGACCAGTAACACTTACCGTACAGTCCGGTCTCTTCGTCTGATACGTCGCATATCAAGTCTAGGGGTGGTATACGTCAGACCCCAATAACCCGATAAGTCGTGCCGATGTGAGGCTCATAACGGGTCGAGAAACTACTGGTAACACTTACCAGCAAATCTCTGATCAGCCCTGGCCAGGGACTTCCCTGTTACGGCCAATCATGCACAGCGCAACATCAACCCCCAATACCGGGAGAGACGAAACCCCTCCTATCGCTCATTGCCTCTATGTGACTCGGGACTGTGCCCAAAGACCACCGTTTTGCATGCCCTCATGGACGTGGTAAGGTGGAGATCAAAGCACAGTGGGAATCACACAAGACTCTATGACGATCTCGGGTCTACAGACTAACCTGTATAAGTGTCACCTGAGAACTGCCATCTGACGTGAGGTATAATACCATCTGGGAGTTCTCGGTGAGTCCGTCCAGTGTACCCAATCTCCACTGAGCACCCATATACCATCTCTGATGTCAAACACCAATGGATATGGGATCATCCATCGCCCATCACATGGGTCGAGAAGCGTATACGCTAGTCTACACTGGTATATCGATGCCCCGTCTCGATACACCCACGACTAGGGACCTTGAAGGATGTACTTATGGACTACCATGTCCCCACTAGTATGATCTGCATCATAGTCCAGGTAGTCAAGTACAAATCCTAAGGGCTTTACCAACATGTAACTATAAGACAGTATAAAGAGACTAGTGTACATGTTAAGATAAAGAGCAACCAGATAGCATACTATCATGTCGAGCAAGAAAGTCATCTCTATATATGTCCAAGCATCCAATATAATATACATCATCTGTACAATACTGGCCTCTAGGGCATACATACAACTAACACTAAAGCTAGTTTAGAACGACGCTATATTTAACCTCCTGCCGGGTCTCATAGCCTGGAACAACAGTAGTGTCAAGTCTGGGTAAACAAGAACCTCCCTGTCACCGTCCTTGAGGCTATCGGAGTACCTCTCGGGTGTCTGATGTTACCCACCATATCTGCGGAGTGGCTAATGGAATGTCAAACCTGATTGAATCTTTAGGTCCTATTAAATTTTCCGTAATCGTTTGCGGTTCTGGAATCACTTCCAGTTCTACCATACTCCCACTACTGTTTTTTGAAAAAATCCATTTTACTAAAACTGTGGCGAGTCAAGAACAGTATCACTATTGATCTTCCAGATGGTAGAAAGTCAACCCTCGTCATAGCCTGGGCCAACCCACAAATTGCCATTACAGAAACGTGCCCTGAGTTATCCAGAGTCTGGTTTTAAGCATAAGCCGGACAACTCCCTGTACCTTAACATCGTTAAGATATGAACCATTCTATATCCAATATAGAAGCTTTGGCACTTATTTAATTCGAACCAGATTCTAATCATGCAGCTGTCTCCAGTGCATATCAACTTAATGGAGAGAGGCTAATCAGCATTACTCAACTTAGGAATCCATCCAATTATGAGTAACCTGAAAGAGAAACAAGTTTCTCAAAACTATTACTATCATCTGAATACCAATCACAAGAATCTACATCTTCGATCTCTTTGAAGAATCCTGATACTCGCGACATCTGGTTCTCTACTTTATTCTTATACCCACAACTTCTCAAAACTTAGACCTTGTATTTCTACGAAACACTTGTCTAAAAACTAGAGAAGTTATAAGTAAGCAGAACATAGTACGAGGACCTACCCCTTTGTCCTGATGGACACTGGACAATATACAATACTCTGTATAAGTCCGCTGAGTTGAATAACTCAAAACCTGTGCGTCGTAGGTTGAAAACTGTATCCAGGCGATTTCCTCAAATATCACCAATTACAACGAATTCCGATATAATGAGGATGATCACCTTATTCCCAATAACTTACTCCCACTCATCATCTGTAAAACCATACAGATATGAGAATGAAACCTGGTAAATACATACCCTGGAGTAAGTATCTAATCGGGAAATCAGTTTTCCTTTAACAATGCACTGAAACATGAAAATGTTTCGTAGGGGTATCCTGGTATTCCTAGCAATGCCTCTTCCATAATCCAATTCATGACTATAACCGTATATTTCTTTACCATCTCTCCAAATCCCATTATTTGTCTTTAGTCGTTACCTTCTGTACACCATCGTTAGGCTAAATGTTTTTCTTCCTTCCCTACCGTTTGGCACCAGCCTATGGTTTGGAAGAAGACTATCCAGTAAGCATAATAGGTGTACTCTCCTAATCCTAAAAGTACTCGCAACTTGAGAGAAGGTGATGATAAAAGACAACTGAATAATACCTTATTCTATTTCACCCGAACTAGGGAAAAAAGCAAAGGTGAAATAGGAGTGACGATGAAGTACGCGGTCTGGTCGTGAATGATAACAGTCGCAATTTACTTTGCCCTCTTTCTAATCCCTTTATTTTGTCTTTAGTTATAACCTTCTGTACTCCCTACTTAGGCTAATTGGTTTTCTTCATTCCCTACCTTTCGGCACCTGCCTATGGTTTGGAATATGACTATCCAATAAGCGTAATAGGTGTACTCTTCTAAACTAAAGAGCCCTCGCAACCTGAGAGAATGTGATAATAAAAGACAACTGAATAAACCAATTCCTTTTCTCCTAAACCTGGATCCATCCTCGAAGAAGTCCCTTCGAGTTCGTATATAACCATACGATGGATCTATCCAATGGAAGTGGATGTCCGTAATAATATGGGGTGTTCTGAGAAATGCAAAGGGTAAAAGAAGGAGTAGCAATGACTTATGCACCATAGACAATCCAAAAGCCAGTATTTTAAGAAGGTTCGGTCAACTTGGTTACCGAGTCATAGTCTAGGGTCGGTCAATGGTCGCTGCCAAAGAGAGAGAGAAAAGAAACACTCTGCGTGCACTCTAACCTATATCAGAATGGTTATCACTTTATCTAATCAGGAAACCTCCCACTGTACTGTCAAATTCTCCTCCAAACCTAAAAGAAGAATCAATCGGGATCACCCGAAGAGTAAACCAACTCAACAGTGGGAATCGGGATCCAACTCTCATCGCATGATAACGTGACGGAATCCACTCATGTTATCACACTCCAGAAGGTATGCGCATACTTGGCAAGTTTCTGTTTCTTTAGAAACTCCCGATATGATTTTTGCCCCATGCTCTTATGACCTTGACTTTGGCCAAAATGCCATAAGTCGCATGCCAAGTTCTTCCCATCATTATCTTGTCAATTTGAACCCACCAGCACATGCCCTTGACTTTGGCCAAAATGGCAGAACGACTGTCCCAAACCAACTCATCTATCTATGCAACAAATGAATACCCAGCAGCTACCAAACACTATGCCTTGACTTTGGCCAAAATACATAGCTTGAATACTACTGAATACCCAAAAGAAATGACGGAGGGCTACGACTGGTTTTTGGCGAAAAACCATTAACGTAATGAACTTGATATCGCTGAAAGAACCTGATAGCTTTTTATAAAAAAATATAGTGGCGAAAACCTTTACTAAAGAGGTCACTCCCGGTGAAGGGATCTCGGCTCTTTCCTCGTGGAATGAGGTGCAGGATATTCCAACTGAATACCGCGATGCAAAGCAACTTGTAATCGACTATAGTGAAGTTATTACCCTGACGCAAACTTCTGCCCAAGGGGTCATTCCCGGTGAAGGGATCTCGGCCCTTGCCTCGTCGAATGAGGTGCAGGACATTCCAACTGAATACCTCTATGCAAAACAAAAAGGAAACATCTTTGTAATAACACTTTTTAAAACTGTTTCAACAACTACCAAATAGGTTTGTTTTCCTTTGCATTGATCAGAATCAACGTAGTCCCATCAATTAATCACACCAGAAAAGAACGAAAATAAAATGTATGTATATGCCATCAACATTCGTCACTGGGTCCCGTCATCACCCGTTAGGTTACTTAACTAACGACAGAGCGGAGACTGGACTAGCGCGGGTGTAAAACATATACAACATCTTCTAGTGTATATACTAATATACAGTAATCGCTCCAGGCGTGATAATATGCAACATTACAGAAAAGTAATAAGCATCACAGAACAATACAGATAATATGGGATCCCCGGGTTTCACAGAGCCGCTACTGAAACCCGACGTTCCCCTGGTCATGTGGATAGCCTGTGCAATGAAACCTAGACCCTACGGATGCGGCAAGTCACCCGCCAAAACCTGAAGCGAGGCAGCCCCTTTACAGCATAGTGAATGGATCACCCTGCACTTCACGGAATCCTGTAACTTGGGCACCCCTCCTTGGGTCAACCTGTACCCCCTACGAGTGCGGTGAATAGTCTGCCAATTCTAGAGCGAAGCCCCTCTGGCTCTCAAAGCCATGAGATGCGGACCCGTTGCCCTCCAGAACCCGGCTATCCATGCACTCCGTCGCGGGGTAAAACCTAGTACAGAAATGAAAAATATATACAACGGGTACATCGACCTCAGCCCGGTCGTGCCCCAAAAGAATATTATACAAACAGGCAGTGACGGCAGTCCACATGTTGGATGCTCGCCCCGCAATATCAAATGTACAAATAAATTCAAAAAGCACTACCATTGCACAATGCTATCCACCACGACAAATCCGCAACATCACAGCACAACACAGAACATCAACGCGAATGTCACGTTCGCAAATCCGTCTAAAAGGACTATAGCAATTAGACGCAATTTACCGCTCAAATGACATTCCCGGTCGGAGATATAATGTAAGTACTGTAAACTAACAAGTTTAAAATTTCGATCGACAAAACTTCCCGAAGTGGGTCCCACGTACATCTGCAGTACAGTAACAAAATATGGGCCCAAAAGAAATATTCTAGAAACCACAATTTTACATGAAGACCCTACTATAGAAAAATGGTTTACTATTGCTCTAAAACGGCGGCGGAACTGCGGCCAAACTAGGGTTTGCGCGGCGGTTCCACGGCGCTTTGGAAGCTTCAGTCTACCAAATTTCACCAGAATGCTTAAAAAAGCCTGCACGATTTTCTGAGATGCTCAAAATGATTTTTAGACCAGATTTAAAATTCGACAGAAACTTTACACAGAAAATTGTAGTTTTCGAAATTTCGTCCGATCGATGTTTTAAACGCGTTAGCACAAGTTAGTAAAGCTTAATGGCGAGGCTCTGATACCACTGTAAGTCTACGGTAGCGCCGCGGTCGTCTAACAGACGCCAAATGCGGAACAAAAACTTTTTAACTGGCGCTATCGTATACTATAACCCGGATCTGCCATTATTGCTAAACTAACAAACTACAAAGAGGGTAGAAAGGTTATACCGAACGATCCGAGCCTTCGTTCTTTAACCATCATCCGACGCTCTGTTGCGGCTGCTCCGATCTCGTCGATCTCCGATCTCTTCGTCCAGGTGGCACCACGTCAATGGATCTTTAAACGGGCTCCCGCCTCTGACCCGAGGCAACACGGTCATCAAGTTTGCTAAAAGAGATGACCAAGAATGATGTAGAGAATGAGTAGAACACTTTGTCTCGTTACGTCCAAAGCCATGGACGAACAGTTAATGAAGTTGCCTGTAGCGTCTTGAAAAGTCTTTTTGGTGTTTTCCTGAAATTCGGTGGAAATTCGGTATTTTTCCGAAAACCGTCTTTCTTGTTATTTTGCAGTTTAGGGCTAATTATACTTAAAATGGATAGGTAATTGCTTGTTTTTAGTAGCTAATGAGTTACTTATGAAATTTTGGTCATTTAAAATTTTTTCCCTATTTTTCAATTTTTTAATATTATTTTAAGCCGGTAAGAAATACGTTAAATTAGCGATAAATACAAATTTTTCCGGGCTGATTTTAATCTTTAAAATTATGATAATTAAAATCTAGTGGTAACATAAATTTTTAGTATTTTATTTTGAATTTTTACTAATTTTTATGATAGGAAACGAATTTATTGACTTTTAAGCTAAAACTTGCAATTTTTGACTTGTAGGGGGTCTTTTTGCATAAAATTTCTTTTGTAAAACCCCTCCCTCTCTTCCCTCAGTCCTAGGCCGGCCCATTTCCAGCAACCCAAGAAAAAAAAATGCTTATCTCTTTGACTTTGTATTTTGTATGGAAATGGGGTTTTATTTTAAAGGTTTTTGTATTGTTAATGGGTATGGGTCTTTAGGAGTTGGTAGGAGTTGACCATGACTTGCCCACTCACCCCACACCATCCACCACTCCCTCTTCTGGCCGAGAATTCCAGCAGCCCTCCTCCATCTCTTTTCTTTCATCTTCTTCAAAAAAAAATTCTTCAAAGTTTGCTTCAAATTTCCAAATTTAAACCTCACAAGATAACCCATCCTTCATCTTTTTTTTTCCTTCACCTCTCTTGCTTGGAATCATGGTGCTATGAGGCCATCTATTGAAGCAAAATTCTTCTTGCTAGATCTAAAATTTGAGGTATAAATTCTACTCTTTTATGTTGTTATGGTTAGAATTCTTTAATCTAGTTGTTTAGTGTTAATTTTAGTGTTAATCCTAATATAGTTTCTTTTAGTTAATGGTTGACATTAAACTAGGGTTTTAGAAACCATGCATTAGTTAATTAAATTTATTTTGCTATCTAGTGTTTTGCTAACCTTAATCTAAGTGGTTAACTTGCCTATTAGGCTAAAATCTAGTGTTAAATTAAGGTTTTTCAGATATAGTTTGGTTTATGTTTGCTAATTACAAAAATCAAGAGAAGGTTTTGTTTATGGAAATTAGGTTTTTAAGCATAGTTAATGGTTTAAAATTAGTGTATTGGCTAGCTATTTGGTTAGTTTGGATGTTGGTGTTGGATGGTGTTAACTTTGTCGCTAAATTGTCGATGTTTGCATCAAATTGCAATTTCTAGCTTACTAGGTTTTTATTAAAATATTGTGGCGAATTAATTACGATATCTAGATTATTTTGTTGGCATATCCTATGATATTTAGGATGTGTGAGTGCGGATTTTTTTTGAGTAATCGGGTTGTAGTTTTGCCGGGCGACCAAATCGGCGATTTTTGCAGTTTTTGCGATTTTCGCGTGTGTTTCGCGCACCTTGTGCACTTTGTACCTAGCTTGTGAACGTTAGTATTTTCGTTTGGGTTTTGCGTCGTTCTTGACATGTAACCTTATGTTTGGTATTGATGTAAATTCCAGGTCCGGTCGCGGAGACATCAGACGCGGCTCGAAAAGGGAAGCGGTGATTGGACGCAGCTAGCTAGGGATTTCTGTGAGTAGATGTAACATCTACGGGGGACTATCGTTGGATGGCGCAAGCCGCCCGATAGTTTTAGTAATTTAAAAAATTTCTTAGTGATGTTAGTAATTAGGGGTGTAATACTTATATGATTATTTGCTGCATCCATGCCTTATATTGACATACATATGCGAACCCATGTTATAGGACACCTGCACCATTGCCAGGGTTTTTATATGCAGCACGAGCACTATTCATGCTTACACACACGCCCTGGTAATTGCCATGCCACCACACTAGATAACCTATAATTTGAAACCTTTTTCTAATTGATGCTTAAACCTGTGCTATTGCCTTTAATTCCTTAAAATGAAATCGTAGGATTGCTATTCATGTGCATGTACCTCATCATATTAATTGTTCATGCCTAGTCTATTAATCATGCATTGTAGCTTAATTATTGATACCATATGCATTCATCACCATTGACATATGCACTTATGAGGATTTCTTGAGATTTTATGATATTTCTGGATTTCGGGGGAAAGCCGCAAAATTTCTAAACTTATTATATTTTTAAAATATGTAAATTGCGGTTTTCTAGTGATGTAAGTGTCGTCCACCATGAGTTTGCTGTGGTTTTGGAAATCCGTGTCGAGGAGTGGAGGAACCGGCACGGGTACATGGTGGGCCCGGTAAGGTACCCCGGGGCAAGAGGAATGTGGTGTTGACGTTGAGCCTGGCAGGGGACGGATTACCTACCGGTGACTGTTTGGGACGGCGGATATCCAGAGGATACCGACCGTGGCCGCTAGATGATGAGATATTGATATTCGAGACGGGTCAGCCGGACGGCTGAGGCCAGAGGCACTATGACATGGATTTATGAGATTTGAGACAGCTTTTAGGTGTCGTTGCTGGACACCGGTTCTCGTCGATTCCTTGAGTATTATGCTGGCATTCTAAAAGAGTTTCAAAAACAAAAAGAGATAAAATGTTTCTTATAGATACCTATTGAGACCTCAGATATTCATGTTGCATACATATTCGTACACTGATGTTGTATACACACCTGCTAGTGCATCCATTCATACCTGTATTTTAGATGCTAGGATGCTTGTGTGCATGCATACGATAGCCTTTGTAGGTGTTATTTATTACACACGAGTTGGCAACTCACCCCCGTTGTGCCACAGTCTTTTGCAGGTCCGCTCCGTCAGTTCAGTAGCGGCGGGCGCACTTGTTCTTTTGGCTCCTTTGCCTGGACTCGAGGTTTTGCTCCTAGGTGGGTTATATTACTATTTTGTACCACCTTGTATATTCTTTGTATCTAGTGTACTCCATCTACTGTATTTACCAGCATTATTGTATATTGACCTAGAGGTGAGACTGTGAGATTTATAGACTTTTATGCTGTATTTTGGGGTCGAGCTCACTTGAGTCGACATGCTGCTTTTCTTATGCTTCATTATGATTATTTTGCTTGTTGTCATTTTATATTGCGTGGGATTTGTGACCGCCTTGTGGCGAAGAGCTATCTCCCGCTTGGGGATGCCCTATTTTGTTGGATTTATATATATTTTATTGTACCCATTTTGGGGGCCAGTATTTACAAAGGAGACTCTGCCGAAATTTTCGGAAAAATTGGTATTGTTTTTAAAAAGGCTTTTACATGACTTATTTGATAAACTCACTTTTAATTGATTGGGTTTTCTTCACTCTTTTGGTTAATTGGTTTTGTTTTCTGCGCTTTGGCTTACTTATTTTACGGACGTCTTTAGACGTTTCGTAAACTTAAGTGCCAGTCACGTTCCGTACCCTGCGGGTCGTGACAAAGTTGGTATCAGAGCGATAGGTTTTACCTTTTTGAGTGTAGGATGACCCTTGGTAGATGGAGTAAGTGACTTAAGCAGGGTAACGTAGCGTGCGTATGTCCGCGGCATACTTGCGATACGGTACTCCGCCTAAGTGACTTTAGGATATACTTGCTTGAAATTCCTTCTTCAATTCCGTGTATCCTATGATTCTACTGCACCATTCTTGTTGTCATGTTCCTGTACCAGTCACTATGCCACAGAGGGCTATTAGAGCGCAGAGGGCTGCCGCCCGAGATGAGATTCGAGCTGGCTCGTCCGAGACTAGGACTGAGCAGGGTGGTATGCCTACGCCGCAGGGACAGACCGATCCACCTTCCCCAGGCCGTATGGATAGGCTCGAGACTGGTATGGAGGAGTTGCGACAGATGATGGGAGGCATGCAGGAGCTACGTCAGATGGTAGGATCCCTAGTTGCAGCCAGTCGTACACCGAGGCCGGATGACGTACCTACTACATCACAGACGACCATGATACCTGTTCCTACTACTACCACCGTGGCCATTCCGGTTTCGCTACAGGATTTCATGAGGCTGAGACCTCCAGTATTCACCGGCACTGAGGCAGCGGAGGACCTACAGACGTTCCTTGACAATTTAGCCAGGATCTGCCGTTCGCTGAGATGTTCGGATGATCGATGGGTAGAGCTTGCGAGTTTCCGACTAGAGGGTCTCGCGCAGACATGGTGGGAGTCAGTCTTGAGAGGTCGAGCTGCAGGTCTACCGCCTATGACTCGGGCCGAGTTTACAGCGGTCTTTCTAGCTCGTTTCCTCCCAGAGAGCGTTCGTGACGCCAGAGCTCGTAGCTTCGAGACCTTAGTCAAGACACCTGGGATGACGGTGTCTGAGTATGACATCCAGTTTACACAGTTATTCCGATACGCTCCGTATTTAGTGGATACCGAAGAGGATTCGCACCGATGTACCATCTCAGAGGCAGCGCACCAGATTCTTTCCGAGAGATAGGCCTGGCAGAGGATTTGGACGGGGACAGTTATATGGTTCTTATCCCTAGGGGCAGCATCCGTCGCCAGGGTGTTTTGGGTGTGGGAGTCCACACCATCTTGTCAGAGACTGTCCGGCGAGACGACAGGGAGCGGTGACAGTTCCACATATGACCCTACCACCATCACCACCCCCTCCTCAGAGAGCCCTACTTCCTTCCACAGGCGATGCTCCACGCCAGTTAGGTGCACCCAGAGGCCTTGAATGGGGCGATCCTGTTCAGAGAGGACGAGGAGGCAGAGGCCGAGGTCGAGGTCAGCCCGCTATCGGTGGAGGACAGGCCCGAGTATTTGCTTTGACACCGCAGGATGCACAAGCATCCAATGCCGTTGTGACAGGTACCTTTCCAGTTTGCTCTTTCGACGCACGGGTATTATTTGACCCAGGTTCTACACATTCGTACGTTTCTACACACTTTGCACCGATGTTGGGCCGTGAGTCGTCGTCGTTAGATCATCCGCTTGTTGTTATTACTCCGGTAGGCGAGTCGTTTGTCGCTCGGTTTGTATTTCGTTTGTGTTCCGTTCGTATCGGGGAGAGGGATTCATCAGTTGATTTGATTCTCCTCGATATGTTGGACTTTGATGTGGTTCTGGGCATGGATTGGCTAGCCACTTGTTATGCTTCGGTGGACTGCCGTGAGAAGGCAGTCAGATTTAGCTTTCCGGGAGAGCCAGTCCTTGTTATTCAGGGAGACCGCAGCGTCACCCTTCCCAGCTTGATTTCGTCTCTTCGCGCTGGTCAGCTCTTGCGGGAGGGATGTCAGGGATTCTTAGCGTATATTTGTGATACTCGAGCTACAGAGGTTCCGTTGGACCAGGTCCCGGTTGTTTGTGAGTTCCCTGATGTTTTCCCTGATGAGCTACCTGGGCTACCACCTGAGCGCGATGTTGACTTCTGCTTTGATTTGATTCCCGGCTCGGGGCCTATTTCTATACCGCCTTATCGGATGGCCCCGGCGGAACTTCGAGAGCTGAAGGATCAGTTGCAGGATTTGTTAGATAAGGGGCTTATTCGACCTAGTGTTTCTCCGTGGGGTGCTCCGGTCCTGTTTGTCAAGAAGAAGGACGGAAGTTTGCGCTTATGTATCGACTACCGCCAGCTGAACAAAGTTACCGTTCGGAACAGATATCCGTTGCCGCGCATTGATGATTTGTTCGACCAGCTTCAGGGTGCGGGGTATTTTTCGAGGATCGACTTGCGATCAGGATACCATCAGCTGCGAGTTCGACAGGAGGATATACCGAGGACAGCTTTCCGCACGCGCTACGGCCACTATGAGTTTTTGGTAATGTCGTTCGGACTCACCAACGCCCCAGCAGCATTCATGGATTTGATGAACCGTACATTCAGGCCGTATCTTGACTTGTTCATCATCGTGTTTATCGATGATATCTTGGTGTACTCCCGGAGCAGAGAGGAGCACGAGCAGCACTTGCGGATTACGTTACAGACTCTGAGGGAGCACCAGCTGTTCGCGAAGTTCTCCAAGTGTGCGTTCTGGCGGGACAGCGTCGGATTCTTGGGTCACGTGATTACGAGAGACGGCATATATGTGGACCTGAAGAAGACTGAGGCTGTTCAACAGTGGCCCCGACCTACATCGGTTACTGAGATCCGTAGTTTTCTAGGCTTGGCGGGCTACTACAGGCGTTTTGTTCAGGACTTCTCCCGTATAGCTGCACCGTTGACCGGTTTGACCCGGAAGGGAGTTCCTTTCGTCTGGACAGAGGAGTGCGAGCGCAGTTTTCAGCAGCTACGGACTTGTCTGACTACGGCGCCGGTATTATCTTTGCCTTCGGGATCAGGCGGATTTGTTGTCTACTGTGATGCTTCGCGAGTGGGATTAGGATGCGTATTGATGCAGCATGGCCGGGTGATCGCTTATGCTTCTCGGCAGTTGAAGAAGCATGAACAGAACTACCCCACTCATGATTTGGAGATGGCTGCAGTGGTCTTTGCACTGAAGATTTGGCGACATTACCTGTACGGCGAGTCGTGTCAGATATTCACCGATCACAAGAGCTTAAAGTACATATTTCAGCAGCGAGACCTGAACCTCAGACAGCGTCGTTGGATGGAGTTGGTGAAAGACTACGACTGCGAGATCTTATATCACCCCGGCAAGGCAAATGTGGTGGCAGATGCGTTGAGTAGGAGGCCCGAGGGTAGTCTATCCTTTTTGCGCGCAGTGCAGAGACAGTCGTCAGCAGATTGGCAGATTTTATACGACAGCTGAGTTGAGTTCGAGTTCACTCAGACAAGGGGACAGCTCGCGCATGTTCGTGCACGCCCACAGTTGCTTGACCGTATATATGAGGCACCGCGCAGTGACGACCGTTGCTCGGAGATCATGACACAGATGGGACAGGACAGATTTTCCGAGTTCGTGATTGATGATCAGGGGATTTTACGATATGGATCTAAACTGTGCGTACCAGATGCTGATGGATTGCTGCGCGACATTCTTGAGGAGGTACACCGATCAGTGTATGGTGTCCACCCCGGTTCCACCAAGATGTACCATGATATGAGAGAGACCTACTGGTGGGACGGGATGAAGAGGGACATTGCGGAGTTCGTTTCGAGATGCCTGACTTGTCAGCAAGTCAAGGCCGAGCACCAGAGGCCCGCAGGAGAGCTACAGCCATTACCCATTCCAGAGTGGAAATGGGAACAGATTTCGATGGACTTCGTTGTGGGTCTACCCAGGACCAGTCGAGGGTACGACTCCATCTAGGTGATCGTGGATAGATTGACGAAAGCGGCTCACTTCCTGCCAGTGAAGACGACTTTCAGCTTCGCTCAGTATGCTCAGCTCTATATTGACGAGATCGTGCGACTACATGGCGTACCGACTTGTATCGTGTCAGATCGAGGCACTCAGTTCACCAGCCGACTTTGGCAGAGACTTCAGGAGGCTTTGGGCACTCGTTTGAGCTTCAGCACAGCGTTTCATCCGCAGACAGACGGACAGTTAGAGCGGACCATTCAGACTCTCGAGGACATGCTCAGAGCGTGCGTTTTAGACTTTGGTGGTAGCTGGGATCGTCATTTACCTCTAGTGGAGTTCTCCTACAACAACAGCTTCCAGGATACTATTCAGATGGCACCTTTCGAGGCATTGTATGGGAGGAGATGCAGATCGCCCGTCTGTTGGACAGAGCTCAGCGAGAGCAGTATTTTGGGGCCGCAGCTTGTTGAGGAGACGACAGTGAAGATACTGTTGATTCAAGACCGGATGAGGGCAGCTCAGAGCAGACAGAAATCCTATGCAGACAGGCGCCGTCGCAGGTTAGAGTTCGCAGTTGGCGACCATGTTTTTCTGAAAGTCTCTCCGATGAAGGGCGTGATGCGTTTTGGGCGAAAGGGGAAGCTTAGCCCTAGATTCGTAGGTCCCTTCGAGATCCTCGAGCGTGTCGGCGCAGTTGCATATCATTTGGCTCTTCCACCCAGCTTTCCCGATGTTCACCCCGTCTTCCATGTTTCGATGCTCCGCAAGTACCTTCACGACCCTTCGCATGCAATTCAGCACCCGACAGTCCAGTTAGAGCGCGACCTTTCTTTTGCAGAGCAGCCGGTGGCCATCTTGGATCGGCAGGTGAAGAAGTTGAGGTCGAAGATTATACCAACCGTCAAGGTCCTTTGGCGTAGCCCGAGCAGCGAGGAGGTTACCTGGGAGACCGAGGGCGAGATGAGGAAGAAATATCCCCATCTCTTCGAAGGTACGCGTAGTTATATTTTTAAATTCGGGGACCGAATTTCTTTAAGGGGGGAAGATTGTAGCGTCTTGAAAAGTCGTTTTGGTGTTTTCCTGAAATTCGGTGGAAATTCGGTATTTTTCCGAAAACCGTCTTTCTCGTTATTTTGCAGTTTAGGGCTAATTATACTTAAAATGGATAGGTAATTGCTTGTTTTTAGTATCTAATGAGTTACTTATGAAATTTTGGTCATTTAAAAATTTTTCCCTATTTTTCAATTTTTTAATATTATTTTAAGCCGGTAAGAAAATACATTAAATTAGCGATAAATACAAATTTTTCCGGGCTGATTTTAATCTTTAAAATTATGATAATTAAAATCTAGTGGTAACATAAATTTTTACTATTTTATTTTGAATTTTTACTAATTTTTATGATAGGAAACGAATTTATTGACTTTTAAGCTAAAACTTGCAATTTTTGACTTGTAGGGGGTCTTTTTGCATAAAATTTCTTTTGTAAAACCCCTCCCTCTCTTCCCTCAGCCCTAGGCCGGCCCATTTCCAGCAACCCAAGAAAAAAAAATGCTTATCTCTTTGACTTTGTATTTTGTATGGAAATGGGGTTTTATTTTAAAGGTTTTTGTATTGTTAATGGGTATGGGTCTTTAGGAGTTGGTAGGAGTTGACCATGACTTGCCCACTCACCCCACACCATCCCCCACTCCCTCTTCTGGCCGAGAATTCCAGCAGCCCTCCTCCATCTCTTTTCTTTCATCTTCTTCAAAAAAAAATTCTTCAAAGTTTGCTTCAAATTTCCAAATTTAAACCTCACAAGATAACCCATCCTTCATCTTTTTTTTCCTTCACCTCTCTTGCTTGGAATCATGGTGCTATGAGGCCATCAATTGAAGCAAAATTATTCTTACTAGATCTAAAATTTGAGGTATAAATTCTACTCTTTTATGTTGTTATGGTTAGAATTCTTTAATCTAGTTGTTTAGTGTTAATTTTAGTGTTAATCCTAATATAGTTTCTTTTAGTTAATGGTTGATATTAAACTAGGGTTTTAGAAACCTTGTATTAGTTAATTAAATTTATTTTGCTATCTAGTGTTTTGCTAACCTTAATCTAAGTGGTTAACTTGCTTATTAGGCTAAAATCTAGTGTTAAATTAAGGTTTTTCAGATATAGTTTGGTTTATGTTTGCTAATTACAAAAATCAAGAGAAGGTTTTGTTTATGGAAATTAGGTTTTTAAGCATAGTTAATGGTTTAAAATTAGTGTATTGGCTAGCTATTTGGTTAGTTTGGATGTTGGTGTTGGATGGTGTTAACTTTGTCGCTAAATTGTCGATGTTTGCATCAAATTGCAATTTCTAGCTTACTAGGTTTTTATTAAAATATTGTGGCGAATTAATTGCGATATCTAGATTATTTTGTTGGCATATCCTATGATATTTAGGATGTGTGAGTGCGGATTTTTTTTGAGTAATCGGGTTGTAGTTTTGCCGGGCGACCAAATCGGCGATTTTTGCAGTTTTTGCGATTTTCGCGTGTGTTTCGCGCACCTTGTGCACTTTGTACCTAGCTTGTGAACGTTAGTATTTTCGTTTGGGTTTTGCGTCGTTCTTGACATGTAACCTTATGTTTGGTATTGATGTAAATTCCAGGTCCGGTCGCGGAGACGTCAGACGCGGCTCGACAGGGGAAGCGGTGATTGGACGCAGCTAGCTAGGGATTTCTGTGAGTAGATGTAACATCTACGGGGGACTATCGTTGGATGGCGCAAGCCGCCCGATAGTTTTAGTAATTTAAAAAGATTCTTAGTGATGTTAGTAATTAGGGGTGTAATACTTATATGATTATTTGCTGCATCCATGCCTTATATTAACATACATATGCGAACCCATGTTATAGGACACCTGCACCATTGCCAGGGTTTTTATATGCAGCACGAGCACTATTCATGCTTACACACACGCCCTGGTAATTGCCATGCCACCACACTAGATAACCTATAATTTGAAACCTTTTTCTAATTGATGCTTAAACCTGTGCTATTGCCTTTAATTCCTTAAAATGAAATCGTAGGATTGCTATTCATGTGCATGTACCTCATCATATTAATTGTTCATGCCTAGTCTATTAATCATGCATTGTAGCTTAATTATTGATACCATATGCATTCATCACCATTGACATATGCACTTATGAGGATTTCTTGAGATTTTATGATATTTCTGGATTTCGGGGGAAAGCCGCAAAATTTCTAAACTTATTATATTTTTAAAATATGTAAATTGCGGTTTTCTAGTGATGTAAGTGTCGTCCACCATGAGTTTGCTGTGGTTTTGGAAATCCGTGTCGAGGAGTGGAGGAACCGGCACGGGTACATGGTGGGCCCGGTAAGGTACCCCGGGGCAAGAGGAATGTGGTGTTGACGTTGAGCCTGGCAGGGGACGGATTACCTACCGGTGACTGTTTGGGACGGCGGATATCCAGAGGATACCGACCGTGGCCGCTAGATGATGAGATATTGATATTTGAGATGGGTCAGCCGGACGGCTGAGGCCAGAGACACTATGACATGGATTTATGAGATTTGAGACAGCTTTTAGGTGTCGTTGCTGGACACCGGTTCTCGTCGATTCCTTGAGTATTATGCTGGCATTCTAAAAGAGTTTCAAAAACAAAAAGAGATAAAATGTTTCTTATAGATACCTATTGAGACCTCAGATATTCATGTTGCATACATATTCGTACACTGATGTTGTATACACACCTGCTAGTGCATCCATTCATACCTGTATTTTAGATGCTAGGATGCTTGTGTGCATGCATACGATAGCCTTTGTAGGTGTTATTTATTACTCACGAGTTGGCAACTCACCCCCGTTGTGCCACAGTCTTTTGCAGGTCCGCTCCGTCAGTTCAGTAGCGGCGGGCGCACTTGTTCTTTTGTCTCCTTTGCCTGGACTCGAGGTTTTGCTCCTAAGTGGGTTATATTACTATTTTGTACCACCTTGTATATTCTTTGTATCTAGTGTACTCCATCTACTGTATTTACCAGCATTATTGTATATTGACCTAGAGGTGAGACTGTGAGATTTATAGACTTTTATGCTGTATTTTGGGGTCGAGCTCACTTGAGTCGACATGCTGCTTTTCTTATGCTTCATTATGATTATTTTGCTTGTTGTCATTTTATATTGCGTGGGATTTGTGACCGCCTTGTGGCGAAGAGCTAGCTCCCGCTTGGGGATGCCCTATTTTGTTGGATTTATATATATTTTGTTGTACCCATTTTGGGGGCCAGTATTTACAAAGGAGACTCTGCCGAAATTTTCGGAAAAATTGGTATTGTTTTTAAAAAGGGTTTTACATGACTTATTTGATAAACTCGCTTTCAATTGATTGGGTTTTCTTCACTCTTTTGCTTAATTGGTTTTGTTTTCTGGGCTTTGGCTTACTTATTTTACGGACGTCTTTAGACGTTTCGTAAACTTAAGTGCCAGTCATGTTCCGTACCCTGCGGGTCGTGACATTGCCATTTTTGGAATCGGGAAATGGTAAATCAACCTATGAAATTTCTATCAAGCAAATTTCATATACTTTTTTCCAAATGAATCAAATCTCATTTCTCCAAGAGGGGCCGGCCATTATATGTAGGTGGGGGGCTGAGTGTAGGAGCAAGGGAGAGGGTGACCACAAGCATGAATTCTTATCACTTCATTAAAGGAATGATGAATCACTAATGACACCTTGCATAACATTAAATGCAAGAATGAGTCATTAATCTAGTCATCCATTCAATTAATGCAAGTGAATGATTCATGAACCTAGTCACCAAAATCAAGAAGCTTCTAGAACCTTACACACTCATGACTCACCTCAAGAAAAGATAAATCCGTATTTAACCAAATGTTAAATACGGGTGATAGAAAACTGGAAACTGGCAACTTCCAAAAGTGATCCCGAAACGAATTTCAGGATAACCCCGTAACAGTATAAATATGCCCGCATTTGTATTACGACCGAATACAAATGCAACTGAGACAAAAATATTATATCTACTAAGTATAATACATGGATCCGGCTTAAACCAAAGCCCACTAGTATTATCTGCCCGAAATATGACACGTGCGTAAACGCACGTGCATTTTCCGAACCCTGCCATAAAACCATACGGCCTCTACAATGTTTCGCCCGAACTTGGGAAACTATCTGTGGGGGACTCTATTGACTCGTCAGTACCCTGGCAGTGGGTTTAACCACAAGCCGTCAGCGGCACTAGCTGTGCGTAACGGCTGCCCATGCACTGACCTCAAGGGAAGCCGATGAGCGAACTCATCCTGGAACCCTACTGAGCCTAACAGTGACAATGTATATACAGTCCGGTCCGTTCGTCTATGAGTATCACATATCGGCCTAGGGGGCTGGTAACGTCAGACCCCCAATAGCGGTATAAGTCGTGTCGGAGTGTAGCCCAAAAACACCCTGAGAAACAACTGGAGTACCTACCAGTAAATCTCCTGCCCTGGCTGAGGGCTATGTGTAATGGCTCTCCTAGACACAGCGCGATCTCACCCCCAATACCGGGAGAGACGAATCCCCTGCCGATCCGCTCACTTGCCTCCATGTGGCTCGGGACTGTACCCAAAAAAGACCTGTTTGCACGACTCCTTTGAGCCGTGGTAGGGTAGAAATCAAAGCACAGTGGGAACTCACATGAGACAAATGACGACCTCAGGTCGATGAACTAACCTATACACATGTCACCAGGGAACTGCTATCTTACGCTAGGTATAATACCAACTAGCAGGTTCCTGGCGAGTCCTGTCCGGTGTACCCATAACCCAATGAGCACCTGTATACATCTTAGATGATCCAACTGACACCAGTAGCTTGTGAGACCGGCCACCGCCCCTCGTCGGGGTCTCGACTGTATACACTAGTCTACTCCGGAGTATCGATGCCCTGTCTCGAAACTCCCACGACTAGGGACCACAATTAAGGATGTGCTTATGGACTACCCAACTCTCACGTATATGATCGCCATCATACTGTTGGTAGTCAAGCAAGATCCTAAGGGCTCTATCAAAGTGTAACAGTGATCAGTCACCTGAACCTGTACACGACTGATAGAGGTAAACCAGATAGCATACTATCATCTCGAGTAAGACTGTCCTACCGGTATAGATCCTCCTCAATCATTGCAATCACGTACTTGCGATCCAACAATTGACTTTGAGGGCACTATATCCAACAATACCAACTCCCAATACCGAGAGAGACGAATCCTGTCTAACCGTCACTGCCTCCAAGTGCTTCGGGACTACCCCCAACTACTACCTGTTTGCACAAATCAGTTGAGCCGTGGTAGTGTAGTAATCAAAGAACAGTGGGAACACACTCGAGACGAAGTGAAAGTGTCAAGTCAGCGGACTAAGCTGTACTCATGTCACCTGGGAACTGTTAACTGACGATAGGTATAATACCAACCAACATTTCCCGACGAGTCATGTCCAGTGTACTCGTAACCTAACGAGCACCCCCATACTATCTCCAGTACGATGTACTGATGGCTGTGGGACAGACCATCTCCCATACTGGGAAGAGAAGCGTATGCACCAGTCTACTCTGGAGTATCGATGCCCTGTCTCGATAATCCTACGACTAGGGACCAAGAATAAGGATGTGCTTATAGACTACCCAGCCCCCACTAGTGTGATCGCCATCACAATGCTGGTAGTCAAGCAAAGATCCTAAGGGCTCAATCAATATGTTTCAGCGATATGTTAAAAGAAACATATACACATATTAAGATAGAAACAAACCAAGTAGCATACTACTATATCGAGCAAAACTGTCGTAAAACCGTATATATATATCCCAAGCTTCCAAAATGTATTATACAAACTAGTACTATACAGTAATGGCCTCTAGGGCATATACACTAACAATCTCCCACTTGCACTAAGGCCATGTACTGGCGTATCGAAGACCTATCATCTCGATCAGCCGCTCGAACTGAGTCTGGGGCATGGCCTTCGTGAATGGATCCGCCGTGTTGTCTTTTGTGTCCATTCTCCGTACCTCGATCTCCTGGCGATCAATGATCTCCCTGATCAGGTGATACCGCCTTAAGATGTGTCTGGATTTCTGATGGGACCTTGGTTCCTTCGCTAAAGCTATAGTCCCATTGTTATCATAATACAAAGGTATCGGGTCAACAATGGACGGAACCACCTGAAGTTCATTAATGAACTTCTTCATCCAGACCGCCTCTTTTGCGGTATCGCTTGCAGCAATGTATTCAGTCTCCATCGTCGAGTCTGCGATGGTATCCTGTTTAGAACTCCTCTAACACACCGCCCCTCCGTTGAGGGTAATTACAAAACCCGAGACAGATTTGTTGTCATCTTTGTCACTCTGGAAGCTTGAATCGGTAAAGGACTCGACCCTAAGGTCTCCATTACCGTAAACTAGGAACATCTCCTTAGTCCTTCTTAGGTACTTGAGAATGTTCTTCACTGCCGTGCAGTGGTCCTCACCTGGGTCTGACTGATACCGGCTCACCACGCTCAACGCGTAAGCTACATCTGGTCTTGTACATAGCATCGTATACATTATAGATCCTACCGCCGAAGCGTAGGGTATAGTGCTCATGCGAACCCTCTCCTCGTCAGTCTTAAGAGACATCTTCTTGGAGAGGGTAATTCCGTGCAATGCGGGTATGTTACCGCGCTTGGAATCCTCCATACTATATTTTTTTAGTACGGTCTCTATGTACCTGGACTGCGAAAGTCCCAGTAGTCTCTTGGATCTATCTCTGTAGATCTTGATCCCCAGAATGTACGAGGCATCACCCAGGTCCTTCATGGAGAATCGTTGTGACAAAAATTTTAACGTTTTAGAAATCGTTTTGCGAATTTTCCCGTTTTATGGCAAAATTGTCGGTTTTTCCCGTTTTTACCCGATTTCGATCAAACGACCGTATAAGCTTACCGACACCTAGTTTGGCTAAAATAAAGCTTGTGCGCGAACTTTGGGGGTATTTGGGAAGTTTTGGTTCAAATAGATTTTTTCCCAAATAAAATATTATTTTAAGCGGTATTTTGTGCACGTAAATCGGGAATATTTTTTTTTTGAATAAATTAACTTTGTCACTAGAATTATTTTAGAAGGTTCTTTTTAAATATCTAGATATTTTTTTGGTGACTAATGGTTTGTTTTTAAAAAGAAAAGAAAAGGGTGTAAAGGTGGCATTTTTCATTTAATGTTGCAATTATTGCTAAAGACGAGAAAATTCTTCATTTTAATTACACAAAACCCCCCCTCTCACCTTGGCCGAGCCTCATCCTCCCCATTTCTGCCCTCAAAAGTTCCAAACTCATTTCTCACTCTTTTTCATTGAAAAACACAAAAAGAATTCCAAAAATAAATCCAAAAATTCCTATATAAAAATTAAACCATTTTTCCTTCACTAATTCTTCATGGATCTTCGTCAAAGCTTGATTTTTGGAGGCT
Source organism: Agapanthus africanus (assembly GCA_030015575.1). Taxonomy (NCBI): domain Eukaryota; kingdom Viridiplantae; phylum Streptophyta; class Magnoliopsida; order Asparagales; family Amaryllidaceae; genus Agapanthus; species Agapanthus africanus. Next base: position 26,098,281 of record JASDDO010000029.1, on the reverse strand, counting down.
AAAATGATGGATCTATTTTTTTTTGGTGTTCTTGAGGAGGTATAATTTCTTACCTTAATTCATAATTAATTGCTTTAATCTTAAAATAGCTAATTTAGTTAACTATTTATGTGCTTAGTTTAGCTTTTAATTCATGATTAATTCATTATATTTGGTTTAAGAAATTCATGTTAGGGTTAATTTTTGATTAAGTGATTAGTGTTTATTTGTAGTGTTAAATTGGGTTTTAGAAAAGATTAATCTAGTAGAAAATGTTAAAATTTTGCTAATGATCATTTTGTTTAATTAAGCAAAGTTGCTTACTAGATTTTTGCTAAAACAAAATTAGCGAGTGTTAAAAATATAGGATTGGTTTAAATAGCTTAGTTAAGCTATTTTAAGGTATTTGTAATTGTTAGATTTGCGTTATCTTGAATCTAGTGCGATATATTGCGATAGGCTGCTTACTAGATTTCGTGGTTTTTCCGACGTAGGGTTCGTTTGGTAGTTGCAAGGTTATATCTAGTGTATTCCCGTAATTTTTGTATTGTGTTGCGCGATCGGGACGATCGGGGTCCAGACTTGGTGTTTTATAGTTTAGCGACCCCAATTAGGGTTTTGGCCGGTATCGTGCGCGATAGATGCGCTAAGCGCGCAGTGTAATTTTCCGGGCGTTTTCGTCGCATTTCGTTGTCTTTTCGTCATTATAGGATATTTAGCTTATGTGTTGTATTTATGAAATTTTAGGTTCGCAAGCAGGGACTTCGGGTGCTGCGGACAAGGGGAAGCAGGTGGTCGGATTTTCATAGCTCAAGACCATCGGTGAGTAGATTTAATATCTACGGGGAAATCGCCCGTATGGCGTTATGCGTCGGGGCGAAGATGATATGATAGCTGCATGTATTTGCATATTAGTTAATTTCATATGAATGTCATTGCATAGCATTATCTGTTGTACTTGACTCGTACCTTTAGATATAACACATTACTGACGGTTCATGTTGCACGAGCACTAAATTGTATGCTACACCCACACCGTCTGTAATTACCATGACACGCACAAGCACCTACCTATGTGATATGATAGTGGATAGGAATGATTAGAGTAGTAACTCTTATTCTTTTGTGCATATGAAATACTGTGGACACATACATACGTGATATTGCATTGGGCAGGAATAGTTAAGGTAGTGAACCTTATTCCACTTCACTTATATCTTGCTATAATTACTTATACGTCATGCATACATATTGACATGTACACCCTCGTACTTGATTACATGTAGATACTTAAATCTTGCTACACTTACATGTACACTTCATATGATACTGCATGTAATTTCGAAGGAATTGGGAACTGCATGATATGTTTTAAAGCTAGAATCAATTTAAAGAGCGGTTTTCCCTTTATATGCTCATATTGATGTTTTATGTTGCATATATCAGCTTTATATGGATTTCATATGATATATGGATTTGAGAACCGTAGGGGATATTTTCAAGAAAACTATGTATTGTTTGAAAACCCGGTTTCTCTTGATATGATATTTGATGCGTCCACCATGTGATTTCTCGGTTCTGAGATTTGGCTTGTGATACCCGATTCGAGGAGCGGGACGCACCATCTGCGGGTACATGGTGGACCCGGTATGGTACCCCGGGGTGAGTGGTGATTTCGTGGTGTAGACGATAAGCCTGACGGTGGGACCACTACCTACCGGTGATTGTATTTAGACTCGGTGGTTATCATGGAGATACCGACCGGAGTGAGGTATGACATATCGTCAGGGCTAGTCATGGTGACAGCGCCTGAGTTATGAGGATTTACGTGTCGATGCTAGACACGGGTTTCATGATGTTTCGAGTGTCGGTGTTTGACACTCAGGTTTTCGTGAGACTTTCTGGATGTGAGGGCCGATCTGAGGATGCGGTGCCTGAGGATTTGGGATTTGATGTGTCAGTGAGGGACACTGGTGTTTTTCCATACTGATGATTTTTGCATGAGATTTTATATTATATCATCCCACACTCAGGATTATGTTGATATGCATTGTTTCACATAGTTGTAGTACCCTGATGATATACCTTTGCATGATTGTTGCATATTCACCTATCATACTTATGCTATCGGATTACTTGTGTTAGATAGATCGATGTTTGTGCATACTTGCGATTACTGGATGATGTTATTTACTATTCACGAGTTGGCAGCTCACCCCCGTTGTGCCACAGTGTTGTGCAGGACTTACCCTCTGAGTAGTCGCGGTAGGGCATCTTATCATCTCTACTTTTGCGGATACCGCTACGGTTGGCTGTGAAGCCTTGCTTTTAGGTGGGTTGCGGTTATCTGTTTGTACCTTGTATATTTTTTGTTGGATCTAGTATTCTCCAACTACCACTATGTTGTATATGACTTAGAGACGACTTGTGAGGATTCAGTGTTATATTTTGTGGTGACTTTGGGTGCCGTGCTCGTGGGAGCCGGTTTTGTTGAAAAGTTTTACTTCTTTATGCAGTTTTGTTTTATATTTCTTCGCTTCGGCGTCGTATATATGTTGTGGTGGTTGTCTCCACCGTTGGGCGTAATTCGCTCCCGTTTGGGATGCTTTTATTATTATCTATGTTGTACCCGTTTTCGGGGTTAGTTTTTACAAAGGAGGTGCTGCCGAAATTTTTAAGAACGAAAAACTAAACTTAAAGATTTTTACTTGAAAAATTCCGAATGTTTAAAACTATGTTTTCTCCGTTGATCCAGTTTTGGGTGGTTTAGATTTCTGGGTTTCGGCTTACTTAAGTTGCGTACGCCTTTAGACATTACGTAGTTTAAGTGCCGGTTACGGGCCAAATTTGGGTCGTGACAAAGTTGGTATCAGAGCGCTAGGTTTTTACCTTTCGGAGTGTAGGATGTCCTTGGTAAGATGGAGTAGGTAGCTTAAGCAGAGTGGCGTAGCGTGTGTATGTTCCGCGGCATACTTACGACACGGTACTCCGCCTAAGTGACCTTAGGACATTTTGATTGAAATTCCTTCCGTGTTTGATATACATCTTTGTGATTCGATTTCCATTTCGTTATCGAATCTTGTTTCAATTTCCAACCTATATGCCGCCGAAGAGTACGAGGGAAAAGAGAGCGGCCGCGAGGGCCGAGGCCAGAGTCGACTCGTCTGAGGCGAGGGTTGACCAGGGCGATACGCCTGTGGTACCGGAGCACATTGCTATGATTGGGTCTGGTATGCAGGACCTGCGCCAGATTGTGGGGACTTTGGTAGAGGCCATTCGAGCACAGGGGCAGGCTGTTGTTCCACCCGTTGCAGGGACCACGATGGTAACTACTGATCCGGCAGTCGTAGTTGCAGCTCCAGAGGTTATTACCGTGTCACTGACAGAGTTCATGAGGCTGAGGCCTCCGGTGTTTACTGGCACAGATGTTACTGAGGATCCGCAATCGTTCATCGACCGGATGGCCAGGATTTGTCGCTCACTCCGATGCTCCGACGAGAGATGGGTAGAGTTTGCGAGTTTCCGGCTGGAGGGTATGGTCCAGAAGTGGTGTGAGTCGTTGGAGAGGGGCAGAGCCGTTGGTCTTGCTCCTATGACCTGGGCTGAGTTTGTGACGTCGTTTCTTGCCCGTTTTCTTCCACCGAGCGTCAGGGATGCGCGAGCGCGCAGATTTGAGTCGTTACGTCAGACGCCGGGGATGACGGTGTCGGAGTATGATGTTTTGTTTACTGAGCTGTCGGTGTATGCTCCGTACCTGGTGGCGACTGAGGAGATGAGGGTGAAGAGTTTTGTTCGAGGCCTGCTTACCCAGTTGTTCCTAGCCATCAGCATTCAGCATTGCGACACGTATGCGGCAGCTGTCGATGCAGCCCTTTTGGTAGAGGAGCGTCTAGCTGAGTCATCGGTTGTTCCAGAACCGAAGAGGACTCGTACGGATGAACCAGCACGGGGACCGAGGTTTGTCCGCAGAGGCAGAGTTCCTTCAGACTCGGGGAGTAGCAGAGACGTGGGACGTGGCCAGTTATTCAGTTCTTATTCCCAGGAGGGCCAGCGACCGTCTTTTGGATGTTTCGGTTGTGGCAGTTTGCATCATCTTGTTCGGAATTGTACTTTGGTGCGTCAGAGAGGGCCAGCAGTACCGCAGGTTACCTTACCACCTTCTCCGCCTCAGAGAGCGTTGCCTCTTATTCCTGTTGTTGCGCTGCGTCAGACTCCTGCTCAGAGAGGTCGTGGTCGCGGTGGTTTTGTGCCGAGAGGATGAGGTGGCAGAGGCAGAGGTCAGCCAGTAGCCGGTAAAGGGCAGGCACGAGTTTTTGCCATGACTCACCAGGACGCTCAGGCGTCCAATGCTGTGGTTTCAGGTACCCTTTCCTTATGTTCTTTTGATGCACATGTTCTTTTCGATCTGGGATCTACGCATTCGTATGTTTCTACGCACTTCGCGCCGAGGTTAGGCCGAGAGTCGTGTTTGCTGGATCAGCCGCTAGTAGTGACTACTCCTGTGGGAGAGTCGTTTGTTGCGCGGCACGTGCTGTCCGTTTAGGAGACAAAGATCTGTCCGTCGACTTGATCCTTCTTGAGATGTTGGACTTCGACATTCTGTTGGGCATGGACTGACTAGCGACTTGCTATGCGTCCGTGGACTGCCGCGAGAAGAAAGTTAGATTTTGTTTTCCCGGCGAGCCAGTGTTTGTTGTGTAGGGAGACCGTGGTGTCGCCCCTCACAGTTTGGTTTCTGTTCTCTGCGCTAGACGGCTTTTGAGGAGGGGATGTCGGGGATTCTTGGCTTTCATTCATGATACTGAAGCTACGGTGGAGTCGTTGGACCGGGTTTCTACCGTGCGAGAGTTTCCCGATGTCTTTCCCGATGAGTTACCTGGGTTGCCGCCATAGCGCGATATTGAGTTTTGCATTGATCTGATTCCTGGCATGGAGCCTATTTCTATACCGCCTTATCGGATGGCTCCGGCAGAGCTTAGAGAGCTTAAAGATCAATTGCAAGAGTTGCTTGTTTTGGGACTTGTGCGTCCGAGTGTTTCGCCGTGGGGAGCTCCTGTTCTGTTCGTCAAGAAGAAGGACGGTAGTTTGAGGCTATGTGTGGATTATCGTCAGTTGAACCGAGTTATGGTGTGGAACAGGTATCCATTACCCCGCATTGACGATTTATTTGATCAGCTCCAGGGTGCGAAACAGTTTTCGAAGATTGATTTGCGTTCGGGTTATCATCAGTTGCGGGTTCGGAATGATGACATTCCGAAGACTGCTTTTCGTACGCGCTATGGGCATTATGAGTTTTTGGTGATGTCGTTCGGACTCACCAATGCGCCAGCAGCGTTCATGGATCAGATGAACCGGATTTTCAGGCCGTTCCTCGACCAGTTCATTATAGTGTTTATTGATGACATCCTAGGAGTCATGAGGAGCATGAGCAGCACTTGAGGATTACTTTGCAGATATTGAGAGAGCACCGGCTGTATGCTAAATTCTCAAAGTGCACATTTTGGCTTGATAGAGTTGACTTCCTGGGTCATGTGGTGACTGGTGATGGTATTCTTGTGGACCCGAGGAAGATCGAGGCTGTACAGCTTTGGCCCAGACCTGTATCGGTGACGGAGGTCCGCAGCTTTTTGGGCTTAGCTGGTTATTATCGCCGTTTTGTGCAAAATTTCTCGAGTATCGCTGCACCGCTGACTGGACTGACCCGGAAGGGAATTCCTTTTCTCTGGACTGATGCGTGCGAGCAGAGTTTTCAGCAGTTGAAGACTCGGTTGACGACAGCACCAGTTCTTTCTTTACCTTCTGGATCAGGCGGCTATGTTGTTTATTGTGATGCTTCTCGAGTGGGGCTCGGCTGTGTTTTGATGCAGCATGATAGGGTGATTGCATATGCTTCTAGGCAGCTGAAGAAGCACGAGCAGAATTACCCCACTCACGATCTTGAGATGGCAGTGGTAGTCTTTGCGTTGAAGATTTGGAGACACTATTTGTACGGAGAGTCGTGTCAAATCTTCACGGATCACAAGAGTTTGAAGTTTATCTTCCAGCAGCGAGATCTGAACCTGAGACAGCGCCGATGGATGGAGCTAGTGAAGGATTATGATTGTGAGATCCTTTATGACCCGGGCAAGGCGAATGTGGTAGCTGATGCTTTGAGTCGTAGGCCCGTGGGTAGCTTGTCCAAGTTGAGCGCAGTTCAGTGTCAGTCTTCTGCAGATTGGCAGCTCTTGTGTGATAGTAGAGTGCAGTTCGAGTTCACTTCCGCTGGGGGACAACTTGCTCATGTCCGCGCCCGTCCACTACTATTTGATCGTATCCGTGAGGCGCAGCCCAGTGATGCCCGTTTGATTGAGATTCTTGAGCTTGTTCGGCAGGGAAGAGTTTTGGAGTTCATGATTGATGACCAGGGTGTGCTACGATGCGGGACTCGCTTGTGTGTACCAGATGTTGATGGGTTGAGATGCGAGATCTTAGAGCAGGCACATCAGTCGGCCTTTAGCGTTCATCCAGGTTCCACCAAGATGTACCGTGACTTGAGGGACTTCTACTGGTGGGAAGGGATGAAGCGTGATATATCGGACTTCGTTTCGAGGTGCCTGACTTGTCAGCAAGTCAAGGCTGAGCATCAGAGACCGGCTGGAGAGTTGCAGCCTTTACCCATTCCGGAGTGGAAATGGGAGCAGATTTCCATGGACTTCATTGTGGGTCTACCCAGGACCAGTCGAGGGTATGACTCTATTTGGGTTATTGTAGACCGGTTGACGAAAGCGGCTCACTTTCTTCCAGTGAAGACCACTTTCGGTTATGCTCAGTATGCTCAGTTGTATATAGATGAGATTGTGCGTTTGCACGGTGTTCCCACTGTTAGTGTATATGCCCTAGAGGCCATTACTGTATCATACTAGTATGTATATTACTTGATGGAAGCTTGGGATATTCACAGTTGTACAGACAATCTTGCTCAATATAGTAGTATGCTACTTGGTTTGTCTCTGCTTTAATGTGTACTTGTGTGTTTATTTATTATATCACCTATACGCATTAGTAGATCCCTTTGGATCTTTGCTTGATTACCAGCGTTGTGATGGCGATCACACTCATGGGGGCTGGGTAATCTACAAGCACATCCTTATACATGTCCCTAGTCGTGGGAGTATCGAGATAGGGCATCGATACTCCGGAGTAGACTAGCGTATGCGCTTCTCATCCCAGCACGGGAGACGGTCTGTCCCACAGCCGTCGGTCCGTCGTACTTGAGATAGTATGCGGGTTCTCGTTAGGTTACGAGTACACTGGACAGGACTCGTCGGGAACTGATGGTTGGTATTATACCTATCGTCAGTTATCAGTTCCCAGGTGACATGAGTACAGCTTAGTCCGCTGACTTGACACTGTCACTTCGCCTTGAGTGTGTTCCCACTGTTCTTTGATTACTACCCTACCACGGCTCTAATGAGTCGTGCAAACAGGTAGTAGTTGGGAGCAGTCCCGAAGCACTTAGAGGCAGTGACGGTTAGACAGGATTCGTCTCTCCCGGTATTGGGGGTTGACATCGCGCTGTGTCTAGGAGAGCCATTACACAAGTAGTCCCTGGCCAGGGCAAGCGAGATATACTGGTAGGTTCCAGTGCTATCTCAGGGTGTTCTGGGCTTCACTCCGAGACGACTTGTACCGCTATTAGGGGTCTGACGCTTGCCGTCCCCTAGGCCCGACATGCGATATATCAGACGAACAGACCGGACTGTACGGAGAATGTCACATTCAGACTCAGTAGGAGTTCAGATGGGTTTAACCTCGTCAGTCTTCTTATCGGCATCTACCTGGGGACCGTTACGCACAGCTAGTGCCGCTTGCGGTCTGTGGTTAAACCCACTGCCAGCGTAGTGTCGAGTCTTTAGAGTCCCACACAGAGGGTTATTCACCTCTGGGCAAAACAGAGTAGAGGTCGCATGGTCTTGCGACAGGGTTCGTTCTCATCCGCGCACTAGTGCACGTTTGGAGTCCGGACGGATATTACTAGTAGGCTCTGGTTTGAGTCAGATACTGGTATATGTTTTGGGGTTGATTTTATCTCTTGGTATTCTTGTTCCTCGGAACGAGAATGCAGGTGTGTATGCACAGTTGTTTGAGGCGGAGGAAGAGGTTTTTCATTAGGGTTTCGGAACGGGTGCGTATGCACAGTTGACAGTCGTCTTTTTCCAAACCCTAATGGAATTATGGATTATCAATTAATAATAGTAATTAAATGAAATTATGTTATGGTTGGTTTTGTTGACTTGTTGACCATGGTTGACTTGTTGACCATGGTTGAATGTTTGACCATCATCATTACTTTGCAAGGATGCTCCTTGATTCTAGCTTACATTTCATTTAATGAAGTATGATAGTGGTCATTCCAAAACAACCATCAACTATTCTCATTTGAATTATTATTATTATTTAGATAATTCTTTTTCTTTTTGATATGGTGGCAAAAAGGAAAAAGATAGCTCATTCTATCATATTGATTCTCTCTCCTCACTTCATCTTCTTCCTCCTCTTATTCAAGGAGAGCTAATCTCATGTGTTAAGAATCATCTCCTTGAAGATATAACACCCCAAAGCACACTCTACTCACTCTAAGGTAGAAGGTCTAGCAAGCCGAATACCTTAGTTCTCTCAAGATCGAGAAAGGAGCCCAAGGATGAAGCCCTCAGGTGGATCTATCTTCGGCAAAGAGGAGACGAGGAGGGGAAGCCATTCAAGCTACTACAAAGAGCAAGAAAGAAGAAGAACAACAAGAAGAGAAGGAGTTCAAGTTGAGGTATAACCACTTTGCCGAGTAGTTAACTCTTCTTTGCAAGTTTGCTAGTTTAGTTTAGTAAAGATCCGGCTTTTACGGTCCATGTTACAAAGTTTAGAAAAATTTTTGTTTTACCGTTTCCGCATCCCCGAAAGTACCGGGAGAGGTAACGTGGACCTAACAGTGGTATCCGAGCCTAACTAAACTTAAACTAGCTTGGTAGCGAAGTGTATGGAAGTTCGAAACCGAAAAATCACAAAACCGGAAATTCTAAAACCCTAAGTTTCTGTTGAAATTTTTTGTGCTCTAAATGTGAAACTGTTTACTCCTAAAATCGGCTCAGGGTTTTGTGAGAACACCCAAGAAAAAAGATCCCATGAAACCTTCAAACCGCCGCGGATCCGCGGCCTCAGCTATTCTCTTCGCCGCGGATCCGCCGCCGTTTAGGCTCTTCATGCAATCGTGTTTTGTGCAGTGTTCATCTGGTAGGGTTTTGGGATTTTTCAAATATGTTATATGTGCCCAGATTTTCCAGAAAAGAAATTTACTTTTGGGGTCCTATAAATCCGTATTTTTTTTCGAACTTCGCTATACTTTGGCTATATTGGTTATATCTGTGATGTTTGTATGTATTGAACGTCGGCTAATCGCTATAAGTCGATTAGTCGGGGTTATACATCTCTGTGATCTGTGTTTGATATTGGAATGTGTATATGAATGTGTTGGACTGTCGCGGGTGAATAGCCGGGGTGGATGTGAGATGAGCTTTTGTTTTTCTTTCATTCATTTGTAAATGTAAATTGATGTAATAATATTATTTGTATGGCCGCACAACCGGGTCGGGGTTGTAGCCGTCATTGTATAATTCTTTTTACTGTTTTTGCTCCTAGGATAGACCCATGGAGGAGTGCACAAACTACCGGGTACTTGGCGGGTAGTTTGCCGCACCCGTAGGGGTCTTGGGTGGGGTTTTGGCTATTCACCGCGACCGTGTAATCCGCTTTTCATTGCAGGCTCGAACGGATTGCGGATTCCTAGTATATCCAATGTATTCATCTGTGATCTGTAATGTCTATCATTGCTTTACTATTTAGGCGTTGCTTATGTTTTACAGCCGCGCTAGCCAGCCCCCGCTCTGTCGTTAGTTAAGTAACCTAACGGGTGATGACGGGACCCCGTGGCGAATGCGAATGGCATAAACGTACGTCATATTTTGGTTGTTTTCTGCAATGGTAGGATTTAAATGATGGGACGCATTAAAAGAACTAATGCAAGAAAATAAACCTAAAAGACGTTGTTGGAACAAGTTTTTTCAAAAAGCTGTTATTACAAGGACTTTCATCTTTTTGTTTTGCATCGAGGTATTCGGTTATGAATGCCCAGCACCTCAATCGACGAGGCAAGGGCCGAGATCCCCTCATCGGGAATGACCCCTTGGACAAAAGGTTTGCGTCAGGGTAATAACTTCACCATAGTTGATTATTCTTGCTTTGCATCGAGGTATTCATCTTACGAATGCCCAGCACCTCACTCGACGAGGAAAGAGCCGAGATCCCTTCACAGGGAGTGACCTCTTTAGCAAAAAGTTTTCGCCACTATTTTTCAAAAGTGTATCACGTTCCTTCAACGACATCAAGTTCATTACGTTAACGGGTTTTCGCCAAAAACCCAGTCGTAGCCCTCCGTCGTTTCGGATTGATATTGCTTAGTATTCGTGCTACGTATTTCGTGCTCAGCCGAGGCGTAGTGTACGGTAGCTATGTAATATTTTTTTCCGTAGGATACAAAGTGATTGGTTAGGACAGTCGTACGGTCATTTTGGCTCAGTCAAGGACTCGTACGGGTGGGTCTAATGCAGTCAAGATAATGACGGGTTGAACTTGACTAGGATCCTTTGATATGTTGGCTCAGTCAAGGTCACTTGGGTCCTAGGGGCAAAAACCACATCGGGAGTTTCAAAAGTACTGAGACTTGCAGATTTAGCATACCTTCTGGAGTGTGGTGACTAGAGTGGATTCCATCAAGGTCATCACACAATGATAGTTGGATCCCGATCCCACTGATGAGTTGGATTACCCTCGGGAAATTATTTCACTTAACAATCAATGCTATAAACCTAGTAGGTGACTAGAAAGGTGTTAGCGGGGTTACGCCCCCAGGGAAAAGAGGTTCTTGAATTAAGGAACATCGCGAAAGCGTTGGAAAACCCCCTCGAAGTACCGACATTGGCCTGGCTGAAAGGTTAAGCAAGTATTGTGACGTGAATTAAATCCCGGCTAGTTCTTCTTTTAAAAAGGTTTTAAGAAGAATTTGAGTAAACAGTGGGAGACATCCTGGTTAGATAAATTAATAAACCAATCTAATCTTGCAAGAGCATACGCTGAGTGTTTCTTTTCTCCCTCTCCAGGCAGCAACCTTTTCACGCCCTAATCAAGATAATAAAATGTATCGCTTGACCGATCCGAATTCTTATTCGGGACTGGGGAAAGTTGGTTCAGCTCTAACTTGTGACAACAGTCATGAGTATAAGAATGGGATAGAGGAAAGTATGGATTTCCAGGATACCCAGTTGAAGAAGAAGCATGGTTTTGCATCTACTTCAGGTGTTCTTGTAATTGAGAACTGTTTTACGGTCAGCCCTACCTCCTGGGTACTTGATACCGGATCAGGATCTCATATCTGTAATTTATTGCAGGGACTGAGAAAAAGTAGGAAAGTTGCACCGGGTGATATGTCGCTCAGAGTAGCGAACGGAGCACAAGTTAATGCGGCAGCCGTCGGTGAATATCACCTAGTATTGCCAAATGGCAAGACTATGATTTTGAACGATTGCTACTATGTACCCTCCATGGTTTGCAACATCATATCAGTTTCTTTACTCGATAAAGATGGATATAACTTTGTTCTTGAAAAGAATATCATGAACATTTACCTTGATAAGGTACTGGTTGCAGAGGGTATACTGTGTAATGGTATCTACGTTCTAAATCATAATACAGTTCTCAACATACAAAACACACGCAAGAGGAAGAATTCAGATATGAATGAATCCTACTTGTGGCATTATAGACTTGGTCATGCCGGAGAGAAAAGACTGAGTAAGTTGCATAAAGATGGACTCTTGGATGCGTTCGAGTTTTCATCTTATGAAACTTGTCAATCTTGTCTCAAAGGGAAGATGACCAAATCTCCGTTCACCGGACATGGAGAAAGAGCAGCAGAGCTCTTGGGACTCGTACATAGTGATGTATGTGGTCCGATGTCTATACATGCAAGGGGTGGGTTCTTGTACTTCATCACATTCACTGACGATCTCTCTAGGTTCGGATATGTGTATCTGATGAAACACAAATCTGAAGCTTTTGAGAAATTCAAGGAATTCAGAAACGAAGTAGAGAACCAGATAGGCAAAAGTATCAAGATCCTCCGGTCTGACAGGGGAGGGGAGTACTTAAGCACGGAATTCCTAGATTACTTAAAAGAGAATGGTATTCTCTCTCAGCTTACTCCTCCTTATACACCCAGCACAACGGTGTATCGGAGCGGAGGAATCGTACCCTACTGGATATGGTTCGCTCCATGATGAGTAATGCCGAGTTACCTCTTTCATTTTGGGGACATGCGCTCTTGACAGCAGCATATCTGTTGAATGATGTTCCGTCTAAATCTGTGCCTAAGACACCGTTCGAGATATGGAATGGTAAAAAGCCGTATCTTAAACGTATCAAGGTATGGGGTTGTCCGGCCTATGTAAAAGTACAAAATCCGGACAAACTACAGGCACGTTCAGTTCTATGTAAATTTGTGGGATATCCTAAGAACTCCACAGGATATCTGTTCTACCACACCGAGGAACAGAAGGTGTTTGTATCTCGCCACGCCACCTTTTTAGAGTGGCAATTTCTTGCAAAAGAAACAAGTGGGAGTTCGGTAGAACTGGAAGAAATTCAGCGACCACAAAATGAAACTGAAGATTTGACAGAACCTCAGAATTCAATAACCCCAGAAGAACCTCAACCACTCCGCAGATCTGGTAGGATTTCTCATCCGCCCGAGAGATACTACGGTTTTCTCATAGACGGGGATCGAGAGGATTGCATCTTAGAAGAAGATGACCCTACCAGTTTCAGGCAGGCCATTATCAGTAGGGACTCTGATAAGTGGCAGGAAGCAATGCAATCCGAAATGGAGTCCATGTACGCCAATAAAGTGTGGACCTTGGATATTGCTCCACCTGGGGTAAAACCCGTTGGATGCAAATGGATCTACAAAAGGAAACTTGGTGTAGATGGGCAGGTGGAAACCTATAAAGCTAGACTCGTTGCAAAAGGTTTTCGTCAAAGACCTGGTTTGGACTATGATGAGACTTTTTCTCCGGTGGCTATGCTCAAATCCATTCGGATCCTACTTGCCATTGCTGCCTTCCATGACTATGAAATCTGGCAGATGGATGTTAAGACGGCCTTCCTAAACGGTTGTTTGGAAGAGTGCGTTTACATGGATCAACCAGAAGGTTTCGTAGACAGTAGGAGCAGCGGAAGGGTGTGCAAGTTACTTAAATCCATTTATGGATTAAAGCAGGCATCGCGGAGCTGGAACATCTGTTTTGATGAGGCAATCAAGGAATTTGATTTCATCAAGAACGAAGATGAACCCTGTGTATATAAGAAGATTGTAGGACGAACTGTCGTGTTCCTAGTCTTGTACGTGGACGACATTCTTTTGATAGGAAATGATATTCCTATGCTACAATCGGTCAAGCTATTTTTGTCACAAAGGTTCTCCATGAAAGACCTGGGTGATGCCTCGTACATTCTGGGGATCAAGATCTATAGAGATAGATCCAAGAGACTACTGGGACTTTCGCAGTCCAGGTACATAGAGACCGTACTAAAGAGATTTAGTATGGAGGATTCCAAGCGCGGTAACATACCCGCATTGCACGGAATTACCCTCTCCAAGAAGATGTCTCCTAAGACTGACGAGGAGAGGGTTCCCATGAGCACTATACCCTACGCTTCGGCGGTAGGATCTATAATGTATGCGATGCTATGTACAAGACCAGATGTAGCCTACGCGCTGAGCGCGGTAAGCCGGTATCAGTCAGACCCAGGGGAGGACCACTGGACAGCAGTGAAGAACATTCTCAAGTACCTGAGAAGGACTAAGGAGATGTTCCTGGTTTACCGTAATGGAGACCTCAGGGTCAAGTCCTTTACCGATTCAAGCTTCCAGAGTGACAAAGATGACAGCAAGTCTGTCTCGGGTTTTGTGTTTACCCTCAACGGAGGGACGGTATGTTGGAGGAGTACCAAGCAGGATACCGTCGCAGACTCGACGATGGAGGCTGAATACATTGCTGCAAGCGATGCCGCAAAAGAGGCGGTCTGGATTAAGAAGTTCATTAGTGAACTTCAGGTGGTTCCGTCCATTGTTGACCCAATACCTTTGTATTGCGATAACAATGGGGCTATAGCTTTAGCGAAGGAACCAAGGTCCCATCAGAAATCCAGGCACATCTTAAGGCGGTATCACCTGATCAGGGAAATCATTGATCGACAGGAGATCGAGGTGCGGAGAGTGGACACAAAAGACAACACTGCGGACCCATTCACGAAGGCTTTACCCCAGACTCAGTTCGAGCGGCTGATCGAGATGATAGGTCTTCGATACGCCAGTACATGGCCTTAGTGCAAGTGGGAGATTGTTAGTGTATATGCCCTAGAGGCAATTACTGTATCATACTAGTATGTATATTACTTGATGGAAGCTTGGGATATTCACAGTTGTACAGACAATCTTGCTCAATATAGTAGTATGCTACTTGGTTTGTCTCTGCTTTAATGTGTACTTGTGTGTTTATTTATTATATCACCTATACGCATTAGTAGAGCCCTTTGGATCTTTGCTTGTTTACCAGCGTTATGATGGCGATCACACTCGTGGGGGCTGGGTAATCTACAAGCACATCCTTATACACGTCCCTAGTCGTGGGAGTATCAAGATAGGGCATCGATACTCCGGAGTAGACTAGCGTATGCGCTTCTCATCCCAGCACGGGAGACGGTCTGTCCCACAGCCGTCGGTACGTCGTACTTGAGATAGTATGCGGGTGCTCGTTAGGTTACGAGTACACTGGACAGGACTCGTCGGGAACTGATGGTTGGTATTATACCTATCGTCAGTTATCAGTTCCCAGGTGACATGAGTACAGCTTAGTCCGCTGACTTGACACTGTCACTTCGCCTCGAGTGTGTTCCCACTGTTCTTTGATTACTACCCTACCACGGCTCTAATGAGTCGTGCAAACAGGTAGTAGTTGGGAGCAGTCCCGAAGCACTTGGAGGCAGTGACGGTTAGACAGGATTCGTCTCTCCCGGTATTGGGGGTTGACATCGCGCTGTGTCTAGGAGAGCCATTACACAAGTAGTCCCTGGCCAGGGCAAGCGAGATATACTGGTAGGTTCCAGTGCTATCTCAGGATGTTCTGGGCTTCACTCCGAGACGACTTGTACCGCTATTAGGGGTCTGACGCTTGCCGCCCCCTAGGCCCGACATGCGATATATCAGACGAACAGACCGGACTGTACGGAGAATGTCACATTCAGACTCAGTAGGAGTTCAGATGGGTTTAACCTCGTCAGTCTTCTTATCGGCATCTACCTGGGGACCGTTACGCACAGCTAGTGCCGCTTGCGGTCTGTGGTTAAACCCACTGCCAGCGTAGTGTCGAGTCTTTAGAGTCCCACACAGAGGGCTATTCACCTCTGGGCAAAACAGAGTAGAGGTCGCATGGTCTTGCGACAGGGTTCGTTCTCATCCGCGCACTAGTGCACGTTTGGAGTCCGGACGGATATTACTAGTAGGCTCTGGTTTGAGTCAGATACTGGTATATGTTTTGGGGTTGATTTTATCTCTTGGTATTCTTGTTCCTCGGAACGAGAATGCAGGTGTGTATGCACAGTTGTTTGAGGCGGAGGAAGAGGTTTTTCATTAGGGTTTCGGAACGGGTGCGTATGCACAGTTGACAGTCGTCTTTTTCCAAACCCTAATGGAATTATGGATTATCAATTAATAATAGTAATTAAATGAAATTATGTTATGGTTGGTTTTGTTGACTTGTTGACCATGGTTGACTTGTTGACCATGGTTGAATGTTTGACCATCATCATTACTTTGCAAGGATGCTCCTTGATTCTAGCTTACATTTCATTTAATGAAGTATGATAGTGGTCATTCCAAAACAACCATCAACTATTCTCATTTGAATTATTATTATTATTTAGATAATTCTTTTTCTTTTTGATATGGTGGCAAAAAGGAAAAAGATAGCTCATTCTATCATATTGATTCTCTCTTCTCACTTCATCTTCTTCCTCCTCTTGTTCAAGGAGAGCTAATCTCATGTGTTGAGAATCATCTCCTTGAAGATATAACACCCCAAAGCACACTCTACTCACTCTAAGGTAGAAGGTCTAGCAAGCCGAATACCTTAGTTCTCTCAAGATCGAGAAAGGAGCCCAAGGATGAAGCCCTCAGGTGGATCTATCTTCGGCAAAGAGGAGACGAGGAGGGGAAGCCATTCAAGCTACTACAAAGAGCAAGAAAGAAGAAGAACAACAAGAAGAGAAGGAGTTCAAGTTGAGGTATAACCACTTTGCCGAGTAGTTAACTCTTCTTTGCAAGTTTGCTAGTTTAGTTTAGCAAAGATCCGGCTTTTACGGTCCATGTTACAAAGTTTAGAAAAATTTTTGTTTTACCGATTCCGCATCCCCGAAAGTACCGGGAGAGGTAACGTGGACCTAACACCCACATGCATAGTATTCGACAGAGGCACCCAGTTTACTAGCCATCTTTGGCAGAAGCTTCAGGAAGCCTTGGGTACCCGGCTGAGTTTTAGTACCGCTTTTCATCCACAGACCGATGGCCAGTTGGAGCGGACTATACAGACTCTAGAGGATATGCTCCGTACATGCGTGCTTGATTTTGGTGGCAGTTGGAATCGTCACTTGCCGTTGATTGAGTTCTCCTACAACAACAGCTTTCAGAAGACTATTCAGATGGCACCTTTTGAGGCTTTATATGGTAGGAAGTGTCGATCGCCAGTCTGTTGGACCGAGCTTAGTGAGAGTCAAGTTTTGGGTCCCCAGCTAGTTCAGGAGACTACGGAGAAGATCCAGCTGATTCAGGATAGGATGAGAGCAGCCCAGTGCAGGCAGAAGTCTTATGCCGACCGTCGTCGTCGTAGACTTGAGTTCGCAGTGGGGGATCATGTATTCCTGAGGATTTCTCCGATGAAGGGCGTTATGCGATTTGGGAAGAGAGGAAAGCTCAGTCCCAGATTTGTAGGTCCTTTCAAGATCCTTGATCGAGTGGGTTCTGTTGCTTATCGTTTGGCGCACCCGCCCAGTTTTCCGGATGTTCACCCTGTTTTTCATGTGTCGATGCTTCGTAGATACCTTCATGATCCTTCTCACACGATTCAGCACGAGACCGTTCAGCTTGAGCACAATCTTTCGTTCACCGAGCAACCAGTAGTTATTTTGGATCGGCAGGTGAAGAAACTTCGGTCAAAGGTCTTGCCATCTGTGAAGGTTCTTTGGCGTAGCCCGACTAGTGAGGAGATCACTTGGGAGGCCGAGAGCGAGATGCGGAAGAGATTCCCTCATCTTTTTGAAGGTACGCTTAGTATGAAATTTTAATTATGGGACCGAATTTCTATAAGGAGGGGAGATTGTAACGTTTTAGAAATCTTTTTGCGAATTTTCCCGTTTTAGGGCAAAATTGTCGGTTTTTCCCGTTTTAACCCGATTTCGATCAAACGACCGTATAAGCTTACCGACACCTAGTTTGGCTAAAATAAAGCTTGTGCGCGAACTTTGGGGGTATTTGGGAAGTTTTGGTTCAGATAGATTTTTTCCCAAATAAAATATTATTTTAAGCGGTATTTTGTGCACGTAAATCGGGAAAATTTTTCTTTTGTGAATAAATTGATTTTGTCACTAGAATTATTTTAGAAGATTCTTTTTAAATATCTAGATTTTTTTTGGTGACTAATGGTTTGTTTTTAAAAAGAAAAGAAAATGGTGTAAAGGTGGCATTTTTCATTTAATGTTGCAATTATTGCTAAAGACTAGAAAATTCTTCATTTTAATTACACAAACCCCCCCCCCCTCTCACCTTGGCCAAGCCTCATCCTCCCCATATCTGCCGTCAAAAGTTCCAAACTCATTTCTCACTCTTTTTCATTCAAAAACACATAAAGAATTCCAAAAATAAATCCAAAAATTCCTATATCAAAATTAAAACATTTTTCCTTCACTAATCCTTCATGGATCTTCATCAAAGCTTGATTTTTGGAGGCTAAAATGATGGATCTATTTTCTTTTTGGTGTTCTTGAGAAGGTATAATTTCTTACCTTAATCCATAATTAATTGCTTTAATCTTAAACTAGCTAATGTAGTTAACTATTTATGTGCTTAGTTTAGCTTTTAATTCATGATTAATTCATTATATTTGGTTTAAGAAATTCATGTTAGGGTTAATTTTTGATTAAGTGATTAGTGTTTATTTGTAGTGTTAAATTGGGTTTTAGAAAAGATTAATCTAGTAGAAAATGTTAAAATTTTGCTAATGATCATTTTGTTTAATTAAGCAAAGTTGCTTACAAGATTTTTGCTAAAACAAAATTAGCGAGTGTTAAAAATATAGGATTGGTTTAAATAGCTTAGTTAAGCTATTTTAAGGTATTTGTAATTGTTAGATTTGAGTTATCTTGAATCTAGTGCGATATATTGCGATAGGCTGCTTACTAGATTTCGGAGTTTTTCCGACGTAGGGTTCGTTTGGTAGTTGCGAGGTTATATCTAGTGTATTCCTCGTAATTTTTGTGTTGTGTTGCGCGATCGGGACGATCGGGGTCCAGACTTGGTGTTTTATAGTTTAGCGACCCCAATTAGGGTTTTGGCCGATATCGTGCGCGATAGATGCGCTAAGCGCGCAGTGTAATTTTCCGGGCGTTTTCGTCGCGTTTCGTTGTCTTTTCGTCATTATAGGATATTTAGCTTATGTGCTGTATTTATGAAATTTTAGGTTCGCAAGCAGGGACTTCGGGTGCTGCGGACAAGGGGAAGCAGGTGGTCGGATTTTCATAGCTCAAGACCATCGGTGAGTAGATTTAACATCTACGGGGAAATCGCCCGTATGGCGTTATGCGTCGGGGAGATTATGATATGATAGCTGCATGTATTTGCATATTAGTTAATTTCATATGAATGTCATTGCATAGCATTATCTGTTGTATTTGACACGTACCTTTAGATATAACACATTACTGACGGTTCATGTTGCACGAGCACTAAATTGTATGCTACACCCACACCGTCTGTAATTGCCATGACACGCACAAGCACCTACCTTTGTGGTATGATAGTGGATAGGAATGATTAGAGTAGTAACTCTTATTCTATTGTGCAAATGAAATACTGTGGACACATACATACGTGATATTGCATTGGGCAGGAATAGTTAAGATAGTGAACCTTATTCCACTTCACTTATATCTTGCTATAATTACTTATACATCATGCATACATATTGACATGTACACCCTCGTACTTGATTACATGTAGATACTTAAATCTTGCTACACTTACATGTACACTTCATATGATACTGCATGTAATTTCGAAGGAATTGGGAACTGCATGATATATTTTAAAGCTAGAATCAATTTAAAGAGCGGTTTTCCCTTTATATGCTCATATTGATGTTTTATGTTGCATATATCAGCTTTATATGGATTTCATATGATTTATGGATTTGAGAACCGTGGGGGATATTTTCAAGAAAACTATGTATTGTTTGAAAACCCGGTTTCTCTTGATATGATATTTGATGCGTCCACCATGTGATTTCTCGGTTCTGAGATTTGGCTTATGATACCCGATTCGAGGAGCGGGACGCACCGTCTGCGGGTACATGGTAGACCCGGTATGGTACCCCGGGGTGAGTGGTGATTTCATGGTGTAGACGATAAGCCTGACGGTGGGACCACTACCTACCGATGATTGTATTTAGACTCGGCGGTTATCATGGAGATACCGACCGGAGTGAGGTATGACATATCGTCAGGGCTAGTCATGGTGACAGCGCCTGAGTTATGAGGATTTACGTGTCGATGCTAGACACGGGTTTCATGATATTTCGAGTGTCGGTGTTTGACACTCAGGTTTTCGTGAGACTTACTGGATGTGAGGGCCGATCTGAGGATGCGGTGCCTGAGGATTTGGGATTTGATGTGTCAGTGAGGGACACTGGTGTTTTTCCATGCTGATGATTTTTGCATCAGATTTTATATTATATCATCCCACACTCAGGATTATGTTGATATGCATTGTTTCACGTAGTTGTAGTACCCTGATGATGTACCTTTACATGATTGTTGCATATTCACCTATCATACTTATGATATCGGATTACTTGTGTTAGATAGATCGCTGTTCGTGCATACTTGCGATTAATGTATGATGTTATTTACTATTCACGAGTTGGCAACTCACCCCCGTTGTGCCACAGTGTTGTGCAGGACTTACCCTCTGAGTAGTCGCGGTAGGGCATCTTATCATCTCTACTTTTACGGATACCGCTACGGTTGGCTGTGAAGCCTTGCTTTTAGGTGGGTTGCGGTTATCTGTTTGTACCTTGTATATTTTTTGTTGGATCTAGTATTCTCCATCTACCACTATGTTGTATATGATTTAGAGACGACTTGTGAGGATTCAGTGTTATATTTTGTGGTGACTTTGGGTGCCGTGCTCGTGGGAGCCGGTTTTGTTGAAAAGTTTTACTTCTTTATGCAGTTTTCTTTTATATTTCTTCGCTTCGGCGTCGTATATATGTTGTGGTGGTTGTCTCCGCCGTTGGGCGTAATTTGCTCCCGTTTGGGATGCTTTTTTTATTATCTATGTTGTACCCGTTTTCGGGGTTAGTTTTTACAAAGGAGGTGCTGCCGAAATTTTTAAGAACGAAAAACTAAACTTAAAGATTTTTACTTGAAAAATTCCGAATGTTTAAAACTATGTTTTCTCCGTTGATCTTGTTTTGGGTGGTTTAGATTTCTGGGTTTCGGCTTACTTAAGTTGCGTACGCCTTTAGACGTTACGCAGTTTAAGTGCCGGTTACGGGCCAAATTTGGGTCATGACAAAAATAGCTTGACCGATTGTAGCATAGGAATGTCATTTCCTATCAAAAGAATGTCGTCCATGTACAAGACTAGGAACACGACAGTTCGTCCTACAATCTTCTTATAGACACAAGGTTCATCTTCGTTCTTGATGAAATCAAATTCCTTAATTGCCTCATCAAAATAGATGTTCCAGCTCCGCGATGCCTGCTTTAATCCATAAATGGATTTAAGCAACTTGCACACCTTCCCGCTGCTCCCACTGTCTACGAAACCTTCTGGCTGATCCATGTAAACACACTCTTCCAAACAGCCGTTTAGAAAAGCCGTTTTAACGTCCATCTGCCAGATTTCATAGTCATGGAAGGCAGCAATGGCAAGTAGGATCCGAATGGATTTGAGCATAGCTACCGGAGAAAAAGTTTCGTCATAGTCCACACCAGGTCTTTGACGAAAACCTTTTGCAACGAGTCTAGCCTTATAGGTTTCCACCAGCCCATCTACACCAAGTTTCCTTTTGTAGATCCATTTGCATCCAACAGGTTTTACCCCAGGTGGAGCAATATCCAAGGTCCACACTTTATTGGTGTACTTGGACTCCATTTCGGATTGCATTGCTTCCTGCCACTTATCAGAGTCCCTACTGATAATGGCCTGCCTGAAACTAATAGGGTCATCTTCTTCCAAGATGCAATCCTCTCGATCCCCGTCTAAGAGAAAACCGTAATATCTCTCGGGCGGATAAGAAATCCTACCAGATCTGCGGAGTGGCTGAGGTTCGTTGGGTGTAACTGAATCTAGCGGTTCCACCAAATCTTTAGTTAAAGTTTGTGTTTCTGGAATTTCATCCAGTTCTACCGTGCTGCCACTAATATTTTTAACAAGAAATTCTTTTTCCAAAAATGTGGCATTTCTTGAAACAATTATCTTCTGTTCCTCTGCATGGTAGAATAGATACCCACTAGAATCTTTTGGGTAACCCACAAACTTACACAAAACTGCCCGTGCCTCAAGTTTGTCTGGGTTCTGCTTTTTGACATAAGCTGGGCAATACCAAATCTTAATACGTTTAAGATACAAACTCTTACCACTCCATATTTCATACAGAGTCTTAGGCACGGATTTGGATGGAACTTGATTCAATAGATGCGCTGCTGTTTGAAGTGCATATCCCCAGAATGAAAGAGGCAACTCGACACTACTCATCATGGAGCGAACCATATCCAATAGGGTACGATTCCTCCGCTCCGATACACCGTTTGCTGTGGTGTATAAGGAGGAGTAAGCTGAGAGAGAATACCATTCTATTTTAAGTAATCTAGGAATTCCGTGCTTAAGTACTCCCCTCCTCTATCAGACCGGAGGATCTTGATACTTTTGCCAGTCTGGTTCTCTACTTCGTTTCTGAATTCCTTAAATTTCTCAAAAGCTTCAGATTTGTGTTTCATAAGAAACACATATCCGAATCTAGAGAGATCGTCAGTGAATGTGATGAAGTACGAGAACCCACCCCTTGCATGTATAGACATGGGACCACATACATCACTGTGTATGAGTCCCAAGAGCTCTGTTGCTCTTTCTCCATGTCCGGTGAACGGAGATTTGGTCATCTTCCCTTTGAGACAAGACTGATAAGTTTCATAAGATGAAAACTCGAACGTATTCAAGAGTCCATCTTTATGCAACTTACTTAGTCTTTTATCTCCGTATGACCAAGTCTACAATGCTACAAGTAGGATTCATTCGTATCTGAATTCTTCCTCTTGCGTGTGTTTTGTACATTGAGAACTGTATTCTGATTTAGAACGTAGATACCATTACACAGTGTAACTTCTGCAACCAGTACCTTATGAAGGTAAATGTTCATGATATTTCTATCAAGAACAAAGTTATATCCATCTTTATCGAGTAAAGAAAATGATATGATGTTGCAAACCATGGAAGGTACATAGTAGCAATCGTTCAAAATCATAGTATTTCCATTTGGCAACACTAGGTGATATTCACCGACGGCTGCAGCATTAACTTGTGCTCCGTTCACTACTCTGAGCGACATATCACCAGGTGCAACTTTCCTACTTTTTCTCAGTCCTTGCAATAAATTACAGATATGAGATCCCGATCCGGTATCAAGTACCCAGGAGGTAGGGCTGACCGTAAAGCAGTTCTCAATTACAAGAACGCCTGAAGTAGATGCAAAACCATGCTTCTTCTTCAACTGGGTATCCTTGGAATCCATACAATCCTCTTTCCCTTGCTCAAACTTATGACTGTTGTCACAAGTTAGAGCCGAACCAACGTTCCCCAGCCCCGAATAAGAATTCGGATCGGTCAAGCGATACATTTTATTATCTTGATTAGGGCGTGAAATGGTTGCTACCTGGAGAGAGAAAGAAAAGAAAAACTGAGTGTGCGCTCTTGCAAGATTAGATTGGTTTATTAGTTTATCTAACCAGGATGGCTCCCACTGTTTCCTCAAATTCTTCTTAAAACCTTTTAAAAGAAGAACTAGTCGGGATTGATTGCACGTCACAATACTTGCTTAACCTTTCAACCAGGCTAGTGTTGGTACTTCGAGGGAGGTTTTCCAACGTTTTCGCGAAGTTCCTTAATTAAGTAACCTCTTTTCCCTGGAGGCGTAGCCCCGCTAACACCGTTCTAGACACCTACTTGGTTTATAGCATTGATTGTTAAGTGAAATAATCTCCCGAGAGTAATCCAACTCATCAGTGGGATCGGGATCCAACTATCATTGTGCGATGACCTAGATAGAATCCACTCTAGTCACCACACTCCAGAAGGTATGCTAAATCTGCAAGTTTCAGTTTCTTCAGAAACTCCCGATGTGGATTTTTGCCCCTAGGACCCAAGTGACCTTGACACAGTCAACAAATCAAAGAGTCCTAGTCAATTTCAACCCGCCATTATATTGATTGCATTAAACCCACCTGCATAACCCTTGACACAGTCAACAAGGTTACACAAATGTCCTAACCAATCACATTGTATCCAGCAGATAAGCAATACTTAGCTACCGTTCACTGCGCCTTGACACAGTCAACAAACGCAGCACGAATACTAAGTATAACTTATAAGAAATGACGGAGGGCTACGGCTGGGTTTTTGGCGAAAAACCCGTTAACGTAATGAACTTGATATCGTTGAAGGAACCTGATAACCTTTTGAAAATATAGTGGCGAAAACTTTTGCTAAAGAGGTCACTCCCTGTGAAAGGATCTCGGCTCTTTCCTCGTCGAATGAGGTGCAGGATATTCTAAGCTGAATACCTCGATGAAAAGCAAGAATAATCGACTATAGTGAAGTTATTATCCTGACCCAAACTTTTGTCCAAGGGGTCACTCCCGATGAAGGGATCTCGGCCCTTGCCTCGTCGAATGAGATGCTGGGCATTCATAACCGAATACCTCTGTGCAAAATAAAAGTGAACGTCCTTGCAATAACAGCTTTTTGAAAATTGTTCCAACAACGTCTTTTAGGTTTGTTTTCTTGCATTAATTTAATGCGTCCCATCAATTAATCCTACCATTGCAGAAAACAACGAAAATATGACGTACGCTTATGCCATCCGCATTCGCCACGGGGTCCCGTCATCACCCGTTAGGTTACTTAACTAACGACAGAGCGGGTGTTGGACTAGCGCGGATGCAAAACATAAGCAACGCCTAAATAGATATCATATATAGATATATACACTTTCGTTAGAGGCAATGATAGCCATTCCAGATCACAGATGAACACTTTGGATATACTAGGAATCTGCATTTCGTTCGAGCCTGCAACGAAAGATAGATTACACGGTCACGATGAATAGCCAAATACCCCACCCTAGACCCCTACGGGTGCGGCAAACTACCCGCCAAATACCCGAAGTGAAGCAACCTCCCTCAACAACGTGAGTAGGCCACTCGGCACTTCGAGGTACCCGGTAGTTTGTGCACCCCTCCTTGGGTCTATCCTAGGAGCAAAAACAGTAAAAAGAAATTATACAATGGCGGCTACAACCTCATCCCGGATGTGCGGCCATACAAATAATATTACATCAATTTACACATTACATGAATTGAAAGATAAAGAAAACTCTCATCTCACAACCCCCGGCTATTCATCCGCGACAATCCAACGAATTCATATACACAAACAACCAACATTACAGATCACAGATATGTATAACCCCCACTAATCGACGTATAGCGATTAGCAGACGTTCAATACATATATCACATCACAGATATAACCCATTAGCCAAAATCTACAGAAAATCGATCAAAATACGGATTTGTAACCACCCCAAAAACAAATTTTGTTCTCTGGAAATTCTGGGCAGAAACAAACCATCCTAAAAATCACAAAACACCAATATAAGAACACTGCAGGAAACTTGACCCATTGCCGAGTCATCTCGGCCGCGGATCCGCGGCAGGAGCATGCTCCTGCCGCGGTTTCGCGGCGACTTGACTGGAATATTTTCGGGAACAAGGAAATCATAAGAATTTTCGTTTCATAGTTTGAATCAATAGAAAAGGTTCCATAATTCTGATAAGAGCTAATTCACCAAGTTAGAATATTAGAATATATAATATTTAGAAAAAATTCGGTAGGAAAAACTCTCCTATCTTGGTGGATCAATTTTCTTGTGTGTTCTTTAAAAACCCTGAGCCGATTTTTAGTACATGATTTATTATTTTTTGAGTAGAAATAAAAATCGGCAGAAAGTTAGCATTTTCGGGGTGTTTTGCGGTTTTTTGTCCAATCGAAATTCTAGATACTTTGCTAACATGCTAGGGTGTGTTTAGCTAGGCTCTGATACCACTGTTAGGTCCACGTTACCTCTCCCGGTTCTTTCGTGGTTGCGGAAACGGTGAAAAACAATTTTTAGGGTTTTGGTAACATGGACTAGAAAACCCGGATCTTTGGTAAACAACACACTAGCAACAACTACGAGTTTTACCTACTCAGTTAGGGGGTTATACTTAGTCTTGAACTCCTTCTCTTCTTGTTGTTCTCCTCCTTGCTAGCTCCTTTTAGTAGCTTGAATGGCTCCTCCTCGTCGTCTCCTCTTTGCCGAAGATAAATCCACCCGAGAGCCTCGAACTTGAGCTCCTACCTCAACCTTGAGGTAACTAAAGTATTAGGCCTTCTAGACCTTCAACCTTAGGATGAGTAGAAATGAGTTTTGGTGTTTTATCTTGAAGGCAAATGGTTTTCAACTCATGAGAGGGAATTTTCCTTGAGAGAGAGGAAGAGGGTGAGAGCTATGGATGAGAGAAAAGATGCAAGTAAGAATGATCAATTTTACAACCATGCTCTCATATTTTAGAAAATGCTAATAATAATAATAATTAACAATTTGTGATGGTTAGTTGATGAATGACCATTATCATTTCATTCATTAAATGCTTTGTGCAAAAAATAAGAAGGATCTTTGAAAACAAATGATGATGGTCAACAAGTCTACTTTGGTCAACCGGTGAACTAAAGTCAACAAGTCAACAAAAGTCAAGAATTCAACTCAACCATGGCACAATAATTGTTAACTAATATTATTAATCATATTTTCTATTCTCATTAGGGTTTGGAAAAAGACAACAGTCAACTGTGCATACACACCCGTACCATAACCCTAATGAGAATCCTCTGCCTCTGTCTCAGTCAACTGTGCATAGACACCTGCATCCGTGTTCCGAGGAACACGAATACAAAGAGATAAAACTAACCCCAAAACATATACTAGGATATGGCTTAAACCAAAGCCCGCTAGTAATAACTGTCCGGACACCAAACGTGCTCAAGTGCGCGGATGTGAACGAACCCTGTCGCAAAATCATGCGACCTCTACTCTGTTATTCCCAAAGACGAATAACCCTCTGTGTGGGACTCTAAAGACTCGACACTACGCTGGCAGTGGGGTTAACCACAGACCGCAAGCGGCACTAGCTGTACGTAACGGTCCCCAGGTAGATTCCGATAAGAAGACTGATGAGGTGAACCCATCCGAACTCCTACTGAGCTTGTATGTGACAATCTCCGTACAGTCCAGTCTGTTCGTCTAAGAGTATCGCATGGCGGGCCTAGGGGGGTGGCAAACGTCAGTCCCCTAATAGCGGTACAAGTCATGTCGGAGTGTAGCCCAATACACCTTAAGAAACTACTGGTGACACTACCAGCAAATCTCGCTTGCCCTGGCCAGGGACGACTATGTGTAATGGCTCTCCTAGACACAGCGCGATATCAACTCCCAATACCGGGAGAGACGAATCATGTCTAACTATCACTGCCTCCAAGTGCTTCGGGACTGCACCCAACTACTACCTGTTTGCACGACTCAGTAGAGCCGTGGTAGGGTAGTAATCAAAGAACAGTGGGAACACACTCGAGGCGAAGTGACAGTGTCAAGTCAGCAGACTAAGCTGTACTCATGTCACCTGGGAACTGTTAACTGACGATAGGTATAATACCAACCAACAGTTCCTGACGAGTCATGTCCAGTGTACTCGTAACCTAATGAGCACCCGCATACTATCTCCAGTACGACGTACTGATGGCTGTGGGACAGACCATCTCCCATACTGGGAAGAGAAGCGTATGCACCAGTCTACTCTGGAGTATCGATGCCCTGTCTCGATAATCCTACGACTAGGGACCAAGAATGAGGATGTGCTTATAGACTACCCGGCTCCCACTAGTGTGATCGCCATCATAACGCCGGTAGTCAAGCAAAGATCCTAAGGGCTCCATCAATATGTTTCAGCGATATGTTAAAAGAAACATATACACATATTAAGATAGAAACAAACCAAGTAGCATACTACTATATCGAGCAAGACTGTCGTAAAACCGTATATATATACCAAGCTTCCAAAATGTATTATACAAACTAGTACTATACAGTAATGGCCTCTAGGGCATATACACTAACACAATTAAATCTAAAAACTAAATTAATCTATATCTAAGTCTTGCTAGGGTTAGGTTTAGGTTAAGTTTGGAAAGTCAATAAATCTCACCGCTTTCTATACCCATATTAAGATCTCTTAGGAGTTATGGTAATTATTAATAGAGGGGATTAAAACCATTGGGAAGATGTTTTTTCCTCAAGCATCCTTGTCCGTCCTTTATCAATCCTTACCCTAACCTCCATGGAAAACATTCAAATCCGGTCTTTTATTCTACGGTATCACCGTTACCTCGTGGGTAGAGTGTCTTAGGGAGCGGAATATGAAAGTATGCATGGAGTCCTAATTGTTCATAAGAGATTGGCAAAGAAAGAGATGAGAGATCTTCATCTCTCAAACCCTTCCCTATTCCTAATCCTAAAAAGCGAGGAAACTACTCGCTCATTGAGGGATCTACGAAAGACATAATTTTTATTTTGTTTTAGTTTAAGAGATTAAAGATCTACCGCGGATTAATAAAAATTCTAAACTAGATTAAACTAGGGCAAGAATAAAAATTACCTAGGGCAGAAATTAAAACTAGAACTAAGGCAGGAGTTAAACCTACTTACAAATTGATGCTCTCCAAACTTCAAAAGAAATCTGAAATTTTATTAATGAAAAGAGGCATACCTCAAAAGAGGTATTAGGGTCACTATTTATAGGACATAGAAAACCCTAGGTTTACAATTTCTGCACGTCTGCATTTACAAAAATACCCCTAGGAAGACTAGTCAGCGCCGCTCTGCATTTTGGTAAAAAAATTATCTTCTATGTGCGCAATACGACCGCGGAACCGCGGCCTCAGCCAGGGTTTGGCCGCGGTTCCGCGGCCAAAAGGTGGAGTTGACTTCTAAGTTTTCTTGGGCTGATTTAGGGCTGTTTGGTCTTCCTGTTTCTTCAGTACTTTTCTGAAATTGACTTCTAGGTTTCTTCCAGATCTCCCAGTGAATATTTGCAGTGGACTTTTAACCGTTCGCTTTGTAATCTTGGACCTTGCGTTGCCTTGTACTTTGTGAACTGATATTTGTGTAGGCTTTATCAAGATCCTTCTATTTGTTGGTCGTAGTCCCACTTTTGCATCGTCTTTTATCTTTTTCACTGTTTTTGCTCCTAGAACCTGTAACCTGTACTATGTAGCAGACATGGATAAAAAGCACCTGTTTATTCGTAAATTACATAAGAATGGGGAATATAATAATGCAATATTATGGTATGAACAAATACCCCCAAACTTATCTTTTGCTCGGCCTCGAGCAAACTTAGTTTTTTTCTCGACAAAAACATAACCTCACTTTCGCAGGGAATCGCGATTGCACTGAGCTCGTGCAACAAGCCGTTAAACCTCTAGGTGTCCCTAGTAGGAGGAGTGTTGTCTCTTGAGGGTTTTCAGCGGATACTACCCACAAAATCCTATCAATTTGGCTTATCGACTTTTATTCTCCAATTAGGTTTTATAACAAGGAATTCTATTATCTTCGCCTCGCAAATTATCCACCCATATTCTTCACGCTTCCTTATCATTTAACTTAAGATTATATATGTTCTGCAGACTTACTTAGCTTTCGGCATCTCTTAAGTTTTCCTTCTAGGGTTCCATCTCAACATAGGAATTTTTATCATCTCTATTAAAGATACAAGTCCTATTCTTCATTCCTTTCTCTTATCTAAATCCCAATCACATACCCCTACGTGTGTGTATAAATCACTCCTACACTTGGAAATTCAAATCAAGCAATCATACTCTTGTCCGTTGTCCAAAGCACTTAATAGGTGAATTTTTAGATGAATTTTGCTTACACATCCTTCATGCGACCGTTAATACTTCTTGAGGTACCAACGACCGATTACAAAATGCGTTTGCACTTTAAAGCGTACTTCCTAGTCTTGTAACACCTAAGGCTTTAGCAGTAACTCCCAAACCGGTTGGTCTAAGGCACTAGGTGATGAAGCACCCTCGCTAAATATTTTTTCTATTTTATTAGCCTTAAGTAATCGCAAAAACCAGTGTTCATTTTTTTTCTCTTTATTTACTTTTTTTTTTCTTTTATTCGTACTAAGGACTTTAGATAAGAGCATTTCAAGGTCTCTTCTACTATTCCAAGTTTCAAGGTGCGTGATTGTGCAAATTGTAGGGTATACATTTTCAGAATCTAGACTTAAACTAGGAATTATTTTTCAAATTTATACTCTAATAAAAATATCAATACTCTTCTCTTATCTTAACTTAGCCTAAGAAGTGAACTCAATATTTGCTTATTTCTAAATAAACTACAAAGACATATACTTTCTACCATTAAATTTTAAGAAAGTTTATTTTTAGGGTTTTTAATTTACTAAGTCTAAGATATAGTTGTTCCTAGCTAGTTAACCTTTTTGTTAAACTAAAATCAATTATGGCCAAAACTGAATACATTAATTTTTATAATTTTGAAAATTTTCAATTTTTATGGGTTTTAAAAATAAGTATGCAAATGCAAAAAATGTATATATGAATGAGAAAGAAGAAGGCTTACCGAGCATACCCCCAAATTTAAACTTGACAGTGTCCTCACTGTCATGTTACACCAAGAGGGTTAAAATTGTCGGCACTCCCCTGTTTATTTATTTATAAAAATAGTTTTTTTATATTGTTAAAAGAAGAACAAAAATATATACAAGAAGGTTCCCCCCAAACTTAAGTAAAACAGCGTTAAAGTTCAGAGTTAGGGAGGAGAAAAATCAAACTATACAAGGCCTTACACAGACCAAAAGTTAGCACCAACCATTCAAAAATCTTATCATGATAAAGGTAGAGTTGGTGAAAGAATGGAGTGTATAGAAAAGAAATGAGAAGCACACGAGACCGTGTGGAGATAGAAACGGTATACGGTCTCGGTGGAGGAGAATGGCGGAAGGGAAAAAGAAATGGTAGGGGTTCTACTTCTTCGAGTGGAGGTTGATTAATCACAAAATTCGTATCATTTAAGAATACGAGTTCGTCGGCGAAAATATCTTCGAAACTTTCATCGAAGGTCCAATTGAAAATTATCGAACTCAAAATATCGGATTGTGATTCATCAACACTCGGTATCATGAAAGGAAGATTAGAAGAACCAAAGAAGGTGGGAATACGAACTTGAGGGAGGGGATGGAGCGTATAAATTAGCACAATTTGTAATGACCGATGTGTAGAAAGCGATTGTGCTAATCTATCAACCCACGGAAAAATGAGATTAAATCCCTCAAGATTCATGAGCAAACATGGGTACGTCGAACTTAGTATTGGAGATGAAAGTGTAACGGTCTCTTGCAAGGTCGGAACGATAGGAAGGACGAAAGGGAGTGAATTAGGGATAGTCTCATTCTCACCGTAGTAAACTGTCTCGAACTTGAAAGATTCCATCGATGGTTCGAAACGACTGTAAGCAACCGAGTCTGATGGGTCAACTAACTCATCTGAAATTTCAAAGTACTCAAACTCGGGCGATGAGTCGTCAACATCGTCCGCAAAAGTGAAACACTCGTAAGTGTTATCGGCTGTGAGAACTGTGTCAGATTCAAAGGGAAATTTTTCAAGCTCACAGTCGTCAAGCGTGATCTTTTGCGTGGTCAGAACGATGGAAAGGAGGGAGGGTGATATAACAGTTAAAAGTTCAGGAGGATGAATTGGAAAATCAGACACATCAAACAAAAACGGTTCAACCTCAATATTATCCTCAATACTATCCTCATAATTCTCCTCAATATTTAGCTCATCCATGCCATTATCATCAAAATCAAGACGCATATGAAGTTCGGGAGAAACAATTAATGACTCGGGATGATGAGTTGGACATAAAATTTCAATCAAATCTACGTGTTCATCATCCGAAATATTCCCGGCATCTAAATCCTCAATCAAGTGAAACTCAATTTTTTCTGACACCTCATCAAAAGCATGGATATTTATCAATTTAGGTCCTAGAGTGGAGGTGTAAAGTTCAAAAGGATTAGGTGTGGTTTCACTCGAAAGGGATTCTTCACAATCTGGCAAATAAAGCACTACAAAGTCACACAACTCGTTAGATGTTTTATTTTCAACTTGTGAATCATTTGGGACAATCGATGGAAAACCGGAGTTGTGGGGTTCAATTGGGTATGGGTAGGTTTGATTTGGAAAGGTGTAGAACTCACTCTCTCTTCTTAAATTCTCACTCTATCCAACCGCCTCCTCATACATTAGAAAATTTGGAGCTAGTTGGAAACTAGCAACCGGTTCACTAGGTTGCATAAGGGCGGTAATGGACGCGTCCACATTCCTAATCATTTTGTTTGTTGCTGAAATATAAGCTTCCAACGACTGTTCCAAACTGGACATGGGTTGTGAAGGGATTTCGGTAAAAGATTCGAAATTGTTTGGATACGTGAACCTCCCAACTGGTTGTGGAGAAGCAATGTCTAGTGAATGAGGGAAAGTCGGGTAGGACTGGTAGGAATTGGATGGTTGGACAGGAGTAGGATCAACATTTGTATAAAAGGTGAATGGACTTGTTGATCCCTATAACTGGATGTGTGGAGAGGAGTGAAAGATCGGCTACGAGATTATGCAATATGCTCAGCAATAGACATCGGTTTAGGAGTTACAACCGGACTCGAAAAAGTGGTCTCAACGTATGAAGGTGGTGAAGGTTGATATGGTTGACACAAAGTGGATTGCAACGTCGAACTGTTTCTCCTAGACGCTTCTATTTGATCTTTCAAAGAAATTTTGGGCTTGGAGGGATATTCCTTAAATCGATCGAAACAATTGACGTACGAGGCAAAGTTAGGTTCGGGATACCAAAGTTTGGCAAGGGATTTATGATGTGGGGTACCCATGATGGATGAATGAGAGGAGAAAGAAGGTTGGGGTGCACGGATTTCTTAGCGACAAAAGTTGCAAGTCTTTTTTTTTAAATTTTTTTTTCCTTTTTCCTTTTTCTCTTTCTTTGGAAATTTTTGCAAAAAAGATTAAAGGTATGCAAAACAGAAAAGATTTCTTGCCATCAATTTTTATTTTAAGCGCGGCGCAAAGAATCCTGCACAAGATCTGTTATTTGGAAGGGAAGATTTCTTTTTTAAGCGCAAAGAATCCTGCAGAAGATTTAACAAAAGATATATGGGGATTGGCAGAAAAGGGAAAAGGGGAGCAAACAGTGCAAAACTCGCGCGCTGACGTGGCAGAGGGACTGCGGATCCGCGGTGGGAGAGCGCTTGCGCGGCGGAAGGGCGGCGGCGTTGAAGCTTCAGGTCTCTGAAAAAATTGTGCTGCTCTGTTGTTCCAATCCCTTTCTGTTCTGATCTACCTTTTTCTGTTTCGCACTCTGGATTTTTCCATATCCGTCTTGATTGTAGATCCTGCAAAATTCAAACAAAAAATACCCTTCACAAAA
Source organism: Agapanthus africanus (assembly GCA_030015575.1). Lineage (NCBI taxonomy): Eukaryota > Viridiplantae > Streptophyta > Magnoliopsida > Asparagales > Amaryllidaceae > Agapanthus > Agapanthus africanus. The sequence goes on along the minus strand of JASDDO010000029.1, from coordinate 26,064,991 downwards.
TACGAAGATGATAAATTTTTTATATTTTTTTAATAAATTTTTCAGATTTTTCAGATTTTTTAGTTTATATTAACCCGAAATTGCAAAAAGGAAATAATACGCCGTCCCTGGCAACGGCGCCATTTGATTCGTATGTCAAAAATATTTATAAACCGCAATCAAGAACGGCGTCGCTTGGTAGCTAGCCGGTGAATACGGGTCGGTCCACAGGGATGTTGTAAATTTCCTAATTGTTCTTACGAGCTAATTCCAATGGGTGTTGGATCTTTTAATTAAATCTAAAAACTAAGTTGAGTTATACTAGGATTAGGAAACTTGCTAGGATTAGGTTTAGGTAAAGTTTGGTAAATAAAGATCTAAACCTCTTTCAATGCCCTAAATTAGATATCATATTAGGAGTTATGGTAATTATTAATATAGGGGATTAGGATGATTGGGAAGATATTTCTTCCTCTAGATCCTTGTCCGTCCTTTATCAATCCTTACCCTAACCTCCATGGAAAACATTCAAATCCGTTCTTTTATACTATGGTATCACCGTTACCTCATGGGTAGAGTGCCTTAGGGAGCGGAATATGAAAGTATACATGGAGTCCTAATTGTTCATAAGAGATTGGCAAAGAAAGAGATGAGAGATCTTCATCTTTCAAACCCTTCCCTATTCCTAACCCTAACAAGCGAGGAAACTACTCGCTAATTGAGAGATCTACGAAAGTCATAATTTTTATTTTGTTTTAGTTTAAGAGATTAAATATCTACTGCAGATTAATAAAAATTCTAAACTAGATTAAACTAGGGCAAGAATAAAAATTACCTAGGGCAGAAATTAAAACTAGAACTAAGGCAGAAATTAAACCTACTTACAAATTGATGCTCTCCAAACTTCAAAAGAAATATGAAATTTTATTGATGAAAAGGGGCATACCTCAAAAGAGGTATTAGGGTCTCTATTTATAGGACATAGAAAACCCTAGGTTTACAATTCCCGCACGTCTGCATTTACAAAAATACCCCTAGGAAGACTAGTCAGCGCCGCTCTGCATTTTGGTAAAAAAATTATCTTCTATGTGCGCAATACGGCCGTGGAACCGCGGCCTCAGCCAGGGTTTGGCCATGGTTCCGTGGCCAAAAAGTGGAGTTGGCTTCTATGTTTTCTTGGGCTGGTTTAGGGCTGTTTGGTCTTCCTGTTTCTTCAGAACTTTTCTCAAATTGACTTCTAGGTTTCTTCCAGATCTCCCAGTGAATATTTGCAGTGGACTTTTAACCATTCGCTTTGTAATCTTGGATCTTGCGTTGCCTTGTACTTTGTGAACTGATATTTGTGTAGGCTTTATCAAGATCCTTCTATTTGTTGGTCGTAGTCCCACTTTTGCATCGTCTTTTATCTTTTTCACTGTTTTTGCTCCTAGAACCTATAACCTGTACTATGTAGCAGACATGGGTCAAAAGCACCTGTTTATTCGTAAAATGCATAAGAATGGGGAATATAATAATGCAATATTATGGTATGAACAGTTGTCCGGCTTATGCTTAAAACCAGACTCTGGATAACTCAAGGCACGTTTTAGTAATGGCATTTTGTGGGTTTTCCCAAGCTATGACGAGGGTTAACTTTCTACCATCTGGAAGATCAATAAAAATATTGTTCTTGACTCGCCACAGTTTTAGTACAATGGACCTTTTCAGAAAACAATAGTAGGAGTATGGTAGAACTGGAAGAGATTCCAGAACCACAAACGATCACTGAAAATTTAATAGGATCAAAAGATTCTATCAGGTTCGACATTCCATTAGCCACTCCACAGATATGGTGGGTAACCTCAGGCGCCCAAGAGGTACTTCGGTATTCTCAAAGACGGTGATAGGGAGGTTCTTGTTTACCCAGACTTGACACTACTGTTGTTCCAGACTATGAGACCCGGCAGAAGGATGAGTATAGCGTCGTTCTAAACTAGTTTTAGAAGTGCACGTGTATATGACTCTGCCAGAGGGTTGTTGTAGTCAGTGGGAGTAACGGAAGCATAGTGGACAAGTAGCTTATATCTATTTATAGACTAAAGCAGATATAGTGGAGATAGATCATCTATTTTTAATGTGACAGTCATAGCTTTTGACTTCATCAGAATAGGAGATGGATCTGTTAAGAAGGTAGAAGGGTGGTATGTCCTGGTATTTGGATGACATGCACGATGTAGGAAGTGAAATTCCTATACTAAGATCGGTTATACTGCGGTTGTCATATAGTAGTTTCTCCACATAGGATATGGATATTATATAAGGTATTCTAGTTACTAGATCTATAGTTTTAGATCTAGATTTGGGTAGTTTCCCAATTTGGGTTCTTAGACAGTATTCTAAAGGTGTTTTAGAATGGACGACTCCAGGCATGGTGGTGAACCTGCAGGTGATGGAGTCACCCTCTCTAAAGGTGTCTTACAGACTAAAGGGGAGAGGGATGCGCATGATTGGCATATCACTTGCTTCGGCAATTGAGTCAATCATGAGATGTCAAGTACCACACCAGATGTTGTTTTTGCACTAGATGCAATAAGTTGATATTAATCCAATCTTGGAGAAACGTTCGGAAGCAGTTTTAGAACATAAATAGATGTTCTAGGGATTTGATAACGACAGCCTCCTTCGGGAGACGGTTATCACTCCAGGCTTCCAAGGTGACCTGGATGATAGAGTGATGGTCAGAGTTATAGTTTTCCCTATTTCGAGGGGCATTAGTTTGGACAGGTGGTCCAAGTGGATACTGAGGGAGGCATGGAGCAGGATACTGATTAAATTCAGTTGACGATACAGTCTAAGAAGTTTGCTGGATTTAGAGTTCATTTGTGAACTAGGTCCCATCAGATATCCAGACATATTCTAAGACAGGTATTGCTCATTTAGTGAGATGGCTCTATCCGCGAATTTGAGATAAAGAGAGACATAAAAAGACACATCAGGGCGGATCCACTCACTGAGGCTATTTCTCGAACGCAATAGTTTTACAAACGAGCTTTGTGAAACTGATTAGTAGAGAAGTTGGGTGTTCGGTATCACACGGGCTATGAGTATGCGACATCGCAATAATTAGCCTTAAGTGCAAGCGAGAGATTGTTGGCTATAGTGCCCTCAAAGTCAATTATTGGGTCGCCGGCACGTGATTGCAATGATTGAGGGATGACCTATACCGATAGAACAGTCTTACTCGAGATGATAATATGCTATCTGGTTTATCTTTATCATCGCGTACATGCTTCAGGTGACATTACAGATCACTATTACATGTTGATAGAGCCCATAGGATTCTTGCTTGACTACCAGCAGTATGATGGAGATCATATACGTGAGAGTTGGGTAGTCTACAAGAATATACTTAAAGTGTCCCTAGTCGTGGGAGTTTCGAGACTGGGCATCGATACTCCGAGAGTAGACTAGTGTATACGGATTGAGACCCTGACGAAGGGCGGTAGCTGGTCTCACAAGCCATTGGTGTCAGTTGGTTCACCTAAGATAGTATACAGATGCTCATTGGGATATGAGTACACCGGACGAACTCGCAGGGGAACTGTTGATTGGTACTATACCTATCGTCAGGAGCAGTTCCCAGATGACATGAGTACAGCTTAGTCCGTTGACTTGACACTGCTACTTTGCCTCGAGTGTGTTCCCACTGTTCTTTGATTGCTACCCTACCACGGCTCAAAGAAGTCGTGCAAACATGTAGTAGTTGGGTGCAGTCCCGAAGCACTTAGAGGCAGTGGCAGTTAGATAGGATTCGTCTCTCCCGGTATTAGGGGTTGATATCGCGCTGTGTCTGGAGAGCCATTACACAAAGTCCTTGGCCAAGGTAAGTGAGATTTACCGGTAGGTATTCCAGTAGTTTCTCAAAGTGTTCTGGGCTACAATCCGACATGACTTATACCGCTATTGGGGGTCTGACGTTTACCATCCCCCTAGGCCCGATATGCGATACTCATAGACGAACAGACCGGACTGTACGGAGATTGTCACAGATAGGCTCAGTAGGGTTCCAGGATGAGTTCGCTCGTTAGCTTCCCTTTCGCTCAATACATGGGCAGCTGTTACGTACAGCTAGTGCCACCGACGTGCTTGTGGTTAAACCCACTTCCAGCGTATTGACGAGTCTTTAGAGTCCTCAACAGAAAGTTTCCTAAGTTCGGGCGAAACGTTGTAGAGGCCGTATGGTTTTATGGTAGGGTTCGATCATATACGGGCACTTGTGCACGGATCATGATTTGACGGATCATACTAGTGAGCTTTGGTTTAAGTCGTATCCTAGTATTAGATTTGTTGGATTACTTTCATCTCATTGCATTCGTATTAAGTCGGAATGCGGATGCAGGTATGTATATACAGGTGAGGGGTATTCTTGTGATCCGTCATGAGTTTACTTTAGAAGATGTCATTCTATTTATTGTTTTAAACTTTTGGTTTAAAGTTTATTAAGTGGAAATTGTGAGTGCTAGTCATGATCAAGAGTATTAAATGTGGCATGTGTTTTGTTGATGACTCATGGTGTTATTTTTTGTGCCATATCTAATCTCTTGATTGATTATTTTATGGAAATGATGTGTGAGGAGAGAGAGGGCAGCCACTATGAGTGTGGCTTGGTCTTGAGATTATTATCAAGAGCTCTCACATTTTTCATCTAACACAATATCAAACCTCTTCTTCTTCTTCCTTTTTCTTGTGCTCACAACTTCCTCTCCCAATGGCTTCTTCTTCAACCTCCACCCATCCCTCTCATGAGTTGAGAATCCATGGGTGTATTGAGACAAACTGATCACACACATTCTCTACATCACCTTGGACATGTCGGCTAGCAAACTTCATGTCCGAGTTGCTTCGGTTTGAAGCGGGAGGTCGTAAAAGGTTCCTTGACGTGGTGCCACTTCGACGAGGAGACCGGAGATCAAGCGAGATCGGAGATGCCGCAACACCTCTAGGGCTTGAAAATGGTAGAAGACCGAAGGACACGATCCGTTCGGTATAACTATCTAACTCCTAGTTTACATATTTGCTAGTATAGGGTGTTTGGTTCGATCTTGTGCGGGTTTTGTTTGCGCCAAAGTTTTAAAAGTTTTTGTTCCGCATTTAGCCACGGTTTGATGGCCGGGGCGCCGGCATATCCCAACCCTCTTAACTCATAGCTATAGTTTACTCTCTACATGAGTTAGGCATGACACTAACTCACCATGGTTGCAATTCTAACCTCACTCTCTCATGAGTTTCAATCTTCTTCTTCTTCAACAAAAGAAAAGGCTTGCTAGGTTTTTTCCAAGTGAAGATTTAGTGTGAGAAAAATAAATCTAAAGTGAGCCCACTTCCTACTTCATCATTCTCTACTACTTGCCATTTAGTATAGAGTGTTTGCTTCACTAATCTCACCATTAGTGAAGAGATAGGTTGGGTTAGTGTCCTCTCGACGTAGATCATCTTCGGCCTCGAAGACTTCGATGCAAGCATGTTTGTTTCTTCATGGAAGCCTCTCTAGAGTCCGGGAGTTCATGATCACAGCGAAGGGACTACTACAAGAAGCTATTGAAGTGAAGGGTCGGTCTACAAAGGTTGTATTCCAAGTTCACTTTAGATGCAAAGTGTTTACATTATGTTTCATCGGATTTTCTAGTAGCGATTCTCGGGTTAGGGTTTACTAGAACGACAAATTTTTAAATATGGCATGGATGATGCCTCCCGAAAACTTGCTGCCGTGCTAGGCAACCCAATAGTGGTATCAGAGCCATGCTAGAAAATTAGACGTATTTTGTTAGGATTACGAAACTGAAACTACTCCGAAACACCCGATACGAAAACTTAGTTTCTGTCCATTTTAAAAAGTCATCAAATTTTTTTTTTAAACAACTGCAGAATGTTATATGTGATATGACATGAACACAGAAGAAATTCGAGGAAATTTGGAAACTTTTTGGCCGACCACAACCCCTCCATACCGGCCAAAATCCGAGCAAAACCCTTCAAATTTTGTATGTGTTCCAATCTCTGGGTTTTGGTGTTTCAGGTGTTGTTTGTTTTTGCTAAATTTTCATGTGATGTTAACTTTCTGCAAAAGCAACTCGGAATGTTTCGTAATCGTAATTCTAACATGTATTCGGGTTATTTAGACGATGTTAAAAAGTTTGAACGGATATCAATAACCCAATTTTTCCCCACTGGAAATTTTTTAAGAGTTGGATTTTTTCCAAGTTTAAAATTTTCAGAAAATTTTGCAAGTGATTCTGTGGACCCTCTAGAAGAACGAAACCCTTATCGATTATGTGACCGTTACAACCGCCATGAAACCTAGGGTTTATGGTAGTTCAGCGGTGCCACATGTGAGGCATTGGTTGACCCTTCTACAGCTGGTTCATAGGAGCCGTGGCATGTTTCTGGGTACTTTTTCAACTCCGCTCAAGTATTGAGCTTCACGTCATATTTTGGGTGCTTGTTTATTCGATCGAAAAGTTTAACTTCGTCTAGCTATCTGTAATTGTGATACAATATTTGGAATCCATAAATAGTTATGAGATAACTAGTTTGAATTTTATAAATCTAGCAGTTTAGTCTCATTTAATCGGTTGCCACGGGATTTTGATGTTGATCAAAAGTCCGTCGCAATCACGTAGTGTACGCGGATACTCGCTGGGTAAGCTTAATAGATAGCCATGCCCTATAGCCCCGACCAAGTGACTGTAGGAGATCCTCGTCGCCAAAATCATCCGTTCGGGTGTTCGCGGCTGCGGTGTTCCGCCTTAGTGCAGTTCGTCGACGGCACCGGGGGGTGCGGCCGTCCACTAAAGTTTCCGACGAGCATTCGATCAGGTTATCGGGAATCTTGTTGAATTACCCGACATGTTATTGGAAAGTCTTTTCAATATCGAGACTAAAATGCAGGGTTTATAATTGTTAGGCATGTGATGTCTAAGGAATTCTTTTGGTTGGGCATGAAATCCAAAGTATGTGATACGTTGGGTTTATGATGTCTGAGGTGTTTGCGGATTCCAATTGTTGTAGTTTTTCACTTTCTTTTCTGCGACCGTAAGTGTAATATGTGATGTATCGCCGGTTTCGTTGTTATACGTCACCGACAATTGGGACACACATATTTACTTACGTTGATGGCATGTGATGTTATGTGTTGCTGTGATATGTTATATTGGATCGTCGTGTTTTGAATAGCCGGGGGTTTTATGTGAGATGAGGGTTTTTATTTTCATTCATATAAAATTCATTGTATGTAATATTCTTTTATTGGGGTACTTCCGGGTTGAGGATGATGTCACCATTGATATATATTATTTACTTTTCCGCATTAGGATAGACCCAAGGCGGGAAGCACAAGTAACCGGGTTCTGGGGTCCTGTGGGAAACCATCTCGAGAAGTCGAGACCGGGTCTCCTAACTCTAGAATTGGCAAGATTGCTTGCCGCTCTCGTAGGGGTCTAGGGATGTGGGTTTGGCTATTCATCACGACAGTGGAATCCGTGTTTTTACTAGCTTGAATAAAACACGGAATTCCTAGTATATCCAATATTTCATATGTGATTCTTCTGCTGCTGATATTCTGTGATGTGATCACTTGATATGTTCTGAGACGAATGCCTATATTATATATATGAGATATAATAAATATTGCTGCTTTCGTTTCTTATATGATGCTTAGGAAGCATAACACATGGGACTTCATTAATTAGATTAATGAAATAAAAGAAACCTAAAGATGTTGTAGAAACTTGTTTTAAAAACTGGTAGCTCTAGTTCTTGCTTTGCATGGTGGTATTCCTTGTAGAATATCCAGCACCTTATTCGAAAAGGAAAGATCCGAGATCCCTTCACCGGGAGTGACCTCTTTAGCGAAACTAGCAGATGCTACAACCCACTCGGTTTGTCTTTTGGATTGGTTCTATAGTTTTTGCTTTGCATAGTGGTATTTATGAAATATCCTGCACCTCATTCGATGAGGAAAGAGCCGAGATCCCTTCACCGGGAGTGACCTCTTTGGCAAAACTAATAAAAGCCTCAAAAACACTCCTTTTTCAAAATCACTGGATTCTACAACGAGATCAAGTTCATTACGCTCATGATTTTCTTAAAAACCTGCGTAGCCCACTGTCATTTCAGATAAGTACTACTTAGTATTCGTGCTGTGGTAGTTTGGCCTCCGTCAAGGCGTAGTGTACGGTAGCTAACTAGTGCTTATCTGCTAGCATACGATGCGATTAGATTAGGGTATTCATACGGCGTAGTTTGGCCTCCGTCAAGGGTCGTGTGGGCGGGTCTAATTCAATCAAGAAATAACGGGTTGAACTTGACTAGCAGACTATGGGTAGTTTGGCCTCCGTTAAGGTCATAGGACGCTAGGGGTAAAAACCATTATCGGGAATTTCAAGTGTTGAAATTTGCAATGAGATTGCATACCTTCTATGAGATAGTTGGATCCCGATACCCACTGCGAGTAAGAGTTACTCGTGGGAGAGTTTTACACATTACAATTAGCAGATCAAGTAGGTGTCTAGAAAGGTGTTAACGGGGTTACGCCCCCTGGGAAAACGAGGTTTATTTTAATTAGGTCCGTGGGAAAGCACGGGGAACCTCCCTCAATGTACTGACACTGGCCTGGCCGAAAGATTGGCAAACTTGTAGGGTGTAATTAATCCCGGCTAGTCTTACCTTTTAGGGTTTGAAGGTAGATTTGACTAAAACAGTGGGAGCCATCCTGATTAGATAAACTAATAACCAATCTAATCCTGCAAGAGCGCACGCAGAGTGTTTTCTTCTCTCTCTGTCCTGGTAGCGATTATGTCACGCCTTAATCAGGATAATAATATGGATGTATTGACCGAAACTGCTTATTATACTGAGCTAGGGAACGTTGGTTCCGCTCTATTTTATATCTGTTATAAGTCTGAGCAGGAAATAGGGGAATATCCGGATTCCCATGCCACCCATTCGTGGAATGAGCATATTGATGCGTATTCTTCCGGTGTGGTTATTACCGAGAACTGTTTCTCAGTATCTTCTACGTTCTGGGTATGCGATACGGGAGCAGGATCCCGTAAATGTAATATGTTACACGGGCTACAGAAAGGTAGAGAACTGAGAATGGGTGATATGTCTCTAAATATTAGAGAATGGTGCAATTGTTGCAGCTAAGTCTGTTGGCAAATATCACCTTGTATTAATACATTGATTCTGAACAAATGTTATTACATACTGAACCTGATATACAACATTACACCAGTTTCTTTAATGAGTTAAAGAAAGATATAATTCTGTATAGGAGGATAATGTTGTGAACATTTTCCTGAATCAAGAGTTGATTCGATCAGGCACGTTAGATAATAGCATATACGTTCTAAATCAAACCACAGTTCAAAGTATATAGAACACACACAAGAGGAGTAGTTTAGAAATGAACGAATCCTTCTTGTGGCATTGTAGACTAGGTCATATCAATGCGACATGACCAGCTAAGTTACATAAGGATGAATATGAGAATCTGTTCGAATTTTCATCTTATGCTACTTTCTAGTCTTGTCTCAAAGGCAATATGACCAATACTCCGTTTACTGGAAACAGAGAAAGAGTTAGTGAACTCTTGGGACGCATACATGATGATGTATACGGTCCTATGTCTACAAATGCCAAGGTTGGTTCTTGGTACTTCATTACATTCATCGACTATCTCTCAAGATTCGGACATATGTTCCTGTTGAAACACGAGTCTGAAACTTTTGAGAAATTCAAGGAATATAAGCATGAAGTTGAGAACCAAACGGATGGAAGTATTAAAGTCCTTCGATGTGATCGAGGAGGAGAATACTTACGCATGGAGTTCCTGGAGTTTATAAAAGAGAATATGATTCTCTCTCAGCTTACTCTTTCGAGTACACCACAGCACAACGGTGTATCGGGATGGAGGTATCGCACCCTATGAGATATGGCGCGCTCTATAATGAGTACTGCTGAGTTACCTGTTTCCTTTTGGTGTTATGCACTTGGGAAGCTACATACCTATTGAATGGGGTTCCGTCCAAATCAGGGCCTACTACTACATATGATATATGGTGTGGGAAGAGACCATGTCTTAAACGAGTTAAGATATGGGGTTGTCCGGCCTATGTTGAAAAGCAGAATTCGAAAAAGCTCGAGGCAAGGTCAGTTCTGTACAAGTTTGTTAGGATATCCTGAACATTCGCAAGGGAATATCTTCTACCACTCTGAGGAGCAAAATGTGTTTTGTTTCTCAACATGCCACCTTTTTAGAAAAGGAATTTCTTGTGAAGAAATTTGAGGTCATGAGGTAGAACTGGAAAGTGTTCCAGCTAGAAAAACTAACAGCTGATGATTTGGTAGAACCAAAGGATTTAATAGTCGCCAACGAACCTCAGCCTCTCCGCTAATCTGGTAGGGTTCCTCATACACTTGAGAGATACTATGGTATTCTTGGTGACAGTGGGAGCGAGGATTGCATCATGAGATGATGGCCCAACCGGGTTCAAGCAGGCCATCAGGAGTGGTGACTCTGTGAAATGTCTGGATGCTATGCGATCAAAGATGGAATCCATGTACACCAACAAAGTATGACTTTGATGTTGCACCTGAAGGGGTAAAACCCAATGGGAGCAATAGGATCTTGAGAAGATTCTTGGTATAAATGGAAAAGTTGAGACTTTCAAAGCTATGCTTAAGTCCATCAGGATCAATGCGTGCATCGCGTAGTTAGAACATCTGTTTTGATGTGGCAGTCAAAGAGTTTGACTTCATCAAAAAGGTAGATGAACCCTGTATATAAAATAAGGTTGTAAAGAGTAAGGTTGTCTTCCACGTATTGTACGTAGACGACATACTCTTGATAGGAAATGGTTTCCTATGCTACACTCGGTCAAGCTCCTCTTATCACGGGGATTCTCAATAGAAGATTTGGATGATTCCTACTACATCTTGTGGATTATGATCTATGGTGATAGCTCTATGTGGATGTTGGGAGTGTCCCAAATCTAGGTACATTAACATCATAGTAAAAGGGTTTAGTATGGAATATTCTATGCGTGGTGGTTCGCCCACTTACTCATGGATCACTCTCTCCAAAAAGATGTCTCCCGAGACTGATTTGAAGAAAGCTCGCGTGCAAGGTGTTAGGTCCACGTTACCTCTCCCGGTACTTTCGGGGTTGCGGAAACGGTAAAACAAAAAATTTTCTAGACTTGGTAACATGGACCGTAAAAGCCGGATCTTTGCTAAACAACACACTAGCATCCTAACTAGAGATTTATCTACTCGGTTAGGGGTTATACCTCAACTTGAACTCCTTCTCTTCTTGTTGTTCTTCTCCTTGCTTGTTCCGAGGGTTGATCCGGACTTTGGTCACCTCCGCGGCCTCCTTAAGTCGAAGACGATCCACCCGAGAGATGTACACCGAGCTCCACCTCGAGCCGAGGTAACTAGGGCAACAAGATTGCTAGTCTTGGTACCCTAGGTTGTGTAGAAGAGAAAGATGGAGGTGTTTTTATTTTTGGGATCTTTATCTCTCAACACATGAGATCAAAAGATGAATCAAGAGGAGGAAGAAGGAGGAGCTAGCAACCATGGAGCATTTCTTTTCTTCTCATGAGAAAGAGCAAGAGAGAGAATGAGAAAAGAATTATGAGCTCAAGAAAATGAACCATGGTTCAATAATGCACTAAACCATCATTACCAATCCTATCAAGATAAAGTTGATGGCTAAATTGAAATGACCATTATCATAATCAAAAAGAAAATGAAAATGAAAAGAAGAGTGTAGACCTCTCTTGAAGGTCAATGGTCAACACGGTCAACCGGTCAACAAAGTCAAGAGAGGTCATGGTGGTCAAATGGTCAATGCAATTAGCCATCATAAAATTATCACTAAAAGGATTAGTAAATGATGTCCGCGGCTCATAATGGTTTCGACCAAACGAATTGCCAAAACCCTAATGAGGCACCTCCTCCTTCATCGCTCTGGAAAACTGTGTATACACACCTGCATCCACATTCCGTAGAATGCGGATGCGCAGAAGACAAAATAAATCCATCCGTGCAATACTAGGATCCGGCTTAAACCAAAGCCCACTAGTATTGCCTGCCCGAACACCACACGCACACAAGTGTACGTAAGTGATCGCAGCCCTGCCGTAAAACCATACGGCCTCTACACGTTTCGCTCAGTGCAGGGAAACTCTCTGTGTGGGACTCTAAAGACTTGACACTATGCTGGCAGTGGGTTTAACCACAGACCGCAAGAGGCACTAGCTGTACGTAACGGTCCCCAGGTTGATGTCGATAAGAAGGCCGATGAGGTAAACCCATCCGAACTCCTACTGAGCCTGTATGTGACAATCTCCGTACAGTCCGGTCTGTTCGTCTGATACATCGCATGGCGGGCTTAGGGGGTGGCGAACGTCAATGCCTTAATAGCGGTACAAGTCGTGTCGGAGTGTAGCCCAGAAAACCCTGAGACATCACTGGAAACCTACCAGTATATCTCGCTTGCCCTGGCCAGGGACTACATGTGTAATGGCTCTCCTAGACACAGCGCGATGTCAACCCCCAATACCAGGAGAGACGAATCCTGTCTAACCGTCACTGCCTCCAAGTGCTTCGGGACTTCACCCAACTACTACCTGTTTGCACGCCTCAGTAGAGCCGTGGTAGGGTAGTAATCAAAGAACAGTGGGAACACACTCGAGGCGAAGTGACAATGTCAAGTCAGCGGACTAAGCTGTACTCATGTCACCTGGGAACTGATAACCGACGATAGGTATAATACCAACCATCAGTTCCCGATGAGTCCTGTCCGGTGTACTCGTAACCTAACGAGCACCCGCATACTATCTCAAGTACGACGTACTGACGGCTGTGGGACAGACCGTCTCCTGTGCTGGGATGAGAAGCGCATATGCTAGTCTACTCCGGAGTATCGATGCCCTGTCTCGATAATCCCATGACTAGGGACGTGTATAAGGATGTGCTTGTGGATTACCCAGCCCCCACGAGTGTGATCGCCATCACAACGCCGGTAATCAAGCAAAGATCCTAAGGGCTCCACTAATGCGTATAGGTGATATAATAAAAGAAACACATGTACACATTAAAGCAGAGACAAACCAAGTAGCATACTACTATTTCGAGCAAGATTGTCTATACAACTGTGAATATCCCAAGATTCCATCAAGTAATATACATACTAGTATGATACAATAATAGCCTCTAGGGCATATACACTAACACAAGGGATAACCTATGCTTCGGCAGTAGGCTCTATCAGAGTATGCGATGTTATGTACCAGACCAGATGTACATGACTCACTAGGTGTAGTGATATGGAATCAATCGGATTTTGGGAGAATCACTGGACAGTTGTGGAGGACATTCTTAAGTACTTGAGAAGCACTAAAAGAAAGTTCTTGGTTCGAGCTTCCAGAGTGATAAGATCGACTGAAAGTCAGTCACAGGCATTGTCTTTACCCTCAGTGGAGGGACGGTATGTTGGAAGAGTTCCAAGCTAGATACTGTGATATACTAGATGATAAATGCTGAATACATTGCTACCAATGATCCTGCCAAAGTGGCTGTCTGGACATTTCTTGTTCATGAGATGAACATGGTTCCTACCATTGAGCGTCCAATAAGTGTTATTGAGACAATAATGGAGTTATGGTTTTAGCCTAGGAACACCGGTCCCATCAGCTTTCCAGACATATTCGAAGGAAAGTATGACCTGATCAGGGAGATGATTGATCTCCAAGGGATCTAAGTAAGGAGAGTAGACATGAAGGATAACACAGCGGATCCACTCACAAAAGCCTTACCCCTAGAGAGACTTCTATGGAATGGTTGAGTATGTGATACTACAACCACTGCTAAATTGTTGAGTATGAGATACTGCAGTAAATGGCCTTAGTGCAAGTGGGAGATTGTTAGTTATATGTATGCCCTAGAGGCCATTACTGTACATGTGATGTTTATTGTAGTGGATGCCTTGACATATATAGGGAGGACTTTCTTGATCGACATGATAGTATGCTATCTGGTTGCACTTTATCTTAACATGTACACTTATTGTCTCTCTATTACATGTTGATAAAGCCATTAGGATGAGTAATTGACTACCAGGATTATGATGCAGATCATACTTGTAAGTGCACGGCAGTGCCCCGACCGTCAATCCGAGGCCAAAATGCGGAAACGACACTTTTCTTTAAACTTTTAAACCGGTGCTACCGCGGACTTTAAACCCGGATCGGGCCATTAACCTAACGCTAGCAAACTAGAGAATGCGTAGGAAGCTATACCGAGCGATACGTGTCCTTCGGTCTTCGGCCTCCACTACGATCTCCTCGCAGAATCTCCGGTCTTCATCTCCTCGTCGGAATGGGCACCACATCGCCGGGTTCTATTACGGGCTCCTACCTCTGAACCGAGACAACTCGGGCATGAAGTGGGCGAGTCGACGTGTCCAAGAATACTGTAGGCGAAGTGTAGGATGGTTTGTCTCTTGGGGTTTGAAGTTGCCATTGATGATGGAGGAGAGAAAGAACTATGGAGAGTTGTGAGGAAGTTTTTGTAGTAAACCAAAATGTGTGATGAATATTTTTTTCCCAACAAAATGAATCTCTCCCCTCTCAAAAGAAGAGGCCGGCCTCATCCAAGAATGTGGAGGGAAAAAAGAATAATCATGCAAGAAAAAGGTATGGGAGTGATATCAAGAAAAAGAGATCATATCAATTTCTAATCCATCCTTTCATAAAGCCCATCACATTAAATGCAAACCATGATGAAAGAAAAAGAAAAGATGCTTATATTATCATAATCATCCATTTACAAGAAACCCCCTTCTACAATGCTAATTAGCAAATATGCAAATTAGCCCCTCCATCAATTATCAGCCAACGAAAGGAAGAAAGGAAAACTGGCTGAAACGGAATGCAAACTGGCAACTTCAGAAAACTGATCCCGTAATAAATTACAGGAAAACCCCGCGACTGTATATACATACCCGCATTTGTATTCCGACCGAATACAAATGCAAAGAGACAAAATCTACACTGTACAATACTAGGATCCGGCTTAAACCAAAGCCCACTAGTATTATCCGTCCGATCATGATCCGTGCAATACCGCACGTATATGATCGAACCCTGCCATATCTCCATACGGCCTCTACAGCGTTTCGCCCGAAACTTGAGAAACTGTCTGTGGGGGACTCTAAAGACTCGTCAATACTTCGGCTGTGGATTTAACCACTAGCACGTCAGAGGTATTAGCCATACGTGACGGGCTACCAGCTATTGACCAAAAGGGTCATCTGTAAGCGAACTCATCCTGACACCCTACTGAGCCTGTCAGTGACAATATCCGTACAGTCCGGTCCGTTCGTCTATGAGCATCGCATGGCGGGCCTAGGGGGTTGGTAAAAGTCAGACCCCTAAAAGCGGTACAAGTCGTGTCGGAGTGTAGCCCAGAACACCCTGAGATACTACTGGAATACCTACCAGTAAATCTCCTGTCTTGGCCAAGGACTTCGTGTAATAGCTCTCATAGACACAGCGTGACCTCACCCCCAATACCGGGAGAGACGAACTCCTGCCGATCCGCTCACTGCCTCTATGTGGCTCGGGACTGTACCCAACTAAAACCTGTTTGCACGACTCCATTGAGCCGTGGTAGGGTAGTAATCAAAGCACAATGGGAACTCACACGAGACAATTGACGATCTCAGGTCGATGAACAAACCTGTACACATGTCACCAGGGAACTGCTATCTGACGCTAGGTATAATACCGACTAGCATGTTCACGGCGAGTCTTGTCCAGTGTACTCAGAACCCAATGAACACCTTTATACATCTTAGGTGAACCAACTGACACCAGTGGCTTGTGAGACCGGCCACCGCCCCTCATCGGGGTCTCGACTGTATACACTAGGCTACTCTGGAATCGATGCCCTGTCTCGAAACTCCCTCGACTAGGGACCTTTTAAGGATGTGCTTATAGACCCCAGCTCCCATGTATATGATCGCCATCATACTGCTGGCAGTCAAGCAAGAATCCTAAGGGCTCTATCAACGTGTAATAGTGACCTGTAAGGTCACCTAAAGCAGTACACGATGATAAAGATAAACCAGATAGCATACTATCATCTTGATTAAGACTGTCCTACCGGCATAGGTCCTCCCTCAATCATTGCAATCACGTGCCTGTGATTCAATAATTGACTCTGAGGGCACTATATCCAACAATCTCCCACTTGCACTCAAGGCTAATTATTGCGATGTCGCATACTCACAGCCCGTGTGATACCGAACACCCAACATCTATACTAATCAGTCTCACAAAGCTCGTTTGTGAAACTATTGCGTTCGAGGAATAGCCTCAGTGAGTGGATCTGCTCTGATGTTTCTTTCTATGTCTATATTTATCTCAAGTTCGCGGAGAAAGCCATCTCTCGAAATGAGCAATACCTGTCTTAGAATATGTTTGGATATCTGATGGGACCTAGTTCATAAATGAACTCCAAATCCAAACTTCTTAGACTGTATCGTCAACTGAACTTAATCAGTATACTGCGCCATGCCTCCCTCAGTGTCACCTTGGATCATCTGTCCAAAACACTGCCCCTTGTCAGAGGGAAAACTATAACACTGACAGTCACTCTGTCATGCAGGTCACCTTGGAAGCCTGAAATGATAACCGTCTCCCGAATGAGGCTGACGTTATCATATCCCTGGAACATCCACTTATGTTCTAAAACTGCTTCCGAATGTTTCTCCAGGATTGGATCAATATCAACTTATTGCATCCAGTGCAAAACAACATCAGGTGTGGTACTTGACATCTCATGATTGACTCAATTGCCTAAGCAAGTGATCTGCCAATCATGCACATCCCTCTCCCCTTTAGTCTGTAAGACACCTTTAGAGAGGGTAACTCCATCACCTGCAGGTACACTACCATGCCTGGAGTCGTCCATTCTAAAAGACCTTTAGAATGCTGTCTAAGTACCCAGATTGGGAAACTACCCAAATCTAGATCTAAAACCATAGATCTAGTAACCAGAATATCTGATATAATATCCATGTCCTATGTGGAGAAACCACTGTGTGACAACCAAAGTATAACCGACCGTAGTATAAGAATTTCACTTCCGACTCTGTGTATGTCATCCAAATACCAGGACATCACACCCTACTACCTTCTTAACAGATCCACCCCTATTCTGATGAAGTCAAACCTATGATTGTCATATCAGAAATAGATGATCTATCTCCGCTATATCTGCTTTAGTCTATAAATAGACATAAACTACTTGTCCACTATACTTCCGCTGCTCCTACTGACTACGACAACCCTCTGGTAGAATCATATACACGTGCACTTCTAAAGCTAGTTTAGAATGACGCTATACTCATCCTCCTGCCGGGTCTCACAGTCTGGAACAACAACAATGGCAAGTCTGGGTAAACAAGAACCTCCATGTCACCGTCTTCGAGCATACCGAAGTACCTCTCGAGTGCCTGAGGTTACCCACCTTATCTGCGGAGTGGCCAATGAAATGTCAAACCGGATTGAATCTTTAGGTTCTTATCAAATTTTCAGTAATCGTTTGCGGTTCTGGAATCACTTCCAGTTCTACCATACTCCCACTACTGTTTTCTGAAAAAATCCATTTTTATTAAAACTGTGGCGAGTCTAGAACAATATCACTATTGATCTCCAGATGGTAGAAAGTCAACCCTCGTCATAGCCCGGGTCAACCCACAAACAGCCATTACAGAAACGTGCCTTGAGTTGTCCAGTGTCTGGTTTTAAGCATAAGCTGGACAACTCACCGTACCTTAACAATATCAAGATATGAACTATTCTATATCCAATATAGAAACAGAGGCACTGATTTAATTGGAACCAGATTCAAATCATGCAGCTGTCTCCAGTGCATGTCAACTAAATGGAGAGAGGCCGATCAGCATTACTCAACTTAGGAGTGCTTCCAATTATGAGTAGCCTGAAGGAAAAGCAAGTTCTCTTAATCATTACTATCAACAGAATACCACACACAAGTATCTACATCTTCGATCATCTTGAAGAATCCCGATACTTGCAACACCTGGTTCTCTACTTTATTCATATACCTATAACTTCTCCAAAACTTAGACCTTGTGTCTCTACGAAACACATGTCTAAGAACCAGAGAAGTCATAAGTAAATAGAATATAGTGCGAATACCAACCCCTCTGTCCTTATGGACATTGGACAATATACAATACTCTGTATAAGTCCCTTGAGTCTAATAACTCATCCCTGTGTGTCGTAGGTTGAAAACTGTACTTATGGTTAAGAAGAATTACACCGCTTGTTTAATGCTCCTTACCTAACCATCCACTGATATAGGTAAATATCATAGACATAATTTCAAAAAGGTGTATCTCACTCTATAAAGATAGATGCACAGATATATCAATTTGAAATTGGTGCATAACAACGGATATTCAAAACCAAATATTTGCCGTCCGGCAAACTACCCAGGTGATTTCCTCAAATATCACCAATTACAACGAATTCCGATATAATGAGGACAATCACCTAATTCCCAATAACTTACTCCCACTTATCATCTGTAAAACCATGCAGATGTGAGAATCAAACCTGGTAAATACATACCCTGGAGTAAGGACTAATTTGGGAAATCTGTTTTCTTTTAACAATACACAGTGAAACTGAAACATGTAAATGTTTCGAAGGGGTATCCGGGTATTCTAAGTAATGCCTCTTCCATTATCAGGTTCACAACTATAACTATATATTTCGTTGCCATCTCTCCAAATCCCTTTATATGTCTTTAGTCATTGCCTTCTGTACACCCTCTTAGGCTAAATGGTTTTCTTCCTTCCCTACCGTTCGGCACCAGCCTATGGTTTGGAAGAAGACTATCCAATAAGCATAATGGGTGTACTGTCCTAATCCTAGGAGCACTCGTAACCCGAGAGAAGGTGAAGATAAAAGACAACTGAATAAACCTTATTCCTATCTCTCCTGAACCAGAATCCATCCCCGAACTGGAACAAATTCCTTCGAGTTCATATATAACCATACGATGGAGTATCCAATAAACTATGGATCTTCGTAGTGATACAGAGTGTTCTGGAGAAATACAAAGGTGAAGTGGGAATGCTAATGAAATGCTTGGTTTGGTCGTGAACAGCAGTCGCAATTTACTTTGCCCTCCTTCTAATCCCTTTATTTGTCTTAACTTAATACCTTCTGCACACCATCGTTAGGCTAATTGGTTTTCTTCATTCCCCACCGTTCGGCACCTGCCTACGATTTGGAAGAAGACTATCCAATTTGCGTAATAGGTGTACTGTCCTAATCCAAGGAGTACTCGCAACCTAAGAGAAGGTAAAAAGAAAAGACAACTGAATAGTCCTATTCGTTTACTCCAGAACCTGAAACCATCCTCGAATAAATTCCTTCGAGTTCGTATATAACCATACGATGGTTTTATCCAATGGAATTGGACGTTCGTAATAATACGGGGTGTTCTGGAGAAAAGGGTAAAAGTAGGAGTGGCAATGAGGTTTGCAACTCTGACAATCCAAAAGCCAGTGTTTAAGAAGGTTCGGTCAACTTGGTTACTGAGTCATAGTCATGGGTTGGGTCATGGTCGCTGCCAAAGAGAGAGAGAAAATAAACACTCAGCGTGCACTCTAACCTAGATCAGAATGGTTATCACTTTATCTAATCAGGAAACCTCCCACTGTACCGTCAAATTCTCCTCCAAACCTGAAAGAAGAATTAGTCGGGATCACCCGAGGAGTAAACCAACTCATCAGTGGGAATCGGGATCCAACTATCATCACATGATAACGTGACGGAATCCGCTCACGTTATCACACTCCAGAAGGTATGGGCATATCTGGCAAGTTTTTTAGAAACTCCCGATGTGATTTTTGCCCCATACTCTTATGACCTTGACTAAGGCCAACAAATCATAAGTCACATGTCAAGTTCTAATCGTCATTGTCCAGGTTAATTTGAACCCACCCGTACAAGCCCTTGACTAGGGCCAACAAGGCTATACGACTGTACCAAACCAACGCATCTATCTATGCAGCAGAAAGGTAACAAGCAGCTACCATACACTATTCCTTGACTAAGGCCAACAAACATAGCATGAATACTACGTGCTACCCGTCTGAAATGACGGAGGGCTACGAATGGTTTTTGGCGAAAAACCTTTAACGTAATGAACTTGATATCGTTGAAGGAACTGGATAGCTTTTATAAAAATATAGTGGCGAAAACCTTTGCTAAAGAGGTCACTCCCGGTGAAGGGATCTCGACTCTTTCCCCGTAGAATGAGGTGCAGGATATTCCAACTGAATACCACGATGCAAAGCAAAAGTAATCGACTATAGTGAAGTTATTGTCCTGACGCAAACTTCTGTCCAAGGAGTCACTCCTGGTGAAGGGATCTCGGCCCTTGCCTCGTCGACTGAGGTGCTGGATATTTATAACCGAATACCACTGTGCAAAACAAAAGAGAACGCCCTTACAATAACAGCTTTTTGAAAAATGTTCCAACAACATCAGAATAGGTTTGTTTAGCTTACATTGATCCGAATCAACGCAGTCCCATCAAGTGATCACACCAATAAAGAACGAAAATAATGATGTACGTATATGCCATCCGCATTCGCTACTGGGTCCCGTCATCACCCGTTAGGTTACTTAACAAACGACAGAGCGGGGACTGGACTAGCGCGGATGCAAAACATATACAACATCTACTAGTATATATATCAATATATAATATTTGCTCATGGCGTGATAAAATGCAATATCAAAGAAATGTAATAAGTATCATAGAACAATACAGATATCTGGGATTCCCGGGTTTCATAGAGCCGCTACTGAAACCCGACGTTCCCTTGGTCGTGTGGATAGCCTGTGCAATGAAATCCTAGACCCCTGCGGGCGTGGCAAGTTACCCGCCAAAACCTGAAGCGAGGCAGCCCCTTTCAACAACGTGAATGGACCACCCAGCACATCACAGAATCCGGTAACTTGAGCAACCCTCCTTGGGTCAACCTGTACCCCCTACGAGTGCGGCAAATAGCCCGCCAATTCTAGAGTGAAGCCCCCTCCGTTTCAACGCCATGAGATGCGGGCCCGTTGCCCTCTAGAACCCGGCTATCCGTGCACCCCTCCGCGGGGTAATCCTAGTACAGAAAGAAAAATATATACAACGGGTACATCGACCTCAGCCCGGTCGTGTCCTAAAAGAATAATATACAAACAGGCAGTGACGGCAGTCCACATGTCGGACGCTCGTCCCGCAATATCAAATGTACATAAATAACCAAACTGTACTACCATTGCATCCAGGCTATCCACCATGAAAAATCCGCAATATCACAGTACAACACAGAACATCAACGTGAATGTCGCGTTCGCAAATCCGTCTAAAAGGGCTATAGCAGTTAGACAGGATTTACCGATCAAATGACATTCACGGTCGCAGATATAATGTAAATACTGTGAACTAACATGTTTAAAATTTTTGATCGATCAAATTTACCGAAGTGGGCCCTAAGCACTACTGTGGCACTCAAAGAAAATCTGGGCCCAAAAAGAATATTCCAGAAATCCCATTTTCAAGTCAGAGAACCACTGCTGAAATCTGGTGCATTGATGACACTGTTCCGCGGCGGAACCGCGGCCAAAAGGGGGTTAAGGCCGCGGTTCCGCGGCGCTACAGTGGCATCACGTGACCATTTTTCTACAGTGTTCACAAAAAACCTTGCACGTATTTTTCCAATATATCAAATAATTTTTAGAGCACGGGAAAAATTCGACAGAAACTGATGCAAGAAAACGCGGTTTTTGGAAT
This sequence comes from Agapanthus africanus, assembly GCA_030015575.1. Classification (NCBI taxonomy): domain Eukaryota; kingdom Viridiplantae; phylum Streptophyta; class Magnoliopsida; order Asparagales; family Amaryllidaceae; genus Agapanthus; species Agapanthus africanus. Next base: position 26,043,067 of record JASDDO010000029.1, on the reverse strand, counting down.
TTTCGTTCGATCGAATTTGTAAACACGTTAGAGCAAGATAGACTAGGTTAATGGCGTGGCTCTGATACCAATGTAAGTGCACGGCAGTGCCCTGGCCGTCATTCCGAAGCCAAAATGCGGAAACGAAACTTTTCTTTAAACTTTTAAACTGGCGCTACCGCGTACTTTAAACCCGGATCGGGCCATTAACCTAATGCTAGCAAACTAGAGAATGGGTAGGAAGCTATACCGAGCGATCCGTGTCCTTCGGTCTTCGGCCACCACTCCGATCTCCTTGCGGAATCTCCGGTCTTCATCTCCTCGTCGGAACGGGCACCACATCGCCGGGTTCTATTACGGGCTCCCACCTCTGAACCGAGGCAACTCGGGCACGAAGTGGGCGAGTCGACGCGTCCAAGAATACTGTAGGCGAAGTGTAGGATGGTTTGTCTCTTGGGGTTTGAAGTTGCCATTGATGATGGAGGAGAGAAAGAACTATCGAGAGTTGTGAGGAAGTTTTTGTAGTAAACCAAAATGTGTGATGAATATTTTTTTCCAATAAAAATGAATCTCTCCCCTCTCAAAAGAAGTGTCCTGCCTCATCCAAGAATGAGGAGGGAAAAAAGAATAATCATGCAAGAAAAAGGAATGGGAGTGATATCAAGAAAAAGAGATCATATCAATTTCTAATCCATCCTTTCATAAAGCCCATCACATTAAATGCAAACCATGATGAAAGAAAAAGCAAAGATGCTTGTATTATCATAATCATCCATTTACAAGAAACCACCTTCCACAATGCTAATTTGCAAATATGCAAATTAGCCCCTCCATCAATTATCAGCCAACGAAAGGAAGAAAGGAAAACTGGCTGAAACGGAATGCAAACTGGCAACTTCAGAAAACTGATCCCGTAATAAATTACAGGAAAACCCCGCGACTGTATATACATACCGGCATTTGTATTCCGACCGAATACAAATGCAAAGAGACAAAATCTACACTGTACAATACTAGGATCCGGCTTAAACCAAAGCCCGCTAGTATTATCCGTCCGATCATGATCCGTGCAATACCGCACGTATACGATCAAACCCTGCCATATCTCTATACGGCCTCTACAGCGTTTCGCCCGAAACTTGAGAAACTGTATGTGGGGGACTCTAAAGTCTCGTCAATACTTTGGCTGTGGATTTAACCACTAGCACGTCAGAGGTATTAGCTATACGTGACGGGCTACCAGCTATTGACCAAAAGGGACGTCTGTAAGCAAAATCATCCTGACACCCAACTGAGCCTGTCAGTGACAATATCCGTACAGTCCGGTCCGTTCGTCTATGAGCATCGCATGGCGGGCCTAGGGGGTTGGTAAAAGTCAGACCCCCAAAAGCGGTACAAGTCGTGTCGGAGTGTAGCCCAGAACACCCTGAGATACTACTGGAATACCTACCAGTAAATCTCCTGCCTTGGCCAAGGACTTCGTGTAATGGCCCTCGTAAACACAGTGCGACCTCACCCCCAATACCGGGAGAGACGAACCTCTGCCGATCCGCTCACTGCCTCCATGTGGCTCGGGACTGTACCCAACTAAAACCTGTTTGCACGACTCCTTTGAGCCGTGGTAGGGTAGTAATCAAAGCACAGTAGGAACTCGCACGAGACAAATGACGATCTCAGGTCGATGAACTAACCTGTACACATGTCACCAGGGAACTGCTATCTGACGCTAGGTATAATACCAACTAGCATGTTCCCGGCGAGTCCTGTCCGGTGTATTCATAACCCAATAAGCACCTGTATACAACTTAGGTGAACCAACTGACACCAGTGGCTTGTGAGACCGGCCACCGCCCCTCGTCGGGGTCTCGACTGTATACACTAGTCTACTCTGGAGTATCGATGCCCTGTCTCGAAACTCCCTCGACTAGGGACCTTTTAAGGATGTGCTTATAGACCCCAGCTCCCACGTATATGATCGCCATCATACTGCTGGCAGTCAAGCAAGAATCCTAGGGGCTCTATCAACGTGTAATAGTGACCTGTATGGTCACCTAAAGCAGTACACGATGATAAAGATAAACCAGATAGCATACTATCATCTTGAGTAAGACTGTCCTACCGGCATAGGTCCTCCCTCAATCATTGCAATCACGTGCCTGTGATCCAATAATTGACACTGAGGGCACTATATCTAACAATACTAGTAGGGACACGGTAGTCGGTAAGTACATCCTTCAAATGTTCCTAGTCGTGGGAGTATCGAGACAGGGCATCGATACTCCAGAATAGACTAGCGTATACGCTTCTCGACCCATATGATGGGCGATGGATGATCCTATATCCATTGGTGTTTGACATCAGAGATCGTATATGGGTGTTCAATGGAGACTGGGTACACTGAACGGACTCGCCGAGAACTCCTAGATGGTACTATACCTATCGTCAGATAACGGTTCTCTGGTGACACTGGTACAAGTTACTCTGTAGACCCGAGATCATCATAGAGTCTTGTGTGATTCCCACTGTGCTTTGATTTCCACCATACCACGGTCTAGAGATCGTGCAAAAAGGTGGTTTTTGGGTACAGTCCCGAGTTATATGGAGGCAATGAGCGATAGGAGGGGTTTTGTCTCTCCCAGTATTGGGAGTTGTTGTTGCACTATGCTCGATTGGCCATAACAGGAAATCCCTGGCCAGGGTTGCTGAGATTTACTGGTAAGTGTTACCAGTAGTTTCTCGAACCGTTATGGACCTTGCATCGGCATGACTTATCAGGCTATTGGGGTCTGACGTTATACCACCCCCAGGTTGTGATATGCGACATATCAGACGAAGATGCCAGATTGTACGGTAGTGTTACTGATCGAATTCGCAGGAGTACGAGCTGGCTTGCTTGTTGATCTTCTGATCGCTCAATACCCGGGTGGCCGTTACGTTTAGCAGACCGCTTGCGGCTTATGGGTGTTTGATATGATCATCACCTACTACCGGCGTATTGACGAGTCTTTAGAATCCTAAACAGTGGTTTCCTGTCTCAAGAGAAACGGAGTAGGAGCACATATGTGATATGTGCGGGACCGAGATTAATGCGTGTATATGATACCGCATTCCATTCTCGCGATATTTGATATTGGTCGGTTATATATGATATAGCCGGGTTATCGGATCAAGTGTTGACTCATATGATATTAGTCTGTTGTATATGATATAGCCGGATTATTAAATCAAGAGTTGATTTAATAATTTAATGTATAATTATATATTTGATATATTACATTACATTAACTAGTATTAGCTCACTTAAGATTTCTTTTCTCACATTTGATATACTTTACATATATGTGATATATGTATTGTTTTATTTTTGGCACAAAATATATATGTGATATATATAAGTGTGTCATGCTAGGTTGCACTTGCAACATAGTTTGTATGAGACTCACACCATGCTAGGCTAAGTTAGGGTTTTATTTGTCTTAACTATTTTAAACATTTGGATAATGAGTCATGGATCAAAGCTTTTAGAAGCTTGGAGGTTTCATTGACTAAGTCCACTTGTTTGTCTAGCTTAAGATATTTGTTAACCCAACCCTTAACTCATAGCCATGGTTTATTCTCTACACGAGTTAGGCATGACACTAACTCACCATGGTTGCAATTCTAACCTCACTCTCTCATGAGTTTTATTCTTCTTCTTCTTCAACAAAAGAAAAAGCTTGCTAGGTTTTTTCCAAGTGAAGATTCAGTGTGAGAAAAATAAATATAAAGTGAGCCCACTTCCTACTTCATCATCCTCTACTACTTTCCATTTAGTATAGGGTGTTTGCTTCACTAATCTCACCATTAGTGAAGAGATATCTTGGGTTAGTGTCTACTCGACGTAGATCATCTTCGGCCTCAAAGACTTCGATGCAAGTATGTTCGTTTCTTCAAGGGAGCCTCTCTAGAGTCCGGGAGTGCATGATCGCAGCGAAGGGATTATTACACGGAGCTATTGAAGTGAAGGACCGGTCTACAAAGGTTGTATTCTTCGTTCACTTTAGATGTAAAGTGTTTACATTATGTTTCGTCGGATTTTCTAGTAGCGATTCTAGGGTTAGGGTTTACTAGAATGGCAAACTTTTAAATATGGCATGGATGATGCCTCCCGAAAACATGTTGCCGTGCTAGGCAACCCAACAAAAACGACACATCTATGCAATCGTGTGTCCCTGGAATCACGCCCTGGTCAGTCCTTGTCCATAACGAGCTCATGCTGACCGCAACTCTAGCCGCATCTCTCTCTGCCCGTGCAACCGTGGTAACACAAACCACAACCGATATCGATGAGGATAGATCATAGAAATGAATATAATACGGTGCAAGGAAATGTACATCATAAGTCTTCTTAAGCGGAGTAGCGTATCGTAAGTATGCCGCGGAACATACACACAGTTTGTCACTCTACTTATGTCACCTACTCCATCAACCAAGGTCAACTTATGCGTCGAAAGTTCGGGTCTAATACCCCCCTCGATCAAGTCTAAGTTCCGTAAGGTCAAGCTTAGGTTTCGAATATATATATACGCCCTAGGCTCCGCCTAGTCAAACTTAGACTCGCACCAAGGTTAATCCTAGCGCTCTGATAACAACTTTGTCACGACCCGAAATAGCACGTGACTGGCACTTGAATCATGTGAAGTCTATAGGACCCCACCTAATTCAAGTATGCCAAAAGCCCAGAAATCTAAACCATTTGAAAAGAGAGTGAAGGAAACACTTAGTTTTAAAGCAAGTGTTTTAACAAAATAAGCCGTAGTAAGTATTTTTTTAAAACATCAAGTCTTTTCCAAAAATTTCGGCAGAGTATCCTTTGTAAATACTCGCCCCAAATGGGTACAAACATGAATAAAATACATAATGAATAAAGGCTTCCCCAAGCGGGAGCTAGCTCTTCGCCAATTGGCGGACACAACCACACAAGCAATATAATATACAACGCCGAAGGGCGAGGATCAAAACTCAGAAAGAAACCAACATCCTTAAGAAAACCAGAGAAAAACCATAATAATATAGGCGCGTGACTTTAAGGTCGAAAGAATATACACTGATTTTCTAAGTCTATCAAATAATACAAGTCTGGTTGATGGAGTTTACTAGATACAAATGAATATAAATACAAGTACTATGGCACAATGGGGGTGAGGACTTGTATTTATTTGGGGCTAGCAAGCCGCAACGAAACCTGTACGGCAAAATCTGCAAGAAACTGTGGCACAATGGGGGTGAGTTGCCAACTCGTGAGTAGAAGACATCACCGAGCATAAATCGTATGTATGACTCTATCCTAGGTCATACCATAATATCCTCATAATATATATATAACCTGAAGCGTCTAATAGTGGAAAAGTAATCATCTATCATACGTATAATACCAAGTGCTCGTATTAGTGCCTTAGGTAGTAACATGCTACATATATGATTTACGAATGCATTAAGAATGAAACATAATGCATCTTGAATGAGAAAACTATTTTCATATCTCAGTGAGATTTGTGTATAAAAACCGAATTATCATCAATGAAATCGACAGAGAATCCGTGTCCAGCATCGACACAAAACATATATCTGAATATCTCAATGTCTCAATATCTCAGGCTCCGGCAATCCGGACTGGCCCATATAATCAAATCTCAATATCTCGGGCTCCGGCAATCCGGACTGGCCCCGGGCACCGGCAATCTGGACTGGCCCAAATCATCAAATCTCATGACTACGTCGGTATCCTCCAGATATCCGTCGCGTCACAAATAACCTGTCGGTAGTGCTCCCCTGCCGGGCTCAAAGCCATTATCTGCGGCCATCTTGCCCCGGGGTACCGCACCGGGTCCACCATGTACCCGCAGACGGTTCCTCCTCCTCCTCGAATCGGGTGTATGATACCGCTCAAGAGCCGAGAAAACTCATGGTGGACACCTCTCAAATCACATCACGAGAAAACCGCAGTTTTCTATCTTTAAAATGATAATAAGTATATAAAATCTTTGCGGTTTCTTCAAATCCTGAAATCTCATGGAAATCCAAAATCCCAATTTCAAGAGTAAATAAACAGTAAATTACCGGCATAAGGCCCTATAATATTGCATGACAAAAGAATATATGAATGCATCGGATATCAAGCAAGGAATGCAATAATTAAACTAGCATATAAAAGCAAAAACATATTGAGACTATCAGCTAGCAAGTTATATCAATGAAGTAATACTTCTAAAGTGTACGTATCATGGCAATTACCGATGATGATGTGTGTGAGCCGGTAAGCAAGTTTTCGTAGACATATGCATCATCGGTAATGGTGCTGGTGTCCTGACAACATTCGTTTATACTGACTACAGAAACGCAGGTATAAGCATACAATGCGATGAATATAACATGAATTAAACGGAGGATGATTAGTAAATGGAACATTTAAGGATATACGTTTATATATACGAGTCATATAGTTTTGGCATTTGGAATAGCACGAATCGTGGATTTTAGGAAACAGGGGCTACGGTGTTTTTATGAAAAGATACGTCCTTTGAAAAATCCGTAATATCTCTCGAGTTGTCTTTTGAAAATACCCATAATTCGTTAGTTTCTGAAAATAAGTATGACTCGAGCCCAGTCTAACATCTAACAAATAAACTATAGGACTAAACTAAAAGACTAGTCGAAAAGGTAAGGAAATCCATCTAAGTCCGAGTCGATATATCTAGTAGTCGGTGATCCCGCCTCAATAGCGTCACGTACGATAAAATATATAATGCGACATCCTCGAGTCAAGAGTACGGAACAATCATCATATTTATACATCGTACGGTAAAAATCTATCGTACGGCACCCGAAATCGGTGTACTGGTCAATATCACATGTAACTCATTATTTATCTGGTATCATTATTATCATATCCTTAATTAGAGGAACTGATATAAAGTCTAGTACATTTTGATACCATCAAACATATATCCACGAGTGAATAAAACACATCGCCCGTCGATCCACTATACTATCATGTAGTATGTCACAACACGACCCAAATCACATAACCGATCTCATGGCATCATGCCCGATCATATCGACTCTCCTCCGAGTATCATATACTATCCTCATTATACGTGTATACGTATGTGTGTGTGTGTGTCTATATATATATATATATATATATATAGCAACACATCCATACACACACACATATATATACATATATCATATACACCCAAACATATCACGTGTGTGGATACGTGTGTATACCTTTAAACTAGGGTTTCGCAACTAAGGAATTCAACTAAAAACACTAACTTCTAATTACGCTAAAACTAGCTCATGAACTCCTAAAGCACTTTCTTGCTAATCAATCACGTCTCACAATATACATACATACATACATACATACATGCATACATATATATATATATAACACATTTACATGCTATACTACGAAACTGCGGGGGTGTTATACGCCATCTACCGAACTTCTCCCGTACATATACATCTACTCACCTTGATCCTTGCTTGCCGAAGTCGATGTCGCCTTGCTCCTCCATTTCGTATGACGTCCACATGGGTACTTACACATATCACACATAGTATCGTAAACCGAAATCGCGGACGAAAACCAAAACGGCACACGAAATACACATAGGTTAGTACCTATGGTCTACGCATGCAAGAATAACCAAACAACCCTCGAGATTGACCTGCAAACGTCACACCACCGAGTCCAAACCCAAATACTAAAATCCAAGTCATAAATAGTCTCAAAACCAAAGTAGCAACATAAGAAAACACTTTCAGATTTCGTTTTAGGTGAAATTAGCCAATTCTGCATGTGGGGTAGGTCTAATTTGCCTAAAATGGAGCCATGGATCAAGCACGAGGCGATTCCACTGTACCAAGGCCGCAATTTACGGCCAAACATGATAATTTGCGGCCACAGTGAAGAGTTAGGCTCTCGGGTCTTGGGTATAGCTTCTAGGTTTCCTGCACATCTCTCAGTAATCGCTAAATATTTTTCAGGTGCCCCGGGTCGTAGCAGATCTCTAAATATCATCACAGTTCCCACAAACTTCCGATATCGGGGTTTCTGAGTTCAAGTCTTGGGTTTAAATCTCTGGTTTTAGTTCACAATACTAACACTACTGGGGTTGTAGTCAGTAATTGCACTCACTTGCACCATCACAATTAAAATCAAACCCTAATCTTCATCTTGGAATTTTCCAAGATCACTAAACCATACTTAAACACTTCTAAACTAAAATAGAAGTTAAAGAAAATGAATTACTACATTAATGGTGAAGGAAATACCTCATTTGGCAACTCAAGAATTTTCTTGAGTTGCCCCAAGTGCTCAAAATCCAAACTTTCTTGATCTCCCATGCTTCTAGTGAGCTTGTGCATGATTTTTGTGAAGGGGATGTATGGTTTTGATGTAGAAATAGGGTGTTTTTGATGAGGAAGAGGTGGTGGAGGGGGAGAGGGCAGCCATGAGAGGGGAGGAGGTGAGAACGATGAAGAAAAATGAAGGGAAAACAAATGGGAGCCATGGTCAAATGACCCCTCACCTCTCTCTCTCTCTCTTCTCTCTCACTAATACAATATGGGGTTGCCCCTACGGACTCAGGAATCCGTAGGGGCAACTATTTCTTGCCCCTACGGATTTATCCGTAGGTCCACATCGTTGTCCCTACGTTGCCTTATGTACTAATTTGTTGTTTGGCCCTACGGAGCCGCAAACGGTGGACCTACGGTTATGTCCGTAGGGGCATATAAATAGGTTATTAATATAAAAAAAGCACAGAAAAGTCATTCATCGTTCCAAAAAATTCTCTCTCTCACTCTCCCGCACCTCATCGCCTGTTCCCGCGCTTCGTCGCCACCGCGCTCCGCGCCTCGTCGCCACCTTCGTCGGTCGTTCCCACAACTTCCTCGTCGCCACCGTCCGCGACTCGTCGCCGATCGTCGTCGACCACCGATTTCTGTCGTCTCCTCCACCGCCCGGTTAGTAATTAAATCTCAAATTATTTATAATTTCGATGATATTAGGTCTATGGTTCAGGCCAGGTTCGGGTAGGGGTTTGGCATCGGCATCGGGTTCGGTTAGGGTTAGGGTTAGGGTTAGGGTTAGGGTTCGGTTGGGGTTGGGGTTCGGTTGGGGCTGGGGCTGGGCTGGGGCTAGGTTTCGGTTGGGGGTAGGTCTGGGCTAGGGCTGGGGCTAGGGTTCGGTTAGGGTGGGGCTGGGTTAGGGCTGGGGCTGGGGCTGGGGTTCGGTTGGGGCTGCAGCTGGGCTGGGGCTGGGGCTAGGGTTCGGTTGGGGTGGGACTGGGGCTAGCTAGGGATTGGGCTTCATCACCTGATATAGCGAAATACAAAGCGTACTTCAGTACACCCGACCTCATTGAGTTTCCTATTGAAGTTCCCGGTCAAACGGCATATGCATATTTTTATTAGCTATGAAATCCCAATTATCAAGCTATCGAGGACGAAAAGCCACCTTTGTTAGTCGAGAGTCATGGTAATAGGCTTGTCATTATAGATCATAGTCAATTGTTTTTCCTATCATTTTCTTGATCCAGATGCTCATCAACTTGTTAGTTACTATTTTTATGACGTATTTGTCTATATTTGTTGACAATGGACTTTCTTTTGGATGAACATGTTTTTTTGATGCATGTTTCAGTCATGTGAATTCATATGTTGCATATAACGCTTTTGTTGGAGGTAGTGCCCTCAGAGTCAATTATTGGATCACAGGTACGTGATTGCAATGATTGAGGGAGGACCTATCCCGGTAGGACAGTCTTACTCGAGATGATAGTATGCTATCTGGTTTACCTTTATCATCGTGTACTGTTTTAGGTGACATGACACGTCGCTATTACACGTTGATAGAGCCCCTAGGATTCTTGCTTGACCACCTGCAGTATGAGGGCGATCATATAAGTGGGAGCTGGGGGTCTACAAGCATATCCTTAAAAGGTCCCTAGTCGTGGGAGTTTCGAGACTGGGCATCGATACTCCATTAGTAGACTAGTGTATACAGTCGAGACCCCGACGAGGGGCGGTGGCCGGTCTCACAAGCCACTGGTGTCAGTAGGATCACCTAAGATGTATACAGGTGCTCATTGGGTTATGAGTACACCGGACAGGACTCGCTGGGAACATGCTAGTTGGTCATATACCAGACGTCAGATGGCAGTTCCCTGGTGACATGTGTGCAGGTTAGTTCATCGACCTGGGGATCGTCATTTGTCTCGTGTGAGTTCCCACTGTACTTTGATTACTACCCTACCACGGCTCAAAGGAGTCGTGCAAACAGGTTTTAGTTGGGTACAGTCCCGAGCCACATGGAGGCAGTGAGCGTATCTTCAGGGGTTCGTCTCTCCCGGTATTGGGGGTGAGGTCGTGCTGTGTCTAGGAGAGCCATTACACAAAGTCCTTGGCCAAGGCAAGGAGATTTACTGGTAGGTATTCCAGTAGTATCTCAGGGTGTTCTGGGCTACACTCCGACACGACTTGTACCGCTTTTGGGGGTCTGACTTTTACCAACCCCCTAGGCCCGCCATGCGATACTCATAGACGAACGGACCGGACTGCACGGATATTGTCACTGACAGGCTCAGTTGGGTGTCGGGGTGAGCTTCCTCATCGACGTCCCTTTTGGTCAATAGCTGGTGGCCCGTCACGTATTGGCTTATACCTCTGACGGGCTAGTGGTTAAATCCACAGCCATAGTATTGACGAGTCTTTAGAGTCCACCACACTTTCAGTTACTCAGCTTTCGGGCGAAACGCTGTAGAGACCGTATGGAGATATGGCAGGGTCCGATCAGATACGTGCGGTATTGCACGGATCAGGATCGGACAGTTTTGTACTAGTGGCCGTATAGTTATATGGCAGGGTTCGATCAGATACGTGCGGTATTGCACGGATCAGGATCGAACGGTTTTTACTAGCCGGCTTTGGTTTAAGCCGGTCCTAGTTTAGTACAGTGTAGATTTTGTCTTATTGCATTTGTATCCGGACGGAATACAGATGCGGGTGTGTATGCACAGTATCGGGGTTTTCCTGTAATTTATTACGGGACCAGTTTTCTGGAGTTGCCAGTTTGCATTCCGTTCCGGCCGGTTTTCCTTTGTTCTTTCCCGGCCGGACCTTTTCGATGGAGGGGGTTATTTGCAGTTTTGCAAATAACAACTTGTGGGGGGGTTTCTTGCAATTGTATTGATTATGATGGCTTTCATATCTTGCACCATTGACTTACTTTTTATTGTGATTGAAAGGGTATGGGTTGAATAGTAGTTTAAGCATGGTGTATGTTTCTTTGACCTTGGATATGGTCACCTTTCTTATGCTCCTACACTCACCTCCCTTTGCATTATGTGTTGATTCCTCCACCATTCTCATTCTCACTAGAAGAGAGTTTTATTCATGGTTGAGAAAAAGAAAGAGTGAAAGAAAAGAGAAGAAGAGGGTTTCATCTTCATCCTTGAGAGTGTTTCATTTTCTTGATCTCATTTCATGATAAGAAAAATGCAAGCACCATTTTTCTTGTCTTGTATCCTCCATCATCCTCAAATGGCAAAAAACCCCAAAAGAGACACTACACTAGATAACCTACAGCATATCTTGAGCATGTCGAGTTGCCGGCTTCATGCTCGAGTTGCCTCGGTATTGAGGCGGGAGCCCGTAAAAGACGAAGGCGATGTGGTGCCCTTTCCGGCGAGGAGGCGACGATGTGGACGGAGATCCCGCGAGGAGATCGGAGTGGAGATGAAGACCGGAGGACTTGGATCGTCGGTATATCTCTATTCCCATTCTTGTAGATAGCTTAGACTAGTTAATGGTCCGATCCGGTTAAAGTGCGCGGTGGTGCCGGTTTGCAAAGTCCGCAAAATTTAAGTTATTCACCGCTTCCGCATTCCGGCGTCGGATTGACGGCCGGGGCGCCGCCGTGCACTTACAGTGGTATCAGAGCCGCGCCATTAACTTAGTCTAGCTTTGTGTAATGTGTTTGCATTTCCGATCGACCAAAATTTCCAAAAACCGTATTTTTTGTTCACATCAGTTTCTGTTGAAATATTTTGGTCTCAAAAAATTTTTCAGGTTGTAAAATATTGATGTACTGGAAAATCTAAGAGCTCTGTAAAAATTAGATGAAGTGACTCCACAGTTGGAGCGCGGAACCGCCGCGAAAACCCCTTTTGTGCGGCCCTTCCGCCGCGCACTATTCACATCACTTCACCATTTTTTTACAGAGGCCTTCTGGGCTTAAAATATGGGCTTTGGAATATTAAAGTTGGGCCAATTGTTTCTGTGAGTGCTACAGTATTGTTTTGGGGCCCACTTGATATAATTTGATCGGTCGGATATTTTTAAACACATTTTTCACAGTATTTACATTATATCTGTGACCGTGAATGTCACTCGATCGGTAAATCCGGTCTAACTGCTATAGCCCGGTTAGACGGATTTGCGAACGTGACATTCACGTTGATGTTCTATGTTTATGCTGTGATGTTGCGGATCGGTCGGTGGGGATAGCCTGGATGCAATGCTAGTACAGTGTAGTTGTATTATGTACATTTGATATTGCGGGGCGAGCGTCCGACATGTGGACTGCCGTCACTGCCTGATTGTATTATTCTTTTGGGGCACGACCTGGTTGCGGTCGATGTACCCGGTGTATGTATATTTTACTTTCTGTACTAGGATTGCCCCGCGGAGGGGTGCACGGATAGCCGGGTTCTGGAGGGCAACAAGCCCGCATCTCATGGCATTGAGACGGAGGGGGCTTCGCTCTAGGATTGGCGGGCTATTCGCCGCACTCGTAGGGGGTACAGGTTGACCCAGGAGGGGTGCCCAAGTTGCCGGATTCCGTGAAGTGCTGGGTGGTCCATTCACGGCGCTGAAGGGGGCTGCCTCGCTTCAGGTTTTGGCGGGTGACTTGCCGCGCCCGTAGGGGTCTAGGATTTCATTGCACAGGCTATCCACACGACCAGGGGAACGTCGGGTTTCAGCGGCTCTGTGAAACCCGGGGATCCCAGATATCTGTATTGTTTCTGTGATGCTGTTCATTATCTGTGATGTTGCATTCTATTCACGCCTTGAGCGAAATATAATATATTGGTATATATATTAGTAGATGTTGTATATGTTTTGCATCCGCGCTAGTCCAGTCCCCGCTCTGTCGTTAGTAAGCTAACCTAACGGGTAATGACGGGACCCAGTGGCGAATGCGGATGGCATATACGTACATCAGTATATTTTCGTTCTTTGTGGTGTGATCAATTGATGGGACTGCATTGATTCGGATCAATGCAAGTTAAAAACAAACCTAATCTGATGTTGTTGGAACACTTTTCAAAAAGCTGTTATTGCAAGGACGTTTACTTTTGTTTTGCATCGTGGTATTCATTAGAATATCCAGCTCCTCAGTCGACGAGGCAAGGGCCGAGATCCCTTCACCGGGAGTGACCCCTTGGACAAAAAGTTTGCGTCAGGGCATTAACTTCACTATAGCCGATTACTTTTGCTTTGCACCGTGGTATTCAGTTGGAATATCCTGCACCTCATTCTACGGGGAAAGAGCCGAGATCCCTTCACCGGGAGTGACCTCTTTAGTAAAGGTTTTCGTCACTATATTTTCTAAAAAGCTATCCGTTCCTTCAACGATATCAAGTTCATTACGTTAAAGGTTTTCGCCAGAAACCATTCGTAGCCCTCCATCATTTCAGTTAAATATTCGGTAGTATTCAAGCTATGTATTTTGACCTCACGCCAAGGCATAGTGTTTGGTAGCTGCCGGGTATTTATCTGTTGCATAGATAGATGCGTTGGTTTGGGACAGTCGTACTACTATTTTGGCCTACGTCAAGGGTATGTACGGGTGGATTCAAATTAACCTGGATAATGATGGGCAGAACTTGACATGTGACTTATGATATTTTGACCTCACGCCAAGGTCATAAGAGCATGGGGCAGAAATCACATCGGGAGTTTCAAAAGAACTGAAACTTGCCAGATATGCGCATACCTTCTGGAGTGTGATAGCGTGAGCGGATTCCGTCACGTTATCATGCAATAATAGTTGGATCCCGATTCCCACTGATGAGTTAGTTTACTCCTCGGGTGACCCCGACTAATTCTTCTTTTAGGTTTGGAGGAGAATTTGAGGTACAGTGGGAGGATTCCAGATTAGATAAATTGGTGACCATTCTGATCTAGGTTAGAGTGCACGCTGAGTGTTTCTTTTCTCTCTCTCTTTGGCAGCGACCATTGACCCGACCCTAAGACTTTGACTCAGTGACCAAGTTGACCGAACCTTCTTAAACACCGGCTTTTGGATTGTCAGAGTTGCAGACCTCATTGCCACTCCTACTTTTACCCTTTTCTCCAGGACACCCCGTATTACTACGAACGTCCACTTCCATTGGACAAAACCATCGTATGGTTAGATACGAACTCGAAGGAATTCGAGGATGGTTTCCGGTTCTGGAGAAAACGGATAGGATTATTCAGTTGTATTTTCCTTTTACCCTCTCTCAGGTTACGAGTACTCCTTGGTTTAGGGGTAGTACACCTATTACGCAAATTGGATTGTCTTCTTCCAAACCTTAGGCTGGTGCCGACCGGTAGGGAATGAAGAAAACCAATTAGCATAACGATGGTGTGCAGAAGGTATTAAGCTTAGACAAAGCAAGGGATTAGTAAGAGGGCAAAGTAAATTGCAACAGATATTCACGACCAAACCAAATATTTCGTTACCACTCCCACATCACCTTTGTATTTCTCCAGGACACTCCGTATCACTACGAAGATCCACAGTTTATTTGGATACTCCATCGTATGGTTATATACGAACTCGAATGGAACTTGTTCCAGTTCGGGGATGGATTCTGGTTCAGGAGAAATAGGAATAAGGTTTATTCGGTTGTCTTTTATCTTCACCCTCTCTCATTGCGAGTGTTCCTAGGATTGGGACAGTACACCCATTATGCTTATTGGATAGTCTTCTTCCAAACCATAGGCTGGTGCCGAACGGTAGGGAAGGAAGAAAACCATTTGGCCTAAAGGGGTGTGCAGAAGGTAAAGACTAAAGACATATGAAGGGATTTGGAGAGGTGGAAAAGAATTATACGGTTATAGTTGTGAATTTGGATAATGGAAGAGGCATTACTAAGAATACCGGGATACCCCACCGAAACATTTCAATGTTTCAGTTTCACTGTGTACTGTTAAAAGAAAACTGATTTCCCGATTAGATACTTACTCCAGGGTATGTATTTACCAGGTATGATTCTCACATCTGTATGGTTTTACAGATGATGAGTGGGAGTAGGTTATTGGGAATTGGGTGATCATCCTCATTATATCGGGATTCGTTGTAATCGGTGATATTTGAGGAAATCACCTGGGCTGTTTGCCGGTCGGCAAATATTTGGTTTTGAATATCCGCAGTTATGCACCAATTTCAAATTGATATATCTGTACGTCTATTTTCATAGAGTGAGATATACCTTTCTGAAATTATGTCTACGACATTTACCTATATCAGTGGATGGTTAGGTAAGGAGCATTAAACAGCGGTGTAATTCTTCTTAACCATAAGTACAGTTTTCAACCTACGACACACAGTGAATGAGTTATCAGACTCAAGGGACTTATACAGAGTATTGTATGTTGTCCAGGGTCCATCAGGACAGAGGGGTTGGTCCTCGTACTACATTCAGTTTACTTATGACTTCTCTAATTTTTAGACAGGTGTTTCGTGGAAACACAGGGTCCGAATTTGGAGAAGTTATAGGTATTTGAATAGAGTAGAGAACCAGGTATAGCAAGTATCGGGATTCTTCAAAGAGATCGAAGATGTAGATACTTGTGTATGGTATTCAGTTGATAGTAATGATAAAAAGATCTTGCTTCTCTTTCAGGTTACTCATAATTGGAAATGCTTCCTAAGTTGAGTAACGCTGATCGGCCTCCTTCCATTTAGTTGACATGCGCTGGGGACAGCTGCATGATTTGAATCTGGTTCAATTATATCAGTGCCTCTGTTTCTATATTGGATATAGATCAGTTCATATCTTAACGATGTTAAGGTACGGGGAGTTGTCCGGCTTATGCTTAAGACCAGACACTGGACAACTCAATGCACGTTTCTGTAATGGCTGTTTGTGGGTTGACCCAGGCTATGACGCGGGTTGACTTTCTACCATCTGGATGAACAATAGCAATATTGTTCTAGACTCGCCACAGTTTTATTAAAAATGGATTTTTTCAGAAAACAGTAGTGGGAGTATGGTAGAACTGGAAGTGATTCCAGAACCACAAACGATTACTGAAGATTTGACAAGGAACCTAAAGATTCAATCTGGATTGACATTCTATTGGCCACTCCGCAGATACGGTGGGTAACTTCAGGCACCCGAGAGGCATTCCGGTAGCCTCAAGGACGGTGACAGGGAAGTTCTTGTTTACCCACACTTGCCATTGCTGTTGTTCCAGGCTGCGAGACCCGGTGGGAGGATGAGTATAGTGTCGTTCTAAACTAGCTTTAGAAGTGCACGTCTATATGACTCTGCCAGAGGGTTGTCGTAGTCAGTGGGAGCAGCGGAAGCATTGGTGGACATCAGGCTTATGTCTATTTATAGACTAAAGCAGATATAGCGGAGATAGATCATCTATTTCTGATGTCACAGTCATAGGTTTGACTTCATCAGAATAGGAGATGGATCTGTTGAGAAGGTAGTAGGATGTGATGTCATGGTATTTGGATGACATACACAAAGTAGGAAAGGAAACTCCTATACTACGATCGGTCATACTTTGGTCGTCACACAGTAGTTTCTCCACATAGGAATTGGGTATTATATCAGACATACTGGTTACTAGATCTATGGTTTTAGATCTAGATTTGGGTGGTTTCCCAATCAGGGTACTTGACAGCATTCTAAGAGTATTTAGAATGGACGACTCCTGGCACGGTAGTGTACCTGCAGGTAATGGAGTCACCCCTCTCCAAAGGTGTCTTACAGACTAAAGAGGAGAGGGACGTGCATGATTGGCAGATCACTTGCTCAGGCAATTGAGTCAATCGTGAGATGTGAAGTACCACACCAGATGTTGTTCTTGCACTAGATGCAATAAGTTGACATTAATCCATTCCTGGAGAAACAGTCGGAAGCAGTTTTAGAACATAAGTGGATGTTCTAGGGATATGGTAACGACAGCCTCATTCAGGAAACTGTTATCATTCCAGGCTTCCAAGGTGACATGGACGACAAGGAGGTTGTCAGAGTTATAGTTTTCCCTCTGACGAGGGGCAGTATTTTGGACAGGTAATCCAAGGCAATACTGAGGGAGGCATGGCGCGCAGGACACTGATTAAGTTCAGTTGTCAATACAGTCTAAGAAGTTTGGATTTGGAGTTCATTTATGAGCTAGGTCCCATCAGACATCCAGACATATTCTAAGACTGATTTTGCTCATTTCGGGAGATGGCTTTCTCCGCGAACTTGAGATATAGAGAGACATGGAAAGAAACAACTAAGCGGATCCACTCACTGAGGCTATTCCTCGAACGCAATAGTTCCGCAAACGAGCTTTGTGAGACTGACTAGTAGAGGAGTTGGGTGTTCGGTATCACACGGGCTGTGAGTATGCGACATCGCAATAATTAGCCTTGAGTGCAAGTGAGAGATTGTTGGAGGTAGTGCCCTCAGAGTCAATTATTGGATCACAGGTACGTGATTGCAATGATTGAGGGAGGACCTATCCCGGTAGGACAGTCTTACTCGAGATGATAGTATGCTATCTGGTTTACCTTTATCATCGTGTACTGTTTTAGGTGACATGACACGTCGCTATTACACGTTGATAGAGCCCCTAGGATTCTTGCTTGACCACCTGCAGTATGAGGGCGATCATATAAGTGGGAGCTGGGGGTCTACAAGCATATCCTTAAAAGGTCCCTAGTCGTGGGAGTTTCGAGACTGGGCATCGATACTCCATTAGTAGACTAGTGTATACAGTCGAGACCCCGACGAGGGGCGGTGGCCGGTCTCACAAGCCACTGGTGTCAGTAGGATCACCTAAGATGTATACAGGTGCTCATTGGGTTATGAGTACACCGGACAGGACTCGCCGGGAACATGCTAGTTGGTCATATACCAGACGTCAGATGGCAGTTCCCTGGTGACATGTGTGCAGGTTAGTTCATCGACCTGGGGATCGTCATTTGTCTCGTGTGAGTTCCCACTGTACTTTGATTACTACCCTACCACGGCTCAAAGGAGTCGTGCAAACAGGTTTTAGTTGGGTACAGTCCCGAGCCACATGGAGGCAGTGAGCGTATCTTCAGGGGTTCGTCTCTCCCGGTATTGGGGGTGAGGTCGTGCTGTGTCTAGGAGAGCCATTACACAAAGTCCTTGGCCAAGGCAAGGAGATTTACTGGTAGGTATTCCAGTAGTATCTCAGGGTGTTCTGGGCTACACTCCGACACGACTTGTACCGCTTTTGGGGGTCTGACTTTTACCAACCCCCTAGGCCCGCCATGCGATACTCATAGACGAACGGACCGGACTGCACGGATATTGTCACTGACAGGCTCAGTTGGGTGTCGGGGTGAGCTTCCTCATCGACGTCCCTTTTGGTCAATAGCTGGTGGCCCGTCACGTATTGGCTTATACCTCTGACGGGCTAGTGGTTAAATCCACAGCCATAGTATTGACGAGTCTTTAGAGTCCACCACACTTTCAGTTACTCAGCTTTCGGGCGAAACGCTGTAGAGACCGTATGGAGATATGGCAGGGTCCGATCAGATACGTGCGGTATTGCACGGATCAGGATCGGACAGTTTTGTACTAGTGGCCGTATAGTTATATGGCAGGGTTCGATCAGATACGTGCGGTATTGCACGGATCAGGATCGAACGGTTTTTACTAGCCGGCTTTGGTTTAAGCCGGTCCTAGTTTAGTACAGTGTAGATTTTGTCTTATTGCATTTGTATCCGGACGGAATACAGATGCGGGTGTGTATGCACAGTATCGGGGTTTTCCTGTAATTTATTACGGGACCAGTTTTCTGGAGTTGCCAGTTTGCATTCCGTTCCGGCCGGTTTTCCTTTGTTCTTTCCCGGCCGGACTTTTTCGATGGAGGGGGTTATTTGCAGTTTTGCAAATAACAACTTGTGGGGGGGTTTCTTGCAATTGTATTGATTATGATGGCTTTCATATCTTGCACCATTGACTTGCTTTTTATTGTGATTGAAAGGGTATGGGTTGAATAGTAGTTTAAGCATGGTGTATGTTTCTTTGACCTTGGATATGGTCACCTTTCTTATGCTCCTACACTCACCTCCCTTTGCATTATGTGTTGATTCCTCCACCATTCTCATTCTCACTAGAAGAGAGTTTTATTCATGGTTGAGAAAAAGAAAGAGTGAAAGAAAAGAGAAGAAGAGGGTTTCATCTTCATCCTTGAGAGTGTTTCATTTTCTTGATCTTATTTCATGATAAGAAAAATGCAAGCACCATTTTTCTTGTCTTGTATCCTCCATCATCCTCAAATGGCAAAAAACCCCAAAAGAGACACTACACTAGATAACCTACAGCATATCTTGAGCATGTCGAGTTGCCGGCTTCATGCTCGAGTTGCCTCGGTATTGAGGCGGGAGCCCGTAAAAGACGAAGGCGATGTGGTGCCCTTTCCGGCGAGGAGGCGACGATGTGGACGGA
This sequence comes from Agapanthus africanus, assembly GCA_030015575.1. NCBI lineage: Eukaryota > Viridiplantae > Streptophyta > Magnoliopsida > Asparagales > Amaryllidaceae > Agapanthus > Agapanthus africanus. The sequence continues at coordinate 26,023,334 of JASDDO010000029.1, read as the reverse complement.
GATCCCGCGAGGAGATCGGAGTGGAGATGAAGACCGGAGGACTTGGATCGTCGGTATATCTCTATTCCCATTCTTGTAGATAGCTTAGACTAGTTAATGGTCCGATCCGGTTAAAGTGCGCGGTGGTGCCGGTTTGCAAAGTCCGCAAAATTTAAGTTATTCACCGCTTCCGCATTCCGGCGTCGGATTGACGGCCGGGGCGCCGCCGTGCACTTACAGCTTTATGATATCAGTATCCTACATTTGTAGTTTTAATTGTTGATTGTTATAGATGAATGCCATTGAAATAATAGTTTTTGGTTGATATATTAATTTTTCAAATATTTGCATGTATGTATCCATGCCTGCCTGCATATATGTATATATGAGGATAATGGGTATATTGTTAGGTTGCCGTAGGAGAAAATTTTCCTTCATATGGCTGTCAAAAGTCAATCTCCTTAGTCTCTTTGTGGATGATCAGTTCTATCAATCTTGATCTCAATGGTTTAAAATCATGTTACACATACAACAAGAATACACAACAAACGCATCATTAGAGAGTGATTCAAGATTTTCAAGTTAAAACAAATATATGATACTCGATAATAATATGAAACCTTCATATTCTCATCGATACTCATATACGAAACTAAAAGCGCCATTTAGTCCTCGTCTATCGGTTAACATACGTTCGATGTTCGTCGTGACATAGAATTATACGAAGGTTGTTAAATATCGGACGGTATAGCTCGATACTAACAACCGTCGTATAATCTGTGTGACGAGAAGATTCAATCGTATGATAACCGATAGATTTGTCCCGTGTGGACAAGTTAGGAATGTATAAAGCAAACACCTTCACTCACTTGTGTTTTCATTCGTTTCGAGATATTTCGTCGGTAGCTTTCCGTTGGTTCTCCGCATACAAAGATAGATTAGATGTTCATTTCAGCGTTGTTTCACAGCTTTGAAATGATTATCTATTCTATTACAGTGTACTCGGAGATCAGCGGGGAGGTGCTGCTAAAATTTACTCGAAACGGTTGAAAGCATAAGTGAATGGGTGTTCGCTCTATACATTCTTAATGGGATAGAAGCCTTACCCCCGACAGCCGGAACACACACATACAACAAGAATACGCAACAAACGCATAATTTGAGAGTGATTCAAGATGTTCAAGTTAAAACCAATATATGATACTCGATGATAATATGAAACCTTTATATTTTCATCGATACTCATATATAAAACTAAAAGCGCCACTTAGTCCCCGTCTATCGGTTAACATACGTTCGATGTTCGTCGTGACATAGAACTATACGAAGGTTGTTAAATATCGGACGGTATAGCTCGATACTAACAACCGTCGTATAGTTTATGTGACGAGAAGATTCAATCGTATGATAACCGATAGATTTGTCCCGTGTGGACAAGTTAGGAATGTATAAAGCAAACACCTTAATTCACTTGTGTTTTCATCCGTTTCGAGATATTTCGTCGGTACCTTTCCGCTGGTTCTCCGTGTACAAAGATAGATTAGATGTTCATTTCAACGTTGTTTCACAGCTTTGAAATGATTAACTATTCCATTACAGTGTACTCGGAGAACAGCGGGGAGGTGCTGCCCAAATTTATTCGAAACGGTTGAAAGCACAAGTGAATGGGTGTTCGCTCTATACATTCTTAATGGGATAGAAGACTTACCCCCGATAGCCGGAACACACACATACAACAAGAATACACAACAAACGCATAATTAGAGAGTGATTCAAGATGTTCAAGTTAAAACCAATATATGATACTCGATGATAATATGAAACCTTCATATTCTCATCGATACTCATATATGAAACTAAAAGCGCCACTTAGTCCCCGTCTATCGGTTAACATACGTTCGATGTTCGTCGTGACATAGAACTATACGAAGGTTGTTAAATATCGGACGGTATAGCTCGATACTAACAACCGTCGTATAGTTTATGTGACGAGAAGATTCAATCGTATGATAACCGATAGATTTGTCCCGTGTGGACAAGTTAGGAATGTATAAAGCAAACACCTTCATTCACTTGTGTTTTCATCCGTTTCGAGATATTTCGTCGGTACCTTTCCGCTGGTTCTCCGTGTACAAAGATAGATTAGATGTTCATTTCAACGTTGTTTCACAGCTTTGAAATGATTATCTATTCTATTACAGTGTACTCGAAGAACAGCGGGGAGGTGCTGCCGAAATTTACTCGAAACGGTTGAAAGCATAAGAGAATGGGTGTTTGTAGGGTTACTAGGCACACTAATGGGGCTCTACAAGGCATCAACCATGCCGGATAAAAAAATTTATGTGCCGAACAACCCCAAACAAGATCGTTAACTAGAGATTAGGCGAAAACTAAGCAAGCTAAACACTTTAACCCTAAGTGAATACGAAATACAACCTCTGAAGATCGGTCCTTCACTTCTTAAGCTCCGTGATGTAGTCCCTTCGCTGCGATCAACCAACTCCCGGACTCTCGGACGGCTCCATGAGGAAATTGCAACGGTATTGCTTGAAGTCTTCGAGGCCGAAGATGATCTACGTCGAGGGAATACGGACTCAAGCTTCTACCTCACTAATCAAAGAATTAGTGAAGCAAACAGCCTAAACTAACGTGCTAGTCTAGTAGAGGATGGTGAGATAGGAAATGGGTACTCTTTGGTTCATTTCTCACAAAATTTCTCACTTAAGATCAAACCCTAGCAAGCTTTTCCTTTTTGAATCAAGAAGAAGATGATAAACAAAAAGAAAGAGAAGAGGATAATAATCAAGTGAGATAGCTAACCATGGTGAGTGAGTATCATATACTAACCCATGTAGATACATTACCATGTCTAAGTCTAAATGGTTAGGTCAACAAAAATTTAAAGTAAAACAAAACCAGTGGACTTTTTCAAAGCAACCACAAGCTTGTACAAGCTTCATGCTTATGAAAGAAATTCCACTAATTTGTAATTACTTTAAATAAATATAAACCATCATTTAGAATAGAATGGTGTATGTCTTGCACACCCATGTCTAGTGTATCATCAAACATGATACAAAAAGAAAACACAATTTTAATATATATCATATATATAGTAAAGATGTGTACATGTGAGAAAAATCCGTAAGTGAACATGTGTTAGTTAATGTAAACTAGTATATCAAATATACAATTATACAATAAATTATTAAAATCAACACTTGACTTAATAATCCAGTCATATTACATATAACCTACTAACATCCAATGTATCGACTTGTCGAATCAACCCTCGATTCGATAATTAGGTTATATCGCATATAACCGATCAATACAAACATCGCGAGAATTGAATACGGTATCACATACTCGCATCATTCTCGGTCCCGCACATATCACATATGCGCTCCTATTTCGTTTTGCCTGAGCCAGTACAACCTCTATGTAGGACTCTAAAGACTCGTCAATACACCGGCAGTAGGTGATGATCATATCAAGCACCCACAAGCCGTCAGCGGTACTAGCTGGACGTAACGGCTACCCGGGTATTGAGCAATCAGAAGATCAGCAAGCAAGCCCGCTCCAACTCCTGTAAAAGCCTGACAGTGACACTACCGTATAGTTCGGTCTCCTCGTCTGATATGTCGCATATCAGTTCTAGGGGTGGTAAACGTCAGACCCCAATAACCGATAAGTCATGCCGATATGAAGCGCATAACGGGTCGAGAAACCACTGGTAACACTTACCAGTACATCTCTAAACCAGCCCTGGCCAGGGACTTCCCTGTTATGGCCAATCGAGCAAAGTACAACATGAACCCCCAATACCGGGAGAGACGAAACCCCTCCTATCGCTCATTGTCTCCATGTGAATCGGGACTGTACCCAAAAACTACCATTTTGCACGCCCTCTTAGACGCGGTAAGGTGGAAATCAAAGCACAGTGGGAATCACACAAGACTCTATGACGATCTCGGGTCTACAGACTAACCTGTACCAGTGTCACCAGAGAACTGCCATCTGACGTAAGGTATAATACCATCTGGGAGTTCTCGGCGAGTCCGTCCAGTGTACCCAGTCTCCACTGAGCACCCGTATATCATCTCTGATGTTAACCACTAATGGATATGGGATCATCCATCGCCCATCTGTATGGGTTGAGAAGGCATACGCTAGTCTACTCTGGTATATCGATGCCCCGTCTCAATATACCTACAACTAGGGACCTTGAAGGATGTACTTATGGACTACCATGTCCCCACTAGTATGATCCGCATCATAGTCCAGGTAGTCAAGTACACATCCTAAGGGCTTTACCAACATGTAACCGAGAGACAATCAGTATACACGTTAAGGTAAAAGGGTAACCAGATAGCATACTATCATGTCGAGCAAGAAAGTCCTCCCTATATATGTACAAGCATCCACTACAATATACATCACATGTGTAGTAATGGCCTCTAGGGCATACACATAACTAACAATCTCCTACTTGCACTAGGGCCCTCTGATAACAGTGGTTGTAGTATCTCATACTCAACCATCCCATAATAGTCTCTCTTTGGGAAAAGGCCTTTGTGAGTGGATTCGCCGTGTTGTCCTCTAAGTCTACTCTCCTAACCTCGATCCCTTGGAGATCAACCGTCTCCATGATCAGGTGATACTGCCTTAGAATATGTCTGGATCACTGATGGGATGGGCATTCCTTGGCATAAGCCACAACTCCATTGTCACACAATGGGAGGAACGAAGTTCATCTCATGAACTAATATACACCCAGACTTCCTCTTTGGTAGCATCTTAAGTAGCGATGTATCCAGCCTTTATCGTCTAGTAAGCCACGGTATCTAGCTTGGAACTCTTGCAACATACCGTCCCTTTACTGAGGGTAAAGACAATGCCTGTGACTGACATTCAGTCGTCCTTATCACCCTGGAACCTTTCCAGTGATTCTCCCCAGGATCGATTGATACCATCTCACTACATCTAGTGAGTATCCTAACATCCAATTAGATCTATCTCATAGATCCAAAACCTAGGATTTAGTAGGTATCACTTTGATCATATATGGAGAATCATTGTGATAAGCGGAGATTGACCGAGCGTAGCATAGGAAACTCCTTCCCTATCAAGAGTATGTCATCCACGTACTCTACGAGGATCACCACCATACTCTCTACTACCTTTTTGTATATACAAGGTTCATCTACCATTTTGATGATGTCAAACTCTTTGACTAACACATCAAAACAGACGTTCCAACTCCGCGATGCCTGCTTTATCACATAAAACATCTTGCACATGTTTCCGCTGCTCCCACTGTCTACGAAGCCCTCTGACTGTATACTTACAGACTCTCTCTTCTAAAATATCATTTAGAAAAGCAGTCATGACACCCAACCACCAGATATCGTAGTCATGATATGTAGCCGTGGCAAGTAAGATCTGGATGGACTTAAGCATAGCTACTTAGAAAAGGTTTCAACATAATCCATACCTGGTCAATGATGCAAACCTTTAACAAGTCTTGCTTTGAAAGTCTCAACTTTTCAATGTACACCAAGTAATCTTCTCAAGATATACTTGCTCCTAATGGGGATTTAACCCTTCAGATTAAGCAACCTAAGTCCATACTTTGTTGGTGTATAAAGATTCCATCTCAGATCGCTAAGCATCCAGCCATTCTTACAGTGTCTTACTCCTGATGGCCAGCTCGAAACTAGTTCGGTCATCATCTCATGATGCAATCCTCTCTCCTACTGTTATAGAGAAACCAAAGTATCTCTCAGGTGGGTGAGGAACCCTACTAGATCGGCGGAGAGGCTGAGGTTTGTTGGATTCTACTGAATCCTTTGGTTCTACCAAATCATCTGCTGTAGTTTGTATAGCTGGAACTCTTTCCAGTTCTACCTCATGTCCACTAATTTCTTCTCAAGAAATTCCCTTTTATAAAGGTGGCATGTTGAGAAAAAAAACATTTTTGCTCCTCGGTTTGGTAGAAGATATTCCCTTGCTAATGCTTAGGATATCCAACAAACTTGCACAGATCAGACATTGCCTTGAGTTTGTCCGGATTTTACTTCTAGACATAGGCCGGATAACCCCAAATCTTAACTGACTTAAGAAATGGGCTCTTCCCTTTCCATATCTCATATGAAGTAGTAGGCAACTGATTTGATCGGAACCCTATTCAATAGGTATGCAGCTTCATAAGCGCATAACTCCCAAAAGGAAATAGGTAACTCAGTAGTACTCATCATAGAGCACACCTTATCATATAGGGTGTGATTGCTCCGCCCCGATACACCGACGTGCTGTGGTTTATACGGAGGAGTAATTCTGAGAGAGAATCTCATTCTCCTTTCAAATAATCCAGGGATTCCATGCTCAAGTATTCTCCTCCCTGATCGCATCAAAGGACATAATACTTATACCCGTTTTGGTTCTCTACTTCTAACTTATATTCTGTGAATATCTCAAAAGGTTCAGACTTGTGTTTCAACAGGAACATATGTCCGAATCTTGAGAGATCATCAGAGAATGTAATGAAGTATAAAGAACCGGTCTTGGCATGTGTAGACAGGGGACCTTTCATACATCAGCATGTATCAATCCCAAAAGTTCACTAACTCTTTCTCTGTTTCCAATAAACAGAGCTGTGGTCATTATATCTTTGTGACATGACTGGCAAGTTTCATAAGATGTAAATTTAAACTAATTTAAATATGCATCTACATGTAACTTCAGCTAGTCGGGTCGCATGGATAGGACCTAGTCTACAATACCTCAAGAAGGATTCGTTCATTTCTGAACTATTCCTCCTGTATGTGTTCTGTATACTAAGAACTGTAGTTTGATTTAGAACGTCAATGCTTTTAGATAAGGTGCCTGAACCGATCAACTTTTGATATAGGAAATGTTCAAAACATTATCCAACAATACAAAATTATATCCTTTCTTTACTGATAAAAAGACTGATATGATTTTGTATATCAGGTTCGGTATCTAATAACATTCATTCAGAATCAATATATTGTTGTAATACAGGGTGATAGTGACCAACAGACTTGGCTTCAACACTTGCACTGTTTTCTATCTCATGAAACTTATCACCCGTTCTCAGTTCTTTACCTATCTGTAGCCCATGTAACAAATTATATGTGGGATCCTGATCCGGTATTACATACCCAGGACGTAAAGGATACTGAGAAACAGTTCTCTGTAATGAACACACCCGAAGAAGTTGCATCAGTATGCACTTTCTTCGTTTGAGCGGCACGGGAAATCTGGTATTCCCTAAATTCCTGCTCTGTCTTATAACATTTATAAGTTGGAGCGGGACCAACGTTCCCCAGCGCAGTATAACAAGCGGGTTCGGTCAATACATCCGTTTTATTATCTTGATTAAGGCGTGATATGGTCGCTACCAGGAGAGAGAGAGAAGAAAACACTCTGCGTGCGCTCTTGCAAGATCAGATTGGTTATTATTTTATCTAATCAGGATGGCTCCCACTGTTTTTATCAAATCTTCCTTCAAACCCTAAAAGGAAAGACTAGCTGGGATTAATTACACCCTCCAACTTCGCCAATCTTTCAGCCAGGCCAGTGTCAGTACTTTGAGGTAGGTTCCTCGTGCTTTCGCACGGACCTAATTAAAGTAAACCTCGTTTTCCCAGAGGCATAACCTCGTTGACACCTTTCTAGACACCTACCTTATCGGCTAATTGTAATGTGTAAAACTCTCCCAGGAGTAACAATTACTTGCAGCGGGTATCGGGATCCAACTATCTCATAGAAGGTATGCAATCTCATTGCAAATTTCAACACTTGAAATTCCCGATAATATTTGGCCCCTAACGTGCTATGACCTTGACGAAAGCCAACAAAGCATAGCCCGCTAGTCAAGTTCAACCCGTTCATTTCTTGACTGAATTAAACCCACCCGCATGACCCTTGACGAAAGCCAACAAAGCCGTAAGACTACCCTAATCCAATCGCATCGTATGCAGCAGATAAGCAGCATATAGCTACCGCACACTACACCTTGACGAAAGCCAACAAATATAGCACGAATACTATATACAACTTATCTGAAATGACGGAGGGCTATGACAGGTTTTTCTGAAAACCTATTGCGTAATGAACTTGATATCGTTGTAGAATCAAATGATTTTAAAATGGAGTGTTTTTTAGGCTTTTCTTAGTTTTGCTAAAGGGGTCACTCCCGGTGAAGGGATCGTCGGCCCTTTCCTCGTCGAATGATGTGCAGGATATATCATATATATCACTATGCAAAGCAAGAACTATAGAAGCAATCAAAAGACAAACCGAGGGTTGTAGCATCTGCCGGTTATTGCTAAAGGGGTCACTCCCGGTGAAGGGATCTCGGCCCTTTCTTCATCGAATAAGGTGCAGGATGTTCTACAAGGAACACCACGATGCAAAGCAAGAACTGTAGCTACCTGTTTTTGAAAATTCGATTCCACAACATCTTTTAGGTTTCTTTTTCTTTCATTAATCATATTAATGAAGTCCCATCATTTAAGTACCTAAACATCACAGATAAATACGACGTACACTTATGCCATCCGCATTCGCCTCGATGTCCCCTCGTGCACCGTTAGGTTAGGTAACTAACGGCAGAGCGGGGCAGGGCTAGCGCGGGTGTAAAACATAAGTAACGTCTATATAATATATCATATATACTATATACAGTATCTATCACAGAACATCAAATGATCACATCACAGATATCGCAGCAGAAGAAACATATAAAATATTGGATATACTAGGACGTCCGTGTTTTATTTTGAGCCTCTATAAAACACGGATTCTACGGTCGCGATGAATAGCCAAACCCACACCCCTAGACCCCTACGAGAGCGGCAAGCAACCCTACCAATTCTAGAGTTAGGAGACCCGGACTCGACTCCTCGAGTTGGTCTCCCACTGGACCCTAGAACCCGGTTACTTGTGCTCCCCTCCTTGGGTCTATCCTAGGGCGGAAAAGTAAATAATATACAAATGGTGACATCAACCTCAACCCGGAAGTGCCCCAATAAAATAATATTACATACATTTAATTTTACATGAATGAAAATAAAAACTCTCATCTCACATAAAACCCCCGGCTATTCAAAATGCGACGATCCAATATAACATATCCAGCAACACATAACATCACATGTCATCAACGTAAGTAAATATGTGCATCCCAATTGTCGTTGACATATAGCAATGAAACCGGCGATAACACATATTACACTTACGGTCGCAGAAAAGAAAGTGTAAAACTACAACAGTTGGAATCCGCACCCTTCTTAGACATCGCATGCCTAACAATTATAAACCCCGCATTTTAGTCTCCATATCAAAACACTTTTCAATATCTAGTCGGGCAATTCAACAAGATTCCCGATAAGTGATCGAATGCTCGTCGCAAACTTTAGTAGACGGCCGCACCCCTACGATGCCGTCGACGAAGTGCACTAAGGCGGAACACCGCTGCCGCGAGCACCCGAACGGATGCTTTCGGCGACGGGGTTCTCCTACAGTCACTTGGTCGGGGCTATGGGGCATGGCTGTCTATTAAGCTTACCCAGCGAGTATCCGCGTACGCTACGTGATTGCGACGGACTTTTGATCACATCAAAATTCCGTGGCAACCGATCATTTGAGACTAAATTGCTATGTTTATAACATCTAAATCAGTTATCTCATAACTGCTTGTGGATTCCAAATATTGTATCACATTCCAGATAAATAGACAGTGTTAAATTTTCCGATCGAATAATCAAAACACTCAAGTTTTCCCAATTGGTTCTCAACACTTGAGGGGAGTTTAAAAACATCCATCACATGCCACAGTACCAACGGTCCAGCCGTAGAAGGGTTAAGCTAACGCCTCACATGTGGCACGCCGTACTGCCCCAAACCCTAATGTTCAAAAGGCAGTTCAAGACGGTCACATAATCGAGTTAAGGTTTGTTGTCTTCTAGAAGGTCCATTGCGTAACTTGCACGATCTAGACGTTCTTAAACAAACGGAAAAATCCAACACTTGGAAATTTTCCGGGTCAGGGAAAAAGTGAGTTATTGATATTGGATCAAACTGTTTAACAGTTTCTAAATATCCGGAAAACAATAACGAATTTAAAATTCCCGTTCGAATCGACGATTATAAAATAAACCCCAGAATACTCAACCCTTGAGTCAGATTAAAAATACCCATAAAATAGTAACAACAGAGGCAAGTATTACTGTGAAAAAAACCGTCCCTAATACCTTTACCTTGCCGCGGAACCGACGCCAAAGGTGGCTTATTGCCGCGGTTCCGCGGCCAAGTTGAGAAATTGGGGGCTCGTTTTTCATGGTAATTCATAGAAATCCCTGCTGAATTTTTTAGGTATTTTTAATAAAGAAAAATCCCAGATTTTAAAAAATGTACAGAGAGGGTTTTATTTTGTAGTTTCCGGGTTCGATCGGGGTTTTAACTTCGTAAACGCATCGCCTAATGCTCAAACCTTGCTTTGATACCACTGTAGGGTTACTATGCACACTAATGGGGCTCTACAAGGCATCGACCATGCCGGATTAAAAAATTTAGGTGCCGAACAACCCCAAACAAGATCGTTAACTAGAGATTAGGCGAAAACTAAGCAAGCTAAACACTTTAACCCTAAGTGAATACGAAATACAACCTTTGTAGATCGGTCCTTCACTTCTTCAGCTCCGTGATGTAGTCCCTTCGCTGCGATCAACCAACTCCCGGACTCTCGGACGGCTCCATGAGGAAATTGCAACGGTATTGCTTGAAGTCTTCGAGGCCGAAGATGATCTACGTCGAGGGAATACGGACTCAAGCTTCTACCTCACTAATCAAAGAATTAGTGAAGCAAACACCCTAAACTAAAGTGCTAGTCTAGTAGAGGATGGTGAGATATGAAATGGGTACTCTTTGGATTTTCATTTCACACAATATTTCTCACTTAAGATCAAACCCTAGCAAGCTTTTCCTTTTTGAATCAAGAAGAAGATGATAAACAAAAAGAAAGAGAAGAGGATAATAATCAAGTGAGATAGCTAACCATGGTGAGTGAGTATCATATACTAACCCATGTAGAGACATTACCATGGCTAAGTCTAAATGGTTAGGTCAACAAAAATTTAAAGTAAAACAAAACTAGTGGACTTTTTCAAAGCAACCACAAGCTTGTACAAGCTTCATGCTTATGAAAGAAATTCCACTAATTTGTAATTACTTTAAATAAATATAAACCATCATTTAGAATAGAATGGTGTATGTCTTGCACACCCATGTCTAGTGTATCATCAAACATGATACAAAAAGAAAACACAATTTTAATATATATCATATATATAGTAAAGATGTGTACATGTGAGAAAAAACCCTAAGTGAACATGTGTTAGTTAATGTAAACTAGTATATCAAATATACAATTATAGAATAAATTATTAAAATCAACACTTGACTTAATAATCCGGTCATATTACATATAACCGACTAACATCCAATGTATCGACTTATCGAATCAACCCTCGATTCGATAACTAGGTTATATCGCATATAACCGATCGATACAAACATCGCGAGAATTGAATACGGTATCACATACTCGCATCATTCTCGGTCCCACACATATCACATATGCGCTCCTATTTCGTTTTGCCTGAGCCAGTACAACCTCTATGTAGGACTCTAAAGACTCGTCAATACGCCGGCAGTAGGTGATGATCATATCAAGCACCCACAAGCTGTCAGCGGTACTAGCTGGACGTAACGGCTACCCGGGTATTGAGCGATCAGAAGATCAGCAAGCAAGCCCGCTCCAACTCCTGTAAAAGCCTGACAGTGACACTACCGTACAGTCCGGTCTCCTCGTCTGATATGTCGCATATCAGTTCTAGGGATGGTAAACGTCAGACCCCAATAACCGATAAGTCATGCCGATATGAGGCGCATAACGGGTCGAGAAACCACTGGTAACACTTACCAGTACATCTCTAAACCAGCCCTGGCTAAGGACTTCCCTGTTATGGACAATCGAGCATAGCGCAACATCAACCCCCAATACCGGGAGAGACGAAACCCCTCCTATCGCTCATTGCCTCCATGTGACTCGGGACTCTACCCAAAAACCACCGTTTTCCATGCCCTCTTGGACGTGGTAAGGTGGAAATCAAAGCACAGTGGGAATCACACAAGACTCTATGACGATCTCGGGTCTACAGACTAACCTGTACCAGTGTCACCAGAGAACTGCAATCTGACGTAAGGTATAATACTATCTGGGAGTTCTCGGCGAGTCCGTCCAGTGTACCCAGTGTCCACTGAGCACCCGTATATCATATCTGATGTCAGCCACCAATGGATATGGGATCATCCATCGCCCATCTGTATGAGTCGAGAAGGCATACGCTAGTCTACTCTGGTATATCGATGCCCCGTCTCAATATACCCACGACTAGGGACCTTGAAGGATGTACTTATGGACTACCATGTCCCCACTAGTATGATCCGCATCATAGTCCAGGTAGTCAAGTACACATCCTAAGGGCTTTACCAACATGTAACCGAGAGACAATCAGTATACACGTTAAAGTAAAAGCGTAACCAGATAGCATACTATCATGTCGAGCAAGAAAGTCCTTCCTATATATGTCCAAGCATCCACTATAATATACATCACATGTGTAGTAATGGCCTCTAGGGCATACACATAACTAACAATATTCGCTCTATACATTCTTAATGGGATAGAAGCCTTACCTCCGACAGCCGGAACACACACATACAACAAGAATACACAACAAACGCATAATTAGAGAGTGATTGAAGATGTTCAAGTTAAAACCAATATATGATACTCGATGATAATATGAAACCTTCATATTCTCATCGATACTCATATATGAAACTAAAAGCGCCACTTAGTCCCCGTCTATCGGTTAACATACGTTCGATAATTTATTCTTTTCAACGACAAACGCACACACAAAGCATATACACGGATTTTCTCCTTTGTCAGTAACTATCCCGTTCTTATATTACTCAATATAGTCACCATAACCTACAATTTATATGTTATACAGTCTAACATAGCCCATGAGTACGTCAGAGTTAAGGACTGGATGTATATGGATTGGCAACAACGTATGCAACCTAAGTTTGTCGCAGGAGTTGCTGCTTTTATTGAATTTGCAAGCACACATAATAAGTTCATAATAGAGAAGATTCTCTGTCCGTGCGATAGATGTGGCAATAAGTACTGGCAGAAGGTAGAATTGGCAGAGCTTCATATTATAAAATATGGGTTTACTGGACTTTATACAACTTGGAAATATCACGGGGAAGGAGAAGAATGCAGTAATGCGACAGAAGAAGAAGGAGAACACGATAATGCGGCAGGAGAAGAAGGAGAATTCGGTAATGCGGCAGAAGGAGAAGACAGTAATTTATTTCCATCAGAAGAAATGGAGGATTTGGTAGAGGATGCCCTAGGTGAATCTATTCGTACCGAAGATGACATTCCTTCCGGTCAAGGACCGCGTGCGAATAAATATGAAAATTTCATGAATGATGCTAGAAAACCAATTTATGAGAATGCGAAGTATTCCACTCTCTCATGGTTCGTCCAATTTTTCCAGATTAAGTGCCTAAATGGATGGAGCAACAAGTCATTCACAATGCTTCTTTGGTTCTTGAAAGATTCTATGCCCCCGGAAAATAACGTGCTCGACAGCTGGTACGGAGCCCAGAAGATGATGTCTGATTTGGGTCTAAAGTGCGAGAAGATTCAAGCATGTCCTAAAAATTGCGTGTTGTACCGGAAAGAGAATTCAGATTTGAAAGAGTGTCTAACATGCAGAGAGGTCAGGTATAAGCCGAAAGATTCTGATAAAAAGCCTGATATACCTGTCAAGATAGCACGATACTTTCCCATAACACAGAGGCTACAGAGGATATTCAGGTGCAAGAAAACAGCCGAGGCAATGATTTGGCATCACCGTGCTCCTCCAAGTGAAGATGTAAAAATGAGCCATCCAAGAGATTCACCGGCATAGAAGGATTTTGATAGGAGGCACGCAATATTCAGTAGCGATCCTCGCAATGTCCAGCTCGGACTGGCTAGTGATGGCTTCTGCCCATTCAACTATATGGCTGGAAGTCACAGCACATGGCCTGTTGTAATGATAATTTATAATCTGTCGTCTTGGTTGGCTATGGACCAATCATACTTTATGATGCCTCTTCTTATCGACGGACCAAACTCACCGGGAAACAATATCGACGTCTATCTCCGATCTCTGATCGAGGAGTTGAAATCTTTGTTCATTGATGGTGTAGAGATATACGATGCAAACACAAATACAACCTTCATACTGCGTGCGGCTTTAATGTAGACAATTAATGACTTTCCTGCATATGGAATGCTATCAGGTTGGTCCGTACATGGTCACAAAGCATGTCCTCATTGCCATCAACACACAACATCGAAATTCTTGAATTTTAGCAGGAAGGTTTGTTATTGCGGCCATCGACGTTTCCTGCCTCCAGACCACCCCTATATGTTAGACACGGTTCACTTTGATTGTCATCAGGAGCTTCTTGGACCTCTATCCCCATTATCCGGAGAGGACGTGACTGCTCAATGGGATGGTTACAATAATGTGATGGATCCGACGAAACAGGTCAAACAACCATTTTGGAACAAGTTAAGCATTTTCTTCGAGCTTCCGTACTGGTCAACAAATTTAGTGCGTCATTGTCTGGACGTCATGCATATAGAGAATGGAGTATCAGAGCATATACTCAACTTGTTTCTTTGTAAAGACGGGAAATCGAAAGACAACCTGAATGCTCGGATGGATCTACAGGAGTGGGGAATAAGAAGTGAATTGCACCCTAGACCGGTAGCGGGTAAACCAGGCAAGTTTGTACTTCCCAATGCCGCTTATCATATGTCACAACCGGAGAAGAAAAGATTCCTGCAGGTGTTGCATGATTTGAAAGTTACTACAAGTTTCTCATGATCATTCAGCAAGAAAACAAAAATTGTGAAAGGAAAGATCGATGGGCTGAAAGTCATGATCACCATGTTTTCGTGGAGCACCTTCTTCCATTAGCCCTCAGGACTTCTCTCCCCGAATCGGTTGGTCTAGTAATCAACGACCTATGTTGTTTTTTCAGAGAGTTGTGTGCTTAAACACTGGAGGTTGTGACGCTGGATAAACTAGAAAATTCTATTGCGTTGATACTTTGTAAGTTTGAGCGTATTTTTCCACCGTCATTCTTCGATATCATAATACACTTGACGGTTCATCTTGCAACTGAGGCTAAGTTAGCCGGACTGGTACAATATCGATGGGTGTATCCCGTCGATAGGTACGTGTAATTTTTAAATTTATTGTTGTCCTGTATGCCCGTATTTATTTATTCAACATATTTTCATTAGGTACCTCTACACTCTTAAAAATTGTATACGCAATAAAAATCGACCAGAGGGTTCTATCATGCAAGGTTATCTTCTTGATGAAGCAACCACATTTTGTTCCCGCTATCTGGACGAGAACATTGAGACAAGACTTAACCGGCCTCGAAGAATTCAAGACGGGCCATATGGTAAAGCCGATTTTAAGAGGGTAGACACTATGTTTATCAACAAGATATACCGGTTTATCTTGCTTAATTGCGCATGTCTTGAACAAATTAGAGAGTAAGTTTTTTTGGATTAATTGTTATATTTGTGTTTGTGTGTGTATGAAATGATAAAATATTAATGTCACCATTATTTGTCGAAAACAGAATTCATTTTAACGAGGTACGTGAGGGGCATCCTGATTGGAACGAAGAACGATTGAAAAAATATTGTAACGTGTTAAAAATGATTAAATAAATAATTAAATGAATAAAAGTGTTTAAGTGAATTTTAGGATTTTCGGTAAAGTAAAATGTATTTCTCGTAAAACCAAACCGTGATTTTTTTCATTATAATTTTTAATATATCTATTTTAATTATGAAATTACTAGTAAATGGTGTTTATTTAGCCACTTATAAATTTTTAGTTTAATAAAATATTTTTCCTAAATTAATTATTTTAAATATTAACATAAGCTTTATTTTTACACTAAATTAGTGTAAATTACAAATTTAAATGGTTTTAATTTGTAAAAATGAACCATGGCATATTAGAAATTAGTGTGTAACATGCAAAAATTATTTACAAATTTTTCCTATTTTCTAGAGCTTTCTTGAGTTGCTATAGTAAATAAATAAATAAATAATTAAATAAAGCATGAAAAGACTTTATGTGATGTTTCTTCTCTTGAAAGTTCTACACAACATCACACCCCTCTTCTTTCTCTCCCTCACCTCCCACTAATGGCCGGCCTCACCCATGGCAGCCCCCCCCATTTCCCACATCATTTTTATTCAAAATTCATCAAAAACACATCAAAAATTCAATTAAAATTCCACAAAATCCTATTTATTCCATACTCTTTATTCCTTGCTCATTTTTATATGAAATTTGGAGATGGAAAGCATGCATTTTGGAGGCTCATTTCTAGTTTGGATTTCAAATTTTGAAGGTATAATTTTCTTTCTTTTGACTTATTGTTATTAGATGTTCATATTAAGCTTAATTAGATTTAATGAATTAATTCTATGTTCTTTTTTTTAAAATGCAAGCTAGGGTTCTAAATTCAAGTTATGATTTTTAATAATTAATTAGGGTTATAGTAGTTAGTTTAACACTTTTAGTATTAGGAAATCTTGCATGGTTATTGTTTAACAAATTGTTATTCAAAAATTGTTTTAAATTAGGAATTTAGTTAACTAGGTTTTTGCAAAATGTGTTTGTGGTTAATATAAAATTCTAATTTGGGTTGTTATCATTGGATTATAGTTTTAGTGGAAATATTAGCATGTTAATGGAAAGAAAAACTTAGTTTGATTGCTAGTTTCTATGGTTAATTGATAAATTGTGAAAAAAATTGCTAATTTTGTAAACTAGATTTTAGAAATTCCTATATAAATGAGATTAAAAATATAATTATGGTTTCATTATATCATTATCATCATAAATTGTGGTTTAAGTCATTAATTTATGCAAAATCATGTTTTGAAGTGAAATTGTGGTATTTTGCTTGGAAAATGTTGAAAATTTTTAAAGGGTGCAAACTAGAAATTTCAAATTTATACAAGTTTGTGTAGTAAAAATATAGTAATAGTTTGTATAGTCTAGTTATGCTATTTAATGAGTTTTATGACCATTGGTTTCATTTAAATGTTAAGTTTTGATGAAAAACGGTAAACTGGCATTTTCGGGTTTTGCGAAATTGGACGGTTTGATAGATTTATGGGTTTCGATGGATTTAATCATGTTTTATAGTATAAGTAATGTGTTTTAAAACTACAAGTTGTTTGTTGATGTTATCTCGATCCATCGGAGTTTGTATGCCGATATCGAGCGGTATTTGGTTATTTTGCGTGGACGGGACATAGGTTTTAACCTATGCTTGTTCCATGTATCGTTTGACTTTTGTATGTGATTCGGTTTACGATGCTATTTATATGTTTGCGTTTAGGTACCCCTCACGTGGACTGCGGGCGATGAAGAGGAGGATGGGGACACCGTCTTTGGCAGACATGGACCAGGTGAGTTGATGCATATCTACGGGGGGAAGTCGGGTGGATGACGTTTAGCACCCCCGCAACGTAGAATAGGAATAGTATTTATTGTCATTAGGAAACCAGATGTGACCCTATATTCTTAATGAGTAGGACCCTAGTAATGACCCTAGGCTGGATTAGACTGATTTAGAAAGACATATCAGAAGATGAATACCTTGGAAGAGGTTCGTAGGTTTCAGGTAGAAACATACACACTCACACACTGAAACACGACATGGTGTATACGTGCATGTGTATATATATATATAGGACGAGGTATAGGTATATATATATATATATATATACAACACGTATATGGGATACATTGATGTGATATGATATCCGAGATATGATGAAACAATGTAACTGGGCTTGATGCCGGAATTCTTGGCTATACAGTCGTATTAAAGTGTTAGCGGATCATTAGAGAATGAGATAATGAACATGAATATATAAATTATAAAGAGTGGTGGTGATATTGATGTACATGGGACGCTAGAATAGTACCCGGACTGTAACTTGTGACTGATCACGATATGATATATGTATAACTTGATAATGACATTATATTGGTGTGACCTGATGCCGATATCGTATAAGTATGACTTAATCACAACATGATACATGTGACATGATATTTCTGAGGATAAACTAATGATTATTCCATGATGGCAATGATATATGATTGATGTATGCGATTATAGTTTAGCACCTTGATCATGAGATGTGTTGATGATGACACATTACGAATAATGAGACACCTAGGAGATACTTGACCGTACCCCGATATTGGGATGCCGTACGATGGATTTTACCGTACGAGGCTTAGATTTGATGATCGATACGCACTCTTGATTCGAGGAAGCCGTACTACGTACGTGACGCTATTGAGGCGAGATCGCCGACTATTAGAGATATTGATTCAGACCTTAGGTAGACTCTAGTTTCCTACTGACTAGTCTATTAGGTTTGGTTCCTTAGGATGTTAGATGGACACTGGTTTAGGTTCGACTCACATAGTGGTAGTTGTACTCGTATCTCGCAGAGGAGTGGATAATGCACATCTGTATTTACATTCATACTGTAATTATCATGGTGCATGTTCTTACATATGTTGCTATAATCAGTATAAACCTTACCTGTTAGGACACCCGCACCATTACCGATGATGCGCATATTCCACGCACACTTATTTGCCGGCTCACACACATCATCATCGGTAATTGCTATGTCACGTACACTTTAGATCATATTATCTTTTATTGATAGAATCAGTTAACAACTAAACCGATATAATATTGTGATTACTCTCTGATGTTAGTATAAGACATGATATTTATTACTTAGACATTCATGCATTCATATTTTCATGTTATCGCACAGTAGTATGGGCATATGCCGACACTTATCATATACTTACTCATGATTTTGAGATTTGGATTTCTATGAGATTTCTGGATTTTTGGGGGAAACCGCAAAAATATATAAAAACTTCTCTCTCTCTCCTCTTCTCTTTTTAAAATAAGATGCGGTTTTCTCGTGATGTATGTGTCGTCCACCATGAGTATTTCATGTTTTCTGTTGAATTTCGAGACCCGATTCGAGGAGTGGATGAACCGTCTCGGGTACATGGTGGGCCCGGTATGGTACCCCGGGGCAAGAAGATCGAGTTGTAGACGATGAGCCTGGCAGGGGAAGGCTACCTACCGGTGATTTCTGGCGTGGCGGATATCCGGAGGATACCGACCGTTGTCGTGAGATTTGATGATATGGGCCGATCCGGACTGACGGAGCCCGAGGTATTGAGACTATGAGACTTGAGATTTACATGTTTGTGTCGATGCTTGACATGGATTTCCATGGATTTCATTGTTGAGATTTCAGATTCTTATACACATTTTACTATGATAACAGCCAAAGATTTCTTATACAGATATACCTGGATTTCAGGATTTCTTATTTTACATTCATGGTACATGCATATCCATTCATATAACATAGTACTATGTGAGGCACTGACACGAGCACGGAGTATCGGCACTTATACGTAGTATTACCCTGCTATTACTAGAGGATTGGGATATAATAGTGTATTATTATGACCTAGGATAGCGTCGTGCATTCGATTTCTTTTCGTAGATGTCTTCTACTAACGAGTTGGCAACTCACCCCCGTTGTGCCAAATTTTATTACAGGTTCGATGTACAGGTTTCCGTGGCAGCTTGTTGGCACATCTTTTCTTCAGGGTGATTTGCACGGTAGGTTGGTTCAATTATATCCGAACCACCATTGTACTTTTATTCATTCATTTGTATCTAGTAAGCTCCATAAACCATATTTGTATTACTTTATAAGTTTATTGGACCAGACTTTTATTTCGACCTTAGAGTCGCGCATGTATTATTCTGATCTGGTGGTTTTGTTTTCTTTTGAGTTTTGAGCCTCGCCCTTTGGCATTGTATATTATTGTGCCTGTTGTGGTTGTTTCCGCCTATTGGCGTTGATGCTAGCTCCCGTTTGGGGATGCTTTTTTTTTTATTGTTTATGTATATTATACTTGTTGTACCCGTTTGGGGGCCAGTTTTTACAGAGGAGACTCTGCCGAAATTTTTGGTAAAATTTGCTGATGTTTTTATACTTGTTTTCTTTTCTTTTCTTCTTTTCTTCTTTTATGGTTTAGATTTCTGGGCTTCGGCTTACTTAGGTCACGTGGCGCCTCTAGACACTTCGTAATCTAAGTGCCGGTCATGTTCCGTACTTTCGGGTCGTGACAAAGTTGGTATCAGAGCGCTAGGTTTAACCTTGTATAAGTCTAGGTGATCCTTGGTTGATGGAGTAGGCTATTTAGGTAGAGTAACGTACCGTGGGTATGGTCCGCGGCATACTTACGATACGCTACTCTGCTTAAGGAGCCTTAGGATGTACATTGTTTGCACCGTATTTCATTCGTTCCTTTGATCTGTCTTCGTCGATGTCGGATGGTGGTTTCTGTTACCACGGGCAGAGGGAGCTGCGGCTCGAATGCGATAACCATTAGAGTATTGGTTATTATTGAGGATTGAAGCATTGTTTAGCGTGCGGATGAAGGGTATTCACATGCCGTCCGGATGAAGTTAAAGGGTTCGAACGATTATCAGAAAACCATTTTCCCAAGTTTAAAGTATTCGGAAGAACATGCAGGTATTTCGATGGACCCTCTAGAAGAATGAAACCCTAACTCGACATAATGACCATGAGAACGCCCTTGAACCTTAGGGTTTACGGCAGTTCCGCTGTGTCATTAGTGAGGCTTGGGTTTGCCCTTCTACGGCTGGATCATCGATTGCTGAGGTATGTACCGGATATTTTTTAAACTGTACTTGAGTGTTGAGCTCTCGGGGAATTATGGGATTTTAATGGATCGATCGAAAAGTAATGTAGTCCGGATATCAAGTGAAGGGATCGGCTATGTGGGAGGCTCTAGACATGAGTATTGCCGTTGGTAGCGCAGTCAGCACACCTATGAAAGAACGAGTTCGAAGCAGTCGACATCAGAGGAAAGAGACGTACCCTGACTATAGTGTTTACGATTGTGATTTAGTGATTTGAATTTCATATTTTCTGTTATTGGATTTTGGCATTTGGAGGAGTTTGTTTTACGATTGGTATTTCATGTGTGTACCTTCATTACATTCTAGTTGTGTTTCATATATCAGTTGTATTGATGTTGTTTAGTACACACCCAGTACACTTGATTTGGTTTTATATATATCTTGGGATTTTTGATTGATTTCGTGCATAGGGGTTACACATGATTTTTACATATGTTTCAACCTAGTTTTCATGCATTTTTGTACTGTGATTTCGATTTTGATATTCAATGTATGTTTTCGTGCACCATGTGCACCTGATTAGGATTCTTGCGCATACTTGGCGCACTTGATGCGATTTTGTACACATCAGATGCACTAAATCGGGGTTTTGTGCAGATTAGATGCACCTGATATTGAGTCGTGCACGCCCGTTGCACTTGACAGATGTTTTTGGTGCACACCTGTTGCACTTAGTTTTGTTGTTGTGTGTATTCGTGGTATCTGTATTTGGTTTCGAATTCAGTGCGCACCGGACGCACATGATATTTTATTGATGTGATTGGGATTGATTTCAGTTTGGGCAGTATATTTTCATAATCATTATTATTTGATTTAGTAACCAGGCGGGACGTGTATGTTAAATAAAAGATATATATACATATAGTTATTTTTTTAAAATAAACGTCCGCTACTTATGCCGTGACACGTGCATCACACGGCAATTTTCAAAAAGGGGTTTGCATATTTCCTTATCCAGATATTTGTACGGTTTTACTATGATGCGTACTATATATAAGTTATAGATTGATGTGTATCATGATGGTTTTCATATTGAGTTTTGATATTTTATTCTCGTCATAACTCCGATGATTGCGTTATGCTTGACGGAGTTGATTTTTGTTATGTATTGATGATTTCGGAGCCCCGACGATTTGAATGTTTTGCTAAACGTTTTAGTATTTGGAGGGGGAGTTTTAATTTAAATTCGGGGACCGAATTTCTAAAAGGGGGGAAGATTGTAACGTGTTAAAAATGATTAAATAAATAATTAAATGAATAAAAGTGTTTAAGTGAATTTTAGGATTTTCGGTAAAGTAAAACCAAACCGTGATTTTTTTCATTATAATTTTTAATATATCTATTTTAATTATGAAATTACTAGTAAATGGTGTTTATTTAGCCACTTATAAATTTTTAGTTTAATAAAATATTTTTCCTAAATTAATTATTTTAAATATTAACATAAGCTTTATTTTTACACTAAATTAGTGTAAATTACAAATTTAAATGGTTTTAATTTGTAAAAATGAACCATGGCATATTAGAAATTAGTGTGTATAATGCAAAAATTATTTGCAAATTTTTCCTATTTTCTAGAGCTTTCTTGAGTTGTTATAGTAAATAAATAAATAAATAATTAAATAAAGCATGAAAAGACTTTATGTGATGTTTCTTCTCTTGAAAGTTCTACACAACATCACACCCTCTTCTTTCTCTCCCTCACCTCCCACTAATGGCCGGCCTCACCCATGGCAGCCCCCCCCCCATTTCCCACATCATTTTTATTCAAAATTCATCAAAAACACATCAAAAATTCAATTAAAATTCCACAAAATCCTATTTATTCCATACTCTTTATTCCTTGCTCATTTTTATATGAAATTTGGAGATGGAAAGCATGCATTTTGGAGGCTCATTTCTTGTTTGGATTTCACATTTTGAAGGTATAATTTTCTTTCTTTTGACTTATTGTTATTAGATGTTCATATTAAGCTTAATTAGATTTAATGAATTAATTCTATGTTCTTTTTTTTAAAATGCAAGCTAGGGTTCTAAATTCAAGTTATGATTTTTAATAATTAATTAGGGTTATAGTAGTTAGTTTAACACTTTTAGTATTAGGAAATCTTGCATGGTTATTGTTTAACAAATTGTTATTGAAAAATTGTTTTAAATTAGGAATTTAGTTAACTAGGTTTTTGCAAAATGTGTTTGTGGTTAATATAAAATTCTAATTTGGGTTGTTATCAATGGATTATAGTTTTAGTGGAAATATTAGCATGTTAATGGAAAGAAAAACTTAGTTTGATTGCTAGTTTCTATGGTTAATTGATAAATTGTGAAAAAAATTGCTAATTTTGTAAACTAGATTTTAGAAATTCCTATATAAATGAGATTAAAAATATAATTATGGTTTCATTATATCATTATCATCATAAATTGTGGTTTAAGTCATTAATTTATGCAAAATCATGTTTTGAAGTGAAATTGTGGTATTTTGCTTGGAAAATGTTGAAAATTGTTAAAGGGTGCAAACTAGAAATTTCAAATTTATACAAGTTTGTGTAGTAAAAATATAGTAATAGTTTGTATAGTCTAGTTATGCTATTTAATGAGTTTTATGACCATTGGTTTCAGTTAAATGTTAAGTTTTGATGAAAAACGGTAAACTGGCATTTTCGGGTTTTGCGAAATTGGACGGTTTGATAGATTTTCGGGTTTCGATGGATTTAATCATGTTTTATAGTATAAGTAATGTGTTTTAAAACTACAAGTTGTTTGTTGATGTTATCTCGATCCATCGGAGTTTGTATGCCGATATCGAGCGGTATTTGGTTCTTTTGCGTGGACGGGACATAGGTTTTAACCTATGCTTGTTCCTTGTATCGTTTGACTTTTGTATGTGATTCGGTTTACGATGCTATTTATATGTTTGCGTTTAGGTATCCCTCACGTGGACTGCGGGCGATGAAGAGGAGGATGGCGACACCGTCTTCGGCAGACATGGACCAGGTGAGTAGATGCATATCTACGGGGGGAAGTCGGGTGGATGGCGTTTAGCACCCCCACAACGTAGAATAGGAATAGTATTTATTGTCATTAGGAAACCAGATGTGACCCTATATTCTTAATGAGTAGGACCCTAGTAATGACCCTAGGCTGGATTAGACTGATTTAGAAAGACATATCAGAAGATGAATACCTTGGAAGAGGTTCGTAGGTTTCAGGTAGAAACATACACACTCACACACTGAAACACGACATGGTGTATACGTGCATGTGTATATATATATATATAGGACGAGGTGTATATATATATATATATATATATATATATATATATATATATATATACAACACGTATATGGGATACATTGATGTGATATGATATCCGAGATATGATGAAACAATGTAACTGGGCTTGATGCCGTAATTCTTGGCTATACAGTCGTATTAAAGTGTTAGCGGATCATTAGAGAATGAGATAATGAACATGAATATATAAATTATAAAGAGTGGTGGTGATATTGATGTATATGGGACGCTAGAATAGTACCCGGACTGTAACTTGTGACTGATCACGATATGATATATGTATAACTTGATTACGACATTATATTGGTGTGACCTGATGCCGATATCATATAAGTATGACTTAATCACAACATGGTACATGTGACATGATATTTCTGAGGATAAACTAATGATTATTCCATGATGGCAATGATATATGATTGATGTATGCGATTATATTTTAGCACCTTGATCATGAGATGTGTTGATGATGACACATTACGAATAATGAGACACCTAGGAGATACTTGACCGTACCCCGATATTGGGATGCCGTACGATGGATTTTACCGTACGAGGCTTAGATTTGATGATCGATCCGCACTCTTGATTCGAGGAAGCCGTACTACGTACGTGACGCTATTGAGACGGGATCGCCGACTATTAGAGATATTGATTCAGACCTTAGGTAGACTCTAGTTTCCTACTGACTAGTCTATTAGGTTTGGTTCCTTAGGATGTTAGATGGACACTGGTTTAGGTTCGACTCACATAGTGGTAGTTGTACTCGTATCTCGCAGAGGAGTGGATAATGCACATCTGTATTTACATTCATACTGTAATTATCATGGTGCATGTTCTTACATATGTTGCTATAATTAGTATAAACCTTACCTGTTAGGACACCCGCACCATTACCGATGATGCGCATATTCCACGCACACTTATTTGCCGGCTCACACACATCATCATCGGTAATTGCTATGTCACGTACACTTTAGATCATATTATCTTTTATTGATAGAATCAGTTAACAACTAAACCGATATAATATTGTGATTACTCTCTGATGTTAGTATAAGACATGATATTTATTACTTAGACATTCATGCATTCATATTTTCATGTTATCGCACAGTAGTATGGGCATATGCCGACACTTATCATATACTTACTCATGATTTTGAGATTTGGATTTCTATGAGATTTCTAGATTTTTGGGGAAAACCGCAAAAATATATAAAAACTTCTCTCTCTCTCCTCTTCTCTTTTTAAAATAAGATGCGGTTTTCTCGTGATGTATGTGTCGTCCACCATGAATATTTCATGTTTTCTGTTGGATTTCGAGACCCGATTCGAGGAGTGGATGAACCGTCTCGGGTACATGGTGGGACCGGTATGGTACCCCGGGGCAAGAAGATCGAGTTGTAGACGATGAGCCTGGCAGGGGAAGGCTACCTACCGGTGATGTCTGGCGCGGCGGATATCCGGAGGATACCGACCGTTGTCGTGAGATTTGATGATATGGGCCGATCCGGACTGACGGAGCCCGAGGTATTGAGACTATGAGACTTGAGATTTACATGTTTGTGTCGATGCTTGACACGGATTTCCATGGATTTCATTGTTGAGATTTCAGATTCTTATACACATTTTACTATGATAACAGCCAAAGATTTCTTATACATATATACCTGGATTTCAGGATTTCTTATTTTACATTCATGGTGCATGCATATCCATTCATATAACATAGTACTATGTGAGGCACTGACACGAGCACGGAGTATCGGCACTTATACGTAGTATTACCCTGCTATTACTAGAGGATTGGGATATAATAGTGTATTATTATGACCTAGGATAGCGTCGTGCATTCGATTTCTTTTCGTAGATGTCTTCTACTCACGAGTTGGCAACTCACCCCCGTTGTGCCAAATTTTATTACAGGTTCGATGTACAGGTTTCCGTGGCAGCTTGTTGGCATATCTTTTCTTCAGGGTGATTTGCACGGTAGGTTGGTTCACTTGTATCCGAACCACCATTGTACTTTTATTCATTCATTTGTATCTAGTAAGCTCCATCAACCATATTTGTATTACTTGATAAGTTTATTGGACCAGACTTTTATTTCGACCTTAGAGTCGCGCATGTATTATTCTGATCTGGTGGTTTTGTTTTCTTTTGAGTTTTGAGCCTCGCCCTTTGGCGTTGTATATTATTGTGCCTGTTGTGGTTGTTTCCGCCTATTGGCGTTGATGCTAGCTCCCGTTTGGGGATGCTTTTTTTTTTTATTGTTTATGTATATTATACTTGTTGTACCCGTTTGGGGGCCAGTTTTTACAGAGGAGACTCTGCCGAAATTTTTGGTAAAATTTGCTGATGTTTTTATACTTGTTTTCTTTTCTTTTCTTCTTTTCTTCTTTTATGGTTTAGATTTCTGGGCTTCGGCTTACTTAGGTCACGTGGCGCCTCTAGATGCTTCGTAATCTAAGTGCCGGTCACGTTCCGTAATTTCAGGTCGTGACAAATATCATCAGGATAATTTTTGTGATTGGGTCACAGATCATGTAAGTTATTCGAATAATATTTTATTGCTATCAGTTTTAATCAAAATTTATATCGTTATGTATTTTTCATAAAATTTGTATTGTTAGATCGACGATCCGAACTTGTCTACATCATTTAAGAGTGATTCAAGATGTTTAGCTCAATTTCCTAGTATGGAGATTGCATATTACGAAGGATTTGGTGTCCTTGGATACAAATTCGAAGTTAAGGACATAGAAATATCTAGAACCACTCAGAATAGTGGGATTGCGATGGTAGGATCGGACGGTGTGATTTATTATGGGTACTTAAATTGTATACTCGGCATCCACTATCCCGGACGATCAGAACCCTTTTATATATTCCAGTGTACTTGGTACGATACGCGAACCGATACGGATAAGTAGAGAAGCAATCTTAGGACTTGGAAAGATGAATATGGATTGACCAGTATGAACACACTTCGATTTTACGGTCAGGAAAATACGTTTATCTTTCCGAACCAAGCGTTCCAAGTATACTACTCACAGTGTTTGAAGCATCCGGGATGGAGTGTTGTATGCCGAAGGAAACCCAGGGATGTCTATGATATCCCAGAATTCGAGGACAGCGACGAGGATGAAGAAGAGAGAAGGCTTAGAGTGCTCCGACCGTCTATTTCGAAGGACGGGTTGTCTTCGGCCGATCATGAAGTTACGTGGGTTAGAAATGACATCGACGATGAAATCCAAGTAGTTATGTATAATGCGCCCACGAAACGAAAAAGGTTATCAGTAATGTTATATTATTACTTCACATTTTACGATCTATATATATATAGTCAATACTTTTAATAATTGTCTAATGCGTCCACGAACCGTTTATCTAGATTTGATGACGATGACGGGAGCAGCGAGGGGCAGAAGGAGCTCCAGCCGCGGCACCGGCAGA
The DNA here is from genome assembly GCA_030015575.1 of Agapanthus africanus. Classification (NCBI taxonomy): domain Eukaryota; kingdom Viridiplantae; phylum Streptophyta; class Magnoliopsida; order Asparagales; family Amaryllidaceae; genus Agapanthus; species Agapanthus africanus. Next base: position 25,995,533 of record JASDDO010000029.1, on the reverse strand, counting down.
GGCAGAGGCAGAGTGGTTCTGCCGCCCGGAGAGCTTTGTAAGGAGCTTCAGAGGGCCGGTCTTGAACCCAGATCGGAGACCCCTTCGGATGCCTCCTTCCGTGTGGACTTTGCCACACATCCAGGTATATTGCACGCATATCCATTTTGAATATAATATTATAGATATTCATGCATGTTTATGTCAAAATTACTTATATTGTCATTGTTTGATTGTCTAGTTGTTGGTGATGCGTCCACATCAGGGACAGAGGCCACTCCCGCTCCTCCAGGTATGTTTATATATCATATAGTGCATGTATATTGATTTAGAATGCTATATCATAAATATACACACATTCCTTTTGCTCTTACTTAGATAGTAATTTTTATTATTGTCTAGCTGTAGGTGGTGACACCACCGCACCTGCGGGTATGTTTATATATCCTATAGTTCATGCATATTGATTTAGAATGTTATATTATTGATCTACACATTCATTTTGCAATTACTTATATAATCTATTTTTAATTGTCTAATTATAGGTGGTGCGTCCACATCTGACGTAGGGGCCACTCCTGCCACTTCTGTACCCTCCGCATCGTCTGTAGGTTAGTATGAATAAATATAAAATATTTATTCATTTTACATATGCTCTATAGAATAAATATGAACTTCATGGAAATTTAGCGTCAATGTTTATTTTCTAGTTGAAGGGGATACGTCCGCATCCGGGACAACGGCTGTTCCTCACCGGAGGAACTATCGTCCCGCTCGTGCTGCTGCCCGGGCTCAGGCTCGTGCTTTAGTCACCGGAGGTATACATCACACACCAATTTTCGTTTAACCTTGATTTCTTAATACAACTTTGTCTTAAAATTGATTGTCTTGATATTTCTTGCAGACGCAGGGCCTTCCCATCCCCAGAGGGAGACTCGAGGCCCGAATCAGTCCTATAGGCTGAGGCCTGACAGAGCTAGGGGGGAGGCAGCATTCCCCCTCTTTTTTACCTTTGATTATCGCTATACCGGTCCTCATGCCGAGAGGTTCGGCCGGTATATGGGGGATAAGAGCCGGCTCGTGAAGAACTATCCACTTCACGTTGAGTGGGGCGAGCAGCACCGGCGCTCATTCGCTATCTTCTTTGATCAGGCTCGGGTATTAATATATATTTTCATTTGATTTATCCAATATATTTATTATTAACACTTGCAATCTAATAAGAATGTTTTTTTTGTATTTTCAGTTGGATTACGATTTTCAGCCTGTACCCGACCCTGATCACCCTGGGAGGGTGCTCGACCTTCATGCTCAGTACAATGGCCTGATGAAGAACATGCAGACAAAGGTCCGATACAACAGGAATGAGCTGAAGGCCGACTGCTACTTCTTGTGGATGGCGACCCCCGAGGCAGAGAGAGCGGCCCTCCTATCTACTCCGGCCTTCGCGAGAGTCGACCTAGAGACATGGCCTCTATTGTGCGAATATTTTGACTCTCAACGAAAATAGGTATTTATTTTAAATGTAATTCATTGTTTAGTATATAATTTATTTTTTTGTGTTCCTTAATTAGAAAACTAAATGTGAATGTGTTGTGCAGAAACAAGCCGCTCAAAATATAGAGAATAGGAAGACGGCGAAGAGGGGTCGCCCCACTTATACTGGTGGCTCGAGGAATATTACTCGAGCCATGGAGTTATCGGTAAATTACAATAGACTGGCCTTTGTGATATAATGCAATATTAAGAGTTATTTTCTAATATATCTAATATTAAGAGTTATTTTCTAATATTGCAGACATCTCAGACCCTGGCGCAAGGTGGTACACCGAGCGTGCTGTCCGCATAACTTTACATCCACGGCACCTCGACAGATCCCGCCACGGGCGAGCTTCGATATCCCGACGTTGCTACCCAGGAGTATTGCGTAAGTGTTAATATTTATTCAACCCCTATTTGAAATTTTAGTTTTGGAAGGTTCAAATTTAAATGATATACTTATATTTTACTTCTTAATGTGGGTGTAGGAGCCGGTGGTTGTGCAGGCCGAGACATCGGGGATCGATTTTACCGGACAGAGCGATCCGAGGCTGCTGACCCCAGTCCTGGACGCCGCACACGGAGGGCACCACGGAGGTTGGGAGAGAGGCTGGGGACTGGGCCCTAGCAGGGCCCATATGAGGTTGGACTCCACCCCGGCGGTTACTTCCTCCGTCTCCAGTGAGCGACGTGTCCAGCAGGAACTGGAGAGCTTGAAGGCCACCGTTCAGGAGTTGAAGGAGATGCTGGTATGTATACTACTTAATAGTAAAATATCATGTCATATTATAGATATCAACATATCCAATATTAGTACGTAACCTGAGCTTATTTGGTTGTAGACTTACCTTTGATTAATCATACAAACATATCTAATTAAAATAAACTACGGTTTTCCAAACTAGATATCCAAATGGGGTTTCGAAATAACTTGATAATGATACGAATTCGAATAATACACAGTTCTTACTCGCTTATTACACACGTTAGGTCCAGACGCGACAGGGTACATCGGCCGAGCCTCCACATGCATCTCCTTCGGCTGCGGCTACGCAAGCCACTACATCGGCTGCGGTTCCGCAGACAGCTCCTATAGCTCCACCACCCGCTTAGACTCCCACAGCCGCGGCTCTGCAAGCCACTACCTCGACGGCGGCTGCGCAGACCACATCGCCAGCTCCACAGCCCGCTCAGACTCCCGCACGCTCCGCATTGCATGATTTATTGACCAAGGAGCAGGCGCGCCAGATTCTGGCGTTTATCAGAGGTGGAGCTGGACCGAGCTAGGATAGCTTTTTGATTCTTATATTTTAAACATTTATTTATTTATATGATACATATTTTACTACATTTTGGACGATATTGATATTGGTGGTGTTTGCGTGTTTATATTTATATCATATTCTTCTTTTTGGTTTCTTTTATATATTATATGCGTGAGATGTGATTATGAATACTGCGATATATGTTCTGTGTGATGATTAATTTTATATTTGATCGATGTATATATTATTGTGCACAGGGCGAGAAAAAAATACGCAGCCCTTTTTTAAAAAAAAAACTGATAATATGTACCTACGGATTAATCCGTACGGCCCAACGTTGCCCCTACGGAGTAATCCGTAGGGGCAAAATATCAGGATAACTGATATTTTCCCCTGTGATCTCAGTATCAGGGGGTTAAGCTTTCCCCTACGGATATATCCGTAGGGGCAAACGAATGCCCCTACACAGTGATCCGTAGAGGCAAAATATCAGGAATCCTGATATTTTGCCCCTACAGATGGGTACCTACGCATTTATCCGTAGGGGTTACGACTTGGCCCTACGGATTCATCCGTAGGTACACCTAATCTATTTTATAAAACCGTAAATAAAATAAATTTTTTGCCCCTACGGCCTATTCCGTAGGGCAAACTGGACCTACACAGAACTCCGTAGGGGCAAATTTTTGTCCGTAGGGGCAAGTTCAGGGCTTCGACTTGCACCTACGGCGTTTGTACCTACAGGGTATTTTCTTGTCCCTACGGATATATCCGTAGGGACAGTGGTTTGCTCATATGGATAAATCCGCAGGGGCAACCCATATTTGTAGTAGTGTCTCTTGCCCATACCTATTTCTTTATCCCTTTCTTTTCTTTTATTAACCTTTTCATTTTCATTTCCTGTTCTTTTTAAAGCTCATTTTAAACAAATCCATACAAGAATAAAGAAAGAAGTCATGGTAGAAAAATGTAACAAATGGGTAACATGACATGGTGCATGTCACATGCACAAAACCAAAATCCATGCATGATTAAGTACTAATCGAGTTTAGTAATACTAACTTATATCCAATTAATCGTATACTAAGTTGTAAATTCCCAATTTTTCTTAAATTCTTTTAAAATCAATACTTCATATAAATTCCCAAATATTTCCAAATTTATCGGTGTTTAATTATACCATATCATTTAAAACTAATCTCCACACATTAAAATATTCATAACATTTATTATTCAATTATATAAATTTCCAAATATAATATTTTATTTTTCTGAAATGTTACAAAGGGATTCGTCTCTCTCGGTATAGGGAGTTGATGTCGTGCTAAACTTGATCGGCCATAACAGCAAATCCCTGGCCAGGGTTCTCGAGATTTACTGATAAGAGTTATCAGTAGTTTCTCGAACCGTTATGGGCTGTAAATCAGCAAGACTTATAAAGTTACTGGAGTCTAACATTTACCACCCCTAGACTTCATATGCGACGTATCAGACGAAGAGACCGGACTGTACGGTAAGTGTTGCTTACAGGCTTGTTAGGTTTTGTTGGGTTCGCTCGTCGGCCACCTTTTCGTCATGTACCAGGGTAGCCATTACGCACAGGTAGTGCCGCTGACGTACTTTTGGTTAAACTCACTGCCAGCGTGTCGTCGAGTCTTTAGAGTCTCACACAGAGGGTTCCCTGGTTCAGGAAAAAGATGTAGAGGCCGTAAGTTGTTACGGCAGGGTTTCGATTGTTGGAGATAGTGCCCTCAGAGTCAATTATTGGATCACAGGCACGTGATTGCAATGATTGAGGGAGGACCTGTCCCAGTTGGACAGTCTTACTCGAGATGATAGTATGCTATCTGGTTTATCTTTATCATCGTGTACTGCTTTAGGTGACCTGACAGGTCGCTATTACACGTTGATAGAGCCCCTAGGATTATTGCTTGACCACCAGCAGTATGAGGGCGATCATATATGTGGGAGCTGGTAGTCTATAAGCACATCCTTAAAAGGTCCCTAGTCGTGGGTGTTTCGAGACAGGGCATCGTTACTCCAGAGTAGACTAGTGTATACAGTCGAGACCCCGACGAGGGGCGGTGGCCGGTCTCACAAGCCACTGGTGTCAGCTGGTTCACCTAAGATGTATACAGGTGCTCATTGGGTTATGAGTACACCGGACAGGACTCGCCGGGAACATACTAGTTGGTCTTATACCTGACGTCAGATAGCAGTTCCCTGGTGACATGTGTACAGGTTAGTTCATCGACCTAAGGATCGTCATTTGTCTCGTGTGAGTTCCCACTGTACTTTGATTACTAACCTACCACGCTCAAAGGAGACGTGCAAACAGGTTTTAGTTGGGTACAGTCCCGAGCCACATGGAGGCAGTGAGCGGATCTTCAGGGGTTCGTCTCTCCCGGTATTGGGGGTGAGGTCGCGCTGTGTCTAGGAGAGCCATTACACGAAGCCCTCGGCCGAGGCAGGAGATTTACTGGTAGGTATTCCAGTAGTATCTCAGGGTGTTCTGGGCTACACTCCGACATGACTTGTACCGCTTTTGGGGGTCTGACTTTTACCAACCCCCTAGGCCCGCCATGCTATGCTCATAGACGAACGGACCGGACTGTACGGATATTGTCACTGACAGGCTCAGTAGGGTGTCAGGATGAGTTCGCTCATCGACGTCCCTTTTGGTCAAATACCTGGTGGCCCGTTACGTATTGGCTTATACCTCTGACGTGCTAGTGGTTAAATCCACAACCAAGGTGTTGACGAGTCTTTAGAGTCCCCCACATTCAGTTACTCAGCTTTCGGGCGAAAAGCTGTAGAGGCCGTATGGAGATATGGCAAGGTCCGATCAGATACGTGCGGTATTGCACGGATCAGGATCGGACGGTTAGTACTAGAGGCCTTATGGATATATGGCAGGGTTCGATCAGATACGTGCAGTATTGCACGGATCAGGATCGGACGGATATTACAAGCCGGCTTTGGTTTAAGCCGGATCCTAGTATAGTACAGTGTAGATTTTGTCTCATTGCATTTGTATTTCGGTCGGAATACAAATGCGGGTGTGTATACACAGTATCGGGGTTTTCCTGTAATTTATTACGGGACCAGTTTTCTGGAGTTGCCAGTTTGCTTTCCGTTTCGGCCATTTTCGTTTGTATCTTTCAATGGCCGAAGATTGGTGGAGGAGGGCTTATTTGCATTTGTGCAAATAAGCATTTGTGGAGGGTGTTCTTTACATTTTATTGTATCATGATTATTCCTCCACCATTTGACTTCTTCTTGTCATCATGGTTACTTCATCATTGTGCACCATCCATTGACTTCATCATAGCTTGACTTTGGATGTGATGATGGGAGATGATATGGTTGTTGAGTGTTGGTGTTTCTTTGTGATCATTTTTCCATATGATAACCATTCCTCTCTCTCTTGCATGGTTAGAGTGTGGCTCCCCCCATTTTTGATTTACTCTCATTCTCCCAAAATGCCATGGCCGGCCAAGTGACGGGGGGCTGTCCAAATTCTTGTAGCGGGGATTTTTGTTCTCTAGATGCAAGAAAAATCCCCAAGTTCACCTAGAAAAAGTTCATGTATCATTTCCTCCACCAATGGCAACCTCCACTACCCCAAAATGAGACACAAGTTCTACACACCATTCTACAGCAAATCTTGGGCACGTCGACTCGCCAGCTTCGTGCCCGAGTTGCCTCGGTATAGAGGCGGGAGCCCGTAAAAGAAGCCGGCGATGTGGTGCCCTTCCGGCGACGAAGTGGAGACTGGAGATTCCGCGAGAGATCGGGACGACGACGAGAAGACCGGAGGACACGGATCACTCGGTATATCTCTCTTCCCATCTTGTAGTTAGCTAGGACTAGTTAATGGTACGATCCGGGTTTTAGTGCGCGGTGGTGCCGGTTGAAGAAAATTTAAAGTTAAGCATCGCTTCCGCATTTGGCCTCGGGATGGAGGCCGGGGCGCCACCGTGCACTTACAGTGGTATCAGAGACTCGCCATTAACATAGTCTAGCTTTGTCTAATGTGTTTTACATTTCCGATCGAACAATTTTCCAAAAACCGTATTTTTCTTCACATCAGTTTCTGTCGAAATTTTTTGAAGTCCAAAAATTTTTCAGGTTGTTTCAGAATGATGTGTAGGACAATCTAAGAGTTCTGGGAAAATTTGGTCTCGTGAACAGTCTGAACGACCGCGGAACCGCGGCCAAACCCATGCTTGGGCCGCGGTTCCGCCGCGACTTGAACTGATCAGTGTACCAAAATTTTCCAGAAAGCTCCTGAGTTGAAAATATGGGTTTTGGAATATTAATTTTGGGCCCAGAATTTCTTGATGTGCTACAGCAGTACTTGGGGCCCACTTGTTATAATTTTGATCGATCGGATATTATAAACACATTTGTTCACAGTATTTACATTATATCTGCGATCGTGAATGTCACTTGATCGGTAAATCTTGTCTAACTGCTATTGCTCGGTCAGACGGATTTGCGAACGTGACTTTCACGTTGATGTTCTGTGTATTGCTGTGATGTTGCGGATCGGTCGTGGGGGATAGCCTGGATGCAATACTAGTACAGTTTTTGTTGTATTATGTACATTTGATATTGCGGGGAGAGCGTCCAACATGTGGACTGCCGTCACTGCCTGTTTGTATTATTATTTTGGGGCACGACCAGGTTGCGGTCGATGTACCCGTTGTATGTATATTTTACTTTCTGTACTAGGATTACCCCGCGGAGGGGTGCACGGATAGCCGGGTTCTAAAGGGCAACGGGCCCGCATCTCATGGCATTGAGACGGAGGGGCTTCACTCTAAAATTGGTGGGCTATTCGCCGCACTCGTAGGGGGTACAGGTTGACCCAGGAGGGGTGCCCAAGTTGCCGGATTCCGTGAAGTGCCGGGTGGTCCATTCACGTCGCTGAAGGGGGCTGCCTCGCTTCAGGTTTTGGCGGGTAACTTGCCGCGCCCGTAGGGTTTTAGGATTTCATTGCACAGGCTATCCACACGACCAGGGGAACGTCGGGTTTCAGCGGCTCTGTGAAACCCGAGGATCCCAGATATCTGTATTGTTCTGTGATGCTGTACATTTCTGTGATGTTGCATTTTATCACGCCTTGAGCGAAATATTATATATTGATATATATATACTAGTAGATGTTGTATATGTTTTGCATCCGCGCTAGTCCAGTCCCCGCTCTGTCGTTAGTTAGCTAACCTAACCGGTAATGACCGGACCCAGTGGCGAATGCGGATGGCATATACGTACATCAGTATATTTTCGTTCTTTTTGGTGTGATCAATTGATGGGACTGCGTTGATTCGGATCAATGCAAGTTAAAAACAAACCTAATCTGATGTTGTTGGAACACTTTTCAAAACGCTGTTATTGCAAGGACGTTCACTTTTGTTTTGCATCGTGGTATTCAGTTGGAATATCCTGCTCCTCAGTCGACGAGGCAAGGGCCGAGATCCCTTCACCGGGAGTGACCCCTTGGACAAAAAGTTTGCGTCAGGGCAATAACTTCACTATAGCCGATTACTTTTGCTTTGCATCATGGTATTCAGTTGGAATATCCTGCACCTCATTCTACGGGGAAAGAGCCGAGATCCCTTCACCGGGAGTGACCTCTTTAGCAACGGTTTTCGTCACTATATTTTTAAAAGCTATCCGTTCCTTCAACGATATCAAGTTCATTACGTTAAAGGTTTTCGCCAGAAACCATTCGTAGACCTCCGTCGTTTCATATGGATGGTCAATAGTATTCAAGCTGTGTATGTTGGCCAAAGTCAAGGCACAGTGATTGGTAGCTATTGGGGTATTCATATGCAGCATAGATAGATGCGTTGGTTTGGGACAGTCGTACTGCCATTTTGGCCAAAGTCAAGGGTAGGTACGGGTGGATTTAAATTAACCTGGAGAATGATGGGTAGAACTTGACATGTGACTTATGATATGTTGGCCAAAGTCAAGGTCATAAGAGCATGGGGCAGAAATCACATCGGGAGTTTCTAAAGAAACTGAAACTTGCCAGATATGCGCATACCTTCTGGAGTGTGATGACGTGAGCGGATTCCGTCACGTTATCATGCGATGATAGTTGGATCCCGATTCCTACTGATGAGTTAGTTTACTCCTCGGGTGAATCCGACTAATTCTTCTTTCAGGTTTGGAGGAGAGTTTGACGGTACAGTGGGAGGTTTCCAGATTAGATAAATTGGTAACCATTCTGATCTAGGTTAGAGTGCACGCTGAGTGTTTCTTTTCTCTCTCTCTTTGGCAGCGACCATTGACCCGACACTAAGACTATGACTCGGTGACCAAGTTGACCGAACCATCTTAAACACTGGCTTTTGGATTGTCAGAGTTGCATACCTCATTGCCACTCCTACTTTTACCCTTTTCTCCAGGACACCCCGTATTACTACGAACGTCCACTTCCATTGGACAAAACCATCGTATGGTTATATACGAACTCGAAGGGCTTAATTCGAGGATGGTTTCCGGTTCTGGAGGAAACGGATAGGACTATTCAGTTGTCATTTCCTTTTACCTTCTCTCAGGTGGCGAGTACTCCTTGGTTTAGGAGATAGTACACCTATTACGCAAATTGGATAGTCTTCTTCCAAACCTTAGGCTGGTGCCGAACGGTGAGGAATGAAGAAAACCAATTAGCCTAACGGTGGTGTACAGAAGGTATTAAGTAAAGACATATCAAGGGATTAGTAAGAGGGCAAAATAAATTGCAACTGATATTCACGACCAAACCAGGTATTTCATTACCACTCCCACTTCACCTTTGTATTTCTCCAGGACACTCCGTATCACTACGAAGATCCACAGTTTACTGGATACTCCATCGTATGGTTATATACGAACTCGAAAGAAACTTGTTCCAGTTCGGGGATGGATTCTGGTCCAGGAGAAATAGGAATAAGGTTTATTCGGTTGTCTTTTATCTTCACCTTCTCTCGCATTGTGAGTGTTCCTAGGATTGGGACAGTACACCCATTATGCTTATTGGATAGTCTTCATCCAAACCATAGGCTGGTGCCGAACGGTAGGGAAGGAAGAAAACCATTTGGCCTAAAGGGGTGTACAGAAGGTAATGACTAAAGACATATGAAGGGATTTGGAGAGGTGGCAGAGATTTATACGGTTACAGTTGTGAATATGGAAGAGGCATTACTAGGAATACCAGGATACCCCATCGAAACATTTCAATGTTTCAGTTTCACTGTGTACTGTTAAAGGAAAACTGATTTCCCAGTTAGACACTTGCTCCAGGGTATGTATTTACCAGGTATGATTCTCACATCTGTATGGTCTTACAGATGATGAGTGGGAGTAAGTTATTGGGAATTAGGTGATCTTCCTCATTATATCGGGATTCGTTGTAATCGGTGATATTTGAGGAGATCACCTAGGTTGTTTGCCGGACGGCAAATATTTGGTTTTGAATATCCGCTGTTGTGCACCAATTTCAAATTGATATATCTGTACGTCTATTTTCATAGAGTGTGTTATACCTTTTTGAAATTATGTCTATGACATTTACCTATATCAGTGGATGGTTAGGTACGGAGCATTAAACAGCGGTGTGATTCTTCTTAACCATAAGTACAGTTTTCAACCTACGACACACAGTGAATGAGTTATCAGACCCAAGGGACTTATACAGAGTATTGTATGTTGTCCAGGGTCCATCAGGACAGAGGGGTTGGTCCTCGTACTATATTCGGTTTACTTATGACTTCTCTAGTTTTTAGACAAGTGTTTCGTGGAAACACAGGGTCCAAATTTTGAGAAGTTATAGGTATTTGAATAAAGTATAGAACCAGGTGTTGCAAGTATCGAGATTCTTCAAGTTGATCGAAGTTGTAGATACTTGTGTATGCTATTCAGTTGATAGTAATGGTTAAGAGAACTTGCTTCTCTTTCAGGTTACTCATAATTGGAAGCATTCCTAAGTTGAGTAACGCTGATCGGCCTCCTTCCATTTAGTTGACATGCACTCGAGACAGCTGCATGATTTGAATCTGGTTCAATTAAATCAGTGCCTCTGGTTCTATATTGGATATAGAACAGTTCGTATCTTAACATTGTTAAGGTACGGGGAGTTGTCTGGCTTATGATTAAAACCAGACTCTGGATAACTCAAGGCACGTTTCTGTAATGGCTGTTTGTGGGTTGACCCAGGCTATGACGAGGGTTGATTTTCTACCATCTGGAAGATCAATAGTGATATTGTTCAAGACTCGCCACAGTTTTAAATAAAATGGACTTTTTTAGAAAACAGTAGTGGGAGTATGGTAGAACTGAAAGTGATTCCAGAACCACAAACGATTACTGAAGATTTGATAGGAACCTAAAGGTTCAATCTGGATTGACATTCCATTGGCCACTCCGCAGATAAGGTAGGTAACTTCAGGCCCCTAAGAGGTACTTCGGTAGCCTCAAGGACGGTGACAGGGAAGTTCTTGTTTACCCAGACTTGCCATTGCTGTTGTTCCAGACTATGAGACCCGGCAGGAGGATGAGTATAGCGTCGTTCTAAACTAGCTTTAGAAGTGTACGTCTATATGACTCTGCCAGAGGTTTGTCGTAGTCAGTGGGAGCAGCGGAAGCATTGGTGGACAAGTGGCTTATGTCTATTTATAGACTAAAGCAGATATAGCGGAAATAGATCATCTATTTCTGACGTGACAGTCATAGGCTTGACTTCATCAGAATAGGGGATGGATCTGTTAAGAAGGTAGTAGGGTGTGATGTCCTGGTATTTGGATGACATGCACAGAGTAGGAAGTGATATTCCTGTACTACGATCGGTTATACTTTGGTCATCATACAGTGGTTTCTCCACATGGGACTTGGACATTATATCAGACATACTGGTTACTAGATCTATGGTTTTAGATCTAGATTTGGATAGTTTCCCAATCTGAGTACTTAGACAGCATTCTAAGAGTATTTAGAATGGACGACTCCATGCACGGTAGTGTACCTGCAGATGATGGAGTCACCCTCTCTAAAAATGTCTTACAGACTAAAGGGGAGAGGGATGTACATGATTGGCAGAACACTTGCTCAGGCAATTGAGTCAATCATGAGATGTCAAGTACCACACCAGATATTGTTCTTGCACTAAATGCAATAAGTTGATATTGATCCAATCCTGGAGAAGCAGTCGGAAGCAGTTTTAGAACATAAGTGAATGTTCTAGGGATATGATAACGACAGCCTAATGCAGGAGACAGTTATCATCCCAGGCTTCCAAGGTGACCTGGACGACAAGGAGATTGTCAGAGTTATAGTTTTTCCTTCTGATGAGGGGCAGTATTTTGGACAAGTGGTCCAAGGCAATACTGAGGGAGGCATGGCGCAGGATACTGATTAAATTCAGTTGTCGATACAGTCTAAGAAGTTTGGATTTGGAGTTCATTTATGAGCTAGGTCCCATCAGACATCCAGACACATTCTAAGACAGGTATTGCTAATTTCGGGAGATGGCTTTCTCCGCGAACTTGAGATATAGAGAGACATAGAAAGAAACATTAAAGCGGATCCACTCACTGAGGCTATTCCTCGAACGCAATAGTTTCGCAGATGAGCTTTGTGAGACTGACTAGTAGAGGAGTTGGGTGTTCGGTATCACACGGGCTGTGAGTATGCGACATCGCAATAATTAGCCTTGAGTGCAAGTGGGAGATTGTTGGAGATAGTGCCCTCAGAGTCAATTATTGGATCACAGGCACGTGATTGCAATGATTGAGGGAGTACTGTCCCAGTAGGACAGTCTTACTCGAGATGATAGTATGCTATCTGGTTTATCTTTATCATCGTGTACTGCTTTAGGTGACCTGACAGGTCGCTATTACACGTTGATAGAGTCCCTAGGATTCTTGCTTGACCACCAGCAGTATGAGGGCGATCATATAAGTGGGAGCTGGTAGTCTATAAGCACATCCTTAAAAGGTCCCTAGTCGTGGGAGTTTCGAGACAGGGCATCGTTACTCCAGAGTAGACTAGTGTATACAGTCGAGACCCCGACGAGGGGCGGTGGCCGGTCTCACAAGCCACTGGTGTCAGTTGGTTCACCTAAGATGTATACAGGTGCTCATTGGGTTATGAGTACACCGGACATGACTCGCCGGGAACACGCTAGTTGGTCTTATACCTGACGTCAGATAGCAGTTCCCTGGTGACATGTGTACAGGTTAGTTCATCGACCTGAGGATCGTCATTTGTCTCGTGTGAGTTCCCACTGTACTTTGATTACTACCCTACCACGCTCAAAGGAGACGTGCAAACAGGTTTTAGTTGGGTATAGTCCCGAGCCACATGGAGGCAGTGAGCGGATCTTCAGGGGTTCGTCTCTCCCGGTATTGGGGGTGAGGTCACGCTGTGTCTAGCAAAGCCATTACACGAAGCCCTCGGCTGAGGCAGGAGATTTACTGGTAGGTATTCCAGTAGTATCTCAGGGTGTTCTGGGCTACACTCCGACACGACTTGTACCGCTTTTGGGGGTCTGACTTTTACCAACCCCCTAGGCCTGCCATGCGATGCTCATAGACGAACGGACTGGACTGTACGGATATTGTCACTGACAGGCTCAGTAGGGTGTCAGGATGAGTTCGCTCATCGACGTCCCTTTTGGTCAAATACCTGGTGGCCCGTTACATATTGTCTTATACCTCTGACGTGCTAGTGGTTAAATCCACAACCAAGGTGTTGACGAGTCTTTAGAGTCCCTCACATTCAGTTACTCAGCTTTCGGGCGAAAAGCTGTAGAGGCCGTATGGAGATATGGCAAGGTCCGATCAGATACGTGCGGTATTGCACGGATCAGGATCGGACGGTTAGTACTAGAGGCCGTATGGATATATGGCAGGGTTCGACCAGATACGTGCGGTATTGCACGTATCAGGATCGGGCTGATATTACTAGCCGGCTTTGGTTTAAGCCGGATCCTAGTATAGTACAGTGTAGATTTTATCTCATTGCATTTGTATTTCGGTCGGAATACAAATACGGGTGTGTATACACAGTATCGGGGTTTTCCTGTAATTTATTACGGGACCAGTTTTCTGGAGTTGCCAGTTTGCTTTCCGTTTCGGCCATTTTCGTTTGTATCTTTCAATGGCCGAAGATTGGTGGAGGAGGGCTTATTTGCATTTGTGCAAATAAGCATTTGTGGAGGGTGTTCTTTACATTTTATTGTATCATGATTATTCCTCCACCATTTGACTTCTTCTTGTCATCAAGGTTGCTTCATCATTGTGCACCATCCATTGACTTTGGATGTGATGATGGGAGATGATATGGTTGTTGAGTGTTGGTGTTTCTTTGTGATCATTTTTCCATATGATAACCATTCCTCTTTCTCTTGCATGGTTAGAGTGTGGCTCCCCCCATTTTTGATTTACTCTCATTCTCCCAAAATGCCATGGCCGGCCAAGTGATGGGGGGATGTCCAAATTCTTGTAGTGTTGATTTTTGTTCTCTTGATGCAAGAAAAATCTCCAAGTTCTTCTAGAAAAAGTTCATGTATCATTTCCTCCACCAATGGCAACCTCCACTACCCCAAAATGAGACACAAGTTCTACACACCATTCTACAGCAAATCTTGGGCACGTCGACTTGCCAGCTTCGTGCCCGAGTTGCCTCGGTATAGAGGCGGGAGCCCGTAAAAGAAGCCGGCGACGTGGTGCCCTTCCGGCGACGAAGTGGAGACTGGAGATTCTGCGGGAGATCGGGACGACGACGAGAAGACCGGAGGACACGGATCACTCGGTATATCTCTTTTCCCATCTTGTAGTTAGCTAGGACTAGTTAATGGTACGATCCGGGTTTTAGTGCGCGGTGGTGCCGGTTCAAGAAAATTTAAAGTTAAGCATCGCTTCCGCATTTGGCCTCGGGATGGAGGCCGGGGCGCCGCCGTGCACTTACATCGATCATGTTCTTGTAATTGTTACAGGAATAATGATCGGAAGGATAATACTGGTAGGTTTTAGTTTAAGCCGGATACCGGTATTATGTTTTTGGATTATTTGTATTCGTATTTTTCGGAATTCGGATACAGGTATATTTATACAGTGTACGGTGGAGGGGTATTCTTGTAATTGTTACAAGAATACCTTCTAGAAGGAGACACCTCATAAATAGATATTTATTTTGTGAAAATAAATAAATGAGGTGGAATTTGGAGAAAGTTTAAGCATGGATGATAGAATGGCTTGATTCATTTTTTATTCATTTGGAGTTACTATTGAAGCATGTTGCATTTTTTTAATGCATGCTTCAATTATTTTCATTTGAGCCATATCATTTTTCCATGCTTGATTTTTTCATTCATCACTTTGACATTCCCTCTCCTCATTATCTCCTTCCTCCTTCTCTTTGCTTTAACCTTCACATGAGTTGTGAATCAAAAGCTTAGAGCAAAATTATAATCCAATACTTGATCTCTACATCATCTAAGTGATCACTTCTAGCAATCTTGATCTCTTAGTTAAACTCTAGTGAAGAGTTTGTAGCTTGTTCGATAGCTCTCGGGTGGATCGTCTTGGATCTTGAGGTGGCCGGAGACCGAGCTCTTTGCGACCACAAGGAGCCTAAGAGTCACATCCAAACAAAGACACGAAGGACTGGTTCCTAGGTATAACACTATCATAGTAGATTAGATTTCTAGATAGTTTTTGTTAGTTAAGGTTTAAGCACAAGATCTTGGTTTATGTGGGTGTTGCATGCAAGAATTTTTTTTTATCGCTTCCGCCTCCTCACAAGTATTGTGAGAGTGTGCAACATCCACTAATAGTTTGACATTAAAGATTGTACACAAGTGCTCATTGGAGAATGAGTACACCGAGCGGACTCGCCGAGAACTCCTAGATGGTAACATACTTATCGTCAGATAGCAGTTCTCTGGTGACACTTGTTCAGGTTAGTCTGTAGACACGAGATCGTCATAGTGTCTTGTGTGGTTCCCACCGTGCTTTGAATTTCTCCCTACCATGGCTCTACTAAGTCGTGCAAACACGTGGTTTTTAGGTACAGTCCCGAGTCACATGGAGGCGGTGAGCGATAAGAGGGGTTTCTTCTTTCTCGGTAATAGGAGTTGATGTTTTGCTATGTTCGATTGGCTATAATAGCAAGTCCCTGGCCAAGGCTGATTGTATTTACTGATAAGTGTTATCAGTAATTTCTCGATTTGTTGTAGGCCACACTTCGGTTTGACTTATCGAGTTATTGGGGTCTGACGATTTCACCCCCCAGACTCGATATGCAACATATCAGACGAAGAGACCGGACTGTACGGTAAATGTTGCTTATAGGCTCTATGTGAGTTTGGACAAGTTTACTTGTTGATCTTCTATTCGTTCAATACCTGGGTAGCCGTTACGTCCAGCTAGTACCGCTGACGGCTTGTAGATCTTTGATATGATCATTACCTACTGCTAGCGTATTGGCGAGTTTTTAGAGTCCTGCATAGAGATTTCCTAGCTCATGCAAAACAAAGTAGAGCATGTTTGGAGATATGTGCGGGAGCTTGATTAAATACGAGTATATGATTCCATATTATTGTTGGTTATAGTGCCCTCAAGGCAATTATCGTAATCGCGGGTAGGTGGTTATGATGATTGAGGGAGGACCTATACGGATATAACAGCCTTACTCGAGATGATAGTATGCTATCTGGTTTGTCTTTATCATCATTTAAATGCTTTATGTGGTATTATAGATCACTATTACATGTTGATAGAGCCCATATGATTCTTGCTTGACTACCGGCATTGTGATGGCGATCATATACGTGAGAGCTGGGTGGTCTATAAGCACATCCTTAAATGTCCCTAGTTGAGGGAGTATCGAGACTGGGCATCGATACTCCAGAATAGACTAGTGTGTACTTATCGAGACCCCGACCAGGGGCGGTGGCCGGTCTCATAAGCCATCGGTGTCTGTCAGTCACCTTAGATAGTATGCAGGTGCTCATTGGGTTATGAGTACACAGAACGGACTCGCCGGGAATGTCACGATCCGAAATAGCACGTGACTGGCATTTGAATCATGTGAAGTCTATAGGACCCCACCTAATTCAAGTAAACCAAAAGCACAGAAATCTAAACCATTTGAAAGAGAGTGAAGTAAAAACTTAGTTTTAAAATAAGTGGTTTTAATAAATAAGTAGCATTAAACGTTTAAAAGCAACGTCTTATTTTTCCCAAAAATTTTGGTAGAGTCTCCTTTGTAAATACTAGCCACAAACGGGTACAAACATGAATAATATACATAATGAATAAAGGCATCCCCAAGCGGGAGCTAGCTCTTCGCCAATTGGCGGACACAACCACACAATGCAATATACTATACAACGCCGAAGGGCGAGGATCAAAGCTCAGAAAGAAACCAAAGAAAAACAATAATAATACAAGCGTACGACTCTAAGGTCGAAAGAATAAACAACTGGTTTCTAGGCCTATCAATATACAAGTCTGGTTGATGGAGTTACTAAATACAACAAAATATAAATAAGGTACAATGCTGGACACGATGCAGGTGATCCCACCTACCAAAGCAATCACCCGGAAGGAAGTAGTGTGCCAGCAAAGCCGCCAAGGAAACCTGTACGGCAAAACCTGCAAGAAACTGTGGAACAATAGGGGTGAGTTGCCAACCCGTGAGTAGAAAACATCACCGAGCAGAAATCGCATGCATGACTCTATCCCAGGTCATACCATAATATCCATATAATAAATAACCTGAAACATCTGATATTTGCCAGGGTAAACATCTAACAGAAGTGTAATACCAAGTGCTCGTGTCAGTGCCTCAGGTAGCAACATAATACATATATGATGTATGAATGCATGAAAACAGAATGCAATTGAATGAGAAAACGGTTTTCATATCTCAGTGAGATTTCTGTATAAAAATCCAAGTATCATCAATGAAATCAACAGAGAATTAGTGTCAAGCATCGACACAAAATATATATCTCGATATCTCAATATCTCGGGCTCCGGCAATCCGGACTGGCCCATATCATCAAATCTCAATACCTCAGGCTCCGGCAATCCGGATTGGCCTATATCATCAAACCTCAAGACTCAGTATCCTCCGGATATCCGCCGCGTCACAATAACCGGTCGGTAGTGCTCCCCTGCCTTCTCAACGCCATCATCTACGACCATCTTGCCCCGGGGTACCGCACCGGGTCCACCATGCACCCGTAGACGGTTCCTCCTCCTCCTCAAATCGGGTGTATGATACCGCTCAAGAGCTGAGAAAACTCATGGTGGACACCTCTCAAATCATATCACGAGAAAACCACAATTTTCTATCTTTAAAATGATAATAAGTTTATAAAATCTTTGCGGTTTCTCCAAATCCAGAAATCCCATGGAAATCCGAAATCCCAATCTCAAGAGTAAATAAACAGGGAATTACTGGCATAAAGTCCCATAATAGTGCATGACAAATGAATATATGAATGCATCGGATATCAAGCAAGGAATGCAATAATTAAACTAGCATATAAAAGAAATAACATATTGGAACTATCAGCTAGAAAGTTATATCAATGAAGTAATACTTCTAAAGTGTACGTGTCATGGCAATTACCGATGATGATTTTTGTGAGCCGCAAGCAAGTGATTGTAGACATACGCATCATTGGTAATGGTGCTGGGGTCCTGACAACATGGGTTTATAATTACTACAGAAACGCGGGTATAAGCATACAATGCGATGAATATAACATGAATTAAACGGAGGATGTTAGTAAACACAACAATTAAGGATATACGTTTATAAGTACGAGTCATACAATTTAGGCATTTGAAATAGCACGAATCGTGGTTTGTTTTGAGAATAGGGGCTACGGTGCTTTTTAAGAAAATCTACGTCCTTTGGAAAATCCGCAGTATCCCTCGGCCTGTCTTTAAAATACTCACGATTCGTTAGTTTGAAAATAAGTACGACTCAAGCCCAGTCTAACATCTACCTGATAAACTACGGGACTAAACTAAAAGGCTAATCGAAAGGGTAAGGAAATCCACCTAAGTCTGATTCGATATATATATATCTAGCAGTCGGTGATCCCGCATCAATAGCGTCACGTACGATAAAACATATAATACGATATCCTCGAGTCGAGAGTGCGGATCAATCATCAGATTTATACCTCGTACGGTATAATCCATCGTACGACATCCCGATCAGGGTACGGGTCAAATATCACATATAACTCATTATTCATCTGCTATCCTTATCATCATATCCTGAATTAGGGGTACTGATCTAAAGTCTAGTACATTCCGATACCATCAACAACACACACACACATACACACACACATACACACACACACACACACACATATATATATATAGATTCGTGTGTATGAAAACACATCGCCCGTCGATCCACTATCATATCATGTCGTATACCATATCATGTGCCACATCACGGCTCAATCACTTATCAACCTCTCACGGCATCATGCCCGATTTTATCGACTCCTCACCTCATATCACATACTATCCTCATCATCCGTGTATATGTATACATATATATATACATACTCACACACACACACACACACACATATCCCCATATATGCACAAGAAAATTAAAGGTATGCGTGTGTGTGCGTGTGTGCCAATCTTTACTCTAGGGTTTCATGACTAAGAAACTAAACTAAGTTACTTTCTCTCTAAGCATTCGCGTTTCACATTAACAAATATAAATAAATATATAAATCACATTCACATTCTACCCTACGAAAGTGCGGGGGTGCTATACACCATCCACCCGACTTCTCCCGTATATATATCTACTCACCTTGATCCTTGCTTGCCGAAGTCGATATCGCCATCCTCTTCTTCATCGTCCGAAGTCTATGTGAGGGTACCTATATATCACATATATCATATCGCATCAAAACGTCTAATTCAAAACCAAAACGATACGCAAATCATACATAGGTTAAAACCTATTGTTTACTCATGCAAAAGAGCCAAATAACCCTCGACATCGACCAACAAACGCCAATCGATCGAGTTAAAACACAATATCCAAAAATCCAAGTCACTTAAAGTCACAAAATAAAACAGCACATAAAGCAAAAGGTTCCAGATTTTGGTTCAGGTAAAATTAGGCTAAACAAACAATACCAGGATGATGTATAGGAGGTATATGAGCTACAGAAGCAACCTGGACCCCAAACTCCACAACTTGGCCGGCCACATGCCCATGAAATCAGGCCTGCTCAGTTTTGCTATGGTGAAACGGCCTCGTATTCTCAGGGTGGTCTCTTAGGGTCTTAATTAGGTTAATGGAGTTGCTTGTTTTTATAGTAAAATTCTCAGGTCACTCCAGATTCCCTGCAACCACAATTCCAACACAAAACCGACATTTCGATATCTAACTTGTATTCTGGGTTTAGTCATTAGTTTCAATCACTAAGGGGGGTTTATAGTCACCAATTGCACTCACTTGCACCATTACAACTCAAGGGAAGCCCTAACCCTCATCTAGAATTTCCAAATGTCACAAAACCTCACTAAACACTTCTAAACTAATATAGACGCTAAAGGGAATGAATTTCTATTCTAATGGTGAAGGAAATACCTTATTTGGCAACTCAAGAATTTTCTTGAGTTGCCCCAAGTCTTCAAAATCCCAACTTTCTTGGTTCCCCCATGCTTGTAGTGAGCTTGTGCACATTTTTAATGAAATGAAATAGGTGTTTTGAGGTGTTTTTGTGGTTGTGGTGAGGAGGTAGAGGAGGGGAGAGAATAGGGCAGCCATGGAGATGAGGGGGAGAAAAATGATGAAGATGATGAAGGAAACACAAATGGGAGCCATAAGCCAAGGGTCAAATGACCCCCTCACCTCTCTCTCTTGCCCATACCACATTGTCTCCCCATTCTTTATTCAATTTCCTTTTTCTTTTCTTTTCTTCTCTTTATTTTTCCAAAAGCCAAAATCATTTCATTAAAAACATAAAAGAACATTGGTGCATATCATTTAAATGTGATAAGTGTTAGAAATATGATATGGTGCATGCCACAAGCACAAAACTAATCAATGCATGATTAAATACTAATCGAGTTTAGTAATATTATCTTATTTACAAATCATTGTATACTAAATTGTAAAATTCCCAATTTTCATAAATTCTTTTAAAATCAATAATTGATATAAATTTCCAAATATTTCCGAATTTATCGGTATATAATTATACCATATCATTACAACTAATTTCCACACATTAAAATATTCATAATATTTATTATTTTAATTATTTAAATTCCCAAAAATAATATTTTATTTTTCTGAAATGTTACAATCTTCCCCCCTTAAGTAAATTCGGTCCTCGAATTTAAATTTAAACCCCTCTAATACTAAAACATTTCAGTAAAATGATCAAGTTGTTGGGGCTCCGAAATCATAAATACATAAAACGTATCATAGCGCATTGCATGCACATAAAGAACGAGTATATAACTCAAAAATCAAAACTCCGTCAAACATCCTGCAATCATCGGAGTTATGGTGAAGACACCAATGTCAAAGTCCAATACGAAAACCAACATGATATACACCAAAACTATAACATGTACATAGTACGCATCGTTGTAAACTCGTCAAAACATCTGAAAGAAATGCATGCCAAACCTTTTTCAAATCGCTGTGCGATGCGTGTATTACGGCATAAGTAGCGGACGTTTATTGTAAGAAAATGACTATATATATATCTTTTGTTTAACATACACGTTCCGCCGTCTTGAAAATAATTTAGAAGAGTTTCCTTTGAAAAAAGTTTCGTGTCATCTCGGTCACGTAGATAAATACTGAGACTATAGCTCCTTTTTGGAAATCTCTTCGGTAACTATCGATGCATGCAAAAAAATATTCAGGTACTGTCCTCTGACTAGTCCTGCTCGGTTACTATATCAAATAGTAAATATCTTAAAAATGTACTGCTCAAAAGAAATCGTACTCAATAGTACATGTAACAATGCCACGTGCGTCTTGTGCGCACAGAAATCGAAATCAATGAATGTGCCATACATGTGCACAGAACCAAAAGCTATGTGCAACGGGTGTGCACGAAAACACCTGTCAAGGGCAATGAGTGTGCCTGACAACAATATCAGGTGGATCTGACATGCACGAAGAATCTTGATTTAGTGCATCTGGAGTGCACCAAAATCACATCAAGCGCGCCAAGTATGCGCAAGAACCTAAATCGAGTGCACTAGGTGCACGAAAACAAATATCGAATATCACAATCGAAATCAATGGTATACAATATATCTCAATCCAAAGCAGGTATACCGTAGCAATAATCTCACAATTACGTGCATCAGCATGCACAAAATCGAATCAAAGTGCTAAAAGTGTATGAAAACTTCACCGAAGGCACAAGTCAAATCACTTAAATAACATAGGCATGAAATCAAAATCAAATATCTCAAATGACATCAAATCGAAGTCGAGTGCGACTGTGGTGCATAAAACCTCAATCATGCAAATAAATCGCCCAACTACCGAAATCCAAAATAACGGACACGTGATATTCGAATCACCAAATCGCAAATCGTAAACACTATCATCGATGTGTCCTTCCTTCAAACTCGAGAAGGTGTCGGTTCATCCAAAGCCAGCAGAGCAAGATATCTACTTGCCTCCTTCTCAAGGTCTGGCGCCTTATGCCCTTATGCTCTCGTCTCTCACTGCAGATTGCTAGTTATATACCTCGTCGGCTCAACGACCCAAAATGGAAACGATGACGGAAACAGTTCCGCTCTGGCACATCCTCTAAAGATCTCTGGCCAACTATCATGGTCACTCGTAACATATCTCGTCGATGACGCCAAACTCTGGCCTACTGGGTGCGCGTAATACGACCGATTCTGGGTCCAAATCTTCTCGTGTAGTATTCCAGAAAGATTCTGTCGGGGTCTCTACCAAATCTCGTTCCTGCTGAACTGCTCGGAGTTATCACCCTTTACTAAATCTATTTCTTGTTCCGGAACGGTTGCATACTCATCACGACTCCTTCTCGAAGATATATCCACAATTAACGCCTCTGCATGCGTATCACATCTCTGATGTCAACGTGTTGGAGTTAGTGCCCTCAGGGTCAATTATTGGATCACAGGCACGTGATTGCAATGATTGATGGAGGACCTATCCCGATAGGACAGTCTTACTCAAGATGATAGTATGCTATCTGGTTTATCTTTATCATCGTGTACTGCTTTAGGTGACCTTACAGGTCACTATTGCACGTTGATAGAGCCCCTAGGATTCTTGCTGGACTACCAGCAGTATGAGGGCAATCATATACGTGGGAGCTGGGGTCTATAAGCAAATCCTTAAAACGTCCCTAGTCGTGGGAGTTTCGAGACAGGGCATCGATTCTCCAGAGTAGACTAGTGTATACAGTCGAGACCCCGACGAGGGGCGGTGGCCGGTCTCACAAGCCACTGGTTTCAGTTGGTTCACCTAAGATGTATACAGGTGCTCATTGGGTTATGAGTACACCGGACAGGACTCGCCGGGAGCCTGCTAGTTGGTATTATACCTGACGTCAGATAGCAGTTCCCTGGTGACATGTGTACAGGTTAGTTCATCGACCAGAGATCTTCATTTGTCTCGTGTGAGTTCCCACTGTACTTAGATTACTACCCTACCACGCTCAAAGGAGACGTGCAAACAGGTTTTAGTTGGGTACAGTCCCGAGCCACATGGAGGCAGTGAGCGGATCTGCAGGGGTTCGTCTCTCCCGGTATTGGGGGTGAGGTCGCGCTGTGTCTAGGAGAGACAGTACATAAAAAGTCCTTGGCCAAGGCAGGAGATTTACTGGTAGGTATTCCAGTAGTATCTCAGGGTGTTCTGGTCTACACTCCGACACGACTTGTACCGCTTTTGGGGGTCTGACTTTTACCAACCCCTAGGCCCGCCATGCGATGCTCATAGACGAACGGACCGGACTGTACGGATATTGTCACTGATAGGCTCAGTAGGGTGTCAGGATGAGTTCGCTCATCGACGTCCCTTTCGTCAATAGCTGGTGGCCCGTCACGTAAGGTTGATACCTCTGACGTGCTAGTGGTTAAATCCACAGCCATAGTATTGACGAGTCTTTAGAGTCCCCCACACACAGTTACTCAAGTTTCGGGCGAAACGCTGTAGAGGCCGTATAGAGATATGGCAGGGTTCGATCAGATACGTGCGGTATTGCACGAATCGTGAACGGACGGATTTTACTAGCCGGCTTTGGTTTAAGCCAGATCCTAGTATTAGACAGTGTAGAATTTGTCTCTTTGCAGTTGTATTCAGTGGGAATACAAATACGGGCATGTATATGCAGTAGCGGGGTTTTCCTGTAATTTATTACGGGATCAGTTTTCTGAAGTTGCCAGTTTGCATTCCGTTCCGGCCGTTTTTCCTTTGCTTCTTCACGGCCGGACTTTTCGTTGGAGGGGGTTATTTGCAAGTTTGCAAATAACTTATTGTGAGGGGGTTTCTTGTGATTGTGTCTTCTTATCATCATGAGATTCTTTTCTTGTCCATTCTCTTGCATTAAATGTGAAAGGCTTGGTGATTGGATGGAGGTTGATGTGGTTGTGACCTTTTTCTCTTTATCTCTTATTTTTCTCTCTTGGATTGAATTATTCATTTCCTCCACCATTCTCATATGAGAGGCTGGCCACTTCTTGTGAGGAAAAAGAGAGAGAGGTTTCATTTTTAGTAAAGGAAAATGATTCATCACATTTCTAACTTGCTACAAAAATTCCTCATCACTCCAAAGTTCATTCTATACCTCCATCAAGGCAACTTCACAAACCCCAAAAGAGGCAACCATTCTACACTACACCTACAGTACCCTTGGACGCGTCGGCTAGCCAACTTCGCGCCCGAGTTGCCTCGGTCCAGAGGTGGGAGCCCGTAAAAGAAATCGGCTACGTGGTGCCTTTCCTACGAGGAGGTGACGGACGAAGATTCCGCGGGAGATCGGAGTGGAGACGAAGACCGAAGGACACGGATCGCTTGGTATATCTCTCTCCCCTTTCTTGTGTTTGCTAGTAGCTAGGTTAATGTCCCGATCCGGGTTGATAGTGCACGGTGGTGCCAGTTTGCAAGTTTCGCAAAGTTTTTCTTTTCCGCGTTTCCGTCGTCGGATCGACGGCCGGGGCGCCGCCGTGCACTTACATTGGTATCAGAGCCACGCCATTAACTTAGCCTAGCTTGCTCTAACGTGTTTAGAACTCGATCGAACAATAAAACCCCAAAAACCGTATTTTCTTGTGCGTTGGGTTTCTGTCGAAATTTTTTTTGCTCCAAAAATTTTTCAGGGTGTTGCAGAAACATGTGCAGGGAATTCTAAGAACACTGTAGAAATTTGGTGACCTAATCCCTCAATAGAGCCATGGAACCGCGGCCATAACCCCACTTTGGCTGCGGTTCCGCCGCAGGAATATAGCTTCATTTCACCATTTTTTCAGTGGGTCCTAGACTGTGAAATATGGGTTTTGGGATATTCTTTTTGGGCCCAGATTTTCTGTGAGAGCTACAGTAGTGCTTGGGGCCCACTTTGATAAATTTGTTCGATCGGATATTTTAAACATGCTAGTTCACAGTATTTACATTATATCTGCGACCGTGAATGTCATTTGATCGGTAAATCCTGTCTAACTGCTATAGCCCGGTTAGACGGAATTGCGAACGTGACATTCACGTTGATGTTCTGTGTTGTGCTGTGATGTTGCGGATTGGTCGTGGGGGATATCCTGGATGCAATATTAGTACAGTTTATTTTTATATGTACATTTCATATTGCGGGGCGAGCGTCCGACATGTGGACTGCCGTCACTGCCTGTTTGTATTATTCTTTTGGGGCACGACCGGGTCGAGGTCGATGTACCCGTTGTATGTATATTTTAATTTCTGTACTAGGATTACCCCGCGGAGGGGTGCACGGATAGCCGGGTTCTAGAGGGCAACGGGCCCGCATCTCATGGCATTGAGACGGAGGGGGCTTCACTCTAGAATTGGCGGGCTATTCACGGCACTCATAGGGGGTATAGGTTGACCCAGGAGGGGTGCCCAAGTTACCGGATTCCGTGAAGTGCTGGGTGGTCCATTCACGTTGTTGAAGGGGGCTGCCTCGCTTCAGGTTTTGGCGGCTAACTTGCCGCGCCCGTAGGGGTCTAGGATTTCATTGCACAGGCTATCCACACGACTAGGGGAACGTCGGGTTTCAGTAGCGGCTCTATGAAACCCGGGGATCCTAGATATCTGTATATTTCTGTTATGTTGCATTTTTAACGCCTTGAGCGAATATTATATATTGATATATATACTAGTAGATGTTGTATATGTTTTGCATCCGCGCTAGTCCAGTCCCCGCTCTGTCGTTAGTTAAGTAACCTAACGGGTGATGACGGGACCCAGTGGCGAATGCGGATGGCATATACGTACATCATTATTTTTGTTCTTTATTGGTGTGATCAATTGATGGGACTGCGTTGATTCGGATCAATGCAAGATAAACAAACCTATTCTGATGTTGTTGGAACACTTTTTCAAAAAGCTGTTATTGCAAGGGCGTTCTCTTTTGTTTTGCACAGTGGTATTCAGTTGGAATATCCTGCTCCTCAGTCGACGAGGTAAGGGCCGATATCCCTTCACCGGGAGTGACCCCTTGGACAGAAGTTTGCGTCAGGGCAATAACTTCACTATAGCCGATTACTTTTGCTTTGCATCGTGGTATTCAGTTGGAATATCCTGCACCCCATCCTACGGGGAAAGAGCCGAGATCCCTTCACCGGGAGTGACCTCTTTAGTAAAGGTTTTCGTCACTATATTTTTAAAAAGCTATCCGTTCCTTCAACGATATCAAGTTCTTTACGTTAAAGGTCTTCGCCAGAAACCATTCGTAGCCCTCCATCATTTCAGTTAAATATTCGGTAGTATTCAAGCTATGTATTTTGACCTCACGCCAAGGCATAGTGATTGGTAGCTGCCGGATATTTATCTGTTGCATAGATAGATGCGTTGGTTTGGGACAGTCGTACTACTATTTTGGCCTTCGTCAAGGGTATGTACGGGTGGGTTCAAATTAACCTGGATAATGATGGGTAGAACTTGACATGTGACATATGACATTTTGACCTCACGCCAAGGTCATAAGAGCATAGGGTAAAAATCACATCGGGAGTTTCTAAAGAAACTGAAACTTGCCAGAGATGTGCATACCTTCTGGAGTGTGATAACGTGAGCGGATTCCATCACGTTATCATGCGATGATAGTTGGATCCCGATTCCCACTGATGAGTTGGTTTACTCCTCGGGTGATCCCGGCTAATTCTTCTTTCAGGTTTGGGGAAGAATTTGACGTTACAGTGGGAGGATTCCAGATTAGATAAATTGATAACCATTCTGATCTAGGTTAGAGTGCACGCTGAGTGTTTCTTTTCTCTCTCTCTTTGGCAGCGACCATTGACCCAACCCTAGACTATGACTCAGTGACCAAGTTGACCGAACCTTCTTATATGACTGGCTTTTGGATTGTCAGAGTTGCATACCTCATTGCCACTCCTACTTTTACCCTTTTCTCCAGGACACCCCGTATTACTACGAACGTCCACTTCCATTAGACAAAACCATCGTATGGTTATATACGAACTCGAAGGAATTTATTCGAGGATGGTTTCTGGTTCTGGAGAAAACGAATAGGACTATTCAGTTGTCTTTTCCTTTTACCTTCTTTTAGGTTGCGAGTGCTCCTTGGATTAGGACAGTACACCCATTACGCAAATTGGATAGTCTTCTTCCAAACCATAGGCAGGTGCCAACCGGTAGGGAATAAAGAAAACTAATTAGCCTAAACGGTGTACAGAAGGTATTAAGTTAAGACAAAGAAAGGGATTAGAAGGAGGGCAAAGTAAAATGCGACTGATATTCACGACCAAACCAAGTATTTCATTACCACTCCCACCTCACCTTTGTGTTTCTCCAGGACACTCCATATCACTACGAAGATCCACAGTTATTTGGATATTCCATTGTATGGTTATATACGAACTCGAAAGGAACTTGTTCCAGTTCGGGGATGGATTCTGGTTCAGGAGAAATAGGAATAAGGTTTATTCGGTTGTCTTTTATCTTCACCTTCTCTCGCATTGCGAGTGCTCCTAGGATTAGGACAGTACACCCATTATGATTATTTGATAGTCTTCTTCCAAACCATAGGCTGGTGCCGAACGGTAGGGAAGGAAGAAAACCATTTGGCCTAAAGGGGTGTGCAGAAGGTAATGACTAAAGACATATAAAGGGATTTGGAAAGATGGCAAAGAATTATACGGTTGCAGTTGTGAATCTGGATAATGGAAGAGGCCTTACTAGGAATACCGGGATGCCCCATCGAAACATTTCAATGTTTCAGTTTCACTGTGTACTGTTAAAAGAAAACTGATTTCCCAATTAGACACTTGCTCCAGGGTATGTATTTACCAGGTATGATTCTCACATCTGTATGGTTTTACAGATGATGAGCGGGAGTATGTTATTGGGAATTAGGTGATCATCCTCATTATATCGGAATTCGTTGTAATTGGGATATTTGAGGAAGTCACCTGGGTTGTTTGCCGAACGACAAATATTTGGTTTTGAATATCCGTTGTTATGCACCAATTTCAAATTGATATATCTGTACGTCTATTTTTATAGAGTGAGATATACCTTTTTGAAATTATGTCTATGACATTTACCAATATCAGTGGATGGTTAGGTAAGGAGCATTAAACAGCGGTGTAATTCTTCTTAACCATAAGTACAGTTTTCAACCTACGACACATAGTGAATGAGTTATTAGACTCACGGGGCTTATACAGAGTATTGTATGTTGTCTAGTGTCCATTAGGACAGAGGGGATGGTCCTCGTACTATATTCGGTTTACTTATGACTTCTCTAGTTCTTAGACAAGTGTTTCGTTGAAACACAAGGTCTGAGTTTTGAGAAGTTATAGGTATAAGAGTAAAGTAGAGAACCAGGTATTGCAAGTATCGGGATTCTTCAAGGTGATCGAAGATGTTGATACTTGTGTATGGTATTCAGGTGATAGTAATGTTTAAGAGAACTTGCTTCTCTTTCAGGTAACTCATAATTGGAAGCACTCCTAAGTTGAGTAACGCTGATCGGCCTCTCTCCATTTACTTGACATGCACTGGAGACAGCTGCATGATTTGAATCTGGTTCAATTAAATCAGTGCCTCTGTTCCTGTATTGGATATAGAACAGTTCATATCTTGATATTGTTAAGATACGGGGAGTTATCCAGCTTATGCTTAAAACCAGACTCTGGATGACTCAAGGCACGTTTCTGTAATGGCTGTTTGTGGGTTGACCCGGGCTATGACGAGGGTTGATTTTCTACCATCTGGAAGATCAATAGTGATATTGTTCTTGACTCGCCACAGTTTTAATAAAAATGGATTTTTTCAGAAAACAGTAGTAGGAGTATGGTAGAACTGCAAGTGATTCCAGAACCGCAAACGATTACTGAAGATTTGATAAAGAACCTAAAGATTCAATCTGTATTTGACATTCCATTGGCCACTCCGCAGATGTGGTGGGTAACCTCAGGCACCCGAGAAGTACTCCGGTAGCCTCAAGGACGGTGACAGGGAGGTTCTTGTTTACCCAGACTTGCCATTGCTGTTGTTCCAGACTGTGAGACCCGGCAGGAGGATGAGTATAGCATCGTTCTAAACTAGCTTTAGAAGTGTACGTCTATATGACTTTGCCAGAGGGTTGTCGTAATCGGTGGGAGCAGCGGAAGAATTGGTGGACAAGTGGCTTATGTCTATTTATTGACTAAAGCAGATATAGCGGAGATAGACCATCTATTTCTGATGTGACAGTCATAGGTTTGACTTCATCAGAATAGGGGATGGATCTGTTAAGAAGGTAGTAGGGTGTGATGTCCTGGTATTTGGATGACATACACAGAGTAGGAAGTGATATTCCTATACTACGATCGGTTATACTTTGGTTGTCACACAGTAGTTTCTCCACATGGGACTTGGATATTATATCGGACATTCTGGTTACTGGATCTATGGTTTTAGATCTAGATTTGGGTGGTTTCCCAATCTGGGTACTTAGACAACAATGTATGAGTATTTAGAATGGACGACTCCTGGCACGGTAGTATACCTACAGGTGATGGAGTCACCCTCTCTAAAGGTGCCTTATAAACTAAAGTAGAGAGGGATGTGCATGATTGGCAGATCACTTGCTTAGGCAATTGAGTCAATCATGAGATGTCAAGTACCACACCAGATGTTGTTTTTGCAGGAGATGCAATAAGTTGATATTGATCCAATCCTAGAGAAACATTCGGAAGCAGCTTTAGAACATAAGTTGATGTTCTTGGGATTTGATAACGGTAGCCTCTTTTAGGAGACGGTTATCATTCCAGGCTTCCAAGGTGATATGGATGGCAGAGTGGCTGTCAGAGTTATAGTTTTCCCTCTGACGAGGGGCAGTATTTTCGACAGGTGGTCTAGATGGATACTGAGGGAAGGATGGCGCAGGATACTAATTAAGTTCAATTGACGATACAGTCTAAGAAGTTTGGATTTGGAGTTCATTTAAGAACTAGGTCCCATCAGATATCCAGACATTCTAAGACAGGTATTGCTCATTTCGGGAGATGGCTTTCTCCGCGAACATGAGATATAGAGAGACATAGAAAGAAACATTAAAGAGGATCCACTCACTGAGGCTATTCCTCGAACGCAATAGTTTCGCAAACGAGCTTTGTGAGACTGACTAGTAGAGGAGTTGGGTGTTTGGTATCACACGGGCTGTGAGTATGCGACATCGCAATAATTAGTCTTGAGTGCAAGTGGGAGATTGTTGGAGCTAGTGCCCTCAGGGTCAATTATTGGATCACAGGAACGTGATTGCAATGATTGATGGAGGACATATCCCGATAGGACAGTCTTACTCAAGATGATAGTATGCTATCTGGTTTATCTTTATCATCGTGTACTGCTTTAGGTGACCTTACAGGTCACTATTGCACGTTGATAGAGCCCCTAGGATTCTTGCTTGACTACCAGCAGTATGAGGGCGATCATATACGTGGGAGCTGGGGTCTATAAGCAAATCCTTAAAAGGGCCCTAGTCGTGGGAGTTTCGAGACAGGGCATCGATTCTCCAGAGTAGACTAGTGTATACAGTCGAGACCCCGACGAGCGGCGGTGGCCGGTCTCACAAGCCACTGGTTTCAGTTGGTTCACCTAAGATGTATACAGGTGCTCATTGGGTTATGAGTACAACGGACAGGACTCGCTGGGAGCCTGCTAGTTGGTATTATACCTGACGTCAGATAGCAGTTCCCTGGTGACATGTGTACAGGTTAGTTCATCGACCTGAGATCGTCATTTGTCTCGTGTGAGTTCCCACTGTATTTAGATTACTACCCTACCACGCTCAAAGGAGACGTGCAAACAGGTTTTAGTTGGGTACAGTCCCGAGCTACATGGAGGCAGTGAGCGGATCTGCAGGGGTTCGTCTCACCCGGTATTGGGGGTGTGGTCGCGCTGTGTCTAGGAGAGCCAGTACATGAAAATTCCTTGGCCAAGGCAGGAGATTTACTGGTAGGTATTCCAGTTGTATCTCAGGGTGTTCTGGTCTACTCTCCGACACGACTTGTACCGCTTTTGGGGGTCTGACTTTTACCAACCCCCTAGGCCCGCCATGCGATGCTCATAGACGAACGGACCGGACTGTACGGATATTGTCACTGACAGGCTCATTAGGGTGTCAGGATGAGTTCGCTCATCGACGTCCCTTTAGTCAATAGCTGGTGGCCCGTCACGTATGGCTGATACCTCTGACGTGCTAGTGGTTAAATCCACAGCCATAGTATTGACGAGTCTTTAGAGTCCCCCACACACAGTTACTCAAGTTTCGGGCGAAACGCTGTAGAGGCCGTATGGAGATATGGCAGGGTTCGATCAGATACGTGCGGTATTGCACGAATCGTGATCGGACGGATTTTACTAGCCGGCTTTTGTTTGAGCCAGATCCTAGTATTAGACAGTATAGATTTTGTCTCTTTGCAGTTGTATTCAGTGGGAATACAAATGCGGGCATGTATATGCAGTAGTGGGGTTTTCCTGTAATTTATTACGGGATCAGTTTTCTGAAGTTGCCAGTTTGCATTCCGTTCCGGCCGGTTTTCCTTTGCTTCTTCACGGCCGGACTTTTCGATGGAGGGGGTTATTTGCATGTTTGCAAATAACTTATTGTGAGGAGGTTTCTTGTGATTGTGGCTTCTTAACATCATGAGATTCTTTTCTTGTCCATTCTCTTGCATTAAATGTGAAAGGCTTGGTGATTGGATGGAGGTTGATGTGGTTGTGACCTTTTTCTCTTTATCTCTCATTTTTCTCTCTTGGATTGAATTATTCATTTCCTCCACCATTCTTATATGAGAGGCCGGCCACTTCTTGTGAGGAAAAAGAGAGAGAGGTTTCATTTTTAGTAAAGGAAAATGATTCATTACATTTCTAGCTTGCTACAAAAATTCCTCATCACTCCAAAGTTCATTCTATACCTCCATCAAGGCAACTTCACAAACCCCAAAAGAGGAAACCATTCTGAACTACACCTACAGTACCCTTAGACGCGTCGGCTAGCCAACTTCACGCCCGAGTTGCCTCGGTCCAGAGGTGGGAGCCCATAAAAGAAATCGGCTACGTGGTGCCTTTCCTACGAGGAGGTGACGGACGGAGATTCCGCGGGAGATCGGAGTGGAGACGAAGACCGAAGGACACGGATCGCTTGGTATATCTCTCTCCCCTTTCTTGTGTTTGCTAGTAGCTAGGTTAATGGCCCGATCCGGGTTGATAGTGCGCGGTGGTGCCGGTTTGCAAGTTTCGCAAAGTTTTTTGTTTCCGCTTTTCCGGCGTCGGATCGACGGCCGGGACGCCACCGTGCACTTACACAACGGAGTGGAACGTCATCTCATCAAAATCTCGTACAAATCTCTTACTCCACATTTCTCTAATGTCGACTGATTCGGACTCGTCTCTTCGTAGCCGTATGGACTGCGCTACAAAGGCTATACTCATATCAAGAGTCTCCCAAGTAATGTATCCCATCACACGATATCCGGACGACGTCGAAATTTTCGATCGATTCATAAAAGTCCCATAATTTCTCGAGAACTCAACATTTGAGTACAGTTTAATAATATCTAGTACATGCCACAGTACCTATGGACCGGCCGTAGAAGGGCAAACCCAAGCCTCATTAATGGCACCGCAGAACTATCGTAAACCCTAAGGTTCAAAAGCATTTCCATAGTTATTATGTCGAGTTAGGGTTTCATTCTTCTAGAGGGTTCACAGAATTACTTGCATGTTTTTCCGAATACCTTAAAATTGGAAAAATGGGTTTCTGACATTCGATCATTTTCTATCGACTCTCAACGAACCTGCGTGAAGTCTCCTCTAGCTATAATCAATCAATCTGATGACCTCGTATTGGGGTATGCTACGAACCACATGTCCTAGTCATTCATCCATGGGTGACTAGCGATCTTCTATCACATCTCTAAGTGCAACTCATGCTGCAGTAGCTTTAAACATCTGGGGTGATATCTTGTCAGTCGCAGCAGCAACTGGCTTATTCGTCCGCACGCTAAACAATGCCTCAATCACCAAGAATAAACGGTGCATTGATAGTCATCACATTCTAGCCGGCCTCTAGCAGTGGCCCAGTCCTCTGGTGCTGATCTGCACGTTCGAGAAATTTTAGTAAAAGCAGTCCATTAACGCTCATGGCACGAAAGACACAATAAAACGGCACATCTATGCAATCGTGTGTCACCGGAAATACGCCCTGGTCAGTCCTCGTCCAAGACGAGCTCATGCTGACCGCAACTCTAGCCGCAGCTCTCTCTGCCTATGCAACTGTGGTAACAAAACCACAAACCGATATCGATGAGGATAGATCATAGAAATGAATTTAAAACGGTGCAAAGAAATGTACATCCTGAGGCTTGTTAAGCGGAGTAGCGTATCGTAAGTATGCCGCGGAACATACACACGGTACGTCACTCTACTTAAGTCACCTACTCTATCAACCAAGGTCAACCTATGCGACGAAAGTTCGGGTCTAATACCCCCTCGACCAAGTCTAAGTTCCGTAAGGTCAAGCCTAGGTTCCGAATATATATAAATAAACGCCCTAGACTCCGCATAGTCAAACCTAGACTCGAACCAAGGTTAAACATAGCGCTATGATAACAACTTTGTCACGACCCGAAATAGAACGTGACTGACACTTGAATCATGTGAACTCTTTAGGACCCCACCTAATTCAAGTAAATCCAAAAGCCCAGAAATCTAAATCATTTGAAAAGAGAGTGAAGGAAAAACATAGTTTTAAAGCAAGTGGTTTTAATAAATAAGCGGCATTAAACGTTTAAAAGCAACGCCATATTTTTGCCGAATATTTCGGCAGAGTCTCCTTTGTAAATACTGGACCCAAACGGGTACAAACATAAATAATATATATAATGAATAAAGGCATCCCCAAGCGGGAGCTAGCTCTTCACCAATTGGAGGACACAACCACGCAATGCAATATACTATACAACGCCGAAGGGCGAGGATCAAAACTCAGAAAGAAACCAAAGAAAGACCATAATAATACAAGCGCGCGACTCTATGGTCGAAAGAATAAACAACTGGTTTCTAGGCCTATCAATATGCAAGTCTGGTTGATAGAGTTACTAAATACAACAAAATATAAATAAAGTACAATGGTGGTCACGATGCAAGTGATCCCACCTACCAAAGCAATCACCCGAAAGAAAGCAGTGTGCCAGCAAAGCTACCAAGGAAACCTGTACAGCAAAACCTGCAAGAAACTATGGCACAATGGGGGTGAGTTGCCAACTCGTGAGTAGAAAATATCACCGAGCAGAAATCGCATGTATGACTCTATCCTAGGTCATACCATAATATCCATATAATAAATAACCAAAAATATCTGATAATGGCCAGGGTAAACATCTAACAGAAGTGTAATACCAAGTGCTCGTGTCAGTGCCTCAGGTAGCAACATAAAACATATATGATGTATGAATGCATGAAAACAGAATGCAATTGAATGAGAAAACAGTTTTCATATCTCAGTGAGATTTCTGTATAAAAATCCAAGTATCATCAATGAAATCAACAAAGAATCAGTGTCAAGCATCGACACAAAATATATATTTTGATATCTCAATATCTCGGGCTCCGGCAATCCGGATTGGCCGATATCATCAAATCTCAATACCTCGGGCTCCGGCAATCCGGACTGGTCTATATCATCAAATCTCAAGACCACGTCAGTATCCTCCGGATATCCGCCGCATCACAATAACCGGTCAGTAGTGCTCCCTGCCAGGTTCAATGTTCATATCAGATTTTTGCATTTTCATACCGCCCAATTTTTATCACATTGCATATCCGTAGATACTCTTGAGCCGTGTTTGCTAGTCAAATTGCAGGATACAGGTTCTCGGTTCCAAAACGGTGAAATTCATGGAAAACACGACAAAATCCGGGTTCCTGCCAACCACAGATAAAAACACGGTCTCTGCTCTTCATCCGTATGTTGCCAGATATCAATAGGAAGACAAAAGATCAAATCAATGTCATTCTCATGCACAAGGCTCAATGGTAGCACAAAATCCAAGAGATCTACGCGGAGCTCGAGGCAAATCATGACAAAATCTTGATTAAAAAGTCCACCTTTCCCTCAACAGAATTCTGGAAAATTCGTGGAGCAATTATAAGAAAATACATATACCAGAATAATGTAGACAACAGATCAGGCCAGCACCAAAAATTGGGGGGCCCAATTCAATCATAAGGCCGCGGATCCGCGGCCAAAGTGGGGTCCAGGCCGCGGATCCGCGGCAATACAGTGGCGGCAGTTGAAGATTTTTGGGGGGTTTTTTTTGGTCTTTTTGTTTAGGTTCTGGTGGTTGCCCTAGGGTTTCATTCTATGGCCTATAAATAGCCCAGAAGTTTGTGAAGGAAAGGGTCCAACTTTGTAATCTCATTTTGCCTAGTTGTAATGTGTTTCTTCTTCCTCTTCTCACCTCTTCTCCATTAAACTTGTAAGTGAGCTTTTGAGTGAAGAGTGATGAATAAAGAAGACCATTTTTATTATCATGCTTGTCTCTTTCTTTACTTGTTATAATTGTTGTAATTTTAATTGTAAGTAGTTGTTGTTATTTCCTTGTTGTTTGTTTCTTCTCTCTTTTTCTTTATCCTTTCATACGACAATGATACTTACGCTTGATCCTCGCCAAGGTGAGGTCGCAAACAGTTAGTCGTATTCTTCTAATCTCTTTCTTTCTATCTTCCTCTTTTGTGTTGTTTTATTTTTCCGTATTATGAAGTGTGAGTAGTTCTATACTTGTTAGGGTAGGATAAGGGAAGTTTGAGAGAAGGAAATCTCTCTCACTCTTTCCTTGCCCAACAACTTAAATCAACTCCCGTTAACCCAACCACAATCCGCTCCTTACGGCACCCTATCCTACATGATAGCGGTGATTCCGTAGTGAGACCGGTTGTGGTTGAATTAACCGGAGGTTATGGATAAGAGCCAAGAACGGACGGACAAGCACCAAAAGGAAGGACTATGCGTTGGAAAGCCTAGCTTATACTCGCAAGTTCCTTCCTAGTCGTGCTAATCCACGTTGTTGCCGATTACCGTAACACCGATATTAAGTAGGGCAACGAAAGATGTGGAGACTCCTAACTCAAACTAACCTAATCCTAACCCTAACAAGCTCTCTTTAAATATCAACTCAACACTTAGATAACTACAAACAAAATCTGAACAACCGGACTTAACTCGTCGAAAAACACATAGAAAAAGATTCCCATCTCCCTGCGGACGACCCGTACTCAACCGCTAGCTACGTGCGAAACCGTCTTGATTGCGGTATTTAGAACTAAACTTGACACGCTCGTATCCTAACAATCATTCAACGCCATCATCTGCGACCATCTTGCCCCGGGTACCGCACCGGGTCCACCATGCACCCGCAGACGGTTCCTCCACCTCCTCGAATCGGGTGTATGATACCGCTCAAGAGCCGAGAAAACTCATGGTGGACACCTCTCAAATCATATCACGAGAAAACCACAATTTTCTATCTTTAAAATGATAAAAAGTTTATAAAATCTTTGCGGTTTCTCCAAATCCAGAAATCCCATGGAAATCCGAAATCCCAATCTCAAGAGTAAATAAACAGGGAATTACCGACATAAAGTCCCATAATAGTGCATGACAAATGAATATATGAATGCATCGGATATCAAGCAAGGAATGCAATAATTAAACTAGCATATAAAAGTAATAACATATTGGAACTATCAGCTAGCAAGTTATATCAATGAAGTAATACTTCTAAAGTGTACGTGTCATAGCAATTACCGATGATGATGTGTGTGAGATGGCAAGCAAGTGTTCGTAGACATATGCATCATCGGTATTGGTGCTGGTGTCCTGACAACATGGGTTTATAATGACTACAGAAACGCAGGTATTAGCATACAATGCGATGAATATAACATGAATTAAACGGAGGATGATTAGTAAACGTAACATTTAAAGATATACGTTTATAAGTACGAGTCATACAATTTAGGCATTTGAAATAGCACGAATCATGGTTTATTTAGAGAATAGGGGCTATGGTGCTTTTTAAGAAAATGTACGTCCTATGGAAAATCCGTAGTATCCCTCGGTCTGTCTTTAAAATACTCACGTTTCGTTAGTTTGAAATAAGTATGACTCGAGCCCAGTCTAACATCTACATGATAGTTTACGGGACTAAACTAACAGACTAATCGAAAGGGTAAGGAAATCCACCTAAGTCTGAGTCGATATATATATCTAGCAGTCGGTGATCCCGCCTCAATAGCGTCACGTACAATAAAACATATAATACGATATCCTCGAGTCGAGAGTGCGGATCAATCATCACATTTATACCTCGTACGGTATAATCTATCGTACGACATCCCAATCGGGGTATGGGTCAAATATCACATATAACTCATTATTCATTTGGTATCCTTATCATCATATCTTGAATTAGGGGTACTGATCTAAAGTCTAGTACATTCTGATACCATCAACAACATATATATATATATATATATATATATATATATTCGTGTGTATGAAAACACATCTCCCGTCGATCCACTATCATATCATGTCGTATACCATATCGTGTGCCACATCACGGCTCAATCACTTATCAACCTCTCACGGCATCATGCCCGATTTTATCGACTCCTCACCTCATATCGCATACTATCCTAATCATCTGTATATATGTATACATACATATATATATATATATATATATATATACATACTCACACATACACACTACTACAAATAAGTGTTGCCACTACGGATAAATCCATAGGGGCAACCCACTGCCCCTACGGATATATGCGTAGGGGCGAAAAAATACCCCGTAGGTGCAAAGGCCGCAGGTGCAAGTTGAGGCCCTGAACTTGCCCCTACGACAAATTCTTGCCCCTACGGATATATGTGTAGGTCCTGTTGCCCCTACGGATTAAGCCGTAGGGTATAAGATTTTATATAATTTACGGTTTTTTTTAATATATTACTTGTACCTACGGACATGTCGTAGGTCCATGTACTACCCTTACGGATATGTGCGTAGGTACGTTTCCGTAGGGGCAAAATATCAGGATTCCTGATATTTTGCCCCTACGGATAACGCCGTAGGGGATAGGCAGTGGCCCCTACGGCTATGTCCGTAGGGGCATTCCCAACCCCCTAGCACTGAGATCAGGGGGGAAATATCAGTTACTGCTGATATTTTGCCCCTACGGATATATCCGTAGGGGTAACATGTGTGCCTACGGATTAATTCGTAGGTACATATTGTCTGTATTTTTTTTAAAAAATGGGCTGCTTGATTTTTTCCCGCCCTGTGCACAATAATATATACATCAATCAAATCATATATTGCAGTATTCATAATCACATCTCACGCATATATATAATATACAAAAGAAACCCAAAAACTGAATATGATATAAATACAAACCAATATCAATATCGTTTCAAAATGTAGTACAATGTGTATGATATAAATAAATACATGTTTCAAAAAATAAGAACCAAAAATCTACCCTAGCTCGGTCCAGCTCACCTCTGAATAACGATAGAATAACGCGCGCCTGCTCCTCGGTCAATAAACTCTGCAATTCGTCGCGAGCAGGAGTCTGAGCGGCATGTGGAGCTGGCGATGTGGTCTGCGCAGCCGCCGTCGAGGTAGTCGCTTACGGAGCCGCGGCTGCGGGAGTCTGAGTGGGCGGTGGAGCTACAGGAGCTGTCTGCGGAACCGCAGCCGATGTAGTGGCTTGCGGAGCCGCAGCGAAGGAGATGCATGTGGAGGCTCGGCCGATCTACCCTGTCGCGTCTGGACATAACGTGTGTAAGAAGCGTGTAAGAACTGTGTATTATTCGAATTCGTATCATTATTAAGTTATTTCGAAACCCTGTTTGGATATGTAGTTTGGAAAAGCGTTGTTTATTTTAATTACATATGTATGTATGATTAATCAAACTTAAGTCTAAAACCAATAAGCTCAAGCTACATACTAATTATGGATATGTTGATATGTATATAATATGAAATGATATTTTACTATAAAGTAGTATACATACCAGCATCTCCTTCAACTCCTGAACGGTGGCCCTCAAGCTATCCAGTTCCTGATGGACATGCCGGTCGCTGGAGACGGAGGAAGTAACCGCCGGGGTGGAGTCCAACCTCATATGGGCACTGCTAGGGCCCAATCCCCGGCCTCTCTCCCAACCTCCGTGGTGCCCTCCGTGTGCGGCGTCCAGAACTGGGGTCAGCAGCCTCGGATCGTTCTGTCCGGTAAAATCGATCCCCGAGCCTGGGCCTGCTCAACCACCCGCTCCTACACCCACATTAAGCAGTAAAGTATAAGTATAAAATTTAAACTTGAACCTTCCAAAACTAAAATTTCAAATTTGGGTAGAAAAAATATTAACACTTACGCAGTACTCCTTGGTAGCGACGTCGGGATATCGAAGCTCGCCCGTGGCGGGATCTGTCGAGTGCCGTGGACGCAAGATATACGGACAGCACGCTCGTTGTACCACCTGACGCCACGGTCCGAGATGTCTGCAATATTAGAAAGTAACTCTTAATATTAGAAATATTAGAGAATAACTCTTAATATTGCAGAATATTAGAGAATAACTCTTAATTTACCGATAACTCCATGGCTCGAGTAATGTTCCTCGAGCCACCTGTGTAAGTGGGGCGACCCCTTTTCCATGAATTTCACCAGCTTGATGTCTCTATTGCGATGAGAGCTGAAATGGCTGCTATCACAAAAAAGCTTGAAGCAATAGAGAGCAAATTTTCTTCTCCTACTCCTGCCCCTGTTCTCCCCCTTCGTACCATCTGCGCTTGTTGTTCCGATCCGTCCCACTTGACTGAAGAGTGTCCTTACAATCCACCCTCGCAAGGACAGGATCAGGTTAATGCATTCCAGCAAAGACCGAGGAATGATCCATACTCTTCCACCTTCAATCCCGGTTGGAGGAACCACCCCAATTTCGCCTGGAATCAGAATCAGAATCAATTCCAGGGCAACAATTTCCAAAGGGCCCCTCCACCGCAACAACAAGCGCAACAACAAACTCAGTATCAGCAGCCCTTCCAACCCCAGCCTTACCAAAACCAGACGAACAACTTTGCACCGAACAATTCCTTTCCACCAAACAACTTTGTTCCG
This sequence comes from Agapanthus africanus, assembly GCA_030015575.1. Classification (NCBI taxonomy): domain Eukaryota; kingdom Viridiplantae; phylum Streptophyta; class Magnoliopsida; order Asparagales; family Amaryllidaceae; genus Agapanthus; species Agapanthus africanus. The sequence continues at coordinate 25,954,806 of JASDDO010000029.1, read as the reverse complement.
TCGAACAACGATAAGGTTTCCTCGCTCGAGCGAAGTCTGGATGCGTTTGTTAAACAATCGACTCAATCCACCGCCAACATCCAGTCTTCGATCCAATCTTTAGTGCAACACACCGCCGCACACGGGCAGAGCATCAAGACCATCGAGGCCCAGATTGCACAGCTGAACGCGGCCTTGAGCGAGCGAGAGAAGGGGAAGCTCCCGTCCCAGCCACTTCCAAATCCCGGCCACCCACATAATGCACATGTTGCTCTTGAACAACAAAACCATAATGTGAGTGCCGTGACCACACTGAGATCAGGGAGGGTGCTGCAAAACAACATTGGCAAGCAAATCAACGATGACACCCCGGCCGCTTCTTCTTCTTCTTCTCCTGCTTCTTCTTCGTCTTCCGAGCCTATTCTCCGTTCTTCACAAGGCTCTCCTTCCTCTTCTTCTCTAAACGGACCCGCTTCTCACTCCACGAAAACACCTATTCTGGGATCCGTTCCAACTCCAAAATCTCCTCCTCCAGCATTAGACTCAGCCAATTTTCAAAATGTTCCATTTCCAAACCGGTTGAGGTCTAACAAACAAAATCCACAAATGGAGAAGATTTTGGAGTTATTCAAGCAAGTTAACATTAACATTCCTCTTTTAGATGCTATCCAACAAGTCCCTTCTTACGCGAAAATCTTAAAGGACTTGTGCACGAAAAAGAGGAAGTCTCAGGTACCCAAGAAGGTTTTCTTGGCTAGTGCTGTGAGTGATGCCCTTACCCAATCTTTACCACAAAAACGGAAGGACCCTGGCTGTCCTACGATTTCAATTACTATTGGGGATAAGAACATCAACCGCGCACTATTAGATCTTGGTGCCAGTGTTAACTTGCTTCCGTATTCAGTATACGAGCAATTAGGCGTCGGAGAGCTGAAACCCACACACTGCACTCTCCAGATGGCCGACCGATCGATCACCCATCCTAGGGGTGAGTTAGAGGATGTGTTAATCAAAGTCGGGGACTTCATATTCCCCGTCGACTTCATTGTCTTAGATACACAGCCTGTAGCTAACCCCCGGAATCAAATTCCGGTGATACTCGGTCGCCCATTTCTCGCAACCTCAAATGCTGTGATCAATTGTCGCAATGGTTCAATGAACCTCTCTTTTGGAAATATGACAATTGAACTCAACATTTTTAGGTTGGGGAATCAGCCCGCCGAACCTAATGCTCATATACTGGATGTTTGCTCGATCCAGGAGATCACACCAGAAGAGTGTGAATTCGAGGAGTTTCTGTTTGAACACGATGATCTTGACGCCACTAGTGCGTTTCTCTTCGAACCTGCTGCTGCTTCTGCGTCCGACAACGAATACGAGTGTTTCACATTCTTGCACGATCTTAGCCGCACACAACCCGAGTTTGAATCTTTTGACTTTCCGGATGAGTTACCTGAACCATCCAACTCGGTTGCCTACACTCGCTTTGAACCTTTGCTGGAGTCCTTTGAGTTCGAGACCTTTGCACCGGTCTTGCCTTCCATCATTTCACCTCCAACGCTCGAACTCAAGCCGTTGCCGTCTCACCTTAAGTATGCTCACTTAGGTGAGAACGAGACCCTCCCTGTCATCATTTCAGCTTCTCTAGCTCCAGAGCAAGAGAAAGCCCTTCTCGCGGTCTTGCACAGCAACAGGCAAGCTTTTGGCTGGTCCATGGCGGACATCAAGGGGATTAGTCCCCTGATCGTTGAGCATCACATTCATCTGATGGATGATGCCAAACCAGCCCGGGATCCACAAAGACGTCTTAATCCAGTCATGAAGGAGGCTGTGAAGAAGGAGATCGTCAAATGTCTAGATAGTGGTATCATTTACCCTATCTCTGATAGCCAGTGGGTTAGCCCCATTCACGTTGTCCCCAAGAAGTCGGGCATCACGGTCATAACCAACGAAGCGAATGAGTTAATCCCTACTCGCACCCAAACCGGGTGGCGAGTTTGCATTGATTACAGAAAACTCAACGCTGCAACACGGAAAGACCACTTTCCGCTACCTTTTATTGACCAGATGCTCGAACGATTGGCCGGACATGAGTACTATTGCTTTCTTGATGGCTACTCTGGCTACAATCAAATTCCCATCGCCGAAAAAGACCAGGACAAGACCACTTTCACTTGTCCTTTCGGCACGTTTGCATATCGACGCATGCCCTTTGGGTTATGCAATGCGCCCGCTACCTTCCAGCGGTGTATGATGGGAATTTTCTCAGACATGGTGGAGAAATTTCTAGAGATCTTCATGGACGACTTCTCCATCTTTGGCGATTCTTTTGACGAGTGTCTGCTGCATCTTGACGCTGTCCTTACCCGATGTAAGGACAAGAATCTCACTTTGAACTGGGAGAAATGCCACTTCATGGTGCGCGAAGGTATTGTCCTCGGACATATCATCTCGCAAAATGGCATAGAGGTCGACAAAGCAAAGATTGAGGTCATTTCCAATCTGCCTCCTCCCCGTTGCGTCAGAGATATCCGAGCCTTCCTTGGCCATGCCGGTTTTTATAGACGGTTTATCAAGGACTTTAGCAAGCTTGCTAGGCCCTTGACTCTTTTGCTGGCCAAGGACACGCCTTTCACCTTCGACTCGAGCTGTGTGACTGCATTCGAGTCACTGAAACTCTCACTCACTTCTGCTCCCGTTCTTTCTTCCCCTGACTGGACACACCCATTCGAGATTATGTGCGATGCATCCGACTTTGCCATCGGTGCTGTCCTTGGACAGCACATCAACAAGATGCCGCACGTAATCTATTACGCGAGCCGAACCCTGAACGACGCCCAACTCAACTATACAACAACTGAGAAGGAATTTTTAGCTGTTGTATTTGCTTTAGAAAAGTTCAGGCCCTACCTCATCGGCTCTCCAGTCATTGTCTACACTGACCATTCAGCTCTGCGCCATCTTTTTGCGAAGAAAGATGCCAAATCTCGGTTAATCCGTTGGATCCTCTTGCTTCAAGAGTTTGACCTTGTCATTAAGGACAAACGAGGATGTGAAAACGTGGTTGCCGATCATCTCTCGCGACTTCCTTCTTCGCCTTCGCTTCCAATTCCGATCAATGACGTTTTCCCGGATGAACAACTCTTGACAGTATCATGCGAACCCTGGTTCGCAGATATTGTGAACTATTTGGCCACGGGATTACTACCGACCGAATGGTCGAGTCAGGACAGACTTCGCTTCTTATCCCAAGTAAAACATTTTTACTGGGACGAACCCTACTTGTTCAAGTACTGTCCCGACCAGATTATTCGTCGGTGTGTCCCTGATGAGGAATTCAAGAGTGTGCTGTCATTCTGCCACGACCAAGCATGTGGCGGGCATTTTGGGCCCAGAAAGACAGCTGAGAAGATCTTGCAATGTGGTTTCTACTGGCCACATCTTTTCAAAGACGCTCACGACTATTGCAAGACTTGCTCCCGGTGCCAACACATGGGCCGGATATCCCGGAGGAATGAGATGCCGCTCCAACCGATCTTGGTTGTGGAGATTTTCGATGTTTGGGGGATAGACTTCATGGGGCCGTTTCCCAGCTCTTTGGGAACTTGTACATTCTTCTAGCTGTTGATTACGTCTCTAAATGGGTCGAGGCTGTGCCCAGCCGAACTAACGACAACAAGGTTGTCGTTAGGTTCCTTAAAGAAAAACATTTTCTCACGGTTTGGGCACCCCCGAGCGATCATTAGCGACAATGGAAGTCATTTCTGCAATAGGACTTTCGAGGCCTTGATGCGGAAATACTCCATCAATCATAAGCTTTCTACGCCCTACCACCCCCAAACCTGCGGGCAGGCCGAAGTTTCAAATCGGCAAATCAAGCAGATACTGGAGAAAACGGTTTCCAAGAACCGTAAGGATTGGTCTTTGAAACTCACTGATGCCCTTTGGGCATTTAGAACCGCTTATAAGACCGACCTTGCATGTCTCCCTATCGGCTTGTGTACGGAAAAGCCTGCCACCTTCCTGTCGAAATCGAGCATCGCGCATTTTGGGCGATAAAGGAGCTGAATCTGTCTCTGGAGGACGCGGGCAGCCATCGGAAGCTGCAGCTGAACGAACTGAGCGAGCTTAGGGATGAAGCTTACGACAATGCGGTTGTCGTTAAGAATCGAACGAAGGTGTTTCATGATAAACACCTTGTGCGCAAAACCTTCGTACCTGGTCAGCATGTACTTCTTTACGACACCCGACTTCACTTCCATCCTGGAAAGCTCCGATCTCGCTGGAAAGGGCCGTATTTTGTGCGGACTGTGTATCCGCAGGGCGCTGTGGATTTGGAAAATCCAAAGGACGGTCACATCTTCAAAGTGAACGGACACCGATGCAAACCGTACCTTAGCGCCGAACCAACAGAGGAGCTCCTGTTCTTACAGGAGCCGGTTTACCTTGCTTGATCTTCCTCTGCCTACCTTCAAACTTCGGTTATCCAGCCAAGAACAGTGGACACTGTTCCAAATAAGCTTTGGGGGTATGTATAAACCATTTTGTTTATATTTGTGTATATTCTTTTTCTTTTCTTTCAAAAAACAAATAAAACTTGTGTATCGCTAACCGACAATTTTGAACCTTCAAACTGATCTCTTCATGCAACGACAGTGAGGACACTGTCCAGTTTAAGTTTGGGGGTACGCTCGGTACGCATTTCTTACCTTCGCATTCATATGTATATTTTGCATCTGCATATTTAAATTCATAAAATCCATAAAAATTTGAAAATTTTCTAAAAAAAAAAACATAAAAACTTTTTTGTCAAGTTAGCTTGTGGAAGAACTCTGATTCAACATTCGACGGTTTTTGTTTGAAAAAATAGGAATAACTAGATCTTATGTTTGGATTTTGAAAACCTGAAAGATAACTCTCCTTTGAAGTTAACTATAGCTGATATAAGTCTTTACATCACACTACACGTGTCGTAAGATTTTGGAAATAGATGACAAGTCTTTCATGTTTAAACTTTTAAACAGATAAATGATTTTCTGAGAATCAAATAGGTTTGTTCTGAAATAAGTAATGTCAAGAATAGTTTATGAAGTAAAGCGAATATGAAGGAATATTATTGATGCCATAATTGGAGCTAAGTCTGAAAATAACCCATCTGAAACTTGATTGAATGATTACACACCAAACCCACTAGACACGTCTTTTATCCAAAAAAATATTTGAACTGCCGGTTATATCTCCGTTCGTATTAAATCGTCTGATTTTCACGCCAAACTGTCTTTTGTTTTTGGACCTAGGTAACTTGAGTAATTAAGTCCGCTGGGGTGTTTCTACACCTAATGCCCTAAAACCAACTGGTTTGGGTGCATTGGCCCAAAGCTCGCTAAGAAGCCTAGAAAGTCCAGTTTAAAACAAAGTCAAGCAAGTGTTCTCTCCGAGTTAAAATTCCTAACGGTTCTTTGTGTGAGAATAATCTTGATAAAAGACAGGCTTTTATAAAAATTTTTAACGGAGATATGAAGGTTTTACTCTTTGATAAAGACTATTGCACGTTCACAGAGGTGTGTATGAAATGAAAACAGAAAAAGGTGGAGTGAAAAATACGACTTAGTTTCCTGTTAGGGAAGATAGAAAATTCTTGAAGTTGAAACCTTACTGGAAAACGAAACTTGAAAAATGCTTAACTCGTTATAAAAACTTATGTGATCCTTTTTAAATTGTTATCTGGGCTTTATTGTGCGACATGATGACTCTAATCGATCCTTCTGGAACTTAACGACACTATCCGCACTGCACGTAAAGACATATAAATCTGTAGTTAAATAAGATGTGAGGTGTGAAAAATAAAGGTTCGATAGTCTAGACTAAGGATTATAGAATTGTTATTTTCTAAAACAAAACTTTAGGGTTTGAAACTTAGTCATTTTTTTTTACAAACCAACTTGACCGGATTTTGTGGGTAGTATCCGCTGAAAACCCTCAGGAGACAACACTCCTCCTACTAGGGACACCTAGAGGTTTAACGGCTTGTTGCACATGCTCAGTGCAATCGCGTTCCCTGCGAAAGTGAGGTTAGGAAATTTTTTGTGAATAAATGGACTTTGCTCGGGACGAGCAAATGATAAGTTTGGGGGTATTTGTTCATATCAGATTTTTGCATTTTCATACCGCCCAATTTTTATCACATTGCATATCCGTAGATACTCTTGAGCCGTGTTTGCTAGTCAAATTGCAGGATACAGGTTCTCGGTTCCAAAACGGTGAAATTCATGGAAAACACGACAAAATCCGGGTTCCTGCCAACCACAGATAAAAACACGGTCTCTGCTCTTCATCCGTATGTTGCCAGATATCAATAGGAAGACAAAAGATCAAATCAATGTCATTCTCATGCACAAGGCTCAATGGTAGCACAAAATCCAAGAGATCTACGCGGAGCTCGAGGCAAATCATGACAAAATCTTGATTAAAAAGTCCACCTTTCCCTCAACAGAATTCTGGAAAATTCGTGGAGCAATTATAAGAAAATACATATACCAGAATAATGTAGACAACAGATCAGGCCAGCACCAAAAATTGGGGGGCCCAATTCAATCATAAGGCCGCGGATCCGCGGCCAAAGTGGGGTCCAGGCCGCGGATCCGCGGCAATACAGTGGCGGCAGTTGAAGATTTTTGGGGGGTTTTTTTTGGTCTTTTTGTTTAGGTTCTGGTGGTTGCCCTAGGGTTTCATTCTATGGCCTATAAATAGCCCAGAAGTTTGTGAAGGAAAGGGTCCAACTTTGTAATCTCATTTTGCCTAGTTGTAATGTGTTTCTTCTTCCTCTTCTCACCTCTTCTCCATTAAACTTGTAAGTGAGCTTTTGAGTGAAGAGTGATGAATAAAGAAGACCATTTTTATTATCATGCTTGTCTCTTTCTTTACTTGTTATAATTGTTGTAATTTTAATTGTAAGTAGTTGTTGTTATTTCCTTGTTGTTTGTTTCTTCTCTCTTTTTCTTTATCCTTTCATACGACAATGATACTTACGCTTGATCCTCGCCAAGGTGAGGTCGCAAACAGTTAGTCGTATTCTTCTAATCTCTTTCTTTCTATCTTCCTCTTTTGTGTTGTTTTATTTTTCCGTATTATGAAGTGTGAGTAGTTCTATACTTGTTAGGGTAGGATAAGGGAAGTTTGAGAGAAGGAAATCTCTCTCACTCTTTCCTTGCCCAACAACTTAAATCAACTCCCGTTAACCCAACCACAATCCGCTCCTTACGGCACCCTATCCTACATGATAGCGGTGATTCCGTAGTGAGACCGGTTGTGGTTGAATTAACCGGAGGTTATGGATAAGAGCCAAGAACGGACGGACAAGCACCAAAAGGAAGGACTATGCGTTGGAAAGCCTAGCTTATACTCGCAAGTTCCTTCCTAGTCGTGCTAATCCCCGTTGTTGCCGATTACCGTAACACCGATATTAAGTAGGGCAACGAAAGATGTGGAGACTCCTAACGCAAACTAACCTAATCCTAACCCTAACAAGCTCTCTTTAAATATCAACTCAACACTTAGATAACTACAAACAAAATCTGAACAACCGGACTTAACTCGTCGAAAAACACATAGAAAAAGATTCCCATCTCCCTGCGGACGACCCGTACTCAACCGGCTAGCTACGTGCGAAACCGTCTTGATTGCGGTATTTAGAACTAAACTTGACACGCTCGTATCCTAACAATCATTCAACGCCATCATCTGCGACCATCTTGCCCCGGGGTACCGCACCGGGTCCACCATGCACCCCGCAGACGGTTCCTCCACCTCCTCGAATCGGGTGTATGATACCGCTCAAGAGCCGAGAAAACTCATGGTGGACACCTCTCAAATCATATCACGAGAAAACCACAATTTTCTATCTTTAAAATGATAAAAAGTTTATAAAATCTTTGCGGTTTCTCCAAATCCAGAAATCCCATGGAAATCCGAAATCCCAATCTCAAGAGTAAATAAACAGGGAATTACCGACATAAAGTCCCATAATAGTGCATGACAAATGAATATATGAATGCATCGGATATCAAGCAAGGAATGCAATAATTAAACTAGCATATAAAAGTAATAACATATTGGAACTATCAGCTAGCAAGTTATATCAATGAAGTAATACTTCTAAAGTGTACGTGTCATAGCAATTACCGATGATGATGTGTGTTGAGATGGCAAGCAAGTGTTCGTAGACATATGCATCATCGGTAATGGTGCTGGTGTCCTGACAACATGGTTTATAATGACTACAGAAACGCAGGTATTAGCATACAATGCGATGAATATAACATGAATTAAACGGAGGATGATTAGTAAACGTAACATTTAAAGATATACGTTTATAAGTACGAGTCATACAATTTAGGCATTTGAAATAGCACGAATCATGGTTTATTTAGAGAATAGGGGCTATGGTGCTTTTTAAGAAAATGTACGTCCTATGGAAAATCCGTAGTATCCCTCGGTCTGTCTTTAAAATACTCACGTTTCGTTAGTTTGAAAATAAGTATGACTCGAGCCCAGTCTAACATCTACATGATAGTTTACGGGACTAAACTAACAGACTAATCGAAAGGGTAAGGAATCCACC